>CM034415.1:1388750-2777500 GCA_019925095.2 Dendrolimus kikuchii | reverse complement strand
TCAGTTTGAAATTGGAATCTTAATTTTAAATAAAGATTATTTTACCTTCAACAACTTACAATTATACTTTCTTCTGTTGTCTGTGGCCAGTATTTACAGTTTATTTCATTATTGTTTCATAGACTGTAGAAAAGTTTGGTGTTGCCAGTATAAGAAAAGTAAAAACGGATTTAAGTGCATACTTGTAAACGATGTTGCAGTTTTAGTTTAAGTTTTCCAATAAAAATGGTTATCGAACTATATTTTTTGTTTTATTTAACTTGTAGAATTAGTTTCAATCATCATTTACACCATTGATCTCTTCTTCTTCAGTCAATCGATGTATATTGCTGGACGTAGGCCTTCTGAAGTCTACGTCACATCCTGATCTCCTACTTTCCTCTATGAAGCTAATATTACACAGTTCATTTTCTTAAGTTTTGGCTAAATTTTGCGATTTGAATGATTCAATCAAAGTGGTTTGTATGAACATAAACTTGTTTTAATTTAATATTTTCTTAAGTTTTCGCGACTTGTATACATAATAAAACTACGTTTTAACGGTTTTAAGCGTGGTAATTTTATTTGATTTTGGTTTTTCCGACATGAAACACACAAGGTCTACGAAGTCTGCGATCAGTGAACACACGCTGGATAAACCCAACCACTACATCAGATTCGATAACCCACAAATCCTCGCGAAGGAGAATCGTTTCATACCTAGAATGATGCGTGAGGCTATTGAAATCAAAAAACACCCAAATTTCAATAGAGAAGATGGTTGGCAAGTACCACCTGTTTGGGATCCAATTATCAAAACTATTAAGACCCAAACCCAGCAAAAACCAGCTGCCAGACCTCAAGACACTGTGAGCTCTTTCTGCGTACAACGGAACACAAACCAACTTGACTGATAATTACTATTATTTTTCCTTCCACCCATTTTAATATTATATAAAATTATTAGAGCTAGGCATGTTTGCTGAAGAGTTTCTTGCGCCGCTTCTTCTCTTCAAGCCATAACATGTTGCGAAGCGGTAGTAAATTAGATTAGGCTCCCATAGAGTAAATAATAACCATAAACAAAATTAAAATTAATAAGTTGGCGGTAGGCTAAATAAAACTTTAACAGTACTCGTTGACACTTGACATCTTTGTCTTCCGTGATCACGGCCACTGAAAAGTGGCCGAAACGTCGGAAAAACCAAAATCAAATAAAATTACCGCGCTTAAAACCGTTAAAACGCAGTTTTATTTGTTTTAATTTGTTTACTTAGGGTGCTTGTTTATCAGAGACGTAAAGGATACACGTGATATCATAAGGAGAGTAACAGCAGTGAAGGAGCTACATTGAAAAAATTGTGGTTTTTCAAATCGCTGTCATTCATTCATTATGTGAATGAAATTAATGAATGAAAACTCTTTATTGTTCGCCATAACTTAAACCTACATACATAACTTCACTTCTTTGACATTCATAACTCTTGTCATGCACGCTCGTCTGTTCTTAAGGCTCTTGACATCACCTTCTGCTAGTACACGATCAATTTGACCATGGAAGGTGTGTCGTGGCCTTCCACGGCTTCTGCATCCATCCACTTTTGCATTGTATATCTTAAAACCTAGACAATTTAAAATCAATACATTTCCATTAGAACCATGGGCGGCCTTATCGCTTATAGTGATCTCTTCCAGGTAACCCGGTGTCCAAGGAGGCATTAAAAGAAAAATTAAATAATATTTGTGTTGGTTGAACTCAATTGAAACTAATTCAATCGTAATTAAAGAAAAACCAAAATAATAAACTAATATAGATATACATAATTAAATAGATTATCTATACATGTAAAAGAAAGTCTTGTTAGTTACACTATTTATAACTCAAGAACGGCTCTACCGATTTGGCTGAAAATTGGTGGGGAGGTAGTTTAGAACTAGGAGACGAATATAGGATACTTTTTATCCTGTTGGAACCGGTAGGTGGCGCTGAGATCGGGTTCTAAAATCCTTCTAATCACCTGGACCAATTTTGGTGATTTTGTTTTTGTGTGTCTGAGTGGGTTCCCGGATGGTTTAGAATCGCAATTAGAACCGGTAGGTGGCGCTGAGATCGGGTTCTAGAATCCTCCTAATCACCTGGAGCGATTTTGGTGATTTTGTATTTGTGTGTTTGAGTGGGTCCCCGGATGGATTAAATCCACAATTGGAACCGGTAGGTGGCGCTGGGATCGGGCCCTAGATTTTTATTTTTTCAGAGCAGGACAACATCTGCCGGAGCCGCTAGTATATTATAAATCATAACCTCTACAAGTCGAATTTTTACATACACACATACACAACTTCACGCCAGTTCCCTTGCGGGGTAGGCACGAACAACAGAGCGCCATTCAGGCTTATTCTTACACACCTCACTTGATAGCTCTTGTCATGCACGCTCGTCTGTTCTTAAGGCTCCTGACATCACCTTCTGCTAGTACACGATCAATTTGATCATGGAAGGTGTGTCGTGGCCTTCTACGACTTCTGCATCCATCCACTTTTGCATTGTATATCTGTTTAGTCATTCTTTCATCTATAACTCGACTTTTGGCCTCCCTTCAAGTTCGACTTACAGAGGTTTTACTGTATTTCATTCTGTCTTTATTCTAGTTTTCGGGAATACGAAAACGCGATTGGATAATCTTTTTTCGATGAAAGACATTTCCAAAGTTACTGCAGCTTATTATTCTTCGTGCCAATGCTCAACGATAATGAATTAGACAATGGGATTTGTTTTAAAACATCCACAATGTTCCAATTGAGTTTTGTCTAATAAGTTATTTATAGATAGATAGATATATAACACTTAATTGCTCAACAAAATAAACAAATACAAAATGCATAATTACAAATACTTCTTGGCAAAACAACAGGCGGCCTTATCGCCAAAAGCGATCTCTTCCAGGCAACCTAGCTTAAAAGAAATTCTTAACTAATCTGGCGATGTAGGTGAAGCAGAAATAAGATAGGACTGTACTATTTAAATATACATACTTATTACACTAATTTGTAAATTTAATACATACGTAAATATAACAGATATACAATGCAAAAGTGGATGGATGCAGAAGTCGTGGAAGGCCACGACACACCTTCCACGATCAAATTGCTCGTGTACTAGCAGAAGTGTAGTAGTCGTGTCTAGTGTCGGGGTGAAGGTAAGGAAAGGAATGCTCCGGTGGTTCGGGCATGTGGAAAGAATGCATGATGAAAAAATGACTAAACAGATATACAATGCAAAAGTGGATGGATGCAGAAGTCGTGGAATACCACGACACACCTTCCACGATCAAATTGATCGTGTACTAGCAGTAGGTGATGTTAGGAGCCTTAAAAACAGACGAGCGTGCATGACAAGAGTTATGAATGTCAAAGAAGCAAGTGAGGTGTGTAAGAGTAAGCTTGAATGGCGCTCTGTTGTTCGTGATTACCCAGCAAGGGAACTGGCGTGAAGTTATGTATGTATGTATATATGTATAAATATAACAGTAATGTATATACGTATATACAAAATAATCTAAATAAATGTATATGTTAACTTTATATGTCACAAGCATTTTATATTAACACTAGCTGTCCCGGCAGACGTTATTCTGCCCTGAAGAAATAAAATTTAGAATCCGATTGCAGCGCCACCTACCGGGTCCAATCCACTTGAACACACACAAAAAAAATCATTCAAATCGGTCCATCCGTTTAGGAGGCCTGTGTCGTAAGAGGCGTCAAAACAACCCACAGCCAGGTGGTAGGGTATTTGCTCGACTGGATGGCGACCACCCCTGGTTTAGAGTATGCCGCGATAACAACCTTGTGTTGTGTTCCGGCATTAGTGACCAGGTTCCAGCCTCTCTTAAGAGAGCAGCGGCGCATTTGTAGCACCTTTGGTGTTACAAATGTCCATAGGCGATGGTAACCGCTTTCCATCAAGTGTGCCGTCTGCCTGTCTGCTGAACTCCTGCTATAAAAAAAAGTCACACAACTATAGCAACAAGATTTACTATATAATCAATAATTCATACACAGTTATTTTACATATCACATCAGTTTCTTCTTTTTTGCATGTAGCTTGTTTGTTATTGCCTTCTAGATGGAATTTTTCGCGTACTTTTTCTTTTGGGACGTACGTGGGGTGTTCCGCTTGCATTGGACTGGTTAGGATGGTGGTGGTGGCTGGTGACCACATCTCCTAAAATAAATAAATTATTTTAATTATTTTTGGAATAGAAATATATAAAAACAGTAAAATAGATAATTTTAGCATTTAATTGTGTTGTGAATAAAACACAAGTTCGATCATGACTGACTTTTATTAGCAACTACCTTCGTTACTAATCTATACTAATATTATAAAGCTGAAGAGTTTGTTTGTTTAAACGCGCTAATCTCAGGAACCGCTGGTTCGATTTGAAAAATTCTTTCAGTGTTGAATAGTACATTTATCGAGGAAGGCTATAGGCTATATTATATTTTCAAAAAAATTAGGGATCTTTACTAAAAGTCCAATAATGTAACCCAAGGTGTAAAAAATGACCCGAAAAAATCCTTACACGGCGTGCGCTGCGAAAACTATTGATTATAGAACAAAACAATGTACTACCACTTTGCAGAACATATAATTGTCTACAAAAAATATCGTGTAACCATATGTCTAACTATTGTAGTTGTTCTACGACCAAATCAACGGTGTAGCCATGGGCTCACCGGTGTCTCCTGTCGTAGCTGACATTTTTATGGAAGACTTCGAGCAGAAGGCACTGGATACCGCTCCGGCTAAGCCGAAGATGTATAAAAGGTACGTAGACGATACTTTTGCCGTCCTCCCAAACGATAGATCATCTCAATTCCATTAGCAGTAATATTAAATTTACTATGGAACTAGAGGCAAATAATAAATTAGCTTTTCTGGATGTGCTCATCCTAAGGAACCCTGACAATACTCTTGGTCATACGGTGTATAGGAAACCTACCCATACAGATAAATACCTTAATGGTTCATCTCACCACCATCCTAGTCAGTTAGCTACCGTGGGCAAATCTTTGTTTCAGAGAGCACGGAAAATTTGTGACGAGAACCACATAGCTGGAGAGCTTCAGCATGTCAAGCGAGTTCTACAACGCAATCAGCTGAAGACTCCACACCAACGTCACAAAGGCCCCAAACCACCTTCAGTTGAGCGGTGCCCTGCTACCCTACCCTACATCAAGGGGGTCACAGACAGAATTGGCCACATCCTCAGGCGAGCTTCAATCAAAACATATTTCAAGCCGCAGAAAAAGATTACCCAATTTCTGAGACCTGTGAAATGCAATATCCCACTCCAGGATGCAGGAGTTTACAAGCTTGATTGTGAGTGTGGATTGTCATACATTGGGCAAACAAAGAGGAGCATAAAAACACGAGTAAAAGAACACATTGCTGACATGAAACACACAAGGTCTACGAAGTCTGCGATCAGTGAACACACGCTGGATAAACCCAACCACTACATCAGATTCGATAACCCACAAATCCTCGCGAAAGAGAATCGTTTCATACCTAGAATGATGCGTGAGGCTATTGAAATCAAAAAACACCCAAATTTCAATAGAGAAGATGGTTGGCAAGTACCACCTGTTTGGGATCCAATTATCAAAACTATTAAGACCCAAACCCAGCAAAAACCAGCTGCCAGACCTCAGGACACTGTGAGCTCTTTCTGCGTACAACGGAACACAAACCAACTTGACTGATAATTACTTTTATTTTTCCTTCCACCCGTTTTAATATTATATAAAATTATTAGAGCTAGGCATGTTTGCTGAAGAGTTTCTTGCGCCGCTTCTTCTCTTCAAGCCATAACATGTTGCGAAGCGGTAGTAAATTAGATTAGGCTCCCATAGATTAAATAATAACCATAAACAAAATTAAAAATTAAATAATTAAAATTAATAAGTTGGCGGTAGGCTAAATAAAACTTTAACAATACTCGTTGACACTTGACATCTTTGTCTTCCGTGATCACGGCCACTGAAAAGTGGCCGAAACGTCGGAAAAACCAAAATCAAATAAAATTACCGCGCTTAAAACCGTTAAAACGTAGTTTTATTATTGTAGTTGTCTCTCAATAAGTGTTTTCTTTTATTTTTTTAAATAATTAAAATGCCGTCGCTTCAAAAACACTTTATTTTGTACCTTGGTATTAATCCTTATCAAAATAAATTACTCCATATTCAAGACGAATTCAATACCTTTCTTGAACTTTTTCAATTATTCAATTCAAAGAGATCGCGATATTTAAAATGTGAGTATTAGTGTTGTAGCGAGATATACTAATATTGTTTGATTGAACGCGCTAATCTCAGGAATTACTTGTCTGATTTGAAAAATTCTTTCAGTGTTGGATAGCCCATTTATCGAGGAAGGCTATAGGCTATATATCATCACGCTAAGACCAATAGGAGCAGAGCACCAATAGTTCAAAATCGAAGGGTTTTGAAAGCAAATTCCACGCGGACGACGTCGCGGGCACAGCTAGTATAATATAATAGAAATACTACTTTACTATATATATACATATATATATATATATACATACATACATACATACATAACTTCACGCCAGTTCCCTTGCGGGGTAGGCACGAACAACAGAGCGCCATTTAGGCCCATTCTTACACACCTCACTTGCTTCTTTGACATTCATAACTCTTGTCATGCACACTCGTCTGTTCTTAAGGCTCCTGACATCACCCTCCGCTAGTACACGATCAATTTGATCATGGAAGGTGTGTCGTGGCCTTCCACGACTTCTGCATCCATCCACTTTTGCATTGTATATCTGTTTAGTCATTCTTTCATCATGTTTTCTTTCCACATGCCCGAACCACCGGAGCATTCCTTTCCTTACCTTCACCCCGACACTCTCTTTCAGACCAACTCTCTTTCTTACTTCGGTATTACGAACGCGGTCCGCGAGCGTCACTCCGCAGATTTTGCGCAGTGCTCGCATCTCAACCGCGTTTACTCTACTTTCATGCTCTCTCGTCCATACCCAACTCTCGCTTCCATACGTGAGCGTAGGTACCAGCACCGCGTATATATATATATATATATATATATATATATATATATATATATATATATATATATATATATATATATATATATGAATTTAAATATTATAATAAATCTTATTATTAAAATACTTACAAAATAAGCATTTTGATATGTTTTCAACGAGCACTGAATATATTTCCAATTTTTTATTTTTTATTTTTTTTATTGCAGGAGATCAGCAGACAGGCAGACGGCCCATTTGATGGCAAGCGATTACCATCGCCTATGGACATTTGCAACAGCAAAGTTGCTACAAATGCGCTGCTGCTCTCTTAAGGGAAACTGGAACCTGGTCACTAATGCCGGAACACAACTCAAGGTTGTTATGGCGACATACTTTAGACCAGGGGTAGTAGCCATCCAGTCGGGCAAAATACGGAAGATATCGAATTGACTGGATTGGCAGGAACAGTGAATATTTACTATTATGATATACTAGCTGTCCCGGCAGACGTTGTTCTGCCCTGAAGAAATAAAATTTAGAACCCGATTGCAGCGCCACCTACCGGGTCCAATTGTGAATCTAAACCATCCTCGAATCCACTTGAACACACACGAAAAAAATCATTCAAATCGGTCCAGCCGTTTAGGAGGAGTTCACTGTCAACACACGTACAGAAGAATTATATATATAAAGATAATGTATTTCAATTATATTTATTGAACTCTCAGCCAAACACAAAAAAAAAAATTATATTCGAAATGGCCACCTTGGCAGTGGAAAAATCTGAAAAAATGTCTAGTATTTCTACTAGGTCGGAAACTTTTCAGACCATCCACTATATGCGACAATTTAAATCTAATAATTCCACAAAGTGTATGCTAGTTAGAAATCATTGATACATACATACATAACTTCATGCCAGTTCCCTTGCGGGGTAGGCACGAACAACAGAGTGCCATTTAGGCTTATTCTTACACACCTCACTTGCCTCTTTGACATTCATAACTCTTGTCATGCAAGCTCGTCTGTTCTTAAGGCTCCTGACATCACCTTCTGCTAGTACACGATCAATTTGATCATGGAAGGTGTGTCGTGGCCTTCCACGACTTCTGCATCCATCCACTTTTGCATTGTATATCTGTTTAGTCATTCTTTCATCATGCATTCTTTCCACATGCCCAAATCATTGATAAATTATATAAAACGGAGTTTATCGTGTTAACAAGTTGCAGAAATATTGACGACACTGAGGTGTGAACACATAATAATAATTTAGAAGGTATTAATTACTTACCATCAGGTGTTGGCTGAGTAATAGTATCTCCTGCTCCAGGTACCTGCATCGTGGACAAAGCGGTTGGACTACAGGCTGTCTTGGAACCACCAGATGTTGATGAATTTGATATAACAAAGTTGAAAGAGCCTGTGAGAGCAAAGTGAAAAATAATATCTTGAGATTTAGAAATCAATATTATTGACATATAGAATTGTTGACATTTATCGTCGTAAAGAATTTTATTTAATTTATTTTACATACATACATACATACATAACTTCACGCCAGTTCCCTTGCGGGGTAGGCACGAACAACAGAGCGCCATTTAGGCTTATTCTTACACACCTCACTTGCTTCTTTGACATTCATAACTCTTGTCATGCACGCTCCTCTGTTCTTAAGGCTCCTAACATCACCTTCTGCTAGTACACGATCAATTTGATCATGGAAAGTGTGTCGTGGCCTTCCACGACTTCTGCATCCATCCACTTTTGCATTGTATGTCTGTTTATTCATTCTTTCATCATGCATTCTTTCCACATGCCCGAACCACCGGAGCATTCCTTTCCTTACCTTCACCCCGACACTCTCTTCCAGACCAATTTTACATATTTTGCCTATTTTAATAATATATATATGTCGGAATCGTATTTGTTATTATAAAGTAACCATATGACGGAAGTAGTCAATAACCGGATAGAGTATTCTTTCATGTAGTAATTGGAAGTTGTTTAACCGGATGTCAATGTAGAAGCATTTATTATTAAGCTAACGGGTATCGGAAATGGAGTAACCGGATGTTGGAAGTTAATACGTATAGCGGAAGTTGATTTTGTGAAGGAAGTGTAACTAAAGTGGCGCCACAGCATTACCGGATGGTGTCACTGCGGCGCGCTACGAGGACCTTTTAAATACGCGGTGTTCGGGCAGTATTGAACCGGCAGTCTTAAACCGACATTCTACGAGTCTACGACCGACAGTCTTGAATCGGCAGTCTTGAACCGGCGGTCTACAATCGGCAATCTAGACTGACAGTCTACATTGGTAGTCTTGGATCGAGGAGCACATAATATAATGTGGTCGATACTTACTGCTTGATAATCGCAGTATTTTTGAACGGCAAATTGCTGCTCGACACCTGACAAAGCGTGTATGCAGGCACCTCTTGGAGTTGTCCTAATAATTCTGTGTATTAGTGTGCAATATTTAAGTGTAATAAACTTTGATTATAATATTTCAGATTATTATTATTGTGTTATTCTCGAAGCGTCATCCGTTCGCTCATTGTGGGCGTGAACCCGACATATATATATATATATATATATATATATATATATATATATATACATATACAATTAAATATATATATATATACAACTTAATTTATAAAAGATTAAAACTACAAATAGTAAATAGGTCCCAAATCACTGTCAGTTGGGAACGTTCCCAGAACGCTGGCTGCATTACCACGTTGTTTGGCAACGCTTATGCGTTGCCCAAAATACAGGCCAGCGTTTTGGTTTCGTGAGACATCTATCAGCCGTTTTGATAGGTCTCGATAGATAGTCTTTAGATTATATTTTCAAATGATTGCAATTAGTCTGCCTATTTGAACTGACGCTTTGAGTTCTTTCAAGAAAGTAGTACAAGGCTCTTAAGCTCATCAGCATTTTTTTTTGTACATAAATATGTGTGTATTTTATTTACTATTAGTATATGTATGTATTGTTACGAGTTGCAGGGCTCGAATTAAAATGCCGTTAGAATTACTATAGAGTTCATTAGAACTATATAAACACGTATAACACAGGTACAAATATAACCGGACGCAAGAAGTCCAAACGTAATGTACAATTCAATAACACGCGCAAAGTCCGTCACTAAGTAGATTACCGAATGTACATACGTGTTGCTTCGCTTGTGTTTATCGCTTTACTGCCTCATCTCTCAATTCGGGCATTGATTTATACTGTACAAATGCAATATGTCTGCTCGGCCGCGTGGGCTGAATTTCCTAGAATCACACCTGGCTAATGACTACCATAAAAGATTTAAATACACAATGGCCTGTTTTTCTAATCACAAATTTTAAACACAGAGTAAATAAAAGAAGTCCAAATGCCGAAAAGGTAATAAAATGTCAACAGTGAATTTGACCTTTGTCGGCGTTCAGGTCGTAACAATATGATTGTATATATTTTAAACTATGCTCACTGAATACCGACTCACTATTAGAAATATGAAATTATCTCCAGAAGGTTGTCTGGCCGATTGCACTACTTAAACGATTGTTAACTCATGTGTATAATTTTCTTGTGTGCAATAAAGAATATTCTATTATTCTTCTAGATACACAGTACTTTCTATTAAAATTAAACATAGAAATGTCATCCCTGTGTAGATTGATGATAGAAAATACATTGTCCTATGGCCAGTACGTCAATTACTTACTGCCTGCAGTTGGCTGAGTGCTTGTACCTCTTGCTTCAAATACCGGTATCGTGGCGGAAGTGCTTGAGCCACATGCTAACTTGGAACCACCAGATATTAATGAATTTGATGTAACAGAGTTGAAAGAGCCTGCGAGAGCAAAGAAAAACTATTTTGATACGTTATTTGTTAATGGCATGTGGAAAGAATGCACGATGAAAGAATGACTAAACAGATATACAATGCAAAAGTGGATGAATGCAGAAGTCGTGGAAGGCCACAACACACCTTCCATGATCAAATTGATCGTGACGGGTCGTTACAATAATAAACTACCCGTTCATTTTCAAAGTATGTAATTTTGTATATGATATTTACATAGCCGAACGTATCAATATAAAATATATATTCGGATTTAAAGAGATTAAATTCTGTACATTTTCGTGACTAATTTTCCTTGTGTCTAATGTGACATCACAGTTGTCAATTATAAAAACATTTAATCTTGCCTGCCAGGCAGTAGGCGAACAGGTTTGTTTCGCCACAATCGTGTACTAGCAGAAGGTGATGTCAGGAGCCTTAAGAACAGACGAGCGTGCATGACAAGAGTTATGAATGTGAAAGAAGCAAGTGAGGTGTGTAAGTATAAGCCTGAATGGCGCTCTCTTGTTCGTGCCTACCCCGCAAGGGAACTGGCGTGAAGTTATGTATGTATTTGTTAATAATAAAGTTGCAATAAATATTAAAGATAGAAATGCAATCCAACTGCAGATTGATTATAATAGAAAGGACAATGTCTAAAGGTCAATACATTAATTACTTACCACCAGCTGCTGACTGTACGCTGTTACTACTTGTTCCAGATTCCGATGCCTTGGAGGAAGTGCTTCCGGTAAAGTTCAGTTTGGGAGCGCGTAATATCACCTTTGACGTATTAGAATTGGATAAGGCTGTGAAAGTAAAATTAAACAAAATTTGCTTTAGATTATTTGTTCCACCAGTTGCAATTCAAGTCTCCAAGATATAAAATTTCTATTTAAATTAAACGTGCAGGTGCTATCCCTTTCAGATAGACAATGGAAAATACAGTACCCTAAGGTCAGTAATTTAATACTTACGGCCACCTGCTGGCTGCGTGATGGTACCTCTTGCTCCAGATACTGTTGCTTTAGAAGAATCGTTAGCGCCAACGACAGACTTAGCAGAGCTCAATAGTGGTGTTTTTAACTTGTTAGAGTATAAGTCTGTGAGGACAAATTAAAACAAAATAATGTTATTCAGATTACTTGTTCTAATGGTTGAATGTGTAGATGCTATAGTTCTGCATATTGAAAATAAGAATAAATGTATAGTGTATTAAGGTTTTCATGGCCACTTATGGCCACCTGTTGGTTTTGTGGTGGCTATCATTCCAGATACCGTCATCGTGGAGGAAACACCAATATGGAATGTAGTGAAACTGGAACCGCCGAATGTCGATGATATATAATCTGATAACTATATGATTATAACATTTTTCTACAAGACTAGGGAATTTAATGAGAATAGCGAAATCATGGAACTGCTGAGTGATGATAAGCCGTAGAGTCTTAAACAAGCGATATAAATTTATTTCCTTACTTGATGAATGGCTGCTAGTCAATATTCTAGTCTGTTGAGTCGCTCCATAAGTGTACACAAATGCCCAAAGCGGTTCAAAATCGTCTATGTACAAAACTGTGAACGCTGGTGCTCCATTTCGGCTGACTTGGACTTCTTCATTCACCGTCAAAGTCACTTTAAACTCATCACCTTCTTTCAACCTGTTCACAACGTCGCTGTTCACCTCCCAATACTCTGGTCGATCATCTAACATTTCAACATCATCTGGTAAGTCACTTGGCAACAAAGTCGTTGGATCGCACGAAGTTACTCCAATGGATAAATTCTCTAAATGAGTTTTTTCTGTTTTCAGAATTTTAATAGATATAATTTGCGATGTTTCTAATGGTTTTCCTGTGAACACGTATGACACGTTATCGGTTTTAGAATCGAACCGTATCGGCAAATTAATATCCATTCCACTCAGCAGGCCATTCAGTACACTATCCGGTGTCTCTGTCTTAGGCAGATTGCGAGGATCTACGAATTGCAAAGTTGTACCACGCTTTGCCATAATTAAACATACCCAAAGAGGATCACTTATATCAACTCCTTCAATTAAAATCCCTTTATATTCACCGCCGATTTCAAAATGTACCTCGCCGGCCAGATTGACGAAGTAGCATAAAATAGTGCCTTTTGTGTAAATATCTCTTTTAAAAACTTTCATCCAGCTTAAGTGGTTGGACATGTTTTCTACACATTCCGGAGTTGAACCAGTAAATGGTGACATTGGTTCGTGACTGGTGAAACCTACAGCTAACCAGGAGTCAAAATCTCCTACTTCCAGGAGGCGTAAGCATACCTGCGAGAAGGGAAATCGATATGATTTTTCTATTTCACTTGCACAAGACCGTAAATGTTCTTTGTCTTAGCAATTAAATTACTATACAGTTTTGAGGCATCCACTAACCTTTTCGCCAATGTTAACAGGCCTAGCACTGCACACAGATCCCATACTAGCGCCATTTAGTTTCATAGCCGTAGAACCATCTGTGGAAACCCTTATGCCTCCACCTGGGGCGCTGTGGAATCTCAGCATTTCGGAACTATCGTTGGTATAACTCTGAAGGCAGGCATTTGGTGCTAGAAGTCAGTTTGAATTTAAATATTTACGATGTTATTCATAAATCGTCTCCAGTCAGCTGAGATGAGAATGTTGAGATGGATGTGTGGTATTACACGAATGGATAAGGTGAGAAATGAGTACATAAGAGGATAATATTTTCTTAAGTTTTCGCGACTTGTATACAAATACATTTTGGTTTTTCCGACGTTTCGGCCACTCTTCAGTGGCCGTGATCACGGAAGACAAAGAGGTCAAGTGTCAACGAGTATTGTTAAAGTTTTATTTAGCCTACGGCCAACTTGTTAATTGTAATTAATTAATTACCGCGCTTAAAACCGTTAAAACGTAGTTATATTACATAATCTTTGAAAGTTGCACCCGTGACTGAAAAATTGAGAGGAAGAAGATTAAGGAAGTGTAATATATAATGAGGAGGAATGAAATTCACGTAACAAAAAGAATGTTAAACTACAAGATGATGGGTACAAATGTAAAGGTAGACCAAAAAAGAGATAGATGGATTGTGTGAAGGATGATATGATGATTTGTGGTGTGACAGATGTATGTCAGAATAGAGAAGTGTGCAAGGAAAATAATTTTTTTTATTTTATTGCAGGAGGTCAGCAGACAGGCAGACGGCCCACTGAATGGAAAGCGGTTACCATCGCCTATGGACATTTGCAACACCAAAGGTGCTACAAATGCGCTGCTGCTCTCTTAAGGGAGTCTGGAACCTGGTCACTAATGCCGGAACACAACTCAAAGTGAATTGAGCCGAAAATTGTGTCGACCCCAATTAATTGGGATATGGTGGAAGAATAGAGAGGTCTTATTTATATAGATTTAGAGTAAGTGAATACTTCTTTATGATTCTTAAAGAAGGGTTCAAACTTACTCTAACTCTCTATGAATAAGACTGTTGATCCATAATCATCTTACTGCTAGAAATGAGGCTCTACATTTTTTTATTATTATTAATATCTCTACGGACTCGAGTTCCGTACCCTTTTTTACTACTTAATTTCTATGAAAAATTTGAGACTCCATACACGCTTATTGTTTATTTTTGTTAGTGTATGTGACATTATATGTAGTAATTTTTCTGTTTTGGTGCACCTTAAGAATAACTTATTATATTAATTTATTCTAATTTGAATACTAAACTTATACTAATGTAGAGTGTATCTGTTACATGCTGGTGTTGTGAGGAAGTGCATGTGCAGTGTTGGCCTTATATCTATACTTATATATAGTCGTATCTATAGCCATGTGTGTTGTTTTTTTCTTTTCTGTGCCTGGGTTATTAATTTTTAGGCTCTTTGTGTGTCTTGGTTTGTTTGTGGAGTGTGCGTGTAATGCAATGTGATGGTAGTGCGCGTAGGTTTAAGTAGTGTATAAGTTTTATTGTTCCATATGGCTCCACATTTTATTAATGAAAGAATAATTATAGACCCACTAGGCTTATCTACATACATACATACATAACTTCACGCCAGTTCCCTTGCGGGGTAGGCACGAACAACAGAGCGCGATTTAGGCCCATTCTTACACACCTCACTTGCTTCTTTGACATTCATAACTCTTGTCATGCACACTCGTCTGTTCTTAAGGCTCCTGACATCACCCTCCGCTAGTACACGATCAATTTGATCATGGAAGGTGTGTCGTGGCCTTATCTAAAGGGTGTTCGCCTCAACTAATTTAAAAACTTAAGTGATCAGTGTTTTTTTTTATTGCAGGAGTTCAGCAGACAGGCAGACGGCCCACTCGATGGAAAGCGGTTACCATCGCCTATGGACATTTGCAACACCAAAAGTGCTACAAATGCGCTGCTGCTCTCTTAAAATAAACTGGAACCTGGTCACTAATGCCGGAACACAACTCAAGGTTGTTATGGCGACATAGTTTAGACCAAGGGTGGTAGCCGTCCAGTCGGGCAAATGCCCTACCACCTGGCTGTGGGTTGTTTGGTCGCCTCTTACGACAGGCCCCCGGCCGCAGGAAATTGTATTCTTTCTCCGTTCCTGCACGGATAAAGTGTATCTGCGTCGTTTACGCGGTGCGCTTCGGGGCTCCTGTGGAAGGACCTTGCCACCTTTATGTATCGCCTAGGTGTATCGATAGCAATATTCTTTATTTGAGTCATTGTATTCATGGGAAAAAGCGTTACACGCGCAACTCAATAAAATGTGATACTTTCAAAAACAGTCGGCTGAAAACAAAATTATTTATTAAAAATATGTCTAACTTTCCTGCAAGATTATAAGTATTTTCATGAATGCCGCCATTTCCTTATGTTAATCACGTTAAATTTTAAATAATATTCTTAACTTTGGTTATTTTAAACTCGGTACGTTTGAAAGGCGTTTAAAGGAAAAATGGCCCGCTCATAAAAGTAAGTTTTCTGAATGATTAGAAGTTGTCATTTTTTGATATTGGTTAAAATTGTATGCAATAATTTTTTTTAAAGAGAAACTTCTATATAGACGGGGTCTTAGGATTTTTCTGTCACGAAAAAGCGTTACGGCCGCGTGGACGAGCGGCATAATTTAGACTAGACATGGTGAGAGGCGGCATAATTTTAGATTACACTATGGAAGCGTTTTTTGGTTCCGGATCGAATTCAGTTTTTTTTTTTGATAAAATAAAATATATTTAAATAATGCATTCATTAAAATGTATCTAACCTAACCAAATTATAATTTGCAATAGGTGAACCTACGAAGTAAGTGAGGTGTGTAAGAATAAGCCTGAGTGGTGCTCTGTTGTACGTGTCTACCCCGCAAGGGAACTGGCGTGAAGTTATGTATGTATGTGAACCTACGAAAAATCGAAATGTGTGCTGGGACACATAGTAGAAGTGAAACTTCTACTATGTGTCCCAGCACACATTTCCAGGCCGGGTGGCCTGTCGTAAGAGGCGACTTAACAACCCACAGCCAGGTGGTAGGGCATTTGCCCGACTGGATGGCTACCACCCCTGGTCTAGAGTATGTCGCCATAATAACCATGAGTTGTGTTCCGGCATTAGTGACCAGGTTCCAGTCTCCCTTAAGAGAGCAGCAGCGCATTCGTAGAACCTTTGGTGTGGCAAATGACCATAGGCGATAGTAACCGCTTTTCATCAAGTGGGCCGTCTGCCTGTCTGCTGAACTCATGCAATAAAAAAAAAAAAACTTCAACGGACAAGTGACAAAACGAATCGCAACAAAGTTTTAACATGAAGTTTTACGGGCAGATTGTTAATGTACTTGTCCAATTTGAAAATGTGCCCGTAAAATTTCAAGTTAAAATTTTGTTGCGATTCGTTTTGCCACTTGACCGTTGCCATTCGTTTTTTTTTCTGCTTCTTTTGCCCGGACGAACGAGATTGCCCGAGTCAATTACAATTTATTTATTACTTTTATGAAGTTACATTATACTTTCTATCCGTACAGGAACGGAGAAAGAATACAATTTCCTGCGGCCGGGCGGCCTGTCGTAAGAGGCGACAAAAAAACCCACAGCCAGGTGGTAGGGCAATTGCCCGACTGGATGGCTACCACCCCTGGTCTAGAGTATGCCGCCATAACAATCTTGAGTTGTGTTCCGGCAATAGTGACCAGGTTCCAGTCTCCCTTAAGAGAGCAGCAGTGCATTTGTAGCACCTTTGGTGTTGCAAATGTCCATAGGCGAGGGTAACCGCTTTTCATCCAGTAGGCCGTCTGCCTGTCTGCTGAACTTCTGCAATAAAAAAAACTTATATATTACTACCACTTGTTTTATTACGGGTAAATAAATGTTTACTACTTAGATATATTTAGGTATAGCCGGGTTGGATAAGTGAATGGATGGACGGGTGTGTGAAAGGATGGTTGAATCGATTTCTTAATTTTTTTTAACGTGTTACAGTGCTCTTATAAGTTCAAATTCAAATCCATTTATTTGTATAAACTTATTTCTAGGCCTTATATAATTATATCTAAAACTTATATAGTAGTTAAAATTAAGGCTACAATTTTTTTGGCGGCGGTTGCTGCACTAGACTCTAGGTCTGTATCGCGGCACCCAACACAATTTTATTATAGAATCTTAAATATAATTGATTTATTAATTAATTAACCTAAAACCATGAGTGCGTGTGGTTTTGTGTGCGTGCGCGCGTGTGGTTTTGTGTGTGTGTGTGTGTGGGGGGGGGGTGTATGTCGGCGTGTGTGTGTGTGCCCCTAGTGTTGTGGTCAGTTTAGTATTGTGCTTTCTGTGTCACTGTAACTTAATGTTTTTAACCATTTACTAACTTGGTGTTTAAGTTTTACAATCTGTTGTAGTATTACAATCTATTGCCTAAATTTGTATGTATGTGATATATTCTTTTACAATAGATGTGATATATTAAACACAAGTAACTTACTGTTGGTTGACGCATTATTAGTGGCGGACGCACTGGTGTCAGAGATTATGTTGCAATCGTCGAATGTTGATCTCGGTGAGGTCCCAAAATTGAATAAGCCTGTAATGCCGAACATAAACGATTCACTTCTATCTCTTAATTTTAATAGCAATGACGCGTTGTCAACTCTAGAGCCCCAATCATGCAAATATGATTTCACTAGCTACGCCCGCGGTTTCATCCGCGTGGTGATGGGAAATCGTTATATTTTGGATAATACACACTATATCATTATAAATTATACCCCATGTGTTATTCTGATGTGTAAGCTATAGTAAAGTTTCATCAAAATCTATTTAGTAGTTTTTGCGTGAAGAGTAACATATATACATCCATACATCTATACATCTTTACATCCATACATCCATTCTTATAATCTTTCACGTTTATAATATTTACAAGGTGTGCCCGCGGTTTTACCCGCGTGGTAATGGAAAATCGCTATATTTTGGATAATTCACACTATATCTTTATAAATTACACCCCATGTCATCCTTTTATCCGTGCAGGAACGGAGAAAGAATACAATTTCCTGCGGCCCGGCGGCCTGTCGCAAGAGGCGACTAAACAACCCACAGCCAGGTGGTAGAGTATTTGCCCGACTGGATGGCTACCACCCCTGGTCTAGAGTATGCCGCCATAACAACCTTGTGTTGTGTTCCGGCATTAGTGACCGGGTTCCAGTCTCCCTTAAGAGAGCAGCAGCGCATTTGTAGCACCTTTGGTGTTGCAAATGTCCATAGGCGATGGTAACCGCTTTCCACTAAGTGGGCCGTCTGCCTGTCTGCTGAACTCCTGGAATAAAAATAATTTAAAAAAATGTGTTATTCTGACGTAATAATAATCGGCAGACAACCACACATTTTGTATATCCCCAAATGAAGCAAGTTACGCTTGTGTTATAGGTAATATACAACGGAGTACTCTGGGGCCGATCCCAGACACCCAGACCATAGTAAATAACGGAGAAAATACGTTTCCGAAATTTACTATACCAGGAATCGAACCCGGAGCCTCTGCGTTGCAGTGAGGTAGGCCGGCAAAGGCAAAGCTCGCTCAACCGCAGAGACTACCCCTGGTCTAGAGTATGCCGCCATAACAAAATCTTGTATTGTGTTCCGTCATTAGTGACCAGGTTCCAGTCTCCTTTAAGAGAGCAGCAGCGCATTTCTAGCACCTCTGGTGTTGCAAATGTCCATAGGCGATGGTAACCGCTTTCCACTAAGTGGGCGGTCTGCCTGTCTGCTGAACTCCTGCAATAAAAAAATAAAAAAAATAATTGTTGTAAATTATCAGCAATATGTATAGGATTATAGGATATCTGTCAAATTCTATGGTCATATTTAAATGATGCTGTTCTTCATTCTTACATATTATATTTACGATCATTTAATGTTGGAAATGAGAATATCAACCAACACATTACTTATGTGTCAAAGTCATCTTATATTAAAAAGTAAAAAGCATCCGTTGAGAATCTGCAAGTCTGCCCTTACTCTCTGTGCTGTGCCTTGGCTAGTTAAAACTCTGCATGCTGAATACTGTGCTAAATTGTAATATAACTGTTTTTTATTTATTTTTATTGCACGAGTTGAACAGACAGGCAGACGGCCCACTTGATGGAAAGCGGTTACCATTGCATGGACATTTGCAACACCAAAGATGCTACAAATGCGTTGCTGCTCTCTTAAGGGAGACTGGAACCTGGTCACTAATGCCGGTAGTGGTCGGCCGGTGCCGGTCATCAAGGTAATTATGGTAACATACTCCAGACCAGGGGTGGTAGCCATCCAGTCGGGCAAATACCCTACCACCTGGCTGTGGGTTGTTATGTCGCCTCTAGCGACAGGCCGCCCGGCCGCAAGAAATTGTATTCTTTCTCCGTTCCTGCACGGATAATTGTGATTATTGAGAATAATCTAAGCAAATCTACTGCGCTTTCCTTTAATCTTACATATAAAAGTCATACTTCAACAAGATGGATAACAATTTAGCCGTGTTTTCTGTTGCTATGACTGCAATTTAATTAATTGCATTAAAAAAGAAGATGCGAACATTTGAATGCGAAGAAAACAAAGGTTATGGTGTTTGAAAGAGAAGAAACCAGAACGAATGCAAGGATAATGGTCGATGATGTTATGCTGGAGCAAGTGAATGAGTTTGTATATCTTGGATGTGCTTTTAGCAGGGATGGAAGGTACACCGCTGATATAGAAAGAAGAGTGAATTTGGGGAATAGTTTGAATGGAGCGTTAGGTAAACTTCTAGGTGCTAAGAACCTCAGCCAGAAGGCCCAGCTCGCCATACACAACGCGGTGCTGGTACCTACGCTCACGTATGGAAGCGAGAGTTGGGTATGGAAGAGAGAGCATGGAAGTAGAGTAAACGCGGTTGAGATGCGAGCACTGCGCAAAATCTGCGGAGTGACGCTCGCGGACCGCGTTCGTAATACCGAAGTAAGAAAGAGAGTTGGTCTGAAAGAGAGTGTCGGGGTGAAGGTAAGGAAAGGAATGCTCCGGTGGTTCGGGCATGTGGAAAGAATGTATGATGAAAGAATGACTAAACAGATATAAAATGCAAAAGTGGATGGATGCAGAAGTCGTGGAAGGCCACGACACACCTTCCATGATCAAATTAATCGTGTACTAGCAGAAGGTGATGTCAGGAGCATTAAGAACAGACGAGCTTGCATGACAAGAGTTATGAATGTCAAAGAGGCAAGTGAGGTGTGTAAGAATAAGCCTAAATGGCACTCTGTTGTTCGTGCCTACCCCGCAAGGGAACTGGCGTGAAGTTATGTATGTATGTATGTATGTTATTTTGTCTTAAGAGAAACCAAATACATTTGTTTTTTTAACAGGTAACTTTTCTTACATATATTAGTATCAATACAAAACATAAAATTAAAATATACAATTAATATATTATCCTAAAATATTGTTACGAGTTGCGGGACTCGAATTAATATGCCGTTAGAATTACCATAGAGTTTATTAGAACTATACAAACACGTATAACACAGGTACAAATATGACCGTACACAACAAAGCCAAACGTAATGCAGAAGGTCATGATTCCATAAAACGCGCAAAGTCCGTCACTAATAGATATTTCCGCTATGTACACACGTCTCGCTTCGTTCGTGGTTCTCGCTCGACTGACTCATCTCTTAATTGGGACATTGCTTTATACTGCATAGATGCAATATGTATGCCCGGCCGCGTGGACCGAATTTCCTAGAATCAGTCCAACACACCTGGCTAAAGACTGCCATAAAAGATCACAATGCACAATGGGCTGTTTTCTAATCACAAAGTAAACAAAAGAAGTCCAAATGACGAAGGTAATAAAATGCGTTTTTACGGTATGTAGGTGTGAGTCCACTTTTGTCGGCATCTAAGTCATAACAATATAATTTTTCAGGGTCATTGCGCTGATTACTTACGGCCAAATGGTGATTGGAAAGATGCTTTCTGTCCAAATACAGGCGTCATAGACGAAGAGCATTTTGCATGGGTAATATTGGATTTGTAGTGTTTTGATTTCTTTGACGTCTTAGAATTGTACGAGCCTGTAAGAGTAAATTAGGACAAAACACTTTACTTTGAATTTGTTTCTAATGATTGCAATAATGTACAGGAAGCATTTAATGAATGGTTTTTTACTTAAATGCATGATGTCCTAGATATTTCAATTTCAAAAGAAGAAACTGTTGGCAACACCAACATAGGCTAATGTTATTTTTAAACTTGCAACAGGGTCGATGCTTTTTCCTTCTTCCATTTTGGTTGCAGCCGAGTGCAGACGCATTCGTTGTGTAAAAGTGATTTATTACAAGTTTTCATCACTGACAGACTTTAACTGATGATGATTAGATGGATGGGTACAAATTTTAAGGTAGACCAAAAAAAAGATGGATGTATTGTGTGAAGGATGACATGATGATATGCGGTGTGACAGAAGAGGTATGTCAGAATAGAAGAGTGTGGAAGGAAAATACATATTGTGAAGAAAAGAGAGAGTCTTTAACTTCTACACCTACATCTACCAGGTTGTCCTAGGCCGAGACCATCAGCGTAGAACGAAATACATATTATGTATGCGACGAGCTGCGCACAGAAATAAGAGACGTACGTGATCGCTGCACAAGCAAACTGATGATATTAATTAATGACGCTAATGAAAACATCGAACTTCTAAATCATAATAGCCATATAGTCTCTAAAAAATGTCATTATATACTTATTTTCTTACTTGATATCTGGCGGCGAATTAATATTCTACTCTTTTGAGTCGCACCATAAGTGTACACAAATGCCCAAAGCGGTTCTAAATTGTATATATGCATAACTGTGAATGCTGGTGCGCCATTTCGGCTGATTTGAATTTCTCTATCCACCGTCATAGTCACTTCTAACTCATCGTCTCGTTCCAAATCGTTCACCACGTCACTGCACACTTCCCAGTGCTCTGGTCGATATTTCAACATTTCAGGATCGTCTGGTAATTTACTTGACTTCAATGTTTTTGGATCGCATGAAGTTACTCCTATTGCTAAACTTCCTGAACGAGCCTTTTCTACATTTAAAATTTTTATGAATATCATATGTTTTGTGTTTAATGGCTTTTCTGTGAATATGTATGATACGTAATTGATTTCAGAATCGAAGTGCGTCGGCAAATTATTAAAACTCAAAAGATTCATTGCACTCATTGGTTCTTCCGAAAGGCTATTCATCATTTCTGTCTGGGCTAGACTTTGAGGATCAACGAATTGCAAAGTAGTACCGTACGTTGCGATAATTAGACACACCCAAAGAGGAACATTTGTATCAACTCCATAAGCTAAAATCCCTTTATATTCATTGTTGATTTTAAAATGTATTTCACCGGCCGGATTGACGTAGTAACTAAGAAGAGTGCCGTTCTTGTAGAGGTTTCTTTTCAAATTTTTCGTCCAGTATACGCGATTGCACCTGTTTTCTACGAATTCCAGGCTTATTGGAGTAACTGATGACATTGGTTCGCGACTGGTGAAACCTACCGTAAACCAGGGATCGAAATTCCTTACTTCCAGGAAGCGTAAATATACCTGTAAGGAAGAAAAATCAAATATGTTGTGCTTTGTACTTATGGTTTTTGTTTGCAATGAAAAATAATTCTAGAATATTAATTATTTTTATTCCAAATTGGTGTAGAAAATCACTATTGTTAAGTGGAATATGTATATTTCTCCAGTTCAACGGATTGAAGTCATAATGAGTCTTATTTTCATATTTTTTTATTTTTGTTTATTGCAAGAGTTCAGCAGACAGGCAGACGGCCTATTTGATGGAAAGCGGTTACCAACGCCTATGAATATTTGCAACACCAAAGGTTCTACAAATGCGCTGTTGCTCTCTTAAGGGAGACTGCAACCTGGTCACTAATGTCGGAACACAATACATGGTTGCTATGGCGGCATACTCTAGACCAGGGGTGGTCGCCATTCAGTCAAGCAAATACCCTACCACCTGGCTGTGGGTTGTTTTATCGCCTCTTACGACAGGCTGCACGGCCGCAGGAAGTTGTATTCTTTCTCTGTTCCTGCACGGATATAAGATAAAAGATAAAAAATTGACACGTAAAAATTTTGAGGCAATCACTAACCGTTTCGCCAATTTCAATAGGCCTGTCGCTGTATACAAATTCGATTTCAGAGTCATCCAGTTTCATTACCGTAGAACCGTCTCTGGAGACCCTTATGCCTGTACCACGGGGCCTGTGGAAAGTGAGCGGTGGAGACCTCCTGTGGGTGCTGGTACTGGATGCTGAAAGACAACTTGAATTTAATAATTTAATTCTACATCAGTCTGCTGGCTGTAGGTCTCTTTTCCAGGGAGTTTAGTTTTTTATGGAAACTGGTAGAATACCCCGTCATGTTTGTCTATTGCGCTTGATGATTGTCATGGCAGATTGGCAAGTTTCACACAGCGATTATATCATTATCCATCTGTAGCCTATCTATTATTTATTTATAGTTCTCATATTGATAGCCAATGTGTACAGCAAGTAATTAAATATAATATTGTACTAGTTGTGCATTGGGAACGCACAGCTCATTCGCTTTTTTTTTATTTTGGCCAGGGGAAATCCGTTTGAGGACTAAGCCGCGACAGGCACAGAAGCCTGGGGGGATGTTCGCGACCCGTGTGAGTGTGGGATTCGCCAGATCGGGGGTGGCACTAGCGTGCCCGGTCAGAACCGGTGCCACGCTATTGCCACTCCCCAGTTAGGGATACCCACTAAAACCCCTCGGTGTTCCGTCCTGCGCCTTATGCCAGGGCTACGTGAATGCGGGATTCCCAACTCCGCGTGCCCTGGCAGGCGTGGGCCTCCCTCACACAGCTCATTCGCTGCAGCAACCAGTTTTTGTGCATACTTATATCGGACGTCGATCGCCTAACGCGCGGCTAGTAGAACCGGCAGTCGGAATTCATACGACACGCGCAAGACCCGCGTCGCTTGCCGTCCGATCACCTCGATCAACATCATACATTTATCATTCAATTATTTAAGATAAAGTGTACAATATTATTTAATTAGACATAAGACAAAAAACTGCTTATCTGATGCATGCTTCTCAACCAAGACTTGACGCGTTATTCGAGTAGCAGACGGAAGTGCGTATATATTGCTAAAAATTTTCCTATATAAATCAATTACTCACAGTCAGCTGTTGGCTCAATGATGACTCCCGTTCCAGACACCGCCGTGCAAGAACCAGTGGCACCAGAGTTGGAGTCTGCATTGCCGGATGACAACACTGTGGGTGTAACGTGATTGGTGAAAAGGGGTTCATGTCAAGAGTATGTTCTTAGTAATAAAGAAAAGAAATGAAAATCGGTCAACAACCAACAGAGAAATCGTGTAACAAATTTACACTTAAGAAGCTTCTCTTTTTATCGGTTAAAAATAGTGTGATTGATTCCAAAAATGGTGTACATTGTATCAAAATTATCTTCTCGGAAAAAATTATATTATATATCTTCTCTATATAATTACTATGTTACATTATTAGTCTGTTTATTGTGTTCTGTTTTTCCCATACTTAGTTATCTTCACACCAAATAAACTGGTATAACTTACTTATTTGTGCTTCTCTGACAGAATTATTTTCATGGGCTTCTTCTTTTGCGAGGTTTGTATCCTTGTATTCTATGTCCTGACCTTTTGTAATTTCCGGATCCTTATTACCATTCACCTGTTGATCAGTCCATTGGTTTCCGAAAATTATTTGGTCACGAAGAAATTCTAGCCACGTGTCGATGTTTGTAAGCCTTTCGTTAATGGTTGTCATTACCTCTCGGATTATATGCTGAACTAGTTTAGGATCAATGCTTTGAATATTTCGAACTACTGATCCTTCTCGCGACTCCACATCCTCATCTTTTTGGCCTAAAATAATAAATATACACGTACATATATTTTGTAAAATTGTATGTCGGAAATCGATTACTGATGCTTCAGATTGGTAACAAAAAGGACGTATTTCAAGGCCAGGAAGACAATATATCAGATATGGATTTAGAATTGCACGTTAGTTACGCTGACACTATAATAGAATTTAGCCAGGTGTTAAGGTATTTGCCCATCTAGATGGCTATCCCTGGTATAGAGTACGTGACCATAACAATTTTGAGTTGTGTTCCGACATTAGTGGCCAGGTTCCAGTCTCCCTTTCGAGAGCGGCAGCACATTGGTAGCACCTTTAATGATACAAACGTCCATAGGCTATTGTAACCACTTTCCATCAGGTAGACCGTCTGTATGTCTGCTGAACTCATGCAGTAAAATAAAATTTAGTTTAATATTTTTATTTTTATTTCAGCAGTCATCAATCATTGCAACCAGTCGCCAATACATAATTATATTTTCTAATAAATTACTTATGGAAAATCGATCCTATTGCAGCTCAGTAATAAAACTATTGAGTTTAATGCCAAATAGTAAGTTACTCACAGTCAGCTGTTGGCTCAGTGGTGACTCCCGTTTCAGACACCGTCTTCATGGAGGAAGCAGTGGCATTAGAGTTGGATTCCGCAGTGCTGGATGGCGACACTGTTGGTGTAATATAATTAGTTTAACATTCCTTCCAAATTGCTGGATAAAATTGTGCTTCCTGCGTAATGCTTAGAACTGGTTTTCAATGTACATATAATAGTGTGTAAAAAATTATTTGTTGAAAATAAATCCTACTGTAGATCGGTAATAAAAAGACAGAGTTTTATGACCAGAAAGTTAATTACTCACAGTCAGCTGTTGGCTCAATGGTGGCTCCCGTTACAGACACCGTCTTTAGGGAGGAAGCACTAGCACTAGAGTTGAACTCCGCAGTACTGGATGGCGACACTGTTGGTGTAATACAATTAGTTTAACATTCCTTCCAAATTGCTGCATACAAGTGTGCTTTCTGCATAAAGGTTGGTACTGTTTTTCAATGTAACATATATACTGTGTAAAAAATATATGTGGCAAATCAATCTACTGTATAGATCTGTAATAAGAAAACAGAATTTAAATGCCAAATAGTAAGTTATTCATAGTCAGCTGTTGGCGCAGTGGTGAATCCTGTTTCAGACACTGTCTTCAGGGAGGAAGCAGTGGCGTTGGAGTTTGACTCCGCAGTGCTGGATGACGACACTGTTGGTGTAATATAATTAGTTTAACATTCCTTCCAAATAGCTGCATACAATTATGCTTCCCGCGTAATGGTTGGAACTGGTCCTCAATGTACACATAATACTGTGTAATAAATTATTTGTGGAAAATCAATCCTACTGCAGATTAGTAATAAAAAGACAGCCTTAAGGCCAAATAGTTAATTATTCACAGTCAACTGTTGGCTCAATGATAATTCCTGTTTCAGATACGGAAACGATCGGTCGGTTGGTCGGTTTCGGTTGCTTCATGGAGGAAACAGTGGCACTAGAGATGGACGCTATAGTGCCGGAGGGTGACGCTGTCGGTGTAGTAGAATTAATTAAATATCTCCTCTGAAATTTTGTATAGAATTGTGCAATCCTGCTTCCTATAGGTTGCAACTAGCCCTCCATTTATAAATTTACTTACAAAATGAATTACGAATGTTCAAATTTACTGTGGATTATTAACGCAACAGACAGTGCAGACAGTGTTTCTAGGCCAGGAAATCAATTACTTATAGTATTAGCG
Source organism: Dendrolimus kikuchii (assembly GCA_019925095.2). Taxonomy (NCBI): domain Eukaryota; kingdom Metazoa; phylum Arthropoda; class Insecta; order Lepidoptera; family Lasiocampidae; genus Dendrolimus; species Dendrolimus kikuchii. The sequence continues at coordinate 2,750,384 of CM034415.1, read as the reverse complement.
TATCTCTTACGCTCGGCGGGCACACGTATTGGATGAAATAGCAACTCATAACCCGATCGGGCACCTGCTTTTGTTCCAAAATACGCGATATTTCAAGCCTTACCCCAGCCAGATTTCCACTTTACGCCACTACTGGCTACTAATGCGTACGTACGCTACGTCGATCTTGATATACTTTGCAATCTATGCGCTAAATAAACTCGTATGACTTACTTGTTTGGGACACTCCGACATCAATTATTTTAGTGGTTTCTTCGTTAGCAACGATTTTATATTCTAAACGCCTAATATTTTCAGCCTGCTGTTGAATCAATTGTTCCATGGAAAATATTTTTGTATTAAGGATTTCCAGCAACTCTATAAGTTTGTCTTTAGAGTTTCGCTTCACTTCTTGGTGTATATACTGAAATAATTCGTTATTATCGATACTTTGAGTATTCTCAACTACTAATGCTTCATCTGGCTCCTCTTTATCGTCGTAGTCAAAGCCTAAAATCATATAATAGTAAATAAGGACACGCAGTAATATTTTAGTAATAAAACTCCATATCGTAAGTCAGTTCTTATGCAAATTTTTAATTTAAAAAATTGTCAGTCACTTACAATTGTTGACAGTCAATAACTTGCATTCACCCGTCGGTTGATTGATAGCTTTTCCTTCAAATGCTGGCACAACGGAGGAAGCACCTGCATCAGAGGTGGTTTCAGGATTACCAGGTGGTGATGCTATTGAAGTAATAGAATTAGTTTAAAATACTACCTAAAATTTAGACACCATTATCCTATCTTACCTATGGTTGTAACTTGACTACGTTATATAAATATACTAATAAAATTAAGTACCTACGTATACTTGGTTCTACTGCGGGTTTTAAATAGGGCAGGCGGAGTCTCAAGGCCAGAAAGTCAATTACTTACAGTCACCTGTGTGCTGAGTAGTGACTTCCTCTTCAGACGCCTGCGTCGCGTGTTCAGCAGCGGTGACAGAGATAAATTCAGGATGACCGGATGGTAACGCTGTTGATGAATAGAATCGGTTTAATATCCTCTCTGAAGTTCTATATTCAATTATGTTTTCTTATTCAACGTTGCGACCGGTCACCAATATATAAATTTACTTATAATATCCAGTTCTACTGCGGGTTTTAAATAGGGCAAGCGGAGTTTCAAGGCCAGAAAGTCAATTACTTACAGTCACCTGTGTGCTGAGTAGTGACTTCCTCTTCAGACGCCTGCGTGGCCTGTTCAGCAGCGGTGACAGAGATGGATTCAGGATGACTGGATGGTAACGCTGTTGATGTAATAGAATCGGTTTAATATCCTCTCTGACGTTCTATATTCAATCATGTTTTCTTATTTAACGTTGCGCCCGGTCACCAATATATAAATTTACTTATAATATTCAGTTCTACTGCGGGTTTTAAATAGGGCAAGCGGAGTCTCAAGGCCAGAAAGTCAATTACTTACAGTCACCTGTGTGCTGAGTAGTGACTTCCTCTTCAGACGCTTGCGTGGCGTGTTCAACAGCGGTGACAGAGATTGATTCAGGATGACTGGATGGTAACGCTGTTGATGTAATGGAATCGGTTTAATATTCTCTGAAGTTCTATATTCAATTATGCTTTCTTATTCAACGTTGCGACCGGTCCCCAATATATAAATTTACTTATAATATCCAGTTCTACTGCGGGTTTAAAATAGGGCAAGCGGAGTCTCAAGGCCAGAACGTTAATTAGTTACAGTCACCTGTGTGCTGAGTAGTGACTTCCTCTTCAGACGCCTGCGTCGCGTGTTCAGCAGCGGTGACAGAGATAAATTCAGGATGACCGGATGGTAACGCTGTCGATGAATATAATCGGTTTAATATCCTCTCTGAAGTTCTATATTCAATTATGTTTTCTTATTCAACGTTGCGACTGGTCACCAATATATAAATTTACTTATAATATTCAGTTCTATTGCGGGTTTTATATAGGGCAAGCGGAGTCTCAAGGCCAGAAAGTCAATTACTTACAGTCATCTGTGTGCTGAGTAGTGACTTCCTCTTCAGACGCCTGCGTGGCGTGTTCAGCAGCGGTGACAGAGATGGATTCAGGATGACTGGATGGTAACGCTGTTGATGTAATAGAATCGGTTTAATATCCTCTCTGAAGTTCTATATTCAATTATGTTTTCTTATTCAACGTTGCGATCGGTCACCAATATATAAATTTACTTATAATATCCAGTTCTACTGCGGGTTTTAAATAGGGCAAGCGGAGTCTCAAGACCAGAAAGTTAATTAGTTACAGTCACCTGTGTGCTGAGTAGTGACTTCCCCTTCAGACGCCCGCGTGGCGTGTTCAGCAGTGGTGACAGAGATGGATTCAGGATGACCGGATGGTAACGCTGTTGATGTAATGGAATCGGTTTAATATCCTCTCTGAAGTTCTATATTCAATTATGCTTTCTTATTCAACGTTGCGACCGGTCCCCAATATATAGGTAAATTTACTTATAATATTCAGTTCTTATAATATTCGTCCTAACCTACGAGGTCGAGACATGGACACTGACGGCAGGATTGGTCCACAAGTTCCAAGTCGCTCAACGGGCTATGGAGCGAGTTATGTTGGGTGTTTCTCTTATGGATAAAATTAGAAATGAGGATATCCGTAAGAGAATCAAGGTAACCGACATAGCTCGCAAAATTAGCAAGTTGAAGTGGCAGTGGGCCGGTCACGTCTGCCGCGGGACCGATGACCGATGGAGCAGACGAGTCCTGGAGTGGAGACCGCGTCTCGGTAAACGTAGTGTCGGACGCCCTCCAGCCGATGGACCGACGACCTGTGCAAGATCGCCGGTAGGCGCTGGATGAGGAAAACAGAGGACAGGGATGAGTGGCGCCGTCTTGGGGAGGCCTACTTCCAGCAGTGGACTGCAAATAGCTGACGACGATTCAGTTCTATTGCGGGTTTTAAATAGGGCAGGCGGAGTCTCAAGGCCAGCAAGTCAATTACTTACAATCGCCTGTGTGCTGAGTAGTGACTTCCTCTTCAGACGCCTGCGTCGCATGTTCAGCAGCGGTGACAGAGATGGATTCAGGATGACCGGATGGTAACGCTGTTGATGTAATAGAATCGGTTTAATATCCTCTCTGAAGTTCTATATTCAAATATGTTTTCTTATTCAACGCTGCGACCGGTCACCAATATATAAATTTACTTACAATATCCAGTTCTACTGCGGGTTTTAAATAGGGCAAGCGGAGTTTCAAGGCCAGAAAGTCAATTACTTACAGTCAGCTTTGTGCTGAGTAGTCGCATCTTCTTCAGAGGCTTGCTTCACAAATTCAGTACTGGCGTCAGAGATGGATCCACTATTGTCGGATCGCAACGCTGTTGAAACAATAGAATCAGTTTAATAACCTTCTAAAGATTTATGTCCAATTATGCTTACTTCGTTAATGTTAGAAATGGTCTCAAATACATAAATTTACTAATAACATTCAGTATGTATATTCGGTTCTACTGCATATGTTAATAAGGCAGACGGTATTTCAAACCAGGAAATTTACTATTTACAGACACCTGTTGACTGGTTAGTGATTTCCGCTTCATACGCCGACAACTGGGAGGAAGCACTGTCGCCAGAACAGGATTCATCATTGCGGGATGACGCTTCGCTAATAACTCTTACACTTACGATAACACTTCGCTGATTCTATACATACAAGGAGTAAATTATTGATGCAAATTATAACTCATCTTTTTCCGCACCGATTCTATTTGGCAGATCACTCAATATTGTTACGTGCGAGCGGCGTACGCACTTAGGATTGGAATAAAACACCAGTTTTTAAATAAACGCTTTTATTAACTTACTCAGCCGTACGTAATTCCTCTCCGCAGGGTTGCCCCTATACGCACAACTAACGACGCACTGTCCCGACGATAGGATGTCTCACTCACAATACCGTTGCCGATATTGCGTAGACCACCTCCTGCTACTGCAGTGCTCAACTCTGAATTTACCGCGTGTAGCTCTCTTCTGGATCTTCTCTCAAACTACGCTACACTCCTTCTTCACTGAACTGTCCACTAAACTTTTCACCAAATTCACCACTAAACTCGTCACTATATTCTATTAAACTTCTCTTCCAACTCTTTCGTATCGCACTTGTCGCTTCGCTGTCTTGAACTGATCTCTACTCTAAAACTGTCCAGTACGTGCGCCTTACGCTGCTTATATACCTGGAAGAATCTTCTGGAACCCATAATTTCAATCTTCTTTTCGTTATTCTTTTATTTACTATCTGCCCCTTTCTAAACATCTATCTATCTCTGTCTTTTCTTTCCCGAATCTTCTATTCCAGAACTTTCGTTTATCATCTATCCCTTTCTAACATCTATCTATCGCTGTCTTTTCCATTCCGAACTTTCTATTCTAGACCTTTCGTTCATCGTCTATCCCTTTCTATAATGTATTCATTCTTGTCTTTTCCTTCCAGAATCTTCTACATTTTTCTAAAAGTCTTGAGACCGGCTTACGCTTTCAGAAAGTTCTACCGTCGGTCGTCACAATATTCATATGAACAAATACACTAAAGAAAAGTAATATTTTGCGGAAGCTTCCCACGATCTCTCCTTTTTTTTGCCAGGGGAAATCCGCTTGAGGACCATAAGCCGCGACAAGGGCAGAACTTTGTGTGGGATTCGCCAGATCGGGGGTGGCACCAGCATGCTCAGTCAGAACTGGTGCCATGCTGTTGCCACCCCCGGTTAGGGATACCCACTATAACCCCTGGGTGTTCCGTCCTTCGCCTTATGCCAGAGCTACAGGTATATGACCTAGCCTCTCCGCAGCCCTGGCAGGCGTGGGCCCCCCTCACGAGGCCTCTTCCATTGCCGGGGACTCATCCTCCGGCATCATCATGCTCTCTTTGGCGTGGGGCGGTCTGTAACAAGCCCCACGGAGGAGAGATGAGCGCGCACGGAACACTCGCGCTCTCATCTCCCACGATCTCTCCTAGCTGAACCCAACCCTTCTGGGAAAACGCGAGCCCTGTATACTGACTAATAAATTGCATCCTCATTAAATCTTCAAACAAAACATGCAGATAAATCACGAAACTACTTCATAAAATATGTACGATGACAATGACAGACGTGGCGGTCATCTTTCTTGGACTCAAATGGTCTCACAAAGGGTGATATTTTAAATTAATATCGATATTTTTGAAGATGTTAAACAATGGAGGACATTACATGGGACGTCATAAATTAATCCCTATATCCCACCATATGCATTGCCTTCATAGGAAATAACTTTTTAAAAGGTATCTAACAGTATTATCTCATCGTTAATATTAATGTGTGTTATACATTTAATAACAAAGTTAAATATGGATATTAGATCCTTGTGCAGGTTATTAGTAGAAAAGATAAATTCTTAAACGCAGGAGGTCAATTACTTACATTCATCTTTCGGCCGAGTGGTGGTTTCCACTTTAGACGCCGGCATCGGAGAAGAAGCACTGGCACCAGTGATGGGTTCAGAATCGCCAGGTGGCGTCGCTGTTACTGTAAGATAATCACAGTAACTTGTCTTTTAAATTACTGCAGACAATAAATGCTAACTTTCAAATAATTGCGAGTGGCCTCAAATATAGTAATATATTTTAAGTATTCACGGACAAAATAAATCTCAATATCATTAGATCCTTGTGCAGGTTACTAATAGAAAAGATAAATTCTCAAAGGCAGGGGATCAATTACTTACAGTCATCTTTCGGCTGAGTGGTGGCTTCCGCTTTAGACGCCGGCACCGGAGGCGAAGCACTGGCTCCAGATATGGGTTCAGAATCGCCAAGTGGCGTCGCTGCTACTGTAAGATAATCACGGTAACTTCTCTTTTAAATTACTGCAGACAATAAATGATCACTTTCTGGTAATTGCGACTGGCCTCAAATTCATTAATATATTTTAAGTATTCACGGACAATATAAATCTCAATATTATTAGATCCTTGTGCAGGTTATTCATAGAAAAGATACATACATACATAACTTCATGCCAGTTCCCTTGCGGGGTAGGCACGAACAACAGTGCGCCGTTTAGGCTTATTCTTACACACCTAACTTGCTTCCTTGACATTCATAGCTCTTGAAAAGATAAATTCTCAAATTATATTTTAAGTATTCACGGACAAAATAAATCTCAATATTATTAGATCCTTGTGCAGGTTACTAATGGGAAAAGATAAATTCTCAAAGGCAGGGGATCAATTACTTACAGTCATCTTTCGGCTGAGTGGTGGCTTCCGCTTTAAACGCCGGCACCGGAGGCGAAGCACTGGCTCCAGAGATGGGTTCAGAATCGCCAGGTGGCGTCGCTGTTACTGTAAGATAATCACGGTAACTTCTTTTTTCAATTACTGCAGACAATAAATGTTAACTTTCTAATCATTGCGACTGGCTTCAAAAATAATAATATATTTTAACTATCTACGGACAAAATAAATCTCAATATTATTAGATCTTTGTGCAGGTTACTAATAGGAAAGATAAATTCTCAAAGGCAGGGGATCAATTACTTACATTCATCTTTCGGCTGAGTGGTGGTTTTCACTTTAGAAACCGGCATCGGAGAAGAAGCACGGGCACCAGAGGTGGGTTCAGAATCGCCAGGTGGCGTCGCTGCTACTGTAAGATAATCACGGTAACTTCTCTTTTAAATTACTGCAGACAATAAATGCTAACTTTCTAATCATTGCGACTGGCCTCAAAAATAATTATATATTTTAACTCTCTACGGACAAAATAAATCTCAATATTATTAGATCCTTGTGCAGGTTACTAATAGGAAAGATAAATTCTCAAAGGCAGGGGATCAATTACTTACAGTCATCTTTCGGCTGAGTGGTGGCTTCCGCTTTAGACGCCGGCACCGAAGGCGAAGCACTGGCTCCAGAGATGGGTTCGGAATCGCCAGGTGGCGTCGCTGTTACTGTAAGATAATCACGGTAACTTCTCTTTTAAATTACTGCAGACAATAAATGCTAACCTTCTAATTATTGCGACTGGCCTCAAACATAATATATTTTAAGTATTCACGGACAAAATAAATCTCAATATTATTAGATCCTTGTGCAGGTTATTAATAGAAAAGATAAATTCTCAAAGGCAGGGGATCAATTACTTACAGTCATCTCTGGGCTGAGTAGTAGCTTCCGCTTTAGACGCCGGCACCGGAGGCGAAGCACTTGCTCCAGAGATGGGTTCGGAATCGCCAGGTGGCGTCGCTGTTACTGTAAGATAATCACGGTAACTTCTCTTTTAAATTACTGCAGACAATAAATTTTAACTTTCTAATCATTGCGACTGGCCTCAAAAATAATAATATATTTTAGCTATCCACGGACAAAATAAATCTCAATATTATTAGATCCTTGTGCAGGTTACTAATAGGAAAGATAAATTCTCAAAGGCAGGCGATCAATTACTTACAGTCATCTTTCGGCTGAGTGGTGGCTTCCGCTTTAGACGCCGGCACCGGAGGCGAAGCACTGGCTCCAGAGATGGGTTCAGAATCGCCAGGTGGCGTCGCTGCTACTGTAAGATAATCACGGTAACTTCTCTTTTAAATTACTGCAGACAATAAATGCTAACTTTCTAATCATTGCGACTGGCCTCAAAAATAATAATATATTTTAAGTATTCACGGACAAAATAAATCTCAATATTATTAGACCCTTGTGCAGGTTACTAATAGAAAAGATAAATTCTCAAAGGCAGGGGACCAATTACTTACAGTCATCTCTGGGCTGAGTAGTGGCTTCCGCTTTAGACGCCGGCACCGGAGGCGAAGCACTTGCTCCAGAGATGGGTTCAGAATCGCAAGGTGGCGTCGCTGTTACTGTAAGGTAATCACGGTAACTTCTCTTTTAAATTACTGCAGACAATAAATGCTAACTTTCTAATCATTGCGACTGGCCTCAAAAATAATAATATATTTTAAGTATTCACGGACAAAATAAATCTCAATGTTATTAGATCCTTGTGCAGGTTACTAATAGAAAAGATAAATTCTCAAAGGCAGGGGATCAATTACTTACAGTCATCTTTCGGCTGAGTAGTGGCTTCCGCTTTAGGCACCGGAGGCGAAGCACTGGCTCCAGAGATGGGTTCAGAATCGCCAGGTGGCGTCGCTGCTACTGTAAGATAATCATGGTAACTTCTCTTTTAAATTACTGCAGACAATAAATGCTAACCTTCTAATTATTGCGACTGGCCTCAAACATAATATATTTTAAGTATTCACGGACAAAATAAATCTCAATATTATTAGATCCTTGTGCAGGTTATTAATAGAAAAGATAAATTCTCAAAGGCAGGGGATCAATTACTTACAGTCATCTTTGGGCTGAGTAGTGGCTTCCGCTTTAGACGCCGGCACCGGAGGCGAAGCACTTGCTCCAGAGATGGGTTCGGAATCGCCAGGTGGCGTCGCTGTTACTGTAAGGTAATCACGGTAACTTCTCTTTTAAATTACTGCAGACAATAAATGCTAACTTTCTAATCATTGCGACTGGCCTCAAAAATAATAATATATTTTAAGTATTCACGGACAAAATAAATATTAATTTTAAATTCTGATGCAGGTTATTAATAGAAAAGGTAAATTCTCGGAGGCAGGGGATCAATTACTTACATTCATCATTCGGCTGAGTGCTGGTTTCCACTTTAGACGCCGGCACCGGAGGCAAAGCAATGGCTCCAGAGACAGGTTCAGAATCGCCAGGTGGCGTCGCTGTTACTGTAACATAATCACGGTAACTTCTCTTTTAAATTACTGCAGACAATAAATGCTAACTTTCTAATTATTGCGACTGGCCTCAAACATAATAATATATTTTAAGTATTCACGGACAAAATAAATCTCAATATTATTAGATCCTTGTGCAGGTTATTAATAGAAAAGATAAATTCTCAAAGGCAGGGGATCAATTACTTACAGTCATCTCTGGGCTGAGTACTGGCTTGCGGTGGTTCAGAATTGCGCGGTGCTGACAATGGCGGTGCTGAGCGCCGGCTAAGTCGGCGGCGACTGCTGACGACCTTGCTTCTTGGAGAGCCTGTAACAACTATTCACAATCGTTGTTTACTAATTATATACAATTAAAACTATAAATTTTTAAGATAAAATCCCTATTAATATTATAAATGCGAAAGTAACTCTGTCTGTCTGTCTGTCTGTCTGTCTGTCTGTCTGTCTGTCTGTCTGTTCCGTTTTCACGTAAAAACTACTGGACCGATTTGGTTGAAACTCAGTATATATATATTTTCGATGCCGAGAATGAACATAGGATACTTTTTATCCCGGAAAATGGGATAGTTGCCGGGATAAAAGTATATTTGTCTTTTTGTTTGTTATCCTTTTATGGAAAGACTATTGGACCGATTTGGCTGAAACCCGGTACATATATAATTTGAATACCGAGAGTGCCCAAGGGATACTTTTTATCCCGGATAATGGGATACATTTTGGGATAGATTTATGTAAAGTTTATCCCGGAAACTAGGACAGGTTTTGTGATTTGTCCATTTCGTTCACTGGGTCCACTGGGTCCACTGGGTCCACTGGGTCCACTGGGTCCACTGGGTCCACTGGGTCCACTGGGTCCACTGGGTCCACTGGGTCCACTGGGTCCACTGGGTCCACTGGGTCCACTGGGTCCACTGGGTCCACTGGGTCCACTGGGTCCACTGGGTCCACTGGGTCCACTGGGTCCACTGGGTCCACTGGGTCCACTGGGTCCACTGGGTCCACTGGGTCCACTGGGTCCACTGGGTCCACTGGGTCCACTGGGTCCACTGGGTCCACTGGGTCCACTGGGTCCACTGGGTCCACTGGGTCCACTGGGTCCACTGGGTCCACTGGGTCCACTGGGTCCACTGGGTCCACTGGGTCCACTGGGTCCACTGGGTCCACTGGGTCCACTGGGTCCACTGGGTCCACTGGGTCCACTGGGTCCACTGGGTCCACTGGGTCCACTGGGTCCACTGGGTCCACTGGGTCCACTGGGTCCACTGGGTCCACTGGGTCCACTGGGTCCACTGGGTCCACTGGGTCCACTGGGTCCACTGGGTCCACTGGGTCCACTGGGTCCACTGGGTCCACTGGGTCCACTGGGTCCACTGGGTCCACTGGGTCCACTGGGTCCACTGGGTCCACTGGGTCCACTGGGTCCACTGGGTCCACTGGGTCCACTGGGTCCACTGGGTCCACTGGGTCCACTGGGTCCACTGGGTCCACTGGGTCCACTGGGTCCACTGGGTCCACTGGGTCCACTGGGTCCACTGGGTCCACTGGGTCCACTGGGTCCACTGGGTCCACTGGGTCCACTGGGTCCACTGGGTCCACTGGGTCCACTGGGTCCACTGGGTCCACTGGGTCCACTGGGTCCACTGGGTCCACTGGGTCCACTGGGTCCACTGGGTCCACTGGGTCCACTGGGTCCACTGGGTCCACTGGGTCCACTGGGTCCACTGGGTCCACTGGGTCCACTGGGTCCACTGGGTCCACTGGGTCCACTGGGTCCACTGGGTCCACTGGGTCCACTGGGTCCACTGGGTCCACTGGGTCCACTGGGTCCACTGGGTCCACTGGGTCCACTGGGTCCACTGGGTCCACTGGGTCCACTGGGTCCACTGGGTCCACTGGGTCCACTGGGTCCACTGGGTCCACTGGGTCCACTGGGTCCACTGGGTCCACTGGGTCCACTGGGTCCACTGGGTCCACTGGGTCCACTGGGTCCACTGGGTCCACTGGGTCCACTGGGTCCACTGGGTCCACTGGGTCCACTGGGTCCACTGGGTCCACTGGGTCCACTGGGTCCACTGGGTCCACTGGGTCCACTGGGTCCACTGGGTCCACTGGGTCCACTGGGTCCACTGGGTCCACTGGGTCCACTGGGTCCACTGGGTCCACTGGGTCCACTGGGTCCACTGGGTCCACTGGGTCCACTGGGTCCACTGGGTCCACTGGGTCCACTGGGTCCACTGGGTCCACTGGGTCCACTGGGTCCACTGGGTCCACTTGGACCATGTTATCTATTTTGTCATTTTTGTCAAGTTTTGTCATTTATGTAGTTTACATATAGACGGGTGTGGTATAGTTTGCGATATAAAATGAAGTGAATCTTTCAGGGGCAAATACATACAAATTTAATACAATGTAACCTACAGGTTAGTGGTACACCACTTTCTTTTTAAACAAGAGATACGCACTAGAGGTTGACCCGCGGCGCAGCCGCGGGGTAAACTCTAGTAATACATATATTTAAAATTAAATTATATGAATATCAATTAAAAATAATATATAATATAATTTAAAAGTGACCTACCATAACATACATACATAACTTCACGCCAGTTCCCTTGCGGGGTAGGCACGAACAACAGAGTGCCATTTAGGCTTATTCTTACACACCTCACTTGCCTCTTTGACATTCATAACTCTTGTCATGCAAGCTCGTCTGTTCTTAAGGCTCCTGACATCACCTTCTGCTAGTACACGATCAATTTGATCATGGAAGGTGTGTCGTGGCCTTCCACGACTTCTGCATCCATCCACTTTTGCATTGTATATCTGTTTAGTCATTCTTTCATCATGCATTCTTTCCACATGCCCGAACCACCGCAGCATTGGGCTGGCTCATAGATGAAACTGCGTATTTAATTGCTGCATATTTTGAAAACTATTATTCTAATATCTTAGCTACTAAATACAAGCTAAACTCTTAAATATTATTTATATTCTTGTTAAAATAAGTGCTTATTATTCCCATAGTGTGCGTCCACACTGAATGCGCGGTGACGGGGGTCTGAGGCGGACGCGGCGAGCGGAGGCGTGCGGTGGCCACAGTGAGCCGCTAGCTCTCGTAGCGGTTCGCTGTATGTCAGGTATTACAAACTTTGGACGAGGATTTGGTATTTTTACTAGACAGTCCGATTCTGAGGTGGGTGGTGTTGAACATTAGAGATGGTGTACACGAAATAAATAAAAACAGAGAACAATGTGGTGAATTTTTTAATTTGTATGAAGAATTGAGGTTATACCCTAAACAATTTTTCGAGTACACTCAAATGTCCGTGTCAAGATTCTACTACATCCTAAGCAAAATATCAGCTAAAATCACGAAAGAAGATACAAACTTTCGCAAAAGTATTAGTCCTGCGGAGAAATTGTTCTTGCCATATAGGTGGTTTAGTTTGAATTGCACTTATAAACAATTCAGTATTTACCACCATTTTACGACAAACAATATGCAGCCGCGCACACGCCGAGCGACAAGACCGAACTGGTTTGTTATCCTCGCCACCCGCGCGTTAGGTCGTATGCTGACTAGGCTCGTAGTGCGGCCATAACGCGCGGATAGGAACGTTTGAAACCTCCGTACGTTAACTCCCTCGAGCCCGTCGCGCTAGGCTTCCGCCTTAGTCAATTCAGTATGGACGCAAAGGCGCGTTTCATACTTATGTTTGATTTTTCGCGCATTCCGTCGCATCCGCGCTAGTCTCGCAGTATGGACGCACACATACTGGGAATTTGGTTAGGAGTAATCTCCTCCCACTCTCTCCAAAATCACTCCGTCGATGTGCCTGAGCCTCGTGTATTAGGAGTTGCGAATAAGGACTGCCGTGCTATCCAGCATACTGCAAGGACTCTCAGGGGAGTGCGGTACCTATTCTAAGACTAGCCAGGGAAACTGATATTTGTTTGGCAAGAACCCACTTGTTACCCTCTTATTTTCTTAAAAAAAATAGTTATCAATAAAGTCATTTCTTTATTCTTGTTTTGATCGCGATCTTATAAAAAGTTGAGTTTTTTTTTTTATTGCAGGAGTTCAGCAGACAGGCAAATGGCCCACTTGATGGAAAGCGGTTACCATCGCCTGTGGACATTTGCAACACCAAAGGTGCTACAAATGCGCTGCTGCTCTCTTAAGGGAGACTGGAACCTGGTCACTAATGCCGGAACACAACTCAAGGTGGTAGCCATCCAGTCGGGCAAATGCCCTACCACCTGGCTGTGGGTTATTAAGTCGCCTCTTACGACAAGCCGTCCGGCCGCAGGAAATTGTATTCTTTCTCCGTTCCTGCACGGATAAAAATTAATAGCAGTCACCTGTTGGCTGGCTGGTGGCTTTCGCTCCAGAAGCGTCTTTCGACGCCCTGTTTTGAGGCATCAGGACGAGAGCACTGGCACCAGAAATGGATTCAGTATTGTTGGATGTCGTCGCTCTTTACTTTGTTACAGAATTGTTACTTGTAGTAAACGTCTCTCAATTTCTGCAAAGAGTAAATAATTCCTCATCATCTTACGTGTATAATATCATGCTAGAAATTATTTTGAATACTGTTCAAATAACAATTGCATCATACCTATATATATAACACCTGCATTCATACATACATAGCTTCACGCCAGTTCCCTTGCGGGGTAGGCACGAACAACAGAGCGCCATTCAGGCTTGTTCTTACACACCTCACTCGCTTCTTTGACATTCATAGCTCTTGTCATGCATGCTCGTCTGTTCTTAAGGCTCCTGACATCACCTTCTACTAGTACACGATCAATTTGATCATGGAAGGTGTGTCGTGGCCTTCCACGACTTCTGCATCCATCCACTTTTGCATTGTAATCTGTTAGTCATTCTTTCATCATGCATTCTTTCCACATGCCCGAACCACCGGAGCATTCCTTTCCTTACCTTCACCCCGACACTCTCTTTCAGACCAACTCTCTTCTCTCTTTATTAAATACACTACATTTATATAAGAGCTTAACATAAACAAATTCTTTATTGCGGTCTTGGTTTTGCACAAATGCACTGTAAAGCGTAAAGTATCCAGCAATTGGCAAAATTCACGCTAAACAGAGTTGTTTAAGTTATAAATATTAAAGCTATAAGATATGTAATAAACATTAGGCCCGTGGGGTCCGTCGGCAAAGAGTTTCTTTAAAGACATATGTAAGAAACTCTGACACTACCCGTGATCAGAAGGCTGGCTCATATTTTGCGCAACAAATAAGTATTGCCATACAGCGTGGCAATGCTGCCAGCCTTCTGGGCACGCTCCCCGTTGGCAATGATCTGCTACATAATGTATTTTAGTTTCAATGTCTTTGGTTTTTTATTTTTAATTAAAAAAAATATATTTCACTTATTTTTATGAATTTTTAGTCGAATGGCAAAAATAGTGAACTTTATTGTAATAAGTAAATAAATAAACCAAAGACATTGAATATTTAATGTAACCCTAAGACAAAACTTTCGATGAAAGGAAAATTTTTGAAAATCGGTTCACAGTTGACGGAGAATTCGAGTAACGAGCATACAAAAAAACACATATAGAATTGAGAACCTCCTCGTTATTAACTTCTCCTAGACACAAACAGTTGCATCCAAGAAAACACATATAGAATTGAGAACCTCCTCGTTATTAACTTCTCCTAGACACTTGGAGCCAAGCTTGGACTTGGAGCCAAGCTTGGACGAACAATTGGATCCAAAAAACACATATAGAATTGAGAACCTCCTCGTTATTAACTTCTCCTAGACACTTGGAGCCAAGCTTGGACGAACAGTTGGATCCAAAAAAACACATATAGAATTGAGAACCTCCTCGTTATTAACTTCTCCTAGACACTTGGAGCCAAGCTTGGACGAACAGTTGGATCCAAAAAAACACATATAGAATTGAGAACCTCCTCGTTATTAACTTCTCCTAGACACTTGGAGCCAAGCTTGGACGAACAGTTGGATCCAAAAAAACACATATAGAATTGAGAACCTCCTCGTTATTAACTTCTCCTAGACACTTGGAGCCAAGCTTGGACGAACAGTTGGATCCAAAAAAACACATATAGAATTGAGAACCTCCTCGTTATTAACTTCTCCTAGACACTTGGAGCCAAGCTTGGACGAACAGTTGGATCCAATTATGACCGGCGGGTTAACAATGCAATTTTGTGTGTTTCTTTGCATGCTATTTAATCAATATAGATAATAATTATCATATTATTATCTTATATTTTCTTATCGTACTTTAAATCCAAATTCTTTGAAAACAAACTACAGTTTATAGTGCGATACGAAACCACTTAGTAGATAAACAACCAAAATTAAATATTACTATCTGTGCCCGCGACTTCGTCCGCGTAGAATTTTGTTTCGCGGACCCCTAAAAAAAGTAGCCAAGTTACTCTTTATAACATCAGATAGCTGCCAGTGAAAGACTCGTCAAAATCGGTCCAGCCGTTTCAGAGATTAGACGGAACATCCAGACAGACAGACAAAAATTTTAAAAAATTGTTTTTTGATCTAAGTACCGGATATCCTTTCATAATATGCATTTAGTAAAAAAAATACATTTACATATTTTTTTTTTTGAATGAGTTCAGTAGATAGGCAGACGGCCTCTCTGATGGAAAGCGGCTACCGTCGTCTATATACATTTGCAACACGAAAGGTGCTACCTATGTGCTGTTGCTCTCTAAACGGAGACTGGAACCTGGTCACTAATGTCAGCACACAACTCAAGGTTGTTATGGCGACATACGTTAGACTAGGGGTGGTAGCCATCCGGTCGGGCAAATGGGCTACCACCTGGCTGTGGGTTGTTTTGTCGCCTCTTACAACAGGCCGCTCCATCGCAGGAGAGTGTATTTTTCTCTGTTCCTGTACGGATAAAACATTACAAACAGACACACACCCAATTTTATTTATCTGTATAGAAAATGATATCGGCGGCACAGTATCATAGTGCATTTGCGCTTGACTACAATACCATTTCTTTTATCGAGGGGAAATCCAATTGAGGAGTTACCATCACGGGGGATGCGCGGTGGGGGCATGTGGAATTGGCCACGCCACGCCCCGGGGCGGTAAAAATGTTTTAAAAGAAAATAGGAAGTTACGACGGTTGCAATAGAGCTGAGCGCCCAGAGGTCCTCCAGCATCTGGGGAGCGGAGGCTCAAACCTCTGTTGACGAAGTGAGTTTGCCTCTCCCGGGGCATTCTCAATCGCTGATGCGCGGGATCAACGTGGGCGTAACTACGTTCTAAGTCTCACGCTTTTCCTACCATCAGCGCGGGGTACATGTGAGGAAGAGGGTTTTAGTGGAGTATTAGCCCATGGGTTACCTCTCCACATAGGGAGGGGTAGCTTGCTGAGTCTCCATACAAGCCGGCAATTGACTCTGTTATCTGCGCCATCGTCAGTGGATAACTCTCATTGTTTGGGTCTAATCCCAGTAAAGGGATTTTATCCATGCAGGAACGGAGAAAGAATACAATTTCCTGCGGCCGGGCGGCCTGTCGTAAGAGGCGACTAAACAACCCACAGCCAGGTGGTAGGGCATATGCCCGACTGGATGGCTACCACCCCTGGTCTAAAGCATGTCGCCATAACAACCTTGAGTTGTGTTCCGGCATTAGTGACCAGGTTCCAGACTCACTTAAGAGTGTTGCAAATGTCCATAAGCGATGGTAACCGCTTTCCATCCAGTGGGCCGTCTGCCTGTCTGCTGAACTCCTGCAATAAAAAACATTAAAAAAAACAAACAAACTCTTCAGCTTTATATATTAGTACAAGATTATACCTTTTTATTTCTTGTGGTCATTGTTCGTGTAATTATCTAAAATCAACCTATTTCGGCATCACTAAATGAATAAGAATAATACTTTATTTAACAAAAATAAATCGTAAAAAAAAAATAGTCGGGCAAATGCCCTACCACCTGGCTGTGGGTGGTTTTGTCGCCACTTACGACAGGCCGCCCGGCTGCAGGAAAATGTATTCTTTCTCCGTTCCTGCACGGATAAAATTGTTTGCTTGAATGCGCTAATCTCAGGGACTACTGGTCTGATTTGAAAAATTCTTACAGTGTTAGATAGCCCATTTATCCAGGGAAGGCTATAGGCTATATATCATCACGCTAAGACCGAGCTTTTTTTTAACTATTCCACGCGGACGAAGTCGCGGGCAGAAGCTAGTAATATAATAATTATACATTTGATCAGACTCACTTACCTATGTACACGTATGTATTTCAACGCGCTGAATCCGAGGTCCGTTTGGCTCGTCTACCTTCAAAATTTTGAGTAAATTGCGAAAAACCACAGGAGACGGAAAGGAAATTATGGGTTTGGATCGAGTCACTTTTTCATCTGCAAGCCAAATTGGAATCCGAAGTTTACTTTGCTCGTAATCAAAATGAATATGTGAACGGTAGAAATTGCACTTAGGAAAAAAAATCATTTAAAGACCTGTATCAAATATTTTTTTTTATGTAATACAATACGTTGAATCCAAATCCGATACTCATTTGGGCAGTACATCCTTAGATATTTGAGGATATTGCGAAAAACCGAAAAAAAGTTGCCATTTTAGCGGTTTTTCCCAATTTAGAAATTTAGAGGGTGTCCGAGCAAGACGAACCTCAGATTTGGATTTAGCGCGTCGTATACATGTTAGTAGGTCTGTCTGGTCAAATGAATAAAGCACTTTTGTTTTTTTTTGTTTGTTGATTTGATGTTCTGTTTACGATAATATGGAGCGTTGTTGTAATGTTACTAAATAGGCGAGCGAAAGACGCGGTCTTCAGAAGCAGATTCTTATCAGCAGGGTTTCCAGATAGGGGATTATTTACCCATTTTGGGGAAATACTTCTGTGTTGCGGCATTTGTTTGAAAGAAAGAAAAAGATTTATTTAGAACTACAATAAAACTCACTTAAACTATTAAAAGAAAAACAATAAATAAATGTAGTCCTAAATTGGCCTTAGCTCAGCAAAACTGCCGGTTAATATAACCAGCGCTGATCTTCCGCTAGGGCCATTCGTGACATACACAGGCAAACAAGATAAAGATATGAAGTGAACTAACAGCAAAAAAAAAGAAATTAAAAACAAACCATAACAACGTTAACTAAATATTAAAATATTATATACTTATTGCTTACATAAATTGACATTGCTACCTATTATCTATAAAATTTAAAAAAATAGTACATTATGGCACTAGTGTGTAACATTGGTGATTACCGCCGAGGCGCCATTGAGACTCGAGCCGTAGGCGAGGGTCTTAAGAGAGCCGAGGACGGTAATCATCAATACACACGCGTATCATACGACGTTTTTCAACACACTTGTGAATAAAATAACAACAAAAACTCATTTTATTTAGTAGATAAAAAAAGTTATATATGAGTGAAAGTTTTATTTATTAAACACGTACGAGTTAAAATTATCTATTTAAAGAAGAAGTTGCATGAAATGAGCAAGCAATAGGAACATTAATTTATTTGTTCTATAGAACACGATCTTTTTTTTTGAATAAAAACTTTTTTAAGAACAAAGCAACTCAACCAATAAAATTTATAAAAAAATCTATAACTCACTAGTGAGTTATAATGTTTTTTAGTCACAGTTTGATTATTATTCTGTGCCTAATTGCGGTGACCATAGAGCCACTTTATGAGCAAGTGTGTTGAAAAGAACGTTATCAAACAACTTAAATAAACAATACAGCATTTAACACACGACATAAGTAACACAGTCAGTCAGTGTGTGGGAAAGGAATTCCTTTAATGTTAAATAAATAAAGCAATAATTATAGCTAGAGTACAACACTCGTCTTATTTTGTACTCCCCTCCAGCGACTGAGCCTAGCCCCCGCGGCGATAGAGCCATGGGCTCTCGCTAGTGGTACATTACCCTCATCCAACGGGGTAACATCATCGACGCACCACACACACGAAAGTAAACCCCCACATATCTATCTCTGTCTTTTCCATTCTGAACCTGAACGTTCTATTCCAGGATTTCGATCTTCATTTCGTTATACTTATCCGTGCAGGAACGGAGAAACAATACAATTTCCTGCGGCCGGCCGGCCTGTCATAAGAGGCGACAAAACAACCCACAGCCAGGTGGTATTTGCTCGACTAGATGGCGATCACCCCTGGTCTAGAGTATGCCGTCATAACAACCTTGTGTTGTGTTCCGGCATTAGTGACCAGGTTCCAGTCTCCCTTTAGAGAGCAGCAGCGCATTTGTAGCACCTTTGGTGTTGCAAATGTCCATAGGCGATGGTAACCGCTTTCCATCAAGTTGGGTCGTCTGTCGGTCTGCTGTAATAAAATAAAAATAAAATAAAATCTTTTATTCATCATCTATCCCTCTCTAGAATGGAGCTGTCCTTGTCTTGTTCTACTAGAATCTTCTACATTTATCTGCTACTCTTGAAACCAACTCACGTTGCTAGAATGTTCTACCCTCGGTCCCCACAATATTTTACCAATGTATGTATGTTATAATGTATTTATTTATTATAAGACACTAAATCGGTAAAGTGAGAATCATGCAACATACCACTGGTCTTATCAAACTTCCTGTCCAGCCAAATGTTGTCTGGAACAAGTCGCTAAAAGTGATAAGATAATAATGTGTACAAATCTTATCCAAGACATAAAAATAAGTGTGCCTCGTCTAATTCCTCGACATGCTATTACGAAAATCTTCTACATTCCTACGGTTAAAACCAACTTAGGCCTTAGCAGCCCTATCACAAGAATGTGCAATACATACAACCGTTTAAACTCAAAATTAGATGATCTCGATATTTTTCCCAAAACATATAATTGGTTTAAAAATAAAGTGTTGACATCAGCTGTGACTATAAAATAATTGATAGGCCGTTCATGTTTGCACTTGTACTTAGTTATATATTGATTTTTAATTTAATTCTTTTTGCATTTTTTATTTTTTGCTTTACATTATTATCGATTTGCACTCCTCTAATAACCTCCTGTTAAAGGCACCTGCACATTATTCAACATTTTACTCCAAATCCTTCGCTGTGCAGGCTGTCTGCCTTTGGAACTCTTTACCCGTAGATGTCAGAAAAGCTAAATCACTTGCCATATTTAAAAAATCTGTCAAAAACTATTACCTTAGTTTATAATAAAATATATATTTTTCTATTCATTTTTCTTAACTTAGATGTTTACTGTCCACATTGTATTGTTCTTCCTTTTTTATTTTACTTCTTTTAATTTAATTATACATAGACATAATTTGTTAAAAGTATCCTCTCAGTCAGGTTGCCTGGAAGAGATCGCTTTAAGCGATAAGGCCGCCTTTTGTTTTGCCGTTAAATTATTGTAATTATTTATTCTGTAATTGTTTATTATGGTGAACAATAAAGTGTTTTCTATTCTATTCCATTATTAATTTTGACACATGCATAATATTGATATTAATTAATTAAGATACTAGTAATTGACATTCGAATTGTAAATGCTGTGCACTCCTTTAATGGGTCCACACATCAGAACTTTTATATTAAAGGATTTGTAATGTAACATAATAATGTGTGTGCTGTTGGTGTGCCTTAAATAAATAAATAAGATCGCTTATTTTATTTTAATTTTTTATTTCTGTTCACTGACTTTTTTAACACATAATAAAACATATGAATTCATTTATTTAATTGAACTCCGACTTTGCGTTCTGGCGTCGCCTCTTTTTTGGGTGTTGGCAGTAATTGACTATGTATTATGTATTTATTTAATTGATTTCTTTTTCTGATGTCAGGAGCCTTAAGAGCAGACGAGTGTGCATGACAAGAGTTATGAATGTCAAAGAAGCAAGTGAGGTGTGTAAGAATGGGCCTAAATGGCGCTCTGTTGTTCGTGCCTACCCCGCAAGGGAACTGGCGTGAAGTTATGTATGTATGTATTTCTTTTTCAAGGTGCCCTGAATTACAATGTCATATGTATAACTTTATTATTGTATACCAACTCCATTTTTTCTCTTTTGTTACATCCATCTTACAGTGGCTAGTATGTTGATTGGTAGCGACCAGCTTGTCAATACAATGCTTCAAAGCCTAGAGCATCGACACTGATTCATTTCGGAGAGTGTGCGGTTGAACTGTTCGACCTAATTTCCCATTCACTAGTCACCTACACGATTCAATTTGCGGAGGATAAAGCGCTTTGGTCTACGCCATCGTTTCACAGTGGAAACGGCATCAGTGCGAACGAAGCGTTTTGCCTCCACGTTCTTTCTGCGTACGACAGAGCTGCATTATCATCATCATCGTCTAATATTTTTTTTTAATCGCCTCCTCCATCATTGGTTAAGATAGAGGTCTTTTTTTATTCATTTTTTATTTTTTTATTTTCTTAAATCTACTAACACGGGGAAAGGTAAAGGTAAGGGATTCTTTATTTTTATTTCACATTTTTTTCTTTCTTTTTTACTTATTTTCTTTTCTTTCATCGTCTAATATTAGGCGTGATCGTGGTCAGGCGCGAACCTATTTATCAAAAAAAAAAAATGTTATTAATTTATTTAATATGTAGCAAATGACGTTGGAATTGTATACATTCAAAACTACATACGTACAAGACTTGGTACCCTACTTTCTGTACATTTCTCTTTTTGCCCAAATTAGAAAAGATGTTTGCGGATATTTTTGGCGGATTTGGGCAATTTGCGAAATTCAATCTGGACACCCCGCTTATCAGCAAACCACGATAATTCGCGGATACGCGGCTAGTATTTATTCTGTGCCCTGAAGTAATAACGTTATTGCGTTTTAATTTCGCTAATATTTCATACATACATATTATCACGCCTGCTTCCAGTAGAAGTGAGTAGCTATTTTAAAAGCCAGCTAGTTATCGTTGCGTTTCGGATTACTGTACGTATCTATCTCCCATAATTTGCACCCCTTGACTAAATACAGAATACTCTTTTATTTCTTTTACTTCTGTTTATCTATGCGTTGGTGTACAATACGGAGTTATCTATCTATATATTAGCGGTTGATTACAGAATAGCTACGGCTAAGTTGTGCACCACTTCGCCAACTGGCTATTGGTTATCGAATCAAATTGAAACCGGACAAGTTCGAAAGTTGACGATTCGGCCGTCAGCCGTCGGGTGCCGGTTGGCGAGTCATTCACTCATTATCCAAAAAGCCATCAACTGGTTTTTAGCTGGCTAATGAACAAGCATTAGCCGGATGGTTTAGTTTTTGCTATTTTGGATGGTTACCCCCCTCTAGTTTCATATGGCAGAGAAGATAAATCTCAACCTGCTACTATCTTGACAAACACCTTTCGCTTCATCTACTTTCATTAATGTCTTCATGCATGCTTTACTTGAGGTGCTTTTTACCTAACATTTGCTCAAAATATCTTCGATTTGATCACGCTGAGTACGTCGTGGTACTACCAGCACCGACGCAACCATTAACTCTGCTGTCATATACTTCTTTTGTATTTTTGCTTTAATTCATTTTCTACTAAAGGGTCGTTTTTGGAAGAAGGTAGAAGAGACCGATTTTTAAGAAAAAATACAATATCCTGCGGCCAGGCGGCCTGTCGTAAGAGGCGACAAAACAACCCACAGCCAGATTGTAGGGTACTTGCCCGTCTCGATGACTACCACCTGGTCTAGATTATGCCTACATAATTACCTTGAGTTGTGTTCCGGCATTAGTGGCCTGGATCCAGTTTCCGTTTAGAGAGTGGCAGCACATTGGTAGTACCTATGGTGCTACAAATATCTATAGGCGATGGTAGCCGCTTTTCATCAGGTGGCCCATCTGCTTATCTGCTGAACTCACGCAATTAGAAAAAGGGAGGTTTACACTGAAAATCAGCGCTGTACCGGATGAAACTCGGCACAGCAATAAGCTGAGTGCAAACCTCATTTTCGTCCTGACCTACGGAGCCGAGACATGGACACTGAAGGCAGGATTGGCCCACAAGTTCCAAGTCGCTCAACAAGCTATGGAGCGAGCTATGTTGGGTGTTTCTCTTATGGATAAAATCAGAAATGAGGATATCCGTAAGAGAACCAAGGTAACCGACATAGCTCGCAAAATTAGCAAGTTGAAGTGGCAGTGGGCCGGTCACGTCTGTCGCAGGACCGATGGCCGATGGAGCAGACGAGTTCTGGAGTGGAGACCGCGTCTCGGTAAACGTAGTGTCGGACGCCCTCCAGCCCGATGGACCGACGACCTATGCAAGGTCGCCGGTAGGCGCTGAATGAGGAAATCGGAGGACAGGAATGAGTGGCGCCTTGGGGAGGCCTTTGTCCAGTAGTGGAATGCGAATGGCTGGCGACGAAACCTCATTTGCTGAAAATGCGGCGTACATGTTCTCAATACTTGTTTCTTTCTTTTTACTATGACTTGTAATTACTGTAAGTGCATTGCTATTTCTTCAAATAGTCTTTTTTGTTTTTATTGCAGGAGATCAGCAGACAGGCAGACGGCCCACTTGATGGAAAGCGGTTACCATCGCCTATAGACATTTGCAACACCAAAGATGCTACAAATGCGCTGCTGCTCTCTTAAGGGAAACTGGAACCTGGTCACTAATGCCGGAACACAACCCAAGGTTGTTATGACGACATACTTTAGACCAGGGGTGGTAGCCATCCAGTCGGGCAAATGCCCTACCACCTGGCTGTGGATTGTTAAGTCGCCTCTTACGACAGGCCGCCCGGCCGCAGGAAATTGTATTCTTTCTCCGTTCCTGCACGGATTAAAAATTGTACACACGTCTAAACCACCTTATCATTCCTTTTTCGACTCTTATCACTATATCTTATCAGACTGATCCTTGTGATATCGTTTAACCAGAAGTAACATATACTTGTCAAGGGTCACATTTCCACTGCATTTATTCTACTTTCATGTTTGTTCCATATCCAACTCCAATAATCGCTCCCATACTTTCAGGGTTGGCACCAGTTCAATAATATTCAATAAGTTTATAATATTTTTTTTATTGAAATCTAACTAGGTTGTTTGTGATCATGGCGCCTAGGAGGAAATAGGATAAAACTTGAACTAGTTTTTCAAAATTACTTACACTGAATCCTACTACAGGTTAGTGAATTGCAATAATATTTCTTATATTTAAAAATATATAAAATCTTGCAGCTCACCGTGTTATGTTTTAAATTGTTAGATGGACCTTATGGTCGGTGTGGGTTTAAATTAAACAAATTGAGCACAGTCTCTTCTCATTTATTCTCATTTTAAGAAGCCAGGCAAACAAAGTACAACAATATATCCAATTATCCTTATATTTATACAGGATATGCAACCAGGTCTTTAATCCTGGTTATTGGCTCCGAAACCGACGGACATCAGTCCGGGAGAAATTTCAAGGCGTGGGGAACCTAGACTCTTATTAAATTGTGAAATGTACCGATAGTAATATCCTTAAATATATATGTTTCAATTATTAGGTTAGGTTAGTGATAATTTTTGGGCGCCATCCGAGTCACGTGTCTCGGAGATTCGCCTCGGCGTTGCACACGGCTGCCAGCGTCGGAGGCCGTGGTAGACGTAGTGGTTACGAAGGTGATGAATGTGATTGAAGGGTTGGCCCGCCGCTGGCCAACCACGTGGGCAGGGGCTTGTTCTGTCCCGGACCTGGCTCCCTGGAATTGATAACAAATTCCAGTGAACGAGGGTAAAATATGGAATGTCACTGTTAGGGGGAAGATGAGAATTTAAGAGCACATTTTAATCTACTTCTAGTTATGATGTTCCTAATATAACTGCTTAAACTCACCTAAAAAGGGGAAGATGAAGAAGCTTAACTACGCTTAAACTACGCTCAGGCGTCGCTGTCCTTCAGGGGGCCGACCGCCCGCGTGGAAGAAGAAACTGGCCATGGCTAGAAAGTAAGCAACACCTTACTACCATGGCGAAGAAAGAAAAGAGAAGGAGAGAGAGACTAGCTAGAATACCACGTACCTGCTTCTTTAACGCACTACACTTATTCGGCGTGGAAGAGACTCAAGCACGTCGGACTAATAACTGCAGCGTTGAATGGTGAAACGAGAAAGAGGCTCCGCCGGGCATCCGCTCGGGCTTATAAACTCACGGGAGATGCGACGCGCGGGGGAAAGGACTGCACAGGTGTCCGCCGCGCGGGGGTGAGAAGGGGGGGGGGGGGGGGAGAAATCGCGTGATATTACTGCAGGGGTGAGACGCGCGGGACGGGAGGAAATACGTTCCGACCGATATGGTGTGATTTTTGACGGCCAAATTAAGTAGTTCTAGCTAGTTCATATGGTATGTTCCGACTAAATTGGGAAGTCGCCTTGCGAGTGTTGCTAGGCGCAAGAGTGTCACTTTCACAACGTGACAACCGCCAGCAGGGCCTGGCGTCTAAACTACCGGCGGTTAGGGCACCAGAGACAGGAACCTCCTCACAATTCGTGCCGTGTCCAAGAGTGCTGCCTTCTGTATCTGGCCCTTCACCCAGCTTCCCAGCGAAAGCCTCTCTAGATGACGGTCGAGGCTTTTCGCTATAAGACCGTTGACGGTGACCACTATCGGCACAATGATCGTTGACTCCAGAGGCCACATAGCGGTAACCTCGTGAGCGAGTTCTAAGTATCTACTTCGTTTTTCTTTTTCTTTCTTCACGAGGTTATCGTCATGCGGGATACTGATGTCAACGATTATTGCTCGTCGCGCAGATCGATCTATTATCACGATATCAGACTTATTGGCTACAATAGTCCTGTCCGTGATAACTGATCGATCCCAGTAGAGCGTGGCACGACTATTTTCGAGAATTGGCTCCGGCGAGTACTGGTAATAAGGCACCTCCGTTTCCACAAGACCGTATCGAATGGCAAGTTGCTGGTGGATATATATATTGTTTAATACTTCTTCATATATATTAGATATTAAAAGAAATAAACTAAACTATATTTACAAAATAACATGAATCTATAAGTAAAAAGGAATAAGGAAGGAAGGTAAGGAAAGGAATGCTCCGGTGGTTCGGGCATGTGGAAAGAATGCATGATGAAAGAATGACTAAACAGATATACAATGCAAAAGTGGATGGATGCAGAAGTTGTGGAAGGCCACGACACACCTTCCATGATCAAATTGATCGTGTACTAGCAGAAGGTGATGTCAGGAGCCTTAAGAACAGACGAGCTTGCATGACAAGAGTTAGGAATGTCAAAGAGGCAAGTGAGGTGTGTAAGAATAAGCCTAAATGGCACTCTGTTGTTCGTGCCTACCCCGCAAGGGAACTGGCGTGAAGTTATGTATGTATGTATGTATGTATGTATGTATGTATAAGTAAAAAAATTACTTGAAATCGCTGTCGACGGGAGCGTGCCCAAAATGCTGGCCGTGCTTCCGCGTTGGATGGCAACGCTGATACGTTTCCCTAGGTGCGAGCCAGGCTTTTGGTCACGCGAGACCTCAATTAGACGCGTCATATATAAGATATAGGGATGTTCACAATTTCAACACTAGGCATAGTAATAGACTGATAATGCCTTCTTTTAGATATAAAAAAAAAATTGCATCTTTCTTGGGGGTTGGTATACGCTTCTTCAATAAGATTCCGAATGAAATGTCAATGTGTCGGTGCAAAGTACAACATCAAAACTACTAAACTTTGCAAAATTGTTACGTTTTATGTTTTACTTGTCACCGACTTCAAGATGTTGCAGAATATATTTATTTTTTGCTTTTTAAGTTACTCTTGAAGTCGGTTTCTTTTTTGCTAGATTTTTTTTATTTTTCACATTAAGGTTACGTACATGCTGTCTAATAACAACGAAATTTTATACTATCCTGAAGCTGTACTGAATTCAATGCAAGGTTCAAATCGTTTCAGAAACAAAAACGTTATGGCTAAATACATAAAAAACACAATGAATTGAGAACCAGCTCCTTTTTTTGATCGGTTAAAAATAACCCAAATCTCAACAGATACTGCTTATATCAATTTTGATTCACATTTTAAGCTCTACCACCTTGAGTTTTTATCAGAATTTTTCATATCAACACAACACACACACACAATCTTTTTCCGACGTCTAAAGCGAATATCACGCCACCTACTGGCTTAAACAAAATTAGGGAAAGTGAGAGGGGAAGCAGATTTTGCCTTCACAGACCTATTCGGTTCTGTCACATCAAAATCATCAATTTTCGGTTCTGCCAACCCTGCTTCTAGAGCAAGCGCTGTCTTCACGACACCGTTGTCTGACGCGAAAGCCCCCACTGAGGCAACAGTTTTCTCCGGTAAGTGACAATGTCTTTTTATTCTCTTCAATCCGTAGAAGGATGGAATTTACATGGTAAATTTTAATAACGTGTCAGTTAGCGCTCATACCATGATATCGCTCGTCCCATCGGCAATTCGTACACAAGGATGCCTGAAGGACGGTTGCAAAATTATTATTCAATTTAAAGTTTAATTAACGATATACTATTTAAAGTGTATCATAAGCGAAATAATTTGTTCTATTGTGTTTTCACAGGCCTATTCGGCTCTGACACGTCAAAGGCATCAATATTCAGTGCTCCCAAGCCCGCTTCTGAAGCAAGCTCTGTCTTCACGACACCGTTGTCTGAAGCGAAAGCCCCCACTGAGGCAACAGTTTCCCCCAGTAAGTGACAATGTCTTTTTTCTATTTTCAATCCGTAGAAGGATGGTAAATTTTAATAACCTGTCAGTTAGCACTCATTCCTTGATATCGCTCGTCCCATCGGCAATTCGTACACAATGACGCCTAAAGGACGTATGCAAAATTATTATTCAATTTAAAGTTTAATTAACTATATACTATTTAAAGTGTATCATAAGCGAAATATTTTTTTCTATTGTGCCTTCACAGGCCTATTCGGCTCTGACACGTCAAAGGCATCAATGTTCGGTGCTCCCAAGCCCGCTTCTGAAGCAAGCTCTGTCTTCACGACACCGTTGTCTGAAGCGAAAGCCCCCACTGAGGCAACAGTTTCCCCCAGTAAGTGACAATGTCTATTTTCTATTTTCAATCCGTAGAAGGATGGTAAATTTTAATAACCTGTCAGTTAGCGCTCATTCCTTGATATCGCTCGTCCCATCGGCAATTCGTACATAATGACGCCTGAAGGACGCTTGCAAAATTATTATTCAATTTAAAGTTTAATTAACTATATAATACTATTTAAAGTGTATCATAAGCGAAATAATTTGTTCTATTGTGCCTTCACAGGCCTATTCGGCTCTGACACGTCAAAGGCATCAATATTCGATGCTCCCAAGCCCGCTTCTGAAGCAAGCGCCATCTTCACGACACCGTTGTCTGAAGCGAAAGCCCCCACTGAGGCAACAGTTTCCCCCAGTAAGTGACAATGTCTTTTTTTTATTTTCAATCCGTAGAAGGATGGTAAATTTTAATAACGTGTCAGTTAGCGCTCATTCCTTGATATCGCTCGTCCCATCGGCAATTCGTACACAATGACGGCTGAAGGACGCTTGCAAAATTATTATTCAATTTAAAGTTTAATTAACGATATACTATTTAAAGTGTATCATAAGCGAAATAATTTGTTCTATTGTGTCTTCACAGACTTGTTCGGCTCTGACACGTCAAAGGCATCAATGTTCGGTGATGTCAAGTTCGCTTCTGGAGCAAGCTCTGTCTTCACGACACCGTTGTCTGAAGCGAAAGCCCCCACTGAGGCAACAGTTTCCTCCAGTAAGTGACAATGTCTTTTTTCTATTTTCAATCCGTAGAAGGATGGTAAATTTTAATAACCTGTCAGTTAGCGCTCATTCCTTGATATCGCTCGTCCCATCGGCAATTCGTACACAATGACGGCTGAAGGACGCTTGCAAAATTATTATTCAATTTAAAGTTTAATTAACTATATACTATTTAAAGTGTATCATAAGCGAAATAATTTGTTCTATTGTGCCTTCACAGGCCTATTCGGCTCTGACACGTCAAAGGCATCGATGTTCGGTGCTCCCAAGCCCGCTTCTGAAGCAAGCTCTGTCTTCACGACACCGTTGTCTGAAGCGAAAGCCCCCACTGAGGCAACAGTTTCCCCCAGTAAGTGACAATGTCTTTTTTCTATTTTCAATCCGTAGAAGGATGGTAAATTTTAATAACCTGTCAGTTAGCGCTCATTCCTTGATATCGCTCGTCCCATCGGCAATTCGTACACAATGACGCCTGAAGGACGCTTGCAAAATTATTATTCAATTTAAAGTTTAATTAACGATATACTATTTAAAGTGTATCACAAGCGAAATAATTTGTTCTATTGTGTCAAAAGTCTAATTAATTTTCGTCGACTAGTAAACTTACTTAAAACTACATTTTAACTGTTTTAAGCGCGGCATTTATATATTTGTTTCTCCTATATTTATTTATTTTTCTTCCGTGATCACGGCTACTGAAAAGTGGCCAAAACGTCGAATTAAATATCAAATAAAAGCCGCGAATAAAACTGTAATTAAAACGTAGTTTTTTTTATTTTTTATTGCAGGAGTTCAGCTGACAGGCAGACGGCCCACTTGATGGAAAGCGGTTACCATCGCCTATGAACATTTGCAACACCAAAGTTGCTACAAATGCGCTGCTGCTCTCTTAAAGGAGACTGGAACCTGGTCACTAATGCCGGAACACAACACAAGGTTGTTATGGCGGCATACTCTAGACCAGGGGTGGTCGCCATCCAGTCGAGCAAATACCCTACTACCTGGCTGTGGGTTGTCTAGTCGCCTCTTACGACAGGCCGCCAGGCCGCAGGAAATTGTATTCTTTCGCCATTCCTGCACGGATAGTTCCTGCACGGATAGTTCCTGCACGAATAATTACGACGTATTGAATCACAATTCAACTACAGTTTTGTTTGTAAATAAATAAATTTAAGTAGTAAAATTATAAATCCAATTTTCTATACTGATTATAAATACTTATTCAGAATTTACCTTTTTCAGATAAGCTTACGTGTCTTGGAAACATACTCAAGATATAATAATACTATTTTGATAGGTTTTGTCAGCACATGTTATCCAAGCATGTTGAACTCAGTTAACGAGTGGAGCGAAATGCTTGAACCTGAAATCTGTAAAGTAGGCACTACTTTTAGCTACTACTTTGATGCAACAGGGGCTGTACATTTAGAAATTAATGACAAACTCAAAGGAACTTTTTCCAATAGAGTTGATCCGAGGAAAAATCTCTGGGCGTGTTTAAAAATTAATTCATCATATATTGTGATGCGATTAGTAAATCTTGGCGTCCACTATCAAAAGATAATGAGCTTTTACAATCCACCAACTCAGAGCGTGAATTTAACACCTGTACAACTGCACATAACAAAAAGTCATTTTGTCCTAACTAATAAAAACGGTGAAGCTGAGAAGACGTCTAAAAACGGTTCTTACGACGGTTACGTATTCACAGCTCAACCAATACATCTAGGACAGACGATATTCATTCGAATTCTCGAAACACGAATCGGGTATACAAGGAACTTAGCCATCGGATTGACTTCTCACGAAAAAGTAATTTACCCCCGCACTTCCGCGTCTCAACGATCAGTCTGAATCGACCCGTCGTAAAGACATTCACGCATCGCGCGCGCATTTGAGATATCCACCCAATTGCAATACTAACCGGGTTCCAAGAGCTTGGTGATAAGTGGCAAGTGAATCTAGTTGTGAAGCGGGAGATATATAACAAGAGAACACGCACTGCTGCTCCTGTATCGCAGACGCTCCGGTTACTCAGCTCATATTATTACGGGTGAGTCCATTTATCTCCATTCCCTCTTACCCTTGCACCCTTGAAATCTGGCAATCGGCCAGATCATATGGTCTTTCTTCAACTACCATCACATTCCGCCCTATTCACACCGAAGTCCCAGTAATTAGCGCAAAGGCATACATTCTACCAGATTTGACAGGTCTTTTACCATTAACAATGTTACCTGACGTTGTTCCACTCCTCGACTCGACACAGCTTCCCCTAGCAGACTCGTCTTATCGTTTTCCAGCCGCTATTGACTTGATTATAGGTTCTGATGTCTTGGGCCAAATTTTGGATGGTAACAAAATTTTTTTGGGCCCCGGCAGGCCAATAGCCTTCGGCACGATCTTCAATTTCGCTCTTTTAGGTCCTATCAATCCAAACTACACAAAGCCTGAGCCTCAAGTTAATTCAGCACTAGTAAATATTGACTGTTTACAACCCCAACACTCAAATAAAGAAATACACTCCGCTCTGGAGAGATTCTGGGAAGTCGAAGAAGTGCAATCAAAGGACAACTCAACCTCTGACGAGTGTGAGGAGAACTTTCGTTCTACCACCACACGTGATCCCACAGGGCGATACATAGTATCCCTTCCCTTTCTTACAAAGGCACCTAAGCTCGGTGCAACCCACGCTATTGCACTACGACGATTCCTTAATTTGGAGCGCAAACTCCAAAGAGATCCTACCCTCCGCTCAAAATATATCGACTTCATGAAGGAATACATTGACATGGGCCACATGGCTCTTTGTCACCCCAGCACATTCAAAGGAAAAGACCATTTTTACGTCCCGCATCATGGCATCTTCAAAGCCAACTCTGAAAAACTTCGCACGGTTTTTGATGGCAGCTGTAAGAGCTCTAATGGTGTCAGTCTTAATGACTGTCTGCACACTGGCCCACCGCTCCAACGTGATATTACTGACATCATTCTAAATTTTCGTACTCACAAAGTGGTCTTTAGTACAGACATCCAGATGATGTTTAGAAATATACTAGTTCACCCAGACCACAGACGGTTCCAACTCATTCTATGGCGCTCTTCTCCAGATCAACCTCTGCTCACTTACGCCCTGTCCACTGTCACGTATGGCCTACGACCCAGCCCCTTCCTCGCCAATCGATCTATTATACAGCTGGTCACTGATGAAGGTCACCGTTTTCCCCAGGCTGCACAGGTTCTTACGCACTCCATATTCGTGGATGACATTCTGACTGGGCATGATTCAGTTGACAAGGCAATAGCTCTGCAGACTGAACTCATTGAGTTACTAGCCCTAGGGGGATTTCATTTGCGAAAGTGGACCTCAAACTCTCGTCAGCTTTTAGAACGCTTCCCGGATGATCAATGTGACATACCCAAGGATTTTGATGTTGTACCCGACTCCAATGCAATCAAGGTACTTGGTATGCAATGGATACCCCAAACGGACGAATTTACATATCACATTTCGGTACCTACACTGGAAAAATTTACCAAAAGGTCAATACTCAGTACCATCGCTCGTTTATACGATCCTAGTGGATGGATCAGCCCAGTTATTTTCCGCGCAAAACTGCTCATTCAGCACCTATGGACTCTAAAGTTAGACTGGGATGAATCGGCTCCCAATGATGTCACATTTCAATTTCAGCACATTTTTGAAGACTTACCTCTACTCTCTGCTCTTCGACTCCCCAGAACAATTTGCACCAGCAAAGATTCCACCTACACCCTACACGGTTTTGCCGATGCATCCGAATCCGGATATGCAGCCGCAGTCTATCTTCATGAAACGAATATCACGGGTCAGGTACACGTCAGACTACTTGTTTCTAAATCCAAGGTAGCCCCCATTAAAACCCGACAGACTATACCAAAGCTGGAACTTTCAGCTGCACACCTCACTTCGCTGCTCATTTCTCGCGTCTCTGTTCAACTTTCTGCCCACATTACCATTCAGCAACACTTTTGTTGGTCAGACAGTACTATCGTACTCGCCTGGCTTAAAACTCCTTCTCAATCCCTACAGGTCTTTGAGGCCAATCGAGTCTCTGCCATTGCAGCCAATCCATGTAACCCTACTTGGAGACATGTACCCTCAGCTCTTAACCCTGCCGACTGTGCTAGCAGGGGAATATCAGCACAGGAACTCTTAGCCTATGACCTATGGTGGTCGCCTACTTGGCTCAAGGCCCCACCTGATACCTGGCCCACGATGCCCCCTGCTTTGGGTCATCACGTACTGCCTGGTCTAAAACCCAGAAAAATGGTAGCTCACATCGCGGTTCCTGATCTAGACACGGATTTACTCACGAGATTCAGCTCCTTAGACACACTTGTAGGCGTAACCGCATGTATTAAACGTTTTGCACACAATTGCTTGGTATCTTCTCACTCTCGCATCGTTGGTCCCATTACCGTAGACGAACGTAAGAAAGCGCTCTTACACTGGGTACGCTCAGTCCAACAAAATATGTTCGCTGAAGACATCCACCGACT
This sequence comes from Dendrolimus kikuchii, assembly GCA_019925095.2. Taxonomy (NCBI): domain Eukaryota; kingdom Metazoa; phylum Arthropoda; class Insecta; order Lepidoptera; family Lasiocampidae; genus Dendrolimus; species Dendrolimus kikuchii. Next base: position 2,717,245 of record CM034415.1, on the reverse strand, counting down.
GCAAACTAACAAATTATGTACAGTGCGAATACAACGCCTCTCGCCCTTTCTCAAGGATGGTCTTCTTAGAGTAGGAGGGCGCTTGTCCAACTCAGCCCTTAGATATGACACACAACATCCCCTCATCTTACCCAGTTCAAGCCCCCTTGTGGACCTAATTATAGATCATTTCCACACTATACACTGCCACCCGGGCGCAGATACACTACACGCACTACTCCGTCAACAATACTGGATTTTATCTGGAAGGCGAGTCATTCGTCACCGTGTCTTTAAATGTGTACGCTGTTTTAGGCATCGAGCTCAGCCGAATCCCCCTTTTATGGCCGACCTACCGGCTGATCGAGTCAGCCCACAACCGGTGTTTAGTCAAGTGTCCACGGATTTTGCCGGACCATTCCTAATTAAATCAAGTACTCTACGCAATGCCAAACTTCTCAAAGGCTACTTTTGTGTTTTCGTTTGTCTCGCCACCAAGGCAGTGCACTTAGAGGCTGTCTCGGAACTTTCTACGGACGCCTTTTTTGCGGCACTGCAAAGGTTCGTTAGTCGGCGCGGAATCCCTACCCTAATTCGCTCTGATTGCGGTACAAACTATGTCGGCGCAAGAAATCAGCTCATAGAAGTACAAAACTTCTTAAAGGCCAATGATGATAGAATTACGCACAAGCTAGCCACACAGCAGATCACATGGTTGCTCAATCCGCCCTCAGCTCCTTCTTTTGGCGGTCTGCACGAGGCAGCCGTGAAATCTACTAAGCAATTACTCTATCGCGTATTAGGTGAGCAGCATCTGACCTTTGAAGAATTTTCTACACTCTTAGCCCGTATTGAGGCCGTTCTCAACTCTCGACCACTCTGCCCTCTGTCTTCAGACCCTACAGACTTCGAAGTCCTAACCGCTGGTCATTTCCTTATAGGTCGCCCACTTACCGCATTACCCGAACATTCCCATGAATCCTCTCCTCCATCAACCCTACGACGTTTTCGCTTAGTGCAAGCGTTGGCTCAGCGATTTTGGACCTTGTGGTCGAAATCCTACCTGCACACTCTCCAATCCCGATCTAAATGGACTACGGAAACCAGTCGACCCAAGATTGGTGAGCTGGTACTCATAAAGGAGGATAATCTTCCCAGACTCCAGTGGAAGATGGGAAGAATAAAGAAGATTCTGCCCGGAAAGGATGACGTCGTCCGAGTCGTAGAACTCAGCACCAAGGATGGCAGCTTAACGAGACCAGTCACAAAGATTGCTCGTCTTCCCCCCGACGACAACAGCACTTAGTCAGCACTATAAATGGGAGCCGTCACCTTTTCCCCGGGCCCCAGGATGTTCACGCCACCGCGTAACGAACGATGATTCCCCGAAAAAGTAATTTACCCCGCACTTCCGCGTCTCAACGATCAGTCTGAATCGACCCGTCGTAAAGACATTCACGCATCGCGCGCGCATTTGAGATATCCACCCAATTGCAATACTAACCGGGTTCCAAGAGCTTGGTGATAAGTGGCAAGTGAATCTAGTTGTGAAGCGGGAGATATATAACAAGAGAACACGCACTGCTGCTCCTGTATCGCAGACGCTCCGGTTACTCAGCTCATATTATTACGGGTGAGTCCATTTATCTCCATTCCCTCTTACCCTTGCACCCTTGAAATCTGGCAATCGGCCAGATAAAAAAAATAAAATATTCCATAAGAAGAAAATGCATGTGTTATTTTATGCCTACTACATTTATACCCAGTGGAAATATGTAACCTTTAATAATCGATAGCATAATGTCACTAGATGAGGACAACGATATATCACTTAATTACATACTAGAGTTTACTCCGCCGCATAGCTGCGCGTTAATTCCCAGTCAGCAGCTTTAATTTACTTGCACATAAACTTAATTCGGTTCTTACGTGTAATAATAACGAAGGACCTAAATCAAAATCGTCTTAGCAACCCAGCAAAACAGAGGTGAGTCGAAGCCAACCTGATTTGAAGTAATACAACGAATGATGTTATTTCTGACAACGTAAGGTGAGAAATGAGTACATAAGGGGATCTTTGAAAGTTGCACCCGTCAGTGAAAAATTGAGAGCAAGATGATTAAGTTGGTATGGGCATATAATGAGGAAGGATGAAAGTCACGTGACAACAAGAATGTTAAACTACAAGATAGATTGGTACAAATGTAATGTCTACTACATTTATACCCAATCAGATAATTGGAGCTGGTGCGCGCGAATATGGCTTATGTAGCCTATCAGCATAATATAACTAGATGAGGACAACGATATATCACTTTATTACATACTAGAGTTTACTCCGCCGCATAGCTGCGCGTTAATTCCTAGTCAGCAGCTTTAATTTACTTGCACATAAACTTAATTCGGTTCTTACGTGTAATAATAACGAAGAAACTAAATCAAAATCGTCTTAGCAACCCAGCAAAACAGAGGTGAGTCGAAGCCAACCTGATTTGAAGTAATACAACGAATGATGTTATTTCTGACAACGTAAGGTGAGAAATGAATACATAAGGGGATCTTTGAAAGTTGCACTCGTCAGTGAAAAATTGAGAGCAAGATGATTAAGTTGGTATGGGCATATAATGAGGAAGGATGAAAGTCACGTGACAACAAGAATGTTAAACTACAAGATAGATTGGTACAAATGTAATGGCTACTACATTTATACCCAGTCAGATAATTGGAGCTGGTGCGCGCGAATATGGCTTATGTAGCCTATCAGCATAATATAACTAGATGAGGACAACGATATATCACTTAATTACATACTAGAGTTTACTCCGCCGCATAGCTGCGCGTTAATTCCCAGTCAGCAGCTTTAATTTACTTGCACATAAACTTAATTCGGTTCTTACATATAATAATAGCAAAGAAACTAAGTCCATATAGTCTAGACAGCTGCCCAGTTAAACATAGAGGTGAGTCGAAGCCAACCTGATTTGAAGTAATACAACGAATGACATGTTATTTCTGACAACATAGGTATTTTCCGTCGTCTGTTTATCTGATCCGTCAATTCAAATTCAAATTCAAAAGTTTTTATTTAAAATAAGTTCCACTGGAGAACACTTTTTGAAGGTCATACATGTAAGTTAAAATTTAATTTTTACTTCCTATTCTACGTACACCGCTTCGCAACGTGCTGATGCTGTAAAGGAGAAGAAGCGGCAAGAAACTCCCCAGCAACACGTCTAGCTAAATATTGTTTTTCTTTATATTTCATATTCTATTTATATCTCAAATTCTTTTTTTTATAAGTTTTGTACAGAAGTATGTTACAGAATTACTTTTTGAAGAATTAATGGAGTTGTAGCAAACAATGCATACTCAATAAGACCAAGACAATAAAAGGAAAGAAAAATAATGTTATAGTTATAATAATGACATGACGTGCTAAAATGTTACGCTGCAATATGTCTCCACAAATTCCTTACAAGCATGGCAAGAAAAAAAACGTTATACAAAATTTAGTATAAGAGGTTGGAGCGAGCTGCTATGTAAATGAATTTTTGTCATTTAAGTATTCTTCAATAGTGTAGTATCCCCTTTTTAGCAAGCGGCTTTTTAATTTAGTTTTAAATTTAGTGAAAGGCAGATCTAACATTTCACTCGGAATCTTATTGAAGAAGCGTATACCAACCCCCAAGAAAGAGGACAGTACTTTTTGTAATCTAAAAGATGGCAATATCAGTCTATTACAATGCCTGGTGTTGAAATTGTGTACATCCTTATACTGCTTGTAGGCACTCAAATTATTACGAATATTAATTATGGAAAACCTACAGCTAAATACAATTTGATTAGATAACTATAATTAACAAAAGAAAGCCAGTGACAGGTTTTCACGAATAAGCTATAGGTTAATACTAACATGCAAACGTAAAAAGGCACCGAGATGCTTAGTCACTGTTGAAAAATTAAAGGCTTAGACACCGCTTGGATCTTGAAATGCTGATTGCAAATGGGCCGATGTCATCGTATTTACTTACATTATTTAAATAATTACTTGCTCGCCATAGAAATGAGTTTTGTCTGTAATTAGTGAAACTTAAAGGTACATTTGTGGCTTGATTAAATCGTATAGAATTCGCTGGAGTATTAAAGTGGATCTTACTTAGAAGATCTGGACAATCAATATCAGAGGTGATAATTTTTAGAAGAAGTAAAAAGTCAGCAATATCTCGTCGGTCTTTAAGTGGCAAGAGGTGAAACTTTTTGCAAGATCGAAATATGAATCACCAGAGTACTAGTTTATCGAGATAAAAAATATACGAAGTGTTGATTCAGGATATAAGATAGCTCTGTGTCAAGTTTCATTCAAATACGTTCAGTAGTTTTTAAAACGGATGCGATCGCAGCGCCATCTTTTTAGATATTTTCGTCTATCCCGCGGAAACGACGTTATTTATCGGCATTAATTTTTTTTTTTTTTATTGCAGGAGATCAGCAGACAGGCAGAAGGCCCACTTGATGGAAAGCGGTTACCATCGCCTATGGACATTTGCAACACCAAGTCGCTGCAAATGCGCTGCTGCTCTCTTAAGGGAAACTGGAACTCGGTCATTAATGCCGGAACACAACTCAAGGTTGTTATGGCGACATACTTTAGACCAGGGGTGGTAGCCATCCAGTCGGGCGAATGCCCTACCACCTGGCTGTGGGTTGTTAAGTCGCCTCTTACGACAGGCCGCCCGGCCGCAGGAAATTGTATTCTTTCTCCGTTCCTGCACGGATAAAATAAATCATCCTAAGTTACGCCCCGGGACATGAGCTTGCTCAGTGTCGAGTTTCATTTAAATCCGTTCAGTAGTTTTCACGTGATGCTCTAACAGACAGAAAAACAGGCCGACTGCTGATACGAATTAGCCCCCTGATTTTTTTTCACATTTTCAAACGCAATGTACAAAGTCGAAACTGTAGGTACGTATGCAATAAATATAATATACTAATATATACGTGTGAATGGAGCGTTAGGTAAACTTCTAGGCGCTAAGAACCTCAGCCAGAAGGCCCAGCTCGCCATACACAACGCGGTGCTGGTACCTACGCTTACGTATGGAAGCGAGAGTTGGGTATGGAAGAGAGAGCATGAAAGTAGAATATACGCGGTCGTAGAAAGTAGAATGACGCTCGCGGACCGCGTTCGTAATACCGAAGTAAGAAAGAGAGCTGGTCTGAAAGAGAGTGTCGGGGTGAAGGTAAGGAAAGGAATGCTCCGGTGGTTCGAGCATGTGGAAAGAATGCATGATGAAAGAATGACTAAACAGATATATATGCAAAAGTGGATGGATGCAGAAGTCGTGGAAGGCCACGACCCACCTTCCATGATCAAATTGATCGTGTACTAGCAGAAGGTGATGTCAGGAGCCTTAAGAACAGACGAGTGTGCATGACAAGAGTTATAAATGTCAAAGAAGCAAGTGAGGTGTATAAGAATAAGCCTGAATGGCGCTCTGTTGTTCGTGCCTACCCCGCAAGGGAACTGGCGTGAAGTATGTATGTTTATTTAAATAAATTAAGTATTTAAGAAGAAATACCTAATTAATATTACCATAGATAGATAGATAGATAACTCTTTATTGTACACCAATACAAACATGAACTTAAAGACTAAAATGATATCTAGTTATGTACAAAGGGCGGTCTTATCGCTAAAAAGCGACCTCTTCCAGACAACCCCAGGAATGAATTGAGATGATAATGGCGATGGTGGTATACGTAACATATAGTACGAACTACTTACATTTTAATACCATATTATCTAAAAAGACTAAAAAGTAATTTGAATATAACCTAAATTAACTAAAAATAATATTTCCCTCGTGGCAATAAACTCGTGGACGAGTTATGACCGTATTTCTCAATGGCGTAGCTCTTAAGATGGTTGATAGGTTCAAGTACTTGGGGCATATTGTAAGAAATTACCTTAATGATGACGAGGATATAGAGAGGGAACGTAGGGCGAAGGTTCCCGCGAAGCACAGTTGAAGTAAAAACTACTCTTTTCAAGGCTTATTGTCAGTTATTTTACTCGAACGGCCAATACAAGTACAATATAATAATGTTTTCAGAATAGAGCAGGGGTTGCCGCGGTACTGAAGTGCGTCTGGGATGTTTGTGGAGGCCTGCACAGATGGCTTTAAGGCCATTATCTGCAAGAAGTCCGCTTCGCTGATACAACGCTTGCGCGGCAGCGGCAGCACCGACAGCCTTCTGAAGGCTATTGTGGTTACATTTGACTACCCCTTCTAAGAACATTCGATAGTGGTAGTCATCGGTTTGAGTTAAATTGCTATAGGCTTAAAAATTTGCATTAAATATAATATTACTGACACTACTAATATTAATTTATAAGATAATTGTAACTATCTACACACACTAACTAAATGTGGACCCCGGTCTGGAATAAAATTTTCAACACACTTGCTTATAAAGTGGCTCTATGGTCACCGCAATTAGGCACAGAATGACACCCATTATCAAACTGTGAGTAAAAAACATTATAACTCACTAGTGAGTTATAGATATTTTTTTAAATTTTATTGGTGGAGTTGCTTTGTTCTTAAAAAAGTTTTTATTCAAAAAAAAAAGATCGTGTTCTATAGAACAAAAAAATTAATGTTCCTATTGCTTGCTCATTTCATGCAACTTCTTATTTAAATAGATAACTTTAACTCGTACGTGTTTAATAAATAAAACTTTCACTCATATAGAACTTTTTTTTATCTACTAAATAAAATGAGTTTTTGTTGTTATTTTATTCACAAGTGTGTTGAAAAACGTCGTATGATACACGTGTGTATTGATGATTACCGTCCTCGGCTCTCTTAAGACCCTCGCCTACGGCTCGAGTCTCAATGGCGCCTCGGCGGTAATCACCAATGTTACACACTAGTACCATAAGGTACTATTATATTATCGTTACAATGTATATCTTTGAAGATCACGGGCCATAATTATGGCCTGAACATTTGGAGGGCTTACGTGGGGCCATGGGAAGACCAAACACGTAAAGGCCCTTTGACAAATTTATAATAATGTACCCAAGGACAAGCCCCGACCAGTGTAGGACTATTGTGGGAAATAAGGACAAAAAGTACCGGGCTATTGGGTTGAACTACTAGTGGCAGTAGGGGTCTGGGAATATGGGGACTATGGCGTCTGCCCGTCGCAATGTTCAGGGAACATAGAAATATGGGCAGACGGTGACTCGCCACTCCCTGCATGGGCCCCAAAAAATGCCATAAAAGACAGGGATATTATCGTTGTTATTATTATTATAACTGTACACTTTTTGACGAAAACTTATCAAGATGTGAAATTGTTCTGTTTTGTTCATACGCACATTTTTGTTTCAACATTTCTCACCATGAATGAGACTTCCGTTGACACACTTCTCGCTCCATTTACCCGTCTTCCCTATCTCATCCCTCTATTTAATTCCCCCCTGCCTTCTATCTTCTTCCTCTTGTCTAATCCTTGTATCCCATTTCTCCTATCACATACCCTCTGTCCCACCCTAAAGGCTGGCGACGCGTTGGCTTCGCCCCTGGTGTTGCAATCGTCTGTAGACTACGATATCCCTTTTCCATTGTGGGCCGTCTGTCTTTTGCCAACTTAACAATAGAAATACATAATGATTTAAGCCACTAACCTTTTCATTTATATTAACTGGCCTAGCACTGTATACCGATCCGTTGTCTACATTCAGTCTAGTTGCCTTAGACCCCTCTTCAGAGACCCTTATTCCTATAGAATGTTTATTATAGAAGGTCAGTGGTGGCGGCTGCTCGGAGGTGCATTGAGGCACTGGGAGAGAAACTGCAATTAATCAATTGATAAATCACCGCATCTTAGACTCAAGGCTACCATTTTATGTGTACTAAAAATATATCCGCCTAGTTTATCTAAGGCAGATAGAACTTCTTTAAAATATCAATAACATGTTGCAAAACGGTGCTCATAGAGTAGGATGTAGACTATCTTCTTTTTGTCTGTGTCGCTTACGTAGATGTAAATCGATGCATCGTTTTCCCTTGACGTGTATAATACATGTAGTGTAGTCGAAATAAAACTCATTTTTTTCGCGGAACCCTAAAAACGTAGCCTAAGTTATTTCTTATAACATCAGCTATCTGCCAATGAAAATTACGTCAAACCGATCCAGCTGTTTCAGAGATTCGCCGGAACATCCAGACAGACAGACAGACAAAAATTCTAAAAGTAGCATTTTCGGAATCTCCTAGTCCAATATTTAGTTTTTATTTTGAGATTACAAACAGGCACTTGACTTTTATTTATCTGTATAGATAAGAACTATAAAATAAATAATAATAGATAAAACATAATAGGGCTAAATAAAAAAATTAGTTAGAAAAGGAAAATGCAGCGAGCACTCTAACTTGAACTATGAACTCTGATCTTCATAATTCTAATTATTATTATCCACTTGTCTATATCATTTCTATTGAGGAAGGTCGATCCACTACCGATGCAGGTGTTGAGCTCCTAAAACACATTAATGCTGCTTGGGAAGTGTCACAGAATGCCATTGGCGTATTCTGTGACCTGTCCAAGGCATTCGATTGCGTTGAACACGTTACCCTATTAAAAAAGCTCAATTATTACGGTATTCATGGCGATTCTCTCAACCTTTTATCGTCATACTTAAATAACAGATCCCAAAGCGTTGAAATTAACAATGTCAAATCTCGTGAGACTGGCATATCTATGGGTGTGCCCCAGGGCTCTATTCTAGGTCCCTTCTTGTTTTTGATATATATTAATGATTTGCCATATTTTATTAATGATATGTGTGAGGTAGTGTTGTTTGCTGATGACACGTCACTTATATTTAAAGTTGACAGAAATAAACAGAACTTTGACGACGTAAACAACGCCTTATCCCAAATATCTAAATGGTTTACTGTAAATAACTTATTACTCAATCCTAATAAAACTAAATGTGTTAAGTTTGTTATGCCCAATGTAAAAGAATACGATATTAATATCTCTCTTAACGACACTAGACTTAATATTTTACTTTGGGGCAACACTATTGACTTAGAGACCATATTTGTTTTACAAAAAAGAGCCGTAAGGTCAATCTACAACCTCGGCCCTCGGGAGTCTCTTAGAGAACGCTTTAAGGAAATCGGTATTATGACGGTCGCCTGCCAATATATTTTTAATAATATAATTTATATTCGTAATAATTTGAGTGCCTACAAGCAGTATAAGGATGTACACAATTTCAACACCAGGCATTGTAATAGACTAATATTGCCATCCTTTAGATTACAAAAAGTACTGTCCTCTTTCTTGGGGGTTGGTATACGCTTCTTCAATAAGATTCCGAGTGAAATGTTAGATCTGCCTTTCACTAAATTTAAAATTAAATTAAAAAGCATCTTGCTAAAAAAGGGATACTACACTATTGAAGAATACTTAAATGACAAAAATTCATTTACATAGCACCTAGCTCCAACCTCTTATACTAAATTTTGTATAACGTTTTTATTTTTTTTATCTTGCCATGCTTGTAAGGAATTTGTGGAGACATATTGCAGCATAACATTTTAGCACGTCATGTCATTATTATAACTATAATATTATTTTTCTTTCCTTTTATTGTCTTGGTCTTATTGAGTATGCATTGTTTGCTACAACTCCATTAATTCTTCAAAAAGTGATTCTGTAACATACTTCTGTACAAAACTTATTCATAGAATAGGAAGTAAAAAATTAAATTTTAACTTACATGTATGACCTTCAAAAAGTGTTCTCCAGTGGAACTTATTTTGAATAAAAACTTTTGAATTTGAATTTGAGAAACATAGATGGCGCTTTCGAATTTTAATGTTACCGGTAAGATTGATTTCAATACATTTTATTGACAATAGTATAAAAGTCCAGAAGAAATGAAATATAAAAATATAGAAAGTATTTTTATTGCATTTTAAAAATTATTTAAGATGAGAAAATGACCATTTTATCAGCTTTTTTTTTTAAATCGGCAGACAAACACACATATTGTATATTCCCAAATTAAGCAAGTTACGCTTGTGTTATGGGTAATATACAACGTACTACTCTGGGGCCGATCCCAGACACCCAGACCATAGTAAATAACGAAGAAAATACGTTTCCGAAATTTACTATACCAGGAATCGAACCCGGAGCCTCTGCGTTGCAGTGAGGTAGGCCGGCAAAGGCTTAGCCCGCTCAACCACAGAGGCCGTCTTTGATATAAAAATAAAAAATCTACTAGATCAAGTGAAGCTAGTAGGGTTCAAACCTCTTCCCACGATCTCTCCAGGCTGGACCCAACCCTTCTGAGAAGATGCGACCACCGTCTACAAACTAATAAATTGTTTCCTCGCTAAATCTTAAAACAAGACATAATAATTGCGACTGGTTTCAAAAATAATAATATATTTTAAGTATTCACTGACAAAATAAACATGAATACCCGATCGTCGGGTGGGTTATTAATAGAAAAGATAAATTCTCAAAGGCAGGAAGTCAATTACTTACAGTCATCTTTCGGCTGAGTGGTGGCTTCCGCTTCAGACGCCGGCGTCGCAGAAGAAGCACTCGCACCAGAGATAGATTCAGAATTGCCGGGTGGTGTCGCTGTTGTTGTAAGATAATAAGGTTAACTTCTCTTTTAAAATTCTACAGACAGTAAATGCTAACTTTCTGATAATTGCGACTTGTTTCAAAAATAATAATATATTTTAATTATTCACTGGCAAAATAAACATGAAGACTAGATCATCGGGCGGGTTATTAATAAAAAAGATAAATTCTCAAAGGCAGGAGGTCAATTACTTACATTCATCTTTCGGCTGAGTGGTGGCTTCCGCTTCAGACGCCGGCATCGCAGAAGAAGCACTGGCACCAGAGATAGATTCAGAATTGCCGGGTGGTGTCGCTGTTACTGTAAGATAATAACGTTAACTTCTCTTTTAAAATTCTACAGACAGTAAATGCTAACTTTCTAATAATTGCGACTGGCCTCAACAATAATAATATATTTTAAGTATTCACTGACAAAATAATCATGAATACTAGATCATCGGGCGGGTTATTAATAGAAAAGATAAATTCTCAAAGGCAGGAGGTCAATTACTTACATTCATCTTTCGGCTGAGTGGTGGCTTCCGCTTCAGACGCCGGCATCGCAGAAGAAGCACTGGCACCAGAGATAGATTCAGAATTGCCGGGTGGTGTCGCTGTTACTGTAAGATAATAACGTTAACTTCTCTTTTAAAATTCTACAGACAGTAAATGCTAACTTTCTAATAATTGCGACTGGCCTCAACAATAATAATATATTTTAAGTATTCACTGACAAAATAATCATGAATACTAGATCACCGGGTTATTAATAGAAAAGATAAATTCTCAAAGGTAGGAGGTCAATTACTTACAGTCATCTTTCAGCTGAGTGGTGGCTTCCGCTTCAGACGCCGGCATCGGAGAAGAAGCACTCGCACCAGAGATAGATTCAGAATTGCCGGGTGGTGTCGCTGTTACTGTAAGATAATAACGTTAACTTCTCTTTTAAAATTCTACAGACAGTAAATGCTAACTTTCTAATAATTGCGACTGGCCTCAACAATAATAATATATTTTAAGTATTCACTGACAAAATAATCATGAATACTAGATCATCGGGCGGGTTATTAATAGAAAAGATAAATTCTCAAAGGCAGGAGGTCAATTACTTACAATCATCTTTCGGCTGAGTGGTGGCTTCCGCTTCAGACGCCGGCGTCGCAGAAGAAGCACTCGCACCAGAGATAGATTCAGAATTGCCGGGTGGTGTCGCTGTTACTGTAAGATAATAACGTTAACTTCTCTTTTAAAATTCTACAGACAGTAAATGCTAACTTTCTGATAATTGCGACTGGCCTCAACAATAATAATATATTTTAAGTATTCACTGACAAAATAATCATGAATACTAGATCACCGGGTTATTAATAAAAAAGATAAATTCTCAAAGGTAGGAGGTCAATTACTTACAGTCATCTTTCAGCTGAGTGGTGGCTTCCGCTTCAGACGCCGGCATCGGAGAAGAAGCACTCGCACCAGAGATAGATTCAGAATTGCCGGGTGGTGTCGCTGTTACTGTAAGATAATAACGTTAACTTCTCTTTTAAAATTCTACAGACAGTAAATGCTAACTTTCTAATAATTGCGACTGGCCTCAACAATAATAATATATTTTAAGTATTCACTGACAAAATAATCATGAATACTAGATCATCGGGCGGGTTATTAATAGAAAAGATAAATTCTCAAAGGCAGGAGGTCAATTACTTACAATCATCTTTCGGCTGAGTGGTGGCTTCCGCTTCAGACGCCGGCGTCGCAGAAGAAGCACTCGCACCAGAGATAGATTCAGAATTGCCGGGTGGTGTCGCTGTTACTGTAAGATAATAACGTTAACTTCTCTTTTAAAATTCTACAGACAGTAAATGCTAACTTTCTGATAATTGCGACTGGCCTCAACAATAATAATATATTTTAAGTATTCACTGACAAAATAATCATGAATACTAGATCACCGGGTTATTAATAAAAAAGATAAATTCTCAAAGGTAGGAGGTCAATTACTTACAGTCATCTTTCAGCTGAGTGGTGGCTTCCGCTTCAGACGCCGGCATCGGAGAAGAAGCACTCGCACCAGAGATAGATTCAGAATTGCCGGGTGGTGTCGCTGTTACTGTAAGATAATAACGTTAACTTCTCTTTTAAAATTCTACAGACAGTAAATGCTAACTTTCTAATAATTGCGACTGGCCTCAACAATAATAATATATTTTAAGTATTCACTGACAAAATAATCATGAATACTAGATCATCGGGCGGGTTATTAATAGAAAAGATAAATTCTCAAAGGCAGGAGGTCAATTACTTACAATCATCTTTCGGCTGAGTGGTGGCTTCCGCTTCAGACGCCGGCGTCGGAGAAGAAGCACTCGCACCAGAGATAGATTCAGAATTGCCGGGTGGTGTCGCTGTTACTGTAAGATAATAACGTTAACTTCTCTTTTAAAATTCTACAGACAGTAAATGCTAACTTTCTGATAATTGCGACTGGCCTCAACAATAATAATATATTTTAAGTATTCACTGACAAAATAATCATGAATACTAGATCACCGGGTTATTAATAAAAAAGATAAATTCTCAAAGGTAGGAGGTCAATTACTTACAGTCATCTTTCAGCTGAGTGGTGGCTTCCGCTTCAGACGCCGGCATCGGAGAAGAAGCACTCGCACCAGAGATAGATTCAGAATTGCCGGGTGGTGTCGCTGTTACTGTAAGATAATAACGTTAACTTCTCTTTTAAAATTCTACAGACAGTAAATGCTAACTTTCTAATAATTGCGACTGGCCTCAACAATAATAATATATTTTAAGTATTCACTGACAAAATAATCATGAATACTAGATCACCGGGTTATTAATAAAAAAGATAAATTCTCAAAGGTAGGAGGTCAATTACTTACAGTAATCTTTCAGCTGAGTGGTGGCTTCCGCTTCAGACATCGGCATCGGAGAAGAAGCACTCGCACCAGAGATAGATTCAGAATTGCCGGGTGGTGTCGCTGTTACTGTAAGATAATAACGTTAACTTCTCTTTTAAAATTCTACAGACAGTAAATGCTAACTTTCTGATAATTGCGACTGGCCTCAACAATAATAATATATTTTAAGTATTCACTGACAAAATAATCATGAATACTAGATCACCGGGTTATTAATAAAAAAGATAAATTCTCAAAGGTAGGAGGTCAATTACTTACAGTCATCTTTCAGCTGAGTGGTGGCTTCCGCTTCAGACGCCGGCATCGGAGAAGAAGCACTCGCACCAGAGATAGATTCAGAATTGCCGGGTGGTGTCGCTGTTACTGTAAGATAATAACGTTAACTTCTCTTTTAAAATTCTACAGACAGTAAATGCTAACTTTCTAATAATTGCGACTGGCCTCAACAATAATAATATATTTTAAGTATTCACTGACAAAATAATCATGAATACTAGATCACCGGGTTATTAATAAAAAAGATAAATTCTCAAAGGTAGGAGGTCAATTACTTACAGTAATCTTTCAGCTGAGTGGTGGCTTCCGCTTCAGACATCGGCATCGGAGAAGAAGCACTCGCACCAGAGATAGATTCAGAATTGCCGGGTGGTGTCGCTGTTACTGTAAGATAATAACGTTAACTTCTCTTTTAAAATTCTACAGACAGTAAATGCTAACTTTCTGATAATTGCGACTTGTTTCAAAAATAATAATATATTTTAAGTATTCACTGACAAAATAAACATGAGTACTAGATCATCGGGAGGGTTATTAATAGAAAAGATAAATGTTCAAAAGCAGGAGGTCAATTACTTACAGTCATCTTTCGGCTGAGTGGTGGCTTCCGGTTCAGACGCCGGCATCGCAGAAGAAGCACTCGCACCAGAGATAGATTCAGAATTGCCGGGTGGTGTCGCTGTTACTGTAAGATAATAACGTTAACTTCTCTTTTAAAATTCTACAGACAGTAAATGCTAACTTTCTGATAATTGCGACTGGCCTCAACAATAATAATATATTTTAAGTATTCACTGACAAAATAATCATGAATACTAGATCACCGGGTTATTAATAAAAAAGATAAATTCTCAAAGGTAGGAGGTCAATTACTTACAGTCATCTTTCAGCTGAGTGGTGGCTTCCGCTTCAGACGCCGGCATCGGAGAAGAAGCACTCGCACCAGAGATAGATTCAGAATTGCCGGGTGGTGTCGCTGTTACTGTAAGATAATAACGTTAACTTCTCTTTTAAAATTCTACAGACAGTAAATGCTAACTTTCTAATAATTGCGACTGGCCTCAACAATAATAATATATTTTAAGTATTCACTGACAAAATAATCATGAATACTAGATCATCGGGCGGGTTATTAATAGAAAAGATAAATTCTCAAAGGCAGGAGGTCAATTACTTACAATCATCTTTCGGCTGAGTGGTGGCTTCCGCTTCAGACGCCGGCATCGCAGAAGAAGCACTCGCACCAGAGATAGATTCAGAATTGCCGGGTGGTGTCGCTGTTACTGTAAGATAATAACGTTAACTTCTCTTTTAAAATTCTACAGACAATAAATGCTAACTTTCTAATAATTGCGACTGGCCTCAACAATAATAATATATTTTAAGTATTCACTGACAAAATAAACATAAGTATTAGATCATCGGGCGGGTTATTAATAGAAAAGATAAATTCTCAAAGGCAGGAGGTCAATTACTTACAGTCATCTTTCGGCTGAGTGGTGGCTTCCGCTTCAGACACCGGCGTCGAAGAAGAAGCACTGACATCAGACATGCGTTCAGAATCGCCGGATGGCGTCGCTGTTACTGTAATAAAATCACGTTAACGGAGTTACTCTTCTAAATTTGTGCAGACAATAAAGACTTACCTTTGATAATTGCGACTGGTCTCAAAAATAATAATAAATTGTAAGTATTTGTTGACAAAATAAATATGAATATTAGATTCGCTAATTCACTGTTAAATTAATAGGAATGAAATGAGAAATGTGTCTTAGGATTTTTCTGTCACGAAAAAGCGTTACGGCCGCGTGGAGGAGCAGCATAAATTTAGACTAGACGTGGTGAGAGGCGGCATAATGTTAGAGTAGACTATCGATGTTTTTATTGGTTCCGGATCGAATTCAGTTTTTTTGTTTGATAAAACAAAATGTGTTTAAATAAAAAATGCATTCATTAAAATGTACTGGGACACATAGTAGAAGTGAAACTTCAACGGACAAGTGGAAAAACGAATCGCAACAAAATTTTAACTTGAAGTTTTACGGGCAGATTGTTAATATACTTGTCCAATTTGAATTTTGTTGCGATTCGTTTTTCCACTTGTCCGTTAAAGTTTCACTTCTACTATGTGTCCCAGCACACATTTCGATTGTATTATTATCCTTGTTATGTTGTATCCATAGCCGTCATCATAGCGATAAATGCTGGTTGCATTAAGGGCACAAGCTTTCCTACTTTTCCTACTCCGCTTCACATGGTCTGGGTAATTCTACGCGGTGCCTCGTCTATTAGAGGATATTAAACGAGTGAGAAGTATGCCAAAATCAGCACCTTGCACAGAAACCAATGAGGTAATAATCACCATAATATTTGAATCCGTCTTCAACGAGGCAGCTACCTCACTGCCTGGAAGTGCACGGCATTAACAGTTCTCAGAGTGGTTCTTAGGTCTCTGATTTTAGACACACACAGGAGAACGAGCACAGCTTGGTCTTATACTTCAAATTTCTTAATCGCAAAGCTGGCAAACGGGCAGATAGCCTAATGGAAAGTGGTTATCGACGCCTGTAGGTGTCTGCAACACCAGAGGCAAAGCCAATGCGTTCTAGTCTTTAGGATAGGATAGAGGGTAAGGATAAAAGGGATAGTATACAGGAACGTGGTTAGAGGGATGGCACAAATGGTATGGAATAGAGAGATCAGACAGGAACATTGACCTACTGATAGTGGGCTATCAGAACTTACTCATCGTATGAAACAATTAGCTCAAGACTAACTGTTTCACGTCAATATTCTTTGTGAACGTGGTATCAGACCGAATATTCCCTTCCCAAGACTGGATTTGCCATCGTGGTTGCGTCGCACCAGTTGCCTGTCGCCACTTAAACCATACAACATTTGTTATTTTCTTTACATATTTCTCTGTATCACTATAGGTCTGCAGCCATTTTGCAGATATATTTATTCACGCCAAGATATCCGAATTACATATTGGATAACACATTAGTGTGGCTGATTATAATTTAAGAGGCACAGCATTAGTGGTTCGGCGGAGATCAAAAAATGTTTTGCAAGTACAGATTTAATACATACTTTCAATGGCAATACTAAGCTATATTTAAAGAGTCGAGAGGAAAGCGACTGAAGCAAAGTCATTTGACGAGAATTCTCATGCACAGAGTATTATCATATGAAATGAAAGAAGAAAGAATGAATGAAAAAATAAAGGAAGAAAAAGACTTTACTTGAACAAATAGCGACGTAATTACATATCATAGTAGGTAAAAAGAAAGAAACAAATTTTGAAAACATGTACGCTGCCTTTTTAGTAAATGAGGTTTGTACTCAGTTTATTGCTGTGTCTGAATTTAAAATAAAGTATAATCTCACCTAATTTATCAAGTTTAGGAATCATCCTGACGTAGTTAATTGGGACTATGAAGTACCGACTGAACTGACTATATCCGCTTATAAATCACCCTTTTCTATCTGATGGCAAGCTGTGGACAAAAGAATAGTTTTTATTTTTATGGTTTAACGATTTAATGAATTGAGATATTATCACTTCAGTAGGGTTTTATTCACAAACGTCGGAAACGTTTCCGTGTATGAACGGAAAGCTCCCGAACGAATCAGTTTGCAATCCGACGGAACGTGAAATGCTATCAACAAATCCTGTCGTAAACACATTCTCGAATGTGTTCATTTCACGTTCCGTAAGATGACAAATTGATTAATTAGTTCGGGAGCTTTCCGTTCATACACGGAAACGTTTCCGACGTTTGTGAATAACCCTACAGCAGCAGAGAAAATATAGCCACATATTGCGGAACATGTCCTTCAACAACTACGTGGAATGTCCCGAGACAAATGGGCATGAACATTGTAGATGCGTTCGCTCTTGGAGCGGGAACAAGCAACATGCCCCGCGTCACGTAAAATGTTGCGTAACACTGGGCAACGTTGCAGCGTCATGTAGATTGAGCGTTACACGTCAAGTTGGGGGACATTTTTTGCCCTAGTGTATCTGAGGTTTTATCCACACTAATGAATCGGATATATGTAAGTATATTCATATGTCGGAAAGGACACTTACGGCCACAGCTTCACATTTCAACAACACAATAGTAACCTCTGCCACACCTGCGTTAATATTAATGTTAGTCACTGTGCTCAAATGTGTTTTATTTCTGTCTCTCTTTTCTTTCACCATATCCCAATTACTTGGGGTCGGCACAATATGTCTTTTCCTTTCAGACTCCTCTATTCTAACATACATCTTCTGTCACAACACAAATCATCATATCATCCTCCACACAATCCATCCATCTTTTTTTGGTCTACCTTTACATTTGTACCCATCATCATCATCACATCATCATCAGTTTAACATTCTTTTTGTCACGTGACTTTCATCCTCCTCATTATATGCCCATACCAACTTAGTCTTCTCCCTTTCAATTTTTCAGTCACGGGTGCAACTTTCAAAGATCCCCTTATGTACTCATTTCTCAGCTTATCCATTCTTGTAACACCACACATCCATCTCAACATTCTTATCTCAGCTGAGTGGAGACGCTTGTGGTCTATCACTTTAGTGGCCCAACATTCGGACCCGTATAGCATGACTGTTCGTATGACAGATTTATATATTTGACCTTTTAGTTTCAGTGGCATTAGTTTCTCGCACGTCACACCGGTTAGCTGTCTCCACTTTAGTCATGCTACATTTTCTTCTCCTTACATCCCTCTCTATATCACAATTACTTTGCAGTAGTGAACCAAGGTATCTGAATTCGGGGTTACATGGTAGTGTGGCTGATTGTAGTTTAAGAGGCACAGCACTAGAGGTCCCGCCGAAATCGCAAAACCTTTTTGGTTGTGCTTATTTTTAATCCAACGCCCTCTAGCGCTTGCCGCCACCTGTCTAATTTGTTTTAAAGTGCCACCCCGTCTTCACTCACCAGGACAATATCACCAGGGGGCCTAATCCTGTACCTCTACGGTCAGTGCATCCATGACCAGCAGAAACCGGTAAGGACTTAAGGCGGATCCCTGATGCCTACCTTCACAGGAAACTTGTTCGTCGTTCCTACTGCAGAGTGGACTTGTGAACTAACAAATGTATCTTATTTATAACGTTAAAAATAACTAGTTAAACGCATGCTACACTTAATGACATTATCCGTCGGTCTCTTGTCACCGCCGGGGCACCAGCATTTCTTGAACCAAATAGGCTGTGCCGCGACGATGGTAAGAGACCAGACGGGATGTCATTGGTGCCATGGAACATAGGACGCCCACTAGTATGAGACGCAACTTGTGTCGATACTTTGGCGGCTTCCCATCTACCAGACACAGTCGTGACAGCCGGGACTGCTGCTGCACACCAGGAAGCCCTGAAATGTCTTGTGGGTACTGTGGTGATGTTTATATGGTGTTCTCGAAGTGTGAGAGAAATTAAACCAGGTTTTATATTTTAACTATTTTCCGGTATATTGTCCAGACAATTATGTACATGTATATATATTACATACACTAAGTTACACGTACGAGCGGATGTGTTACTCAACACAAAATCGATCTGTCGCAATACTCAGGTCAGACCATATTGGCCAGGTGGTAAGGCGTTTGCCCGACTGGATGGCTCTATATATATATATATATATATATATATATATATATATATATATATATTCTATCCGTGCAAGAACGGAGAAAGAATACAGTTTCCTGCGGCCGGGCGGCCTGTCGTAAGAGGCGACTTAACAACAGTCAGGTGGTAGGGCATTTGCCCGACTGGATGGCTACCACCCCTGGTCTAAAGTATGTCGCCATAACAACCTTGACTTGTGTTCCGGCATTAGTGACCAGGTTCCAGTTTCCCTTAAGAGAGCAGCAGCGCATTTGCAGCAACTTGGTGTTGCAAATGTCTATAGGCGATGGTAACCGCTTTCCATCAAGTGGGCCGTCTGCCTGTCTGCTGATCTCAGGCAATAAAAATAAAAAATGGCTACCACCCTTGGTCTAAAGCACGTCGCCATAACAACCTTGAGTTGTGTTCCGGCATTGGTGATCAGGTTCCAGTGACCCTTGAGAGAGCGGCAGCGCATTTGTACCACCTTTGGTGTTGTAAATGTCTATAGGCAATAGTAACCGCTTTCTATAAAGTGGACCGTCTGCCTGTCTGCTGCACTCCTGCAATAAAAAAATTTAAAAAAAACTAGGGAACGAGCGTCGTATTTGCCCGAACGCGAAAACTGCTGACAAAGCGATTTTGTGTCACCACAGTCTCAAATGTGTATCCATTGGTAGTAGGTACGTATTTCTAGCTTTTGGGCCGTCAGGACCTGGAGCTTTTTATCCCTATCAAGACCTCTCAAAGCGTCTAATTGAGGTCTCGCGTGACCAAAAGGCTGGTATTTGCACCTAGGTCAACGAATTAGCGTTGCCATCCAACGAGGAAATGCGGCCAGGGTTTTGCGCACGCTCCCCGCCGACAGCGATTTGGAGTCAATTTTTCATTTATAGATTTGTTATTTTGTAAGTATAGCTTTATCTCAAAGAACGCTTTGAATTCGTCTCTTCCTCTCACAATTTACGACCTTCTACGAATCTTAGACTTAATACTCCCAAGCATCATTCATCTTCCTTCAATAATTCTTTTACTGTACAGGCTATTCGACTCTGGAATCAGCCTCCTGTTACTGTTAGACAAGCTAAATCACTAACAATATTTAAGAACATGACAAAAAAGCACTACCTACAACATAGTGATATTTGATATTTTTACGTATATTTATACATACATACATACATAACTTCACGCCAGTTCCCTTGCGGGGTAGGCACGAACAACAGAGTGCCATTTAGGCTTATTCTTACACACCTCACTTGCCTCTTTGACATTCATAACTCTTGTCATGCAAGCTCGTCTGTTCTTAAGGCTCCTGAGATCACCTTCTGCTAGTACACGATCAATTTGATCATGGAAGGTGTGTCGTGGCCTTCCACGACTTCTGCATCCATCCACTTTTGCATTGTATATCTGTTTAGTCATTCTTTCATCATGCATTCTTTCCACATACCCGAACCACCGGAGCATTCCTTTCCTTACCTTCACCCCGACACTCTCTTTCAGACCAACGTATATTTATGTATATGTATATATATGTATGTATGTATTTATGTATGTGATATCAATAGGTGTATTTATATGTGTCTATTGAGTATAATTCTACTTATATAATATTTCACATACTTATATGTTTATAAATAAATAAAATATGTGTAAGTAACTGCATAACCTCTAATATTTATTTATACCAACCACCTTTGCCAATACAATCTGTTTTATTCCTGCCGCGGGTTGTCTGGAAGAGATCGCTTCTTAGCGATAAGACCGCCCATTGTGCACATTTAGAATATTTTTAGGCTATAAGATTTTCTGTTTTATGTAATGGTGTACAATAAAGTGTTATCTATCTACCTATCTATCTATCTTTATTTATAGTATAGTTTAGTATATTTATTTTTAAAATATGAAATGTATTGTTATTATTCAATAAACTGGTAAAATACTAGTTAACAATTATTATTTATTTAAATAATATAAGTAAATACGATGACATCGATCCATTTGCAATCAGCATTTCAAGATCCAAGCGGTGTCTAAGCCTTAAATTTTTCAACAGTGACTAAGCATCTCGGTGCCTTTTTACGTTTGCATGTTACTTTTAACCAATAGCTTATTCGTGAAAACCTGTCACTGGCTTTCTTTTATTTTTTTAATCATATCAAATAATAATTATATATTTGATAACATATAATCGAATACAATGCAAGAAAACTTAACTTATTTGTATTGTATTCTACTCATAGTCCCTCAAGACTATAAGTAGAATACTGAGCCCAGATCACCGTCTTCTATGGGTAAGGTGCCCAGAAGGCTGGCTACGTTTCCTCGCTGGATCGCCATACTGATCCGTTGGCCGAGGTAAGCACCAGCCCTCTGATCACCCGAAGAGTCAATGAGTCGTTTCGATAAATTTTGGTAGCGGCTCATGGCCTCAGGACCCCACAGTCCAAGCGTCTCGACAGCAAACGGCACAAACATATAACTCTCACAGAGGGTTGCATATTTGCGCCGCTTGAGTGATTCGGCTATTTCCGCCGCTGAACCGGCTGATTTAGACGTGTTTGGTAAATGGGATGCGGCCAACGTGTCTACGCCAGTCGCATCCCACAACAAAGGCTTGCCACGCTGCCAGGGAATTAGAGTCATTCCGTCGGGACGCCTACCATCGTCACGTGCAATACCGTTCGGCTCCAATAAAGTCGGCACGTTAGCGGTGGCAAGCGCGCTCCGTAAGACATCATTCAAGGCAGCGTGGCGCGACCATCTGCCGGCACTGCGGCGGCAAGAAAGACCGTGGTATCCCGGGCCGATTACCTCTGTTCCACAGACGCATGTGTGTGGTGCAGATATGCACTTTCTTTTATTAATCATAGTTATCTAATCAAATTGAGTTTAGCTGTAGGTGTTCCATTGACACATATAAGAATTATATATGTATTAATTAAACGTCAAATACAATATTTTAGTTAAAATAACATTGCTTTACAAGCGATTAGAGACTGTGTAACAAATCGCTGCTAGATGGGAGCGTGCCCAGAAGGCTGGCTGCATTGCCGCGCTGTATGGCGATGCTTATTTGTTGGGCGAAATATGAGCCAGCCTTCTGATCACGGGTGGCATCAAAGAGTTTCTTGCAAATCTCTTTGAAGAAACTCTTTGCCGACGGACCCCACGGACCTAATGTTTCAACTCCAAACGGCACAAATATGTAACCCCTTCCTAAGGTTCCATATTTACGCCGCTTGAGAGCTTCAGCTTTTGAAGCAGCGTTGCCAGCCTCTAACTCGGTCATTGGAAGATGTGACGGGGCTAGAGTGTCTACACATGTCGCGTCCCAAACAAGCGGCCGTCGGTGTTCCATAATTAAATAAATAAATAAATTATCTTTGTTACGTCACGTACTATTAGTCCCAAGTACTTCGATGTTTAAAAAAAAAGACACTTGCATTTGAATTGGTGCCAACCCTGAAGTATGGCAGGGATTGTTGGAGTTGAATATGGAACAAATATGAAAGTAGAATAAATGCAGTGGAAATGCGACCCTTGAGAAGTACGGTTAAGCGATGACAAGCAACAGTGTGATAAGGTATAGTGACAAGAGTAGAAAGAGAAATGATAAGGTGGTTAAGGTGGTTTAGGCATTTGTAGAAAAAAAAGACCATTTAGAGAAGTAGCGACGTACTTACACTAATCACAAGTCTTAGTAAAAAGATGGCAACAAATTTTGAAAATATATCACGTGTTCGCTAAAAGACAGATAACTGCTTATTGTACACCAAAGCATTTTTTTTTATTGCAGGAGATCAGCAGACAGGCAGACGGGCCACTCGATGGAAAGCGGTTACCATCGCCTATGGACATTTGCAACAGCGAAGTTGCTACAAATGCGCTGCTGCACTCTTAAGGGAGACTGGAACCTGGTCAGTAATGCCGGAACACAACTCAAGGTTGTTATGGCGATCCGGTCGATTCGCTCTGCGACCTGGTCAAGGCCATGCTGCAGAGCGACGACAATTGGGGGGCTGCGGTTACTTTTTGCGAGACAGTAATGTCACTCAAAGAGGCCGCAGAACGCGATAGGGAGAGAAGTCCTGCAGCGCGTGCTAATGCGTCTTCTCGAGGTCGCCGGCCTTCAGCTGGCGCCCGGATAGGCAGGTACGCGCATTACTTCCCTCCCTGAGTTAGGTTCCGATTACCGCGGGGGGCCTTTAGCTTGCTAGGAGAGCAAAGGACCTTCTACCCCCGCACAACGAAGTGGGGTGTGTTCTCCCAGGGCACACTCCAGGCACTTTATTGCGCTCGATCGGCTGGGCGTAACTATGTTCTAAATCTCAGCCTTTCCAACACAAACAAAGCGCAGGGTCGACAGGGAGGAGGGGTTTTTATTGGGTATTGGGGTTGCTCGCTCGTGTAGCAACCCTCGGAGTCTTCCACACTATTCTGTGACGTCCATCGCGGACGGAGCACTGCCAAGAGCATACTATTGCTGCAGTATTATCGCCCCCGACCGACGCGTGTCGTTCCCCTAGCAACGACCCAGTTTGTGCGTAAATCGGTTAAGCATTTTCCCTCGCCTCAAAAACAAAAAAAAAAGAAAGGTTGTTATGGCGACATACTTTATACCACGGGTGGTAGCCATCCAGTCGGGCAAATGCCCTACCACCTGGCTGTGGGTTGTTAAGTCGCCTCTTACGACAAGCCGCCCGGCCGCAGGAAATTGTATTTTTTCTCCGTTCCGGCACGGATTAAAAAGCATAGATAAATAGAAGTAAAAAGAGTATTCTGTATTTAGTCAAGGGGTGCTAATTATGGGAGCTAGATACGTACAGAAATCCGAAACGCAACGATAACTAGCTGGCTTTTAAAATAGATACCTACCTTTACAGGAAACAGGCGTAACAATATGTATAAATGAAATATTATCAAAATTAAAACACAATAACGTTATTGCTTCACGGCATAGAATATATACTAGCCGCGCATCCGCAAATTATCCTGGTTTGCTGATAAGCGGGGTGTCCAGATTGAATTTACGCAATTGCCCAAATCCGCCAAAAATGTCCTCAAATATCTTTTCTCATTTGGACAAAAAAGGAAATGTATTGTGCGCTACTTTTTATGATGGGAATTGGGTATGATTTAAAATGGTACATACATACATACATAACTTCACGCCAGTTCCCTTGTGGGGTAGGCACGGACAACAGAGCGCCATTCAGGCTTATTCTTACACACCTCACTTGCCTCTTTGACATTCATAACTCTTGTCATGCAAGCTCGTCTGTTTTTAAGGCTCCTGACATCACCTTCTGCTAGTACACGATCAATTTGATCATGGAAGGTGTGTCGTGTCGGACCGAACTCAACACAATCCGACCTCTACAGTTTTATAATATGTATAAGATAATGACATGACGTACCTACTAAAATTTTAAGCTAATATATCTCAATAAACTCCTTACAAGCCTGGCAAGATAACAACGATATACAAAATATCCGTTTACCCGTGCAGGAACGGAGAAAGAATACAATTTCCTGCGGCCGGGCGGCCTGTCGTAAGAGGCGACTAAACAACCCACAGCCAGATGGTAGGGTTTTGCCCGACTGGATGGCTACCACCCCAGACATATACATACATACATACATACATAACTTCACGCCAGTTCCCTTGCGGGGTAGGCATGAACAACAGAGCGCCATTTAGGCTTATTCTTACACACCTCACTTGCTTCTTTGACATTCATAACTCTTGTCATGCAAGCTCGTCTGTTCTTAAGGCTCCTGACGTCACCTTCTGCTAGTACACGATCAATTTGATCATGGAAGGTGTGTCGTGGCCTTCCACGACTTCTGCATCCATCCACTTTTGCATTGTATATCTGTTTAGTCATTCTTTCATTGATTTAAAATGGTAAGATCACTAAAAAAAAACTTCAACGGACAAGTGGAAAAACGAATCGCAACGGATAAGTGGCAAAACGAATCGCATTGTTGGTATTATGAATTTCACACCCTAGCCTGTTTAAATACATGCAACACTTTTTGCCCGTGGCGCTGCGTTCGCCCCTTTCCCCTTCTCCGCTGTGTGTGTCGTTGTGGTATGGACGATCTCTTTATACGGAATAAAGTTTTAAACCTTTAAGACATACATACATACATAACTTCACGCCAGTTCTCTTGCGGGGTAGGCACGAACAACAGAGCGCCATTTAGGCCCATTCTTACACACCTCACTTGCTTCTTTGACATTCATAACTCTTGTCATGCACACTCGTCTGTTCTTAAGGCTCCTGACATCACCCTCCGCTAGTACACGATCAATTTGATCATGGAAGGTGTGTCGTGGCCTTCCACGACTTCTGCATCCATCCACTTTTGCATTGTATATCTGTTTAGTCATTCTTTCATCATGCATTCTTTCCACATGCCCGAACCACCGGAGCATTCCTTTAAGACAATTATCGATATACCAAAAGCCGCAAGACTAACACTATCACTATCTCGTAATATACCAATAAAATATACCCGTTTCATACAAAACATACAACTCCTATATAAACAGAGTGAGACAACAACACAATTAACGATCACGTGCACAAACGCGATCTGCACTCTTATCGCGGACACATATGTGCTAATAGTGAGCTAAAGGGTTAAGACCATTATCGATATACCAAAAAGCCGCAAGACTAACACTATCACTATCTCGTAATATACCAAGAAAATATACCCATTTCATACAAATCATACAACTCTCGTATTGTGCAGCCCTGCGGATAGGTATTACGTGCGGCTGTGTAAGTCAATAAAAGCGTTTATATAAAAACTGGTGTTTCCTTCCAATCCCAAGTGCGTAACCCCGCTCGCACGTAACAATATTAGAAAAATACACATATATATAAAATACATCACATGAGATACATACATACATTTTTCAAAATAAATTATGAGATATACAAATCCATTGTTCAAAAAGTAATTAAATTATTTCTATGGTGATATTTTAAAAGGTAGATAGATGATAATATGTTATTTTAACGCATGTTTTTTACGTGTAAAATATTAGCATACATACGTAACTTCACGCCAGTTCCCTTGCGGGGTAGGCACGGACAACAGAGCGCCATTCAGGCTTATTCTTACACATCTCACTTGCTTCTTTGACATTCATAACTCTTGTCATGCACGCTCGTCTGTTCTTAAGGCTCCTGACATCACCTTCTGCTAGTACACAATCAATTTGATCATGGAAGGTGTGTCGTGGTCTTCCACGACTTCTGCATCCATCCACTTTTGCATTGTATATCTGTTTAGTCATTCTTTCATCATGCATTCTTTCCACATGCCCGAACCACCGGAGCATTCCTTTCCTTACCTTCACCCCGACACTCTCTTTCAGATCAACTCTCTTTCTTACTTCGGTATTACGAACGCGGTCCGCGAGCGTCACTCCGCAGATTTTGCGCAGTGCCCGCATCTCGACCGCGTTTGCTCTACTTTCATGCTCTCTCTTCCATACCCAACTCTCGCTTCCATACGTGAGCGTAGGTATCAGCACCGCGTTGTGTATGGCAAGCTGGGCCTTCTGGCTGAGGTTCTTAGCGCCTAGAAGTTTACCTAACGCTCCATTCACACTATTCTCCAAATTCACTCTTCTTTCTATATCAGCGGTGTACCTTCCATCTAGATTATACAACCTCTTATACTATATTTTGTATAACGTTTTTATCTTGCCAAGCTTGTAAGGAAATTATGGAAATGTGTTGCAGCAAAAAAAAAATTAGTACGTCATGTCTTTATTATAACTATGATAATATTTGTCTTTCCTTTTATTCTGTCTCTGTCTTATTGAGTATGCACTGTTTGCTACGACTCCATTAATTCTTCAAAAGTCAATCTGTAACATACTTCTGTATTAAACTTATAAAAAAAGAACCTAAGATATAAACAGAATAAGAGAAATATGAAGTAATACAGGTTTTAGTTAGACGTGTTGCTGGGGAGTTTCTTGCCGCTTCTTCTCCTTAACAGCAATAACACGTTGCGAAGCTGTGTACAAAAAAAAACCGACTTCAAAAATTAAAAAAATAAAAAATTTAAAATAACTTACTTCTAAAGCTATTACTATTAATATATATTATCTAAAACATCTTGAAGCCGGTGCAAAGTAAAACATAGAAATTACTATATTTTGAAAATTACTAAGCACCGACTTTAAGATGTTTTAGATAATATATATTAATAATAATAGCTTTAGAAATAAATTATTTTAAACATTTTAGCTTTTTAGTTTTTGAAGTCGGTTTTTTAAATGAAGTTTTTTTATTTTTTTGTTACTTTTTAGTGTCTAGCTATGTATGGGTAGGTAGACCTACGAAAAGTACCGCGCTCCTTAAAAAATATAGGTCCCAAGAAACGGGAACAAAAAAATGTTTGTAAAATGAAAACTACTGGGCCAAACTGTGTTAAATTTTTAGGGGACCAAATGACACCTATTTCGCGTCGAACAAAAAAAGAATCACGTAAATCGGATCATAACTCTCAGAGTAATCGGTGTACATATGGAACGGAATGGAATTTTTTTCATAAAAAATGTTCATAAAATGAAAACTACTGGGCCAAACTATGTCAAATTTTTAGGGAACCAAATGGAAGTTATTCCGCGTCGCACAAAAAAAGAATCACGTAAATCGGATCATAAATCTCGGAGTAATCGGTGAACATACATTTAAAAAAAAAGCAAAAAAAAAAAAGATCCCGACGAATTGAGAACCTCCCCCTTTTTTTTAAGTCTGTTAATTAGGAAGTAAATTTAAATTTTAATCTATAATTTGTATGACCTTCCAAAAATGTTCTCCAATGAAATTTATTTTGAATAAAAACTTTTGAATTTGAATTTAACCTTTTGTTAAACGAGATAAATTTATTATTTGGTTTTCCTCATTATTATATTAAATACTTTGTCTAAAATGATTGTATTTGGCTCCGCGTCCCTTATCAATTTGCGTAGTGCAAATAAGCACCTACATTCTAATTTCCTGTTAACAACATAAATACGCTTTCGGCGCATTGATTCTATTGGCAATATTATTTTCAACACACTTGCTCATAAAGTGGCTCTATGGTCACCGCAATTAGGCACCGAATGACACCCATAATCAAACTGTGAGTAAAAAAAATTATAACTCACTAGTGAGTTATAGATTTTTTTTTAATGTTTATTGGTTGAGTTGCTTTGTTCTTAAAAAAGTTTTTATTCAAAAAAAAAGATCGTGTTCTATAGAACAAGTAAATTAATGTTCCTATTGCTTGGTCATTTCATGGAACTTCTTATTTAAATAGATAATTTTAACTCGTACGTGTTTAACAAATAAAACTTTTACTCATATATGACTTTTTTTTATCTACTAAATAAAATGAGTTTCTGTTGTTATTTTATTCACAAGTGTGTTGAAAAACGTCGTATGATACACGTGTGTATTGATGATTACCGTCCTCGGCTCTCTTAAGACCCTCGCCTACGGCTCGAGTCTCAATGGCGCCTCGGCGGTAATCACCAATGTTACACACTAGTACCATAATGTACTATTATCGTTATATTTTCATTAGGGCCTCCAGATTATGCGTTTATTCCCTATTATGAGGATTCATTTGCGGATGGGGAACTTTTGGGGACAAGAATTTCTGGGGCAAATTTTTGGGAACGAAAATTTAATCGCTGGGGAAATAGGGGCAGTTTTCTAGCCTTACTCAAAATCTTTATATATATAATTCTTCTGTACGTGTGTTGACAGTGAACTCCTCCTAAACGGCTGGACCGATTTGAATGAATTTTTTTGGTACATTATTTACATACATACATACATACATACATACATACATAACTTCACGCCAGTTCCCTTGCGGGGTAGGCACGAACAACAGAGTGCCATTTAGGCTTATTCTTACACACCTCACTTGCCTCTTTGACATTCACAACTCTTGTCATGCACACTCGTCTGTTCTTAAGGCTCCTGACATCACCTTCTGCTAGTACACGTAGTAGTACATTCTGCTAGTACATTATTTAATGGTACAAAAATACCATGAAAGGGGAATGCTTAGAATTGCGAACATCGGTAAAAATTATAAACAATTATAAACACCTACATAAGGCAGCAGGTTATTCTTCTCTATCTTTTGAGGTTTATCTATGTAAAGCATATTTTTTTGTGCGTGTTCAAGTGGATTCGTGGATGGTTTAGATTCACAATTGGACCCGGTAGGTGGCGCTGCAATCGGGTTCTAAATATTATTTCTTCAGGGCAGAGCGACGTCTGCCGGGACAGCTAGTGTTATATATTGCCAATCATAGTGAAACTCAAACATGTCTGCATACAATAATTGCAATGGTATTGATTACATATCATATCATTTTGTGTTAATTTAATTTAATTATTATTTAAATTAATTAGCGCCGCAAGTACGCCGCCATCGGAAATATTTATACATGTGCGGCGTTTGGGGTGGAAACTCTGGGTCCGTGGGGTTGTAACGTTTATTTGTTTATTTAGATTTATGGCTTGGCAGCTAGGCCTTTAAGCCAGATCTTAGTTTACAATATAGTTTCTTCATATTCTTAAGCCTATGTGTAGCACAGTTCAACTGTAGGTAATCAGCCAGTGCCATTCATCGGAGTTCTTGTGACAACTCAAAAGGCCACATTTGACTATACAGTTCACATTTCTCACAAAACACATAATTACTACTCAAAAACTATCAATATCCTACAACTATTGTTCATTTTAGAGTAATTTTACACATTTTTAGAAAATAAAACTGCACAGCCCAACATCTCCTTTCAGTTCCCGCCAAAAACTCCTGGTGTTGTAACGGTCTAAAACTTTATCGAGATGTCGCCGATCGTTTAGTAGACCTCCCACGCAACCTATTTTGCTCAAAGGCTAAGGGTCTGTTTCACAATGTACAAGTAAAGTATCCAATAGCTATTTAACAAATTAATAATGTAGCACATAAAAGTTCTGGTTAGTCCTGATCGCGTTTCACCATCATCTTACCTATCTAATATATAAAATTCTCGTGTCACAGTTTTCGTTGCCATACTCCTCCGAAACGGCTTGACCGATTTTGATGAAATTTTTTGTGCTTATCCGGTATCTATGAGAATCGGCCAACATCTATCTTTCATCCCCCTAAATGTTAGGGGTAGTCCACCCCTAAATTTTTTTATTTATTTTTTAGACAAAATTTTTAATTTCTATTTTTTTATGATACAACATACAAAAATACATACAACCCTAAATTTTCACCCCTCTACGATCAACCCCTATTTTTTATTTGTTAATTATAAACTTTAAGTTTTTGGCAAGATTTTTAATCTTATTTTGTCATGACTTAGAATTTAAAAAAATACATTATTCTTTTACATTCACAATTAGAACCGGTAGGTGGCGCTGAGATCGGGTTCTGGAATCCTCCTAATCACCTGGAGCGATTTTGGTGATTTTGTTTATGTGTGTTTGAGTGAGTACCCGGATGGTTTAGATTCGCAATTAGAACCGGTAGGTGGTCCTGGGATCGGGTTCTAGAATTTTATTTTTTTAAGGCAGGACAACGTCTGCCGGGGCCGCTAGTAATACCTATAAATTTATTTGGCACATAGCTATTTGCCACTTACTAGTTGGTAGGTTTGGCAACGTCGCATTTTGTAGTTCCGTTTTACGAAATACATGTATTAATAAATGCATTCTGTGTTGTAAATACACGTGAATATATGTTTTAATCATTGTAGTGTATATTTTATAATAAAAAATTATACATTCTACATAAATACAGCTTGAAATATGACATCCCTTAATTTAAATTGATCAAAACAACATATACATTATTTTTTGTATTACTGTGAACGGAACGTCATTCTCAAATGAACAAACGTGAAAGTAGCAAACATAAACGAATGTTTGCAGTATTGGTGTAATTTCAGACTTTGTTTTGTTATAATATATTCGATTATAATTAATAAATATAAATAACTAGAGTTTACCCCGCGGCTGCGCCGCGGGTCAACCTCTGGAGCGTGTCTCTTGTTTAAAGAGCAAGTAGTACAGGTTACATTGTATTAATTTTTTATGTATTTGCCCCTGAAAGATTCACTTCATTTTATATCGCAAACTATACCACCCCCGTCTATATGTAAACTACATAAATGACAAAACTTGACAAAAATGACAAAATAGATAACATGGACCAAGTGGACCAAGTGGACCCAGTGGACCAATTAGACCCAGTGGATCTAGTGGACAAAGTGGACCCAGTGGATCCAATGGACCTAGTGGACCAAGTGGACCCAGTGGACCCAGTGGTTCAAGTGGACCCAGTGGGCCCAGTGGACCACTCCGCGAAGCGAAGGCGCTCGAGCTCGGGGGGGCAACTTGCTCGAGGGAGCTCCCTAAGGAGTTTTACCTCGGCTGGACTGTTGCCATGAGAGGGGGATGAATTTAATGATGCCCATCATAGGGCGAGATTTATTACAATGTAACCTGTGTTATAACCTCTTTAAACAAGGGCACGCACTAGTGGTTGACACGCGGCGCTGCCACGGGGTAAACTCTCTAGTATATATTGTTACGAGTTTGCAGGACTCGAATTAAAATGTCCGTCGGAATTACTATAGAATTTATTAGAACTATACAAACACGTATAACACAGGTACAAATATAACAAGACGCAATAACTCCATATGTAATGCACAATTCCATAACACGCGCAAAGTCCGTCTTGCCTTGTTATTGGTTATCGCTTGACTTCGATCTCTCCATTGGGCCATTGCTTTATACTGCACCGATACAATACAGCTGCCAGCCCGCGTAGATTGGATTTCTTAGAATCAGTTCGACACACCTGGTTAATGACTGCCATAAAAAATTACGATACACAATAGACTGTTTTTCTAATTACAAATTTAATCACAAAGTAAACAAAAGAAGTCCAAATGCGGAAAGGTAATAAAGTGTGTGTTTTATGGTAGGCAGCTGTGCGTCCACTTTTGTCGGCGTGTAACAATATAAACGAAGCTTACGATGTAATTTTTTTAGGTTTATCGCCTAATAAAACTACGTTTTAACGGTTTTGAGCGCGGTAATTTATTTGATTTTTGTTATTCCGACATTTCGGCCACTTTTCAGTGGCCGTGATCACGGAAGACAAAGATGTCAATTGTCAACGAGTATTGTTAAAGTTTTATTTAGCCTACCGCCAACTGAACCGCTTAACTGAAGGTGGTTTGGAGCTTTTGTGCTGTTAGTATGAAAGAGAATCGTTTCATACCTAGAATGATGCGTGAGGCTATTGAAATCAATAATCACCCAAATTTCAATAGAGAAGATGGCATGGCCCAGCTCGCCATACACAACGCGGTGCTGGTACCTACGCTCGCGTATGGAAGCGAGAGTTGGGTATGGAAGAGAGAGCATGAAACTAGAGTAAACGCGGTTGAGATGCGAGCACTGCGCAAAATCTGCGGAGTGACGCTCGCGGACCGCGTTCGTAATACCGAAGTAAGAAAGAGAGTTGGTCTGAAAGAGAGTGTCGGGGTGAAGGTAAGGAAAGGAATGCTCCGGTGGTTCGGGGATGTGGAAAGAATGCATGATGAAAGAATGACTAAACAGATATACAATGCAAAAGTGGATGGATGCAGAAGTCGTGGAAGGCCACGACACACCTTCCATGATCAAATTGATCGTGTACTAGCGGAGGGTGATGTCAGGAGCCTTAAGAACAGACGAGCTTGCATGACAAGAGTTATGAATGTCAAAGAAGCGAGTGAGGTGTGTAAGAATGGGCCTAAATGGCGCTCTGTTGTTCGTGCCTACCCCGCAAGGGAACTGGCGTGAAGTTATGTATGTATGTATGTATGTATGTAAGATGGTTGGCAAGTGCCGCCTATTTGGGATCCGATCATCAAAACTATTAAGACCCAAACCCAGCAAAAAGCAACTGCCAGACCTCAAGACACTGTGAGCTCTTTCTGCGTGCAACGGAACACAAACCAACTTGACTGATAATTTCTTTTATTTTTCCTTCCACCTATTTTAATTTTATTTTATACTAATATATAAAGCTGAACAGTTTGTTTGTTAGTTATAACTATTGTAGTTATCTCACAATAAGTGTTTTCTTTTATTTTTTTAAATAACTAAAATGCCGTCGCTTGAAAAACTCTTTATTTTGTACCTTGGTATTAATCCTTATCAAAATAAATTACTCCGTATTCAAGACGAATTCAATACCTTTCTAGAACTTTTTGAATTATTCAATTCGGACGTTTCATTCAAAAGATATCGCGATATTTAAAATGTAAGTAATAGTGTTGTAGCCAAATATTTTACTAATATTGTTTGATTGAACGCGCTAATCTCAGGAACTACTGGTCTGATTTGAAAAAAAATTTCAGTGTTGGATAGCCCATTTATAGAGGAAGGCTATAGGCTATATATCATCACGCTAAGACCAATAGGAGCGGAGCACCAATGAAGAATGTTTCAAAATCGGAGGGTTTTGAAAGTAAATTCCACGCGGAGGGCGTCGCGGGCACAGTCAGTTTAATGATAAAATGCTAAAATACATATAATTTTTTTCCCTTGTGCCTGGCAGACTTTTAATTTTGTGACAAGTAAACTTCAAATAATCTATATCTACACTAATATATAAAGCTGAAGAGTTTGTTTGTTTGAACGCGCTAATGTCAGGAACCACTGGTCTGATTAGAAAAATTCTTGCAGTGTTAGATAGCCCATTTATCGATGAAGGCTATAGGCTATATATCATTACGCTAAGACCAATAGGAGCGGAGCACCAATGAAGACTGTTTCAAGATCAAAAGACCCAGCACTTTTACCTAACGTTTTAAAGTTCCACTCTTACTGATAAAAGCGTAAAGTAGATACCTAAAATAGCTCCTTAACGTACGTATTATTTAAAAATATTTTCACCTTCTAGGTAAACTATTCCACACG
The DNA here is from genome assembly GCA_019925095.2 of Dendrolimus kikuchii. Classification (NCBI taxonomy): domain Eukaryota; kingdom Metazoa; phylum Arthropoda; class Insecta; order Lepidoptera; family Lasiocampidae; genus Dendrolimus; species Dendrolimus kikuchii. Next base: position 2,682,731 of record CM034415.1, on the reverse strand, counting down.
GACGAAGTCGCGGGCAGAAGCTAGTTAAAAATGTATCTAAAAAGTTGCGCAGAAAAGAGTACGCAACATATATTAAAAACAAAACATGTGCGTCTCGGGACGCCCGACAGAAGTGATAACTTAAAGTAATCTAAGTTGAACTATTTAATATTGAAATTGTTTAACTTGAGAAAAGCTTAGGTTATTACTTAAATTCTATGTATATTAATATTTATTTATTTACAATTCTTGAATATGTACATTAGAAGAAATACGGCTAGTGCTGTTGGTTAGAATGATAGAGGAGGAGCCTGCCTACAGCTGCCGTATGCGTGAGACACTATGGCGGCTACACGGTGGATGCAATCAGGCCATAGCTGACGGAATGGGTCAGTCGCACCAGCGGCACCCTGACCTTCAGGACGACGCAGATACTTACCGGACACGGATGTTTCGATAAGTATCTGTATCGCATTGTGGGCTGCTTGCCTTCCCCGGACTGCCGCCAATGCGGCGCGCCCGACATGGCGTTACACACGCTAGTCGAGTGCGCCGCATGGGCGCCGCAGCGTTTCGAACTTGAGACGCGCGTAGGTCCGGTCGATTCGCTCTGCGACTTGGTCAAGGCCATGCTGCAGAGCAGCGACAATTGGGGGGCTGCGGTTACTTTTTGCGAGACAGTAATGTCTCTCAAGGAGGCCGCAGAACGCGATAGGGAGAGGAGTCCTGCAGCGCGTGCTAATGCGTCTTCTTGAGGTCGCCGGCCTTCAGCTGGCAGCCGGAGAGGCAGGTACGCGCATTACTTCCCTCCCTGAGTTAGGTTCTGTTTACCGCGGGGGGCCTTTAGTTGCTAGGAGAGCAAAGGACCTTCTACCCCCGCACAACGAAGTGGGGTGTGTTCTCCCAGGGCACACTCCAGGCACTTTATTGCGCTGGATCGACTGGGCGTAACTATGTTCTAAATCTCAGCCTTTCCAACACAAACAAAAGCGCAGGGTCGACAGGGAGGAGGGGGTTTTTAGTGGGTATTGGGGTTGCTCGCTCGTGTAGCAACACTCGGAGTCTCCACACTATTCTGTGACGTCGATCGCGGACGGAACACTGCCAAGAGCTTGTCGTTCCCCTAGCAACGGCCCAGATTGTGCGTAAATCGGTTAAGCATTTTCCCTCGCCTCATAAAAAAAATGCGTGAGAGAAACGGAAGCCAGACAGACCGGCGCCGTAACGCGTTACATAACGAAGCGGTTTACCCTCCCGTAAGAAGTTATCACTTCAAAAACAAAGTCCTATAACAAAAACGAACGACGACGAAGCCCTCAGATACTTACCGAAGCAACTATGACCACCACGATTCCCTTCAGTCGGCAGTCTAACATATAACCAATAACGGCCAACTTTTATTAATTTTGAATGACCTTAGTAACAGGATCGTTGTTGCTGACGGCTCTAACCCGACGAGCGCAGGACGCGGTCGTTGGTGGGTAAAGCGGCTTATCGGCAAATGCCAAATAACTAATGTACATTATTTATCTCTCTTCGTAACATATAACCTTGTCATTTTCCGTATTTATATTTGATAAAATTATACATTTAAAATTTAACATTCAAGTGTTATCGTTGTGCCAATGATTTGAGTGAATGTTTAAAACAAAGCTTTTTAGTGATAAGTAAAGCAGCAGAAAACAATAAGCGGTAGCTTCTGAAGCCGGGTTTATCAGGTTTGTGGATTGTGATTTTATTTATAACCGACTTAAAAAAAGGAGGAGGTTCTTAATTCGTTGGAATCTTCTTTTTTTTGGTTTTTTTTTTTAGGGATGTTCACCGATTACTCCGAGATTTATGGTCCGATTTACGTGATTCTTTTTTATTCGGCGCGGAATAGCTGCCATTTGGTCCCCTAAAAATTTGACATAGTTTGGCCCAGTAGTTTTCATTTTATGAACATTTTTTATGAAAAAATTTCCATTCCGTTCCATATGTACACCGATTACTCTGAGAGTTATGATCCGATTTACGTGATCCTTATTTAGTTTGATGCGGAATAGTTGCCATTTGGTCCCCTAAAAATTTAACATAGTTTGGCCCAGTAGTTTTCATTTTACAAACATTTTTTTGTTCCCGTTTCTTGGGACCTATATTTTTTAAGGAGCGCGGCACCTTTCGTGGGTCTACCCATACATAGCTAGACAATAAAAGTAACAAATAAAATAAAAACTTCGTTTAAAAAAACCGAATTCAAAAACTAAAAAGTATAAAATAACTTATTTCTAAAGCTATTATTATTAATATATATTATCTAAAACATCTTGAAGTCGGTCCAATTAAAACATAAAAATTACTATATTTTGAAAATTCCTAAGCACCGACTTTAAGATGTTTCAGATAATATATATTAATAATAATAGCTTTAGAAATAAGTTATTTTATACTTTTTAGTTTTTTAGTTTTAAAAGTCGGTTTTTAGTAATAGAATAGGATACCATTTATCTATCTATACATACATTTATTTTTTTTAATTACATATAGTCGAATACAATAAAAGAAAACTTAACTTATTTGTATTGTATTCTACCCATAGTCCCTCAAGACTATAAGTAGAATACTGAGCCTAGATCATCGTCTTCTATGGGTAAGGTGCCCAGAAGGCTGGCTACGTTTCCTCGCTGTATCGCCATACTCATACCCTGAATAAACAAAATTGAAGTGTCTGTTTGAAATGTCAAAATAAAAATGTGATAAAATCAAGATAATTCTGTCTGGCTGTTACCGCCAGGCAGGGCCATCGATTCTGAACTGTACTGCGAACAACTGATGAGATTAAAGCAAAAAGTTGAGAGAAAGCGGACGGAATTAATCAACAGAAGGGGTGTGGTTTTTCACCATGATAACGTTAGACCTCACACATCTTTAGCCGCTCAGCAAAAATTACGAGAGTTTGGCTGGGAAGTGTTAATGCATCCGTCGTATAGTCCTGACCATGCACCTTCAGATTTTCACCTGTTTCGGTCTCTGCAGAATTAATTAGGCAGTGTCAGGTTACCATCACGAGAGGACTGCCAAAACCACTTGTCGCAGTTTTTTGATCAGAAGCCCCAAAATTTTTATAGCAATGGGATCACGTCCCTACCTACAAGATGGCAAAAAGTTATCCAACAAAATGGCACCTACATACTTTAGTCAAATGTGAATAAACTTTATAAAAAAAACCTTATGAATTTCTATATAAAATGCGAAGAAACTTTTTCCCCAACCTAATATGTATGTATGTAAGTTTGGGTGGATCTTGCAAGTTAAATTTGACCAGCTTCCCGGTTTCTGATTGAGCTGAAATTTTGCACGCATATGTATATCGTGTGACAATGCAATAATATGGTACCATGGAGCTGATCTGATGATACAGTCGGAAGGTGGCCATAGGAACTCCTGTACTAAACAAGATAGACCCGTCGTGTTTGGGCTCGTTGTACTTGTCTTGACTAGCACTCTGCTGCTACGTGATATCCAGGATCTCAAAAGCTTTATTTAAAAACCTTTTTAAAAAAAGCTTATTTATGATTTACTTCGCACCGACTCCAAGATATTGTACAAAATATTTATTTTTTACTTTTTAGTTACTCTTGAAGTTGGTTTTTCTTTGTTAGATTTTTTTGAAGGCGGTTTCTTTTATTTTTATTTTTTTTATATTGTTACGAGTGCGTGAGTAGAATTAAAATTCCGTTAGAATTACTGTAGAGTTTATTAGAACTATACAAACACGTATAACACAGGTACAAATATAACCGAACACAACCAATCCAAACGTAATGAAGAAGGTCGTAATTCAATAAAACGCGCAAAGTCCGTCACTATGGTTCCCGATTGTAGAAAACAAGTCTCGCTTCAATCGTGGTTCGCGCTCGACTGCCTCCCCTCTCCCTCCCCCATCAGGTCATTGTTTTATACTGCACAAATGCAATATGTCCGCCCGGCAACGTGGACCGAATTTCCTAGAATCAGCTTTTACTTTAAAATCCGTAACACTTGGCTAATGATTACAATACAACAATAGGCCGTATGCCAATAAGTAAATAAAAGAAGACGATCATAAAAGAATTTCAATGTTATTAGTTCAAATGCCGACGGGTAATAAATGTGATTTGTTTCAGATATGCAGGTGGATTTTGTTTTTGACATGAATGGTAACAATATTAACTCACCAGTTGCAAATTTTAGTATGAAAGTACAATTGTGTGCATAAGTTTAGTTTAAATGAATTCTGTTGCATTACAGTGTCGCCATTCGGTAATCGAGACTCTCTGACGACAGTGCTCTTCTCCATGATGCGGGTGTCTGATGCAGAAGATATCACTCAAACAACAGATGCGAGTAAGTAATTGACTTCCTAGCTTTTAGACACTGTCTGTTCTATTAATAACCCGCAGTGAGATCTTATATATCGGAGATCAGACGCATATTTTAGAAAGAAAGCACAATTGTGTGCAGAAGTTTAGAAGAGATTTTAAATTAATTATATTACATCAGCAGCGTTGAAATCCGGTAGTGCTGAATTCATCTTTGACGCCAGTGCTACATCTGTGACGTAGACGTCTGAAGAGGGAGATATTTCTCAGCTAAAATGTGACTTTAAGTAAATCATGTTTTGAGATCATGTGTGTTCTATTAACAACACCCAGTAAGATTGAATAATAAATAACATTTCATTTTATTGCAATTTTTTTATTTATTTTAGCATTAGTCATTAGTGACAAACAAGCATTAATCGTAAAAACAAACCTATACCTACGAAATTACGTAAATCTGTATTTAAAAATTTGACTACAAATTACTAAATTCATTTATTGGATACTAGTTGCATGCAACTTATAAGAAGAAAGCACAATTGTGTGCAGAAGTTCAAAGGAGATTTTAAACGAATTAAATTACGTCAGCAGCGTTACCGTTCGACAATCTTGAATCCGACGCCCTTGATCCTGGCGCCAATATTTCTTTCATGACGCTGATCTTGAAAGAGAAAGATAGCATTCCACCAACAGGGGACTATAAGTAATTGAATTTTTGGCCTTGAGACATCGTCTGTTTACTTATACAATTGCCGATTTTTATTAAATAAGTAAACATATTTTTTTTCTATATATTTTATTTCTATTAATCAAAGTAATCGCCCATGAAATCGATGCATCTTTCCCACCGCAGTGGCAGTTTATTGATACCCTTCTCGAAGAAATCAACTGTAAGGAACGCAACAAATTCTTCAAAGATATTTTGCCTTTCAGGTATTGAATTTTTCAAATTCTGGAAATACCAGAAATCTTTAGGCACAAAGTCTGGTGAGTACGACGGAAAGCATCCAACCCGAGTTCTTGTAACTTGGAGATCATCTGTTGTGCAGTATGAGGTCGCGCGTTGTCGTGCGGTAGCAGCGCAGACAAGCGATTGACCAAAGCTGGTTGGCGACGTGTGAGCTTCTCCATCATTGTGTTTAGTTCTTAACAGTACATCTGTAGTAATGCTCATCCGGTTTGGTAAGAAGCTGTGATGAATCACACCGGCGCTAGACCACCAAACAGTGACCTTTACTTTTCTAGGGGTAAATTTTCGTTTAGGGCATTTGGTTAAGCGCCTTATATTACCTACCTTTCCTCTCCTTTCCACAAATCCACACACTGGATAGAGACAAGCGGTGCCGCCTGTCGGCTAACCATGATTCATGCCGGCAGGCGGCTCAGTTACAACATTGGCCTCGCGAGCACCGCACGCGCATAAGTGCAAATACGAGTATAAAACGCTTTTAACTATAAACTCGCTCCTGTTGGTGAACACACGCTAATTCTGAAGACGTGCTTTTACGACGAGGATTGGGGATACGCAGGTGAGTGCCGCTTATGTTCTACCCGGCTGTGGATTTTGCCCCCTCCTTCTACCACCAACATTTTTTGTCACCTGCACCACCAGCATTGTTTAGGTGCTGAACCAGAGTTCAACCAACTTCCTGAGTGCTTGCGATTGCCAAACTGAATCCATTTTTCATTGCAGGTAATAATGCAGTTCAAAATTCGTATGTGTGCATGCAAGGCACGTCTCGACGCGTACTCGCGTTGGCGATTCTTGAGTTCATTGATTACTCATTTGTCAAGCTTTTTTACCTTGACAAAATAACGCAAATGGACCCATATTATTTTGATGCTAACGTCGAAACTACTGCTAATTCAGCCGTAGATTGAGTATCACCATCTGCCAAAGTTTTCGGACGACCACGAGGTTCATTTTTCAGGTCGAAATTTCCAGAACGGAAGCGGGCAAAACAATAACAGGTGATCCGTTCCATTCCGGAGAGTTTACTCCGTAAACGTCATTGATGTTGCGTATCGCTTGTGCCACGTTGCTGTTACGACGGTTGGAGACGCAATCAGGCAATCTCCGCGGGTAGAGGGTTATGTGTTCAATGTATGGCCATCCCTTATTCCCCAATTAAGAACTGGTGCCCGGAGAATATAGAATTTCGCACTTACCTCGCAGTCAGCCACCAGCCCACGACCGCGCTCGTTCAGGGAGTCTGCCGCTGCTTATCACGTGGCGATATAGATGACAAAGTACTTCAACAAGAGCCCCGGGGAGCAAGGGACGCAGATACAATGACCACTGAAGTTTTTAACAATTGTTTGAGGCGGTTGTCCTAGTTACTAGATAACTGGACGCGGAAATCTTCGATAGCTAAACTAGCTTGTTATGCGGGTGCGATACTACTTACGTGCGTCGCGGGCGCGTGGCGTTTGGCAACGTACTGACCTACGCGCGGCGCGAGCGACGGCAGCATGCGGAGTTGCAAGACGCTATAAACCCAAGGCACAATTGCCAATTGGGAAATAAGTGGCGCCAACAACGGTACTTCTACAAACCATGTCCTTTTATTAATAGTTTACTATTAATTAGCATTTGATTTAATTAATTCAATAGTTTAAATGTGTTCATATTCGATCAATTAGCGACAGTTTTCGTTCGTATTAAATTAGCTTTTTTTTGACCCACGAGCCAGTGAAGGCTTCATTTGGGGTGAGTCTCTCGCTGCGCCCGTCATGTACGGACACATTAGCGTGTTTCGATTATCGAATTAGCATCAAAACTCAAAAGAGACGCATTTCATATTTTGTGAAAATATTCGCAATCTTTGTCATTCGCATTCACAGCACTAGAAGAAGAAAAGAAGAAGCCCACTCCTGGCAAGACGGGTTGACTATTCAATGTAAGAATTGCTCTCGCTGGCCAACTCATCGTTTTCGCACAAATACGTATAAAATTCGCACAAATACAGTCTGCTAAGCCGCAATGCCCTCATTGGGGATTGCACAGCTATGTTCCATAATTACTCGATTTTTTAAAATATGCATGATGAGGAAAAAGATTCAAATGCTATGAGAATATAACGCTAACCCATAAATAAATGACTAATAAAAAAATAAAAAATTTAACGATATTAAAATAAAATTTATTTGAAATTAGAATTCTTAGTCAAACAAAAATTATTTTTATTTGAAACTAACTGACCCGGCGAACTTCATGACACAAAAACAATATCACCAAAATCGCTCCCGGTGATTAGGAGGATTCCAGAACCCGATCTCAGCGCCACCTACCGGTTCTAACTGTGAAATTAAACCATCCAGGAACCCACTCGAACACACGAAAACAAAATCACCAAAATCGCTCCCGGTGATTAGGAGGATTCCAGAACCCGATCTCAGCGCCACCTACCGGTTCTAACTGTGAAATTAAACCATCCAGGAACCCACTCGAACACACGAAAACAAAATCACCAAAATCGCTCCCGGTGATTAGGAGGATTCCAGAACCCGATCTCAGCGCCACCTACCGGTTCTAACTGTGAAATTAAACCATCCAGGAACCCACTCGAACACACGAAAACAAAATCACCAAAATCGCTCCCGGTGATTAGGAGGATTCCAGAACCCGATCTCAGCGCCACCTACCGGTTCTAACTGTGCAACTAAACCATCCGGGAACCCACTCATACACACAAAAACAAAATCACCAAAATAGCTCCCGGTGATTAGGAGGATTCCAGAACCCGATCTCAGCGCCACCTACCGGTTTTAACTGTGAAATTAAACCATCCAGGAACCCACTCGAACACACGAAAACAAAATCACCAAAATCGCTCCCGGTGATTAGGAGGATTCCAGAACCCGATCTGAGCGCCACCTACCGGATCTAACTGTGAAATTAAACCATCCAGGAACCCACTCGAACACACGAAAACAAAATCACCAAAATCGCTCCCGGTGATTAGGAGGATTCCAGAACCCGATCTCAGCGCCACCTACCGGTTCTAACTGTGCAACTAAACCATCCGGGAACCCACTCGAACACACGAAAACAAAATCACCAAAATCGCTCCCGGTGATTAGGAGGATTCCAGAACCCGATCTCAGCGCCACCTACCGGATCTAACTGTGAAATTAAACCATCCAGGAACCCACTCGAACACACGAAAACAAAATCACCAAAATCGCTCCCGGTGATTAGGAGGATTCCAGAACCCGATCTCAGCGCCACCTACCGGTTCTAACTGTGCAACTAAACCATCCGGGAACCCACTCATACACACAAAAACAAAATCACCAAAATAGCTCCCGGTGATTAGGAGGATTCCAGAACCCGATCTCAGCGCCACCTACCGGTTCTAACTGTGAAATTAAACCATCCAGGAACCCACTCGAACACACGAAAACAAAATCACCAAAATCGCTCCCGGTGATTAGGAGGATTCCAGAACCCGATCTGAGCGCCACCTACCGGATCTAACTGTGAAATTAAACCATCCAGGAACCCACTCGAACACACGAAAACAAAATCACCAAAATCGCTCCCGGTGATTAGGAGGATTCCAGAACCCGATCTCAGCGCCACCTACCGGTTCTAACTGTGCAACTAAACCATCCGGGAACCCACTCATACACACAAAAACAAAATCATCAAAATCGCTCCCTGTGATTAGGAGGATTCCAGAACCCGATCTCAGCGTCATCTACCGGTTCTAACTGTGCAACTAAACCATCCGGGAACCCACTCAAACACACAAAAACAAAATCATCAAAATCGCTCCAGGTGATTAGGAGGATTTCAGAACCCGATCTCAGCGCCACCTACCGGTTCTAATTGCGAATCTAAATCATCCGGGAACCCACTCAAATACATAAAAATAAAATCACCAAAATCGCTCCCTGTGATTAGGAGGATACTAGAACCCGATCTCAGCGCCACCTACCAGTTCTAACTGTGAATCTAAACCATCCGGGAACCCACTCAAGCACACAAAAACAAAATCACCAAAATCGCTCCCGGTGATTAAGAGGATTCTAGAACCCGATCTCAGCGCCACCTAACGATTCCAATTGTATACCATCCCGGGACTCACTGAAACAAACACAAAATTTCATCAAAATCGGATGTATAGTTTACGATTCTATAAAGGACATACACACAAACATTAATTTTTATATATCAAGATGAATAGTACTGCAGAACGGCAATTTCGTAGGTAAAGACCTGTTATTAACAACCCGCAGTAGAACTGAATATTCTTACTAAATTTTATTAGCAAATTTTTATATAAGGTACTAGTGACAATCTTAAAGAAGAAATCCCAATTGAGTACAGAAGTTTAGAGAGAATATTAAACCAATTCTATTATACCAACAGCTGTGCCATCCAGCAATGCTGAATCCAGCTCTGACAAGAATGCTTCACCCGTGGCGCCAGCATGTGAAGCGGAAGTTATTACTCAGCCGTCGGGTGACTGTAAGTAATTGAATTCTGAGCCTTTTTTTTATTGCAGGAGTTCAGCAAACAGGCAGACGGCTCGCTTGATGGAAAGCGGTTACCATCGCCTATGGACATTTGCAACACCAAAGGTGCTACAAATGCGCTGCTGCTCTCTTAAGGGGATACTGGAACCTGGTCACTAATGCCGGAACACAACACAAGGTTGTTATGGCGGCATACTCTAGACCAGGTGTGGTCGCCATCCAGTCGGGCAAATACCCTACCACCTGGCTGTGGGTAGTTTTGTCGCCTCTTACGACAGGCCGTCCGGCCGCAGGAAATTGTATTCTTTCTCCGTTCCTGCACGGATAGAGCAGGATAGATAGCCTTGAAACACCACCTGCCCTTTTAACAACCCGCAGTAGAGTCGAATATTGTTAGTTAATTTATATATTTAGGATTATTTGTAAACTATAAGAGGAAAGCGAGATTAGCTTTCAGAAGTTGAGAGAGATTATTAAACTGATTCTATTATGTGAACAGCGATGCCATCGGGCAACACTGAATTTATCTCTAACGCTAGTGCTGAACCCGTGACGCCGACATGTGAAGAAGAAGTCCTTACTCAGTCAACAGGTGACTAATATTAATTGACTTCTTAACCTTGAGCCCCAGGTGCTGTATAAACATACCGCAGTAGAACCGAATATTGTTACTGAGTTTTATTAGTTAACTTAGATTTTTGGGATTGTTTGTAAACCATAAGTAGAAAGCACGATTGGCTTTCAGAAGTTGAGAGAGATTATTAAACTGATTCTATTATATGAACAGCGATGCCATCGGGCAACACTGAATTCATCTCTGACGCCAGGGCTGAACCCGAGATACCGGCATGTGAAGAAGAAGTCCTTACTCAGTCAACAGCTGACTAATATTAATTTACTTCTTAACCTTGAGCCCCAAGTGCTGTATCAACATTCCGCAACAGAACCGAATATTCTTACTGAATTTTGTTAGTTAACCTATATTTTTGAAATTATTTGTAAACCATAGGAAGAAAGCACGATTGGCTTGTATCCGTTTAGAGAAATACTAAACTTATTGTATTATGTGAACAGCGGTGCCATCCGGCAACACTGAATTCATCTCCGACGCCAGTGCTGAACCCATGACACCAACATCTGAAGAAGAAGTCCTTACTCAGTCAACAGGTGACTAATATTAATTGACTTCTGAGCCTTGAGACACCACCTGCCCTTTTAACAACCCGCAGTAGAGCCGAATATACTTACTGAGTTTTGTTAGTTAACTTAGATTTTTAGGATTATTTGTAAACCATAGGTAGAACACGATTGGCTTGCAGACGTTTAGAGAGAATATTAAACTGATTCTTTAATGTGAACAGCGGTGACATCCGGCAACACTGAATTCATCTTTGACGTCAATGCTGAATCCGTGACGCTGGCATGTGAAGATGAAGTCCCTACTCAGTCAACTGGTGACTAATATTAATTGACTTCCTAGCCTTGAGCCCCAGGTGGGCCAGCTCTATTTACAACCCGAAGTAGAACCGAATAATTTTACTGAATTGTATTAGCAAATTTTTATATAAGAGAGTAGTGACAATCTTTAAGAAGAAATAACATTTGAATGCAGAAGTTTGGAGAGAATATTAAACCAATTGTATTATATCAACAGCTGTGCCATTCAGCGATTCTGAATCCAGCTCTGACGAGAATACTGCACCCGCGGCGGCAGCGTCTGAAGTGGAAGTTATGACTCAGTCATCGAGTGACTGTAAGTAATTGATTTTCGAGCCTTGAGACCCCACCTGTCCGTTTAAAATCACGCAGTAGAACCGAATATTCTTACTGAATTTAGTAATAATAAATTTAAGAAGATTCGCACAATTAAGCGGTGAACTTTTGAAAATATATGAAACTATATAATTATATTATATCAAGAACAATGCTTTCTAATAACCCGGAATCAATCTCTGACTGAGGAAGATAGCACCCAGCCAACTGTTGTCTGTAAGTTATTAACTTCTTGGACTTAAGTCTCCATTTGTGTCCTATTAATAAACCGCAAAAGAACCAATTAGCTGCTGAACCAGATGCTAAATTTTATCAGTAAAACATATTGGATCCATTCGTAAGACTTTACGAAGAAAGCGCAGTCGAGTGCAGAAGTTTAGAGAGGAAATTATACCAAGTCTATTATGCCAACAGTGTTTCCATCTGGTAGATCTAAATCTAGCTCTGACAACAGTGCTTCGCCCGTGGCACCAGCGGTTGAAATGGATGTTATCACTCAGTCATCAGGCTACTATAAGTATTTGACTTCTTGATCTTGAGACATCTTAAGGCCTATTAACAACCTGCTACAAAAATGAAATTACTACCACTACTGAATTTTATTAATTTATTAATATATAAACCAAAATATTTTAAAAACTTTGGATAACGTTTTCGGTACTCGCTCTCATCGATTTTCAACATTCCTTTTGATGACCGTACATGGACTCAAGCCTCTCTACCAATAAGGTATGGAGGTTTGGGTATACGCATAATTTCTGCAGTTTCTTTACCCGCCTTTCTGTCCTCAGTATACAGTACAAAGGATCTCATTGGTGAAATATTAAATCCGTCACTTGGTGACTTTGAGGTCCTGTATTTGACTGAGGACAGAAATGCTTGGTCTGTGGTCTGCCCATATCAAAATTTACCCATAAATTTAAAGTCACAGAAGCTATGGGATGGCCCGCTTTGCTCATTGGTGCATAAAAATCTTTTGGATACGTGTGCCAATGAGACGGAGCGTGCTCGTCTCCTAGCTGTCTCGCGTTGGGAGTCTGGCTTGTGGCTGCAGGCACTCCCCTCGGCGAATTTGGGCACTTTTCTAGACGATAACGCGTTTAGAATAACTGCTTGCATTCGCCTAGGGGCGGCCTGTGTTGTTCCACACCGCTGTCAGTGCGGGGATAAGGTCGAGCGCCTCGGTCGCCATGGGTTATCGTGTAGCAGGAGTGCCGGCAGAATTTCACGTCATGCAACACTTAATGACATAATCCGTCGGGCTCTTGTCACCGCCGGGGTACCTGCCGTCCTAGAACCGAACGGCCTGTGCCGCGACGATGGCAGGAGACCCGATGGTATGTCATTGGTGCCCTAGAAGATGGGTCGCCCCTTAGTATGGGACGCGTCTTGCGTCGATACTTTGGCAGCGTCCCATCTTCCAGCTACTAGCATGTCTGCCGGTACAGCTGCTGCACAACAGGAGGCCCTAAAACGCCGCAAATACTCAGCCATCGGAAATGACTACATATTTGCGGCTTTTGGGGTCGAGACCCTGGGACCATGGGGGCCTGAGGCGCACAAGCTTTATCGGGACATAGTCAAACGTCTGGTGGATGTCTCACGTGACCAAAAGACTGGTTTATACCTCGCACAGCGCATCAGCATTGCCATTCAGAGAGGCAATGTGGCCAGTCTTTTGGGCACGTTTCCGACTGAGAGCGGTCTAGAACTAGATTTTATACTTTAATTTTAGTTTGTATATATAGTTTATTTTTAGTTTAATTTATTGTATAGTTTAATTTATTTATAATTTAGTTTATTTATAATTAGATACATAATTATTGAATAAGAATGTTGAATAAATTATTTATTAATTATACTAACTGTTGCCCGCGACTTTCCACGTAACCGTACATTTTCCTTGAATAAAAAAGTCTATGTGTTGTTATTCTAGACTGTATAATCTTCTATCTCTGTGCCAAGTTTAATGCAGCTCCGTTCAGCCATTTTGGCGTGATTGATTAACAAAGATATATAATATTTTCCTATATATAATATTAAATATATATATAATCATGTCAAGTTACAAGTATAAGGAAGAAAGAACAATTGTGTGTAAAATTATATGGGGCGATATTAAACTAATTCCATTATTTCAACAGCATCGGTATCTGACACGCCTGAGCCCACCTCTGACGCCAGTGCTTCCTTCGTCACGCCGGCGTCTGAAGGAGAAGCTACCACTCAGCCAACAAGTGAATGTAAGTTATTGACTGTCAACAATTGTTTAAGATTGACACAGTCTGTTCAATTAAAAGTTCCCATAAGGACAGACTTACGATATAATTATTCTTATTACTAAAATATTAATACGTCATGGTTTATCTTGTAGCAGAAATGCCATCAAAATTCCGCGCCATGCAGAACTTAATGACATAATCCGTCGGGCTCTTGTCACCGCCGGGGTACCTGCCGTTCTAGATACGAACGGCTTGTGCCGCGACGATGGCAAGAGACCCGATGGTATGTCATTGGTGCCCTGGAGGATGGGTCACCCTTTAGTATGGGATGCGTCTTGCGTCAATACTCTGGCAGCGTCCCATCTTTCAGCTACAAGCATGTCTGCTGGTACAGCTGCTGCAAAACAGGAGGCCCTAAAATGCCACAAATATGGCGCCATCGGAAATGGTTACATATTTGCGGCTTTTGGGGTCGAGACCCTGGGACCATGGGAGCCAGAGGCCCACAAACTTTATCGAGATATAGCGAAACGCCTGGTAGACATATCAATTGACCAAAAGACTGCTCTGTACCTCGGACAACGCATTAGCGTTGCGATACAGCGAGGTAATGTGGCCAGTCTTTTGGGCACGTTTCCAACTGACAGCGGTCTAGGACTAGATTTTAGAGTTTCAGTTCAATTTGTATAAATACTTATTTATAATTTAGTTTAGTTTTTATTTAATGGTTAGAATTATTTAAATTAAAACTTGCTTTAAATTTTGAATTCAAAACCTACCTATAATTTTAGATATCATATAATACGTGTGTGTATTTAGTATTGTATGAGTTTAGACTATGACCACATCGATAACGAGGAGTCAGTTGAAGCATTAGTAGTTCAAAATACTCAAAGCGTCGACGTTGAGAAACTACTTCAATGTATAACCTTAGAAATGAAGAGAAGCTCTAAGGATAAACTGAAAATGGAGTCAGCGCTGAAATTCCCTATTACAGAAATAATGTATATGGAACAAACGATTCAACAGCAGGCTGAAAATATTAAACGTCTGGAAACTACTACCACTAAAATAATTGATATCACAGAACCCCAAACAAGTAAGTCGGAGACCAGTCGTTGCCATCAAGTTCACTCAATTTGTATCAAACGCCTTCCGGTGGCGGCCAAACCTCTTTACATGGGCAATGTTATGATATTTCGCTGCATGTATTGATATTGAATGATTTATAACCGAAAGTTTGATTGAAAAAATTAAAGACGAGTTCTAACCAATAGAAAGAAATCACAATTTTCTGCAGCAATATAGTATAAAAGTTAAATCAATTCCATTAAACCCACAGTGCAGTTATCCGGCAATACGGACTCCAACTCTGGTGCCACTGTTTCCTCCATGACGACGATTTCTGTAACAGAAGTCAACAGTGAACCAATAGCAGACTGTAAGTGATTGATTTGCTATTTGACTTTAAGACTGTGCTTTTTACTAACGATCTGCTGTAAGATCTATTTTCCATATATATTGTTTTACACAGTATATGTGTACATTGAAGACAAGCTCCAACCACTGCGCAGAAAGCACAATTGTCTTAAGCAATTTAGAATGAAAGTTATACTCATTCCATTAAACCCACAGTGTCGTCATCCAGCAACACAGGCTCCAACTCTGGTGCCACTGCTTCCTTTATGACGATGCTTTCTGTACCGGTAGTCACCATTGAACCAATATCAGACGTAATTGATTTACTATTTGACTTTAAGACTGTCTTTTTGTTAACGATCTGCAGTGGGTATAAGTTTTGCACATACATATAATGTTTTTTACACAATTATGTATACATTGAAGACGAGATCTAACCAATAGAAATAAATCACAATTGTCTGCAGCAATTTGGTAGAAAAGTTAAACTAATTACTTTAAACCCATAGTGCCGTTATCCAGTAATACGGACTCCAACTCTGGTGCTACTGCTTCCTCCATAACGACGGCTTCTGTAACTGAAGTCACCGTTGAACCAATAGCAGACTGTAAGTGATTGATTTACTATTTTACTTTAAGAATCTCTCTTTTTATTAACGATGTTCTGTAGGGTCTATTTTCCATATATATTATTATAGTACATATTAGTATAGTAAAAATTATAAGTATGTGTAAATTGAAGACAAGTTCCAATCATTAGGCAGAAAGCATAATTGTCTGCAGAAGTTTAGATGGAATGTTAACTGATTCTATTTCACTGACAGTGTCGCCACCCATCACTGTGCAGTCCAACTCTGGTACGTCTGCTTCCTTCAAGGTGACTGTGTCTGAAACGGAAGTGAACATTAAGCCAACAACTGACTGTGAGTAATTGGCTTTCTTATTTTAATACTCTGTATTTTTATTACCAATCAGGATGAGGATCCATTATCCACATATAATGTGTTAGACAGTACATAAAGACTAATTCAAATGTTAGCTATAAAGTAGTCTGCAGCAATTTAGAAGTAATATTAAACTAATTATTTAACGCCAACAGTGTCACCATCCAGCAATATGGAATCCATCTCTAGTGCCCCTGCTTCCACCATGACAAAGGTATCTGAAACGGGAATCACCATTGAACCAACACCTGACTGTGAGTGATTTACCATCTGGCTTTAAGACTATCTTTTTATTACCAATCAATAGTAGGATCGATTATCCACATATAATGTATTACACAGTAGGTCTATAAAGACCAATTCAAATATTAGCTGTAAAGTACAATTGTCTGCAGCAATTTAGAAGTAATATTAAACTAATTATTTAACGCCAACAGTGTCACCATCCAGCAATATGGAATCCATCCCTAGTGCCCCTGCTTCCACCATGACAAAGGTATCTGAAACGGGAATCACCATTAAACCAACATCTGACAGTGAGTGATTTACCATCTGGCTTTAAGACTGTCCTTTTATTACCGATCAATAGTAGGATCGATTATCTACATATAATGTATTATACAGTATATAAAGACCAATTCAAACATTAGCTCTAAAATACAATTGTCTGCAGCAATTTAGAAGTAATATTAAACTAATTATTTAACGCCAACAGTGTCACCATCCAGCAATATGGAATCCATCTCTAGTGCCCCTGCTTCCACCATGACAAAGGTATCTGAAACGAAAATCACCCTTGAGCGAACAACTGACAGTGAGTGATTTACAATCTGGCTTTAAGACTGTTCTTTTATTACAGATCAATAGTAGGATCGATTATCCACATATAATGTATTACACAGTAGGTCTATAAAGACCAATTCAAATATTAGCTGTAAAGTACAATTGTCTGCAGCAATTTATAAATAATATTAAACTGATTATTTAACGCCAACAGTGTCACCATCCAGCAATATGGAATCCATCTCTAGTGCCCCTGCTTCCACCATGACAAAGGTATCTGAAACGAAAATCACCCTTGAGCGAACAACTGACAGTGAGTGATTTACCATCTGGCTTTAAGACTGTCCTTTTATTACCGATCAATAGTAGGATCGATTATCTACATATAATGTATTATATAGTATATAAAAACCAATTCAAACATTAGCTCTAAAATACAATTGTCTGCAGCAATTTAGAAATAATATTAAACTAATTATTTAACGCCAACAGTGTCACCATCCAGCAATATGGAATCCATCCCTAGTGCCCCTGCTTCCACCATGACAAAGGTATCTGAAACGGGAATCACCATTAAACCAACACCTGACAGTGAGTGATTTACCATCTGGCTTTAAGACTGTCCTTTTATTACAGATCAATAGTAGGATCGATTATCTACATATAATGTATTATACAGTATATAAAGACCAATTCAAACATTAGCTCTAAAATACAATTGTCTGCAGCAATTTATAAATAATATTAAACTGATTATTTAACGCCAACAGTGTCACCATCCAGCAATATGGAATCCATCTCTAGTGCCCCTGCTTCCACCATGACAAAGGTATCTGAAACGGGAATCACCATTAAACCAACACCTGACAGTGAGTGATTTACCATCTGGCTTTAAGACTGTCCTTTTATTACAGATCAATAGTAGGATCGATTATCTACATATAATGTATTATACAGTATATAAAGACCAATTCAAACATTAGCTCTAAAATACAATTGTCTGCAGCAATTTATAAATAATATTAAACTGATTATTTAACGCCAACAGTGTCACCATCCAGCAATATGGAATCCATCCCTAGTGCCCCTGCTTCCACCATGACAAAGGTATCTGAAACGGGAATCACCATTAAACCAACACCTGACAGTGAGTGATTTACCATCTGGCTTTAAGACTGTCCTTTTATTACCGATCAATAGTAGAATCGATTATCTACATAATATAATGTATTATACAGTATATAAAGACCAATTCAAACATTCGCTATAAAGTACAATTGTCTGCAGCAATTTAGAAATAATATTAAACTAATTATTTAACGCCAACAGTGTCACCATCCAGCAATATGGAATCCATCTCTAGTGCCCCTGCTTCCACCATGACAAAGGTATCTGAAACGGGAATCACCATTAAACCAACACCTGACTGTGAGTGATTTACCATCTTGCTTTAAGGCTGTCTTTTTGTTAACGATCTGCAGTGGGATATATTTTTCACATACATATAATTTATTTTACACAATTATGTGTACATTGAAGACGAGTTCTAACCAATAGAAGGAAATCACAATTGTCTGCAGCAATTTAGTAGAAAAGTTAAACTAATTCCATTAAACCCACAGTGACTTATAAGGCTTCATTTGGGGTGAGTCTCTCGCTGCGCCCGTCATGTACGGACACATTAGCGTGTTTCGATTATCGAATTAGCATCAAAACTCAAAAGAGACGCATTTCATATTTTGTGAAAATATTCGCAATCTTTGTCATTCGCATTCACAGCACTAGAAGAAGAAAAGAAGAAGCCCACTCCTGGCAAGACGGGTTGACTATTCATTGTAAGAATTGCTCTCGCTGGCCAACTCATCGTTTTCGCACAAATACGTATAAAATTCGCACAAATACAGTCTGCTAAGCCGCATTGCCGTCATTGGGGATTGCACAGCTATGTTCCATAATTACTCGATTTTTTAAAATATGCATGATGAGGAAAAAGATTCAAATGCTATGAGAATATAACGCTAACCCATAAATAAATGACTAATAAAAAAATAAAAAATTTAATGATATTAAAATAAAATTTATTTGAAATTAGAATTCTTAGTCAAACAAAAATTATTTTTATTTGAAACTAACTGACCCGGCGAACTTCATGACACAAAAACAATATCACCAAAATCGCTCCCGGTGATTAGGAGGATTCCAGAACCCTACCGGTTCTGATTAGGAGGATTCTGTGAAATCTCAGCGCCACCTACCGGATCTAACTGTGAAATTAAACCATCCAGGAACCCACTCGAACACACGAAAACAAAATCACCAAAATCGCTCCCGGTGATTAGGAGGATTCCAGAACCCGATCTCAGCGCCACCTACCGGATCTAACTGTGAAATTAAACCATCCAGGAACCCACTCGAACACACGAAAACAAAATCACCAAAATCGCTCCCGGTGATTAGGAGGATTCCAGAACCCGATCTCAGCGCCACCTACCGGATCTAACTGTGAAATTAAACCATCCAGGAACCCACTCAAACACACGAAAACAAAATCACCAAATTCGCTCCCGGTGATTAGGAGGATTCCAGAACCCGATCTCAGCGCCACCTACCGGATCTAACTGTGAAATTAAACCATCCAGGAACCCACTCGAACACACGAAAACAAAATCACCAAAATCGTTCCCGGTGATTAGGAGGATTCCAGAACCCGATCTCAGCGCCACCTACCGGTTCTAACTGTGCAACTAAACCATCCGGGAACCCACTCATACATACAAAAACAAAATCACCAAAATCGCTCCCGGTGATTAGGAGGATTCCAGAACCCGATCTCAGCGCCACCTACCGGTTCTAACTGTGCAACTAAACCATCCGGGAACCCACTCATACATACAAAAACAAAATCACCAAAATCGCTCCCGGTGATTAGGAGGATTCCAGAACCCGATCTCAGCGCCACCTACCGGTTCTAACCGTGCAACTAAACCATCCGGGAACCCACTCAAACACACAAAAACAAAATCATCAAAATCGCTCCAGGTGGTTAGGAGGATTTCAGAACCCGATCTCAGCGCCACCTACCGGTTCTAATTGCGAATCTAAATCATCCGGGAACCCACTCAAATACATAAAAATAAAATCACCAAAATCGCTCCCTGTGATTAGGAGGATACTAGAACCCGATCTCAGCGCCACCTACCAGTTCTAACTGTGAATCTAAACCATCCGGGAACCCACTCAAGCACACAAAAACAAAATCACCAAAATCGCTCCCGGTGATTAAGAGGATTCTAGAACCCGATCTCAGCGCCACCTACCGATTCCAATTGTATACCATCCCGGGACCCACTGAAACAAACACAAAATTTCATCAAAATCGGATGTATAGTTTACGATTCTATAAAGGACATACACACAAATATTAATTTTTATATATCAAGATGAATAGTACTGCAGAACGGCAATTTCGTAGGTAAAGACTTGTTATTAACAACCCGTAGTAGAACTGAATATTCTTACTAAATTTTATTAGCAAATTTTTATATAAGGTACTAGTGACAATCTTAAAGAAGAAATCCCAATTGAGTACAGAAGTTTAGAGAGAATATTAAACCAATTCTATTATACCAACAGCTGTGCCATCCAGCAATGCTGAATCCAGCTCTGACAAGAATGCTTCACCCGTGGCGCCAGCATGTGAAGCGGAAGTTATTACTCAGCCGTCGGGTGACTGTAAGTAATTGAATTCTGAGCCTTTTTTTTTATTGCAGGAGGTCAGCAAACAGGCAGACGGCCCGCTTGATGGAAAGCGGTTACCATCGCCTATGGACATTTGCAACACCAAAGGTGCTACAATTGCGCTGCTGCTCTCTTAAGGGGATACTGGAACCTGGTCACTAATGCCGGAACACAACACAAGGTTGTTATGGCGGCATACTCTAGACCAGGTGTGGTCGCCATCCAGTCGGGCAAATGCCCTACCACCTGGCTGTGGGTAGTTTTGTCGCCTCTTACGACAGGCCGTCCGGCCGCAGGAAATTGTATTCTTTCTCCGTTCCTGCACGGATAGAGCAGGATAGATAGCCTTGAAACACCACCTGCCCTTTTAACAACTCGCAGTAGAGTCGAATATTGTTAGTTAATTTATATATTTAGGATTATTTGTAAACTATAAGAGGAAAGCAAGATTAGCTTTCAGAAGTTGAGAGAGATTATTAAACTGATTCTATTATGTGAACAGCGATGCCATCGGGCAACACTGAATTTATCTCTAACGCTAGTGCTGAACCCGTGACGCCGACATGTGAAGAAGAAGTCCTTACTCAGTCAACAGGTGACTAATATTAATTGACTTCTTAACCTTGAGCCCCAGGTGCTGTATAAACATACCGCAGTAGAACCGAATATTGTTACTGAGTTTTATTAGTTAACTTAGATTTTTGGGATTGTTTGTAAACCATAAGTAGAAAGCACGATTGGCTTTCAGAAGTTGAGAGAGATTATTAAACTGATTCTATTATATCAACAGCGATGCCATCGGGCAACACTGAATTCATCTCTGACGCCAGGGCTGAACCCGAGATACCGGCATGTGAAGAAGAAGTCCTTACTCAGTCAACAGGTGACTAATATTAATTGACTTCTTAACCTTGAGCCCCAGGTGCTGTATCAACATCCCGCAGTAGAACCGAATATTCTTACTGAATTTTGTTAGTTAACCTATATTTTTGGGATTATTTGTAAACCATAGATAGAAAGCACGATTAGCTTGCAGACGTTTAGAGAGATTATTGAACTGATTCTTTAATGTGAACAGCGGTGCCATCCGGCAACACTGAATTCATCTCTGACGGCAGTGCTAAACCCGTGATACCAGCATGTGAAGAAGAAGTCCTTACTCAGTCAACAGCTGACTAATATTAATTTACTTCTTAACCTTGAGCGCCAAGTGCTGTATCAACATTCCGCAACAGAACCGAATATTCTTACTGAATTTTGTTAGTTAACCTATATTTTTGAAATTATTTGTAAACCATAGGAAGAAAGCACGATTGGCTTGTATCCGTTTAGAGAAATACTAAACTTATTGTATTATGTGAACAGCGGTGCCATCCGGCAACACTGAATTCATCTCCGACGCCAGTGCTGAACCCGTGACACCAACATCTGAAGAAGAAGTCCTTACTCAGTCAACAGGTGACTAATATTAATTGACTTCTGAGCCTTGAGACACCACCTGCCCTTTTAACAACCCGCAGTAGAGCCGAATATACTTACTGAGTTTTGTTAGTTGACTTAGATTTTTAGGATTATTTGTAAACCATAGGTAGAACACGATTGGCTTGCAGACGTTTAGAGAGAATATTAAACTGATTCTTTAATGTGAACAGCGGTGACATCCGGCAACACTGAATTCATCTTTGACGTCAATGCTGAATCCGTGACGCTGGCATGTGAAGATGAAGTCCCTACTCAGTCAACTGGTGACTAATATTAATTGACTTCCTAGCCTTGAGCCCCAGGTGGGCCAGCTCTATTTACAACCCGAAGTAGAACCGAATAATTTTACTGAATTGTATTAGCAAATTTTTATATAAGGGAGTAGTGACAATCTTTAAGAAGAAATAACATTTGAATGCAGAAGTTTGGAGAGAATATTAAACCAATTGTATTATATCAACAGCTGTGCCATTTAGCGATTCTGAATCCAGCTCTGACGAGAATACTGCACCCGCGGTGGCAGCGTCTGAAGCGGAAGTTATGACTCAGTCATCGAGTGACTGTAAGTAATTGATTTTCGAGCCTTGAGACCCCACCTGTCCGTTTAAAATCGCGCAGTAGAACCGAATATTCTTACAGAATTTAGTAATAATAAATTTAAGAAGATTCGCACAATTAAGCGGTGAACTTTAGAAAATATATGAAACTATATAATTATATTATATCAAGAACAATGCTTTCTAATAACCCGGAATCAATCTCTGACTGAGGAAGATAGCACCCAGCCAACTGTTGTCTGTAAGTTATTAACTTCTTGGACTTAAGTCTCCATTTGTGTCCTATTAATAAACCGCAAAAGAACCAATTAGCTGCTGAACCAGATGCTAAATTTTATCAGTAAAACATATTGGATCCATTCGTAAGACTTTACGAAGAAAGCGCAGTCGAGTGCAGAAGTTTAGAGAGGAAATTATACCAAGTCTATTATGCCAACAGTGTTTCCATCTGGTAGATCTAAATCTAGCTCTGACAACAGTGCTTCGCCCGTGGCACCAGCGGTTGAAATGGATGTTATCACTCAGTCATCAGGCTACTATAAGTATTTGACTTCTTGATCTTGAGACATCTTAAGGCCTATTAACAACCTGCTACAAAAATGAAATTACTACCACTACTGAATTTTATTAATTTATTAATATATAAACCAAAATATTTTAAAAACTTTGGATAACGTTATTCGGTACTCGCTCTCATCGATTTTCAACATTCCTTTTGATGACCGTACATGGACTCAAGCCTCTCTACCAATAAGGTATGGAGGTTTGGGTATACGCATAATTTCTGCAGTTTCTTTACCCGCCTTTCTGTCCTCAGTATACAGTACAAAGGATCTCATTGGTGAAATATTAAATCCGTCACTTGGTGACTTTGAGGTCCTGTATTTGACTGAGGACAGAAATGCTTGGTCTGTGGTCTGCCCATATCAAAATTTACCCATAAATTTAAAGTCACAGAAGCTATGGGACGGCCCGCTTTGCTCATTGGTGCATAAAAATCTTTTGGATACGTGTGCCAATGAGACGGAGCGTGCTCGTCTCCTAGCTGTCTCGCGTTGGGAGTCTGGCTTGTGGCTGCAGGCACTCCCCTCGGCGAATTTTGGCACTTTTCTAGACGATAACGCGTTTAGAATAACTGCTTGCATTCGCCTAGGGGCGGCCTGTGTTGTTCCACACCGCTGTCAGTGCGGGGATAAGGTCGAGCGCCTCGGTCGCCATGGGTTATCGTGTAGCAGGAGTGCCGGCAGAATTTCACGTCATGCAACACTTAATGACATAATCCGTCGGGCTCTTGTCACCGCCGGGGTACCTGCCGTCCTAGAACCGAACGGCCTGTGCCGCGACGATGGCAGGAGACCCGATGGTATGTCATTGGTGCCCTAGAAGATGGGTCGCCCCTTAGTATGGGACGCGTCTTGCGTCGATACTTTGGCAGCGTCCCATCTTCCAGCTACTAGCATGTCTGCCGGTACAGCTGCTGCACAACAGGAGGCCCTAAAACGCCGCAAATACTCAGCCATCGGAAATGGCTACATATTTGCGGCTTTTGGGGTCGAGACCCTGGGACCATGGGGGCCTGAGGCGCACAAGCTTTATCGGGACATAGTCAAACGTCTGGTGGATGTCTCACGTGACCAAAAGACTGGTTTATACCTCGCACAGCGCATCAGCATTGCCATTCAGAGAGGCAATGTGGCCAGTCTTTTGGGCACGTTTCCGACTGAGAGCGGTCTAGAACTAGATTTTATACTTTAATTTTAGTTTGTATATATAGTTTATTTTTAGTTTAATTTATTGTATAGTTTAATTTATTTATAATTTAGTTTATTTATAATTAGATACATAATTATTGAATAAGAATGTTGAATAAATTATTTATTAATTATACTAACTGTTGCCCGCGACTTTCCACGTAACCGTACATTTTCCTTGAATAAAAAAGTCTATGTGTTGTTATTCTAGACTGTATAATCTTCTATCTCTGTGCCAAGTTTAATGCAGCTCCGTTCAGCCATTTTGGCGTGATTGATTAACAAAGATATATAATATTTTCCTATATATAATATTAAATATATATATAATCATGTCAAGTTACAAGTATAAGGAAGAAAGAACAATTGTGTGTAAAATTATATGGGGCGATATTAAACTAATTCCATTATTTCAACAGCATCGGTATCTGACACGCCTGAGCCCACCTCTGACGCCAGTGCTTCCTTCGTCACGCCGGCGTCTGAAGGAGAAGCTACCACTCAGCTAACAAGTGAATGTAAGTTATTGACTGTCAACAATTGTTTAAGATTGACACAGTCTGTTCAATTAAAAGTTCCCATAAGGACAGACTTACGATATAATTATTCTTATTACTAAAATATTAATACGTCATGGTTTATCTTGTAGCAGAAGTGCCATCAAAATTCCGCGCCATGCAGAACTTAATGACATAATCCGTCGGGCTCTTGTCACCGCCGGGGTACCTGCCGTTCTAGATACGAACGGCTTGTGCCGCGACGATTGCAAGAGACCCGATGGTATGTCATTGGTGCCCTGGAGGATTAGTAGAGTAGAGACCCTTTAGTATGGGATGCGTCTTGCGTCAATACTCTGGCAGCGTCCCATCTCTCAGCTACAAGCATGTCTGCTGGTACAGCTGCTGCACAACAGGAGGCCCTAAAATGCCACAAATATGGCGCCATCGGAAATGGTTACATATTTGCGGCTTTTGGGGTCGAGACCCTGGGACCATGGGAGCCAGAGGCCCACAAACTTTATCGAGATATAGCGAAACGCCTGGTAGACATATGAAGTGACCAAAAGACTGCTCTGTACCTCGGACAACGCATTAGCGTTGCGATACAGCGAGGTAATGTGGCCAGTGTTTTAGGTACGTTTCCAACTGACAGCGGTCTAGGACTAGATTTTATAGTTTCAGTTCAATTTGTATAAATACTTATTTATAATTTAGTTTAGTTTTTATTTAATGGTTAGAATTATTTAAATTAAAACTTACTTTAAATTTTGAATTCAAAACCTACCTATAATTTTAGATATCATATATTACATGTGTGTATTTAGTATTGTATGATTTTAGACTATGACCACGACGATAACGAGGAGTCAGTTGAAGCATTAGTAGTTCAAAATACTCAAAGCGTCGACGTTGAGAAACGAGTTCAATGTATAACCTTAGAAATGAAGAGAAGCTCTAAGGATAAACTGAAAATGGAATCAGCGCTGAAATTCCTTATTACAAAAATAATATATATGGTACAAACGATTCAACAGCAGGCTGAAAATATTAAACGTCTGGAAACTACTACCACTAAAATAATTGATATCATAGAACCCCAAACAAGTAAGTCTATCAATTTATTTGGTGAAATTATATCGACATCAAGTCAGATTACGACCCCATTAACGGACCGGGCTCAGCTACCTGTGAGATATATCTTGTTCGCTAATTCTATACATCGCACACACAGGACGACAGATGGCCAGTAGCCGCAACGGCTGGCTAATGGCCGGCTTCTAGATCTCACCGGCTTTCGGTTTGCCATAGTTAAAATATGACATTAGTTCCCTAGAGCTAATGTCCAAATTCAACCAATGCTTCAGGCGCCACCCTCATCAAATTTAGGCACACTCCTAGATGACACTACATTTAGGATTGCTGCCTCTATTCGACTGGGGGCACCGGCTGTAGTCCCTCATCACTGTCAATGCGGAGATAAAGTCGGTGGTTCAGGTCACCATGGCTTGTTATGCGTCAGAAGCGCCGGCAGAATACCACGCCATGCTGCACTAAATTGTCACCACCGGGACCCCAGCCATTTTAGAGCCAAATGGACTGTGACGCGACGATGGCAAGAGACCGGACGGGATGTCTTTGGTGCCATGGAAGATGGGACGACCATTAGTTTGGGACGCAACGTGCGTTGACACTTTGGCAGCGTCCCATCTTCCCGATACGGCTGTGGTAGCTGGTGCAGCTGCCGCCCGACAAGAGGACCTAAAACGCCGCAAATATGCATCCATTGGTAGTGGATATATATTTGCGGCTTTTGGTGTCGAAACTCTGGGGTCATGGGGTCCAGAAGCCCATCGCCTTTATCGAGACCTATCAAAACGGTTGATAGATGTCTCACGAAACCAAAACGCTGGCCTGTATTATGGGCAACGTATAAGCGTTGCCATACAACTTGGTAATGCGGCCAGCGTTTTGGGAACGTTCCCAACTGATTGTGATTTGGGACCTATTTACTATTTGTAGTTTTTATCTTTTATAAATTAAGTTGTATATATATTATTAGAATAGGCAAAATATGTAAAATAAATTCTGTTATTATAACCAATGATAAGGCAAGGGAATGAATAGTAAGATATAGGAACCGGCCGTCAATCTGACGCGGAGCACAGAAGGTCAGAGACCAGTCGTTGCCATCAAGTTCACTCAATTTGTATCAAACGACTGCCGGTGGCGGCCAAACCTCTTTACATGGGCAATGTTATGATATTTCGCTGTATGTATTGATATTGAATGATTTATAACCGAAATTTTGATTGAAAAAATTAAAGACGAGTTCTAACCAATAGAAAGAAATCACAATTTTCTGCAGCAATATAGTATAAAAGTTAAATCAATTCCATTAAACCCACAGTGCAGTTATCCGGCAATACGGACTCCAACTCTGGTGCCACTGCTTCCTCCATGACGACGATTTCTGTAACGGAAGTCAACAATGAACCAATAGCAGACTGTAAGTGATTGATTTGCTATTTGACTTTAAGACTGTGCTTTTTACTAACGATCTGCTGTAAAATCTTATTGCCAAAAAGGCTTCGTCTGCATTAGGTTTTCTAATTCGTAATGTTAGTTCTTTCAACAAAATGAAAACCTGTAAAGTACTATATTGTGCCTTTGTCCGTAGTCACCTCGAGTATGCAAGCCAAATTTGGAATCCGTGTTTCGAAGTTCATACTGATAGATTAGAGCGTATTCAAAAAAAAATCACTAGATTTATCAATTTTAAATTCAAAATACCGCGCCAAGGTTACATTGAGCGCTGTACCCTATTCCATCTTCTGCCCCTCAAAGTTCGCAGAAATATTTGCGATATACGTTTCTTGGTGAAAATTGCTCAGTCCAAAATTGACTGCGCTAGTCTTATCGAGAAACTACATTTGTATGTTCCCCCTAGTCTTGTACGCCCTAGAAAACTACTTCATTCGCCCTTGACACGTACAGCTTTCAGACGCTACTCATTTTTTGTTAGAACAGTGAATGAATTCAACAAACTCAACAAGTCGGATTATGTTGACATTGACTTGTTTGTGGATAGTCTAGCATCTGTAAATGCGAATTTAATCAAAGCCTATTTTAATAATAGCTAGTTTTCCCCGTCACAAAATGTTCTTATTATTGTTCTTATTATTCTTTCTCTCTTTCTTATTATTATTCTTTATTTCTAAATTATTGTATTTTATACTTTATTTTTATTTCCCTGTCATCTGTGGAGGTTTATAATTAGCTGTTCTTTAACTATCTCTGTACGCTAGTTTGTAAACTTTAGTTTGTAAGATCACAGCTGTTAACCTCCCAAATAAAATAAAATAAAATAAAGATCTATTTTCCATATATATTGTTTTACACAGTATATGTGTACATTGAAGACAAGCTCCAACCAATGCGCAGAAAGCACAATTGTCTTCAGCAATTTAGAATGAAAGTTATACTCATTCCGTTAAACCCACAGTGTCGTCATCCAGCAACACAGGCTCCAACTCTGGTGCCATTGCTTCATTTATGACGACGCTTTCTGCACCGGTAGTCACCATTGAACCAATAGCAGACGTAATTGATTTACTATTTGACTTTAAGACTGTCTTTTTGTTAACGATCTGCAGTGGGTATAAGTTTTGCACATACATGTAATGTTTTTTACACCATTATGTATATTACATTGAAGACGAGATCTAACCAATAGAAATAAATCACAATTGTCTGCAGCAATTTGGTAGAAAAGTTAAACTAATTACTTTAAACCCATAGTGCCGTTATCCAGCAATACGGACTCCAACTCTGGTGCTACTGCTTCCTCCATAACGACGGCTTCTGTAACTGAAGTCACCGTTGAACCAATAGCAGACTGTAAGTGATTGATTTACTATTTTACTTTAAGAATCTCTCTTTTTATTAACGATGTTCTGTAGGGTCTATTTTCCATATATATTATTATAATACATATTAGTATAGTAAAAAATATAAGTATGTGTAAATTGAAGACAAGTTCCAATCATTAGGCAGAAAGCATAATTGTCTGCAGAAGTTTAGATGGAATGTTAACTGATTCTATTTCACTGACAGTGTCGCCACCCATCACTGTGCAGTCCAACTCTGGTACGTCTGCTTCCTCCAAGGTGACTGTGTCTGAAACGGAAGTGAACATTAAGCCAACAACTGACTGTGAGTAATTGGCTTTCTTATTTTAATACTCTGTATTTTTATTACCGATCAATAGTAGTATCGATTATCCACATATAATGTATTACACAGTAGGTCTATAAAGACCAATTCAAATATTAGCTGTAAAGTACAA
This sequence comes from Dendrolimus kikuchii, assembly GCA_019925095.2. NCBI lineage: Eukaryota > Metazoa > Arthropoda > Insecta > Lepidoptera > Lasiocampidae > Dendrolimus > Dendrolimus kikuchii. The sequence goes on along the minus strand of CM034415.1, from coordinate 2,653,414 downwards.
TTGTCTGCAGCAATTTATAAATAATATTAAACTGATTATTTAACGCCAACAGTGTCACCATCCAGCAATATGGAATCCATCTCTAGTGCCCCTGCTTCCACCGTGACAAAGGTATCTGAAACGAAAATCACCCTTGAGCGAACACCTGACAGTGAGTGATTTACCATCTGGCTTTAAGACTATCTTTTTATTACCGATCAATAGTAAGATCGATTATCCACATATAATGTATTACACAGTAGGTATATAAAGACCAATTCAAATATTAGCTATAAAGTACAATTGTCTGCAGCAATTTATAAATAATATTAAACTGATTATTTAACGCCAACAGTGTCACCATCCAGCAATATGGAATCCATCTCTAGTGCCCCTGCTTCTACCATGACAAAGGTATCTGAAACGGGAATCACCATTAAACCAACACCTGACAGTGAGTGATTTACCATCTGGCTTTAAGACTGTCCTTTAATTACCGATCAATAGTAGTATCGATTATCCACATATAATGTATTACACAGTAGGTCTATAAAGACCAATTCAAACATTAGCTCTAAAATACAATTGTCTGCAGCAATTTATAAATAATATTAAACTAATTATTTAACGCCAACAGTGTCACCATCCAGCAATATGGAATCCATCTCTAGTGCCCCTGCTTCCACCATGACAAAGGTATCTGAAACGGGAATCACCATTGAACCAACACCTGACTGTGAGTGATTTACCATCTGGCTTTAAGACTATCTTTTTATTACCAATCAATAGTAGGATCGATTATCCACATATAATGTATTACACAGTAGGTCTATAAAGACCAATTCAAATATTAGCTGTAAAGTACAATTGTCTGCAGCAATTTATAAATAATATTAAACTGATTATTTAACGCCAACAGTGTCACCATCCAGCAATATGGAATCCATCTCTAGTGCCCCTGCTTCCACCATGACAAAGGTATCTGAAACGGGAATCACCATTAAACCAACACCTGACTGTGAGTGATTTACAATCTGGCTTTAAGACTGTCCTTTTATTACCGATCAATAGTAGGATCGATTATCTACATATAATGTATTATACAGTATATAAAGACCAATTCAAACATTAGCTCTAAAATACAATTGTCTGCAGCAATTTAGAAGTAATATTAAACTAATTATTTAACGCCAACAGTGTCACCATCCAGCAATATGGAATCCATCTCTAGTGCCCCTGCTTCCACCATGACAAAGGTATCTGAAACGGGAATCACCATTGAACCAACACCTGACAGTGAGTGATTTACCATCTGGCTTTAAGACTGTCCTTTTATTACAGATCAATAGTAGGATCGATTATCTACATATAATGTATTATACAGTATATAAAGACCAATTCAAACATTAGCTCTAAAATACAATTGTCTGCAGCAATTTATAAATAATATTAAACTGATTATTTAACGCCAACAGTGTCACCATCCAGCAATATGGAATCCATCTCTAGTGCCCCTGCTTCCACCATGACAAAGGTATCTGAAACGGGAATCACCATTAAACCAACACCTGACAGTGAGTGATTTATCATCTGGCTTTAAGACTGTCCTTTTATTACAGATCAATAGTAGGATCGATTATCTACATATAATGTATTATACAGTATATAAAGACCAATTCAAACATTAGCTCTAAAATACAATTGTCTGCAGCAATTTATAAATAATATTAAACTGATTATTTAACGCCAACAGTGTCACCATCCAGCAATATGGAATCCATCTCTAGTGCCCCTGCTTCCACCATGACAAAGGTATCTGAAACGGGAATCACCATTAAACCAACACCTGACTGTGAGTGATTTACCATCTGGCTTTAAGACTGTCCTTTTATTACAGATCAATAGTAGGATCGATTATCTACATATAATGTATTATACAGTATATAAAGACCAATTCAAACATTAGCTCTAAAATACAATTGTCTGCAGCAATTTATAAATAATATTAAACTGATTATTTAACGCCAACAGTGTCACCATCCAGCAATATGGAATCCATCTCTAGTGCCCCTGCTTCCACCATGACAAAGGTATCTGAAACGGGAATCACCATTAAACCAACACCTGACAGTGAGTGATTTATCATCTGGCTTTAAGACTGTCCTTTTATTACAGATCAATAGTAGGATCGATTATCTACATATAATGTATTATACAGTATATAAAGACCAATTCAAACATTAGCTCTAAAATACAATTGTCTGCAGCAATTTATAAATAATATTAAACTGATTATTTAACGCCAACAGTGTCACCATCCAGCAATATGGAATCCATCTCTAGTGCCCCTGCTTCCACCATGACAAAGGTATCTGAAACGGGAATCACCATTAAACCAACACCTGACTGTGAGTGATTTACCATCTGGCTTTAAGACTGTCCTTTTATTACAGATCAATAGTAGGATCGATTATCTACATATAATGTATTATACAGTATATAAAGACCAATTCAAATATTAGCTGTAAAGTACAATTGTCTGCAGCAATTTATAAATAATATTAAACTGATTATTTAACGCCAACAGTGTCACCATCCAGCAATATGGAATCCATCTCTAGTGCCCCTGCTTCCACCATGACAAAGGTATCTGAAACGGGAATCACCATTAAACCAACACCTGACTGTGAGTGATTTACCATCTTGCTTTAAGGCTGTCTTTTTGTTAACGATCTGCAGTGGGATATATTTTTCACATACATATAATTTATTTTACACAATTATGTGTACATTGAAGACGAGTTCTAACCAATAGAAGGAAATCACAATTGTCTGCAGCAATTTAGTAGAAAAGTTAAACTAATTCCATTAAACCCACAGTGACGTTATCCGGCAATACGGACTCCAACTCTGGTGCCACTGATTCCTCCATAACAATGGTATCTGTAGCGGAAGTCACCGTTGAACCAATAGCAGACTGTAAGTGATTGATTTACCAGTTGACTTTAAGACTCTGTCTTTTTATTAATGATCTGCTGTAGGATCTATTTTCCATGTATATTATTTTACATAGCATAAGTATGTGTACATTGAAGACAAGTTCCAACCATTGCGCAGAAAGCACAATTGTCTCGAGCAATTTAGAAAGAAAGTTAAACTAATTCCATTAAACCCACACTGTCGTCAACCATCACTGTTCAGTCCAACTCTGGTGCGTCTGCTTCCTCCATGGTGACTGTGTCTGAAACGGAAGTGAATACTAAACTAACAACCGATTATTTTAATACTCTGTCTTTTTATTACCAATCAGTAGTAGGATTGATTATCCACATATAATGTGTTACACAGTATATGAAGACCAATTCAAACATTAGGTATAAATCACAATTGTCTGAAGCAATTTTGAAAGCATAAATATTAAACTAATTAAATTACCCCAACAGTGTCACCATCAAGCACTGTGGAGTCCATCTCTAGTTCCCCTGCTTTTACCATGACTACAGTATCTGAAACGGGAGTGACCATTGAGCGAACACCTGACTGTGAGTGATTTATCATCATGCTTTAAGACTGTCTTTTTATTCCCGATCTGCAGTGGGATATATTCTCCACATACAGATGATTTATTTTACACAATTATGTGTAATTGAAGACGAGTTCTAACCAATAGGCAGAAATCACAATTATCTGTAGCAATTTAGTAGAAAAGGTAAACTAATTCCATAAAACCCTCAGTGTCGCCAACCATCACTGTGCAGTCCAACGCTGGTGCATCTGCTTCCTCCATGGCGACTGTGTCTGAAACGGAAGTGAACATTAAGCCAATAACTGACTGTGAGTAATTGGCTTTCTTATTTTAATACTTTGTTTTTTTATTACCAATCAGAAGTAGGATTCATTATCCAGATACAATGTGTTACATAGTATATAAAGACCAATTCAAACATTAGGTATAAAGTACAATTGTCTGCAGCAACTTAGAAGTAATATTAAACTAATTATTTAACGCCAACAGTGTCACCATCCAGCACGGCTGAGTCCAACTTCTGTTCCACCGCTTCTTCTATAATGACGGTGTCTGAAACGGGAGAGACCATTGAGCCAAAAGCCGACTGTGAGTGATTTACTATCTGGCATTAAGACTGTCTTTCTATTACCGGTCTGCACTAGTGTGTAAAATATAATTATGTATTAGAGATCTGTTACAACTATTACGAAGAAAACACAATTGTGTGCAAAAATTCAACAGAAATATTAAATTAAATTTTATTATATGGACAGCTTTGCCAACCAGCAATGTTGAATCCATCTCTGACGGCAGTGACTACACTACGGCGACATATGAAAAGGAAACTTTCGCTCAACCATCAGGTGACTGTAAGTAATTGTCTACCTAGATCTTGCAATTCACAGCCTTTTATTACCAGTCTGAAGTAGAATCAATGTTCTGTATAAAATACATTCATTATACGTTTATATTTATTATTTTAGATCAAAACGATGAAGATGGCGAGTCAGAAAATGGATCAGTAGTTCAAAATAATCAAAGCATCGATCCTAATCTAGTTCAGTATATAATCCGAGAGCTGACGAAAACCATTAACAAAAAGCTTACAAACATCGAGTCGTACCTAGAATTTCTTAGTGAAGAATTATTTTCCGTAAACCAAGCGACGAATCAACTGGTTAACAGTATCAAGGATTCGGAAATAACAAAAAGTCAGGACATACAAAACAAGGACATAAACATCGCAAAAGAAGAAGCCTATGATAGTGATGATATCAGAGAAGCCCAAATAAGTAAGTGTTACCAGTTTATTTTTGTAAAGATTGCTAATTACGGGTAAAAAGAAGGCTGTAAATATACTAACTACTAACTTAGTTGATATGTGTATTAAGTTATGTGTTTTATATTGTAAGAATTATAATTCTTGTATTTTTTTTTTATTGCAGGAGATCAGCAAACAGGCAGACGGCCCACTAAATGGAAAGCGGTTACCATCGCTTATAGAAATTTGCAACACGAAAGTTGCTACAAATGCGCTGCTGCTCTCTTAAGGGAGACTGGAACCTGGTCGCTAATGCCGGAACACAACTCAAGGTTGTTATGGCGACATACTTTAGACCAGGGGTGGTAGCCATCCAGTCGGGCAAATGCCCTACCACCAGGCAGATGTTGTATGTTTCCCAAATAAATTAAATAAATAAATAAATACTAATAATGAAACTTAAAAATGATGTACATATTGTATTGCCTTAAAAGGTAATTTTGGTGCAACACGCACGATTTTTGCAATCAATTACATTATTTAACATATTGTTACATGCCGACAAAATTGAATGCACACCTGCCTGCCATAAAGCAGTTCATTACCTTCCCGCATGTGGACTTCTTTTGTTTACTTAGAAAAACAGTCTATTGTGTATTGTACTCGTTTATGGCCGTTCGCAGGAATAATTAAGCAGGTGTGCGGATTACGTTTTCTGGGAAATTGCGTCGACGCTTGGCAGGTAGACAAATTGTACAGGATAAAACGAATGCCCGAACAGATGGGTGAGACAGTCAAGCGATGATTACGATACGAGTAATACGTGTGTACATTCGATGAGCGATATAGTGACGGACTTTGCACTTTGCAGCATGAGCCTACATATATATACATTTATATTTATTATTTTAGACCAAGAAGATGAGAATGAGGAGTCAGAAGAAGAGTCAGTAGTTCAGAATGTTCAAGGCATTGAACTAAATCTAGTTCAGTATATAATAGAAAAGGTTAACAATGCTATTCAAGGAAAGCTTATAAACATCGAGACGTACCTAGAATTTCTTCGTGACCAAATAATTTTGAGAATTCAGTGGATTAATCGACGGATTAACAGTATTACGAATTGGGAAATTATAAAAACTGAGGATATAAAACACAAGGATACAAACATCGCAGAGGAAGGAGCCCTTGAAATTACATATGTTAGAAAAGCCCAATTAAGTAAGTAGAGTGAAGTTAAGAAAGTATAAGAAAATAGAAGACAGTAAATAGATACATTTGAATGCGAAGAAAACAAAGGTTATGGTGTTTGAAAGAGAAGAAACCAGAACGAATGCTAGGATAATGGTCGATGATGTTATGCTAGAGCAAGTGAATGAGTTTGTATATCTTGGATGTGCTTTTAGCAGGGATGGAAGATACACCGCTGATATAGAAAGAAGAGTGAATTTGGGGAATAGTGTGAATGGAGCGTTAGGTAAACTTCTAGGCGCTAAGAACCTCAGCCAGAAGGCCCAGCTCGCCATACACAACGCGGTGCTGGTACCTACGCTCACGTATGGATGCGAGAGTTGAGTATGGAAGAGAGAGCATGAAAGTAGAGTAAACGCGGTCGAGATGCGAGCACTGCGCAAAATCTGCGGAGTGACGCTCGCGGACCGCGTTCGTAATACCGGAGTAAGAAAGAGAGAGAGAGTGTCGGGGTGAAGGTAAGGAAAGAAATGCTCCGGTGGTTCGGGGATGTGGAAAGAATGCATGATGAAAGAATGACTAAACAGATATACAATGCAAAAGTGGATGGATACAGAAGTCGTGGAAGGCCACGACACACCTTCCATGATCAAATTGATCGTGTACTAGCAGAAGGTGATGTCAGGAGCCTTAAGAACAGACGAGCGTGCATGACAAGGGTTATGAATCTCAAAGAAGCAAGTGAGGTGTGTAAGAATAAGCCTAAATGGCGCTCTGTTGTTCGTGCCTACCCCGCAAGGGAACTGGCGTGAAGTTATGTATGTATGTATGTAAACAGATTAATGTAACATTTTTTTTTATTGCTTGAGTTCAGCAGACAGTCAGATGGCCCACTTGATGGAAAGCGGCTACCATCGCCTATGGACATTTGCAACACCAAAGGTGCTACAAATGCGTTGCTGCTTTCTTAAGGGAAACTGAAACGTGGTCACTAATGCCGGAACACAACTCAAGGTTGTTATGGCGGCATACTCTAGACAAGGCATGGTAGCCATCCAGTCGGGCAAATGCCCTACCATCTGGCTGTGGGTTGTTTTGTCGCCTGTTACAACAGGCCGCCAGGCCGCAGGAAATTGTATTCTTTCTCCGTTCCTGCACGGATAAAAGATAAGAATTGATTGATATTGATGAAGATAAGAAATAAGCGTTCAAAAATATCGTTAGCCACATCGCGAGAAACAACCGCGGCGGCCAGGTGTATTGTGAAGCGGATAAGTAATTTCTCAGTTGACTATACGCGATGCTTTGTTCTTTTAGCGGCATCAATTTAGATTAGACGTGGTGAGAGGCGGAACAATTTTAGAGTAGACTATGGATGCGTTTTTTGGTTCCGGACCAAAGTCCGTTTTCTTGTTTGATAAAATAAAATATGTTTAAGTAAAAAATATAAATAGGGTCCACTGGGTCCACTTGGTCCTCTGGGCCCACTTGGACCACTGTGTCCACTTGGTCCCCTTGGTCAAATGGGTCCCCTTGGTCAACTGGGTCCACTTGGTCCACCTGGTCCACGAGTTTACTGGGTCCATTTGTAACACTTAGCCTACTGTGTCAACTGGGTCCACTGGGTCCACTTTAGACTACTGGATCCACTGGGCCTACTGGACTCACTGGGTCCACTGGACCCACTGGGTACCACTTGGACCACTAGGTCCGTTGGGTCCACTGGGTCCACTTTGTCCACTGGATCCACTGGGTTCAGTTGGTCCACTGGGTCCACTGGGTCCACTTGGTGCACTTGGTCCATGTTATCTATTTTTTCATTTTCGTCAACTTTTGTCATTTATGTAGTTTACATATAGACGGGGGTGGTATAGTTTGCGATATAAAATGAAGTGAATCTTTCGGGGGCAAATACATACAAATTTAATACAATGTAACCTGTACAACTTGCTCTTTAAACAAGAGACACGCACTAGAGGTTGACCCACGGCCCAGCCGAGGGGTAAACTCTAGTTAGGTATAAAGCACAATTGTCCGCAGCAATTTAGAAGGAATAAATATTAAACTAATTATTTTACGCCAACAGTGTCACCACCCAGCAATGTGAAGTTCATCTCTAGTGCCCCTGCTTCCACCATGACTACGGTATCTGAAACGGGAGTCACCATTGAGCCCACACCTGACTGTGAGTGATTTACCATCTGGCTTTAAGACTATCTTTTTATTACCGGTCAACAGTATGATCGATTATCCACATATAATGTGTTACGTACAGTATATGAAGACCTGTTCCAACATTATGTATAAAGCACAATTGTCTGCAGCAATTCAGAAGGAATAAATATTAAACTAATTATTTTACACCAACAGTGTCACCATCCAGCAATGTGGAGTCCATCTCTAGTGCCCCTGCTTCCACCATGACTACGGTATCTGAAACGGGAGTCCCCATTGAGCGAACACCTGACTGTGAGTGATTTACCATCTGGCTTTAAGACTGTCTTTTTGTTAACGATCTGCAGTGGCATATATTTTCCACTTATATATACTTTTTTTCCATGATTATGTTTTTTTTATTGCAGGATTTCAGCAGAGAGGCGGACAGTCCACTTGATGGAAAGTGGTTACCATCGCCTATGGACATTTGTAACACCAAAGGTGCTACAAATGCACTGCTGATCTCTCAAGGGAGACTGGAACCTGGCCACTAATGCCGGAACACAACACAAGGTTGTTATTGCGGAATACTCTAGACCAGGGGCTATTTTCCATTTAAATTGTTTTATACAGTATACTTACATTGAAGACAAGTTCCAATCATCGCGCAGAAAGCACAATTGTCTCCAGCAATTTAGAAGGAAAGTTAAGCTAATTCCATTAAACCCACAGTGTCACCAACCATCACTGTGCAGTCCAACTCTGGTTCCTCTGCTTCTTCCATGGTGACTGTGTCTTTTTTTTTTATAGTATATATTTATAGTTGTGTCTGTCTGTGTCTGTTATATCTGTTCAAGTTCTACCTAATATTCTGCAATACCTACATCGCCAGATAAGGTTAAATTATTCCTTAAGTCAGGTTGTCTGGAAGAGATTGCTGTAAGCGATGTGACCGGCTATTGTTTTTACCATGACAATATTGTAATTGTGCATTTTGTAATTGTATATTTGGTGAGCAATAAAGTATTACACATTATCCGTGCAAGAATGGAGAAAGAATACAATTTCCTGCGGCCGGGCGGCCTGTCGTAAAAGGCGACAAAATAACGAAACTTAATTTCTATGGAAAAATACGTGTTTTTGTGCAGTTTCTCGCTGCTTCTTCTCCTTAAACAGCGATAACACGTTGCGAAGTGGTGTATATAGAATTGGAAGTAGATTTAAATTTTAACTTACATATATGTTAGGTAAGGTATCTCTTTGACTAACTATTTGAATTTGAACCATTATAATCTCATTCATTTATTTTATTTTATTAACAACTACGGACTCTAGCTCCGTACCCTTTTTTACAATTAAATTTAAGAAGTTAGGAAGTTTTACACGCTTTTTTGTTACTTTGTTATTGTGTGTGACATTTAATGAATGCATGTTTGTGTTGTGGTGTACCTTAGGAATAACTAATTATATTAATTTATTCTAATTTTAATACTAAACTTATACTAATGTAGAGTGTATCTGTTACATGCTGCTGTTGTAAGGAAGTGCATGTGCAGTGTGTGCCTTATGTCTATATCTATATATATTATCCTAACTAGTGTCATGTCTGTTATTTTTGCCTTTCTGTGTCTGGGTTGTTAATTTTTAGGCTCTTTAGACTTAGACATAGAAAACACTTTATTATTCACCAAAACAAAAATTACAAAAAAATGTACAACAGGACAATAGTTACTTGGTAAAACAAAAGACGGCCTTATCGCTAAAAGCTATCTCTTCCAGGCAACCTGACTCAAAGGAAATTCTTAAATTATCTGTAATTATTATGCAACAATCAGCGGGCAAAGAGTTCCAAAGTAATACAGCCTGCATGGCGAAGGTGTAGGAATAAAATGTTGAAGAGTGTGTAGGTGCCATTAACAGGAGATTATTAGTGGAGCGCAAATTGAGTGTATGTGACTTATGAAGCAAGTTGAATCATTCCTTAAGATAAGGAGGGGTATAAGGGATAAACAGTATACGATATAGTAAGTTGAGAAGATGAGCGTTCCGGCGAAGTGAGATAGGCAACCACTCGAGCTTTTTGCGATATTCAGAAACGTGGTCATATTTTTTTTGTGGCTCTTTGTGTGTTTTGGTTTGTTTGTGAAGTGTGCGTGTAATGCAATGCGGTGGTAGTGCGTGTTGGTGTGGGTATGTGTGTAAGTTTTGTTGTTAGTTGTGTGTTTAATCTCAATCATTATCACTCAAAAAAACATATTTCACTTTCTACACAAATCTGGCATAGAAATAATTGATATTCTAAAATTATTTCTTATCGCAACCAAATACATGAATACAATGCAGAACATCTTTAAGTTTACATAAAAAAAATGGAAATTTATGCTTGTTTTGATTGTTCTTATAGGTATGCTTACGCTTCTTGGAAGTGAGGAATCTTGACCCCTGGTTTAGAGTAGGTTTCGCCAGTCGCGAACCAATGTCATCAGTTACTTCTACAAATTTGGAATACGTAGAAAGCATCTCCAATCGCAATTACTGGATGACTTTTGATAGAAACTTCTACAGAAAAGGCACTCTTTTTAGTTACCACGTCAATGCGGCTGGTCAAGTACATTTTGAAATCAATGGTGAATATAAAGGGATTTTAATTGATGGAATTAATATACATGTTCCTCTTTGGGTGTGTCTATTTATCGCAACAGACGGTACTACTTTGCAATTAGTAGATCCTCGCAGTGCAGCCCATACAGAAACGGTGGATAGTCATTCGCAAGAACTACTGAGTGAAATGAATCCTTTGAGATTTAATAATTTGCCGACGCAATTCGATTCCGAAATCGTATCATACGTATTCACAGAGAAGCCATTAGAAATAACACAGAAGATATTCATTAAAATTCTGGAAGTAGGAAAGCGTCGCTTAGGAAGTTTATCAATCGGAGTAACTTCATGGAATCCGAAAACATTGAAGTCAAGTAAATTACCAGACGATCCTGAAATGTTGCAATATCGACCTGAGCATTGGGAGGTGTGCAGTGACGTGGTGAACGATTTGGTACGAGACGATGAGTTAGAAGTGACTATGACGGTGGATAGAGAAATTCAAATCAGCCGAAATGGAGCACCAGCATTCACAGTCATGCATATATACAATTTAGAACCGCTTTGGGTATTTGTGCACACTTATGGAGCGACTCAGCAAACTAGAATATTGGCTCGCCGCCAGATAATAAGTAAGAAAATAAAACTATAATGTCACACGTTAGACTCTGTACAGCTTATTATGACTAAGCAGTTCGTTGTTTTCGTTAGCATCATTAATATTTTTTTTTTATTATTATTATTATTATTATTTTTTAGCATCATTAATATCACCAGTTTGCTTATGCAGCTATCACCTACATCTTTTTCTTCTTTTGTATTTTAAATATTAACTTAGACTCGAATTAAATGCCGTTGGAATTATTATAGAATTTATTAGAACTACACAAACACGTATAAAACAAGTACAAATATAACTGAACACAATCAGTCCAAACGTAATGCACGATTCAATAACACGCACAAAGTCTACTACTAAATAGATCATCGAATGTATACAAGTCGCTCGACTCCCGATCTCTCTATTGGGCCATTGCTTTATACTGCATCGATAGAATATGGCTGCCCGACCGCGTAGACCGAATTTCTTAGAATCAGTTCGACACACCTGGCTAATGACTGCCATAAAAGATTACAATACACAATGGGCTGTTTTCTAATCACAAATTTTAAACATAAAGTAAAAAAAAAGTCCAAATGCGGAAAGAATAAATTGTGCTTTTATGTTATGCAGATGTGGATCTAGTTTTGTCGGCGTGTAACAATACATTTAATTCATTATTCTCTTTCTGTACAATTGTACAATTTTTTTATAAAAATTGCAACGATTAAAAGTTAAAGTCAAAGTACCTACATGTGTTTTTTTTCTAATTTGCTTTTACAGGCTCGTTCAATTCTAAGACCACAAAGACGTTAAAAGACGGCAATTGTAATATTATCCATGGAAAATGCACTTCGTCTATGACGCCGGCATTTGGAGCGAAAGCAACATTTCAATCACCATTCAAAGGTAAGTAATCAACGCAATGAGCATGAAATATTACCTAATTGTATTGCCTACTATCAATCTGCAGAGAGGTTACTTTTGCACGACTAAGTTTAATCCGTCTAATAACGGAGAAAGAATACAATTTTGTTGCGGCCGGAGAGGCCTTATTTTTAAGGCGGGGGAAATGCATTTCGCACAGTACCGGGTCCTTTGATTAGACCATAGTCGATTATGGAGGCATTCCCCTGGGGGCAATCCAAACACTAATCGACCGACTTGTGTGGAGACTCGACCAACCTTCCAACCAATTCAATACTAAACTAAAACCACCCTCCTCCCATGTGCCCCGCGCTTATGGCAGGAAGAGCGTGAGACTTAGAACGTAGTTACGCCCACGCTAATCCTAGCGCATTGGTGCTTGAGAATGCCCCGGGAGAGGCAAACTCACTTCGTCAACAGGGGTGAAGACTCCTCTGCTCCCTGGATGCTAGAGGGCCCCTGCAGCGGTATTTTCGGCCGGAGGGCCTGTCATAAGAGGCGACAACACAACGCACAGCCAGGTGGGGGTATTTGCTTGTCTGGCTGGCTGGCCTAGAGTATGCCGCCATAACAACCTTGAGTTGTGTTTCAGCATTAGTGGCCAGGTTCCAGTATCCCTTATACAACGGCAGCAGATTTGATGTTATAAATGTCCAGAGGCGATGGCAACTGCTTTCCATTAGGTGGGCCGTCTGCCTGTCTGCTGAACTCATGCACTAAAATAATAATAATAAGTAATGGTTAGACTATTGTACTATTCTTAATGTGTAAGGACTATAGACTAGATAATATTTGCGGTTAGTTGTGATTACTACTCGGCTCGTTCAGTCAATAATCGGATATATAACCGAGCAAAATTTTGATTTTGGATTTGAATAGAAACTTCTAGCTATATATTTGAAAACTAATTGCGTCCAGTGGAATAAAAATTAAAAATAAATATGGTTGGTTATAATTTGCACTTACAGGCTTATTCAACTATGAGACCTCACCAAGATCAACATTCGGCGATAATAAGCCAATCGCTGGCGCCAATGCTTCCTTCACCAGTGATGTGTTAACCGCTAACAGTGAGTTGCTAGTGTTATAATATAACACACACATGTTAACCTTTTTAAATTCGATTTTAACCTTTATAGATGTATCATCTACATAATAGTCAGCAGACGTTTAGAAAAACTATTAAACTAATTGTATTACATCCACAGTGTCGCCATCCAGCAATGCGAAAACAAACTATGACGATGATGCTTCTACTGTGACGTCGGCATCTGAATCGACAGCCACCGCCGTAGCTGACTGTAAGTAATCGACTTACTGGCATTCGGACAATTAAGCAATCTGTACACTTGCGACACAAAATCAAATAATGCGCTATCGAATCCTGGTAGGAGAGCATGCATCACTTAAGCAGTTGTAAAACCTTTATTGAAAAAATTGTTCTTCTTTTTTTTTTTTTTTTTATTGCAGGAGATCAGCAGACCGGCAGACGGCCCACTTGATGGAAAGCGGTTACCATCGCCTATGGACATTTGCAACACCAAAGGTGCTACAAATGCGCTGCTGCTCTCTTAAGGGAGACTGGAACCTGGTCACTAATGCCGGAACACAACTCAAGGTTGTTATGGCGACATACTTTAGACCAGGGGTGGTAGCCATCCAGTCGGGCAAATGCCCTACCACCTGGCTATGGGTTGTTAAGTCGCCTCTTACGACAGGCCGCCCGGCCGCAGGAAATTGTATTCTTTCTCCGTTCCTGCACGGATAGATCTTCTGTGAACCTGAAGATAATGTAAAGCAAGACCAAAGAGATGAACTTGAAAATGAATTTTCATACATACATAACTTCACGCCAGTTCCCTTGCGGGGTAGGCACGAACAATAGAGAGCCATTTAGGCTTATTCTTACACACCTTACTTGCTTTTTTGACATTCATAACTCTTGTCATGCACGCTCGTCTGTTCTTAAGGCTGCTGACATCACCTTCTGCTAGGACACGATCAATTTGATCATGGAAGGTGTGTCGTGGCCTTCCACGACTTCAGCATCCATCCACTTTTGCATTGTATATTTGTTTAGTCATTCTTTCATCATGTATTCTTTCCACATGCCCGAATCACCGTTGCATTTCTTTCCTTACCTTCACCCCGACACCTCTTTCTTACTTCGATATTACGAACGCGGTCCGCGAGCGTCACTCCGCACATTTTGCGCAGTGCTCGCATCTCGACCGCGTTTACTCTACTTTCATGCTCTCTCTTCCATACCCAACTCTCGCTTCCATACGTGAGCGTAGGTACCAGCACCGCGTTGTGTATGGCAAGCTGGGCCTTCTGGCTGAGGTTCTTAACGCCAAGAAGTTTACCTAACGCTCCATTCACACTATTCCCCAAATTCACTCTTCTTTCTATATCAGCGGTGTACCTTCCATCCCTGCTAAAAGCACACCCAAGATATACAAACTCACTCACTTGCTCCAGCATAACATCATCGACCATTATCCTTGCATTCGTTCTGGTTTCTTCTCTTTCAAACACCATAACCTTTGTTTTCTTCGCATTCAAATGTAAGCCTCTCGCTTGACAGTCATCTTTCATCATTGTGACTAGAAAATGAATTTAACATAGTAAATAGTAATATGGTCACAGCAAACTGTGATCTTAAACGAAAATCAATCATCTTGGTCCTAAACTGATCAAGGACGTACTTGCTGCATCCAAATTAATTTGCTAACGGTAACACTAGGTCAGTATAAAAAATTTCGTATCTATTGATTGCAAGATTTTTTGTTTTATTTTTAAAGGAAGTTTGAACCTTTACAGTTATGTCAGCTCTATCGAATGCCTTTTCTTAATTTGCTATATATATACATGTTATTACTTACATGATACCTAATGTGACTTTGACAAAGATTGTGATGAGTTCCCAGTAGACAAGTAGATCATCACAAACTTGTGGATTCTTAGCTTCTTGAGAATCGGGAAAGGCGAAAATATTAAATATTGCACATTAATCTAATCTTTCCAAACTTAGCTTCACGCATAACTTAGCTTTGGCTATCACATTCCGAACACATTTCATGAGAAGGTGGTTATATCGTGAACAATATCACAATCACAATTTGAGAGAGAAAGAGAGAGAGATGATACTTTATTGTACAGTATTACAGAAAACACAGAAAAACTTGTAGCCTAAATATATTCTAAATGGACACATTGGGCGGTCTCATCGCTAAGAAGCGATCTCCTCCAGACAACCCATTTGTGGAATCGAAGAAGCCAAACTTTCTCAATGGCATGTTTCCGGAACGTAGCCTATGTGCAACTTTAATTTGGTGGCTGCTTAGCGTGCTATGTATGTATATACCACGGAATCCGAAGAGGCTGATATACAATAATCTTATACCAGAGTCTAATTGCAAAATGTTGGGGCTGATATAGTGTGTATCGGAGCGGGAGTGTGGGCGTACGTCTTTGCTCCGCTCCCGCCAAAGGAGGACGCGCCGACGCCGGAGGTCCGAACTCGACCTTCGGCCACCGTATGCGGACGGCGCGGGTGGGGCCCCTTGGGGTATAGGGGTTCTCACTCACCCGCACATGCCGTCGAGATGAGAGCGCGAGTGTTCCGCGCGCGCTCATCTCTCTTCCCGTGGGGCGCGTTACAGACCGCCCCGGGCACGGAGTAGACCAAGTTGGCGCAGGGGGAACAGCTCCCCCGGCAGTGGAAGATGCCCAGTGAGGGGGGCCCCCTTTTTTTTATTGCAGGAGATCAGCAGACAGGCAGACGGCCCACTAGATGGAAAGCGGTTACCATCGCCTATGCACATTTGCAACAGCAAAGTTGCTACAAATCCGCTGCTGCTCTCTTAAGGGAGACTGGAACCTGGTCACTAATGCCGGAACACAACTCAAGGTTGTTATGGCGACATATTTTAGACCAGGGGTGATAGGCATCCAGTCGGGCAAATGCCCTACCACCTGCCTGTGGGTTGTTAAGTCGCCTCTTACGACAGGCCAACCGGCCGCAGGAAATTGTATTATTTCTCCGTTCCTGCACGGATAAAAGTTCAGTTCTGACTGGGCACGCTAGTGCCACCCCTATCTGGAGAATCCCACACTCACACGGGTCGCGAACATCCCCCCAGGTTTCTGTGCGTGTTGCGGCTTAGTCCTCAAACGGAATTCCCCTGGCCTAAAAAAAAATTATAGTGTTTATAGTGTGTCGATGATGGTTACCCCGTTAAATGGAATAACGCACCATTGGCGCAAGTCCGTAACTCATATGTCGCGGGAGCCAGGCTCGAGTGCCGGAAAGGAGTATAAAATTAATAAGTGTAACATTAAATTTAAGACAACATATAAAAATCTTAATTTCTATAAATCTTATACATTGTAGCGGGTAATATAATAAAAAAACTATATTATACTGTTCGATTAATTTCTGAACATATAATTTAAGTTTTTTACTGTGGTAATTTTTGTTATAATATGTTTTTTCTACCATGGTAACATTCTCTTCTAAATTACCCTTCTGCTGTTATGTTTGTTGTTCTTGTATAAATATTTCATTTAATAAATATAATTAACTTTACTGACCACGTTTTTAATTATACATGTTAGTTGTGGTCCTTCGAGCCGGATATGAACCAGCGACCTATGGATAAGTGTTCGATTAATTTCTGAACATATAATTTAAGTTTTTTACTGTGGTAATTTTTGTTATAATATGTTTTTTCTACCATGGTAACATTCTCTTCTAAATTACCCTTCTGCTGTTATGTTTGTTGTTCTTGTATAAATATTTCATTTAATAAATATAATTAACTTTACTGACCACGTTTTTAATTATACATGTTAGTTGTGGTCCTAGGAACGCCGGAATTGTGTTAGTTTGCAGATTTAAGTGCTATTTGTTGAATTCATTTGAAAAAGCGTGTTGGCGTCATACGCCATATTTACACGAAGAAAGCGAATATTATTCGTACGATGGTAAATGGTACTTGGCAGCTACACGACCAGCAGCATGTTCGGATACCTCTGAGGTCAGGGGGTCTGGATTTCATATCGTGAAGATCGTCGAGAGGATCAACCGAAAATTTACAAACCGGCACGAACCGGTTTAGTGAAAAACAAAACACGATCACAAAAGAATATCTACACCAAGGGTCAACCTGCGACAGCATTTAAGGAGTGTTGGTTTATGAACACCGGGATTTTCAACTTCTGCGAGAGACGAATCTCTATCGTTGCTGTGTACCTGCGGCGCGCGTGCTGTACTACATATCTTGCTATTCGCGTTTCGTTGTACGGAGGTGTTTATATGTGAAAGTGTTATTGTGTGATAGTGTTTGAAGTGCAGTTCATACTCGTAAACAATGCAGGAGTCATTAAAAAAATTGCGTATGCAGGCAGGACAATTAAAAGGTACTGTAACTAGGTTAGAAAATTTTATAAATGATGTTGATCTGTTTGAAAAGGCCAGTGCTGAAATGCTTTCTACTAGAAAGGATAAATTAATTACAACTTTTAAAGATTATGAACGAGTGCAATTAGAAATAATGGCAATAGATCCAGAGGAATCTAAAAGCATTGAGGTACTGGAGGAGAGATATTATACTATCATATCTAAGATTGCTGCACGGTTAAAAGTTTTAGCTCAATCTGAATTATCAAAAGACTCAAATGTAGCATCTTCAAAGTTGCCAAACATAGATATACCAATTTTTAGTGGCAAAGATTTCACTAAATATACACCATTTATGGATTTGTTTGTTGCAGTTTTTCATAATAATAGTTCATTGTCAAATGTTCAAAAGCTTTTTTATCTAAGAAAATATTTGTGTGAAGAAGCCTTAAATGTTATTATTAATTTGCCTCTAATAAATGACTCCTATCCAGAAGCATTAGAACTATTAAAAAAGAGATATGACAACAAAAGTCGGTTGATAACTAATCATATAAATATTATACTTGAACTGCCAGGTATGCAGAAGGGTACTGCGGCCTCTATAAGGTCATTTATATCAGAAGTGCAGCAGCAGATTTATGCTTTAAAAAATCTAGGGCAACCCACTGATCAGTGGGATATGCTGCTTATATCTATTTTAATTAAAAAGTTAGATCAATATACTAACAGAGCGTTTCAATTAGATAGAAACCAAGATACATTGCCAACGATGGCAGAGTTTCTATCATTTTTAGAAAAGCGTGCTACTGCGCTTGAAGATAGTGGAGATAGAGCTGCTCATGAGAGTTTCTCCAAAAAGGTATTTAAAATTACTAATGTTGCCACCAATAGTGACATTAGGGGAAATAAAAAGTGTAGATTTTGTGATAAGTATGGCCATTTATTACATCTTTGTCCTAAATTTAAAATGTCATCAGAGCAGGATAGAATACATTTTGTAAACATGCATAAGCTGTGCATTTCTTGCCTAAATGAACATAAAAGTAGATGTAGGTACAATTTTAAATGTAAAATTTGTAAATTGGGTCATAATACACTTCTGCATAAGACTGAAAATCCTGTGAACGAACCAGTAACTCTGCTTTCTAATAGTTCTTGTGCTGATACATTATTGCCTACTATAAAGGTAAAATTATATGATATAAAAGGGCAAGAATTTTTTGTCAGAGCGCTACTCGATAGTGGCAGTCAGGTGTCTTTCATAACAAAGGCTTTAATGCATAAGTTACCTGTGAGTCCATTGGCTCAAGAGACCAATATTATTGGTATAGGTAAGAAAGAAAATAAATTTCACCAATATGTAAGTATTGAAATACACTCTCCAGTGCAAAATATACAAATAAATGTAAAATGCTATATCATTAATTCAATAACGAACCCACTACCTCAACAATATATCAAGGTATCAAACCTAGCAATACCTGGGGGTATTCTCTTGTCTGATGATAATTTCAACGTTCCTAAAGAAATTTCTCTGTTATTAGGAGCTGATGTATACTTTAGTATCTGTATCAATGGGAATATTAAGTTGCCCAACGGGCCGCTGTTGCAAAACACATTATTTGGGTATGTTGTAGGGGGAATGGTATTTAATGGTCCGGAAGATGTTGCTTCTGTTTCAAATTTAGCTATTTGTGATCCTGAAAAGCTAGATGATGTGATGGAACAATTTTGGCTAAGTGAAAAGGCCCCTGGGGAACCTGGGACATCCAAGAAGCACTCTGAGGAATTAGAGATAGCGGAGAAAACATTTAAAGCTAGTGTTCAATTAAATAATAATACTTTTTTTGTTGATATACCTCTTGTGGCTGACTTGTATAGCCTAGATTTAGGGGATTCCTTTTCGGTAGCTCTACAGAGGTTTATAGCACTGGAGAGGAGGTTTAAACATAATTCATTATATCTAGAAAAATATAAATGTTTTATCACAGAATATATTGACTTGGGGCATGCCAAAGAAGTAGATATAAATCAGTATGATATTCAAAATGGGCCTGCATATTTTTTAGCTCACCATGCTGTTCTTAATGAGGAAAGTCTTACCACTAAGTTTCGTGTTGTATTTGATGGTAGTATGCGTACCAGGTCTGGCATATCATTAAATGATGTCATGCTAAATGGGCCAGTAGTGCAAAGTGATCTTTTTGACATTTTGCTATTATGGAGAAGTTTCATATTCACTCTTACATGTGACATCCAGAAAATGTTTAGATGTATTTATATTAATCCTCAACAGAGATGTCTTCAAAACATTTTGTGGCGTGACAACCCTAAGAAACCTATCCGTTGCTTGCAGCTGCAGACAGTAACATATGGTTTAAAGGCATCCACTTTTCTTGCGACACGTTGCTTAATTGAGTTGGCTGATAGATACCAGGATGAGTTTCCTTTAGCAGCTGAAGTCATACGGCTTAGTACTTTTGTTGATGATGTTATTGCAGGGGCGGATTCAGTTGATAAGATTTATATTCTTAAGGATCAGTTAGAAAAGTTATTCTATAAAGGCAGTTTCACACTACATAAGTGGTGTTCTAACTGTACCCAAGTTTTAGAAAGTATTCCTAAGGAGAAGAAATATTTTGATTTTTTAGATATTAATAAAAATAATATTGTCAAAACCTTAGGCTTAAAGTGTGATATTTTAAATGATGAGTTAACCTTTTCTGCGCCAATGATTGACTGTGATGGAACTAGTACCAAACAGAAAGTACTGAGTTTCATTGGCAAGATGTTTGACCCACTAGGGCTGATAGGTCCTGTTTTAGTAGTGGCGAAACTATTTATGCAAAGCTTGTGGTCTATGAAATTAGACTGGGATGCTATATTACCCCAAGATCAGCAACAAGTCTGGAATAAGTTCATTAAAAATTTGTCTGCGATGGGGACAATTAGAATTCCAAGATGTGTTAATTCTGAGATTATGCTTGAAGCAGAGTTAGTAGGTTACGCCGATAGTTCTATGAAGGCTTTTGGCGCATGTCTATATTTGAGAATAATTAAAAAGGATGGGACGGTCTCGGTAAACTTGTTATGTTCAAAATCGCGTGTTGCTCCATTAAACAAGGTTCTAACCATCCCAAAATTAGAATTAAATAGTGCTTTACTTTTAGCTCAGCTTGCTCATAAAGCACATAATATTTTAAAACCTAGATGTCCATTAAATGTCTTTCTATATAGTGATTCTCAGATTATATTAGCGTGGCTAAAGTCCATAAATATTAAATCAAATCCTTATGTGTCTAACAGGGTAGAGAAAATTAACAATTTTACTCAAGGTTTTTCCTGGTCATATGTCAGTACAGAAAATAACCCTGCAGATATGCTCTCAAGGGGCTTTGACCCTCATAAGCTAAAGTTCAATGAACTTTGGTGGCATGGACCAAAAGATTTATCTTCTTACAATTTTAAACATTTAATTAGTGAAAATTCATATAATTTAGATCAGTTTGTTAGTGGTGCTGGTGTAATTCAACCACCCTCTATTTCTGAAAATAACATAATATTAGAATTTTTTGAAAAATATTCCAATATTAATAAATTAAAAAGAATAACAGCTTATATGCTTAGATTTAAGAATAACTGTACTAGAAATAAACCAAAATTGTTTGGCCCTTTGGTACCACAGGAGTTATATAACTCGCTGGAAATAATACTAAAGTGTGTACAGAGAAAATATTTTTATAAAGAGATACAGTCCATTCAAAGAAGAGATCCAATTAAATCGGGATTGGCAAACTTGCATCCATTTATTGATGATAAAGGCATCCTTAGAGTAGGTGGTCGTTTAGATAATGCCAAAGACATTTCTTATGAGAAAAAACATCCCATAATTTTACCTAAAGCCTGTCATGTAACATATGTTATAATTCAACATGAACATTTGCGCCTTTTACATGCTGGGGCAAAATTAGTCCTTAGCTCATTGTGTCAGAGATTTTGGCTTATCAGTGGTCTTCGTGAAGTAAAAAAGGTAGTCAATAAATGCATTAAATGTTTTTGTATGAAGGCTGCAGCTGCTGAACAGCTCATGGGTTCTCTCCCAGAGGAAAGACTTACCTCAGTAAGACCCTATCATATAGCAGGAGTTGATTTTTGTGGGCCATTTAGTTTGAAGGTTTCCCGAGTAAGAAAGCCATTGATAACAAAGGGTTATGTAGCGATCTTTGTTTGCTTTGCCATAAAGGCAGTTCATATAGAGCTGGTCAGTGACCTTACCACTGAATCTTTTTTAGCAGCCCTTAAGAGGTTTATTGCTCGACGAGGTATGCCAGCCAAAATATTCTGTGACAATGCCAAAACTTTTAAAGGTGCAGCAAATGAGATATATAAATTGTTTAGTTCTAAGAAACACGTAGAAGATACTCAAACATATTGTCTCTCAAATAACATTGAGTTTAAATTTATCCCATCATATGCCCCCGAGTTCGGAGGTCTCTGGGAGGCAGCTGTAAAGAGTTTCAAATTTCATTTTAAAAGAATACTAGGAAACATGATTTTAACATTTGAAGCACTTTATACAGTGGTTGTAGAGATAGAAGCTGTACTAAATTCGCGACCTTTGCTTCCTATTAGTTCTGATATATCTAATTTTGATTATTTAACACCTGGCCATTTCCTCATAGGTGCGCCTATAAGTAGTTATCCTGAAATAGATGTCACAAATACCAACATTGACAGATTAAAATTTTGGAATAAAATATCTAAAATTAAGCAAGACTTTTGGAAAGTCTGGTCACGGGACTATTTAACCCAATTGCAATCCAGACCAAAATGGCTTAAAGTTCATCCTAATTTAAAAGAGGGTGACCTTGTCATTGTTCGCACTGACAATACTCCACCTTTAACATGGCCTATGGCTAGAATTACAAAAATAATCCCAGGACCTGATGGAAAGGTAAGGGTAGTGCAAATAAAAATGGCAAATGGTAAAACATATGTAAGATCCTATAAAAAATTAAGCATTTTGCCAATTAATTAGTTTTAATTTTCTAGGTTATAAGTATGTATGTACCTATCTATAGAAATTACATTAAAATTAGTGTTTGTTTTTTGGAGTATTGTAAAATGTTTTGGTTTTGTTTAACTTTTATTAAATTTGAACATGTCATTCTGATTGTAATATTTTGTCAAGTGTTTAATAATGTAATGATGATGATTATAATGCTGGAACTGGCCGGCCCCCAACTATGTTCGATTAATTTCTGAACATATAATTTAAGTTTTTTACTGTGGTAATTTTTGTTATAATATGTTTTTTCTACCATGGTAACATTCTCTTCTAAATTACCCTTCTGCTGTTATGTTTGTTGTTCTTGTATAAATATTTCATTTAATAAATATAATTAACTTTACTGACCACGTTTTTAATTAGAAATAATGGCAATAGATCCAGAGGAATCTGAAAGCATTGAGGTACTGGAGGAGAGATATTATACTATCATATCTAAAATTGCTGCACGGTTAAAAGTTTTAGCTCGATCTGAATTGTCAAAAGACTCAAATGTAGCATCTTCAAAGTTGCCAAACATAGATATACCTATTTTTAGTGGCAAAGATTTCACTAAATATACACCATTTATGGATTTGTTTGTTGCAGTTTTTCATAATAATAGTTCATTGTCAAATGTTCAAAAGCTTTTTTATCTAAGAAAATATTTGTGTGAAGAAGCCTTAAATGTTATTATTAATTTGCCTCTAATAAATGACTCCTATCCAGAAGCATTAGAACTATTAAAAAAGAGATATGACAACAAAAGTCGGTTGATAACTAATCATATAAATATTATACTTGAATTGCCAAGTATGCAGAAGGGTACTGCGGCCTCTATAAGGTCATTTATATCAGAAGTGCAGCAGCAGATTTATGCTTTAAAAAATCTAGGGCAACCTACTGATCAGTGGGATATGCTGCTTATATCTATTTTAATTAAAAAGTTAGATCAATATACTAACAGAGCGTTTCAATTAGATAGGAACCAAGATACATTGCCAACGATGGCAGAGTTTCTATCATTTCTAGAAAAGCGTGCTACTGCGCTTGAAGATAGTGGAGATAGAGCTGCTCATGAGAGTTACTCCAAAAAGGTATTTAAAATTACTAATGTTGCCACCAATAGTGACATTAGGGAAAATAAAAAATGTAGATTTTGTGATAAGTATGGCCATTTATTACATCTTTGTCCTAAATTTAAAATGTCATCAGAGCAGGATAGAATACATTTTGTAAACATGCATAAGCTGTGCATTTCTTGCCTAAATGAACATAAAGGTAGATGTAGGTACAATTTTAAATGTAAAATTTGTAAATTGGGTCATAATACACTTCTGCATAAGGCTGAAAATCCTGTGAACGAACCAGTAACTCTGCTTTCTAATAGTTCTTGTGCTGATACATTATTGCCTACTATAAAGGTAAAATTATATGATGTAACAGGACAAGAATTTTTTGTCAGAGCGCTACTCGATAGTGGCAGTCAGGTGTCTTTTATAACAAAGGCTTTAATGCATAAGTTACCTGTGAGTCCATTGGCTCAAGAGACCAATATTATTGGTATAGGTAAGAAAGAAAATAAATTTCACCAATATGTAAGTATTGAGATACACTCTCCAGTGCAAAATATACAAATAAATGTAAAATGCTATATTATTAATTCAATAACGAACCCACTACCTCAACAACATATCAAGGTATCAAACCTAGCAATACCTGAGGGTATTCTCTTGTCTGATGATAATTTCAACGTTCCTAAAGAAATTTCTCTGTTATTAGGAGCTGATGTACCTATCTTTAGTATCTGTATCAATGGGAATATTAGTGTTGCCCAATGGGCCGCTGTTGCAAAACACATTATTTGGGTATGTTGTAGGGGGAATGGTATTTAATTGTCTGGAAAATGTTGCTTCTGTTTCAAATTTAGCTATTTGTGATCCTGAAAAGCTAGATGTATGTGATGGAACAATTTTGGCTAAGTGAAAAGACCCCTGGGGAACCTGGGACAATCCAAGAAGCACTCTAGAGGAAGTTAGAGATAGCGGAGAAAACATGTTAAAGCTAGTGTTCAATCTACCATAATAATACTTTTTTTGTTGATATACCCTTCTGGTGTTATGACTTGTATAGCCTAGATTTAGGGGATTCCTTTAATCGGTAGCTCTCACAACTAGGTTGTATAGCACTAAAAACGTGGTCAGTAAAGTTAATTATATTTATTAAATGAAATATTTATACAAGAACAACAAACACAACAGCAGAAGGGTAATTTAGAAGAGAATGTTACCATGGTAGAAAAAACATATTATAACAAAAATTACCACAGTAAAAAACTTAAATTATATGTTCAGAAATTAATCGAACATAGTTGGGGGCCGGCCAGTTCCAGCATTATAAATCTCTTACATTATTAAACACTTGACAAAATATTACAATCAGAATGACATGTTCAAATTTAATAAAAGTTAAACAAAAACAAAACATTTTACAATACTCCAAAAAACAAACACTAATTTTAATGTAATTTCTATAGATAGGTACATACTTAAAACCTAGAAAATTAAAACTAATTAATTGGCAAGATGCTTAATTTTTTATAGGATCTTACATATGTTTTACCATTTGCCATTTTTATTTGCACTACCCTTACCTTTCCATCAGGTCCTGGGATTATTTTTGTAATTCTAGCCATAGGCCATGTTAAAGGTGGAGTATTGTCAGTGCGAACAATGACAAGGTCACCCTCTTTTAAATTAGGATGAACTTTAAGCCATTTTGGTCTGGATTGCAATTGGGTTAAATAGTCCCGTGACCAGACTTTCCAAAAGTCTTGCTTAATTTTAGATATTTTATTCCAAAATTTTAATCTGTCAATGTTGGTATTTGTGACATCTATTTCAGGATAACTACTTATAGGCGCACCTATGAGGAAATGGCCAGGTGTTAAATAATCAAAATTAGATATATCAGAACTAATAGGAAGCAAAGGTCGCGAATTTAGTACAGCTTCTATCTCTACAACCACTGTATAAAGTGCTTCAAATGTTAAAATCATGTTTCCTAGTATTCTTTTAAAATGAAATTTGAAACTCTTTACAGCTGCCTCCCAGAGGCCTCCGAACTCAGGGGGCATATGATGGTATAAATTTAAACTCAATGTTATTTGAGAGACAATATGTTTGAGTATTTTCTATATGTTTCTTAGAACTAAACAATTTATATATCTCATTTGCTGCACCTTTAAAAGTTTTGGCATTGTCACAGAATATTTTGGCTGGCATACCTCGTCGAGCAATAAACCTCTTAAGGGCTGCTAAAAAAGATTCAGTGGTAAGGTCACTGACCAGCTCTATATGAACTGCCTTTATGGCAAAGCAAACAAAGATCGCTACATAACCCTTTGTTATCAATGGCTTTCTTTCTCGGGAAACCTTCAAACTAAATGGCCCACAAAAATCAACTCCTGCTATATGATAGGGTCTTACTGAGGTAAGTCTTTCCTCTGGGAGAGAACCCATGCGCTGTTCAGCAGCTGCAGCCTTCATACGAAAACATTTAATGCATTTATTGACTACCTTTTTTACTTCACGAAGACCACTGATAAGCCAAAGTCTCTGACACAATGAGCTAAGGACTAATTTTGCCCCAGCATGTAAAAGGCGCAAATGTTCATGTTGAATTATAACATATGTTACATGACAGGCTTTAGGTAAAATTATGGGATGTTTTTTCTCATAAGAAATGTCTTTGGCATTATCTAAACGACCACCTACTCTAAGGATGCCTTTATCATCAATAAATGGATGCAAGTTTGCCAATCCCGATTTAATTGGATCTCTTCTTTGAATGGACTGTATCTCTTTATAAAAATATTTTCTCTGTACACACTTTAGTATTATTTCCAGCGAGTTATATAACTCCTGTGGTACCAAAGGGCCAAACAATTTTGGTTTATTTCTAGTACAGTTATTCTTAAATCTAAGCATATAAGCTGTTATTTTTTTTAATTTATTAATATTGGAATATTTTTCAAAAAATTCTAATACTATGTTATTTTCAGAAATAGAGGGTGGTTGAATTACACCAGCACCACTAACAAACTGATCTAAATTATATGAATTTTCACTAATTAAATGTTTAAAATTGTAAAAAGATAAATCTTTTGGCCCATGCCACCAAAGTTCATTGAACTTTAGCTTATGAGGGTCATAGCCCCTTGAGAGTATATCTGCAGGGTTATTTTCGGTACTGACATATGACCAGGAAAAACCTTGAGTAAAATTTTTAATTTTCTCTACCCTGTTAGACACATAAGGATTTGATTTAATATTTATGGTCTTTAGCCACGCTAATACAATCTGAGAATCACTATACAGAAAGACACTTAATGGAAATCTAGGTTTTAAAATATTATGTGCTTTATGAGCAAGCCGAGCTAAAAGTAAAGCACTATTTAATTCTAATTTTGGGATGGTTAGAACCTTGTTTATTGGAGCAACACGCGATTTTGAACATAACAAGTTTACCGAGACCGTCCCATCCTTTTTAATTATTCTCAAATATAGACATGCGCCAAAAGCCTTC
Source organism: Dendrolimus kikuchii (assembly GCA_019925095.2). Taxonomy (NCBI): domain Eukaryota; kingdom Metazoa; phylum Arthropoda; class Insecta; order Lepidoptera; family Lasiocampidae; genus Dendrolimus; species Dendrolimus kikuchii. The sequence continues at coordinate 2,626,148 of CM034415.1, read as the reverse complement.
ATAGAACTATCGGCGTAACCTACTAACTCTGCCTCAAGCATAATCTCAGAATTAACACACCTTGGAATTCTAATTGTCCCCATTGCAGACAAATTTTTAATGAACTTATTCCAGACTTGTTGCTGATCTTGGGGTAATATAGCATCCCAGTCTAATTTCATAGACCACAAGCTTTGCATAAATAGTTTGACCACTACTAAAACAGGACCTATCAGCCCTAGTGGGTCAAACATCTTGCCAATGAAACTCAGTACTTTCCGTTTGGTACTAGTCTCATCACAGTCAATCATTGGCGCAGAAAAGGTTAACTCATCATTTAAAATATCACACTTTAAGCCTAAGGTTTTGACAATATTATTTTTATTAATATCTAAAAAATCAAAATATTTCTTCTCCTTAGGAATACTTTCTAAAACTTGGGTACAGTTAGAACACCACTTATGTAGTGTGAAACTGCCTTTATAGATTAACTTTTCTAACTGATCCTTAAGAATATAAATCTTATCAACTGAATCCGCCCCTGCAATAACATCATCAACAAAAGTACTAAGCCGTATGACTTCAGCTGCTAAAGGAAACTCATCCTGGTATCTATCAGCCAACTCAATTAAGCAACGTGTCGCAAGAAAAGTGGATGCCTTTAAACCATATGTTACTGTCTGCAGCTGCAAGCAACGGATAGGTTTCTTAGGGTTGTCACGCCACAAAATGTTTTGAAGACATCTCTGTTGAGGATTAATATAAATACATCTAAACATTTTCTGGATGTCACATGTAAGAGTGAATATGAAACTTCTCCATAATAGCAAAATGTCAAAAAGATCACTTTGCACTACTGGCCCATTTAGCATGACATCATTTAGTGATATGCCAGACCTGGTACGCATACTACCATCAAATACAACACGAAACTTAGTGGTAAGACTTTCCTCATTAAAAACAGCATGGTGAGCTAAAAAATATGCAGGCCCATTTTGAATATCATACTGATTTATATCCACTTCTTTGGCATGCCCCAAGTCAATATATTCTGTGATAAAACATTTATATTTTTCTAGATATAATGAATTATGTTTAAACCTCCTCTCCAGTGCTATAAACCTCTGTAGAGCTACCGAAAAGGAATCCCCTAAATCTAGGCTATACAAGTCAGCCACCAGAGGTATATCAACAAAAAAAGTATTATTATTTAATTGAACACTAGCTTTAAATGTTTTCTCCGCTATCTCTAATTCCTCAGAGTGCTTCTTGGATGTCCCAGGTTCCCCAGGGGTCTTTTCACTTAGCCAAAATTGTTCCATCACATCATCTAGCTTTTCAGGATCACAAATAGCTAAATTTGAAACAGAAGCAACATTTTCCAGACAATTAAATACCATTCCCCCTACAACATACCCAAATAATGTGTTTTGCAACAGCGGCCCATTGGGCAACTTAATATTCCCATTGATACAGATACTAAAGTATACATCAGCTCCTAATAACAGAGAAATTTCTTTAGGAACGTTGAAATTATCATCAGACAAGAGAATACCCTCAGGTATTGCTAGGTTTGATACCTTGATATGTTGTTGAGGTAGTGGGTTCGTTATTGAATTAATAATATAGCATTTTACATTTATTTGTATATTTTGCACTGGAGAGTGTATCTCAATACTTACATATTGGTGAAATTTATTTTCTTTCTTACCTATACCAATAATATTGGTCTCTTGAGCCAATGGACTCACAGGTAACTTATGCATTAAAGCCTTTGTTATAAAAGACACCTGACTGCCACTATCGAGTAGCGCTCTGACAAAAAATTCTTGTCCTGTTACATCATATAATTTTACCTTTATAGTAGGCAATAATGTATCAGCACAAGAACTATTAGAAAGCAGAGTTACTGGTTCGTTCACAGGATTTTCAGCCTTATGCAGAAGTGTATTATGACCCAATTTACAAATTTTACATTTAAAATTGTACCTACATCTACCTTTATGTTCATTTAGGCAAGAAATGCACAGCTTATGCATGTTTACAAAATGTATTCTATCCTGCTCTGATGACATTTTAAATTTAGGACAAAGATGTAATAAATGGCCATACTTATCACAAAATCTACATTTTTTATTTTCCCTAATGTCACTATTGGTGGCAACATTAGTAATTTTAAATACCTTTTTGGAGTAACTCTCATGAGCAGCTCTATCTCCACTATCTTCAAGCGCAGTAGCACGCTTTTCTAGAAATGATAGAAACTCTGCCATCGTTGGCAATGTATCTTGGTTCCTATCTAATTGAAACGCTCTGTTAGTATATTGATCTAACTTTTTAATTAAAATAGATATAAGCAGCATATCCCACTGATCAGTAGGTTGCCCTAGATTTTTTAAAGCATAAATCTGCTGCTGCACTTCTGATATAAATGACCTTATAGAGGCCGCAGTACCCTTCTGCATACTTGGCAATTCAAGTATAATATTTATATGATTAGTTATCAACCGACTTTTGTTGTCATATCTCTTTTTTAATAGTTCTAATGCTTCTGGATAGGAGTCATTTATTAGAGGCAAATTAATAATAACATTTAAGGCTTCTTCACACAAATATTTTCTTAGATAAAAAAGCTTTTGAACATTTGACAATGAACTATTATTATGAAAAACTGCAACAAACAAATCCATAAATGGTGTATATCTAGTGAAATCTTTGCCACTAAAAATAGGTATATCTATGTTCGGCAACTTTGAAGATGCTACATTTGAGTCTTTTGACAATTCAGATTGAGCTAAAACTTTTAACCGTGCAGCAATTTTAGATATGATAGTATAATATCTCTCCTCCAGTACCTCAATGCTTTCAGATTCCTCTGGATCTATTACCATTATTTCTAATTGCACTCGTTCATAATCTTTAAAAGTTGTAATTAATTTATCCTTTCTAGTAGAAAGCATTTCAGCACTGGCCTTTTCAAAGAGATCAACATCATTTATAAAATTTTCTAACCTAGTTACAGTACCTTTTAATTGTCCTGCCTGCATACGCAATTTTTTTAATGACTCCTGCATTGTTTACGAGTATGAACTGCACTTCAAACACTATCACACAATAACACTTTCACATATAAACACCTCCGTACCACGAAACGCAAACAGCAAATTATGTAGTAAAGCACGCGCGCCGCAGGTACACAGCAACGGTAGAGATTCGTCTCTCGCAGAAGTTGAAAATTCCGGTGCTCATAAACCAACACTCCTTAGATGCTGTCGCAGGTTGACCCTTGGTGTAGCGATTCTTTTGTGATCGTGTTTTGTTTTTCACTAAACCGGTTCGTGCCGGTTTGTAAATTTTCGGTTGATCCTCTCGACGATCTTCACGATATGAAATCCAGACCCCCTGACCTCAGAGGTATCCGAACATGCTGCTGGTCGTGTAGCTGCCAAGTACCATTTACCATCGTACGAATAATATTCGCTTTCTTCGTGTAAATATGGCGTATGACGCCAACACGCTTTTTCAAATGAATTTAGCAAATAGCACTTAAATCTGCAAACTAACACAATTCCGGCGTTCCTAGGACCACAACTAACATGTATAATTAAAAACGTGGTCAGTAAAGTTAATTATATTTATTAAATGAAATATTTATACAAGAACAACAAACATAACAGCAGAAGGGTAATTTAGAAGAGAATGTTACCATGGTAGAAAAAACATATTATAACAAAAATTACCACAGTAAAAAACTTAAACTATATGTTCAGAAATTAATCGAACATAGTTGGGGGCCGGCCAGTTCCAGCATTATAAATCTCTTACATTATTAAACACTTGACAAAATATTACAATCAGAATGACATGTTCAAATTTAATAAAAGTTAAACAAAACCAAAACATTTTACAATACTCCAAAAAACAAACACTAATTTTAATGTAATTTCTATAGATAGGTACATACATACTTATAACCTAGAAAATTAAAACTAATTAATTGGCAAAATGCTTAATTTTTTATAGGATCTTACATATGTTTTACCATTTGCCATTTTTATTTGCACTACCCTTACCTTTCCATCAGGTCCTGGGATTATTTTTGTAATTCTAGCCATAGGCCATGTTAAAGGTGGAGTATTGTCAGTGCGAACAATGACAAGGTCACCCTCTTTTAAATTAGGATGAACTTTAAGCCATTTTGGTCTGGATTGCAATTGGGTTAAATAGTCCCGTGACCAGACTTTCCAAAAGTCTTGCTTAATTTTAGATATTTTATTCCAAAATTTTAATCTGTCAATGTTGGTATTTGTGACATCTATTTCAGGATAACTACTTATAGGCGCACCTATGAGGAAATGGCCAGGTGTTAAATAATCAAAATTAGATATATCAGAACTAATAGGAAGCAAAGGTCGCGAATTTAGTACAGCTTCTATCTCTACAACCACTGTATAAAGTGCTTCAAATGTTAAAATCATGTTTCCTAGTATTCTTTTAAAATGAAATTTGAAACTCTTTACAGCTGCCTCCCAGAGACCTCCGAACTCGGGGGCATATGATGGGATAAATTTAAACTCAATGTTATTTGAGAGACAATATGTTTGAGTATCTTCTACGTGTTTCTTAGAACTAAACAATTTATATATCTCATTTGCTGCACCTTTAAAAGTTTTGGCATTGTCACAGAATATTTTGGCTGGCATACCTCGTCGAGCAATAAACCTCTTAAGGGCTGCTAAAAAAGATTCAGTGGTAAGGTCACTGACCAGCTCTATATGAACTGCCTTTATGGCAAAGCAAACAAAGATCGCTACATAACCCTTTGTTATCAATGGCTTTCTTACTCGGGAAACCTTCAAACTAAATGGCCCACAAAAATCAACTCCTGCTATATGATAGGGTCTTACTGAGGTAAGTCTTTCCTCTGGGAGAGAACCCATGAGCTGTTCAGCAGCTGCAGCCTTCATACAAAAACATTTAATGCATTTATTGACTACCTTTTTTACTTCACGAAGACCACTGATAAGCCAAAATCTCTGACACAATGAGCTAAGGACTAATTTTGCCCCAGCATGTAAAAGGCGCAAATGTTCATGTTGAATTATAACATATGGTACATGACAGGCTTTAGGTAAAATTATGGGATGTTTTTTCTCATAAGAAATGTCTTTGGCATTATCTAAACGACCACCTACTCTAAGGATGCCTTTATCATCAATAAATGGATGCAAGTTTGCCAATCCCGATTTAATTGGATCTCTTCTTTGAATGGACTGTATCTCTTTATAAAAATATTTTCTCTGTACACACTTTAGTATTATTTCCAGCGAGTTATATAACTCCTGTGGTACCAAAGGGCCAAACAATTTTGGTTTATTTCTAGTACAGTTATTCTTAAATCTAAGCATATAAGCTGTTATTCTTTTTAATTTATTAATATTGGAATATTTTTCAAAAAATTCTAATACTATGTTATTTTCTGAAATAGAGGGTGGTTGAATTACACCAGCACCACTAACAAACTGATCTAAATTATATGAATTTTCACTAATTAAATGCTTAAAATTGTAAGAAGATAAATCTTTTGGTCCATGCCACCAAAGTTCATTGAACTTTAGCTTATGAGGGTCATAGCCCCTTGAGAGTATATCTGCAGGGTTATTTTCTGTACTGACATATGACCAGGAAAAACCTTGAGTAAAATTTTTAATTTTCTCTACCCTGTTAGACACATAAGGATTTGATTTAATATTTATGGACTTTAGCCACGCTAATACAATCTGAGAATCACTATAGAGAAAGACATTTAATGGAAATCTAGGTTTTAAAATATTATGTGCTTTATGAGCAAGCTGAGCTAAAAGTAAAGCACTATTTAATTCTAATTTTGGGATGGTTAGAACCTTGTTTAATGGAGCAACACGCGATTTTGAACATAACAAGTTTACCGAGACCGTCCCATCCTTTTTAATAATTCTCAAATATAGACATGCGCCAAAAGCCTTCATAGAACTATCGGCGTAACCTACTAACTCTGCCTCAAGCATAATCTCAGAATTAACACATCTTGGAATTCTAATTGTCCCCATTGCAGACAAATTTTTAATGAACTTATTCCAGACTTGTTGCTGATCTTGGGGTAATATAGCATCCCAGTCTAATTTCATAGACCACAAGCTTTGCATAAATAGTTTCGCCACTACTAAAACAGGACCTATCAGCCCTAGTGGGTCAAACATCTTGCCAATGAAACTCAGTACTTTCCGTTTGGTACTAGTCTCATCACAGTCAATCATTGGCGTAGAAAAAGTTAACTCATCATTTAAAATATCACACCTTAAACCTAAGGTTTTGACAATATTATTTTTATTAATATCTAAAAAATCAAAATATTTCTTCTCCTTAGGAATACTTTCTAAAACTTGGGTACAGTTAGAACACCACTTATGTAGTGTGAAACTGCCTTTATAGAATAACTTTTCTAACTGATCCTTAAGAATATAAATCTTATCAACTGAATCCGCCCCTGCAATAACATCATCAACAAAAGTACTAAGCCGTATGACTTCAGCTGCTAAAGGAAACTCATCCTGGTATCTATCAGCCAACTCAATTAAGCAACGTGTCGCAAGAAAAGTAGATGCCTTTAAACCATATGTTACTGTCTGCAGCTGCAAGCAACGGATAGGTTTCTTAGGGTTGTCATGCCACAAAATGTTTTGAAGACATCTCTGTTGAGGATTAATATAAATACATCTAAACATTTTCTGGATGTCACATGTAAGAGTGAATATGAAACTTCTCCATAATAGCAAAATGTCAAAAAGATCACTTTGCACTACTGGCCCATTTAGCATGACATCATTTAGTGATATGCCAGACCTGGTACGCATACTACCATCAAATACAACACGAAACTTAGTGGTAAGACTTTCCTCATTAAAAACAGCATGGTGAGCTAAAAAATATGCAGGCCCATTTTGAATATCATACTGATTTATATCCACTTCTTTGGCATGCCCCAAGTCAATATATTCTGTGATAAAACATTTATATTTTTCTAGATATAATGAATTATGTTTAAACCTCCTCTCCAGTGCTATAAACCTCTGTAGAGCTACCGAAAAGGAATCCCCTAAATCTAGGCTATACAAGTCAGCCACCAGAGGTATATCAACAAAAAAAGTATTATTATTTAATTGAACACTAGCTTTAAATGTTTTCTCCGCTATCTCTAATTCCTCAGAGTGCTTCTTGGATGTCCCAGGTTCCCCAGGGGCCTTTTCATTTAGCCAAAATTGTTTCATCACATCATCTAGCTTTTCAGGATCACAAATAGCTAAATTTGAAACAGAAGCAACATCTTCCGGACAATTAAATACCATTCCCCCTACAACATACCCAAATAATGTGTTTTGCAAAAGCGGCCCGTTGGGCAACTTAATATTCCCATTGATACAGATACTAAAGTATACATCAGCTCCTAATAACAGAGAAATTTCTTTAGGAACGTTGAAATTATCATCAGACAAGAGAATACCCTCAGGTATTGCTAGGTTTGATACCTTGATATGTTGTTGAGGTAGTGGGTTCGTTATTGAATTAATAATATAGCATTTTACATTTATTTGTATATTTTGCACTGGAGAGTGTATCTCAATACTTACATATTGGTGAAATTTATTTTCTTTCTTACCTATACCAATAATATTGGTCTCTTGAGCCAATGGACTCACAGGTAACTTATGCATTAAAGCCTTTGTTATAAAAGACACCTGACTGCCACTATCGAGTAGCGCTCTGACAAAAAATTCTTGTCCTGTTACATCATATAATTTTACCTTTATAGTAGGCAATAATGTATCAGCACAAGAACTATTAGAAAGCAGAGTTACTGGTTCGTTCACAGGATTTTCAGTCTTATGCAGAAGTGTATTATGACCCAATTTACAAATTTTACATTTAAAATTGTACCTACATCTACCTTTATGTTCATTTAGGCAAGAAATGCACAGCTTATGCATGTTTACAAAATGTATTCTATCCTGCTCTGATGACATTTTAAATTTAGGACAAAGATGTAATAAATGGCCATACTTATCACAAAATCTACATTTTTTATTTTCCCTAATGTCACTATTGGTGGCAACATTAGTAATTTTAAATACCTTTTTGGAGAAACTCTCATGAGCAGCTCTATCTCCACTATCTTCAAGCGCAGTAGCACGCTTTTCTAAAAATGATAGAAACTCTGCCATCATTGGCAATGTATCTTGTTTCCTATCTAATTGAAACGCTCTGTTGGTATATTGATCTAACTTTTTAATTAAAATAGATATAAGCAGCATATCCCACTGATCAGTGGGTTGCCCTAGATTTTTTAAAGCATAAATCTGCTGCTGCACTTCTGATATAAATGACCTTATAGAGGCCGCAGTACCCTTCTGCATACTTGGCAATTCAAGTATAATATTTATATGATTAGTTATCAACCGACTTTTGTTGTCATATCTCTTTTTTAATAGTTCTAATGCTTCTGGATAGGAGTCATTTATTAGAGGCAAATTAATAATAACATTTAAGGCTTCTTCACACAAATATTTTCTTAGATAAAAAAGCTTTTGAACATTTGACAATGAACTATTATTATGAAAAACTGCAACAAACAAATCCATAAATGGTGTATATTTAGTGAAATCTTTGCCACTAAAAATAGGTATATCTATGTTTGGCAACTTTGAAGATGCTACATTTGAGCCTTTTGATAATTCAGATTGAGCTAAAACCTTTAACCGTGCAGCAATTTTAGATATGATAGTATAATATCTCTCCTCCAGTACCTCAATGCTTTCAGATTCCTCTGGGTCTATTGCCATTATTTCTAATTGCACTCGTTCATAATCTTTAAAAGTTGTAATTAATTTATCCTTTCTAGTAGAAAGCATTTCAGCACTGGCCTTTTCAAAGAGATCAACATCATTTATAAAATTTTCTAACCTAGCTACAGTACCTTTTAATTGTCCTGCCTGCATACGCAATTTTTTTAATGACTCCTGCATTGTTTACGAGTATGAACTGCACTTCAAACACTATCACACAATAACACTTTCACATATAAACACCTCCGTACAACGAAACGCGAACAGCAAGATATGTAGTACAGCACGCGCGCCGCAGGTACACAGCAACGGTAGAGATTCGTCTCTCGTAGAAGTTGAAAATCCCGGTGCTCATAAACCAACACTCCTTAGATGCTGTCGCAGGTTGACCCTTGGTGTAGATATTCTTTTGTGATCGTGTTTTGTTTTTCACTAAACCGGTTCGTGCCGGTTTGTAAATTTTCGGTTGATCCTCTCAACGATCTTCACGATATGAAATCCAGACCCCCTGACCTCAGAGGTATCTGAACATGCTGCTGGTCGTGTAGCTGCCAAGTACCATTTACCATCGTACGAATAATATTCGCTTTCTTCGTGTAAATATGGCGTATGACGCCAACACGCTTTTTCAAATGAATTTAGCAAATAGCACTTAAATCTGCAAACTAACACAATTCCGGCGTTCCTAGGACCACAACTAACATGTATAATTAAAAACGTGGTCAGTAAAGTTAATTATATTTATTAAATGAAATATTTATACAAGAACAACAAACATAACAGCAGAAGGGTAATTTAGAAGAGAATGTTACCATGGTAGAAAAAACATATTATAACAAAAATTACCACAGTAAAAAACTTAAACTATATGTTCAGAAATTAATCGAACAACTAACGGAAAGTACTGAGTTTCATTGGCAAGATGTTTGACCCACTAGGGCTGATAGGTCCTGTTTTGGTAGTGGCCAAACTATTTATGCAAAGCTTGTGGTCTATGAAATTAGACTGGGATACTATATTACCCCAAGATCAGCAACAAGTCTGGAATAAGTTCATTAAAAATTTGTCTGCAATGGGGACAATTAGAATTCCAAGATGTGTTAATTCTGAGATTATGCTTGAGGCAGAGTTAGTAGGTTACGCCGATAGTTCTATGAAGGCTTTTGGCGCATGTCTATATTTGAGAATTATTAAAAAGGATGGGACGGTCTCGGTAAACTTGTTATGCTCAAAATCGCGTGTTGCTCCATTAAACAAGGTTCTAACCATCCCAAAATTAGAATTAAATAGTGCTTTACTTTTAGCTCAGCTTGCTCATAAAGCACATAATATTTTAAAACCTAGATTTCCATTAAGTGTCTTTCTGTATAGTGATTCTCAGATTGTATTCGCGTGGCTAAAGTCTATAAATATTAAATCAAATCCTTATGTGTCTAACAGGGTAGAGAAAATTAAAAAATGTACTCAAGGTTTTTCCTGGTCATATGTCAGTACAGAAAATAACCCTGCAGATATACTCTCAAGGGGCTATGACCCTCATAAGCTAAAGTTCAATGAACTTTGGTGGCATGGACCAAAAGATTTATCTTCTTACAATTTTAAGCATTTAATTAGTGAAAATTCATATAATTTAGATCAGTTTGTTAGTGGTGCTGGTGTAATTCAACCACCCTCTATTTCAGAAAATAACATAGTATTAGAATTTTTTGAAAAATATTCCAATATTAATAAATTAAAAAGAATAACAGCTTATATGCTTAGATTTAAGAATAACTGTACTAGAAATAAACCAAAATTGTTTGGCCCTTTGGTACCACAGGAGTTATATAACTCGCTGGAAATAATACTAAAGTGTGTACAGAGAAAATATTTTTATAAAGAGATACAGTCCATTCAAAGAAGAGATCCAATTAAATCGGGATTGGCAAACTTGCATCCATTTATTGATGATAAAGGCATCCTTAGAGTAGGTGGTCGTTTAGATAATGCCAAAGACATTTCTTATGAGAAAAAACATCCCATAATTTTACCTAAAGCCTGTCATGTAACATATGTTATAATTCAACATGAACATTTGCGCCTTTTACATGCTGGGGCAAAATTAGTCCTTAGCTCATTGTGTCAGAGATTTTGGCTTATCAGTGGTCTTCGTGAAGTAAAAAAGGTAGTCAATAAATGCATTAAATGTTTTCGTATGAAGGCTGCAGCTGCTGAACAGCTCATGGGTTCTCTCCCAGAGGAAAGACTTACCTCAGTAAGACCCTATCATATAGCAGGAGTTGATTTTTGTGGGCCATTTAGTTTGAAGGTTTCCCGAGTAAGAAAGCCATTGATAACAAAGGGTTATGTAGCGATCTTTGTTTGCTTTGCCATAAAGGCAGTTCATATAGAGCTGGTCAGTGACCTTACCACTGAATCTTTTTTAGCAGCCCTTAAGAGGTTTATTGCTCGACGAGGTATGCCAGCCAAAATATTCTGTGACAATGCCAAAACTTTTAAAGGTGCAGCAAATGAGATATATAAATTGTTTAGTTCTAAGAAACACGTAGAAGCTACTCAAACATATTGTCTCTCAAATAACATTCAGTTTAAATTTATCCCATCATATGCCCCCGAGTTCGGAGGTCTCTGGGAGGCAGCTGTAAAGAGTTTCAAATTTCATTTTAAAAGAATACTAGGAAACATGATTTTAACATTTGAAGCACTTTATACAGTGGTTGTAGAGATAGAAGCTGTACTAAATTCGCGACCTTTGCTTCCTATTAGTTCTGATATATCTAATTTTGATTATTTAACACCTGGCCATTTCCTCATAGGTGCGCCTATAAGTAGTTATCCTGAAATAGATGTCACAAATACCAACATTGACAGATTAAAATTTTGGAATAAAATATCTAAAATTAAGCAAGACTTTTGGAAAGTCTGGTCACGGGACTATTTAACCCAATTGCAATCCAGACCAAAATGGCTTAAAGTTCATCCTAATTTAAAAGAGGGTGACCTTGTCATTGTTCGCACTGACAATACTCCACCTTTAACATGGCCTATGGCTAGAATTACAAAAATAATCCCAGGACCTGATGGAAAGGTAAGGGTAGTGCAAATAAAAATGGCAAATGGTAAAACATATGTAAGATCCTATAAAAAATTAAGCATTTTGCCAATTAATTAGTTTTAATTTTCTAGGTTATAAGTATGTATGTACCTATCTATAGAAATTACATTAAAATTAGTGTTTGTTTTTTGGAGTATTGTAAAATGTTTTGGTTTTGTTTAACTTTTATTAAATTTGAACATGTCATTCTGATTGTAATATTTTGTCAAGTGTTTAATAATGTAAGAGATTTATGATGCTGGAACTGATTTATTAATGCTGGAACTGTTTGCCGGCCCCGAACTATGTTCGATTGTATTTCTCTGAACATATATTACTTTAAGTTTTTTGGTTTACTGTGGTAATTTTTGTTATAATATGTTTTTTCTACCATGGTAACATTCTCTTCTAAATTACCCTTCTGCTGTTATGTTTGTTGTTCTTGTATAAATATTTCATTTAATAAATATAATTAACTTTACTGACCACGTTTTTAATTATACATGTTAGTTGTGGTCCTAGGAACGCCGGAATTGTGTTAGTTTGCAGATTTAAGTGCTATTTGCTAAATTCATTTGAAAAAGCGTGTTGGCGTCATACGCCATATTTACACGAAGAAAGCGAATATTATTCGTACGATGGTAAATGGTACTTGGCAGCTACACGACCAGCAGCATGTTCGGATACCTCTGAGGTCAGGGGGTCTGGATTTCATATCGTGAAGATCGTTGAGAGGATCAACCGAAAATTTACAAACCGGCACGAACCGGTTTAGTGAAAAACAAAACACGATCACAAAAGAATATCTACACCAAGGGTCAACCTGCGACAGCATCTAAGGAGTGTTGGTTTATGAGCACCGGGATTTTCAACTTCTACGAGAGACGAATCTCTACCGTTGCTGTGTACCTGCGGCGCGCGTGCTGTACTACATATCTTGCTGTTCGCGTTTCGTTGTACGGAGGTGTTTATATGTGAAAGTGTTATTGTGTGATAGTGTTTGAAGTGCAGTTCATACTCGTAAACAATGCAGGAGTCATTAAAAAAATTGCGTATGCAGGCAGGACAATTAAAAGGTACTGTAACTAGGTTAGAAAATTTTATAAATGATGTTGATCTCTTTGAAAAGGCCAGTGCTGAAATGCTTTCTACTAGAAAGGATAAATTAATTACAACTTTTAAAGATTATGAACGAGTGCAATTAGAAATAATGGCAATAGACCCAGAGGAATCTGAAAGCATTGAGGTACTGGAGGAGAGATATTATACTATCATATCTAAAATTACTGCACAGTTAAAAGTTTTAGCTCAATCTGAATTATCAAAAGACTCAAATGTAGCATCTTCAAAGTTGCCAAACATAGATATACCTATTTTTAGTGGCAAAGATTTCACTAAATATACACCATTTATGGATTTGTTTGTTGCAGTTTTTCATAATAATAGTTCATTGTCAAATGTTCAAAAGCTTTTTTATCTAAGAAAATATTTGTGTGAAGAAGCCTTAAATGTTATTATTAATTTGCCTCTAATAAATGACTCCTATCCAAAAGCATTAGAACTATTAAAAAAGAGATATGACAACAAAAGTAGGTTGATAACTAATCATATAAATATTATACTTGAACTGCCAGGTATGCAGAAGGGTACTGCGGCCTCTATAAGGTCATTTATATCAGAAGTGCAGCAGCAGATTTATGCTTTAAAAAATCTAGGGCAACCTACTGATCAGTGGGATATGCTGCTTATATCTATTTTAATTAAAAAGTTAGATCAATATACTAACAGAGCGTTTCAATTAGATAGGAACCAAGATATATTGCCAACGATGGCAGAGTTTCTATCATTTCTAGAAAAGCGTGCTACTGCGCTTGAAGATAGTGGAGATAGAGCTGCTCATGAGAGTTACTCCAAAAAGGTATTTAAACTTACTAATGTTGCCACCAATAGTGACATTAGGGAAAATAAAAAATGTAGATTTTGTGATAAGTATGGCCATTTATTACATCTTTGTCCTAAATTTAAAATGTCATCAGAGCAGGATAGAATACATTTTGTAAACATGCATAAGCTGTGCATTTCTTGCCTAAATGAACATAAAGGTAGATGTAGGTACAATTTTAAATGTAAAATTTGTAAATTGGGTCATAATACACTTCTGCATAAGACTGAAAATCCTGTGAATGAACCAGTTACTCTGCTTTCTAATAGTTCTTGTGCTCATACATTGTTGCCTACTATAAAGGTAAAATTATATGATGTAAAAGGGCAAGAATTTTTTGTCAGAGCGCTACTCGATAGTGGCAGTCAGGTGTCTTTCATAACAAAGGCTTTAATGCATAAGTTACCTGTGAGTCCATTGGCTCAAGAGACCAATATTATTGGTATAGGTAAGAAAGAAAATAAATTTCACCAATATGTAAGTATTGAAATACACTCTCCAGTGCAAAATATACAAATAAATGTAAAATGCTATATCATTGATTCAATAACGAACCCACTACCTCAACATATCAAGGTATCAAACCTAGCAATACCTGAGGGTATTCTCTTGTCTGATGATAATTTCAACGTTCCTAAAGAAATTTCTCTGTTATTAGGAGCTGATGTATACTTTAGTATCTGTATCAAGGGGAATATTAAGTTGCCCAATGGGCCGCTGTTGCAAAACACATTGTTTGGGTATGTTGTAGGGGGAATGGTATTTAATTGTCCGGAAGATGTTGCTTCTGTTTCAAATTTAGCTATTTGTGATCCTGAAAAGCTAGATGATGTGATGGAACAATTTTGCCTAAGTGAAAAGGCCCCTGGGGAACCTGGGACATCCAAGAAGCACTCTGAGGATTTAGAGATAGCGGAGAAAACATTTAAAGCTAGTGTTCAATTAAATAATAATACTTTTTTTGTCGATATACCTCTGGTGGCTGACTTGTATAGCCTAGATTTAGGGGATTCCTTTTCAGTAGCTCTACAGAGGTTTATAGCACTGGAGAGGAAGTTTAAACATAATTCATTATATCTAGAAAAATATAAATGTTTTATCACAGAATATATTGACTTGGGGCATGCCAAAGAAGTGGATATAAATCAGTATGATATTCAAAATGGGCCTGCATATTTTTTAGCTCACCATGCTGTTCTTAATGAGGAAAGTCTTACCACTAAGTTTCGTGTTGTATTTGATAGTAGTATGCGTACTAGGTCTGGCATATCGTTAAATGATGTCATGCTAAATGGGCCAGTAGTGCAAAGTGATCTTTTTGACATTTTGCTATTATGGAGAAGTTTCATATTCACTCTTACATGTGACATCCAGAAAATGTTTAGATGTATTTATATTAATCCTCAACAGAGATGTCTTCAAAACATTTTGTGGCGTGACAACCCTAAGAAACCTATCCTTTGCTTGCACCTGCAGACAGTAACATATGGTTTAAAGGCATCCACTTTTCTTGCGACACGTTGCTTAATTGAGTTGGCTGATAGATACCAGGATGAGTTTCCTTTAGCAGCTGAGGTCATACGGCTTAGTACTTTTGTTGATGATGTTATTGCAGGGGCGGATTCAGTTGATAAGATTTATATTCTTAAGGATCAGTTAGAAAAGTTATTCTATAAAGGCAGTTTCACACTACATAAGTGGTGTTCTAACTGTACCCAAGTTTTAGAAAGTATTCCTAAGGAGAAGAAATATTTTGATTTTTTAGATATTAATAAAAATAATATTGTCAAAACCTTAGGTTTAAGGTGTGATATTTTAAATGATGAGTTAACTTTTTCTGCGCCAATGATTGACTGTGATGAGACTAGTACCAAACGGAAAGTACTGAGTTTCATTGGCAAGATGTTTGACCCACTAGGGCTGATAGGTCCTGTTTTAGTAGTGGCGAAACTATTTATGCAAAGCTTGTGGTCTATGAAATTAGACTGGGATGCTATATTACCCCAAGATCAGCAACAAGTCTGGAATAAGTTCATTAAAAATTTGTCTGCAATGGGGACAATTAGAATTCCAAGATGTGTTAATTCTGAGATTATGCTTGAGGCAGAGTTAGTAGGTTACGCCGATAGTTCTATGAAGGCTTTTGGCGCATGTCTATATTTGAGAATTATTAAAAAGGATGGGACGATTTCGGTAAACTTGTGGTGTTCAAAATCGCGTGTTGCTCCATTAAACAAGGTTCTAACCATCCCAAAATTGGAATTAAATAGTGCTTTACTTTTAGCTCGGCTTGCTCATAAAGCACATAATATTTTAAAACCTAGATTTCCATTAAGTGTCTTTCTGTATAGTGATTCTCAGATTGTATTAGCGTGGCTAAAGACCATAAATATTAAATCAAATCCTTATGTGTCTAACAGGGTAGAGAAAATTAAAAATTTTACTCAAGGTTTTTCCTGGTCATATGTCAGTACAGAAAATAACCCTGCAGATATACTCTCAAGGGGCTATGACCCTCATACGCTAAAGTTCAATGAACTTTGGTGGCATGGACCAAAAGATTTATCTTTTTACAATTTTAAACATTTAATTAGTGAAAATTCATATAATTTAGATCAGTTTGTTAGTGGTGCTGGTGTAATTCAACCACCCTCTATTTCAGAAAATAACATAGTATTAGAATTTTTTGAAAAATATTCCAATATTAATAAATTAAAAAGAATAACAGCTTATATGCTTAGATTTAGGAATAACTGTACTAGAAATAAACCAAAATTGTTTGGCCCTTTGGTACCACAGGAGTTATATAACTCGCTGGAAATAATACTAAAGTGTGTACAGAGAAAATATTTTTATAAAGAGATACAGTCCATTCAAAGAAGACATCCAATTAAATCGGGATTGGCAAACTTGCATCCATTTATTGATGATAAAGGCATCCTTAGAGTAGGTGGTCGTTTAGATAATGCCAAAGACATTTCTTATGAGAAAAAACATCCCATAATTTTACCTAAAGCCTGTCATGTAACATATGTTATAATTCAACATGAACATTTGCGCCTTTTACATGCTGGGGCAAAATTAGTCCTTAGCTCATTGTGTCAGAGATTTTGGCTTATCAGTGGTCTTCGTGAAGTAAAAAAGGTAGTCAATAAATGCATTAAATGTTTTCGTATGAAGGCTGCAGCTGCTGAACAGCTCATGGGTTCTCTCCCAGAGGAAAGACTTACCTCAGTAAGACCCTATCATATAGCAGGAGTTGATTTTTGTGGGCCATTTAGTTTGAAGGTTTCCCGAGTAAGAAAGCCATTGATAACAAAGGGTTATGTAGCGATCTTTGTTTGCTTTGCCATAAAGGCAGTTCATATAGAGCTGGTCAGTGACCTTACCACTGAATCTTTTTTAGCAGCCCTTAAGAGGTTTATTGCTCGACGAGGTATGCCAGCCAAAATATTCTGTGACAATGCCAAAACTTTTAAAGGTGCAGCAAATGAGATATATAAATTGTTTAGTTCTAAGAAACACGTAGAAGCTACTCAAACATATTGTCTCTCAAATAACATTCAGTTTAAATTTATCCCATCATATGCCCCCGAGTTCGGAGGTCTCTGGGAGGCAGCTGTAAAGAGTTTCAAATTTCATTTTAAAAGAATACTAGGAAACATGATTTTAACATTTGAAGCACTTTATACAGTGGTTGTAGAGATAGAAGCTGTACTAAATTCGCGACCTTTGCTTCCTATTAGTTCTGATATATCTAATTTTGATTATTTAACACCTGGCCATTTCCTCATAGGTGCGCCTATAAGTAGTTATCCTGAAATAGATGTCACAAATACCAACATTGACAGATTAAAATTTTGGAATAAAATATCTAAAATTAAGCAAGACTTTTGGAAAGTCTGGTCACGGGACTATTTAACCCAATTGCAATCCAGACCAAAACGGCTTAAAGTTCATCCTAATTTAAAAGAGGGTGACCTTGTCATTGTTCGCACTGACAATACTCCACCTTTAACATGGCCTATGGCTAGAATTACAAAAATAATCCCAGGACCTGATGGAAAGGTAAGGGTAGTGCAAATAAAAATGGCAAATGGTAAAACATATGTAAGATCCTATAAAAAATTAAGCATCTTGCCAATTAATTAGTTTTAATTTTCTAGGTTATAAGTATGTATGTACCTATCTATAGAAATTACATTAAAATTAGTGTTTGTTTTTTGGAGTATTGTAAAATGTTTTGTTTTTGTTTAACTTTTATTAAATTTGAACATGTCATTCTGATTGTAATATTTTGTCAAGTGTTTAATAATGTAAGAGATTTATAATGCTGGAACTGGCCGGCCCCCAACTATGTTCGATTAATTTCTGAACATATAATTTAAGTTTTTTACTGTGGTAATTTTTGTTATAATATGTTTTTTCTACCATGGTAACATTCTCTTCTAAATTACCCTTCTGCTGTTATGTTTGTTGTTCTTGTATAAATATTTCATTTAATAAATATAATTAACTTTACTGACCACGTTTTTAATTATACAATACTGCATACGTGTATTAAATAAATAAATAATTATGAAAGCGAGTGGGGGTGAGTTTACCTTGGCTGTCGTTTCGATTTTTTGTGGCGGTACTGCCCTGAAGTGTCCGCAAGTCCAGGGGTGTTGCCGACGGTACTGGGCTTGGTATCTTGGACAGCCGGGGATGACCTTCCAGGTGCACTGCGCAATGAGTCCTCCGCTTCTTTTTCACCAAAACTCTAAAATAATTATAAAAGAAACCTGGAATGTACGGCCAGCGTGTTAGTGTTACGCCCAAAGCTCTTCCAAACGTCGGCCACCTCGGCAAGACAACAAAACAGGCCGAAAGACCATAGCTGGTGAAGTGGCCAAGCGGAAGGCAGACGGAGTTACAGAAGTATTTAAAATGCGAAAAATTATTAAATTAATAGAATGAGAAAGAAATAAAAGTGAGTTTAACAATATGAAAATGATTTTAAAGAAATAATTAACGATTATAACAAGATTATCTGAAATAAATGCAAAAGAAACAAAAGTGGGCATACCCACATGCACAATTTAATGAAGTGATACCGATGAAGCATTCGTGGGTGAGAAAACTACAATTAACAAGCTTATATTATAGGCTTCAACACTTACCAAAAACGTGGATTATAAACACTAAATATAATTTAAACAATAATCTTAATCGATGTTAAGATACGAGCAAAAGTTTATATGAACGACGTGCTGGTGGTTCTGAATTCTACGACGAAATTGTGACCCATCGAGTACCGATGTGCTGTCAAACGCGCGGCCTGCGAGTCGCCGCGACCGGTTGCTTCGACCACTAAAAGCTAGTGCGCGGCGATGCTCGCATTTATTATTTTAATATGATATTTATATTTATTTTAAATTTTAATATTTATTTTTAAATATTTATGTAATATTTCGTTACAACATGTTCGACAAATGCATCTCCGATGATTTCCATGTTGACATGTTTTGACAGATTTTATCATATACGTAGAGTATTCACAGTTGTAATTTTACTATGATGCAATAATCTACTTACATGACGTAACGCAAGACAAAGTAGGGACCGTGTCAGAAATGAGAATTCAGGACGTGTGTGCCAAATTTCCCATGATAGGTAGTTACATACATACATACATACATAACTTCACGCCAGTTCCCTTGCGGGATGGGCACGAACAACAGAGCGCCATTTAGGCTTATTCTTACACACCTCACTTGCTTCTTTGACATTCATAACCCTTGTCATGCACGCTCGTCTGTTCTTAAGGCTCCTGACATCACCTTCTGCTAGTACACGATCAATTTGATCATGGAAGGTGTGTCGTGGCCTTCCACGACTTCTGCATCCATCCACTTTTGCATTGTATATCTGTTAAGTCATTCTTTCATCATGCATTCTTTCCACATGCCGGAACCACCGGAGCATTCCTTTCCTTACCTTCACACCGACACTCTTTCAGACCAACTCTCTTTCTTACTTCGGTATTACGAACGCGGTATGATAGGAAGTTGCTATTCTCATATTAACATGGATCGCAATAAGACCATAATAGTTCCAAACCCATCAGTATCTAGATAAGCCTGGCTGGCGGGTGTTAATTTATTCTGTCTTTTAAAAATAGGGAGCCTAGTGTCTTCTAATAAACCGTTTATGGATTAAGTATTTAAATGCAGATTGACTTCCAGCACCCAATACCAGCCTTGAGAGTAACAAGAACGAAAGTTCCGGACCGCTGACTTTCCACAGCGTCCAAGGTGGAAGCACACACGTCTCCGAAGACGGTTCTACTGTGATGAAACTGAATGATCCTGGTAATGAGACTGTATGCAGCGCTAGGCCTGTTAACATTGGCGAAAAGGTTGGTGGACGCCTTAAAACTTTTTAGTCACTTCATTTTTAACCTTTTTTTTTAAAGTTTAAGGCTTGGCAACTAGGCCTTTAAGCCAGGTGCAGTTGTATTGTAGGCTACAATCCACACCATTCAACGGAGTTCTTGTGAAAACTCCAAAGGCCACATTTGACTACACAGTTCACATTTCTCACAAAAACACATAATTACTACTCAAAAACTATCAATATCCTACAACTATTGTTCATTTTAGAGTAATTTTACATATTTTTAGAAAATAAAACTACACAGCACGACATCTCCTTTCAGTTTCCGCCAAAAACTCCCATTTTTAACCTTTATACGGAACCACCACAGATTTGCTATGAGTTTTTGGCGGGAACTGAAAAGAGATGTTTTGCTGTGCAGTTTTATTTTCTAAAAATGTGTAAAATTACTCTAAAACGAACAATAGTTGTAGAATATTGATAGTTTTTGAGTAGTAATTATGTGTTTTGCGAGAAATGTGAACTATATAGTCAAATGTGGCCTTTTGAGTTGTCACAAGAACTCGCGTCGAATGGCATTAGCTGATAACTTACAGTTCAGCTGTGCTACACATAGGTTTAAGAAAATGAAGAAACTACATTGAGTCTAAAATCTGGCTTAAAGGCCTAGCTGCCAAGCCATAAAATCCAAAAAAAACAGATTTGTTGCCCGAACTGTCACACATGGCTAATTGGGAAGCACCACAAATTTATGGTCAAATTCAGAATACAGATAATTGAAATGAACGTTGAACTGATGCTTTCTCCCTCTAACTACATAGAATTTGTATTAGAATAAAAGAGACGATATAATTCTCTTGGTTTTGGTGCGGCAATTTTGATGGCAGCTGGCAGCTTGTGGAAAAAAATAATATTAAATTTAGCCCTAATAGAAGGTTAAGAAAAAAACCCTTTACAATCTTGATCAAGTTTTATTCGTGCAGGAATGGAGAAAGAATACAATATCCTGCGTTGGGGCGGCCTGTCGTAAGAGGCGACAAAACAACCCACAACCAGGTGATAGGGTATATGCCCGACTGGATGGCTACCACCCCTGGTCTAGAGTATGCCGTCATAACAACCTTGAATTGTGTTCCGGCATTAGTGGCCAGGTCCTAGTCTCCCTTAAAAAAAACAGCAGCGCATTTGTAGCACCTTTGGTGTCGCAAATGTCCATAGGCGATGGTAACCACTTTCCATCAAGTGGGCCGTCTGCCTGTCTGCTGAATTCATGCAATAAAAGAAATGAAATCGGAAATTCTCATTTTTCATAGCAAGTGAGTTTCTGGAACCTTGCATTAAAATAATCAATATTCTAAAATTACTTTTCATTCTTAACGTAGGTAAGTAAAATGTACGACGTCATTAAGTTTTCACTAAAAACTGAAAACTTACTGAACAAATGCTTCGATTTTTTTTAACCGACTTCCAGAAAGAAAAGGCTCTCAATATGTCTGTATGTTTGTTACTCGGAGAACGTCAATTCTGGATCAATTTAAAAAAAATTGAAATTGGTCCCATAGTCACCATGTCAAGATCTGATTAGTGTAGGGAAATCGAGAGAAACCTTCAAAAATTGTTTGTTATGCGAATTCGTCTTCAATTGTGGACCGATTCTTGGTCCCATAGTCACCATGTCAGAATCTGATTAGTGCATCGTAGGGAAATCGAGAGAACCCCTCAAACATTGTTTATTATGCGAATTCGTCTTCAATTGTGAACCGATTTTTGGTCCCATAGTCACCATGTCAGGATCTGATTAGTGTATCCCAGGGAAATCGACAGAAACCCTCAAAAATTGTTTGTTATGCGATTTCGTCTTCGATTGTGAACCGATTCTTGGTCCCATAGTCATCATGTCAGGGTCTGATTAGTGTATCCCAGGAAAATCGAGAGAAACCCTCAAAAATTGTTTGTTATGCGATTTCGTCTTCAATTGTGGACCGATTCTTGGTCCCATAGTCACCATGTCAGGATCTGATTAGTGTATCCCAGGGAAATCGAGAGAAACCCTCAAAAATTGTTTGTTATGCGATTTGGTCTTCAATTGGGGACCGATTCTTAGTCCCATAGTCACCATGTCAGGATCTGATTAGTGTATCCCAGGGAAATCGAGAGAAATTCTCAAAAATTGTTTGTTATGCGAATCCATCTTCAATTGTGGAACGATTCTTAGTCCTATAGACACCATGTCAGGATCTGATTAGTGTATCCCAGGGAAATCGAGAGAAATCCTCAAAAATTGTTTATTATGCGAATTCGTCTTCAATTGTGGACCGATTCTTGGTCCCATAGTCACCATGTCAGGATCTGATTAGTGTATCCCAGGGAAATCGAGAGAAACCCTTAAAAATTGTTTGTTATACAATTTCGTTTTCAATTGTTGAACGATTCTTGGTCCCATAGTCACCATGTCAGGATCTCATCAGTGGGTACTAGGGAAATCGACAGAAACCCGTGAAAATAACGTTTGTTACACGATTTCTTCGTCAATTGTGGACGGATTTCGTTTGTGCGAAAATATATACTCCCGAATTGATCCTAAGGTCACCAAGTCAGCATCTGATGAGTGAATCCCAAGGAAGTCGAGTGTAACCCTTATTGAAGAGCGTCAAAGTGCCTACGTTCTTTGAAAAAAAAGCTTGTATACACGTGCCAGTATTACAATTTCTACAGAGACTTAATTTATTTGTATGCGTATTACGCGATTTGTCTGTCAACTGGAACTTTTATCCGTGCAGGAACGGAGAAAGAATACAATTTCCTGCGGCCGGGCGGCCTGTCGTAAGAGGCGACTTAACAATCCACAGCCAGGTGGTAGGGCATTTGCCCGACTGGATGGCTACCACCCCTGGTCTAAAGTATGTCGCCATAACAACCTTGAGTTGTATTCCGGCATTAGTGACCAGGTTCCAGTCTCCCTTAAGAGAGCAGCAGCGCATTTGTAGCAACTTTGGTGTTGCAAATGTCCATAGGCGATAGTAACCGCTTTCCATCAAGTGGGCCGTCTGCCTGTCTGCTGATCTCCTGCAATAAAAAAAATAACCTTTTTTTTGTTCGAAAGAGTATTCTTCCGAAGCGGTTCCATAGTCACCAAGTCAGGATCTGAGTGAATCGCAGGAAAATCGAGAGCAAGTCTTGTTGAAGAGCAGGATGACACCGAAGAGTGAGATGACAAACTTGTATACGCGTGCCAGTAGAACAATTTCTACAGGCACTTAATAAATTATTTCTAAAGCTATTCAAGTATCTGCGCAACTAAAGACTATAAGATATTTTTCTTTTAACAAAAACAAAACCAACTTCAAAACCAAAAAGCAAACAATAAATATTTAACAGACTTCTTTCTATAACATCCTGAAGTGGGTGCCAAATAAAACAAAAAAAAACAACAACAAAGCAAAATGTAGTAATTTTTATGTTTTAATTGGCACCGACTTCAAGATGTTGTAAAAAGAAACGGCTTCTTTCCACGTCTAGAAGTTTAGATTTGTAAAAAAAATCTTTCTGCAGGTATGCTTACGTCTCGTGGAAGCAAGGGATTTTGACTCGTGGTTTGCTGCAGGTTTTACCAGTGATGGATCGATGCCACCGGTTAATTTTTCAATCCAGGAATATGTCGAAATGGTGTCCAATCGTGTAAGCTGGATGAAAGTTTTTAAACGAGACCTCTACACAAAAGGCACTATTTTATGCTACTACGTTAATTTAGCCGGCGAGGTACATTTTGAAATCAACGGTGAATATAAAGGGATTTTAATTACTGGAATTGATATAAGTGTTCCTCTTTGGGTGTGTATAGCTATCGGAAAGTGCGGTACTACTTTGCAATTAGTAGATCCTCGCAGTCTAACCAAGATAGAAACACTGGCTAGTCAAGTGAGTAGTCTGCAGTGTGAAATGGATATTTTAAGTTTTAATAATTCACTGATACAGTTCGATTCTGAAACCAATTTCGTATCATACGTGTTCACAAAAAAACCATTAGAAACATCAGAAATTATATTCATTGAAATTCTGAAAGCTGAAGCTCATTTAACCGATTTATCCATCGGAGTAACATCATGCGATCCAGAAACATTGAGGTCAATTAAATTACCATATGATCCTGAAATGTTGAAATATCGACCAGAGTTTTGGGCGTTGACCAATCATACAGTAAACGAGTTGAACGAAGACGATAAGTTAGAAGTGACTTTGACGGTGAATAGAGAAATCCAAGTCAGCCGGAATGGAGCACCAGCGCTCACAGTTATGGACATAGATAACAATGCAGAACCGCTTTGGGTATTTGTGTACACTTATGGAGTGACTCAGGAGACTAAAATATTGACTCGCCGCCAGACATCAAGTAAGGAAATAAATTTATATGACATGTTTGAGATTTTGTACGGCTTATCATGACTCAGCAGTTCGAAGCTTTCGCTATTCTCATTAAGTTCACTAGTCTTGTAGAACAATGTTATATCATATAGTTATCAGATTATCTATCTACCGACATTCAGCAGTTCCATATTCACCACATTCCACATTGGTGTTTCTTCCACGATGACGGTATCTGGATTGATAGCCACCACAAAACCAACAGCTGGCTAGAAGTGGCCATAATAACCTTGAGGGATTCATTTATTCTTATTATCAATATGCAGAGAGATAGCATCTACATATTAAATTTTAATGAAAAGTATATATTTCAACCATTAGAACATTAATCTGAATAAAATTATTTTGTTTTAATTTGTCCTTATAGAATTCTACTTTGACAAGTTAAAAACATTATTATTGAGCTCTAATAAGTCGGTCATTGGCGCTAACGCTTCCTCTAAAGCAACAGTATCTGGAGCAGGCGGTACCACCACTCAGCGAACAGCTGACCGTAAGTAATTAAGTTACCGATCTTAGGGCACTGTATTTCCCATTGTCAATCTGCAAAGGGCTAGCACCTGTAAGTTTAATTTAAATAGGAAGTTTATATCTTGGAGACTTGAATTGCAACTAGTGCAACTGCACTAGTGATACAAATAATCTAAAGCAAATGATTTTGTTTTCTTTAGATTTTCTTCTGTTGAAGAAAACACTTGGTTGATAAGTATATTCTCGTTGGCTTCAGGTTGCTTCAGAATATATGGTTCATTGTAAATGACAACAGGAATGTTTTCTTTTGATTGCACCGTTTTATTTCTAGAAAAACGTTTCTTTCTAATTTTAGTCTTATTTTGACTATTTGGTACTTTTGTTACTTTGTTATTAACCATTTTCTTCTCAAACTCTTTACACATTTTACAAAATTCATCCTTTTTGTCAATTACTGTTACACGATCGCAACTGGAGGACTGTGAAAAAGATTTTGGAGATTTACTTTCAACTTCAATACTTGAAATGTACGCAAATTCCTCTGTACAACATGATTCAACGTACCTGCAAAAGATATCAAGATTTTGTTTTAATTTACTTTTACAGGCTTATCCAATTCTAATACGTCAAAGACTGTATTGCGCGCTCCCAAACTGATCTTTACCGGAAGGGCTTCCTTCAAGGCACCGGAATCTGTAAGAAAGAGTAGCAGCGTACAGTCAGCAACTGGCGGTAAGTAATTAATGTATTGATCTTTAGACATTGTCCTTTCTATTATAGTCAATCTGCAGTTGGATTGCATTTCTATCTTTAATATTTATTGCAACTTTATTATTAACAAATAACGTATAAAAATAGTTTTTCTTTGCTCTCACAGACTCTTTCAACTCTGTTACATCAAATTCATTAATATCTGGTGGTTCCAAGTTAGCACGTGGCTCAAGCACTTTCTCCACGATACCGGTATTTGGAGCAAGAGGTGCCAGCACTCAGCCAACTGTAGGCGGTAAGTAATTAACATATTGGCCTTAGGACACTGTATTTTCTATTATCAATCTGAAGAGGGGTGCCATTTCTATGTTTAATTTTAATAGAAAGTACTGTGTATCTAGAAGAATAATAAAATATTCTTAATTGCACACAAGAAAATAATACGCATGAGTTCTAGAATCAAGAATCATTTAACTAGTACCTACAATCGGCGGTCTTATCGCTAACAACGATTTCCTCCAGACAACTTTCTCGAGATAATTTCACATTTCTAATAGTGAGTCTGTATTCAGTGCGCGTAGTTTAAAATATATACAATGATATATTAGTAGTAAATAAAATACACACACGCATTTATATACAAATATATGTACATAGAGTTACTGTTTACAAATTTAGATAGTGACTTTACACTTCTGATGCTCATTGGTAATGCTTCCATAACCTTACGGCCTGCACAGTAAGATATTTCTGACAAAGTTGCGTAGAATGTATTGGCGTCATTAGTCGTAGATTTGCTGATGATCTAAAGAGCCTTGTACTACTTTTCTTGAAAGAACTCAAAGCGTTCCTTCAAATAGGAGGACTAATTGCAATCGTTAGAAATTATTTTTCACTTTACTCTCACAGACTCTTTCAACTCTGTTATATCAAATCCATCAACATCTGGTGGTTCCAAGACAGCCTGTAGGTCAAGCACTTCCTTCACGATGCAGGTACCTGGAGCAGGGGGTACTATTACTCAGCGAACACCTGATAGTAAGTAATAAATATGTTCTGAATTATTATGATGTGTTCACACCTCTAGTGTTGTCCACATTTCTGCAACTTGTTAATAACACGATAAACTCCGTTTTACATAATCGATCAATGAGTTCTAACTAGCATATACATACATACATACATAACTTCACGCCAGTTCCCTCGCGGGGTAGGCACGAACAACAGAGTGCCATTTAGGCTTATTCTTACACACCTCACTTGCCTCTTTGACATTCATAACTCTTGTCATGCAAGCTCGTCTGTTCTTAAGGCTCCTGACATCACCTTCTGCTAGTACACGATCAATTTGATCATGGAAGGTGTGTCGTGGCCTTCCACGACTTCTGCATCCATCCACTTTTGCATTGTATATCTGTTTAGTCATTCTTTCATCATGCATTCTTTCCACATGCCCGAACCACCGGTGCATTCCTTTCCTTACCTTCACCCCGACACTCTCTTTCAGACCAACTCTCTTTCTTAACTAGCATATATTTTGTGGAATTGTTAGGTTTAAATTGTCGCACATATGTCTCACTTGAAAAACATATTGAACTCCTTCTCTAACTCGTGGAGACTAAAATACACCATTAGGTAAGTAATAAAATGAACACAAGTTATTAAGGCTACGTTCCACATGTGACGCACAACGACAACGTTCACGACCGCGATTTTTCCCGTTCCAGTTGCTTGCTGGCGTTACAATCATAATCTCTAGTGGAACGGATTATAGGGTGTTGATGTCATAAACGACGAAATACACAAATGTCATTGGTTGAATTGAAAATCGCGTCTTTTTCAATGTCAAAAGATAGAGAGAATTAATGCTCTGTGGTCAACGTCCACTTCGACCTACCTCTTGGACTTGGGTCATTGTGAGCGCTGTGTGATCGAAAATGATCACGTCATTAGTGACGTTTTCACCACGACCATAACGACCGCGGTCGCCTTGTGGAACGGCAGACGGAGCATTTTGAGCGTTGTAAGATACTAAAGGAAACGCGTTCTCTGTCGCGTATAATAAAACAAGACCTACAGCTCGGTGCTTATCGTCGATATATGCCCTGCATCAATGTAACGTTGGAAGAAGAGTCAACTCTTCCTCCTTGGCCACAGTACAGATTTAGATGGGTCAATCAATTATAGTAGATAATTATATAGTATACATAATATAATGTATTCAATCTGATCCTTAACACCCGGACTTTTATGCACAAAAAGGGTACACTGGGCTGTTGAAGCCTTGGAAGCTCTAAGTCGAGTAATTTAATTACTTCTAGTATTAACTAACCTACTACGACCCGTCAATAATGACGGGTCGTTTTGCAGGAATAAACAACGCGTTCATTTGCAAAATATGTAATTTCGTATATAATATTATTATAATTTGACGGCCTCTGTGGTTGAGCGGGCTAAGCCTTTGCCGGCCTACCTCACTGCAACGCAGACTCCGGGTTCGATTCCTGGTATAGTAAATTTCGGAAACGTATTTTCTCCGTTATTTACTATGGTCTGGGTGTCTGGGATCGGCCCCAGAGTAGTCCGTTGTATAATACCCATAACACAAGCGTAACTTGCTTAATTTGGGGATATACAATATGTGTGTTTGTCTGCCGATTATTATTATTATTATTATATTTACATAGCTGAAAGAAATAATATCTAATATATAACTGAATTTAAAATGATTAAAATATGTACAATTTTGTGACGACTTTTCTCTGTATGTACCGTGACATCCCAGTTGTCAATTATAAACTAAAAATCTGGCCTGCCAGCCTGTAGGCGAAAGGGTTTGTTTCACCACACCACTCCCCCACGGAGACAAAAAGAAGAACTTAAAAATACTAATTATTACAATAGTACATACATACATACATACATAACTTCACGCCAGTTCCCTTGCGGGGTAGGCACGAACAACAGAGCGCCATTCAGGCTTATTCTTACACACCTCACTTGCCTCTTTGACATTCATAACTCGCAAATTACAATAGTAAAAAAAAAAATAACTAATAAATACAGCAACAGTAGAAAAGTTACATATTACATCTGGGGATAAGAACTCACCACAGCGGGGACACGTAGTTAATTTAATAAATTTAAAGGAAGTTTTGAAATGTATAAAATAATATCTATAAAAGAAATTATGAACAGCTGATATTTGAATTTTGAGATCGCTTTTTAGCGATAAGACTGCTCTTTGTACATAATTAAATATAATTTTGGTCTTTAAGTTAATTTTTGTATTGATGTATAATAAAGCGTTATCTATCTATCTATGTACCACATAAGTCTTATTAAAATTACATTACTGTAGCACCAAGCCTACACTCAGCGTGCCGTCAATAGCGTCTGCAGTCTACACACATATACGCGTTCTGCACACCACCTCACGTGCGCCTGCACACTAGTGCACATCCATCGTGACGACCCCGCCTATATAAGCCGGCGCTCAGCCGTATATGCAAGAAGAGTAAGATGAGCCTTAGAAATAAGGTGACTCTTTACAAAACTTGCATCCGGCCCATCATGACCTATGCGAGTGTGGTCTTCGGCCACGCCAGCAATGCAAGCATCTGGAAACTGCAAAGAATCCAGAACCACTTTCTGCGTGCTGCAGTCGACGCCAGGCGCTATATGCGGCTCGCCGACCTGCATCGCGATCTGGAGGTTCCCTCCATCAAAGACTATATAACTAACCTATCGCGCAGATTCTTTGACCGTGCCCCCCATCACCCGAACCCTCAGGTGACGGAAACGGTCAACTACAAACCCACACCGAACGCTCCTACGAGAAATCGTCGACCTCGCAATGTACTCATTGACGAGCCCGATGAAATCACCCGTCTCCTCGCGATTATGATCCCCCCGAGGCTCAGAACATCAGCCTGGCATAACAGACGCAGACAAAATAGACGCCGGAGAGCCCCCGGCTCGGATCCACTTACACAAAGGCAAGATCCACCAATCACACTCACTCATTACAGACATAAGTAGCCATACAAGATTAGCTTAGGCGTGTTGCTGGAGAGTTTCTGCCGCCGCTTCTTCTCCTCCAGCTATAATACTTTGCGAAGCGGTAGTAATGATTGACGGCTTCGCCGGCGGAGTCGATAATTAGTCCCCAAATAATCACTTCAGCGTGTTGGCTTAGTTCATTCAGCCGTTTACGGCAAAATCTCAATATAGAGTCAATCCCCCGCAACGGCGGAGGTGCCTCCTCGAGCGCGCTGCTTCCGGGCTGAATGCTTCCGTTCCCACGGAGTCGGGAAGCACCCAAAGTCCGGTATCGCTGAAACAGCCATCTGCAGCTATTCAGCTGGGTCCAGCTCCAAACCAGCGCCAGTCTGCTGTACGCAGGCCACTCACCCGCAACGGGAACTGCTCTCGCATAGCTAGGCGCTCTACTCAGCGCTGACATAGGGCTCGAACGGGTGCATCGAGCAATTCGAACTCTCCCTTCGTCGATTGTGTCAGCTCTTTGTATTTAGTTGTGAGACTAAAATAACTATTTGTACTGGTTTTCTTCGAATCCACTACATTACTTCATAAAAAAATGCATTTTTTATTTGTAACACAACTTATGGCCGGACTATGTAAACATATTTTAGAGAAAATATTTGCATTACAAAAAATAAAATTTAAATGTAGATATAAAATACAATGTCATAAAAATACATTTAAGTATATAAGTTTTACATGTGTATAATTTAACAAATATTTTTTAATTTTTTTTGTTAAACTAAACCTAAATGATACAAAGGAAATCCAACTTGTGGTATATTAATGTATTAGTAATGAAGGTAGTTGCTAATAAGTCAGTCTTGGTCCAACTTGTATTTTATCCACAACACACTTAAATGCTAAAATTATCTATTTTATTGTTTATATTCCTATTCCAAGAATAATGAAAATAATGTATTTCTTTTAGGAGATGTGGTCAATCCTAACCAGTCCAATGCAAGCGGAACAAACCATGAACGTCCCATAAGAAAATTTAAACGGAAGATTATATCTAGAAGGCAGTAACAAACAAGCTAGATGCAAAAAGGGAGAAAATTGAAACATACTTATAGATACTTTTATGCATTAAATAATTCATATATGATATATATAATTACTGTGTATGAATTCTTGATTACATAGTAAATCTTGTTGCAATAGTTGTGCGACTTATTCAAAATAATTTTCCTTACCTTTACTGCGATTAGATCAAAGCAATGAGAGTTATTCACTGAAGATAGCGCATATAACAGAGTCGATTGCCGGCATGTGTGGGGAGACAGCACGTGAAGAGGTAACCCATATGCTAATACCCCACTAAAAACACTTATGGTAGGAAGAGTATGGTACTTAGAACGTAGTTACGCTCACGCTGGTCCTGCGCATCATTGCTTGAGAATGCCCCGGGAAGCAGGACAGATGCATTTCGTCAGCAGGGGTTGGATCCTCTGCTCCCTAGATGCTAGAGGATTTCCTTGCGCTTAGTGTAACGGACACAACCTTCAATCGTGCAAAGGAGAAAAAACAAGGTTTTTGAGGGTTTGAAATTTAGCCGTTGAGTGCTTAGAGTGATTGAATGCAGGGCACGTATAGCACGTTCTGTCGTCGCGGGCAACTGGTTCGAGTCAATCCCGAGTGAAGTACGTGCGTTCAATTGTTCTCTATGCACTCAATTAGCTGCCATTTATTATTAACAAAACACATAGAGGTAAATACACGAATATCTTGCATTTGATCTTTTATATATGTATATATTTATTTTTCTAATATATTTAATTTTACAGGCAACACCAAGAGGGCCGTTCATCCTTCGAAATCTATCGTCAATACTTAGTTTACTTTATAAGTATTTTCACAGCAGTTGCTGACGTTGTATAGACATGCTAGAATTATATCACTAGTGTTTACCCCGCGGCTGCGCCACGGGTCAACCTCTAGTGCGTGCCTCTTGTTCAAAGAGGTTACAAAACAGGTTACATTGAATAAAATTTTTATGTTACTGCTATTTGCCCCGGAAGATTCTCTTCATTTTATATCACAAACTATCCCATCTCCCGGATGAAAAGTATCTATGCCAATTTTCGGTATTAAAACTACATATGTACACCAAAATGACCAAATCGACCAAATCGACCACATCGACCGCATCGATCGCATCGATCGCATCGATCGCATCGACCGCATCGACCGCATCGACCGCATCGACCGCATCGACCGCATCGACCGCATCGACCGCATCGACCGCATCGACCGCATCGACCGCATCGACCGCATCGACCGCATCGACCGCATCGACAACACCGACCACATCGCCCACATGACCAAATCGGCCAAATCAACCACACCGACCAAATCCAAATTAACCAAAATAGCAAATCACAAAATAAAAACCTATCCTATTTTCCTATCCTACTTTCCGAAATAATCTTTACATAAATGTATTCCCAAATTTAACCCATTATCCGGAACAAAAAGCATCCCTTGTCCACCCTCGGTATTAAAATTACAGGTTAAACTTTACAATGTGGTCACTGAATTTTAAGTAGTGGGGGGGCGCAGGGGGGAGTAGGGGAGGAGTACTTCTCCCTTCTGCAACCCCCATGTCTAGGAGACATGTAGTTTTTGAGATATGATTT
This sequence comes from Dendrolimus kikuchii, assembly GCA_019925095.2. Lineage (NCBI taxonomy): Eukaryota > Metazoa > Arthropoda > Insecta > Lepidoptera > Lasiocampidae > Dendrolimus > Dendrolimus kikuchii. The sequence continues at coordinate 2,593,589 of CM034415.1, read as the reverse complement.
TTTTTGTAAACATGACTAATTTTTTCAAAATGGTGTAGATATTTCTTATTTCTAAAGACGAGAAATGCAGAAGAAAAGTAGTGGTCAATGTAAAAAACATTTAAACAGTCTAAAAACGCAAACTAAAGCCCACAAGCCGAGCGAGCAAAGCGAGTGTGGCATGACAGTGGTCAGCAAATGTCACAACCGATTTGTAACCATCATTTAAATAGTTATCAATAAATAAATGGTGACCAGTCAGTTCTGGTACTCGCCGGCCGCTCCCGCGGCACGGTCGCTTCGCTCGCTCGGCTCGTGCGCTTTGGTCTAAAGACTAACCCAACCTAACCAACTCACCATTTTAGTCACTGGTCGCGACTTTCGATCACAACCTTAGTGGCTATAAAAAAAACTGCAAGGATATCCCTAACTCAAATCTAAAATGGAATAAAAAAGGCGGCAAATAGACTATAGCAAATTATACATCGATTTTTTTATAAATAAAATTGTTTAGAAAATACTACTAATTCAACTCACAATATATAATTTAAAAAAACAATTTTAGTATTTAAAAATCGATTTCATTGACGTATCAAATGATTTTCATATTTAAAAATCGATATTATTGACATATCGAATAGTTAACATTTTTTTTCTTTCTTATGCCTATTGTCGTCGTAAAGTAAAAAAAGTGACAGTACTGTGATTTATTATTATGAACTTTAAAATTATAATAACTAATTAAAAACTTGTTTACTAAATTAAAAAACAGTTTTAGTGTTTACATATCAAGTGTAAATGTATAATCCTAAACACAAATCACAACTTTTTTTCAACAAAAGTGACATAACCTTGTTTATCAAACGTATTTTTATTTTTCCCATTATTCATTCAAAACTTGTTGGTGGACCCTAAAAACATGTTTCATAGCCCAAATAACAAGTCTAGTCTCTATATATAAGGCGTATGTATACCCCTAAACTTACATACATACATACATAACTTCACGCCAGTTCCCTTGCGGGGTAGGCACGAACAACAGAGCGCCATTTAGGCTTATTCTTACACACCTCACTTGCTTCTTTGACATTCATAACTCTTGTCATGCACGCTCGTCTGTTCTTAAGGCTCCTAACATCACCTTCTGCTAGTACACGATCAATTTGATCATGGAAAGTGTGTCGTGGCCTTCCAAGACTTCTGCATCCATCCACTTTTGCATTGTATATCTGTTTATTCATTCTTTCATCATGCATTCTTTCTACATGTCCGAACCACCGGAGCATTCCTTTCCTTACCTTCACCCCGACACTCTCTTTCAGACCAACTGTCTTTCTTACTTCGGTATTACGAACGCGGTCCGCAAGCGTCACCCCTAAACTTAATTTCCGTTAATCTGATGACACTCTGTGCAAAAGTTTAGCCCTTGGATCAGCGGTAAAAATAAATAACGTGGATAAATTAGCTTTGTTATAATTAATTTTATTTTACTTAAGTTTATGGCTTGGCAGCTAGGCGTTTAAGCCAGATCTTAGTTTACAATATAGTTTCTTCATTCTCTTAAGCCTATGTGTAGCACAGCTGAACTGTAGGTAATCAGCTAGTGCCATTCAACGGAGTTCTTGTGACAACTCAAAAGGCCACATTTGATTATAAAGTTCACATTTCTCACAAAAACACATAATTACTACTCAAAAACTATCGATATCCTGCAACTATTGTTCATTTTAGAGTAATTTTATACATTTTTAGAAAATAAAACTGCACAGCACAACATCTCCTTTCAGTTCCCGCCAAAAACCCTTTGTTATAATTCACTGACCTTGACTACAGATAACAAAATGAATGCTGTTTTATTTACTCTGAATACCTTAAGCAATTATTTGTTTTTAAAAATCGGCAAGTGGAACATTAGACAATATGAACAATCAACAAGAAAAACATTGGTGTTATTATATTTGTTGCTGAAACCTGTATGAAGGAACTAAAATTTAAAAACACACTGGTGGGTCATAAAATACATGCCGTATATCAATCCTGTAGTAGCCTCCTGAGCCCAGGTTATTCAACGCTTTCTGTCTGTAAACGCCCAAAGTCCTTAAAAAGGTTTCATGGCGAAAACCCGAGACTAAACTTTAAATTTTTTACCTTACAGTAATCGCACAAATATGTTTTTTTTCTTGTATCAGGTGAACGAGGAGAAGCAAAAAAGGACAAAAATATATTACCTTATGGTAGGTTTTTGGGTCAAAAACACTAGACTTCAAACAAGAAACTTTTACATCATAATTTTTTTCAACTACCTTCAAAAATATTAAAAATGAAATTTAAAAAAAATCATATTTGGCTTGCGAAAATATGACCTTGTTTCTGAATTTAGTGAAAAACTCAAGTGGCTCCCTACTCACTTTCGCCGGAATACTCACATTCTCACACTACTTTACAACATATTATTTATTCCTAGTAGTCCTCCTTACCTTAAAGAACGTTTTGAATTCCTTCGCCTTTCTACTAACCACAATATGCGCACTCATACGTATCGTAAACTCCCTACACCTGCACACACTTCATCCTTTTAAGATTACTCTTTTACAGTGCAGGCTATCAAACTATGGAATGCGCTGCCTCTTACTCTTAGAGAGACCAAAACATTGTCTACATTTAAGAACGCACTCAGAAAACACTACTTTTCCTTAAATAGTTATGCCTAATCCTTACACTATAGACTATTTAATATATATATGTGTGTGTGTGTGTGTGTGCGGGTGTGTGTGTGTGTGTGTGTGTGTGTGCGTGCGTGTGTGTGTGTGTGTGTGTGTGTGTGTGTGTGTGTGTGTGTGTGTGGGTGGGTGTGTGTATGTATGTATATATATTTGTATGTATTTAATTTATAAAGTAATTTAAGTATGTTTATTTATGATATACCTAATAATCTGCACCACCTATATCGCCAGATTAGGTCAAACTATTCCTTAAGTTAAGTTGCCTGGAAGATATTGCTTTAAGCGATAAGGCCGCCTATTGTTTCTACCATGAAAATTTTATATCTGGTGAGCCATAAAGTGTTATCCATCTATCTATGTATCTATCTATCTACTTTAAAAACCAATTTAATAACAAAAAATCCTTTAAAATTAAGAGAAAACTTTATTTTATTATTATTTATTTAAAACATTCGAAACAATCATGATAGTCCTAATTAACCCAAAGGTCTATTAAAAGGTCTTAAATTTTGAATTATGATAATTTTCACTATATCTCAGATCCATATAAAGTTTTGATGTAAACAGCAAATATAGTATATAAGCAACTACTTCTGATAAGCATATAAATACAAATCGTAGAGGTTTCATGAATAAATTAAGATTAATTTTCACACTCGACGATCTTGTTCCATATTAAGTCAAGAAAGACAAATTTCTTTTGTTTTTGTTGGCACTGTTGCTTAGTCATACACAAAAACCTCAAAGATACGCTCAGAGACATCATATTATTAAAAGGTGGTAACTTGAAATTAGTAGCAATGGTTAAAGTTGGGGTACTTAGAATAGTACCCTGGGCGTTCATTTGATAAAATTGGATTTGGTGCTGGACTATAACTATTTAACTATAGTACTTTTTTAAGGACTTTGGGCGCTAGGAGTGTAGTTCTCCTGGTGTTTATTTATTTAATCGGTAAAGTTACTTAAAGGCCTAGCTGCCTAGCCATAAACCTAAATAAATATTAATCGGTAAAGTACATAGCACAGAGTACTTACTACGATATTAGCTGCAAGCAAATGGATGCGCAGGTACAGTCAAGTTGAGAATAATTAAGATTAATTATGTATCTACTATTTTTACCAACTTAAATTAGCAGGGTGTTAAATTCATGTAAATATTTTTTTTATGTACGTTTAACGAAACTTTTTGTTTTTAGATCGATTTTCATGTTTCTTTTTGGTTAAGCTTCAGTATCATCAGGCTAGTCTATATAAATCATTAGTTTTTATCGGGCACCATATACGTAACTTAAAACAGTCAAAATAAATATTTTTTCTAAAATTGTTTTATTATACCTTTTAGAGTACTCACAAAATTAAGACTATTACTTAGAAAAATTGCAGTGACAGCCTATTATCTGCACAAACGAAGTGACTAGCTACATGGGAAAATGGATGTACAAGTTTTTGTTTTTATTTTATTTTATTTATTCATTATTTCCTAAAATTTTAAATTGCGAGGGTGTGTTGCATCACACGCAAACCTCATTTACCTCATAGGTTTAAGTGGTGCCTTATCTGTATTTACGATGTAAATTTTTAATATAGATAAATAAATTTAAAAAAAAAAAAAAATATTATTTCAAAAGTATGTATTACCTATACTCTAGTCTAGTTTGATTTGTGGAAAAGTAATGTTGAAATTGCTGATGGCTGTTTGATACTTATGAAGTACGGGAGGGTTCAAATAATTGTTATTTATGATACTAGAGCGGTAAGTTGACTTTTACAAACCAGTTTGAAAAAACAACACTCGCACGTGTGTCATACATTTTTCAACACATTTGCGAGACAGCGGTACAATAGGTAATGAAACAAACATAAATATCAGACAGAAAATCGCAATTTTTTTAACATTTTTGATATGAAAATGGCACGCATTTATAATGGCGATGAGGTAGGGGAATGGAATAGGAAGATTGGATTAGGAATGTAGGTTATGTAATGGCAAGTGGGCCATCGGAACTCTCACTCATTGTTTGAAACACAATTAGCTCAGGGCTCAGGGTTAAGCATTTGAAGCTGATATTCTGAGCGTGATATCTCACCAGTCAAGCCGGCCCTAAAAGTTGGAATTAAAATAATGATTATATTGTAAAAAAATAAGTATTGCCATACAGCGTGGCAATGCAGCCAGCCTTCTGGGCACGCTCCCCGTTGGCAATGATCTGCTACATAATGTATTTTAGTTATAATGTCTTTGGGTCTTTTATTTTTACTTATAATTATATTATATAAGTAGAAATAGTTTTATTAATTATTTTGTGATTTTACGAATAGTGTCAACAATTTGATTTATTACCGAAAATAATGATTCCAATCCAACATAGTTCTGTCACGTATGAAAAGGCTGTATAATGTTTTCCCTCCATTGTCGTCAGCTTACCGTACTCTACTGCTACACACAGGACTCCCCGAGTCGGCTCACATACAACTGTTTTCTTTCCGGAGGAGCCATTTAGTACAGAACTGTTTCCTTCTTCGTCTTTGCTTGAACAGGATTCTTTCTATAGATTGAGACATGGATGATACATTTGCTGTCAACGTGTCGATAATAACGTCAACTTTATGTACTCCAGTATTCTTTTTACTTTCACAAACCTGCCTAGTCATTTCTTTCCGCTTGTTTTCTTATCATGTGTACGGAAGCTTGCTGTTTTTGGACTAGTCTTTTATTTCATATTTTTTTTTACGCAATTTAATTCCTAAAATTTAAAACAACATTAAATTTAACTAAATATAAAAATGAAAAAATCTTAATGCAATAATAACAAAAGAATTAACAAACAAAAAACTTTTGCGCTCTATTGTACTTAGCTTAGACGTGCGTGTGTGTTGCTGTGTCCGTAGTACATAGTTCAATACTACTATAGCTACGTCGTAATGACCGCAGGGCTGCCCGTGTGCGTTTGCTAGATGAATTGGGACAAAGCGCTAGATTCTGTTACATAATCAAAATTACAAAAAAATATCCAGCATGTGAGTGTCGTACCACATAAACTGAAGGATTTCGTAGAAGCAAAGATCAACCACTTTTTTTGTCGTTTGACTACGAAACCCTAGAAATCTAGACTCTAGTATATAGTGTTGGACAATCCTCAATTTCAAGGAATTTATATTGTCATAGTGATGCTAATGAAATTTTAATCAACTGCAATGACATGATTTATACTTAGATCATTTAGCTCAATGGATTTATACTACCTTTGGGTTATTTAAATTTAATGTACATTAAATAACGTAAAAATCATAAAAAGAGCAAGGTTTCGCGCTGGAAGTTATTTAATAAAAATAGGAGCTGGGTTGCCTTAAACCCTTGCGTTCACTATTAGCACATATGTGTTCGCGATGAGAGTGCAGATCGCGTTTGTGCACGTGTTCGTTAATTGTGTTGTCGTCTCGCTCTGTTTATATAGGAGTTGTGTGATTTGTATGAAATGGGTATATTTTCTTGGTATATTACGAGGTAGTGATAGCGTTAATCTTGCGGCTTTTTGGTATATCGATAAGTATATCGATAATTGTCTTAAGGGTTAAAGAGCGCTATATCTAGTTCCGAAAGCGCTAAAATGGCAGCCCTGATGAGCTGAGCGCCGGGGAAGTCCCGTAAACGAGAAAGCGAGCGAGGATATAGTCCGTTCTCCGACGACTTCGTCTCTCTCACCTAAAATCGCGTTCTGCGCATTTGGAATTCAGAAAGTGCGATGTCCTAAACCACCATAAAGTTTGCAATTTTGCATCGAACTATACGTGAAATCATAGTAGTTTGTGGTGAGAATAATGTAACATATAGGCCATACATACGTAGTATCCATAGTAGTTTGTGGGCCATACGTAGTATCCATAATAGTTTGTGTTTGTGATATAGGCATACCGTATTATCCATAGTAGTTTGTGATATAGGCCGGCGCAGCTTGCACCGGTAGTTATACTGTTTTTACCGATACCTCTTATCTTTTTTCTCTTTATTAAAATCGTTTCTATTGTCTTCAAATGACGTTGGTATTTATTTAAATTCAAAACTATGTAAGTATAAGAACTGTTACAAAACTTTCTGATCTGTAGATTTCTTTTTTACGATGTAATATATTACGATATATTTGTTTACTTAAAAACATGGTACACATTAAAAATGGTTTTTTTTTGTCAGTATAGATCAAGGAACGGTGGGGTAAAGGATATACGGCACATTTATTTATTATGAACAAATCCGAACTTTTTTAATATAAGTTAGAAGGCTAAGGCGGGTGCGAAGCGAAACAGAGCAGCCGCCTTAACCTTCGTGATTATTTTTTATTTATAACCACCGAACTTTAATTTTATATCTCAAGTAAGAAATAAATGTGCCGTACATCTACACCGCACCCCATTTTCCTCAGGATATGCCACGTATTATTATTGAGGACCACGTTCCGCAATATGTCGCTATCTTAGATTATATAAACGTCATATCTCAATGGTCGCTATATTTGTGCTGTTCATGGAGTGATAATCGTTAAACCATAAAAACAAACTATTATTTTGTCCACAGCAAACCATCAGATAAAAAAGGGTGATTTATAAGTGAATATAAGTTATATATTTCATCAGTCAGGCAGACCCAATTAACTACGTACTGATGATTCCTAAAATTAATGAATTAGGTGAGAATCTATTTGATATAATAACGCATTTTGTATGGGAATCCACATCAACTGAGTTTGCTCCAGACTCCTTCCACTGGACTCTATAAAAACAGTTTGATTTTACCATTAAAAGTATGTATTAAATCAATACCTGTAAGACATATTTTGATTTCGCCGGATTCTCTAGTGCTATGCCTCTTAACTTACAATCTACCACACTGTCTTGTGTTGGTGTGAATCATAATATCCTGAGTAATAGTTATACAGAGAAAGATGTAAAGAGATGAATAAATGTGATTAATTAATCTATGACATAATTATAAATTGTAATTATGTAGGTAACAAATGTTATTTGTACACTCTAATTTTTTTTTTTTTTTATTGGTTTTGAGGCGAGGCAAAATGCTTAACCGATTTACGCACAAACTGGGTCGTTGCTAGGGGAACGACACGCGTCGGTCGGGGGCGATAACACTGCAGCAATAGTATGCTCTTGGCAGCGCTCCATCCGCGATCGACACAGAATAGTGTGGAAGACTCCGAGCGTTGCTGCACGGGCGAGCAACCCCAATACCCACTAAAAACCCCCTCCTCCCTGACGACCCTGCGCTTTGAATGTGTTGGAAAGGCTGAGATTTAGAACATAGTTACACCCAGCCGATCCAGCGCAATAAAGTGCCTGGAGTGTGCCCTGGGAGAACACACCCCACTTCATTGTGCGGGGGTAGAAGGTCCTTTGCTCTTCCTAGCAAGCTAAAGGCCCCCCGCGGTTTTGTACACTCTCATTGGGCCAACTATTGCTTCTTCATTCTATTTTACCACCTTTATGTACACAGTTTAACAATAAAGTATTTTATTTTAAATGTAGCATGGGTATAGTGAAGACAGGTAATGGATGTAAGAAAACATTGGTGGTGTATCCAGTCTCGAGAAAGAAAAATTGGCTAGCCTTGAACTAACTACATTTGGTATGATAAGTGAGAGTTCTGACAGCCCACTATTCTTCCTTTCTGATCTCTTTATTCCATTCCATTTGTGCCATCCATACCCTATCGCTGTATCTTCTCCCCGTTATACCCTATCCCCTCTCTCTAATCTTAAAGCCTAGGATGCATTGACTTTGCCCCTGGTGTTGCAAGTATCTATAGGCGACAGCAACCATTTTACATTTGACGGCCTCTGTGGTTGAGCGGGCTAAGCCTTTGCCGGCGTACCTCACTACAATGCAGAGGTTCCAGGTTCGATTCCTGGTATAGTAAATTTCAGAAACATATTTTCTCTGTTATTTACTATGGTCGGGGTGTCTGCGATCGGCCCCAGAGTAGTCCGTTGTATATTACCCATAACACAAGCATAACTTGGTTAATTTGGGGATATACAATATGTGTGTTTGTCTGCCGATTATTATTATTATTTCTCATTAGATGGGCCATCTGCCTGTATGCCAGCTTTGCAATTAAGTTTCAAGTATAATACCAAGCTGTGTTTATTTTGTCTATGATTGACCACGTCCACTTTAAGGGGGTCAATGAAGTGTGACATTGTGTGACAAGGGGTGGGAGGGAGTATTGTCTTCTCCATTGTTTAAATAGTCTATCTCAGTTGTTTTTTTTTTTAAATAGCTTTAATGTACAGACACGGCATGTTTAGAATTTTACAATATTATAGATATATTTGAAAATAGAATTATTAAGAAGAAAGCAGTTTGCTGTAGAAACTGATATGGGACATGATAATAATAATAATGGAACATTTTCAGTGTCACTATCCAACAATGCAGAAGCCGATTCTGGCGCCACTGCATCCTCCTTAATTCTAGCGTCTGAACAGGAGGCCACCATTGCGTCAACTAACTGTGAGTAATTCATTTCCTTGCCCTAAGACTTTGACATTTTTACTGACAACTTGCAGTAGGATAGATCTTTATATGATTTTATTAGAAATATATCAGAGACAAGTTCTTACTTAAAAGAAAGCACTTGCCTACAGGAATTAATAAGAGGCATTAAAATATTTATACATGCATTTACAGTGTCACTATCCAACAATGCAGAGTCCGATACTGGTGCCAGCGCTTCCTCTATGATTCCTACGACTGAACCGGAGGCCACCATTCTGTCAACAGCTAACTGTATGTAATTTATTTCTTAGCCTGATTGATTTTATTACAAATTACCTTCTGTCCGCGACTTCGTTCGCGTGGAATAGTTTAAAAAAACAAAGTAAGTTATAAAAAAACAATTTTGAAACATTCTTCATTGGTGCTCCGCTCCATTGCCGCTCTATTGGTCTTAGCGTGGTGATATATAGTCTATAGCCTTCCTCGATAAATGGGCTACCTAACACTGAAAGAATTTTTCAAATCAGACCGGTAGTTCCTGAGATTTATGCGTTCGAGTAAGCAAACAAACAAACTCTTCAGCTTTATATATTAGTATAGTATTTATCAGAAATGTATACGAGAACAGTTTGTTGGAACTATTACGAGGATAGCACAGTTGCCTGCAAACATTTATAAGGGACATTAAAAAAAATCTGATATATTTACAATGTCACTATCCAGGCAAAGTCTGACCCTGGTGTAAGTAAGAGTTTTCGCTGTTATGCCAGCTTCAGAAACGGAATTCACCATTGAGTCCAATGGCTAGGCTAATTGTAAGTCATTGAGGAACTGCCCTTGAAACCCTGTTGTAATGAAACTTCTTTGTCGTCATAGTGGAGAAATTTGATCTCTGTCTTCTTCAATATTCTCCCAACTATTTGGGGTCGGCACAATATGTCTCTTCTATGAATCCCGAACAAACGGACAAGAAATCTTATCATATTCTTCATAGTTTATATAGTGTATTCCAGTTGTTTTCTTTTAAATAGCTTCAATGTACATACGGTATGTATAGAATTTTATAATATTATAGATCAATGAATACATTTTAGGACTATGACAAATGTTTTATTTTGCCTTCACAGACTTATTTGGCTCTGTCAAGTCCAAGACACCAATATTCAGTTCTCATATACCTGCGTTTGGAGCCAGCAATCCTTGTATGACGCCGGTGTCTGAAGCAAAAGCGACCACTGAGGCAACAACTTTTCCCTGTAAGTCTTTTTTATTATCAATGTACAGAAAGATTTATTAGTATTTTTTTATTGCATGAGTTCAGCAGACAGGCATAAGGCCCACCTGATGGAAAGCGGTTACCAAGGTGCTACCAATGTGCTGCTGCTTGTTAAAGGGAGGCTGGAACCTGGCCACTAATGCCGGAACACAAGTCAAGGTTGTTAGGGCGGCATACCCTAGACCAGAGGTGGTAGCAATCCAGACGGGCAACCCTACAACCTGGCTGTGGTTTGTTTTGTCACCACTTACGAGCCCGGCCGAAGGAAATGGTATTCTTTCTCCATTCCTGCAGGGATAGTTAGTTACCTAAACATTTACGGCCTTACTTATAATAATATTGTTAAGAAAGATTATCCATCTCTTAAGTAAGAGAATCAGACTCAGACCGTAATCAATTAATATGTTTTTTTTCACTTATAAACGTGTATTACCTGTTGTTTACCTAAGAGGAGCACAGATAAACGAAATTTGAATGATTAATCTAGGTTGTACCCTATATATTCGACCGAAGAGGAGTTTATGGGTAAGATTTTCACTAACCAGTTTCTTTAAATTTAAGAAACGAGTGAAGGAGATGACAATGAAAGAAGAATGTCGAAGGATGATACATATTGCGGACAGAATCACCCACCTGACCGCTCCCCCGCAAATCCCGTACCCCACGCCCCGCTTACCGCGAATATGTAGCTCGTTCCGTTAGCTGCTAAGCGTCTGCATTTTAGTAGTACCTTAGTAAGCACGGTCAAATAAAGTTTCCGTACAAGTAATACTCACAAGGAAGACTAAGAAGAACAGGAAGCATTCAGAAGACTCTACAGCCATTGCACTCTAAGCATGACTATGTGGATCTTGTGGACCACGCGTGTACTGTGATTAGTGCCACTCGTATTGATCGGTGTAATCGAAACAATTAGTGCTAACTCTGTTCGTTCAGTGGAACATCCGGGTTCTAGTGCTAAGATGTGTCCGTTGACCTTAAACGTGCTGTTTAGTACAGCACTGCTGCTCATACTTGTTGCTGTTGTAGCACCAATAAATAAATACAGTCTACTGCAATGGGGTGTTTCATTCTGTACAACCCCTGCGTATCAACAATACATATGATGATACCACGTGGACGTGACACTTGCAAAAGAATTATTCATTTCGAAGCTTATTTAACGGTGTTCCATTTTAAGTATATCTTGGAAGATCACGGGCCATAAAAATGGCCCGGACTTTTGGGGGGCTCGCGTGGGGGGCCATGGGAAGGCCAACACGTAGAGGCCCCTTGACAAAAATGTAAATGTGTCTACACCATATAGTATAGTACACCATGTCAAAGAGGCAAGTGAGGTGTGTAAGAATAAGCCTAAATGGTACTCTGTTGTTCGTGCCTACCCCGCAAGGGAACTGGCGTGAAGTTATGTATGTATGTACGTATGTATGTACCATATAGTAATGCACCCAAGGACAAGCCCCGGTCAGTGTCGGACTATTGTGGGAAATATGGACAAAAAGTACCAGGCTATTGGGGTGAACTGCTAGTGGTACTGGGGTCTGGGAATATGGGAACTATGGCGTCTGCCCGTAGCAATGTCCAGGGAACATGGAAAAATGGGCAGACGGTGACTGGCCACTCCCTGCATGGGCCCCAAAAAATGCCATTAAGACAGGGGCAACATGGGTGTGAGTGGCTGAGGGGTGTAGAGAGGTGGGCTGCGGGTTCACCGTAGCTACTTCTGACGTAATGCCATTTATCACTTCCACACCTGGAGCTTAAGTGTTAGCTCTAGCGATCTCCACTCCGTGTCGGCTGGTTAAGGCAAGCACGGAGGCGGGGGCCTTGCCTTGGCCCCCGGAGTCAGGTACGAGGTGTCGCTACTCACCTAAGGCTTCGCCACAAAGCCCCCCTGCGGGTTTAGTATTATTATTATTACTAAGTTCAAAAATGCATCAAGAATAATAAAACAATTGAAATGGGGCTGGGCTGGATAATGAGAGACAATAAAAACAAAGAGACACGGGAAAATAACAGAGTGGTACCCAAGAGATGGAAAAAGGCGAAGATGGCGACAATATAAGAGATGAGAGGATAATTTCAAACACAGCAGGGACACTGTGGTCCAGAACCTATAAAGACAGGGAAAAATGGACAGCAAAAAGCCTGAGTGATGGCTTTGTCGAAGGACTAGCTGAGAAGGAATGTCCCTCCAGGAACGGAGAAAGAATACAATTTCTTGCATTGGGGCGACTGGTCATAAGAGAGGTGGTAGGCATTTGCCCGTCTGGATAGCTACCACTCCTGGTCTAAAGTGTGTCGCCATAACAACCTAGAGTTGTGTTCTGGCATTAGTGACCAGGTTCCAGTCTGCCTTAAGAGAGCAGCAGCGCATTTGTAGCATCTTTGGTGTTGCAAATGTCCACAGGCGATGGTAACCGCTTTCCGTCAAGTGGGCCGTCTGCCTGTCTGCTGAACTCCTGCAATAAAAAAAAGTTAGAGAGAATTGGGCATCAAATAGCTTGAGGGAGGCCTTTGTCGAAGAACAAGCTGAGAAGGAGGCAAAACTAGATAGCAATTAGCGGATTAAATAAACTAATTTATATGTAACGGTTATTTTCAGCAATAAAGTTTATTTTTATTTATTTACTAGCTTCTGCCCGCGACTTCGTCCGCGTGGAATAGTTAAAAAAAACCACCCCGATGTTGAAACATTCTTCATTGGTGCGCCACTCCTATTGGTCTTAGCGTGATGATGTATAGCCTATAGCCTTCCTCGATCAATGAGCTATCCAACACTGAAAGAATTTTTCAAATCAGACCAGTAGTTCCTGATATTAGCGCGTTCAAGATTATAGTGAAGCACTCCATTATAGATTTTGTCCATTGTGGCTTTTTTTCTCATACTAAAATAGACCCAAGAGGATCGTTGAGGAAAAAAGGGAGACAAAACTAAATGATGGGTAGACGATATAATGAAAACTGCAGGTGATGGTGGTGTGGGTAGCAAACGCAGATGGAGCATTTTGGACGTTGGGAGATGCTATAGGAACGCGTTCTTTATAATGCCGGTCTACTAATAGATTATACCGCAACATATCTACATAAATTCCTTACCGTGAAATCTGGCAACTTAACCAATGGTTGTCAGTTTTGCCATTATATTTTTACGAGTTCGGGACTCGAATCAAAATGCCGTTGGAATTACTATAGAATTTATTAGAACTATACAAACACGTATAACACATATACAAATATTACTGGACGCAACCAGTACAAACATAATGCACGATTCAATAACACGCGCAAAGTCCGTCACTATATAGCTTATCGAATGTACACACGTGTTGCCTTGCTCGTGGTTCTCGCTAGACTGCCCCACCCCTCCGTTCGGGCATTGTTTTATACTAAACTATACAAATACAATGTGTCTACCTGCCAAGTGTCGACGCAATTTCCCAGAAAACGTAATCCGCACACCTGCTTAATTATTCCTGCGAACGGCCATAAACTAGTACAATACGCAATAAGCTGTTTTTCTAAGTAAACAAAAGAAGTGTAAATGCGGGAAGGTAATAAACTGCTTTAAGGCAGGCAGGTGTGCATTCACTTTTGTCGGCATGTAACAATATGTTTTCGTTTACAAGATTACTATTACTTCTCACAAAATGTCTATTTCGAGTCTATGACTCATACGTGACGTTAAGTATATGCTCAAAAAAAGACATTTTGTTACAGGTAATTTATTATTTCTAAAGATAGATGTCTCACGAAACCAAAACGCTGGCATGTATTTTGGACAACGCATAAGCGTTGCCATACAACGTGGTAATGCGGCCAGAGTTTTGGGAACGTTCCCAACTGACGGTGATTTGGGACCTATTTACTATTTGTAGTTTTTATCTTTTATAAATTAAGTTGTATATATATATATATATATTATTAGAATTGAAAAAAAAAATTATAGTTTTCATATTATTAAAGTGTGTTTCAAGCGGTTTCTAAAGATATATTATACATTTTATTTAATACAATTCAAGAAAACTTAACTTATTTGTATTGTATTCTACTCATAGTCCCTCAAGACTATAAGTAGAATACTGAGCCTAGATCACCGTCTTGTATGGGTAAGGTGCCCAGAAGGCTGGCTACGTTTCCTCGCTGGATCGCCATACTGATCCGTTGGCCGAGGTAAGGACCAGCCCTCTGATCACTTGAAGAGTCAACGAGTCGTTTCGATAAGTTTTGGTAGAGCCTCATGCCCTCAGGACCCCATGGTCCAAGCGTCTCGACAGCAAACGGCACAAACATATAACTCTGAGTGATTCGGCTGTTTCCGCCGCTGAACCGGCTGATAGGTAATTTTAATTTAATTTACAGGTAATTGTAATCTAGCAAACGAGTCGAAGACCTGTAATGGCACAATTGTCAACCGTTGGTTAAGTTGCCATATTTCATGGTACATGTTTGCCAAGATATCTTCTTTCTTTCTTCTTCTTTTTAGATATTGTATACCAAACCTTGCTTTTTCCTCTCTTTTGCTTTTACTTACGGTAGCTAGTATAATTTCAATTACTCAATATGTGGCAAATGATGTTGGTGTTGTATTAAGTCAAACTACTTATGTATAAGATTCATATTAAACTCTGTACAGTTTTTTTTTTTTTTTTTTTATTGCTGGAGTTCAGCAGACAGGCAGACGGCCCACTCGATGGAAAGCGGTTACCATCGCCTATGGACATTTGAAACACCAAAGGTGCTACAAATGCGCTGCTGCTCTCTTAAGGGAAACTGGAACCTGGTCACTTATGCCGGAACACAACTCAAGGTTGTTATGGCGACATACTTTAGACCAGGGGTGGTAGCCATCCAGTCGGGCAAATGCCCTACCACCTGGCTGTGGGTTGTTTTGTCGCCTCTTACGACAGGCCGTCCGGCCGCAGGAAATTGTATTCTTTCTCCGTTCCTGCACGGATGAAAACAGTACTGTTTTTTTGTCCAAATAAATGAAAAAAAAAGATAGAAATGTTCCACAGGCGTCTCTCTCTTTTCTTTCACCATATCCCAATTACTTGGGGTCGGCACAATATGTCTTTTCCTTCCACACTCTTCTATTCTGACATACGTCTTCTGTCACACCGCATATCATCATGTCATCCTTCACACAATCCATCCATCCATCCTGCCAGGTGGTAGGGCATTTGCCCGACTGGATGGCTACCACCCCTGGTCTAAAGTATGTCGCCATAACAACCTTGAGTTGTGTTCCGGCATTAGTGACCAGGTTCCAGTTTCCCTTAAGAGAGCAGCAGCGCATTTGTAGCACCTTTGGTGTTGCAAATGTCCATAGGCGATGGTAACCGCTTTCCATCAAGTGGGCCGTCTGCCTGTCTGCTGAACTCCAGCAATAAAAAATAAAAAAAATATATAAAAAAAATGTTGTAGTATAACATTATTTTTGTCACGTGACTTTCGTCCCTCCTCATTATATGCCCATACCCTAATGTTACACAGGCGTATTATTATAATTATAGTGAAGCGAGATAATTTCTTCTAATTTTCCCTTCACAGACTTATTCGGCTCTGACAAGTCGAAGGCATCTATGTTTGGTGCTTCCAAGCCTGCTTTTGGAGCTAGCGTTCCCTGCATGACACCATTGTCTGAAGCGAAATCGACCACTGAGGCAACTACATCACCCAGTAAGTGACCCTTGTCTTTTTAACCGGATTCACTGAATATTATTTATTACTACTACAGTTTAAGGAATGCTCCGGTGGTTCGGGCATGTGGAAAGAATGACTAAATAGATATACAATGCAAAAGCGGATGGATGCAGAAGTCGTGGAAGGCCACGACACACCTTCCATGATCAAATCGATCGTGTACTAGCAGAAGGTGATGTCAGGAGCCTTAAGAACAGATGTGTGTGCATGACAAGAGTTTTTTTTTTAAATCTTTATTTCATAAATAGGGTTTTGTCACTTTGTGATAATGTCACCCCGTCCAATCTTACAATTATTTCTACTTCCTTAAACTAAGTACACAGGTGTAACAACTGAACGAGCACTCTGGCCTCCCCAGAAAATGGAGAAGACAGAATACTGCTCCAGTTACCCACATTATAATCGACCGGAAGCTGATACCGCAGCGCCTCGCCCCGGACACACTCCGCCAACACGTGATAGATATCTTCAACTTTTTGACATTCAGAGCAATCTGGTGAATTAGAAACCTTCATCATATATTTGAACTAGTTTGAAGGAATGTGCCCGGAGCGAAGTCTTAGTAGAGCTACAATAGTTTTCCTGTCCATGACAAGACTTGTGAATGTCAAAGAAGCAAGTGAGGTGTGTAAGAATGGGCCTAAATGGCGCTCTGTTGTTCGTGCCTATCCCGCAAGGGAACTGGCGTGAAGTTATGTATGTATGTATGTATGTGTGTATGTACAGTTTACGGGTCAACCCCTGGTGCATGCCTCTTGTGGGTCACTCAGCTCCCCGGGGTGGTCTACTTACAGAGCGTAGGGGCGTTACGGTGCAGTCACTGTAAAAGCGCTATAAATGGGGCGCAGGTTTAGGTTTAGTGGGTAGTTTGGCGGCCGATTCTCGCCGACAGCTTCGTCTTAGAAGCAAGCGTGGAGAACCGGTCGCTGAGAATCCCACACACCCTCGATGCAGGCCTTATGCCTGCATGCAGACCCTTCCTTCGAAGGGTCCGAGGATGGTGTCCAAAAACATTCCCCCTGCGTTATCAAAAAAAATAAAAAAATGGTGCATGCCTCTTGTTCAAAGAGGTTACAACACAGGTTACATTGTATTAATTTTATATGTTACTATTTTATATTACCTACCGGAGCCTTAAGAACAGACGAGCTTGCATGACAAGAGTTATGAATGTCAAAGAGGCAAGTGAGGTGTGTAAGAATAAGCCTAAATGGCGCTCTGTTGTTCGTGCCTGCCCCGCAAGGGAACTGGCGTGAAGTTATGTATGTATGTATGTATGTACTATTTTATATATTACCCCGGAAGATTCACTTCATTTTATATCACAAACTATCCCATCTCCCATAAGAAAAGTATCTATGGCACTTTTCACTATTAAAACTACATATGTACACCAAAATGGCCAAATCGACCACACCGACCATATCGACCAAAATGACCAAATTAACCAAAATGACGAAAATGGCAAATCACAAAATAAAAACCTATCCTACTCTCTGGGATAATCTTTACATAAATCTAATCCGAAACTTATTCCATTATCCAGGATGAAGAGTATCCCTAGTCCACCCTCGGTATTAAAATTACATATTTAATGAATTTCAGCCAAATCGGTCTAATAGGTTTTCCGTATAAAAAAAAACAAACAGACAAATATATTTCTATCCCGGAAACTTTTATCCGTGCAGGAATGGAGAAAGAATACAATTTCCTGCGGCCGGGCGGCTTGTCGTAGGAGGCGACTTAACAACCCACAGCCAGGTGGTAGGGCATTTGCCCGACTGGATGGCTACCACCCCTGGTCTAAATTATGTCGCCATAACAACCTTGAGTTGTGTTCCGGCATTAGTGGCCAGGTTCCAGTCTCCCTTAAGAGAGCAGCAGCGCATTTGTAGCAACTTTGGTGTTGCAAATGTCCATAGGCGATGGTAACCGCTTTCCATCGAGTGGGCCGTCTGCCTGTCTGCTGATCTCCTGCAATAAAAATTTAAAAAAACTAGACAAAACATCGCGCTCATTTTTTTTGGCAGCGCACAAGCGTATTTGTGTTCTAGTTCTTTAAACGAATTGATTTTTCTTTCAAAATATTAGATAACTAGGGGCGGTTTCACCCGCGCTCTGTCCCGCTCCCGTGGTATATAGCGTCATGTTATATAGCCTATAACGCTCCCTGTTAAAGTAGCTTTCGAACGGTAAAAGAATTTTTAAAATCGGTTTAGTAGATCCATAGATTACCCCCCTGCAACGTCACAAACTTGACCTCTTTATAATATTAGTATAGATTGGTCCACCAACACCAAGATCCTTAGTGCGTTATTTTATCACCCTGAATGAAATAAAGGAGGCCTATACATGACGGCCTCTGTGGTTGAGCGGGCTAAGCCTTTGCCGGCGTACCTCACTGCAACGCAGAGGTTCCAGGTTCCATTCCTGGTATAGTAAATTTCGGAAAAACGTATTTTCTCCGTTATTTACTAAGGTCTGGGTGTCTGGGATCGGCCCCCAGAGTAGTCCGTTGTATATTACCCATAACACAAGCGTAACTTGCTTAATTTGGGGATATACAATATGTGTGTTTGTCTGCCGATTATTATTATTATATTATTAACATGGCATTGCTCTAGCTAGGGTACCTATAATATCTAAAATCAAGGGCGCAATTATAGAAGCTCGCATAGGGCGCATGAAAGGCTATTTACGGCACTGCTGTGCCCACCTACTAAATCACAAAAGTCAATTGGATAATTGCAGGTCCTCCCCCAGCGCCTTGTAGCGGCCCCAAGCAGCCTCCGCCACTGACCTTCCTTAATGTCCATTGTAGAGGAATAAAGGTTTCCAAAGACGGGTCTACAGTGACGAGATTCAATGCAGAATGCGGAACGGTGTACAGTGCTAGACCTGTTCACGTCTATGAAAGGGTTAGTAGGCCTTAAATCTTCTATCTGGGCAGGAACGGAGAAAGAATACAATTTCCTGCGGCCTGGCGGCCTGTCGTAAGAGGAGACTAAAGAACCCACAGCCAGGTGGTAGGGTATTTGCTCGACTGGATGGCGACCACCCCTGGTCTAGAGTATGCCGCCATAACAACCTTGTGTTGTGTTCCGGGATTAACCTGGTCAGTTCCAGCCTCCTTTAAGAGACCAGCAGCGCATTTGTAGCACCTTTGCTGTTGCTGCTGAACTCCTGCAATAAAAAAAAAATCTTAATACTAAAATTCTTTGGAAGCATTGCTAGACTCATGATTTTTTTTCGAAGTGAAACTTCTATATAGACGGGGGGGGTATTAGGATTTTTTCTGTGACGAAAAGCGTTACGGCCGCGTTAAGGGGCGGCATAATTTATTATTATTTATTAGAGTAGGCTATGGATGTTTTTCTTTGGTTCCGGATCAAATTCAGTTCTTTTGTTTGATAAAATGTGCATTCATTATAACCTAACCAAATCATAATTTGCAGTAAACCTGCGAAAAATTTAAATGTGTGCTGGGACACATAGTAGAAGTGAAACTTCAACGGACAAGTGGAAAAACGAATCGCAACAGACAAGTGGAAAAATGAATAGCAACGGACAAGTGGAAAAACGAATGGCAACGGATAAGTGGCAAAACGAATGTCAACGGATAAGTGGCAAAACGAATGGCAACGGATAAGTGGCAAAACGAATGGCAACGGACAAGTGGAAAAACGAATGGCAACGGATAAGTGGCAAAACGAATGGCAACGGACAAGTGAAAAAACGAATGGCAACGGATAAGTGGCAAAACGAATGGCAACGGATAAGTGGCAAAACGAATGGCAACGGATAAGTGGCAAAACGAATGGCAACGGACAAGTGGAAAAACGAATGGCAACGGATAAGTGGCAAAACGAATCGCAACAAAATTTTAACTGGAAGTTTTACAAGCAGATTGTTAATGTACTCGTCCAATCTGAGAACTTCAAGTTAAAATTTTGTTGCATTTAATTTTGCCACTTGTTCGTTGCCATTTGTTTTTCCACTTGTCCGTTAAGGTTTCACTTCTACTATGTGTCGCAGCACACATTTCGATTTTTCGCAGGTTTACTGCAAATTATGATTTGGTTAGGTTTAGGTACATTTTATATATTTATATAGAAGTTTCACTTCAAAAAATCAGGGGGCATAATTCAGATCAGGAGATTCCGAAAATGTTAACATAATTTTTTTAGTAGTTTTGTCTGTTTGTCTGTCTGTTAGAGCATCACATGAAACTACTGAACATATATAAACATGATACAGTGCTGGCTTAGAACCCGAGTTAATACTTAGGATACTTTTTATCCCTTAAATGATGTTGTTTCCATCAAATAGACAGATTAGCTAAATAGATGGCGCAATCCCGTTTTTTCAATTCACTAACAAATATCTACGTTGTCATAAACAACATGTCATTCGTTGTTTTACTCTAAATCGGGTTGGCTTCGACTCGCCTCTATGTGTTTCTGTGCAGTTGTGTAGACTATGAACTTAGTTTCTTTGTTATTATTATATACTAGCGGCCCGGCGCGGTTTCACCCGCGCTGTGTTCTGCTCCCGTGGTATATAGAGTCATGTTATATAGCCTATGACACTCCATGTTAACGTAGCTTTCCAACAGTAAAAGAATTTTTAAACTCGGTTTAGTAGATCCAGAGATTACCCCCTACAACGTCACAAACTTACAAACTTTACCTCTTTGTAATATTAGTATAGATATGTAAAAACTTAAGAAAGGAATTTAGTTTTTAAAATTTTGAAAAATTAAGTTTTTGTGTAAGTAAAATAAAGCCATAAATATTGATGCAAAACGGCCCTTGCAAGGGTTTTATTACCCCTTTGAATTTGAGTAATCTATTGTTCGCGCTAATCTCTTTGTGCACGCTGCCTTAAGACGTCATAAATCCTTCTTTCCTTTGTTGGTCTTTCGTGCGTATTCTTGTAAGCCATTACGCTGACAATTTAACGATTTCAAGAAACAGTGGGCGGCATGTTGCTAGGAGGCCAAGTCTAATAAACAAATGGATGAGGGTCGGTCAGTCGGGAAATGCGCCAGTCGTGTTCTCACTGCGAACGAGGCGTTCCATAGTGCACTTTCGGAGCGAGTATCTTATAACGACGAACTTTGCACGATTTATGTGATAACGATTTTCTGCCCTGCGCTTTGGTTTTGTTGTATTCGGCTATACTCGTAAGAAGTGTGAATTACGTGTGTGTACTTCTAATAAACTTTGTGATAATTCCAATGGCATTTTCGAATTTACATCTTACCCACAAATTCGTAACAATATATTCAAGTATATTATCATTTTTATAAGATCGCGACGGACCTCTTATACTCATTTTGATTTCGCCTCCTACAGATATGTTTACGCTTCTTGGAAGTAACGGATACGTCCTCCAGGATCACTGCTGGTTTCACCAATTGCGACCCAAGTACATCAATCACTTCTTCAACCCCGAAATGGTCGCTCTCTTTGGAAGCAGATTTCTGCACAAAAGGCACCATATTTTGCTACTACGTCGATGTATCTGGTGTGGTACATTTCGAAATCAACGGCAAATATAGAGGAGTTCTTCTGGATGGAGTTGATACAAGTAATCATCTCTGGATGCGTTTATACATAAATAAGTTTGGAACTGAAGTGGAATTGCTTGATCCTCGAAATCAGGCCAATGGAGAAACAATTGATAGTCATTTGGAAGCACAAGGAATGATCAGTGAAATGAATGTTGATGATCTGCCCACACCGTTTCGCTCGGTACCATTGCCACTACACAAAATCAAAGGCACTAATGTCCAAACTAACGAATTTGGTGAAGCAGCGAGGTTGGATTCTGAAATAAAGCATGGATACGTGTTCATAGCCCATCTGTTAAAATTATCATATACGATACACATTCAAATACTGCAAACAGAAACTGCTTATTCGGGAAGTTTAGCCATCGGAATAACTACATGTAATCCGGACAATTTGAACCCAAGCGACTTACCAGAAGACCCTAGGTTGTTGCTTCGTCGACCAGAGTATTGCGTGGTAAGCAGTGATGTGGCGAGTGGTATGAAACGTGGAGATTACTTGGAGGTAACTTTAATGACGAGTGGAGAAGTGCAAGTGGGCCGAAATGGATCGCCAAAAGAAACAATTATGCACGTAATTAATTCTTTGCCGCTTTGGATGTTTGTAAATATTTATGGAGCAACACAGAAGATAAGAGTAATACATCCTCTCGATTCATTGGGTAAGGAAATAAATCTGTAATTTTCACACTTAATAGGGTTTCCCTGTGACTTTTCACAATCTACCAGTTGATAAATATTTTCTCATCATCAGAATCAGATCATCAGTTCTCAAAAGATCAGCTTTAGAATTTATTAATTCTTTCCAAGGGTTGTCTGGAAGAGATCATTTTTTTAGCGATAAGGCCGTTCTTTTTATTTTTCTACTTATGTATGTGTATGCTTTGGTGTACAATAAAGAATTATCTATCTATATATCGTCATCATGTGAGCCTTAAATCCCGGTTGCTTTCAGTGTTCGCTTCGGTACCCAGGGTGTCCGTTTTTTACCGTATATTCTCCATTTCGCACGTTTTTGATCCGCCTGTCATCCTTCACGACGGCAAGCCAGCATTTCTTAGGCCTACTCCTCCGCTCTGGATGGACCTGGTAATCTAGGCGACACGGTTAGACATTTGTTCTACACGTGTCTAACCGGTTTCCGTAAAATGCGGCCCTACCAGTGTAAACGACTCAGTTGCACTTGTCTCATATGCGAGAAGATTGGCGCAGGTGTGGGAGTGCTTGCTGCAGTCGTTCCGCGTAACTTCTCATATCCAACGCAGGATATTCATTTTCGGATCATGCAGTTCTTCATATGTCGTACAAGTACGGGCTAGGCTTCACTGTTATACAAAATGACGAGGTCTGACCTGTCCTTTTAACTTAACCGGTATTTAAGCATTGCAAATAACACCTGTCACCTCACGTCATTTGTCTCAAGCTGCTGAGCAACGCAAAAATGGAAATGAGACTTTGATTCTAAAGGTCCTAAATTAGACAACTCTTAAAACGTATGATTATTCGACGATTGATAAATCCTGAGCGAATTCAGCGACCCTTTTCATTTCACAAATAAGTTTAAGGCGTTATGCAAGTTATTGACTACAGAGATATTCTCTTTGACAAAAGAACCACAATAAGGTTCAGACTTCGAAATTTAATGAATTATCGTCCAATTTCCACCACCGATTGGCCACTATATTATTGTTACGTGCTGTGGTTATCGGGATTGGAAGGAAACACCGATCTAAAAGAATATGTCATTATTTAAGCCAATGCAACTCACACTGAACAGTCAGCCCGATACGTTGTCCAAGTCCGGGATAAAACTACACTCGACGACAGTCACGAATAGATAACACAAACCAGCTCATAGACTTTTACAATGCTTCCACGACGACAAGTCTTCTTCTTTGACGTGCGCAACTCCACCTTCCCGCATGACCACTCCAGCGCTCCCTCACCGATGCGACACTCGGAAGATGCCTGATGCTCTCCAACGAGTATTCCTGCTGTATCGCCTACTGCGCCGCTCCCGATGACCCCATGTGTAGCCTCGGCGCACCCATGGTGCTCGGCCCCAAGACTCGAACCAGGGTCCAACCGTCCTTCCTTCCGCGTGAGTCGAACCACACGCGTGTCACCTCCGGCGCTTCCCAATACGACACTCACAGACTGCCCACAACGCCCATGTGCAACATCACGCCGTAATCCGCACAGCGCCACCTTCACCGACCCAGCCGCAGGTTCAACGCACTCACCGGTACTCGCCTCCGAAACTCGTACCAGGATCCTCTTCATCTGCTCGTCGAACCGCCAACGACCCTCTGCAGCCTCAGCGCGTAGACCGGTACTTGCCTCCGAGGTTCCCCTTCACCCAACTAGGCCGTCCTCTTCGTCTTCCTCTCGCTTCGATACTCCTTCCGACACTCTTTGCTTTCGCTTCGCTAGCCCGTGCGAGTCTGCCTCCGTGCGCAAATTGTCGCGCTTATATATCCGGTCGACACTAAGTCTATCCTTATCCAACAAATATTCCCGTCCTTGTTACTTATTACGAGTTTATTCCGGTTCCTTCTCGAGTATATCCATCTCTTTTTAACATTTGTCTGAACTGAAAAAAAAACCTATATTTCTATCTTGCTCTTTCGTGTCCTTGTATTGCAATATTGTATTGTGTTATTGTTAAGGCGAAGACTACACGCTATTGTCTTAAGGGGAATAAATTCTGCTACGCGTGTCCGACACATTATGTACACTCCTAGTGATATATCGAGAGACTCGGACAGCACCGATAGATACTGAATTGAGACCATAAGTGTTCCGAATTTCCCCTCTAGAACCCTTCAAACCGCCTTGGGCAAGCGGACATGAGAGCCATGTTGGAACCATTGTATTGATTGCAGCTCGCTGGACCTGATCTGTGTTATAACAAGCTGTCACAGAATACCGGCGTCAATGGTTAACCTTGAGCTAGTATTATGTCGTACGGTGAGTGAGTGATTTCCCTTTCCCCCTATCTTATCCTCTATTCTAAAGACTATTGGACGTATTGGCATAGCCCCTGGTATTCCTAATGCTCCATAAACGACAGCAATCACTTCTACCAGGTGGACCGACTGTCTTCCTAGTTCAGGTAATAAAAATAGCAGGTAGTATTTCTTGTTTCTTTAAAATGGGATAACTCAAGCCCGGCAGTGGTATGTTAAGTACTTATAAATACATGATTAATTGCAAATTTTCTTCCAGCGCCTCATAACATCCCTTATGAGTGTACCCTCAAGAGGCCACCACCGCTGACCTTCCACAATGATCCCGATATGAAAGACATAAGGGTCTCTAAAGATGGATTTAAAGTGATCAGTCTGGATAAAAAATGTGGAAGCGTATACAGCGCTAGGCCTGTTAACATTAACGAAAAGGTAAGTTGTTAGTTTATCCCATTTGCAAATTTCATCATGTAATGTATCCGAAAATGGGAAATATCTTGAATAGCTTTTGATTTTAAACAAAAATGTAACGCCACCACACTGTCATCGCGTGGCTATTTTGTGAATGTCTTTGTACGTGCGAACGTTTTCCGTCCTCCTATAATGTCACCTCAATGCTGACGCCCAAATATAATTTATCCAGTCCAGGGCATGTTTGCTCCATACGTTACTGAAGTTGCCGTGGGCCAGCCCACTGTCACTTGGACTTGCACAACAGCAAGTTAATTTTGCTATGTCGTTTACATTAGTTCTCTTACAGAAATCCTCATTTCTGATTCTATCCATAAGAGAAATACGCTCCATACCCGCTCAGCGACTTCAAATTTGTATACCAGTCCCTCCGTCAGTATCCACGTCACGGCACCGTATGTCACTATGGGTAGGCCACATTGCTCGAAGAATTTCGCTTTCAAGCATTACGAAATGATCAACAAGAAGAATGGACGAAATTTACTCAGTGTCCTCCCTGCACTTGAATTTATGCAAATACGCCGAGAACCCTCCCTGCCCTAACTGTATTATGGTTATCACAAATGGCAGTGCTAGTTACTTGTTATAACTTTGCTTCTTGCAGGTGTATTTGCGCTTCTTGGAAGTAAACAGTTTCGACCCCAATATTATGGCAGGTTTCATGAATCGTGATCCAATGTCACTCGCCACAAATTTTACCTGGGAATCTGTAGAAATCTGGAACACCCACTTAAAAGCAAAGTTCTACACGAAAAGCACTGTTTTGAGCTACTCGGTCGATTTGGCCGGTGTAGTAAGTTTTTATAACGACGGCAAATTTGGAGGGCTTCTCTTTAAAGGAGTTGACACATGCAATCCTTTTTGGATGTCTCTAAATATAAGTAAGACCGAAACTGTTGTGCAATTCGTTGAACCTCAAAATTTCGGTCAGGAAAGGAGGATAAAAACTCGTCGTAGTTCGAGATACATGCGGAGTAGCATGAATACTTTGGCAGTTGATAATTATCCCACGCCGTTCTGCTCGGAAACTCTACCACTACACAAGACCAAAAGTAGTAATATCCAAACGAACGAGTTTGGTGAAGCTGCGAGATGCGGTTCTGAAATAAACTATGGCTACGCGTTCACAGACCAACCAATACAAATCTCAAACACTATATACATTCAAATTTTGCAAACAGAAAAAGATTGTTCAAAAAGTTTAGCCATCGGAGTAACTTCATGTAATCCGGAATACTTAACGCCAAGTGACTTACGAGAAGACCCTAAGTTGTTGTCTCAACAACCAGAGGATTGGGAAGTGATCAGAGATGTGGCAAACGATATGAAACGAGGCGAGTACTTGGAGGTAACTTTGAGGGCGAATGGAGACTTCGAAGTTGGCCGAAATGGGTCACGGCCATTGACACATATGTTTGTAAATAATATTCAGCCGCTCTGGTTATTTGTAAATATCTATGGAGCAACACAGAAAATAAGATTATTAAGCCGTCTCAATCCGTTTGGTAAGGAATTAATCCGTAATGTTGTTTCATAACACTTCCTGTAGCTTTTCACAGTATCCCTGTATCAGTGGCGTGGACTTCATACAACTCGATTCCTACCTTTAAGAAACTAGCGACCAAAAGGTGAAAAGCACCATGAATTTATTGACGGTTAGGTTTTGTATTCGTGCGTATATTATTACTGTCTCTAAGGGCCATTCATTAATTATGTAAGGACGATTTTGAAGATTTTTCAACCGGCTTACCCTAGCCGAAATTCGACCACCATTCTATATATATATATTTTTATTGCTGTAGATCAGCAGACAGGCAGACGGCCCACTTGATGGAAAGCGGTTACCATCGCCTATGGACATTTGTAACACCAAAGTTGCTACAAATGCGCTGCTGCTCTCTTAAGGGAAACCCGAACCTAGTCACTAATACTGGAACACAACTCAAGGTTGTTATGGCGACATACTTTAGACCAGGGGTGGTAGCCATCCAGTCGGGCAAATGCCCTACCACCTGGCTGTGGGTTGTTAAGTCGCCTCTTACGACAGGCCACCCCGCCGCAGGAAATTGTATTCTTTCTCCGTTCCTGCACGGATAATAATGTATCTACGCAATGTTTCCATGGAAAATTTAATCCATGCTTGCTCCACAGATTTTTTAGGAGACTCAATGTTAGCGTGTCGCTTAGGCCAGGCTTTGTCCTCTAAAACTGGCCATTATTTATAGTGTAAGGGGTTCACATCTGGGCTAAACGAGGGCCACTCTTCAGCTCTTATAAAGTCCGGAATTTTGTTTTCGATCTAAGCTTGGATAATTCATGCCATATAACCAGGTACAGTGTCCTGCTGGAAAGTCCACAGTACATTTTTATAAAGTGTATTGGTGAACGGTTTCACAACATTGTCTGAGACGGTCTCTCATTATACAAAAAAGCTATGTGACTCCTTGATATTGACTCCACAAATCTACTATTTGTTTGCTTTAATTTTTTAAATAAAACTGCCCAGCAAAAACATTCAAACATCCACCAAATGCTTATTTTATGGACTGATTGCAAGTTGTCTCTCAGTGTTCGAGAGACCGCCACGGCTAAAATTCCTCGAGCAGAAACATGATGAAGGCATCCGGATTCACGAAGACGGTTTTACAGTAGTAAAGTTGTTTTGCTCCAAGTTTGGACGGGCATACAGCGCCAGACCTGTTGGGGTTAACGAAAAGGTTAGTACATGAAATAAGAGGATCAAATTGAATCAATTTGGTTGAAAGGCACAGAACTGAAAAGAGACTATGGTATTTGTGGGGGTTGATTTAGACGTTGTGTGGTGCGTCTATGATAGCTACACCGTTGGACAGGGTGACGCACCACTAGGCGAGAGCCCATGGCTCAAACGCCGTAAGATTACAAAATAAGACAAGTCTGTTGTACTCTAGACCTAAGACTATGTATACAAACACGTTCGTAGATTCATCTTCGAAGGTTTTGTCTGTTTTCTGTATTGACAGATCTTGGCAAGTACATGGACTACTCAGTTTTAATTTTGCTAATTGTGTAGCAATAAATTATTTCATGTACGTAACGTAGCAGTATTCAATAACTTTGAATGATTCATGTTTATGTTTACATGGAGTACTTTGGTTTTTCTTTATTGCACGAGTTCTTCAGATAGCCCACCTGATGGAAAGCGGTTACCATCGCCTATAAAACTTTGTAGCACCAAAGCCGCTACCAATGTGCTGCAGTTCTCCAAAAGGTACCTGGCCATTAATGCAGGAACACAACTCAAGGTTGTCCTGGCAGTATACCTTAGACCAGGGCTGGTACCCATCCAGACAGGCAATTACCCTACCACCTGACTGTGGGTTGTTTTGTTGTCTCTCAGGACAGGCCGCCCGGCCGCTGGAAATTGTATTCTTTCTCTGTTTCTGCACAGATACAATTGGTTGATTCATTTAAATTGAAAGACAGACAAGACCCGTATATTATTGTCTTAAAATTCTAAATTAAGTAGTCCAAGCTGATTGTAAATACTTATTCTGGATTTACTTCTTACAGATATGCTTACGTTTCTTGGAATTGTACCGAAATCCGCGTATTTTCATAGGTTTTATAACCAGACACAAACGTGACTTAAGGCTATTTGCGCAATCTATGGAATGGTGCAAAATGCTTGAACCAGAAATCTGCACCATAGGCGCTACTTTTAGCTACTACTTTGACACAGCTGGCGTTGTGCATTTTGAAATTAATGATGAATATATGGGAAATTGGTTCAGAAGAGTTGATCCGAAAGAGTCTCTTTGGGCGTGTTTAGACATTAAGTCGCTGGGTATTGTGATGCGATTTGTAAACCCTTGCAATCTGGTCTACAATCAAAGTATTGAATATTCGCCGATTCCGATTCCCTCGAATTTAACACCAGTAAACCTACACAGAACCAAAGGTCGTAATATCAAAGTTAACGACAACGGTGAAGCTGAGAGGTTGGATTTTAATTACGGATACGTATTCACAGCAGAACCAATGGAACTAGAACAGCCGATATTCATTCAAATTCTCGAAACCGAAACCGCGTATACAAGAAATTTAGCCATCGGATTAACTTCTCGCGATCCAGCGACTTTAGATCCGGATGGTTTACCAGGAGATTCTAATTTGTTATATGGTCATCCAGATTATTTCGTTGTTCATAATAATAAGACTATGCGTGATATTAAGCGAAGCGATGAACTGGTATTAACTGTGACGTTAAATGGAGAAGTCCAACTCAGACGGAATGATGAACCATTTCGGACACTTCAGCAAATAGACCATTCAGTACCACTTTGGGCCTTTGTGAACGTATATAGAGCGACGCGGAAGGTTAGACTACTGACTTCCCGGTTACCAGCAGGAAATTCGCCCCCGCAGCCGAGTGTATCAGGGGTGTCTCCAACAAGGACAACTGTTCCATCGCTTGTAGCCAGTGAAAATACGGAACCTTTGAGCATTGATAGCAAAAGACCTGGTAAGGATCACAATGTTTCATGTTCTTACTACTAGCTTTTGCCCACAGACTCACTTGCGTTAATGTAAGCTTTGTACACATAATGCACGACCGGCCATTGAGAGGCCTCGGTTAATCTCCTCCCGGGCTCGGAGAATTCTTATAAATGTCCAACGTAATTCTTATTTGAAAGAAAGTAAAGAAGAAATAGTGACATACTTACGTTGCTTACATGTATCTTAAAAACTAAAAGCATGTTTTGAGAATCTGTACGCCGCATTTTCAGCAAACAAGGTTTGCACTCAGCCTATTACTGTGCCGGCATAATATCCGACATTCGCTGATCTTCAGTGCAAACCTTCCTTTTGGCGTATTTGTAAATGCGTATTGAGTGACCGTAACGCCACCCAGCGAAGGTGGAACTAGCCATAAGACCAAGACATTAAATTTGTGCTGGCATTGTTGTTTACCTTGCCATAACGATATATTTGTTTGGTTGCAAAGGTGGTCTCAATAAATCGCGACCACAGTGCCATTTTTGGTTTATATTTGTCTATCTGTTGTATATAATATGGTTAGAATTTTTATTTTATTTTTATTGTTGGAAAATGGTTACTGGTGGTATTACCCATGTACTGCCATACTCGTAGATGGGATTGGAACCCGGCCATTAATGCCGGAACACAAGTCAAGGTTGTTATGGCGGTATACTTTAGACCAGGGGTGGTAGCCATCCAGTCAGTCCAGGGAAAATACACTACCACCTGCGGGTTGTTTTGTCGCTTCTTACGACAGGCCGCCTGGCCGCAGCAATTAGTATTCTTTCCCCGTTCCTGCACGGATGAAATTCGCCTTTCACCATTATCGCCAAGATTCACCAAGTTGGGATGGCACTAGCACCACCAAAGAAATACCATTGCCACCCTCGTCAGGGATACCCACTAAAACCCCTCGGTGTTCCTTCCTTCACCTTTTGCCAGGCCTACGGGAGAGCGGAGCTCATCCAACTCCATGTGCCCTGGCAGGCGGGAGCCCTTAGGGCCACGTCCACTGCCGGACGGAAGCATTACCTCAGGCGTCGTCTCTCTCAGAGCTATCGTCTTTCGGAAAAAAAATTTGCCCTATGGGAGGATCTACGTGATACGCCCTCTTGAAGCCGTTATTAGTAGATGGGCACACTTTCCCAGGGAAACTCACAGCTAAATGTCGTCTGCCCTTCGGTGGCGGTGCGTTCTCCTTTAGCGGTAGTGGAGCAAGTTAATACTCCGCCTCCTCCTTAGCGAGAATTGCGGGTTCGCAAAGGAGGACTAAGAGTCTCATTCGGGATTGCTTCCAACCATGGCCGGGGACGAGAGGTCAAATCCAGTTATGACGCTAATCTGCCTAAACAGAGTACACCTGGAGGGTGAGCAGTGCTATATTCTCGTCACCCTTCTGGAAATTATGGCACTCTGACGATTGTTCGCGCTCTAACCGAAGATTCATGCCCCAAGAGTCATCGACTGGAATGTTAGGGTGCCATGTCTTTTGTGTGCCCAGTTGTGCATGATGGAGTCGAGACCCGCGCTGGGTTGTCCTAGGCGATCTCCAGGCACTAGTCTGATGGTCCAATCATACCCGTTTTTGGTATCACGCACACGTAGATACGTGTTCAGCACAAGTAAAGCCCTCTCGCCTCCTTGAAATGCATGAACTATAATAAAATATTTCTCTCACTAACAGATCCATCAACAAGTATAGCACAAGATGTCGTAAAAGTCGACCAAGTAGGAGCTGAATGCATAGTCTGCAACGAAGAGTCAGTAAACAGTGTGTTGTACCGTTGTGGGCATATGTGGATGTGTCTCAAATGTGCCAGAAAGCAATGGCGGGGAGACAGAAGTGACCGATGCCGTACATGTAGGGAACAGAGAGATATGAACCCAAGGCCATCTTAAGCATATTGGGTGCGAAGAGCAAATTACGCCCACCTTACCAACAAATT
Organism: Dendrolimus kikuchii; assembly: GCA_019925095.2. Classification (NCBI taxonomy): domain Eukaryota; kingdom Metazoa; phylum Arthropoda; class Insecta; order Lepidoptera; family Lasiocampidae; genus Dendrolimus; species Dendrolimus kikuchii. The sequence goes on along the minus strand of CM034415.1, from coordinate 2,561,919 downwards.
CAAACTCATAAAGAGATGTTACATTGTAGTTTAAAATGTTCTTGCCAAATTGGCGTGCAAATGTATATTATCAATAAATCAGAGAAAACGTTTATGATAATATTTATTAATTTCTGATATTAAAAAAAGATATATCACACTATTGTACACCAAAGCATAGAAAAATACAAGACATAGTACAATGGGCGGCCTTATCGCTAAAAAGCGATCTCTTCCAGGGACAACCCTTGGCAGGGATTAATAGATTTTTAATAAATAATAATAAGTATACACATACATACATAACTTCACGCCAGTTCCCTTGCGGGGTAGGCACGAACGACAGAGCGCCATTCAGGCTTATTCTTACACACCTCACTTGCTTCTTTGACATTCATAGCTCTTGTCATGCACACTCGTCTGTTCTTAAGACTCCTGACATCACCTTCTGCTAGTACACGATCAATTTGATCATGGAAGGTGTGTCGTGGCCTTCCACGACTTCTGCATCCATCCACTTTTGCATTGTATATCTGTTTAGTTATTCTTTCATCATGCATTCTTTCCACATGCCCGAACCACCGGAGCATTCCTTTCCTTACCTTCACCCCGACACTCTCTTTCAGACCAACTCTCTTTCTTACTTCGGTATTGCGAACGCGGTCCGCGAGCGTCACTCCGCAGATTTTGCGCAGTGCTCGCATCTCGACCGCGTTTACTCTACTTTCATGCTCTGTCTTCCATACCCAACTCTCGCTTCCATACGTGAGCGTAGGTCTGGTACCAGCACCGCGTTGTGTACCGCGAGCTGGGCCCACTGGCTGAGGTTCTTAGCGCCTAGAAGTTTACCTAACGCTCCATTCAAACTATTCCCCAAATTCACTCTTCTTTCTATATCAGCGGTGTACCTTCCATCCCTGCTAAAAGCACACCCAAGATATACAAACTCACTCACTTGCTCCAGCATAACATCATCGACCATTATCCTTGCATTCGTTCTGGTTTCTTCTCTTTCAAACACCATAACCTTTGTTTTCTCCGCATTCAAATGTAAGCCTCTCGCCTGACAGTCATCTTTCATCATTGTGACTAGTGTTTGCAGTTCTGATGGCGATTCGGCTAAAAGCTAAATAAGTGTACAACACACATAAGTACAAAAACAATATGAATATAATAACATACACACACGTATATATTATACATATAACAATACAATAAATTAATTTAATTACTACAGAAATTTCATAAATTTACACTAAGCAAAAGTACATACGTTACAAAAAAATTCATTATAGGTTTTATAATGATGATAAGGAATGCTCCGGTGGTTTGGGCATGTGGAAAGAATGCATGATGAAAGAATGACTAAACAGATATACAATGCAAAAGTGGGTGGATGCAGAAGTCGTGGAAGGCCACGACACACAGAAGGTGATTTCAGGAGCCTTAACAACAGACGAGCGTGCATGACGAGAGCTATGAATGTCAAAGAAGCAAGTGAGGTGTGTAAGAATAAGCCTGAATGGCGCTCTGTTCGTGCCTACCCCGCAAGGGAACTGGCGTGGAGTTATGTATGTATGTATGTGTATGTATAATGATAATATTATTTATCTCGTGGCGAAGATTCATGTGAATAGCGACACCTCGGATCTGACTCCGGGTCCCAAGGCAAAGACCTCGCCTCCGTGCTTGCCTTAGCCAGCCGGCAAGGAGTGGAGATGGCTATAGCTAAGACTCAAGCTCCGGGGGTGGAAATGATAAATGGAATAACGTCGGAAGTAGCGATAATAGTACATTATGGTACTAGTGTGTAACATTGGTGATTACCGCCGAGGCGCCATTGAGACTCGAGCAATAGGCGAGGGTCTTAAGAGAGCCGAGGACGGTAACCATCAATACACACGTGTATCATACGACGTTTTTCAACACACTTGTGAATAAAATAACAACAAAAACTCATTTTATTTAGTAGATAAAAAAGTTATATATGAGTGAAAGTTTTATTTGTTAAACACGTACGAGTTAAAATTATCTATTTAAATAAGAAGTTGCATGAAATGAGCAAGCAATAGGAACATTAATTTATTTGTTCTATAGAACACGATCTTTTTTTTGAATAAAAACTTTTTTAAGAACAAAGCAACTCAACCAATAAAATTTAAAAAAAATCTATAACTCACTAGTGAGTTATAATTTTTTTTACTCACAGTTTGATTATGGGTGTCATTCCTCTTAAGAGAGACTGGAACCTGGTTACTACTGCCGGAACACAACTCAAGGTTGTTACGGCGACATACTTTAGACCAGGGGTGGTAGCCATCCAGTCGGGAAAATTCCCTACCACCTGGCTAATATACAGACACGGCATGTTTAGAATTTTATAATGTTATAGATTGCCTCGTTCGATTCAAGCACAATTACGAATAAATAAGTTATCTTTTTGTATTAAATTTTGCTATTAAATATAGTTTCATAATAAAATAAATTAAATTTATTAACTTACAAACATCGCTATAATTACAGTCGTCACCAATACGATAGCGTGGTACACATAATAAATTATATATGTATATGTAATAGTCATAACATATTATAATATAGTATGTAGTTTTTTTTAAGGTGATTGCTTCAATGCCATTTATGCATTGATTTTGCCAATGTCGAGTACATAGAAAAGTCAGGTGATATATAAAAGTAATTTTGGCCGGCAAATTAAAAAGAAAAAGAAAATTCTGCCAATCTAATACACTACAATAAACATAATATTTACAACAAACCATAGGAGCAAAGGACAAAACTAAATAATAACTAACTGCAAGTCAATCTAAGTATAATATATATATATACTATACAATCTATATACTATACTATACAATATATATGTCAGGAGCCTTAAGAACAGACGAGTGTGCATGACAAGAGTTATGAATGTCAAAGAAGCAAGTGAGGTGTGTAAGAATGGGCCTAAATGGCGCTCTGTTGTTCGTGCCTACCCCGCAAGGGAACTGGCGTGAAGTTATGTATGTATGTATGTATACAATCTATTATAAGATAATTTTATTCACGGTCAAGAATTTACAAAGAATATATACAAATGATTTAGGTATGCGATAAAGTTAAAAGAACACCTACTATTAACAGGACGAGGGCAATTAGCAGGAAGAATATCATAAAGAGGAGTAGAAATTTTACGGCAATGGAAAAAGATATGTTCTATGGAACCTTCGCCCAGACCACACTCACATAAAGAATTATCACGAATCCTAAGTTTTGCTAAAATAGTACCTATGCAGTTCTTGTGAATTCAGTCAGTACAGATAAAAATGACAATTTGTTGACATATCTAGTTCAATGTTCGCAAGGCCTGGCATCGGCGCCTTATTAAGCAAGTTGGTCCTGCCGTGTGGAATAATGAAATACAATGCAGTATGGGTACCGTCGCCTATGTGCGATATTATTTTCTGATCTACACTTTAATATCAGAAAATGTAGTTTATTAAATATGGTGTGAAAATAGTTAAAGATGCGTTACAGATAAATAAAAGCAGATAGCATAGAATGTAATTAATAATCATAAAATATAACAATGTATAGATATAAAATAATTATGATAGGTAAGAAATAATATGTATAACGTATATTTATCATAATATACATATAAGTCAAAACTGATGTAAAAGGTCTCCGTCATAATGACGGAGGAAAGTATATAGACATACATAATATATAAAAAAATATCAGAAAGTAATAGGTATTGATGTTAATGTAGTGGCACACTTACAAGCCAATAGATGGCACTGTGCAATAATTGATGTCACAAACGTTTCCCGAAACACAAAGAATATATACAAAATTTCAACTATAACAGATAGGCCTAGGCCTGCGAGGAACAACATTAGCCTTGCTGGAAGATCTTCCTTTAAGACGGAGGAGCATTCCATCTCGCTCCTCCACCCTATACGGGTCACCCCCTTCATTAATAAATTGAATTAATCTGGGTGACAGATACAGAAATGAAAGTAAGCGATATTAGACCGTTCATTTGTGTTTCAATTTGGATGAAGCATTCAATGTATATATCGTCCTGTCCTTTTAGTTTCGTGCCTTTCAACCAAATAAATTCAATTAGATTAATCCGTTTAATACCAGATCTATTTTAGAAGTAATTGAATTTCAAATTTAAATAATTGTACATAATTTTTCATCTTTGTTAAAAACTCGGAACAGTTTGATTTTTACCCGGAATTTTAAATCGTGAGGGCAACACCGATAACAATATTCAATAAAACATATATTATTACTTATTGCATAATATTTAAACAGTGGTATCTTTTAGTTAAATAAAAAAGGTTTAGATAAACAGATAACCTTTGATATTCACGTTAACAATAAAACTCCACATCTTAATTCTGCGTGTGAAGAGACAGTCGTGTTTAAAATGTCGGTTCCAGTTGTCAAATTTAATAATGGCAGGACAATCCCCGCCTTCGGCTTGGGAACGTGGAAGGTAAGTTTTTATTATTCGTCGTGCAGGTAGCTATTTTGGCAAAAACTTTATAACTTTATAAATTTTTCACATCCGTCTATGATTAACATAAGTGGTCATACTGTCAGCCATATAGGCTGATCATATAGCACTCGTTCCTTTAGTATCTGACAACGCCCAAAATGCTCAGTCTGCCGTTCCACAAGGCGACCGCGGTCGTTATGGTTGTGGCGAAAACGTCACTAATGACGTTTTCATTTTCGTTCACACGGCGCTCATAATAACAACGGCATTTTGGGCGTTGTGAGCTACCAACGGAACACATCCATAGTAGTATGTCCATAGCGTTTCCTTGGAGGAATTTGGAATGTTAAACTACAAGATGGATGGATTGTGTGAAGGATGATTTGTGGTGTGACAGAAGATGTATGTCAGAATAAAGGAGTGTGGAAGGAAAAAAACATTGTGCAGACCCCAATTAATTGGGACATGGTGAAAGCACAAACTACAATGGATACGTACTGGACTACGGAAGAAAAGAAAGAGCGTTTCCTCGGAGATACTATATTATAAGCGTAGACGGAGAAACCTAAGCATATTCATATATCCGTTATGTAATAGAGCACGATATATCTATAGAATTATTTAGTCTATGCTATAGTATACCTCTTATCTTAAAATTCTTGTGTAAAAATAGCTAAAGAACAAGAATTATTTTATTGAAGTGATAACTTCTTATGGGAGGTAAACTGCTTCGTTACGCAATGCGATACGGCGCCAGTCTGTCCGACTTCCCTTTCTCTCATGTTAAATTAGTTTATCACTTCTGTCGGGCGTCCCAAGACGCACACGGTCTGTTTTTTTTTTAGTATATTAGAGATTGATAAACGTAAAGCCTTCAAATTATCACCTCGACGCGACGTGGCGAATTCCATACGCCCATATCACAAACTACTATGGATACTACGTATGCCCACATCATATTTCCTTCACGATGTCTTTCTAGAAGGTTTTTTTAATATTGCGAAAAGGGCCAATGTCTATTGACTCTTCTAATGTTAAGTTGGTTACCTACCACCGCCTATAGGTGCTTGCAAAACCAAAGTGAATCGAATGCGTTGCCAGTCTTTAGATGAGATAAAAGAGAAGGGCTCCTTCTATCTTGTAAGGGGGTGACGAAGGCAACAGGACATTGGCTCTGTCTGTACACTGCCTAGTAATAATGAATTCTTGTATGTCCTTCAAGACCACGGGCCATAAAAATGGCCCGAACTTTTGAAGGGCTTGCGTGGGGCCATGGGAAGGCCAACACGTAGAGGCCCATTGACAAATTTAATGTAAATGTGGCGTGACACTGACCGGCGATTATCCTTGTCTACACTATATAGTAATGCACCCAAGGACAAGCCCCGGCCAGTGTAGGACTATTGTGGGAAATGAGGACAAAAAGTACCGGGCTATTGTGGTGAACTTCTAATGATACTAAGGGTCTGGGAATATGGGAACTATGGCGTCTGCCCGTCGCAATGTTCAGGGAACATGGAAAAATGGGCAGACGGTGACTCGCCACTTCCTGCATGGGCCCCAAAAAATGCCATAAAGACAGGGGCATCATGGATGTGAGTGGCTAAGGGGTGTAGAGAGGTGGGCTGCAGGTTCACCGATGCTACTTCTGACGTGATGCCATAATGAATTATTATTGATCGGAGAGAATTTCCAAGTTATTAATGTCAATGTCAAACTTTATACTTCAAAATTCTCGCTAGCAACAGTTTGTTTGTTGTTTGCATTACAAGTTCACAACAGTAGGGAGGTTAGAATTATATTATACGTAGTATCCTAGTAGTTTGTGATTATACTTAAAAGTTTGTTTAAAATGGCTTCGAAGTTGACTTATCTGAAATTTAACAACGGTCATCAAGTACCCATTTTAGGCTTAGGAACTTGGAAGGTCAGTAAATGCTTTTGTAATAGCTATAAATTTGATAGTTCAAGGCCGGCGTAAATTCGAGGCACAACATAACACCGTGTTTTGCCTTGTTTTGAACTCCTATATTAGGTAATTTTAAAAATGAACATATATACCTAGTTTTATCAATATACTTAACTATCTTTGGAAATTATGTACTACATACATACATAACTTCACGCTAGTTCCCTTGCGGGGTAGGCACTTATTCTTACACACCTCACTTGCTTCTTTGACATTCATAGCTCTTGTCATACACTCTTGTCATGAAATTATATACTATTCTATTAAAAATGTCTAATAGGCTGCTACTCAGATATCCGATACACGAATTTTAATTGGTGGGTGGGCGGAGTGAGTAGAGGGGGAAGGTATACTTGTCCTTTCTGCAACCCCTATGGTCCAGAGTTCTTGAAATATTAACTTTTGCTAAACATAGCCTCATCTATTTTTTAAATTTTATTGTGATGGGTGGTGAAAGTGACTTAGGTTAGTCTAGCTTCAGACCAAAGCGCACGAGCCGAGCGAGTGAACAAGATTGCTGCAGTAGCAGCCGGCAAGCGCCAGAACAGACTGATATCCATTTACTAAATATGCCCCCCCCCCACCCCACCACACTCCACTCCACTCCACCACGGCGCTACTCAAAATTCGTGTATCAAACATGATTTATGTAGAATATATACTCTAGTCACAAAAATTAAAGGATCTTAAAAAAAAACTAAATTTTTATGTGATTTTCAACAGACCATAACTCAAAAGAAAATGGCCATATAGTAAAAACAAATTCTAGATTTAAATATCAAGTTTTGGATCACACCACGAATATTTTTTGAGATTTATGATTGCTGACTACTCCTAAGACAACTACTTTTTTTCCAAATTTTGTTTTATGACATGACTTGTTGTCCCTCTTTATCATGTGACTGTCCATACCGTCTGCATTATTGTACTGTTGTAGCATAAGCCTCGTTCAGCCCTTCCTCTTATATTTTAGGTGTGAGTAGCTCAACAAAAATTTGGAAGCCTGACATTTTCAAATTTTGAGCCTTATGTGTACTATTCATTACTAAATCACTCGTTTCCTCATTCTCTCATTGGTCTTGTACAGGCAGAGTACTTTGGTTTATTCTAATGTAACTACCGAATTTATTTAAAATTATGTGTCATACATCTACAAATTATTGTAACAAGCAGTGTCGTAAATAGCCTTTTATGCGCCTTATCCGAGCTTCTATAACTGCTCGCTTGTTGTTTTTAGATATTATAGATACCCTAGCTAGAGCAATGCTATGTATAGGCCTACTTTATTTCATTCAGAGTGATAAAATAATCCACCAAAGATCTTGGTGTTGGTGGACCTTATGAAAGAAAAATCTATTTTTTTAAAGAACTAGAGCACAAATACGCTTGTGTGCTGCCAAAAAAATGAGTGTGATGTTTCATCTAATTTAACAGATATTTTTGATGATACTGGCATGTAGGTACATATGTGTGGGAATTGAGCATTAAGTGCAGCGAAAACTCATCAGAAGCAAACCGAAAAAATAATAGTACTGCCTGGTCTGGCCATTCTTGTGCCCCCCAGAATCTATGCCCTGTGCCTGGGCACCGGTGGCACCCTATTTACGGCACTGGTAACAAGTCATGGAGTTTTGTTCGACAAAATGTTACAAGTCTGGACCCAGTTTACGAATGACTGGTAGAATCTATATATTTATGCAATTTCATGGTCAAGGCTAAATTTTTTTATCCATTCAACCTCTGACTTATCACACAACTATGAAAATATCGGAAGAATGAGAACAGTTTTAATAGCATAGTCGCTTATCAAATGCCAGAGGTTATCAGACACTTAATGAATTGTTATATCAATTACACAATTTGTACCAATAGGGGCTTGTCAGAATTTAATAATTTTATCAAATTTATGCTAAACTGTTAAGAATGGGTCCTGTGAGTGGTTTAACTTAATTTCCTACATTTATTGACTCTCTTAGGGGCCATCCAAAGAAAGAAGGAACATCATTTTATTCAGGAAAAACTAATGTATAGTGTAATGTAGGTAGGTATAATTGTTAACAAATTTAAAACTAACGACATAATCTTGTCCTGAAAGACTTAGCATAATGCTGGTCTTTTAAAAACCAACACTGATCTTATATCATTGCAAAGCATGAAGGTAGAATCTTAAATAATATATACATACATAACTTCAAGCCAGTTCCCTTGCGGGGTAGGCAAATATATATATATATATATATATATATATATATATATATATATATATATATATATATACACACACACACACACACATATATATATTTATATATATATATATATATATATATATATATATATATATATAATTTATATTTGGTACCATCATGAGACATTTTTTTTACTATATACCCACATAGTTCAATATCTATCTTATTTTTTGTTTTTAATATGTCTCGTAAAGGTACAAATGTGTCTTACCTTCTATAAGGGCCAAATTTAATAAAAAAAAATCCATAAGCTGCCAGCTGCCATCAAAATTGCCGCGCCAAGATAAAGATAATTATGTCGTCTCTTTTATTCTAATACAAATTCTATGTAGTTAGAGGGAGAAAGCATCAGTTCAACATTCATTTCAATTATCTGTATTTCACACAAATTTGTGTTGCTTTCCAATTAGCCGTTGGTGACAAGTTCGGCGACAAATTTGTGGTGGTTCCGTTTTGTAGGTTAAAAGATATAACGAGGGGTCCAAGGTTATTTGTTTTAAGCGACATTTGCGAAATTGTGTCGATAGAGGAGTTTGAAGTATCAATGACCCACAAAGACTTCATTAGTAAACTACATATTAAATTTAAAAAAGAAATAAATCTAGTTTTTAGTTGGAAATCAGGTTCATTATAATTCCTTAAGTTTGACACATTAGGATGCAAGAAAACGATCAAGTCAATTCGGTCACAAAATGTCGCTTAAAACAAATAGCCTTTCACCCCTCGATAAACGCTTTTTCTTTCTTTCACGTCCTAGACCAGGGATGGTGGCCATCCATACGCACAAATGCCCTTCCACTTGGCGGTGGGTAATTACCTGACCACCTACGACAGGACTACTGGCAGCAGGAGCAGTATTCTTTCTCCGATACTGTATGGATTTGTTTATCTATTTCAGTCGAAACCTGGTGAAGTGACTCAGGCAGTTAAGGATGCAATTGACATTGGCTACAGGCACATCGACTGCGCTTTCGTTTACGGCAACGAGAAGGAAGTGGGAGAGGCTATCACCGCTAAGATAAAGGAGGGTGTTGTCAAGAGGCAAGTGATTTGTTTGTTTTTTTTGTACATACATACATAACTTCACGCCAGTTCCCTTGCGGGGTAGGCACGAACAACAGAGCGCCATTTAGGCCCATTCTTACACACCTCACTTGCTTCTTTGACATTCATAACTCTTGTCATGCACACTCGTCTGTTCTTAAGGCTCCTGACATCACCCTCCGCTAGTACACAATCAATTTGATCATGGAAGGTGTGTCGTGGCCTTCCACGACTTCTGCATCCATCCACTTTTGCATTGTATATCTGTTTTGTCATTCTTTCATCATGCATTCTTTCCACATGCCCGAACCACCGGAGCATTCCTTTCCTTACCTTCACCCGGACACTTTCTTTCAGACCAACTCTTTTTCTTACTTCGGTATTACGAACGCGGTCCGCGAGCGTCACTCCGCAGATTTCGCGCAGTGCCCGCATCTCGACCGCGTTTACTCTACTTTCATGCTCTCTCTTCCATACCCAACTCTCGCTTCCATACGTGAGCGTAGGTACCAGCACCGCGTTGTGTATGACAAGCTGGGCCTTCTGGCTGAGGTGCTTAGCGCCTAGTAGTTTACCTAACGCTCCATACAAACTATTTTTTATGTGGTTACCGTCACCTATAGATGTTTGCGACACCAGAGGCGAATCCAATGTGTTGCCAGCGTTTAAGGTGGGGGTATAATACAATACTATGTAATACTCTTTATTATACACCAAGTTTTTTTTTTAATTGCAGGAGTTCAGCAGACAGGCAGACTGCCCACTGGATGGAAAGCGGTTACCATCGCCTATGGACATTTGTAACACCAAAGGTGCTACAAATGTGCTGCTGCTCTTTTAAGTGAGTCTGGAACCTGGTCACTAATGCCAGAACACAAATCAACGTTGTTTAGGTGCCATGCTTTAGACCAGGGGTGGTAGCCATCCAGTCGGGCAAATGCCCTACCACCTTGCTGTGGGTTCTATAGTCACCTCTTACGACAGGCCGCCCGGCTGCAGGAAATTGTATTCTTTCTCCGTTCCTGCACGGATAAATACACCAACATAACGGAGAAAAAATACACAATAAGCTTAAATTTAAATTAATACTCTATGGGCGCTGTAGCCCACGGATAATAAGCTGGTTCGATTTGTGATGGATTCAATGAGAGAGATAAGACCTAGATCCTTGGACTAGAAAAGTAGAACAACTCACATCCATCCAAACTTTCTCATCTATATCTTTCAAGACCACGGGGCATAAAAATGGCCCGGACATTTGGAGGGCTTGCGTGGGGCCATGCAAAGGCCAACACGTAGAGGCCCCTTGACAAATTTGATGTAAATGTGGCGTGACACTGACCGGCGATTATCCCTCTCTACACCATATAGTTTTTTTTTTTTTTTTGTTTTGAGGCGAGGGAAAATGCTTAACCGATTTACGCACAAACTGGGTCATTGCTAGGGGAACGACACGCGTCGGTCGGGGGCGATAACACTGCAGCAATAGTATGCTCTTGGCAGCGCTCCGTCCGCGATCGACGTCACAGAATAGTGTGGAAGACTCCGAGCGTTGCTGCACGGGCGAGCAACCCCAATACCCACTAAAAACCCCCTCCTCCCTGACGACCCTGCGCTTTGAATGTGTTGGAAAGGCTGAGATTTAGAACATAGTTACGCCCAGCCGATCCAGCGCAATAAAGTGCCTGGAGTGTGCCCTGGGAGAACACACCCCACTTCGTTGTGCGGGGGTAGAAGGTCCTTTGCTCTTCCTAGCAAGCTAAAGGCCCCCCGCGGTAAACGGAACCTAACTCAGGGAGGGAAGTAATGCGCGTACCTGCCTCTCCGGGTGCCAGCTGAAGGCCGGCGACCTCGAGAAGACGCATTGGCACGCGCTGCAGGACTTCTCTCCCTGTCTCGTTCTGCGGCCTCCTTGAGTGACATTACTGTCTCGCAAAAAGTAACCGCAGCCCCCCAATTGTCGCTGCTCTGCAGCATGGCCTTGACCAAGTCGCAGAGCGAGTCGACTGGACCTACGTGCGTCTCAAGTTCGAAACGCTGCGGCGCCCATGCGGCGCACTCGACTAGCGTGTGTAACGCCGTGTCGGGCGCGCCGCACTGGCGGCAGTCCGGGGAAGGCAAGCAGCCCACAATGCGACACAGATACTTATCGAAACATCCGTGTCCGGTAAGTATCTGTGTCGTCCTGAAGGTCAGGGTGCCGCTGGTGCGGTTGACCCATTCCGTCAGCTGTGGCCTGATTGCATCCACCGTGTAGCCGCCATAGGCCGCAGGGTTGTCGAGCTCTTGAGACCAGACGGCGATCATGGAGGCGGTTTCCCGCTTCCTGATCGCCTCGATTTCGACCTGACAGAAGGTCAGGCCTCTAGCTAGGGCATCCTGCCGGGTGCGGCGCACCACTGTCAGGACGTCCGCCTGGAGATGCCAGGGCGGATCGCCTGCCAGGAGGGTGGCCGCCGTCCGCGACACTGTGCGATACCCCCGTATGGTCCTCACGGCCAGAACCTGCTGCGCCCGATGCAGCAGGGTTCTGTTGTGGCGGTGAAGTGCAATGGACCAGACGGGTGCACCGTACAATGCGATACTCCTCAGGATGCCAGAGTAAAGTTTCCGCGTCGCACCTCCCGGGCCCCCTACGTTGGGAAGCAGCCTCGAGAGTGCGCCCGCGAATTTGACGAGTTTGGGAACTAGCTGCTCAAAGTGCGCTTTGAACAGCCATTTCCCATCGAGAACTAGCCCCAGATATTTCATCTGGGGCCCTACTCTAATGGCCACCCCTTGGACCGAAACGGTTAAGTCCGCGGGGGGATTGCGAAATTTCCTATGGAACATGATGGCCTCCGTTTTCGCGGGGGAGACCCTCGAGCCCAGCTATTCGGTCTACGACAATCGCCAACCCGGCGTTGGCGACGTCCACGGATTCCGCAAATGACGCAGCGCGTGCCGTGAGTAGGGTGTCGTCCGCAAAGCAGATCAGCCCTACCCCGGGAAGGACCGGAACCCGAAGGATCCAGTCATAACCTACGTGTCTACACCATATAGTAATGCAACCAAGGACAAGCCCCGGCCAGTGTAGGACTATTGTGGGATATGAGGACAAAAAGTACCGGGCTATTGGAGTGAACTGCTAGTAGTACTAGGGGCCTGGGAATATAATATAGATAGATAGATAACACTTTATTGTACACCATTACAGAAAACTTAGGAACTAGTATTATACTAATTGTGTACAAAGGGCGGTCTTATCGCTAAAAAGCGATCTCTTCCAGACAATCCGTGACAAGAATATTGCTGATTAGGAGTGGCGATGGTGGTATACATAATTATTGTACTATTACTTACATTGTACATACATACATACATAACTTCACGCCAGTTCCCTTGCGGGGTAGGCACGAACAACAGAGTGCCATTTAGGCTTATTCTTACACACCTCACTTGCCTCTTTGACTTACATTGTACTATGCATATATACAAATATACGCATAAGTTATATACATATACAAGATATGGTGATAAAATGCAACAATTTAAACATAATAAATATATAACTATATACAATATAATATCTACTAATTATACTATGGCGTCAGCCCGTCGCCATGTTGATGGAACATGGAAAAATGGGCAGACGGTGACTCGCCACTCCGTGCATGGGCCCCAAAAAATGCCATAGAAGACAGGGGCAACATGGGTTCGAGTGGCTAAGGGGTGTAGAGAAGTGGGCTGCAGGTTCACCGAGGCTACTTCCGACGTTAGGCCATTTATCACTTCCACCCCTGGAGCTTGAGTCTTAGCTCTAGCGATCTCCACTCAGACAGGTCCGAGGTGTCGCTACTCACCAAAGGCCTCGCCACAAAGCCTCTATCATAATATATATAAATTACGTGTCACGTTGTTTGTTCGCGATGGACTCCTAAACTACTTGACCGATTTTAATCAAATTTTTACACCGTGTGCAGTTTGATCGAACATGAAAGATAGGATAGCTTACATTTGGACCCGGTAGGTGGCGCTGCAATCGGGTTCTAGATTTTATTTCTTCAGGGCAGAACAACGTCTGCCGTGACAGCTAGTAGTACTCTATAGTTTACATTAATAGGTTAGTATTAATTTGTTCCAGGAGCGACCTGTTCCTGACTTCAAAGTTATGGAATACGTTCCACAGACCGGACCTCGTCCGGGAGGCATTGCAGAAGTCGCTAAGCAATCTGAACGTTGAATATTTGGACTTGTACCTCATACATTGGCCGCAGGCCTACAAGGTGGGTGCTATCCCATTTTCTATCCTGTTTTCATCCGAATTCAAATTCAAAAGTTTTTATTCAAAATAAGTTCCACTGGAGAACACTTTTTGTAGGTCGTACATGTAAGTTAAAATTTAATTTTTTACTTCGTGTTGATGCTGTATAGGAGAAGAAGCGGCAAGCAACTCCCCAGCAACACGTCTAGCTAAATATTGTGCCTCTTTATATTTCATATTCTATTTATATCTCAAATTCTTTTTTTTTATAAGTTTTGTACAGAAGTATGTTACAGAATTGCTTTTTGAAGAATTAATGGAGTTGTAGCAAACAATGCATACTCAATAAGACCAAGACAATAAAAGGAAAGAAAAATAATATTATAGTTATAATAATGACATGACGTGCTAAAATGTTATGCTGCAAGATGTCTCCACCGTAATAATAACAGAATTAACAGACCGCCAACGCGATTGCGAAATAAAGACATTGAAGAAGGAAACAAATCGTGGTTTCAATAGTTTTATATTGAAATAACTTCTAGAATTAAATTATGATGATAAATTAATATAATAAGTTATTCGTAAGGTACACCACAACACATACATACATACATACATAACTTCACGCCAGTTCCCTTGCGGGGTAGACGCGAACAACAGAGCGTCATTCAGGCTTATTCTTACACACCTCACTCGCTTCTTTGACATTCATAACTCTTGTCATGCACGCTCGTCTGTTCTTAAGGCTCCTGACATCACCTTCTGCTAGTACACGATCGATTTGATCATGGAAGGTGTGTCGTGGCCTTCCACGACTTCTGCATCCACCCACTGTTGCATTGTATATCTGTTTAGTCGTTCTTTCGTCGTGCATTCTTTCCACATGCCCGAACCACTATAATATATAACTATATATATAATCACTAAACCATTTAATAAATGTCACACACAAAAACAAAAATAACCAAGAAGCGTGTATTAATTATGAAAATTCTTCGAAATTAATTTGTAAGAAAGGGTACGGAACTCGAGTCCGTAGACTTGTTAAAAAAAAACTTCATGTTAAAATTTTGTTGCGATTCGTTTTGCCACTTGTCCGTTGAAGTTTCACTTCTACTATGTGTCCCAGCAGACATTTAGATTTTTCGCAGGTTTACTGCAAATTATGATTTAGTTAGAGAGAAGAGAAAGAGAGTGTCGGGGTGAAGGTAAGGAAAGGAATGCTCCGGTGGTTCGGGCATGTGGAAAGAATGACTAAACAGATATACAATGCAAAAGTGGATGGATGCAGAAGTCGTGGAAGGCCACGACACACCTTCCATGATCAAATTGATCGTGTACCAGCAGAAGGTGATGTCAGGAGCCTTAAGAACAGACGAGCGTGCATGACAAGAGCTATGAATGTCAAAGAAGCAAGTGAGGTGTGTAAGAATAAGCCTGAATGGCGCTCTGTTGCTCGTGCCTACCTCGCAAGGGAACTGGCGTGAAGTTATGTATGTATGTATGTATGTATGATTTGGTTAGGTTAGGTACATTTTAATTAATGCATTTTTTATTTAAACATATTTTATTATATAAAAAAAAAAACTTAATTCGATCCGGAACCAATAAAAGCATCGATAGTCTACTCTAACATTATGCCGCCTCTCACCACGTCTAGTCTAAATTTCTGCCGCTCCTCCACGCGGCCGTAACGCTTTTTCGTGACAGAAAAATCCTAAGACGTCTATATAGAAGTTTCACTTCAAAAAATTATAATGTAGAAAATTTTCTAAAAATAGGCATGTAATATAATATTGTATAATCTTAATATATATATAAATTACGTGTCAGGTTGTTTGCCCGCGATGGACTCCTAAACTACTTGACCGATTTTAATCAAATTTGCACACCGTGTGCAGTTTGATCCGACTTGAAAGATAGGAGAGCTTACATTTGGATCCGGTAGGTGGCGCTGGAATCGGGTTCTAAATTTTATTTCTTCAGGGCAGAACAACGTCTACCGGGACAGCTAGTATATTTAATATAACTTGATATGCATAGGTAAACACACATTCACATAGACACACATACAGACAATCTTTTAGATATTCCGTTTAATGTGTTAAATTGTATTATATGTGATTGTGTTTACATTAAGGGAGACGACAATAGCCCCATAATACAGTGCAAACTAGTTTAGCGGCTAGTAGGATCAAAAAAATACTGTCTGATCAATGTATAAGTTTCAAATCTATATGTATATAAAAGAAAGTCGTGTTAGTTAAACTATTTATAACTCAAGAACGGCTGTACAGATTTGGTGAGGAGGTAGCTTAGAACCAGGAAACGGACATAGGATACTTTATATCCCGTTGGAACCGGTAGGTGGCGCTGAGATCGGGTTCTAGAATCTAGGAGGATTCTATCACCTGGAGCCATTTTGGTGATTTTATTTTTTTGTGTTTGAGTGGGTTCCGGGATGGTTTAGATTCGCAATTAGAACCGGTAGGTGGCGCTGAGATCGGGTTCTAGAATCCTCGTAATCACCTGGAGCGATTTTGGTGATTTGGTTTTGTGTGTTTGAGTGGGTTCCGGGATGGTTTAGATTGACAATTAGAACCGGTAGGTGGCGCTGAGATCGGGTTCTAGAATCCACCTAATCACCTGGAGCGATTTTGTTGTTTTGTGTTTGAGTGGGTTCCGGGATGGTTTAGATTCGCAATTAGAACCGGTAGGTGGCGCTGAGATCGGGTTCTAGAATCCTCCTAATCACCTGGAGCGATTTTGGTGATTTTGTTTTTGTGTGTTTGAGTGGGTTCCCGGATGGTTTAGATTCGCAATTAAAACCGGTAGGTGGCGCTAAGATCGGGTTCTAGAATCCTCCTAATTACCTGGGGCGATTTTGGTGATTTTGTTTTTGTGTGTTTGAGTAGGTCCCCGGATGGTTTAAATCAATAATTGGAACCGGTAGGTGGCGCTGGGTTTGGGTCCTAGATTTTTATTTTTTCAGAGCAGGACAACGTCTTCGGGGCCGCTGATAATAAATAAATTGCAGCACTACCTACCAAGTCTAATTGTAATTGTCCATCCATCCCTCTCAAATACACAAAAAAATTAACATATTCCTGGAACGCGATTCCAGCAACAGTCAACCCGATCCGACCCGATCTGGCTTAAAGGCCTAGCTGCCAAGCCATACACTTAAATAATTATAAAATAATAAACACACACGTCTGCCCACTGTGGCTATAAACGTCGGCATTGGTCTTCAAAATACAGGCTTCGCCTAGTTGGGACCAGTAGGTAACATAAATAATGTAAATTTGACTTTTGAACAATAATACATACATACATACATACATACATACATACATACATACATACATAACTTCACGCCAGTTCCCTTGCGGGGTAGGCACGAACAACAGATATTGAACAATAATGATTATTATTATTATTATAACTTACAGGAAGATGGAGAGATCTTCCCTACGGATTCCTCTGGTAAGATTGCATTCTCGGATGTGGACTATGTGGACACTTGGAAGGCCCTGGAGCTGTTGGTTGGGGAGGGGCTCGTCAGGAGTATCGGAGTGTCCAACTTCAACTCCAAGCAGCTCTCGAGGATCTTGGAAGTTGCTACCATCAAGCCGGTGACTAATCAGGTGAGTTATGATGGAAGGACAATGTCATAATACCATAGATGACAGATAAATAAATTGAAACTCTCGTCTTAAAAAACGTCGCAGATTGATATATGTTGTTAGCACTTTGAACTTACTTAGTGTCGCGGACAGAATTACCCCCTGACCTCTCCCCCGGAAATCCCGTACCCCCACGCCCCGCTCTCCGCGAATATGTAGCTCGCTCCGTTAGCTGCTAAGCGTCTGGTTTTTTTCGTAGTACTTTAGTAAGCACGTCGCGAGCCTCCGGCAACGTCAATTATGTAAGCACACAATAATAATGGTCAAGTATAACACACAAGAAAGACTAAGAAGACCAGGAAGAACAGAAAGCATTCGGAAGACTCTACAGCCATTGGACTCTCAGTGTGCCTACGTGGATCTGTGGACCACCAGTGTATTGTGATTAGTGCCACTCGTATTGATTGGTGTAATCGATACAATTAGTGCTGTGTTCAGTGGAACATCCGGGTTCTAGTGCTAAGTTGTGTTGGTTAACTTTGAATGAGCCGTTTAGTACAGTAGTGCTGATCGCACCTGTTGCTGTTGTAGCACCTATAAATAAATACAGTCCATTTGCTAAGGGGAATTTTTTGGCCGGAACTGAAAGGAGATGTTGTGCTGTGCAGTTTTATTTTCTAAAAATGTGTAAAATCGCTCTAAAATTAACGATAGTCGTAGGATATTGATAGTGTTTAAAAGAAACTACATGGTTCAATATGAAAGCCAAACTGAGTTTATTACAAAATACCTACATTGACATTTAATATTTTGACAACCAACAAAACAATACACAACATACCTTCCCTCTATAATCATTATGAGTTTAGAATATATATATACAATAAATAATAATAGAACACTATTAAATTTAACAAATAATTTTAAACAATTTAATCTTCTTGATTATTTGGTATTCCTATTATATCTGGCCATAGCTCTGGAGCTGGTATGTCAATTAGTGGATCTGGTGAAGATGAGCCTGATGTTGATCGCTCTCTATGTCTGAATGACGGTTGTTTCTCACAGATTCGTGGAAGTACTCGTGCTACAATCTGATCTGAATGACGCCGATGTAACTCACCATCCTCTGTTCTTACCATATAAGAGCTAGGACCCTCTACTATTTCAATCATTGCTTTATTCCATTTTTCCCCTGGTCCATAATTACGAATCAAGACTGGCTGGTCCACTATGAATCTTCTGTTTGGCACATTCTGTGCTGCCGTTTCTAGTTGGATCTCTTGTGGGTTTGGCATATTATCAGGATGTAAGCTCGATACAGCTGACCTGTATCTACGTCCATTTAACATCTCTGCTGGTGTTTTATTATTACTACTATTTGGGACTACTCTTAAAGAATATAATGCTTTGGGTAGTTTTTCAGCCCAAGGTACATTATTTAAAGACATTTTCTTAATCTTATTTTTAAAACTCTGTATAGCTCTTTCTATTTGTCCATTAGTAGCTGGGTGGTAGGGTGGTGAATATAAATGTTTAATTCCATTATTCTTCAGAAAAACATTGAACTCCTTAGAAGTGAACACCCTACCATTATCTGACACTAAGGTGTTTGGTAAGCCTTGAGATGCAAATATTCTACGAAGTGCAGCTATGGTAGCTTCACTAGACATTGAGGCGATAATTTCGGCCTCAAACCATTTGCTATAACTATCTATAAGAACTAAGAATGTTTTACCCTGAAATGGGCCTGCGATATCCACGTGCACCCTACTCCAAGGCTTTTCTGTAACAACCCATGCTTGTGGATCTCTAGGTGGGTTATTTCTTACTATCTGACAGGACTCACAACTGCTAACAGTGTGCTCGATTTGCTGATCCATACCTGGCCACCAAACATATCCTCTGGCATATGCTTTAGTTTGGACTATACCTACATGAGGAGCATGTAGTAAATTTAAAACATCCTGTTGTAAACAACTAGGAATAATGACTCTGTTACACCACAATAAACATCCTTTATTGAGGGAAAGAGCCTCTCTGCGTGTCCAAAACGGTTGCATACTAGGGTCAGTATTCTTACATGGCCACCCATGGAGGACATGAAATACCACCCTTTGGAGTACAGGGTCTTTTTCAGTGTCAGATGCAATTCTAGATGTATCAAAATTCCACCCATTTGGTTGTTCTTCCAATAATAAGACTTCTCTAAGAGGTTTTTCATCTAACTCTGAAGTTTCCGGCTCAGTCCATCGACTCAAGGCATCAGCATTACGAATTGCCTGGCCTGGTCTATACTTGATATTATAATTGTAACAACCTAACTTTAGAGACCAACGTAGCATCCGAGGGGAAATCTGGTCCAGAATTGGCTTTCTCGGGTTAAATAAACCTACTAAGGGTTTATGATCTGTAATTATACAAAATTCACGACCCGCCAAGAATTCATGGAACTTTTTTAAACCAAATATTATTGCAAGGGCTTCCTTATCTATCTGCCCTTACCTTCGTTCATGGGGCTGCAATGTGCGTGAAGCCATCATAACAGGTCTCTCAGACCCATCATCCATTGCGTGGGCCAATACCACGCCAAGGCCATATTCGGATGAATCGCATATTAAAAATAATTTTTTTGCGAGGTCATACCCCACCAGTGTCATATCAGACGACAACAGGTCCTTAGTTCGATCAAATGCAATTTGTTCTTTTTAACCCCATCTCCAGGATGATTTCCTATCTAATAAACGGTACAGAGGTTCTAGGATTGTAGCTTTGTCTGGGATAAACTTTTCATAGAAATTATATAAGCCTAGGAAAGCTCTTAAGGCTTGTTTCGTCCTAGGTATTGGTTTCTCTTTAATTTCCTTAACCTTATTTGGAGAGGGATGAAGACCGTTAGTATCAATCCTGTGGCCCAAGAAATCTATGCAATTAGAAGCAAATACACATTTCTCTATCTTCAAACTAAGACCTAAATCATTCAGTTTTTGTAGAACAGCATATAGCCTATTATTATGTTCCTCTCTAGTCTTATGGCGATGTCATCCAACAGGCACGCTACACCATCCATACCTGCGAGCGCTGAAGACATGACACGTTGAAAAATTCCTGACGCTGCATTAACACCGAATGCTAGCCTGTTCATTTTCATAAGTCCTAATGGAGTATTTAATGTTAATAGGAGGGCCGTATCCTGATCTACTTTTAACTGCATGTATGCTTCCTTCAAATCTAATTTACTAAACACACACCCACCGCTGAATTTCACAAAACTCTCTACAGCTGCAGGTAAGGGATATGTATCTACATTAATTGATATGTTTACCGTTGATCTATAATCTCCACAAATTCGAAGTGAGCCATCGCTCTTCTTGACTATTCGTAAAGGTGTCGCCCATTTAGAATATCTCACAGGAGTCAAGATGCCACATTGAACCATCCGTTGCAATTCGTCTTCCACTTGCTTTTTAAGTGGGAATGGCACAGGCCGGGCCTTGATGAAACGTGGTTGAGCATCTGCCCTAACAGTCAAGGACACTTCAGGACCCTTATATTGTCCCAACGTTTTATTGAATAAGTCAGGAAAATCTCTAAGCATATCTTGTTTTACTTCATCTAATGTCCAACAGATCCCTAATATTTCCAAGCCTAAGGACTTAAACCAATTCCGCCCCAATAGACTGGGTCCATTGCCAGACACCACAATCAATTCACACTGTGCTTCCTTGTTTCCCAACAGAACACGTACAGAAACAATTCCTATTACAGGTAGTGCCTCACGTGAATACGTAACCAACTTCACATTGGTAGGCCGCAGAGGTGGAGGTGATTTCCACATACGATTGTACGTGTCTTCTGACATGATAGTCCGCGAAGCACCAGAATCAACCTCCATAAATGTCTTAGAACCATTTATTATCACCTCAGCCCTTATTGGAGCTGCATATCCTTCTGAACAAGTATATACTCCCATCATATTTTCCTTTGAATCCTTGCATTGTGCCATTTCATCCACAACCTGATGTTGTTTCTTTAGCTTTCTATCACAAGCTGACGCAATGTGACCCAGGCGCTTGCAAGCAAAACATCTTGCTTTCAGAAATGGACACCGTCCGCCTTCTCCGTGGCGTCCTTTACAACGACTACATTGTATAGCACCTATTTTTCCAATATCCATTGCCTCGTCCATATTTCCATGAGTTTGCTTCATATTCGGATGAACCTCTGAGTACATTTCTTGTAAAATTTTCTGATAATTTAAACATAACTGTACAACTGTTTCATACATCAGGTTCTTTGTTCGCAACAATTCGCGACGCAGACGTTCATCACGCACGCCCAGCACCAGTCGATCGCGCAACTGACGCTTTAAGTCCACGAAGTTGCACTTTGCACCCAGCAACCCGATTGCCGCAACAAAATCTTGAATACTTTCCTTATCAGCTTGTTTACGTGTGTGAAATTTCCCGGCTTGCAGTATTTCGTTTACTTCCGGTTCATAAAATCGATCTAACACCGCAAGAATGTCCTTAAAAGGAACTTCAGTATGTCTATTAGGCACTAATAATGATACAATAAGTGAATAAGTGTCTTTTCCACATTGTGATAAGAATATAGACCGCACTTTATCCAAGGTTTGATTTTCGTAACTAGCAACATCCAATGAACACAACAACCGTTCCTTATATTCACACCACTTATCAGTCTTGGGGTTAAACTGTCCCGGAAACACAATATTTGTCAAATTACACGCCATTTTCACAATAATAAGTTTAATTTATTCTCGTCGCCACTAAAAGAAACTACATGGTTCAATATGAAAGCCAAACTGAGTTTATTACAAAATACCTACATTGACATTTAATATTTTGACAACCAACAAAACAATACACAACAGTGTTTGAGTAGTAATTATGTGTTTTTATGAGAAATGTGAACTGTATAGTCAAATGTGGCCTTTCGAGTTGTCACAAGAACTCCGTTGAATGGCATCGGCTGATAACCTACAGTTCAGCTGTACTACACATAGGCCTAAGAAAATGAAGAAACTATTATAATCTAAGATCTCCGGACAGGCCGTGGGCCAAGCCCGGGGAGCCGCTCCTCATGGAGGACCCCAAGCTGAAAGCTATCGCCGATCGACTGGGGAAGACAGTAGCACAGATATTGATCAGGTAACTATAATGTCCTAGCTGACCCGGCAAACTTTGTACTGCCTCAGAATAATTTTACTATATTCCAAGCTTTTTTTTCACACAGGGATTCTCAAACTATTTTGGGCGAGAGACCCCTTTTCCAAAATGAACTGATACCTCAGACCCCAAAGCCAACTTACTTTAAAAAGTCCTATCTCTAGTTTTTTTTTCGTATTGATACAAAATACGTACCAATTTAAAAACTTTGCGGTTGGTTAAGTGTGTAAAGTCGACATCATTTTCTCATCAAAATTTAACAAAATAAATAGACATAAATTTCAGTACATATCAAATGTAATTAATAATTACAAATTACGTAAATATACTTAAGTAGGTTGATGTTATAATTACCACGTGCTAACAACGGTGAAGGAAAACATCGTGATGCAACCTGCACATCGAGATAATCGATGTGTCAAATATAACAAGCGGCCTTGTGTGGATACTGTCGTTCCCCTTATAATGGGTGGCCCGAGCCCAACAGTGGGACATTTATGGGTTGATACTATTATATTATTAAGCAGATAATTATTTTTTGAAAAACAACACATTTGCACGTAACACAACTTATACAGTACCTTGAAAGTTTCAAATAAGATGTGTTAATTATTAGGGGTCGATTTTTAGACCTCGCCGATCTTGAAAATCAGTTTTCGTTTACTCTGACCCCTGGGAAACCGATTTCGAACCCCGGGGGTCGATATAGACCACTTTGGGAATCTCTGGCATAGGCCATATAAAATTTTGTAAGAAAATGATTCCGTAATTTCAGATATCAATTGGACCGCGGCAATGTGGTGATCCCGAAATCGGTGACCAAGTCCCGGATCGCGAGCAACTTCGACGTTTTCGACTTCAAGCTGTCGAAGGAGGACGTCGACCTGATCGACAGCTTCGACTGCAACGGCCGCTTCGTGCCGATGACGGCGTAAGTCCAATCACTATACAGTATAAGGGGCCGTTCATAAAGTACGTCACCCGTAGGGGGTGGGGGGTGTGTGTGTGACGAAGTGTGACATTGTGGGTGGGACTCTGTCACATAATGTCACACTTCGTCACACATAAATGTCATACCGTCACATTTCAAAATCTATACTAATATTCTGAAGAGGGAAAATTTGTATTTGTGGTAAGGCGACGCTTGCCGCACAACTATATTGTATGACGTGTTGCGTCGTTGTAAAGATGTCTTCTATTCTCTGTCAGCTGGCGGGGTCGCCATGTGGTACTTGGTACTTGACGCGTGCTGCTCGTAGTTTTGAGGTGATTGTAGTATTAAAATGCGTTAATATGTGCAAATACTTCATTATTATGCGCGCCCCCCCCTCTAAAATGAACAATAAAAATGCTTACATACAATGCTTTTATCCGTGCAGGAACGGAGAAAGAATACAATTTCCTACGGCCCGGCGGCCTGTCGTAAGAGGCGACTAAACAACCCACAGCCAGGTGGTAGAGTATTTGCTCGACTGGATGGCGACCACCCCCGGTCTAGAGTATGCCGCCATAACAATCTTGTATTGTGTTCCGGCATTAGTGACCAGGTTCCAGTCTCCCTTAAGAGAGCAGCAGCGCATTTGTAGCACCTTTGGTGTTGCAAATGTCCATAGGCGATGGTAACCGCTTTCCACTAAGTGGGCCGTCTGCTGAACTCCTGCAATAAAAAATAAAAAAAATACTACATATTTTTTGTATGTTTGTAACGAGTAACCTCGAAAACTACTCGACCGATTTCGAAAATTCTTTCTCGCCATTCTAATGCTACATTGTACTAAACAAAACACTTGGCGCGGGAATCGGTTTCTATATTTGTACTTTTTCAGGACATGTTAATACATATACATGAGTTATCGAGGGGTCCAAGGTTATTTGTTTTAAGCGACATTTGCGAAATTGTGTCGATAGAGGAGTTTGAAGTTTCAATGACCCACAAAAAGACTTCATTAGTAAACTACATATTATATTTACAAAAGAAAACAATCTGTAGTTTTTAGTTGGAAACCAGGTTCATTATAATTCCTTAAGTTTGAGACATTAGGATGCAAGAAAACCATCAAGTCAATTCTGTCACAAAATGTCGCTTAAAACAAATAGCCTTTCACCCCTCGATATATATATCGAGGGGTCCAAGGTTATTTGTTTTAAGCGACATTTGCGAAATTGTGTCGATAGAGGAGTTTGAAGTTTCAATGACCCACAAAAATACTTTATTAGTAAACTACATACTATATTTAAAAAAGAAAAAAATCTGTAGTTTTCAGTTGGAAACCAGGTTCATTATAATTCCTCAAGTTTGAGATATTAGGATGCAAGAAAACCATCAAGTCAATTCTCTCACAAAATGTC
This sequence comes from Dendrolimus kikuchii, assembly GCA_019925095.2. Lineage (NCBI taxonomy): Eukaryota > Metazoa > Arthropoda > Insecta > Lepidoptera > Lasiocampidae > Dendrolimus > Dendrolimus kikuchii. The sequence continues at coordinate 2,536,755 of CM034415.1, read as the reverse complement.
GCTTAAAACAAATAGCCTTTCACCCCTCGATATTAATTTTATTGTATATATATATTGCACTTAGATTGGCTTGAAGGTAGTTATTATTTAGTTTTGTCCTTTGCTGTTATGGTTTGTTGTAAATATTATGTTTATTATAGTGTATTAGATTGGCAGAATTTTCTTTTTAATTTACCGGCCAAAATTCCTTTTTATATCACCTGACTTTTCTATGTACTCCACATTGGCAAAATCAATGCATAAATGGCATTGCAGCCATCACCTTAAAAAAAAAAACCTTTGGCTATACCTCTGTGGCATACTCGCTATCCCCGGTGTGGCAGAGACACAAGAGATAGACAGACGTCGAGGCTTACACGACTGTATTTAGGCAGTCTGGTTTAGAACGTCGAGGTGATAGGACGTGGAGTTTGAAATGTAAATTTTAATTTTTTTTATTTGTTTCAGATCTCTTGGCCACAAGGATCATCCGTTTGAAAATGACGAGTTTTAATGACAATTGTAATTCTAAGTTAAATGCCATTTATTAAAACTATGTTTGAATAAAGCACCTATTTTTATGCAATTTTTCAGATTAATCTAAGATTTTGTTTTTCTGTAGCTCTATGGTTAAGGAGCGACTCAAATGTCGTTTTTTGTGATCATTAATAAAATGTTTTTTTTTCTTAATATTTACGCACTCTATGAGAGAACCTGTGTTTAAAACGGAAAAAATGCACTTGATACCTGTTTAAATGAAATTTTAAACTAACCCGAGCAAATATTGTCGTGTTAACATATAAAACTGAAAGTACATTAACATTATCTATAAATCAATGCTATTAGCATTGGAGACATGTCATTTTCTACTTTACAAGCACATTCCAAAAATATCACACAACACCAAATACTATTTCAATAGACTGTTGTATCAGAGTAAATGTAGGTCGTGAGGAGCGTTAGGTCATTTCTAAACAATAGCGCACGAGCCGAGCGATCGGAGCGAGTGTGCCAGAGCGATGATTAGCTACTCTTAGCTAATGGCCTCTTCCTATATCTCACCACTAGCTTCAGCCCACTTTGACTTTGTCCGCGTGGAATAGTTTAAAAAAAATCCCCGATTTTGAAACATTCTTCATTGGTCTTAGCGTGATGATATATAGCATTCATGATATATAGCCTATAGCCTTCCTCGATAAACGGGCTATCTAACACTGGAAGAATGTTTCAAATCAGACCAGTAATTCCTGAGATTAGCGTGTTCAAGCAAACAAACAAACTCTTTAGCTTTATATTGTAAAAGACAGGCAAGCCAAGCCGTCAAGTTTATGATATAAGGAGAGGCGGGGAGAGGAGAGGAGAGGTGACAGGAGGCTGATTTTATGGTTTTTGACATTTAGAGTGTCAAATAAAAGAAAAAGTGGGTGTCGTGTCTTACATAGAAGTAAAACAACTGGCCCATAAGAGAAGATTGGAGGAGGCTCCACCGACAAGAGCCATAGCTCTTAAATGATAGATAGATAGACAAATAGTGTATTAAATTACATTTTGGAGGCAAGAAATAATAAGAATTTTAAGTAGATTGCTTTTCAGTTTTATTTATTGACACTTCCAATACCAACCTGTTATAATATATTAGTATAAGATTTGTTTGCCTTATTATCGGTTAAAATTGGACATGAGCAGCATACAAGTTAAGCCAAATCTACTAACTAATAATACTAAGATATGTGAACCATAAATAGTAATACATGTGATGAGTAGCATACAAAATACAATACAGGAGATCCTAGAAACACTCAGGCCCCAATGAAATGTTATCATAATTTAGGCTGTTTGAAAGTTATGTATAGAAAATATATTTGTTTTACAATTAAAATGCAGTTTTCTTTTTCCTGGTTTTTTTTTTCAATTTTTTGTGGTGAAGATGATTTAAATAGAAATATGAGGCATACCTTTTGTCTATTTCAAACAGGACGATATGGGTAACAATTAGGGATGCAAACAAAACATCGATGTTTCCAAACATCGATGTATCGATCATAAAAATCGATGTTTTAACATCGTCGATACATCGTTGTTCAAGAACGATGTTTTATCGTACATAGACATAACGCGCCATCTTGCGCTTTATTTTTATTTATTTATTTATTGCCAGTAATAATTTATAATATAAAAGTTGATTATTATACCTATTTCTTTCATTTCTATAAAAAATAACAATTTTTCTTCGATGTACATTTATTTTAAATGGTGATAGGGATGTTAGAGTGTGCCCACGCTGTTGAATGGTACAGTAAGTACGGTAGTGAATATGGGTAAGGGAAAAGACATATAAATAGAATAAACATAGTATTTAGTAGGATGAGAGCATTGAGATGCAAAGATTGCAAAGATGGAGCAACAGCGGCATAAAAGGATGATGTTAGTGAAAGCAAGAATTTAGAAAGGTGTGCTAAGGTGGTTTGGGCGATACATCGATGTTAAAAAAAACGATGTTTCATTTGCATCGCAGGAACAAGCGTCAAATCCTATGGTGATAAAAAACATCGATATATCGTTCATAAACGTCGATATTTTTTACATCGATATTTCACTTTTCAAAACATCGATATCCTAACATCAATGTTTTTTATGAGCGATGTTGCATCCCTAGTAACAATTATGGTGGGTAGAGGTATCACAAACTACTATGGATACTACGTATAATACTACTTACTATCTGCCATCCGAAGTATCATTTAAGGTAAAAACAAACTGATTTCACGTACGCTACGTATGTGACGCTATGTGAGAGAGTTGGTGTGCACACTTGTCCCGCGTACACAACGCAAATTGACGTCAGACTCATAAGTCATTTCTTCAGGTGCTGTTGTGTACGATATTTTCCGATTCTGAGAGCTTGATAGACCTAACGTTGCATGGGACGCGTGTGATAGCGTCGCGTATGATGTTTCTAATTGAACGGTTTTCATACAAATTCAAGTCTAGATGTCATAATGCGTGGCATACGTACGTGGGCTCAATATGTTCCTACCTTTAACCTCTACCTCTCGCTGCTACAATAGCAATGAGGGATGATGTGTATGGTTGTCGGTTATCCGTTGAGCGGTGTACGGGGAATAAGATAACTTCGTATCGTACACTTTTAACCCTTAAGACTATTATCGATATACCAAAAAGCCGCAAGATTAACACTATCACTATCTCGTAATTTACCAAGAAAATATACCCATTTCATACAAATCCTATATAAACAGAGTGAGACAACAACACAATTAACGATCACGTGCACAAATGCGATCTGCACTCTTATCGCGGACACTTATGTGCTATTAGTGAGCTACAGTTTAATACACACACTATATGTTATTTACAATCAGAAGGATTTTTGTTTAGGTGAGGGCAAGCAGCAAGCGCGAGAACTGAATTTGTACACGACCACGAATGACGTGTGCCCGCGTGGAAGGCGTGTGTCGAACTGTCTGTCGTTCGGTTTTTGATAGATGGTGTTTTCGCGCCAAGAGAATCGGCGGTAACGTTGTAAGCCCGCGCTGTCATATAACTGCGCGTTTTTTTTTGTGTGTTTATGGCTTGGCAACTAGGCCTTTAAGCCAGGCGCCGTTGTATTGTAGGTTACAATCGACGCCGTATAACGGAGCTCTTGTGAAAACTCGAAAGGCCACATTTGACTATACAGTTCACATTTCTCACAAAAACACATAAATACTACTCAAAAACTATCAATATCCTACAACAATTGTTCATTTTAGAGAGATTTTACACATTTTTAGATAATTTTTTTTAAGTTTAAGGCTTGGCAACTAGGCCTTTAAGCCAGGCGCCGTTGTATTGTAGGCTACAATCAACATCATTCAACGGAGTTCTTGTGAAAACTCGAAAGGCCACATTTGACTATACAGTTCACATTTCTCACAAAAACACGTAATTACTACTCAAAAACTATCAATATCCTACAACTATTGTTCATTTTAGAGAGATTTTACACATTTTTAGATAATTTTTTTTAAGTTTAAGGCTTGGCAACTAGGCCTTTAAGCCAGGCGCCGTTGTATTGTAGGCTACAATCGACATCATTCAACGGAGTTCTTGTGAAAACTCGAAAGGCCACATTTGACTATACAGTTCACATTTCTCACAAAAACACATAAATACTACTCAAAAACTATCAATATCCTACAACAATTGTTCATTTTAGAGAGATTTTACACATTTTTAGATAATTTTTTTTAAGTTTAAGGCTTGGCAACTAGGCCTTTAAGCCAGGCGCCGTTGTATTGTAGGCTACAATCGACATCATTCAACGGAGTTCTTGTGAAAACTCGAAAGGCCACATTTGACTATACAGTTCACATTTCTCACAAAAACACGTAATTACTACTCAAAAACTATCAATAGCCTACAACTATTGTTCATTTTAGAGTAATTTTACACATTTTTAGAAAATAAAACTGCACAGCACAACGTCTCCTTACAATTCCCGCCAAAAACTCTAACTGCGCGCTGTTTTGCATGCTACACAGATTAATATTAGTTTCGCGCTTGTTTATAATGTTGGCATTAATGTCGCCACAAGTTCTCATACCACACTAGGTGGGGCGCGATCCGCTTCCTTTTGCCTTCACTCAGAACTCTGGGTTCGGTCTACCTATTTTTTTATTTTAATAATAATATTCTATTCTAATAAAATGTAATGGAATAAAAACAACAAATATGATAGGCCTCAAATTTTATTTTCCAATTTCATTAATTTATTACATCTAATTAAATACAACGTACAAATATTAGAAATTATTTTACAGAAAAAAGGACAGAAAAAGTTGTAAAAATTAAAATAAAGTCACTAAAAGTTAGATAATTTTCGAGGTATTTCAGAAATCGATTTAGTAAGTCTTATATTTGTGGTTCCGTAGATACATTTATAGCTGAATCCCTATAAAATCGTATGTATGTACGTTTGTCTGTTTGTATGACACAGTTACTTTACTCAAAAATAATAGGTTTATATAATTATCTGTTACAATAATGCGTTTTTGAAAATTAGAATTAAAAAAAAAACATTTTTCCAACCGGCGGCAAAATTCAGGAATTCACCACTGCCCAACAGTGGGCAATATGAGGGTAGCTAAACAGTTTACGACACGGACAGTTGTGTCGCCAACATTTCAGGGACTCAATTCTGCTATTACCATGGCTTTCAGTATTCTGTTAATTCCAATGGCGTGCCTCTATCTTTAGAGAGAGAGAACACTTTATTGCAGATTATATATAATCTACGGAACCCATAAATAAATGTACATAAAACTATACACACAGTTACTTTTATATACACATTCTAGACTGATTTTGTATATTACAGGAATAGAAAAACAAAAACGTAACTCGTAAGGCATTCACCAGTCCCTTCCTATTACATATATACATGTATGTATGTATGTATAGATATATATATACACATACATACATATATAAAAAATAAAAATCAAGGACCCGATCCCAGCGCCACCTACCGGTTCCAACGGGATAAAAAGTATCCTATGTCCAGCTCCTGGTTCCAAGCTACCTCCCCACCAATTTCTTTTATATATATAGACATAGACACACACACACACACACACACACACACACACACACACACACACACACACACACACACACACACACACACACATATATATATATATATATATATATATATATATATATATATATATATATATATATATAATAAAATAATAATAGCAGCCCATACTTGTCCCACTGCTGGGCTCGGGCCTTCCATTATAGGGAACCGACAGTATACCCGCCACGCTTGTCCAAGGCGGCTTGGCAGGTTTGACACATCGGTTATCTCGATGTGCAGGTTGCATCACGATGTTTTCCTTCACCATTGTTAGCACGTGGTAATTTTAACAATATGCACATTAGATCAGAAAACTGACCAAGTGGTGCATGCGTTCCGGCCAGGATCGAACCCGCGCCCTTTGAGTTTGGGACGCGTGCGCTAGCCATTACGCTACCACGGCATATGTGTATATATATATATATATATATATATATATATATATGTGTGTGTGTGTGTGTGTGTGTGTGTGTGTGTGTGTGTGTATATATAAATATATACACACATATATATATACAATTTTTCCCCGAGGCTGCGCCGCGCGTCGGAACCTAGGGCGTGCCTCTAGTTTAAAAAGCAAGCATTAATACAGGTTACATTGTATAAAGTTTTTATGTCAGTGCTATTTGCCCCGGAAGATTCACTTCATTTTATATCGCAAACTATCCCATCTTCCGGGATAAAAAGTATCCTATGGTCATCCTCGGCATCGATGAGACAAAATACATATATATATATATATATATATATATATATATATATATATATATATATATATATATGTATATATATATATATATATATATATATATATATATATATAGCGGGTTTGAGCCGAATCGGTTTAGTAGTTTTTCCGTGAAAGCTTAAATGCATAATATTCAGACAGACAGAGATACTTTCGTATTTATATTGAAGGAGGGTGCCTCTTATAGGGTGGAGGAGCGAGATGGAATGAACCTCCGTCTCAGGGAAGATCTTCCAGCGAGGCTAATGTTGTTCCTCGCAGGTCTAGGCCCATGTTTTTTTTTTTTTGGAGCTGGACCCAGCTGAATAGCCGCAGATGGCTGTTTCAGCGATACCGGACTTTGGGGGCTTCCCGACTCCGTGGGAGCGGAGGCGTTCAGCCCGGAAGCAGCACGCTCGAGGAGGCACCTCCTGTGAGGTTCGACCTCGGCTCGACCGCTGCGGGGGATTGACTCTATATTGAGAATTAGCCGTTAAAGGCTGAAAGAGCTAAGCCAACAGGCTGAAGTGATTATTTGGGGACCAATTATCGACTCCGCCGGCGGAGCCGATCCTAGTCTATCATTACTACCGCTTCGCAACGTGTTATAGCTGGAGGAGAAGAAGCGGCGGAAGAAACTCTCCAGCAACACGCCTATGCTAATCTTGTATGGCTAGACCCATCTGTTATAATTGAAAATTTGTATATATCCTTTGTATGTTTCGGGAAACGTTTGCGACCTCAAATAATGCACATCGCCATCTACTGGCTTGTAAGTGTTCCACTACAATAATATTAATAGGGATATATAGAATGGCCACTGTGACAAGACTGACATTCAACGACTAGACTCTGCACACGCCACTAAAATTCTATCAAATAAACAGATAAGTCCCTTTCAGTTCCTTCACATTTCGTAGGACTCCTTTTCTGGCGCGGACTCTACATATTTCCACGACGAATTGAAAACCTAATCCTTGTTTGAGTCGGTTTTTTATTGCGCGAGTTCAACAGACAGGCAGACGGCCCACCTGACGGTAAGCGGTTACCATCGCCTATGGACATTTGCAACATTAAAGATGCTACAGATGCGCTGCTGCTCTCTAAATGGAGACTGGAACCTGACCACTAATGCGGGAACACAAAGTTTTTATGGTGCCATACCCTAGACCGGGGTGGTAGCCATCCAGACGGGCAAATAGCTTACTACCTGGCTGTGGGTTGTTACGTCGCCTCTTACGACAGGCCGCCCCAACGGAGGAAATTGAATTCCTCTCCGTTCCTGCACGGATAGGAACAAGAACAGACCGAATGCGTTACGAGGTACGTTTTTCAGCGAGCGATTGTGATTCCCTAGTATTTTCCTTCCACGGTACAATTTTATACAGTTTATAATTCCGATTGGCAGTTGTTGTTTGCGCAGAAAAGCAAACCATCTATAATGATCTTTATTCGCAAGCGGAAATTGCAGCGTTGCTTGCTGTGCTTTCTAAAGGTGCTCCCTCATCGCGAGCATTCGTCTGTAATGTAACATTTATTATTCGAATTCGAGAATTACGTTATCATATTGCCTCCCTGAGTAACGAGCATTCGCCTGTAATGTAATTATGTATGATTCGATTTCGAGCTTTACTTTACAATACTGCCTACCTGATATCGACGAGCATTCGCCTGTAACGAAACATTTCGATTCTGAGCATTTAGTTGCTTCTACAATATCAGATGAAGTCGTTGTGTTATAAGTTGTATCCAAATTTTCTTTTTTTTTAACTTTAAGGCTTGGCAACTAGGCCTTTAAGCCAGACGCCGTTGTATTGTAGGCTACAATCGACGTCATTCAACGGAGTTCTTGTGAAAACTCGAAAGGCCACATTTGGCTATACAGTTCACATTTCTCGCAAAAACACATAATTACTACTCAAAAACTATCAATATCCTACAACTACTGTTCATTTTAGAGTGATTTTACACATTTTTAGAAAATAAAACTGCACAGCACAACATCTCCCTTCAGTTCCCGCCAAAAACTCTATGCAAATATTAGAGATTGTATCATTACAGGCGAATGTTCGCTGTGAGGGAGCACCTTTAGGTCTGTTCCGCTTACACGATTCGTACACTATCGCGCACTACTAAAATTGGCCTACTGCGCAGGTACATCGGGAGTATTTATTAGTTGTGTAAAATTGTAGTAGTGAGCCAAATGAATGGTGAACAAAGACGGTATACAACTCTTTAATACACGTTTTGTACATATACATGTCATTCTTAAGAAGCCATCACAATTTGAGCATTCCAAAAATATACATCTTAATTAGAGATGCGCCATTCCGAGATGTTCAACTCGATTATATCGATTTTCCAAACGTACAAATGATTATCGATGTTTCACTCGTAATCGATTAATACGAGTCCAACTCTAACAAGTTACGCCTAATTCTTATATCTCAAGTTTAATGTACATTTGCATTATAATAAATAAAAACCATAAACAAAAATTAAATTTCAATTGCATTGACACTTGACATCTGTCTTCCGTGATCATGGCTACTGAAAAGTGGCCTAAACGTCGGAATAAAAATCAAATAAAAAAACACGCTTAAAACGTAGATTTCTTTTTAATATGATGTCCATTTGTAACACTGTAGCTCGCCACATTTGTAGCTAACAAAATGATTGAAGTCAAAATTACTAATGTCAATATACAAAGTAATATATAATTTACATAATAATAATTGTTATTAATAATATGGGATTTCTCATGTCATAAAATCAGACTACTGTATCAGTATTTGGGTCTGTAACAACTCCATCTGGGATAATGTCATAGTTATTGACGGTGGCTAAATGTGTCTTGTTTATAGCGTTGAAAATAACATCGTAAACGAATAGCTACATTAGTGTATATACTATAGTCAAAGGTCGATATGCAGCCTCTTCCCGGAACGACTGGTTTATTCTAGGCTTGCCCAAGGACTTTCGACAAAACCCGACATAAACTCCAATTTCGACCTTCGGCTAAAGTATTTTCAGTCAAACCTAGAAGTACCTAAGTTTTTAGTCAAACGTCGAATGTAAAATAATCTGCTTCGGGCATAGACTAGTCGATTCTAGAAGAGCCTAAGGCAGACTCGGTCAGACGCCTATTCGTGTAGGCGTCTAATGACTGTATAAATTAGTCTCTTCTAAATTAGACACAAATTCGTTAGTCAATGGCAGAAAAACGTCATTTATTTGGACTTTGACGAAGATTTTATGTCAGACCTGAGGTTTGACTAGTTAAACCTAGGAGCGCCAGAGCTTCGATGTTTGATTATAATATATATACATACGTTACCTGTCAATTAATTAACTTCATTCATAATTAATAACAATATCGCTACATCTGCTTAAAACGATCAATAACTACAGCATTATCCCAGATGGAACAGTAACGTGAGAAATATAAATGCACAGTTAGAAATTAGCAGTAACCTGCTCAAAGTCGATTCGCAACAATCGGAAAACATATCAATTAATCAGTCGAGTAGCGAGTCGATTATAATCGATTATGCAAACATCTCGCAACCGCCCATCCCTACGTTTTATTGCTTTTCATACTAGATATTTGTTACAACATTTTCTATATATTTAATTTATTCGATATGAAATTTAAAGTATTTTCTAGCAATGTTCTATGCCCCTGCTTCCTTCGCTTAAATGTATTGTGATGATATTTGTGAAACAATCAATACTAACTAAACACAGGTCCCCAAAATAAACTGTTGTGTGTGCTAGGTGTCAGACTACGATTCTCTGGCGTATCATTGTTCCGCTGAACACGAATCTAAAGTATGAATCTCACAGATAACTTACGTGTAAAACGAATCATTTCAGGGCATGGCCTGTTTCTATAGTGAGGAAGTAGGATATAATAACAATTTATAACGTTTACGTTACAGTAAGATATCATATGAAACATTTATAGGTTCTACCAAAGAGAATTGTTGCCTGTCAGTGACGTGGCAATAGTAGACGATCGCTGTATCCGATCATAATCGATTAGATTAATCGATTCACGTTCTTATGCACAATATATAGACGAGCATGAGTTATATTTTTTTAATTTAAATCATACAGTTATTATAGTACATTATGGTACTAGTATGTAACATTGGTGATTACCGCCGAGGCGCCATTGAGACTCGAGCCGTAGGCGAGGGTCTTAAGAGAGCCGAGGACGGTAATCATCAATACACACGTGTATCATACGACGTTTTTCAACACACTTGTGAATAAAATGACAACAAAAACTCATTTTATTTAGTAGATAAAAAAAGTTATATACGAGTGAAAGTTTTATTTATTAAACACGTACGAGTTAAAATTATCTATTTAAATAAGAAGTTGCATGAAATGAGCAAGCAATAGGAACATTAATTTATTTGTTCTATAGAACACGATCTTTTTTTTTTGAATAAAAACTTTTTTAAGAACAAAGCAACTCAACCAATAAAATTTAAAAAAAAAATCTATTACTCACTAGTGAGTTATAATGTTTTTTACTCAGTTTGATAATGGGTGTCATTCTGTGCCTAAATGCGGTGACCATAGAGCCACTTTATGAGCAAGTGTGTTGAAAAAATATTTTCATGCATTCTACGCGATGATTATAGAATGAGAAGAAACTAGAAAGAAAAGAGAAAGAATGATTAGCCCGCGCACTGCGCATGCGTAGTGAGTGAACGAGGAAACCGAATATAATAGCAAGCCAAAATAAATCGTAACACTATAGTTTTATGGTGTAATTTTGTTGTAATGTAATTAATTTTATTATATTTTTTCACTCGATTTGTTTATATTTTTTTCATATCAGTTTTGTTTTAGCAAAGATTTTTAATTATAAAAATATTTACTACAAGTCAAAGGCCATCTAAATGGCGTGTATGTTATTTAAATGGCAGATATTTTGCGTTGCCACAGGTAGGCGTGTCGGCACTGCTAGTCTAGTATATCACTCACAGATAATAACTCATCTTGTCTGCAATTGACACTCACACTATTCACTGTAAAGATAAAGAGTTAAAGATATAAAAGAGTGATATATATCTTTGTATCAAAAAGATATATATCACTCTTTTCTACTTGGTGAGTGATTTTTCCCATGACTAATAAGATCGCAGAGTACTCGAGTGCAGTTTCCCGGTTGTGCTAATCGTGCGACCCCGAGCGCAGGCGGAATGAGCCGAATGCTAGGACGAAGGCGGCCGAGCTCATCCGACGCTTTACGAGCGTGTACGAACGGCCGCAGGCGGAACGAGCCGAATGCTAGGACGAAGACGGCCGAGCTCATCCGACGTTTTACGAGCGTGTACGAACGGCCGCGCGCTACGATCTTGATTTTTATCGGTTTTTTGCGTTTTTAGAAGTGATAACTTCTTATGGGAGAGTAAACCGCTTCGTTACGTAACGCGTTACGGCGCCAGTCTATCTGGCTTCCCTTTCTCTCACGCATACGGCAGCGGTAGGCAGGCTCCTAATCTCTCACTCTAACCCACAGCGCTAGCCGTATTTCGGTAATTAGATTAAATAATTATACTAATAATGTACTTACACAAAATTCTAATGTACATATTCAGAAAATTGTAACTAAGAATAAAATATATTTTATAATCAATCAAAGATTTTATTATTATTAATAAATAACCTTTCCTTACATTATCATATTAATATACATAAAAATTAAGTAATAACCTAAGCGTTTCTCAAGTTAAACAACTTCAATATTAAATAGTTCAACTTAGATTAGATTCAGTTATCACTTCTGTCGGGCGTGCCGAGACGCACACGTGTTTTTTTCGATTATTTGCTCATTGACAGCTCAATTCAGACTTCATATTCGTGTTCCGCGTGTAATTATACGCCAGAAAATCTTAGTCTGACACCCAGCATATACGACTTTTTTTGTAGACCTGCGTAACAATCGGCAGAAAACATATAATGACGTCACAAACATGGCGCCTTCGTAATCATGCGATTCTTTTTAAAATTTTATCAAATTCTAATTGTTTATAGTTAATAAAAAAATATTAAGAATTTTTCTCATCGACTATCAATATAATTTTTGATAAAACTTTAAAATACGTATGTAATAGTTTTTTTTTGCTACATCCCAATTCAAAATACAAAATTGGATATGGCAATCCATAGTGATATCTTCCGTACGGATAATGACGACCTAGGTTATTTTTTTAATATCTTTACATACATACATAACTTCACGCCAGTTCCCTTGCGGGGTAGGCACGAGCAACAGAGCGCCATTCAGGCTTACTCTTACACACCTCACTAGCTTCTTTGACATTCATAGCTCTTGTCACGCACGCTCGTCTGTTCTTAAGGCTCCTGACATCACCCTCCGCTAGTACACGATCAATTTGATCATGGAAGGTGTGTCGTGGCCTTCCACGACTTCTGCATTGTATATCTGTTTAGTCATTCTTTCATCATGCATTCCTTTCCTTACCTCCACCCCGACACTCTCTTTCAGACCAACTCTCTTTCTTACTTAGGTATTACGAACGCGGTCCGCGAGCGTCACTCCGCAGATTTTGCGCAGTGCTCGCATCTCGAACGCGTTTACTCTACTTTCATGCTCTCTCTTCCATACCCAACTCTCGCTTCCATACGTTTAATATCTTTAATATGCTTTTGCCTCTTCGCTTTAATAGTATTACATTATTTTTTTTATTAAAACCGAAAATAATTTAAATTTCATAATCGATTATTATACATTATATTAAAAATAAATAAGTCCATAATCACAACACTATAAATAGTCCATTGTCCTCGAATCACTTAAATGGAGTACTTCATTAATTCATTTTTTTTATTTTTTTTGAACGAAGTTCCTTATCGCGCGTTGTGAAAGGGGGCTAGACGGAAAAAATTCTTACGAAAAGTTGTCACGACACTTTTTGCTATAGTAAGCTATTGTAAGCTGTGCGGCGTCGCATGTTTCTCCGTCTGTCTGTCTGTCTCTCTCTCTCAATTCCAATTACAATTCCTTCACTAATTAATCGAAAGGAACTTCGTTCCATCCGGGTGTCCCTTGACACCTCTCAAGTTTTTTTTTTTTTAATAAGGATCACCAACAGTTTTGTACATTCAATCAGTTACTATACGTATGACTAAGGTTTACAATGCGACGTAAAAACTAATTATAGGTGAACACAACTTGCAGTATAATTTCTTCACTGTTATTTACTTAGACTCTAATAATAAATATTAAAAAAAAATGTGCGGTGTATTGAAATTAGTCTGTCCGTCAGTCTGTCTAATAAGTGTCCTGTTGGGCTAAACGAATCTTTTTATAAAATAAATAAATCAATTTATACAGGGTGTATTTTTAAAGAGGGCCTTCAGGACCAAGTCCGAAGTTATTCAAAATAGCGCAAAACACTCAAAGGAGTTTTAGAAGGCGATTTTAATAAAAACAAAAGTGGTATTCGTTAGATATTTTGAAAAATCAAATACCCTGGACAGGAATCGAATCGGCTGCTTTTGTAAAAATAACACCTGTAGATAGAGCTTATGAGGATTAATTTCTGTGAAGGAATGTCAAACGGCAAACTAAAAGAAATGGTTGTTTTTTAACAAAATATTGTATTAAGATCAATTAATAATAATATAATAATAATAATCGGCAGACAAACACACACATTGTATATCCCCAAATTAAGCGAGTTACGCTTGTGTTATGGGTAATATACAACGGACTACTCTGGGGGCCGATCCCAGACACCCAGACCATAGTAAATAACGGAGAAAATACGTTTCCGAAATTTACTATACCAGGAATCGAACCCGGAACCTCTGCGTTGCAGTGAGGTACGTCGGCGAAGGCTTAGCTCGCTCAACCGCAGAGGCCGTCAATTTCTAATATGTCACGTTAAATACATACATACATTCATAACTTCACGCCAGTTCCCTTGCGGGGTAGGCACGAACAACAGAGCGCCATTTAGGCTTATTCTATAAGTATTACATATTAATTTCCAAACACATATTATAATGTTTACAATTGTATTATCTAATACAGATAAATAAAATTGAAGTGTCTGTCTGTAACGTCATAATAACAGCATTTTACTCATTTGCATATGAAAGTATGTACGGTAGTTACAAAATTATTATTTTTTAACTTTTATCTGTTCCGGATGATCTCCGAAACGGCTAGACCGATTCTGACGGGACTTTCACTGGCAGGTAGCTCATGTTATAAGGAGTACCATGGCTACTTTTAAAATGAGGAAAATATGAATTAACGAAGTACCCGCAGACACAAACAATTTCACTTACACCTCTCTATTCGCCTTTTAACCTTTTGCTAAATACTTCTTGCTGCAATTCCTTCCACTCCTTTTTCGGTTTCATCCGTTTCAGCTGCCCATCCCTGGAAAAAAAGTTATCGTAGTTAATCGAATCCCGGTGAGATTGGTTAAAAATAACTTAAATAGGGGGATTTAACATCAGTGCGGGGGGATCTTGTAAATACTAAAATTATAATATTTTACAAGTGGGCCTTCAGGAAAGAAACTACGAAAAAGTCTCGAAGCCGACTTTGACGAAAACTAAAGTAGTATCATTACATTTTTGAATAATCAATTGCCCTCGTCAGGAATCGAATCGGCTGACATTGAAAAAAAAACAGCCTGTATATACCAAATCATAGTGTAGATTATAACGATTAATTTCTGTGACGGAATGTCAAATGGAATTTTTGACCATCTGTCAGTAGAACGGACCTTGACTAGCACAGCACTGGCATAGTTATTTTTGGACTCAAGGGAGTCTCGAAGCCGACTTTGACGAAAACTAAAGCGGTATCATTACATTTTTGAATAATCCATTACTCTCGTCAGGAATCGAATCGGCTGATTTTGAAAAAAAAAAAAAGCCTGTATATACCAAATCAATCATAGTGTAGATTATAACGATTAATTTCTGTGACGGAATGTCAAATGGAATTTTTGACCATCTGTCAGTAGAGCGGATCTTGACTAGCACAGCACTGACATAGTTATTTTTGGACTCAAAGGAGCTCGAAGCCGACTTTGACGAAAATTAAAGTGGTATCATTATATTTTTGAATAAGCAATTACTCTCGTCAGGAATCGAATCGGCTGATTTTGAAAAAAAAAACACAGCCTGTATATACCAAATCATAGTGTAGATTATAACGGTTAATTTCTGTGACGGAATGTCAAATGGAATTTTTGACCATCTGTCAGTAGAGCGGATCTTGACTAGCACAGCACTGGCAGAGTTATTTTTGGGTTTAAAATCAGTATAACTTAACTAACACAAACAACCAGTTTCACGTTACAGTGTACTCACCACATGAGATCGACGAGCCCCCCCTGCCTGGCGATGACGGATTTGACCCTGTTGGCGAAGTCCACGGCGGACTCGTGGGACTCCCTCGCCATCGGGGGCAGGTACCACACGTCGCACACTATCGCCCACGAGGTCATCATGTTCAAGAGGTAGTGGAGCATCCCGTAGCGGGAGCTGTTCCAGAACGCATCACCGAAACGAGGGTCGTACCTTCGGAAGACGAGAGGAGAGATATAGAATCGACAAAGTGCGTATCCGAATCCTGGCCGAAGAGCATACATAGTTGCATAGAAGGATCAGACAAGAGGAGAGGGATAGGGCAGGGAGGAGGCATCATTTTCAAGAGGTAGCAAAGCATCTCGTACCAGGAGCTCTTCCAGAACGTGTCACCGAAACGAGGGTCGTACATTCGGAAAACGAGAGGTGAGATATAGAATCGGCCAAGTGCGTATCCGAATCCTGGCCGAAGAGCATACATAGTTGCATAGAAGGATCAGACAAGAGGAGTGGGATAGGGCAGGGAGGAGGCATCATTTTCAAGAGGTAGCAAAGCATCTCGTACCAGGAGCTCTTCCAGAACGTGTCACCGAAACGAGGGTCGTACCTTCGGAAAACGAGAGGTGAGATATAGAATCGGCCAAGTGCGTATCCGAATCCTGGCCGAAAATCATGCATAGTTGGATAGAAGGATCAGACAAGAGGAATGAGATGGGGGAGGGAGATCATCATGTTCAGGAGGTAGTGGAGCATCCCGTAGCGGGAGCTGTTCCAGAACGCGTCACCGAAACGAGGGTCGTACCTTCGGAAAACGAAAGGAAAGATATAGAATCGGCCAAGTGCGTATCCGAATCCAGGCTGAAAAGCATGCCTAGATGGATAGAGGGATCAGACAAGAGGAATGAGATAGGGTAGGGAGGTCATTATGTTTAGGAGGTAGTGGAGCATCCCATAGCGGGTGCTATTCCAGAACGCGACACCGAAACGAGGGCCGTACATTCTGGAGACGAGAGGAGAGATATAGAACCGATCAACTCAGTCGAACCATTTATTTTTTTTGACAGTAAATTTCATGTGTTACAATTGTTAGATAGATACAGGTGCAGTTCGGTTTTCGACGTGCAAATAATCTATATTAAACTTTATTCGGAAAAGTAAAAGGCAGAAAGTTTGCTATGATGCATTCTTCGCTCTATCCCGTTTACACGATTCGTACACTGGTTCTCTATTAAAATTGGCCTACTGCGCAGGTATATCGAGAGGAATTATTAGTTGTGTAGACCTGTACCACCCTTTTGCAATATGTTGTAGCTTGAAGAGAAGAAACGGCCCAAGAGTCTTCAGCAACATGTCTAGCTCTAATAGAATATTAAAAAGGGTAGGAGGTAAAATTAAAAGACAATATTATCAATCAAGTTGATGTACGTTCCGGTGCACGCAGAAAGAGCTCACAGTGTCCTGAGGCCTGGCAGTTTTTTCCGGGTTTCGTCAAATGTCAAAATGAAAAGCCGCGCTCAAAACCGTTAAAACGAACTCTTAATTATTTACACCCTTACTTGATAGCAACGGGGTATATCGTCCCACCAACTTCGAAGCTGCCCTTCTTGAACTGCATCACCGAAGTGTTGTTAATGCACGTTCCCTCCGGAAATATAAGTATGGGCGGATTGTCTGGCACCGATATGTGTTCTTTTAACCTAAAAGAAATGAATAATATATAAAATCAAATCAAATACAAAAACCTAGTCTCACTAAAACTCAACAACGGCTGACCAATTTGAATTTCTTATTTTGTGCGTGGTTGGTTTGTTTAGAACTTTAGATTCAAAATTGGATAAGAGTAGGAGGCGCCAGAAATCGGGTTCAAGGATTTTGATGAAATTTCGTTTGCTTTTGAGAGGATCCCTGGATGGTTTAAATTCTGAACTGGATCCGGGTAGGAGGCGCTGAATTCGAGTTCTAGGACTTTGACGAAATTTCGTGTGTTTTTGAGTGGGTTCCTAGATGGTTTAGATTCACAATTGGATCCGATAGGTGGCGCTGAAATCGGGTTCCAAGACTGATGAAATTTTGTGTGCTTTTGCGAGGATCCCTGGATGGTTTCGATTCACAATTGAATCCGGGTAGAAGACGGTGTAACCAGGTTTCAAGATTTTGATGAAATTTTGTGTGTTTTGAACGGGTTGCTGGATATTTTAGATTCACAATTGGATCCGGGTAGGAGGCGTCAGAAATCGGGTTCCAGAATTTTGATGAAATTTCGTTTGCTTTTGAGAGGGTACATAGGAATCTAAACCATCCAGGGAGGATGGTTTAGATTCACAATTGGATCTGGTAGGTGGCACTGAAATCGGGTTCCAGGACTGATGAAATTTTGTGTGCCTTTCGAGGATCCCTGGATGGTTTAGATTCAGAATTGGATTCGCGTAGAAGGCGCTGTAACCGGGTTCTAAGATATTGACGAAATTTTATGTTTTGAATAGGTCCCTGGATGGTTTAGATTCACATTGGATCCGGGTAGGAGGCGCTGAAATCGAGTTACAGATTTATTTATTTTTCCGGGCAGGACAACAACTACAGAAGCCGCTAACTAGTATCTACAGGTGAACTTTTTGAGTGGTCCTCCAAGGCCAAATCCTAAACTACCAAATAGCATAAAACACTCAAAGGAATCTCGAAGCCAACATTGACGAAAACTAAAGTGGCATCTTTAAATTTTTGGAAAATCAATAACCCAACTAGGAATCGAATCGACTGATTAAAAAAAAAATATGTACAAAAATATATAAAACGTTTATGTATGTACCTTTTAGCCACAGCGTGTCGGTCTTTGACTTCGGACCTCTCGAACCAGATGTGAGGCGAAGCCCTAGCCAACGCTCTTTGTAGGAGCCCTAGGAACCCTCCGTGCCTTTGGCCAATCTAAAAACAACACTATGTTATTATTTAAAACTGAGTCATCTACAGCTTTTTAATAAAAATAAAAAGAAATTATAGCCTGGTAAGAAGGGTTTTGTAACTTAATTTCGAGTTGAAATCATCACTTCTCTTGTGGAACAAAAACTAACTTACACCAAAGTAACACGTCACAGCTGAGATATTTTTTGTTGCCTGAAGTAGGCAAACAGGCAGACGTCCCACTTCAAGGTGGTTAACGTCGCCTATGGGTGTTTTCAACACCGTTGGGCGTTGCCAACGAGTTACCGGCCTCTAAGAAATTTTATAACGCCCCTTCAACAACCCCGTGTAGCAGAGGAAAAGTTCCCTCCAAATCATTTCCGTAGACGGAACAAACTTTGTAGAGAACCATTAGTGGAGCCTAGGAGCTCCAGGAAATGGGGGTGAACATCCCGTTGGCACCAGATCATCAGACAGTTCCTCGGACACCCCCCCCCCTCAATCAATGCAATCATGACTGTACAGACGGCGCGACACTTCTTTTTTTATTGCATGAGTTCGGCAGACGGGCCCATCTGATGGAAAGCGGTTACCATCGCCTATGGACATTTGTAACACCAAAGGTGCTACCGATGCTACTACTGATACCGGAACACAACTCATGGTTGTTATGGCAGCATACTCTAGATCAGGGATGGTAGCCATCCAGACGGATAAATACCCTAATACCTGGCTGTGGGTTATTGACGCCTCTTACGACAGGCCATCCGACCATAGGAAATTTTATTCTTTCTCCGTTCCTGCACGGATGGAGACGAGGGGCTTCAGTCTGGTAATCCAGTACCCCGGCCCATAGCTGTGAGCAATTAGGACTTTCTAGTTTTAAGACGTTCTAGATTTATTATTTTCTTAAGTATTCGCGACTAGTATACATAATAAAACTACTTTTCAACGGTTTTAAGCGCGTTAATCTCCCACCTATTTTAATAACCTTCCACCCATTTTAATATTTTATAAATTTATTAGAGCTAGGAATGTTGCTGAAGAGTTTCTTACGCCGCTTCTACTCTTCAAGCCACAACATGTTGCGAAGCGGTGATAAATTAGATTGGACTCCCATAGAGTAAATAATAACTATAAACAAAATTAAAACTAAATAAACAAGTTGGCGGTAGGCCAAAAAAAAACTTTAACCATACTCATTGTCACTTGACATCTTTGTCTTCCGTGATCACGGCTACTGAAAAGTGGCCGAAACGTCGGAATAATAAAAATCAAATAAATTACCGCGCTTAAAACCGTTACAACGTAGTTTTATTACGTTCACAATTATTCATTCTTTAATACTTACCAACGAATAGGAATTATCGCACATCAAAACCAACGCATCGATAGGACTGGTATGATTAGCGACGCATATCCCGCTGGTGCTGGGCTTGTTCTCCACTCCATGATATGTGATAACGGCCGACATGCACCGCGATAGAAAGTTAAAGCACGCTATGGACATCGCATAGTTGATCTTCTGCTTTAGTGGACCGTCGCGCAACGTCCCAACGCACGCGGTCGCCACAACTAACCACCATACCTATGCAGTGAGCAAATGACAGGTATCCCAAGCCCCGTGTTTGATGGGTGCGCTATTAGTCTGTGGTACGTGTCAAAGTGACAGCTGTCAATGTCATATGTCAAAGTTAAAGCTGTGGTAACTTCACCACCCGGCAAATGGTGGTTTTCAAAAGTCAACTAAAAAACCAGCTGATGATGGACTATTGACTAACTAAGCCGTAAAATGTACAAAATGATAAAGATTTACTAAAATTAATTATATTATATAATTACAAGTAAATATAATTAATGAGTGTTTTTTTTTGTATAATGATGTGTTAAATTAACAAGTCTCGGATGAGTTATAAATATATAATATATAAAATGTTACACTGATTGCTATGTGTACCTTATTTCAAAAAAATTGTTTAATTAAACATAATAATATAGTTATATATAATTAAATATAACTTAATAATTCGAAGAATTTTTTTTTATTTTTTATTGCAGGAGATCAGCAGACAGGCAGACGGCCCACTTGATGGAAAGCGGTTACCATCGCCTATTGACATTTGCAACACCGAACGTGCAACAAATGCGCTGCTGCTCTCTTAAGGGAGACTGGAACTTGGCCACTAATGCCGGAACACAACTCAAGGTTGTTATGGCGACATACTTTAGACCAGGGGTGGTAGCCATCCAGTCGGGCAAATACCCTACCACCTGGCTGTAAAATATCAGAACTTTTGCCTTTTCTAATTAAATAAGACACAAAGAGACTTGTAATTTTTGCTTTTAAAATCTCCAATGCCTATGGAATTGATTTTCTTACGCCCGACACTAAATCAATATAGATGCTGAATATCGCGGTATAATATAAATAAATCCAAAATAAAATTAATACTTTCCAATATATTTTCTCATACTTTCTGACATTCATTTTCTTTTTTTACTTATTGACTAATAGTCTAAAGAGATTCTACAGTCAATAATAATACAATACAATTCAGCTTTGAAAACAAACTTTCTTGAGGTATATGGTCTTTATGACGTATGGCCACTGTGATTTCATTATGATACGGTTAAATGCAAATAGCATTGATTTTGCCAATGTCGAAGCAGCATGAAGAGGCACAACATGTCTGTAACGTCAATGTCAAAGTCAGTATACAAATGTCAACTGTCATTTATGAGAATAAACAATACACCGAACACATCTTAACACTAAACACATCTTAATTCTAAACTTAAATCCTAAGACGGCACAGAACATGCAAATTAAAACAATTACATAACCCAGACCAGTTAAAACGTCACATATACGCCCTTACTTCACCCGAAACAGGTGCGGAGTTTTGTATGTCATCACTACAACAAGTATATTCTTGAAGTACAAAGACAAAAAGTACTTTTGACATTACAAGTATGGACGGTAGACGCAAGGAGAACCATCTCTGTATATGAAGAAGTATCCGTCGAAATGCATTAAATTAGGGTGGCGCCACTTTAGCGTCAGGGTGAATTTTAAAGAAAGTCCCAAAATTTATTAGAGTAGTATTATAGTGTTTTAGTTTTATTAAAATAAATATTACAAAATCACTAAGCGTATTATTCAAAATTCACGAAATATAATCACTATTCACGTTGTCACGTAACAATTCTTTGAGGTTATATTTAGTAAAATACTTTGTACTACGTAACATAGTTGACGTTTTATAACAGTGTACTGTCGTCAACTATTCTAGTCGCCAAAGATATTAATTTTTTCAACTCTGCATACTTCGATTCGTTTACAACAGCTACATTCATACCATACCCTTTGTCTACGTCAGCGCCATTGTGGACGGTTTTTGAACTGTTATTTACGGCTTACAACTGGACACTTCTTTAACTATTTTCGTATATGAGGTGATTCTCCTTACCTCTACCCTCCATAATTACAAGTTGTGAAAAAATTTACTAGAACAATCTTTGTAAGCAGTTTTTGAGCTACAGCTCTGTAGTGGAATGACTATGAAAGTGATTATTTGTCATCTCTACAGAAACCCTCATAGTTCATAGACTTGCCTCATTTTTAATTATGCATTAGTCATGTTTTGATTATTTTTTAAGAAGCAGAGAATATACTATAGATACAGTTTATACTAGTTTTGGAGCAAATTTGTGTCTTTCTTATGGTAATTCTAAGATTGTTATTTATCTTTGAATCATAAAAAAAATATTTATTATTATTTGTATGTCATTCGAGACCACGGCCCATAAAAATTGCTTAGGTGGGGCCATGGGAAGGCCAACACGTAGAGGCCCCTTGAAAAATTTAATGTAAATGTGGCGTGACACTGATCGACGATTATCCCTGTCTACACCATAAAATAATGCACAAAAGGACAAGCCCCGGCCAAGGTAGGACTATTATGGGAAATGAGAACAAAAAGCACCGGGCTATTGGGGGTGAACTGCTAGTGGTACTAGGGCTCTGGGAATATGGGGACTATGGCGTCTGCTCGTCTGCAATGTTCAGGGAACAGGGAAAAATGGTCAGACGGTGACTCGCCACTCACTGCATGGGCCCCAAAAAATGCCATAGAAGACAGGGGCAACATGGGTGTGAGTGGCTAAGGGGTGTCGAGAGGTGAGCTGCAGGTTCACCGAAGCTACTTCTGACGTGATGCCATTTATCACTTCCACCCCTGGAGCTTGAGGCGTGACAGTTATTATTATTATTGTTAATTATGTAATAGAACAAATTAAGACAAAACTGGGTATTAAAATTCCATGTAAAGAACACCCACACAGGCATTTGTAGTAATGTAAAAGTAAGTACGTAAAATAGAATAAAAATATTGCTACTCGTCGATACAACACGTATTAAAAAAACTTCCATTTCAAATTTAACATTTTTATATAACAACAAAACACTCCGCACCGTATTTAAGATTAGTGACACAAAGCCGGACGACACTACCAAAAAAAAAGCCTGTAGAAATTTGAAAAAAAAAAAAAAACTACCATAGAGAAGCAAGTGTTGGCGCTCAATATGGCAACATCGATCGGTGTCGTATGATTCGCTACGCAGAAGCCATTGGTTTTCGGCATATATTCCGCATTATGATATGTGGCCACACAGGAAAGGCTTCTTATTAACACCCTCATTGATAACCTGTAGCATATCCTTCCGAAGAATGTTCGGAATCTACCAGCCGGTAGGAGACTCACTAGTGTCGTCATTATTATCATCGTTAGCACCTGGTGTTGCCAGTGAAAAATATTAAAATTTAAACAGCTTGGCTTACACTTATAGCCTTTGTTTTAAAAAGATCGTCATTTAATGATTTATAGTATGAAGTCAATTTATTATATAGACTATAGATAGATTTATATATATACAGAATATACTATATAGACAGCTAGTTTCTTAATTTTCTTGAGCCTACGTATGGCTCAGCTGAATTGTAGGTTATCAACTGACGCCATTTAACGGATTCCTTGTGACAACTCGAAAGGCCATATTTGACTACACAATTCACATTTCTCAAAAAAACAGCTAATTACTACTCAAAAACTATCAACATTTTACAATTACTATTAATTTAGAGTATTTTTACACATATTAAAAAAAAAATAAACTGCACAGCACAACATCTTCTTTCAGTTCCCGCCAAAAACTCATTCGCTAATTACATTATCAAAACGATTATAGTGATGGGACAATTTTCATGAATCGGATCTTATTCATCGATTATCGAAATTAATCAGAATTGAATCACTGGTTTACCAAATTTACCCAATGTTGCCACACGAAATAAAGAAACAAATTGCACATAGAATAGATTTAGTAAACAAACTTATTAGTGGTTTAGAAAAGCATGTTGTATTTAAAAATACCACCTTAATATTACAATCTAATCTAAAAAGATATTTTTATGCAATAGATAACAATTATTGTTATTCTTTGAATTCAGCGTCTTTCTTCTGTTAGATTTTTCAACTTCACTTTGGTTTCATTCATGATTTAAGCTCGTAAATGCCAAAACACTATTACACCAAAATAACAAAAGTGACAGCAACAACCACTGTGACATTGACATTTGCATAATAGTATTGCCATGTAAGGTTTGTTAATAATAACAGAACTCGAAAAACTATTTGAAGACTTCAAAATTTTGATGCTATTACGAGATAATACCCTCCTCATCTAGAGTCTAGAGTCTAGACTATATGGTTGGTCTAGACTCTAAACCAACCATATAATTATATTAACTATAATAGAAATTAGACTATGTTTTCTAAGAGACTTAGCCAGTGTTAAATTTTAACCAGTGTATCATTGTTATAATAACTTATTAAATATAAAAAAAATGCAAATTCATCTTCGGTCTCTAAAGTAGGTTTAAACCAGGTCCGTAAAAAAGCAACTTACTTTTAAAAAATACTATTAAAATTTTTCAAGAATTACTACATTCTCTTAGAATTGTGTATGCTAAGTTTTATAATTAAACTAAATTGACAATTGAAAACGTCAAGCTTATGTCAAAATGACACACATTTAGTTCTGACATTATTTGTAATAGAAAAAGATAACGCTTTTCAGTCTTAACCGCCATTTATCGTATTGGACCTAAGTATATTTTTCATTGCAAAAGGTATTTTAACCTTTTAAGACGGAACCACCACAAATTTGTTGCCGAACTGTCACACATGGCTAATTGCGGAGCACCACAAATTTGTGCTCAAATACAGATAATTGAAATGAACGTTGAACTGATGCTTTCTCCCTCTAACTACATAGAATTTGTATTAGAGTATGGAAGTATTACATAACACACACTTACATACACAAACTCACCCATATATCACATATATTTTATTATACATTATTCACATACACACAATTGCATAATATACTAGCTGTCCCGGCAGACGTTGTTCTGCCCTGAAGCAATAAAATTTAGAACCCGATTGCACCGCCACCTACCGGGTCCAAATGTAAGCTATCCTATCTTTCAAGTCGGATCAAACTGCACACGGTGTGCAAATTTGATTAAAATCGGTCAAGTAGTTTAGGGAGTCCATCGCGGACAAACAACGTGACCCGTAATTTATATATATTAAGATGCAAGTCCATAAATATTAAATACAAGTATACATCGACACGTTCCAACGTTACGATCAAATATCGTTGGTCGTAAGGTATCATCGGTCGTATCGTATAAAGGGGGCAACAACCTCTCCTCGCGCATGCGCAGATCCACTGCGCAGGCGCGCCAGCGCCGCGAGTGGCTCACCCGCAAAAACTAAATATAGGCATGAAGTTAGCAGTTTCTTGCGGTGTGACAGCTGAGAGTTGAGAAAAACAAAACCACCGACTATATATACTTTAAAACTTTAATTTAAATGCTTATAAATATTATACTTTTGTAATCGTTTAATATCGTAACTAATTGCAATACAAGAGTGGTTACGAACTATTGTTTCTTTTGGCTATGCATCAAACAAGACGGCGCATAAACAAATGTGAGGAACATCTTCATGTCCTTTCATTTCATCTACATCCCTCACAAGAATAAAAGAGACGATATAATTCTCTTGGTTTTTGGCGCGGCAATTTTGATGACAGCTGGCAGATTATACGTGCATACATACATACATAACTTCACGCCAGTCCCCTTGCGGGGTAGGCACGAACAACAGAGCGCCATTCAGGCTTATTCTTACACACCTCACTTGCTTCTTTGACATTCGTAACTCTTGGTGGGAGATTATAGACAAAAAGCATATCAAATTTGGCCCCTGGAAGGGGTTAAACTATTATTTCGCTTTAAGACTTTCAGTTTTACTTAGATTAGAGCCTACTGAATCAAAAATTGAAAGTTTTTAAGCAAACTAATAGTTAAAAATAACTTTTGCAACAAAAAATATACATACATACATACATAACTTCACGCCAGTTCCCTTGCGGGGTAGGCACGAGCAACGGAGCGCCATTCAGGCTTATTCTTACACACCTCACTTGCTTCTTTGACATTCATAGCTCTCGTCATGCACGCTCGTCTGTTCTTAAGGCTCCTGACATCACCTTCTGCTAGTAAACGATCAATTTCATCATGGAAGGTGTGTGTGTGTGTGAGAAAGTATAATTAGGTCCAAATGTCGTTTACGATAAAATGGCGGTAGAGGCATGATATCTCTTTGTCCCTAAATTCTCAGTCTCCTTATTATTAAACTGCTAAGATGTGCCCGCGACTTCGTCCACGCTCGACATGAAATTCCCGCGGGATTCCCGGGACACAGCATTTAAAAAAAAATGCAAGCTATCGATTTAGTGAAAACTGGCGGAATAAGCGAATTCCCATGCATCTGCACAATTTCAAACGGCTCTCGAGAAAATTCCCGCGGGATTCCCAAGACAATAAATAACACACATTTTATTACATTAACGTTGCTATCGATCAGTAAAAAAAAAGTCACATTTGAATACGAATCCTTTTCTCAATCCGGCCATTTTGGATCATTCCCAGAAAAATTCCCGCGGGATTTCCAAGACAATAAATATCACACATTTTATTACATTAACTTTGCTATCGATCAGTAAAAAAAAGTCACATTTGAACACGAATCCTTTTCTCAATCCGGCCATTTTGAATCATTCCCAGAAAAATTCCCGCGGGATTCCCAAGACAATAAATATCACACATTTTATTACATTAACTTTGCTATCGATCAGTAAAAAAAAAGTCACATTTGAACACGAATCCTTTTCTCAATCCGGCCATTTTGAATCATTCCCAGAAAAATTCCCGCGGGATTCCCAAGACAATAAATATCACACATTTTATTACGTTAAATTTACTATCGATCAGTAAAAAAAAAGTCACATTTGAATACGAATCCTTTTCTCAATCCGGCCATTTTGAATCATTCCCAGAAAAATTCCCGCGGGATTCCAATCATAAAAAGTAGCGCAGAATTCAAGCCTAAGAATCAACTGTCGATCAGCGAAAACCGCATCGAAATCCGTCCAGTAGTTTGTACGTGAATCCCGGACAAACAGCCAAGAAGTTTAAAAAAAATTGCATCGTGTTCTCCATCTATACTTAATATTATACAGAGGTAAAGTTTGTGAGGTTGTGACATTGTAGGGGGTAATCTCTGGATCTACTGAACCGATTTCGAAAATTCTTTTACTGTTCGAAAGCTACGTTAATAGGGAGCGTCATAGGCTATATCCGTGGCTGGCGTGAATATGTTGACACGTTGAAAATGTTAATTTTAAAGATTGACTAGTAATGATAAATCGTGTTATTCTATTATTACCAAAGGAAAAATCTTAAAAAGTCACGAATATTTCGGACTGTCAATTTTTTTCCTCTAAA
Source organism: Dendrolimus kikuchii (assembly GCA_019925095.2). Lineage (NCBI taxonomy): Eukaryota > Metazoa > Arthropoda > Insecta > Lepidoptera > Lasiocampidae > Dendrolimus > Dendrolimus kikuchii. The sequence continues at coordinate 2,509,211 of CM034415.1, read as the reverse complement.
AACACAGGCGCAGGAAGCGTCTAAACGAAAAAAAAAAAAGATGTATGTCGGGATATCAATGTATTCCCGCCAGCCACGGATATAACATGACGCTATATACCAAGGGAGCAGGACAGAGCGCAGGTGAAACCGCTAGTAGTTTATATAGTCTGTTACAGTTGTTTTTTTTTTTAAATAATTTTATAGTATTCTAGACTATTACTAAAACGAGTATTTAATAATTTCTAGACTTACCCCTATAACGAATATCAGCATCCTCAATGGCAGTAGGAAGAAATATCTGACCACGAAACCCATTGCCCATATTATGGTCAGACGCCATGTCAGAAACTCATACTGCCTGAAAAACATTTAAATCTAAGTATAGGAGTGTTGTGGAACACTTACAAGCCAATAGATGGCGCTGTGCAATAATTGAGGTCACAAACGTTTCGCGATACATACAAAGAATATATACGATTTTTTTTTAATTGCAGGAGGTCAGCAGACAGGCAGACGGCTCACTTGATGGAAAGCGGTTACCATCGCCTATGGACATTTGCAACAGCAAAGTTGCAACAAATGCGTTGCTGCTCTCTTAAGGGAGACTGGAACCTGGTCACTAATGCCGGAACACAGGTCAAGGTTGTTATGGCGACATACTTTCGACCAGGGGTGGTAGCCATCCAGTCGGGCAAATGCCCTACCACCTGGCTGTGGGTTGTTAAGTCGCCTCTTACGACAGGCCGCCCGGATGGGTCTAGGCCTGCGAGGAACAACATTAGCCTCGCTGGAAGATCTTCCTTTGAGACGGAGGAGCATTCCATCTCGCTCTTCCACCCTATACAGGTCACCCCTCTCAGTCGAAAGCATATAACCCTTATGGCCGGTTTCTATATCTCACCAACCGCTCGTTTGTCTGCGACCGGGCGGCCTGTCGTAAGAGGCGACAAAACAACCCGCAGCCAGGTGGTAGGGTGTTTACCCGACTGGATGGCTACCACCCCGGGTCTGAAGTATGACGCCATAACAACGTTGAGCTGTGTTCCGGCATTAGTAGCCAGATTCCAGTCTCCCTTAAGAGAGCAGCAGCGCATTTGTAGCACCTTTGATTGTTACAAATGTCTATAGGTGACGGTAACCGCTTTCCATCAGGTGGGCCAGCTGCCTGTCTGCTGAAGTCATGTATTGCATGACTTGGTTAGACTCTTCGAAAGGCAAAACTTATATACCCTTGCAAGTAGTACAATTTCTCCAAAGCTATTTAAGTAAGTAAGAAGTAGATTTTTTGTTGAAAATCAACAAAACCGACTTGACAAGTCAAAATAACAAAAAATATTATTTTCTACTTATATATGTAAATGCGAAGTACAACACAAAAAAAAAACAACAAAAATGCAAAAAGCACCGACTTTAAAATATTGTAGAAATTTTTTTGGATTTTTATCTTTACGTCGGTTATGTTTTTTTTTTAATCTAATCTATCGGTAATTTATTTGATTTTTATTATTCCGACGTTTCGGCCACTTTTTAGTAGCCGTTATTAGAGAAGACAAAGATGACAATTGCTAAAAATTTTAAATAATTAAAAATATTAAATTATCTATTATATTTTCCTGTTCTCTTCGAGCTACTCACCGGTTAGTCCTGGTGAGGAGGTTCCAACTCCTCAGCTCTTCGGCTTCGAAGACCGAGGTGACCTGATCCTCGATGATGGACTCCATGCCAGCTTTCACCAGATCAAGGCAATGGTTCAGATGGAATTCCAGGCTGTGCTGAAAACGTAATCGGCTATATCAGACGGCTGGGCGACGGAAACTGATATTGGCCGGTTCCTATGTTTACTTCCACAGACGATGGTAACCGCTTTCCATCAGGTTACCCCTCTGCCTGTATGCTCAACTCATTCAATAAGAAATATAAAAAAACTATCCATTGGTTTTAGCGAAATGATGCATTACCATCATACCAAAGAGTTAATAATCTGAATTAATATTATAAATGCGAAAGTAACTCTGTCTGTCTGTTCCATTTTCACGGAAAAACTACTGGACCGATTTGGCTGAAACTCAGTGTATATATATATATATATATTCGATGCCGAGAATGAACATAGGATACTTTTTATCCCGAAAAATGGGATAGTTTCCGGGATAAAAACATATTTGTCTCTCTGTTATGCTTTTACGGAAAAACTACTGCACCAATTTGGCTGAAATTCGGTATATACGTAATATTAATATCGAGGGTGGACAAGGGATAGTTTTTATCTCGATTAATGGGATCGATTCATGTAAAAGTTATCCCAAAAAGTAGGATAGGATTATTGTGATTTTGGTAATGTTGATCATTTCTGTTATTGGGGTCATTTTTATCACTTTTGTCCTTCTTGTCCTTTTTGTCCTTATTGCCATTATTGTCATTTTTGTTTTTTTCTTTTTTTTATTGCAGGAGATCAGCAGACAGGCAAATGGCCCACTTGATGGAAAGCGGTTACCATCGCCTATGGACATTTGCAACACCAAAGGTGCTACAAATGCGCTGCTGCTCTCTTAAGGGAAACTGGAACCTGGTCACTAATGCCGGAAGACAACTCGAAGGTTGTTATGGCGACATACTCTAGACCAGGGGTGGTAGCCATCCAGTCGGGCAAGTGCCCTACCACCTGGCTGTGGGTTGTTTTGTCGCCTCTTACGACAGGCCGCCCCAACGCAGGAAATTGTATTCTTTCTCCGTTCCTGCACGGATAATTAGTTAGTTAGTTAAGTACCTTATTAGAAAAAAGTAACATATATTATTGTTCATTTTATTATCTTTGTTAATAGCGCATGCCGTAAACAAGAACATAATTTATGTAGTTTTCATACTTAAAAATTTCATACAATGTAACCCGTGTTGACATATAAACAGTGTAAATAGATAAGCAGAAAAGTGTGAAAAAATTCGCTATAAAAGTAGATTAACCCTTAAGACAATTATCGATATACCAAAAAGCCGCAAGACTAACACTATCACAATCTCGTAATATACCAAGTAAATATACCCATTTCATACAAATCATACAACTCCTATATAAACAGAGCGAGACGACAACACAATCAACGATCACGTGCACAAACGCGATCTGCACTCTCATCGCGGACACATATGTGCCAATAGTGAGCTAGAGTTAAATATATTAAGAATGTAAGAAGTAAAACATATAAATGCATTAGAAACGTGTAATAGTTAAGAAGTAGAAATAAGAAATAAAAATCCTATTAGTACTAAGCAGAAGGTGATATCAGGAGCCTTAAGAACAGACGAGCTTGCATGAGAAGAGTTATGAATGTCAAAGAGGCAAGTGAGGTGTGTAAGAATAAGCCTAAATGGCACTCTGTTGTTCGTGCCTACCCCGCAAGGGAACTGGCGTGAAGTTATGTATGTATGTATGTAGTACTAAGCAAAATTTAAGAGATTTCAAGTTTTGTTAAAAAAGAAAAGATTGCCCCCATTTATCCCTAGATAGCAAAGAAAAGAAATATTAAAAAGAAAAGAAAACTAAAAATCCTCATTTTAACCTTTTTTTTTAAAATATTGACATTAATTAATTAAGATACTAGTAATTGACATTCGAATTGTAAATGCTGTGCACTTTTTATTTTTTTATTGCAGGAGTTCAGCAGACAGACAGACGGCCCACTTGATGGATAGCGGTTACCATCGCCTATAGACATTTACAACACCAAAGGTGCTACAAATGCGCTGCTGCTCTCTTAAGGGAGACTGGAACCCGGTCACTAATGCCGGAACACAACTCAAGGTTGTTCTGGCGACATACTTTAGACCAGGGGTGGTAGCCATCCAGTCGGGCAAATGCCCTACCACCTAGCACTGCTTTAATGGGTCCACACATCAGAACTTTTATATTAGAGGATTTGTAATGAGAACATAATAATGTGTGCTGTTGGTGTGCCTTAAATAAACAAATAACCAATAATGGAGAAGGCAGTTAAAAAAAAAATACATCATAAGGAAGAGACGCATTGCGCTGACTTCGAATGATTGGATGATTAAAAAATAGAAAGAGACAGAATGAGCAGTTATGAAAAGAAGATTCAATTCACCTCGTTCTTGACCTGGTCCAACCGGTGTCCATCGTGCACTCTCTCCTGGCTGGAACTCCTTTTGTAGTTCAGTTCTGGTGAAGGACCCAAGATCTCCTCCCGCTCTATCACCGACATCTTTGTCCCTTAAAGTTTAATTTACTATCTTAATTATTTATATACCAACTAGCGGCCCCGGCAGACGTTGTCCTGCCTTTAAAAAATAAAATTCTAGAACCCGATCCCAGAGCCACCTACCGGGTCTAATTGCGAATCTAAATCATCCGGGTACCCACTGAAACACACAAAAACAAAATCACCAAAATCGCTCCAGGTGATTAGGAGGATTCCAGAACGCGATCTCAGCGCCACCTACCGGTTCTAATTGTGAATCTAAAAGAGTAATATATATTTTTTTTAAATTCTAAGTCATGACAAAATAAGATTAAAGTTTATAATTAACAAATAAAAAATAGGGGTTGATCATAGAGGGGTGAAAATTTAGGGTTGTATGTATTTTTTAATGCTGTATCCTAAAAAAATAAAAAAAATATCTAAAAAATAAAAAAAATTAAAAAAAATACTTAGGGGTGGACTACCCTTAACATTTAGGGGGATGAAAAATACATGTTGTCCGATTCTCAGACCTACCCAATATGCACACAAAATTTCATGAGAATCGGTCAAGCCGTTTCGGAGGAGTATGGGTAACTAACACTGTGACACGAGAATTTTATATATTAGATTTTTCATCACGTCTGATTTGGCGGAGCCATGTTAAATTATTAAATTAATTTTAAGTTACTAGTACACGCCCGCGACTTTGTCCACGCTTGATGGACACAAAGTATCATAGCAATTAAAAAATAATGTAAGCTACAGGTTCATTTAATTAACTGTCGATCCGCGAAAACCGCATCAAAATCGACCGAGCCGTTATTACGTGAATCCCGAATAGAGAAACAAGAAGTCGAAAAAATCGCATCGTGTTCTCCATCGGTTACATTTTTTTTTATTGCAGGAGATCAGCAGACAGGCAGACGGCCCGCTTGACGGAAAGCGGTTACCATCGCCTATGGACATTTGCAACACCAAAGGTGCTACAAATGCGCTGCTGCTCTCTTAAGGGAAAGTGGAACCTGGTCACTAATGCCGGAACACAACTCAAGGTTGTTATGGCGACATACTTTAGACCAAGGGTGGTAGCCATCCAGTCGGGCAAATGCCCTACCACCTGGCAAACGAACTATCTAGTGAGTGAGTGTAATTATCTTGTGAACGCAAGCTCCGAAATATTAAACCAAAAAAGAAAATAATTTATTAGACTTGTTTTATGGTGCGGCTTCACCTGCAATAGTGATGAAGATTTAGACTGAAGATTAGAAGATTTATCCGTGCAGGAACGGAGAAAGAATACAATTTCCTGCGGCCGGGCGGCCTGTCGTAAGAGGCGACAACACAACCTACAGCCAGGTGGTAGGGCATTTGCCCGACTGGATGGCTACCACCCCTGGTCTAAAGTATGTCGCCATAACAACCCTGAGTTGTGTTCCGGCATTAGTGACCAGGTTCCAGTCTCCCTTAAGAGAGCAGCAGCGCATTTGTAGCAACTTTGCTGTTGCAAATGTCCATAGGCGATGGTAACCGCTTTCCATCAAGTGGGCCGTTTGCCTGTCAGCTGATCTCCTGCAATAAAAAAAAAACTGAGGCCGAATGTGTATTATTTAAAGCGTTAAAACATAACGCCCTTAACGATAAGCCACAGTCAATATTACTAAATTATAAACGTCATTTATTAACAATGTAGCATCCCAAATAACACATTAAGCCACTGGCTATATCTGCGGGACTATCGCAGATGAAGCCCCACCATTACAAATGTCCCTACAAATCGAGAAAGAACATCAATTTTTGCGCTGCGCGGTATGTCGTGAGACGCGACAAACAGCCGGTTCCTATACCTGGCAATACATAGTGTGTTCCAGTTTTTTTTTTAATAACTTCAATGACTCGTCAATTTAGAATTTTATAATATTATAGATAGATTTCAGATCTTATCGCATTGAATTAAAGTTCGAAATTGTATAATAATATACGGCGGTGAGCATCTTTCGTTTCGTTTAGCTCCCATCCGCCGTGTAACGTGCGATAAGAAACTCAGTTCCAAAAAGATTTGTGATAATAAATGACGAAGGTCAGGGATAGCTTGCCCTTAAGGATAGCTTACCGTTAAGTCCATTCTCCTTGATGATGGCCGAGGGTGGCTTGTCCTCGGGCACCGGGGGCTCGTCCTCCTCGTCAGAACTGTCGCTTCGTTGCACCTTCTTGGCGACTTCGATATGTTGGCGGCCATACTGGAAATCATACGAAATATATTTAATTGTTTTATTTATTTAGGTTTATGGCTTGGCAGCTGGCCTTTAAGCCAGATCTTAGATTCACTGTAGTTTGTTCATTTTCCTATACCTATGTGTAGCACAGCTGAACTGTAGGTTATCAGCTGGTGCCATTCAACGGAGTTCTTGTGACAACTCAAAAGGCCACATTTGACTATACAGTTCACATTTCTCACAAAACACATAATTACTACTGAAAAACTATCAATATCCTACAACTATTGTTCATTTTAGAGTAATTTTACACATTTTTAGAAAATAAAACTGCACAGCACAACATCTCCTTTCAGTTCCCGCCAAAAACTGCTATTTAATTGTTCATACCAGACGCCCATAGACTACATATCCCTGTTTAATATTATAAATGAAAGCAACTCTCTGTCTGTCTGTTCACGGAAAAACTACTGGACCGATTTGGCTGAAACTTAGTATATATATATATATATATATATATATATATATATATATATATATATATATATATATATATATATATATATATATATATATATATATATATATATATATATATATATATATATATATATATATATATATATTTTCGATGCCGAGGATGAACATAGGATACTTTTTATCCCGAAAAATGGGATAGTTTCCGGGTTAAAAATATATTTGTCTCTCTGTTTGTTATCCTTTTATGGAAAGACTATTGGACCGATTTGGCTGAAACTCGGTACATATGTAATTTTAATACCGAGGGTAGCCAGGGGACACTTTTTATCCCGGATGATGGGATAGATTTATGTAAAGACTATCCCGGAAACTAGGATAGGTTTTGTGATTTCGTCCATTTGGTCCACTGGGTTCACTGGGCCCACTAGATCTACTGGGTCCGCTTGGTCCTTGTTATCTATCATGTTTTGTCATTTTTGTCAAGTTTTGTCATTTATGTAGTTTACAGATAGACGGGGGATGGTATAGTTTGCGATATAAAATGAAGTGAATCTTCCGTGGGCAAATACATACAAATTTAATACAATGTAACCTGTACCGCCTGCTTTTTAAACAAGAGACACGCGCTAGGGGTTGACCCGCGGCGTAGCCGCGGGATGATATCTGGTCTATAACTAGTCTGGCCATAAATACTGTGACATAAAAACTTTTTTCAACTTTTTAATTATTTTGAATTTGGAACACTATATTATTTTAAAAACTTCTTTCGATTTTGCGCCATTTTACATATTTTTTCGTGTTCAATATTAAATTACAATATGGAATGATGAAAGAATGACTAAACAGATATACAATGCAAAAGTGGATGGATGCAGAGATTCCATGATCAAATTGATCCTGTACTAGCAGAAGGTGATGTCAGGAGCCTTAAGAACAGACGAGCGTGCAAGAGTTATGAATGTCAAAGAAGCAAGTGAGGTGTGTAAGAATAAGCCTGAATGGCGCTCTGTTGTTCGTGCCTAGCCCGCAAGGGAACTGGCGTGAAGTTATGTATGGAATGGGGTGTTAAAGCTTGGTATCAGCCGTATGTTCGTATATCGTACTATCAACAGATACAACAACACTTCGTCTGTCGAAGACCAGAAAAGATCGGGGCGGCCGCGTGCTGTTAGAACTACAAAGGCTGTTAAGCTGTTAAAGTCAGAATTCGTCGAAATCCCACTAGGAAGCAAAAAATCGTATCGCGAGAAATGAAGATTCCCGCTAGAACTCTGTCGCGTATTATAAAACAAGTCTTGAAGCTCAGTGCTTATCGTCGATATACAGGACATGCCCTAAATCAATCTTTACAATTAAAGAGAGTGGATCGATCAAAACGCCTTCTGTCGCGATACGCAGGTGAAAGGCACAGAAATATTCTCTTTACCGATTAAAAAATTTCCACGATTGAAGAACACTACAATAAGGAAAATGATAAAGTGTACGCTCACAGTTCTAAAGAAGCTGCTCAAGTGGTCGGAAAGGTACAACGTGGTCATCATCCTGCGTCAGTGATGGTTTGGTGGGGCGTGTCTTATCAAGGAGTCACAAAACTACATTTTTGTGAAAAAGGAGTGAAAACTTCAGCCAAAGTGTATCAAGATACAGTCTTGGATCATGTTGTGAAACCTCTCAGCAATACACTTTTTAAAAATATACCGTGGACTTTCCAGCAGGACTCTGCACCTGGTCACAAGGCACGAACTACCCAAGCCTGGCTTGAAACCAACGTTCCGGACTTTATAAGAGCTGAAGACTGGCCCTCATCTAGCCCAGACCTCAACCCTTTAGACTTCAAATTATGGTCAGTTTTAGAGGACATGGCCTGCTCTAAACGACACGGCGACATTGAGTCTCTTAAAAAATCTTTGGAGCAAGCAGTGGCGAAATTTCCTTTGGAAACAGTGAGTAGATCCATAGATTCGTGGCCAAACAGTTTAAAGTCCTGCATAAAAGCCAAAGGTGGCTATTTTGAATAGAATATTTTAATAATATTACATTACTTCGTTTAAAAAAAAAATGCATTTTCATTTGTAACCGAAGTTATGGCTGGACTAGGTATATACTATATGAATTTCGTAAAAAAACTCAAGTGGTTTTTGCCAATTCGTTTTCGCCGGAATACTCACATTCTTGCATTGCTTTCTAGTATTTCATTCATCCCTACTACCCAACAACACCATAAAGAGCGCTTCGAATTTATTTCTTGCTCTCACAATTTACGCCCTTCCAGTCAACATAGACTCTTATTCATAATAAATACGTTTTTCAATCATTCTTTCAAGGTTAAGGCTGTCCAACTTTGGAATAATAATAATAATAATCGGCAGACAAACACACATTGTATATCCCCAAATTAAGCAAGTTACGCTTGTGTTATGAGTAATACTACGGACTACTCTGAGGCCGATCCCAGACACCCAGACCATAGTAAATAACGGAGAAAATACGTTTCCGAAATTTACTATACCAGAAATCGAACCCGGAACCTCTGCGTTGCAGTGAGGTACGCCGGCAAAGGCTTAGCCCGCTCAACCGCAGAGGCCGTCAATTTCTAATATGTCACGTTAAATAAGTATTACATATTAATTTCCAAACACATATTATAATGTTTACAATTGTATTATCTAATACAGATAAATAAAACTGAAGTGTCTGTCTGTAATGTCATAATAACAGCTTTTTACTCATTTGCACATGAAAGTATGTACGGTAGTTACAAAATTATTATTTTTTAACTTTTGTCTGTTCCGGATGATCTCCGAAACGGCTAGACCGATTCTGCGTTGCAGTGAGGTACGCCGGCAAAGCCTTAGCCCGCTCAACCACAGAGGCCGTCATACATTGCCTGTTGCTGTCAGACAAGCAAAATCTCTATTGACATTTAAGAACATGGTCAGGAAATACTATCTACAATAATAGTACATTATGGTACTAGTGTGTAACATTGGTGATTACCGCCGAGGCGCCATTGAGACTCGAGCCGTAGGCGAGGGTCTTAAGAGAGCCGAGGACGGTAATCATCAATACACACGTGTATCATACGACGTTTTTCAACACACTTGTGAATAAAATAACAACAAAAACTCATTTTATTTATGAGTGAAAGTTTTATTTATTAAACACGTACGAGTTAAAATTATCTATTTAAATAAGAAGTTGCATGAAATGAGCAAGCAATAGGAACATTAATTTATTTGTTCTATAGAACACGATCTTTTTTTTTTTAATAAAAACTTTTTTAAGAACAAAGCAACTCAACCAATAAAATAAAAAATAAAAATCTATAACTCACTAGTGAGTTATAATGTTTTTTACTCACAGTTTGATAATGGGTGTCATTCTGTGCCTAATTGCGGTGACCATAGAGCCACTTTATGAGCAAGTGTGTTGAAAAATAATTTTAATTTACTGTTTAAATAGTTGCATTTTATTACTATATCTTGTATATATTCGTATAGTTATATATTTATTATTAAAATGTAAGTATTCGTACAATAATTATACCACCATCGCCACTCCTAATCAGCAATATTCTTGCAGCGGATTGTCTGGAAGAGATCGCTTTTTAGCGATAAGACCGCCCTTTGTACACCATAAGAATAATACTAGTTCGTAAGTTTCCTGTAATGGTGTACATTAACGTGTTATCTATCTATATTAGTCGTTGCCCGTGGTCGAAATTCGACCATAATAATTAATGTCAAAGACTATACTTCTATAATCACAGATTTCGCCAAGGCTACACTGTTAATTTGACTTGAACAATAAACAAAAGAGTATATATGCGTGTTGTGACAAATACACGGTAGGGTTGTGTAATGATTTTTTATTGATTTAATGTATTTTTTATGCATAATAAAAAAAAAAATTAGCATTCGTCGATTCTTCTCTATAAAAACTATAAGTGAGCGAAATTTCATACTCTTCCGTCCGCGCAATTTTCGTAAAAAGGGGTACAAAGTTTTTGCTTAACGTATTAATATATCTTATCTTATACTAATATATAAAGCTGAAGAGTTTGTTTGTTTGTTTGAACACGCTAATCTCAGGAACTACCTGTTTGATTTCACTGATTCTTTCAGTGTTAGATAGCCTATTTATCGAGGAAGGCTATAGGCTATATATCATCACGCTAAGACCAATAGGAGCGGAGCACCAATGAAGAATGTTTCAAAATCGTGGGGTTATGAAAACAAATTCCACGCGGACGACGTCGCGGGCACACCTAGTAGATTATAAAGTGGTAAACTTTCTGAGCTTCTGTGTAGGAAGTAACCTCTTGAACGACTAAACCGATTTTGAAATTTTTCCACCAGTAGAAATCTTCATTATTGTGACATCGGCTATATTTAATTGCGATTAATATGTTTTAATCACGCCCAGCGAAATGGGTACGAGTCAGGTAGTTATATATATATATAATATATATAATATATATATATATATATATATATATATATATATATATATATATATATATATATATATATATATATGTAGGAATCGTATTTGTTATTATAAAATAACCATATGACGGAAGTAGTCAATAACCGAATAGAGTATTCTCTCATGTAGTAATCGAAAGAGAAGCATTTATTATTAAGCAAAGCGCGCGCACACACACACACACACACACACACACACACACAGAGAGAGAGAGAGAGAGACACACACACGCGCGTACGCACACGCACACGCACACGCACACACACACACACACACACACACACACACACACACACACACACACACACATACACACACACACACCGCGCAAATATACATATATATACATTTTTTTTCTCTTTTTTTTTGGTTGTAATAGATATATAAATTTCTGTAGCTGTTGTTGTCAACTTGAAGAGTGGAATCTTCTGATACAGGTATTTCTTACTTACAAGAAAATTCCCACCACCAACGTATCTAATGTTAAGGCAGAAACTTTAATAAAGAATTATTATTAAGCAAACGGTTATCGAAAATACCGCATGTTGGAAGTTAATATGTATGGCGGAAGTTGATTTTATGAAGGAAGTGCAACTGAAGTGGCGCCACAGAATTACCGGATGGTGTCACTGCGGCGCGCTACGAGGACCTTTTAAATACGCGGTGTTCGGGCAGAGGAGGGGCAGTCTTCAATCGGCAGTCTTCAAACGACAGTCTACAATGACAGTCTTGGACGAGGACCACATATATACTTTCTCCTTAACACAGGTTATTTTATAACCTAGCTAGGAAGACAGCGCTACTTTCAACAACTCGGGCAATACAAAGAATATATTAAAAAAATGTTATTGTCGATTTAAATAGCTATTTATAATCATGATATAGTCAACATAATTTATAATAAAACTACGTTTTAACGGTTTTAAGCGCGGTAATTTTATTTGATTTTGGTTTTTCCGACGTTTCGGCCACTTTTCAGTGGCCGTGATCACGGAAGACAAAGATGTCAAGTGTCAACGAGTATTGTTAAAGTTTTATTTAGCCTACCGCCAACTTATTAATTTTAATTATTTAATTTTATTTTTAATTTTGTTTACGCTTAAAACCGTTAAAACGTAGTTTTATTATGTATACAAGTCGCGAAAACTTAAGAAAATATTACAACATAATTTAGTTATTTATGTTTATGTGTATGCTGTAATGGGAAAGAATGCATGATGAAAGAATGACTAAACAGATATACAATGCAAAAGTGGATGGATGCAGAAGTCGTGGAAGGCCACGACACACCTTCCATGATCAAATTGATCGTGTACTAGCAGAAGGTGATGTCAGGAGAACAGAAGAACAGACGTGTGTGCATGACAAGAGTTATGAATGTGAAAGAAGCAAGTGAGGTGTGTAAGAATAAGCCTAAATGACGCTCTGTTGTCCGTGCCTACCCCGCAAGGGAACTGGCGTGAAGTTATGTATATATGTATGTATGCTGTAATGTTTAGTTTATTAAGTATTATTGTAACTGCAAGTATAATTTGTAAAAATTTTCAGTTCAATAAATTCATTTCATTTCATATTGTGGTCGATAATTACTGCTTGATAATAGCAGTATTCTTGGAGGGCAAATTGCTGCTCGACACCCCTGACAAGCCTGGATGCGACTCTTGGGAGTTGTCCTAATATTTCTGTGCATTAGTGTGCAATATTTAATATCATAATTGTAATAATTCTAGTGTATTAACTTTGATTATAATATTTCAGATTATTATTGTTATTCTCGGAGCGTCATTCGTTCGCTCGCGGCGTGAACCCGACATACATACATATATAGCTTATAAATTGTTTTTTCCTTTGCAGAGCACGCATAGCAACTATGCCTATTTTTGTATATCATGTACTTGATATTTCATAGTTGCTTTTATCAATAGATTATAAATACACACCGAGGATCATATAGATTATTGCTATCTATATCCATGTGCAGTGTAAATAAACATCGATTAAGAAAATTTCCATTTAATTAAGTTCTAAACCTATTTTCATACAAGTACATGAGTCTTAAGAACAGACGAGCGTGCATGACAAGAGCTATGAATGTCAAAGAAGCAAGTGAGGTGTGTAAGAATAAGCCTGAATGGCGCTCGTGCCTACCCCGCAAGGGAACTGGCGTGAAGTTATGTATGTATGTATGTATGTACACGAGTCTCCACTGAACTGTTTATTCTGTAAACTGTATCACTGATTTAAATGTTTATCCGTGCAGGAACGGAGAAAGAATACAATTGCCTATGGCCGGGTGGCCTGTCGTAAGGTAGGTAGTAGGGTGTTTGCCCGACTGGATGGCTACCACCCCTGGTCTAGAGTATGTCGCCATAACAACCTTCAGTTGTGTTCCGGCTTTAGTGGCTAGGTTCCATTCTCCCTTAAGAGAGCATTAGCGCATTTGTAGCACCTTTGGCGTTGCAAATGTCCATAGGCGATGGTAACCGCTTTCCATCATGTGCGCCGTCTGCCTGTCTGCTGAAGTCATGCAATAAAAAAAAACAAACATGTGCGTCTCGGGACGCCCGACAGAAGTGATAACTTAAACTAATCTAAGTTGAATTATTTAATATTGAAATTGTTTAATTTGAGAAAAGCTTAGGTTATTACTTAAATTTTATGTACATCAATATGATAATGTAAGGGTTATTTATTAATAAAAAAAATATTGATTATAATAGTACATTATGGTACTAGTGTGTAACATTGGTGATTACCGCCGAGGCGCCATTGAGACTCGAGCCGTAGGCGAGGGTCTTAAGAGAGCCGAGGACGGTAATCATCAATACACACGTGTATCATACGACGTTTTTCAACACACTTGTGAATAAAATAACAACAAAAACTCATTTTATTTAGTAGATAAATAAAAGTTATATATGAGTGAAAGATTTATTTATTAAACACGTACGAGTTAAAATTATCTATTTCAATAAGAAGTTGCATGAAATGAGCAAGCAATAGGAACATTAATTTATTTGTTCTATAGAACATGATCTTTTTTTTTGAATAAAAACTTTTTTAAGAACAAAGCAACTCAACCAATAAAATTTAAAAAAAAATCTATAACTCACTAGTGAGTTATAATGTCTTTTACTCACAGTTTGATAATGGGTGTCATTCGTGTTGAAATAGTACATTATGGTACTAGTGTGTAACATTGGTGATTACCGCCGAGGCGCCATTGAGACTCGAGCCGTAGGCGAGGGTCTTAAGAGAGCCGAGGACGGTAATCATCAATACACACGTGTATCATACGACGTTTTTCAACACACTTGTGAATAAAATAACAACAAAAACTCATTTTATTTAGTAGATAAAAAAAAGTTATATATGAGTGAAAGTTTTATTTATTAAACACGTACGAGTTAAAATTATCTATTTAAATAAGAAGTTGCATGAAATGAGCAAGCAATAGGAACATTAATTTATTTGTTCTATAGAACACGATCTTTTTTTTTTAATAAAAACTTTTTTAAGAACAAAGCAACTCAACCAATAAAATTTAAAAAAAAATCTATAACTCACTAGTGAGTTATAATGTTTTTTACTCACAGTTTGATAATGGGTGTCATTCTGTGCCTAATTGCGGTGACCATAGAGCCACTTTATGAGCAAGTGTGTTGAAAAAAACAGGCAGACGGCCCACTAGATGGAAAGCGGTTACCATCGCCTATGGACATTTGCAACACCAAAGGTGCTACAAATGCGCTGCTGCTCTCTTAAAGGAGACTGGAACCTGGTCACTAATGCCGGAACACAACACAAGGTTGTTATGGCGGCATACTCTAGACCAGGGGTGGTCGCCATCCAGTCGAGCAAATACTCTACCACCTGGCTGTGGGTTGTTTAGTCGCCTCTTACGACAGGCCGCCGGGCCGCAGGAAATTGTATTCTTTCTCCGTTCCTGCACGGAGTATAGCTTTTACTTAAATCCCGAACACACAGATAAGAAATCTAAAAAAACATATATAGTATATTCCAGTTGTTTTTTTTTTAATTGCTTCATAGTTCAAACACGGCCTTTTTAGAATTTTAAAGTATTATAGATATTTATACTGTAACCAAAGTCACGTTTCACACTTTGTACGTTAGACAAAGGTCGAAAGTGTAATCAACAGCTGCGCGTGCGCTGACGCCACGCGGGTCGGGTTAGAAGTCGCGAGGCGACTGCCTGACGGCCGTGTGTTTGTTAGAAGCATACATGCAATCATAGGCGGCGCCTCGTAATATTGTTGTTTGTGAATAGAATGAGAATAGTAAGAATTCAAAATCTAGCAGCTGGTTGTAATTACATACATACATAACTTCACGCTAGTTCCCTTGCGGGGTAGGCACGAACAACAGAGCGCCATTCAGGCTTATTCTTACACACCTCACTTGCTTCTTTGACATTCATAGCTCTTGTCATGCACGCTCGTCTGTTCTGAAGGCTCCTGACATCACTGAAGGTGTGTCGGTTGTAATTATTTTATCTATATATATATATAAGAAAGAGAGTTGGTCTGAAAGAGAGTATCGGGGTGAAGGTAAGGAAAGGAATGCTCCGGTGGTTCGGGCATGTGGAAAGAATTCATGAGGAAAGAATGACTAAACAGATATACAATGCAAAAGTGGATGGATGCAGAATAATTCTTTTTTTGTCGTGTTTGTTATTGTCAAGAGAAGATTCTTATGAAAGAAAAAATTAAGAAAATTGCGCGGAAAATTAGAAAATTTAAGAATCTCAACTAATACATATTATAAAGAGGTAAATTTTGTGACGTTGTAGGGGGTAATCTCTGGATCTACTAAAGCGATTTTAAAAATTATTTTACTGTTGGAAACCTACGTTAACAGGGATTGTCATAGGCTATATAACATGACGCTATATACCATGGGAGCGGGACCGATATCGGGTGAATTCTTTTTTTGTTGCTAGTTATGTTACTTGTCAGGAAGAAGGTTCTTAAGAAAGAAAGAAAGAAAATATTTATTTCAAATTGCGACTCACACAATACAAACTGGTAAGAAAATAACAATAAAAGAAAGCCGCAATATATGAAATGAGGTTGGCACTCAGTGTTTCGCTGTGCCGAAACATGTTCCGACACAGCACTGGTTTTCAGTGCCCACTTCCATAACCTCATATGTCCTAAGACCCCAAGTATGTAGGTGACTTTGAACCAGTACATTAATAAACAAAATATATATATATATTAGAATTATACAATAATATACCCAAACAAAAGAAGTAACTAAAAAAAAAAAATTACCTATAACTAAATGTTAGTGAATGTATTCTAGAAACTGTAAACAACTATAAGATATCTTAAGTATTACTTGCAAAATGCACATACAAATCATGGATATAAACCTAATTACAAATTCCATTAATTCCTGCCCCCAGGTAAGTAAAATCATATGTACCATATCTAGGGTCTTCTTTTTGTAACTGTAATAAATATCTTTAATATTAAAAAAGTATCCAATAGTATAGCCATATATTTAAGGCCTAAGAATACATAACAATACATCTAAACCAAGAATGGATACTTATAATCTAGAAAAATAACAGAAACAAACAGTAAGTTATACTACACTAAACTTAATTATTCAATCTATCCAATACTATGAAACTTCTGACGGGAAAACAACTGTTACAACTTATTAATACATCTTAATAATCTGTGCCAACTTTAAACATTAAACACAAAATACTGGCCGACACTGAAGTAGAGACAACAAAGAGTTTTATGAAACAAGAAGAATGTTTGTTAAATTCAGTCTGAACAATCCATTCTTAGTTTTGTCTTTATTATGATTCACTTCAAGATAACAGAAAAACAGGCGAAATGTGAGACAATTCAAACACAATGAAGGATACTGCAGAAGTCATATGTATATATAAGTATATACATATATAAACAGCTGAATCATTCAAGAGGTGCAAATATGCAATGCTCAGTATACGCGTTTGTGCCGTTTGCTGTCGAGACTCTTGGACTCTGGACTCCTGAGGCCTTTAACAATATTTATCAAAATGACTCATTGACTCTTCAGGTGATCAGAAGGCTGGTGCTTACCTCAGGCAACAGATCAGTATGGCGATCTAGCGAGGAAACATAGACAGCCTTCTGGGCACCATACCCATAGAAGACGGTGATCTAGGCTCAGTATTCTACTTATAGTCTTGAGGGACTATGGGTAGAATACAATACAAATAAGTTAAGTTTTCTTTTATTGTATTAGATTATTTATAAATTTCTTCATTATACATATATAATGTATAACAGTAGTAATAAATGTTATATGTATATAAGCATAGTATGTTTTTATCATCTTTAAATATTAGGTTGGGGAAAAAGTTTCTTCGCATTTTATATAAAAATTCAAAAGGTTTTTTTATAAAGTTTATTTTCATTTGACTAAAGTATGTAGGTGCCATTTTGTTGGATAACTTTTTGCCATCTTGTAGGTAGGGACGTGATCCCATTGCTATAAAAATTTTGGGGCTTCTGATCAAAAAACTGCGACAAGTGGTTTTGGCAGTCCTCTCGTGATGTTAACCTGACACTGCCTAAGGAATTCTGCAGAGACCGAAACAGGTGAAAATCTGAAGGTGCAAGGTCAGGACTATACGGCGGATGCATTAACACCTCCCAGCCAAACTCTCGTAATTTTTGCTGAGTGGCTAAAGATGTGTGAGGTCTAGCGTTATCATGGTGAAAAACCACACCCCTTCTGTTGATTAATTCCGGCCGCTTTCTCTCAACTTTTTGCTTTAATCTCATCAGTTGTTCGCAGTATAGTTCAGAATCGATGGTCCTGCCTGGCGGTAACAGCTCATGATGAATAATGCCCTTCCAATCCCACCATACACACAGCATCACCTTGTTGCGAGTTAACCCGGGTTTCGCCAAAGTCTGTGAAGCCTGACCGGCCTTTGACCACGATCTTTTTCGCACGTTCTTGTCGTACGTGATCCACTTTTCATCACCAGTTATCAGCTTCTTCAAAAATGGTTCGGTTTCATTACGTCGTAATAAATTCATCGTCGTAATAAGTTCATTACGTTTCTTTCAGTGAGCTCATGAGGCACCCAAATATTTTTTACTGGGTACACAAAAAGACTTTTTTGTGTACCCAGCTTTTTTCAAATGCGCCAAAACCATTTTGTGGTCAATTCCCAGTTCTCCAGCTACATCGTAACTACTAATATGCCGATCTTGCTCCACTTTTTCAAAAATGGCATCAATTTTGTCCGTAACAGGGCGACCAGAGCGACGTGCATCTTTGATATCAAAATTTCCGGATTGAAAACGCTTAAACCAAATTTGCGCTACTCTCACAGATACTGCATTAGGTCCATAAACATCACAAATTTTTTCGCGGCTTGTGTTGCATTTTTACCTTTTTTGTAGTAAAATTTTAAAATGTATCGAATTTCTTCATTAGATTCACTCATTTTAACAATAAGAAAAACAAATGAAAATCATACATTTTCCTAATTTGAATTTGGAATTGTCTTCTTTAAAATTGAAACTTTTTAATGATACCAAAACCAGCCAGATACAAATGGTATAGCCAAAGAGATCTTATTACAAGTTTATACATACTATATGCAAAAAAACTTTTTCCCCAACCTATTACATTATAAAACAAATTCACTTTCCACATCTGTCTATATATCTGCCAAGTCCTCATATACCAAACAACGAATTTTGAAGTGATTTTTATCATCAGTGTGCTTAGTGCGAATTTTTTTTACTACTCAAGCATGTTCAAGGTAGCTCAATTTCGTATGAGAGTGACTTAGTGCCATCTCATGAGAAAGACAGGGCTCATAAATCATGCTATACAAAACTGTGTAAGTTGACCATGATCAAGTAGTAAAAAAACTTGCACTAAGCACTCGGTTAGATAATTTTTCAGTGCTGATTTATGTATGATAGTGGTCGCCTGTGGTCGAAATTCGACCATAATAATTAATTTAAATTATAGTTTGAATAATATTAAGGTTCTGATATGTCAGACTATATTCTATGAACACAGATTTCCCTGCTGTTAATTTGACTTTTAACAATAAACAAAAGAGTATATATGCGCGTGTGTGTGTCAAACACGTGGTAGTGTGTGTAATGTTTTTTTTTATCGATTTAATGTATTTTTATGCATAATTTTAAAAATATTAGCATTGTGCACTCCTCTATATAAATTACAAGCGTGCGAAATTTCATACTCCTCCATCCGCGCAATTTTCGTAAAAAAGGGTACAAAGTTTTTGCTTCACATATTAATTTATAGATAAAAACCGAATTAAGTTTTTATGAAGTAGAAAAATAAACAAATTTTGCAAACAAGTGGCCATAAAAATAAATTTACATAGCTTATGTAAGCTAAACAAAGAGATACTTAACATAATTACTTTTAAGTAAAACCTCTGATAAATCATCTGGGATAGTTTGATAACCTTGGGGAGAATAACAATTTAACCCTTAAGACAATTATCGATATACTTATCAATATACCAAAAAGCCGCAAGACTAACACTATCACTATCTCGTAATATACCAAGAAAATATACCCATTTCATACAAGTCATACAACTCCTACATAAACAGAGTGAGACAACAACACAATTAACGATCACATGCACAAACGCCATATGCACTCTCATCGTGGACACATATGTGCTAATAGTGAGCTAAAGGGTTAATGCAATTTAAACTGAATGAAAGCTTGATGGGCAAGTAAACAGGGGTTACATACTAGGGCTCAAAAACTCTAGTTTGCATATGCAGTGGAAACTCCATGTAACTCACTTGATTTAAAGACAAACTCTCTTGAGCATGGAAATCACTTGGCTTTGATTGGTTTAGCTTGTCTTCCATAGAATGATACACTCCATATAGCATTACATCCACTCTCAATAACAACAACAATTAAGTAATAAAAAGTACCTTTTAAGTTGCCAAAATTAGTAAAAGCTGCCAGCTGTGTATGTTCTTTTATCACTTTATTATCCTAGCCCGTAATAAACTCTACTGTCAAACTCTACTGTCGGCATCATGCACACCGAAATTTCTAAGTACTTCCTTTATCACCAAGATGCCTCAATATCGCAAGATATGAATAAAATAAGAAAAAAAAATATAACAAAATTACTGGTGCAGCAAAATACGTTAGACAAAAATTACAGACTTCTCTCCATGTAACAACAACTCTCTACAACACAATAAAATGCATAGTCCCTTCAGTGTCGTTATATAGAGTTTACACTATATTCTATTTCAGATAATATATAATCCATTTATGAACATGTGTTACCAATATTTACAATTTATCTTTGGTGTTTAAATTATCTGTAATTCTTTTAATGGTTGTCTTATTTGTTCACTGTAAATTTTCTGTGCCAATTTTGAAAAATATTGAAATATAATCAATTATGAAGAATATTTAAATGACAAAACTGCATTTACATAGCTGCTCGCTCGAGCCTTTTATACTATCTTCTGCATAACTTTTCTCTTTTGCATAACACGTAAGGAATCTATGGAGATTTGTCACTATGAATTCTGAGTATGTCATTATTGCGACGATAAAAATATTTTTTCTTTATTACAATTCCACTCATTCTTTGAAAAGTAATTGTAATACAACTCCTATATTTTTTTTAAGAGCCTGAGATATAATATAAATAATTATGATCAAAAAATCTTTTTTAGCTTAATGTGTCCCTGGGGAGTTTTTTTCCGCTTCTTCTCCTTTGAACAGCGGACCATGTTGCTTTACATTAAAACTTTAGTGCATATCTATTGGGGAGTCCACATCTATTTTGAAAATTATATATGGTAATCTCTGTGAGATATGAGTTAGTTGAGTATCAAAGGCAATTGACAGACTTGCTTGGTATATGTAATTAAGGTCTACTGCCTTATGATTTGAATGTGTTATACTTAGTCCTATTTGTAAGAACTGTCTGTTATGTGTGTGTACTTCTAATAAAGTTTGTAATTTTTCAAATGGCATTTAAATTTAAATACTATGAATAATAAAATAATAAACAATGTTGTGGTTATTTAGAGATACATACTAAGGCAGTCTGTTGTACTGTCTTTTATCTTTTTCTACTTCTAACTTTCTATGCCTTGGTGTACAAGAAAGAGTTATCTATCTAGCCTAACAGGAAGATTAAAAATACATCTTTATAAGTAACATTAAATTACACTTTCACTTAAGAAATGGCAAAGGAAAGTCTTATAGATCACAGATAATGATACAGCACTTTTTTGTAAATTATTTTGTCAAGTTATGCTATTTATGTATTTTAAATTGAAGTATCAAGATTTACATGTTAGCAGTTCTTATTAACCTAATAATATAGAAAGTAAAACAGCAATTATGACACCGGAGTTGATATTATCAGAACATTTGCGAGAAGTCTCGAGAAAGTTTACACGAAGACGAGTTTGTTTTACAAAAGATTTAAACTTAAACTCGACCTTAATTTAAACGAAATAATCAGTATATGGCCTTCAATAAGCCTATACATTAAACAAAATATGATCATATACTTAAAAATACATATATTGACGATTTTAACACACGCGAATGACGCCACAATATTGTCAATTATCGACCATGCCGGAATTGTTTATAAAGGTAATACGTTGCTCAGACACTTCTACAAGTTCAAAGATTGATTTTAATGACCGTTTATAGGGAAATCATGTAGATCAATGCGGTATTTAATGACGAAAGAAAAATAACAGTTACACGACTTACCTCGAAAAGTTTAAGTAAAATATTCACATAAAGCCTCCGCACGCCTAAAGACTTGCCGATAGAGGCCAAAAATATAACACAAAGTATTAGAAGAAGGAATGGCGTATACAATATTGATACAGCGACCGACACAAACGGCATTATTAGCGCCATATTGCCGACTGGTTGACAGATTGATTGATTGACGAAATGCGATTGGCCGGTTGTGAATGGAGGTAGGGAGGTTAATTCGATTTTTTTGTTTTAATCGATTTCATATTTCAAGTTGATTTTAACGAACAGTATAATATATCCATTTTGATTTTTTCTATTTAATAATATCTATTTACTGAGACAGAAACGTGTAATGATGGACTGTCCTTTTGACAAACTACCCTCTTTTGCACGTAATATTACACACATATCTATACATTACATCTATACCAGATAAATAAAAAAGAAGTGTGTTTATAATGTCAAAATAAAAACTTAATAAAATAAAGAGGAACTTAATATAATAATTCGGACCAGAAGATTTAAAAAATGCAAGTTTTAGAATTTTTGTCTGTCTATCTGGATGTTCCGGATAATCTCCAAAACGGCTGAATCTGACTTTCACTGGCAGATAGCTAATGTCATAAGAAGTAAATTAGGCTACTTTAAATTTAGGGTTCCTCGAAAAAAATTCCACGTGGACCGAAGTCGCGGGCACAGCTAGTATTACATGTAATAGTAAACATTTGAAAAATTTTGTGATTCATAATTTGACACATGCACAGTCTTAGTGAAATTTCTTATACTGATTATAAATTACTAAAAAGAAAACTGAGTCACTGAAAAAATAATTGAACGAAATTAAAGTGAATGCAAAAATCATTACAATTCAACTGTACGAATTCCCATCCAATATAGCAACAGGAAAGATATTTAGCCTTTTGGACATACTTCTCTGATATTGATATGGTACATAATTTGAAAATCCGTGCAGGAACGGAGAAAGAATACAATTTCCTACGGCCTGGCGGCCTGTTGTAAGAGCGACTAAACAACCCACAGCCAGGTGGTAGGGTATTTGCTCGACTAGATGACGACCACCCATGGTTTAGAGTATGCCGCTATAACAACCTTAGGTTGTGTTCCGGCATTAGTGACCAGGTTCCAGTCTCCTTTAAGAGAGTAGCAGCGCATTTGTAGCACCTTTGGTGTTGCAAATGTCCATAGGCGATGGTAACCGCTTTCCATCAAGTGGGCTGCCTGCCTGTCTGCTGAACTCCTGCAATAAAATAAAATAAATTACGAAAGAAATTTATTACACAGCTTGCACACCTATGATAATAATGAAGAAGTGCCACGTAACATAAACTATTATTAATATACTAGTTATAATATTAAAGATCTTTAATAGGTTTAATATTTGGGTCAACTCCTAATCAATGGTGAGTGAAACTATGATAAAATCCACAATGGTACCAGTTCAAACAAGTTAACAGAGCAGTTCCAGTAAAGCAGATTATGTAAGATACATACGTATCAAAACAAGCTACTATACGTCTTCATCTCAAAGGATACAAATGAGATGTGCAAAATCGATTCTCTATTATAAAAAAAACTGATTATCAAATGCGTTTGTAAACACTATGTTATGTTCCAAAACAACAATTTCAATTCGCGATAATTAATATATATAGCATTTTTATAGAAAAAAATATTATCATATACGAATAATGATGAGAGAAAGAAAGAGCAAATGTTTAATGACGTCATGTCATTATATACATTGAAAATAAAACATAATAATATAAAGATACGCCTTATTAATTTCATTCATTTAAATTAAGAGATACGAAAGTGTTATAAATTATATTTAATTTTAAAATTATATTTTACAATAAAAGGCTAAAGTTCCGATATTTTAGTACTAAAAACACTAAATTTAAAGTGGCAGTCGCAGCTGTCAAGTGTCAAATACTATATTTTCTAACCTCTTTGTGGACGTAAGACGAGGTTTTCAATAAATACTTCTTGGTCTTTTTACCAAGAAAATCCTATCAAAAATGTCTGACCTTCCCTACGGACCTCCAGTGAGGGTATCACCATTTATCCGGGTATTTATATATTTATTTCCTGTCTTCTTTATATTGAAGTTTTATACATTATGTAATCATGTTTTGTAGTATATTTTTATATTCTTACTTTATTATTTAATTTTAAATGAATTTAATTAATGTTCGCCTTCGTTAGATATAATTATTTCTTCGAAAAGTTTTCTCTGGTGAAACTTATTATGAATAAAAACTTTCGTATTTGAATTATAAATAAATTAAACTATACAATAAATTAAACTAAAAATAAACTATATATACAAACTAAAATTAAAGTATAAAATCTAGTTCTAGACCGCTCTCAGTCGGAAACGTGCCCAAAAGACTGGCCACATTGCCTCTCTGAATGGCAATGCTGATGCGCTGTACATACATACATACATACATAACTTCACGCCAGTTCCCTTGTGGGGTAGGCACGAACAACAGAGTGCCATTTAGGCTTATTCTTACACACCTCACTTGCCTCTGATGTGCTGTGCGAGGTATAAACCAGTCTTTTGGTCACGTGAGACATCCACCAGATGTTTGACTATGTCCCGATAAAGCTTGTGCGCCTCAGGCCCCCATGGTCCCAGGGTCTCAACCCCAAATACTATACTATATTTTCTAACCTCTTTGTGGACGTAAGACGAGGTTTTCAATAAATACTTCTTGGTCTTTTTACCAAGAAAATCCTATCAATTTATTATTTCTATTATTATTTCTAAATTCAAAACCACAGATTTGATGATAAAGATACCATAAAATGAAGAACCTCCTTATATTCACTTTAACGTAGGGTTTAGCAAACAAGTTTTGAATTAACTACAAAGTTACATTTGTTGATAACAAAGTGTGCTTTGAGATTAGCAATACACTTACGATTTATGTATAATTACTAAAACTGTATTTAAGTCTAGAAAAGAAGGGTTGAATGAATTATGGCAAATTGTTAAAATTGCCATAATTCATGATAATAAAAAACAAGTCTATCTTTTTTTTTACTTTATGGCTTGGTAAGCAAAGTACTAAAATGTTATGATAAATATTATCAAATCAGGCCTAGTTACAGTCATGCATTGTATTCCATCGCATAATGCATAATGCAAGATTGTAAATATTGTTTGAGTCTGCATTGCATCATGCAACACTGAACAGAATTCCTTATGAGTCCTGAAACCTCCACCCACTGCAGAACACAGGATCTTGAATGGGCCCCTTAGTCACCCATCTCCATTCCATGTCACACAACTCTATAAATGATACTTGACTAGTATCTACAACTGTGACCATTTCTTTTTCAGTTTGGCCGTTGGTCACTCCTGACAGTTGGTATTGCATATGGCGCTTTCCATCAGAACAGGCTTTCAAAGAAAGAAGCCTTGTTCCGTGAGAAGGAGGCCAAAGAGAAGGTCATCAGGGATGAGAAACTAAAGGCAGAGAAGGCCATTGCTGCAGCTGGTAACTCTAATTTTAAAATGCTTGTATATAGTAACTAACGGTCTCGGCAGATGTTGTCCAGCTCTGAAATAAGTTCTTTTAAATACAAGTTTTTGAGATCCTGGATATCATGTAGCTACAGAGTGCTAGCCAAAACAAATAAAACGAGCCCAAACATGACGGGTCTATCTTGTTTAGTAACGGAGTTCCTGTGGCCACCTTCCGACTCCTCCATCAGATCAGCTCCATGGTACCATATTATTGCATGGTCACGCAATGTACATATGGGTGCAAAATTTCAGCTCAATCGGAAGCCGGGAAGTTGGTCAAATTTAACTTGCAAGATTCCACCCGAATTTACATACATACATAGGTACATCCATTGCAAGTTAAATAAAAGCTTGTAAAAATAAAAATCTAGAACATGATTCTAGTGCCACCTACTGGTTCCAATTGTGAATCAAAAGGGTGGGACTTTTTTTATATATATAGATAGGCAGCCTGCCTTTCCCTGATTCAATGGAAATAAAGGCTATTTTTATTTATTCCTTTATTTTCATATAAATTAAAAATAATTTCTTTATTTCTGCTAACATCCTTTTTTTACACATTGACAGCTGTCAACCTGCCTTCTTGGCAGAGATCTCAAGAATATGCCATATAGGGTGCATTCCTCTTGTACCTCACAACACTCAAAATGCTCCTTGAGCTATTCCACATAGAGACCACCATTGTTATGGTCGCCACAAAAAGTAATTAATGATGTCATGATTTTCGATCACACAGCGCTCACAACGACCCATATCAAGAGGTGGCTCGAATAATCTGCTCCCCTTGAGCTTACAATGGTAACGTCCACAGGCAAGTGAAACAGGACAAATTGCAGTTGTGAACATTTTCATTGTGAGCACCAAGAGGCATGTAGCCTTAGTGTGATCTCTCACCATACCTTCTCCAGTCTTTTGGGAGATCATCTTCCCATCTTGCTTCTGTCCCCCAAGGAAGGATATAGTAATATAGTGGAGGAAAAATACTAAAGAGTCACCTACTTGATGACCTCTGTGGTTGATTGAGCAAGGCCTTTGCCAACCTAGCTGCAGTGCAGCACTGAACCATGAAGACTCCTAGTTCGTTTTCTGCCATGGTAAATTTCTTAAATCAGAGGTGGTGGCCATTCGGATGGGCAAATGCCCTATTATAATATTGTAGATATAAAAAACACACTACCAACCTAGACCATTAATAGAAGACAACTGCATTAATGTATAGTATTATATAGGTTACCCATAAATAATATAAAATAATAAACTCGCATGGGGGCTTTGTGGCCAAGCCTTAGGTGAGTAGCGACACCTCGTACCTGACTCTGGGGGCCAAGGCAAGGCCCCCACCTCCGTGCTTGCCTTAGCCAGCCGGCTCGGAGTGGAGATCGCTAGAGCTAAGACTCAAGCTCCAAGGGTGGAAGTGATAAATGGCATCACGTCAGAAGTAGCTTCAGTGAACCTGCAGCCCACCTCTTTACACCCCTTAGCCACTCACACCCATTTTTCCCCTGTTTTCTATGGCATTTTTAGGGGCCCAGGCAGGGAGTGGCGAGTCACCATCTGCCCATTTTTCCATGTTCCCTGAACTTGCGATGGGCAGATGCCATAGTCCCCATGTTCCCAGACAACTATTATCACTAGCAGTTGACTCCAATAGCCCGGTACTTTTTGTTCTCATTTCCTACAACAGTCCTACTGGCCGGGGTTTGTCCTTGGCTGCATTATTATATGGTATAGACAGGGATAAACACTGGCCAGTGTCACTCCACATTTACATTAAATTTGTCAAGGGGCCCCTATGTGTTGGCCTTCCCATGGCCCTACACAAGCCTTCCAAATGTCTGGGTGATTTTTATGACCCATGGTGTTCGAGGACATACTCTATAATAATAATATAGCCTTACATCTGAGATGAGGTAATTTTCCAATGTTTCTTCTAGGTCTCTCTTCTCACGAGTGCCTCCCGACAAAGGCTTCCTCAAACTCATGCCAGCGCTGTCTGTTCTGTTGTATCTAATATAAATACATAACAAATATAACACAATGTTATTTTTCTTTTTGCAGCCGAATTAAAGGCCCT
This sequence comes from Dendrolimus kikuchii, assembly GCA_019925095.2. Classification (NCBI taxonomy): domain Eukaryota; kingdom Metazoa; phylum Arthropoda; class Insecta; order Lepidoptera; family Lasiocampidae; genus Dendrolimus; species Dendrolimus kikuchii. The sequence goes on along the minus strand of CM034415.1, from coordinate 2,481,416 downwards.
CGAAGAATTGTCGACTCCAAAGAAGTGAACATCCCAAGGAAACTCTTAGGTTTAAGTTGAATAGTGAACACCGCCATCTTTGTTAAGTGTTGCTAGAACAAAAATTTACTTTTTTATCTGGCAACAATTCCAACACAACATTAATGTATTTAATTGAATAAATGTATAGAAAATTGTAGAATATGTGCCTTCTTTCTAAATCGTCCTCCAAAGTAATGAAAACCGTTCGTAGAAAACTTCCAATAACTATTTGTTAGTTTGTTGCAAGGGCGCCGCAAATTCGTGCAAGAATGGAAAAAGAATTTAATTTCCTGCGGCCAAACGAACAAAACAAAATAACTCACAGCCAGGTATTTGCCCGTCTGGATGGCTACCAACCCTGAATTGTGTTCCGGCGTTGTGGCCAGGTTCCAGCCTGCCTTTAGAAAGCGGCAGCACATTGGGAGCACCTTAGGTGTAACAAATGTCCATAGGCGACGGTAACCGCTTGTCATCAGGTGGGCCATCTGCCTGTGGAACTCGCTCAATAAAAAAAAATGTGTGTATGTGCAGCTCACACGCAGTAGAAGCGAAACTTTATTTATTTAGGTTTATAGCTTGGCAGCTAGGCCTTTAAGCCAGATCTTAGTTTACAATATAGTTTCTTCATTTTCGCCTATGTGTAGCACAGCTGAACTGTAGGTTATCAGCTGGTGCCATTCAACGGGGTTCTTGTGACAACTCAAAAGGCCACATTTGACTATACAGTTCACATTTCTCACAAAACACATAATTACTACTCAAAAACTATCAATATCCTACAACAATTGTTCATTTTAGAGTAATTGTACACATTTTTAGAAAATAAAACTGCACAGCACAACATCTTTCAGTTCCCGCCAAAAACTCCAGAAATGAAACTTCAGAGAATATACTCACAGATAATTATTCTCCAACTTTTATTAATATAAATATAATTCCTTTTTTTTTTTTTTTTGAGGCGAGGGAAAATGCTTAACCGATTTACGCACAAACTGGGTCGTTGCTAGGAGAACGACACGCGTCGGTCGGGGGCGATAACACTGCAGCAATAGTATGCTCTTGGCAGCGCTCCGTCCGCGATCGACGTCACAGAATAGTGTGGAAGACTCCGAGCGTTGCTGCACGGGCGAGCAACTCCAATACCCACTAAAAACCCCCTCCTCCCTGACGACCCTGCGCTTTGAATGTGTTGGAAAGGCTGAGATTTAGAACATAGTTACGCCCAGCCGATCCAGCGCAATAAAGTGCCTGGAGTGTGCCCTGGGAGAACACACCCCACTTCGTTGTGCGGGGGTAGAAGGTCCTTTGCTCTTCCTAGCAAGCTAAAGGCCCCCCGCGGTAAACGGAACCTAACTCAGGGAGGGAAGTAATGCGCGTACCTGCCTCTCCGGGTGCCAGCTGAAGGCCGGCGACCTCGAGAAGACGCATTGGCACGCGCTGCAGGACTTCTCTCCCTGTCTCGTTCTGCGGCCTCCTTGAGTGACATTACTGTCTCGCAAAAAGTAACCGCAGCCCCCCAATTGTCGCTGCTCTGCAGCATGGCCTTGACCAAGTCGCAGAGCGAGTCGACTGGACCTACGTGCGTCTCAAGTTCGAAACGCTGCGGCGCCCATGCGGCGCACTCGACAAGCGTGTGTAACGCCGTGTCGGGCGCGCCGCACTGGCGGCAGTCCGGGGAAGGCAAGCAGCCCACAATGCGACACAGATACTTATCGAAACATCCGTGTCCGGTAAGTATCTGTGTCGTCCTGAAGGTCAGGGTGCCGCTGGTGCGGTTGACCCATTCCGTCAGCTGTGGCCTGATTGCATCCACCGTGTAGCCGCCATAGGCCGCAGGGTTGTCGAGCTCTTGAGACCAGACGGCGATCATGGAGGCGGTTTCCCGCTTCCTGATCGCCTCGATTTCGACCTGACAGAAGGTCAGGCCTCTAGCTAGGGCATCCTGCCGGGTGCGGCGCACCACTGTCAGGACGTCCGCCTGGAGATGCCAGGGCGGATCGCCTGCCAGGAGGGTGGCCGCCGTCCGCGACACTGTGCGATACCCCCGTATGGTCCTCACGGCCAGAACCTGCTGCGCCCGTTGCAGCAGGGTTCTGTTGTGGCGGTGAAGTGCAATGGACCAGACGGGTGCACCGTACAGTGCCATACTCCTCAGGATGCCAGAGTAAAGTTTCCGCGTCGCACCTCCCGGGCCCCCTACGTTGGGAAGCAGCCTCGAGAGTGCGCCCGCGGATTTGACGAGTTTGGGAACTAGCTGCTCAAAGTGCGCTTTGAACAGCCATTTCCCATCGAGAACTAGCCCCAGATATTTCATCTGGGGCCCTACTCTAATGGCCACCCCTTGGACCGAAACGGTCAAGTCCGCGGGGGGATTGCGAAATTTCCTATGGAACATGATGGCCTCCGTTTTCGCGGGGGAGACCCTCAAGCCCAGCCTAGCTATTCGATCTACGACAATCGCCAACCCGGCGTTAGCGACGTCCACGGATTCCGCAAATGACGCAGCGCGTGCCGTGAGTAGGGTGTCGTCCGCAAAGCAGATCAGCCCTACCCCGGGTAGGACCGGAACCCGAAGGATCCAGTCATAACCTACGTTCCAAAGAATCGGCCCGAGGACCGACCCCTGTGGAACGCCGCACGCGACGCGTCGACGACCTACCTCGGGATTGCCGGACTCACCGCCCTCCCAAAGGATATGTCGATCCTGCAGGTACGCGCCCAACAGCCTCGTGAGGTACGGGGGGACTCCATGCGCGCGGAGCCCCTCCCTGATCGTCTCATGAGGGAGGCTGTTAAAGGCGTTCGCTATGTCTAGCGACACCGCAAGAACGACATCCTTCGCTTGGACGGCTTCGTCCGTTGACGTTCGCAGCGTCTCGAAGGCGCCCATCGTGGAGCGCCTCCGCCGAAACCCGAACTGCGTTTCTGAAAGCCCCGGCTCCACAGTGTCGAGATGCTTCACGAGCCGCTCCGCCAAGATCTTTTCGAAGACCTTAGCGACCTCGTTCAGCAGCACTATGGACCTGAAGGCGGACGGATCGTTGGGAGGCCGACCTCCCTTGGGAATCAGGCACAAACGACCCTCCTTCCATTGCGACGGGAGCCGACCTGCGCGAATACAGGCTTCGAACAGTTCCCGCAGCTGGCCGCGTAGATGTTTAGCGGCCAGGAAGAGGAGTCGACCTGGGACCCCGTCGGGTCCCGGTGCCGTCTTCCTGCCCCGGAGCCGGTCCAGGGCAACGTCTAGTTCCCCCTCGGAGATGGAGTGAGGCTCCTCGTCCGTGGGAGTGTCGGGAACGGGTGGACCCATACTGGGGGGAGTGAAGTTTCCCGGATCCGGGAAGAGCCCATCGATAACCGACCGGAGCACCTCGGGTTCGAGCGTTTCCGTGACCGTGGATATGCAAGGCCGCAACGTGTTGCGAGCCCCACGGTACGGACGCCCCCAAGGGTCCCGATCGAGCGTCTCGAGGAGCTCGGCCCGAGCCCGGGCTTTCGCTTGCAGTATTGCAATCGAAAGGGCCTTTCTGGCCTCCCTAAACTCTCCCACGAGTCCATTTTCCGCGACGTAGTCCGGAGGACGGCGCGCCCTGCAGCGTTTGAGCCTGTGGCTGATGATGCGAACTGCCTTTCGCATCTCGCCCAGCTCCTCGGTCCACCAGTGGACCTGCTTGCACGGAGGCTGCCGCTTGGAGACGCGAGGCATCGCCGCGTCGCAAACCCTCGTCAGGGTCTTGCGCATGTGCTCTGCCTGCGACTCCAGGTTCTCGAATTCGACTGGGTAGGCCCAGCTTTCCGTGAGTGCCCACTCCTCAGCCTGCTCCGGATCGAGCTTGGTAAGGGCCCAACGCGGGAAGAGAGGGGGGCGATGAACAGGGCTCGGACCGGAGGAGGGGGTAAGCTCAAATCTGATGTATCGATGATCAGAGTGCGACTCCACCTCCTCCAGCACCCTCCATCCGACAACTCTGCGGGCGGCCGCATGAGTGGCGAATGACAGGTCGATGACCGATCCACCCCGCGCGCGCACGCAGGTCTGGACCGATCCCTGGTTCAATATGGTCAGGCCGGATTGAAGAGCCCATTCCTCAACCGTCCGGCCCCTAGGTTCCGTGAACGTATTTCCCCAGGAACAGTGTTTTGCGTTAAAGTCGCCCATCACGAAGATCGTTTTAGGCGACAATCTGTCTATGGCAGCCCTGATGGCGTCCAAGTGAAGCTCGAACTCCGCCAGGGGGCGGCTGCGCGAAAAGTAAACGCCTATGACGACGATACTCCCGCTCTCCGCCACCGCATAGCCCTTTCCTCTTTCAAGACATGTAAGCGGTGTGCCAGAACCGGCTCTGGCCACCACCGCTACCACGTCGTCGAGGTCGCCCACCCAATTGCCGCAAGGCGGCACGTAATAAGGTTCGCTTATTACGGCCAAGTTCGCTTGCCACTCCGCCATCGCCTGCAGGCACAAATCCTGAGCGGTGGGGGAGTGGTTTACGTTCGCCTGAAATAGTATTGTTACGGGCGTACTAGGCATTGGAGGTGTCCATTGCGCGTACTCCCGTAACACCCGTGCGTTGTATCGTCCTCGGATGGACGAATTTGCCCTTCACGTAGGGAGGCTGGCAGAACCTCGCCAACGTGGGGTGGGCAGCGTTGAGTCCCCCCGCCGCACACGCCGCGCAGTGGGGGTTCCGGGCCGTGCAGTCCGGCATCTTGTGTCCGCTCTTACCGCAGCGAAGACACAAGTTAGTCCGGTCCGGGCACGTGTCCGGACAGGTCTGGGCGCCATGGCCGACGTTGTAACACCGGTATAAATATAATTCCTTTAGCCTACATCCGTCAACATATTATTACAATTCAAACTAAATTAAACTTTAATTCACTAGTTTAAAGTTCAAAATTCAATGTACTGTAATGTACAATTTTCTTTGATCTACGTATAAAAGAATATCTGCCTTAATAATATACAAATAGAGCAGAATTTCATTTAAAACAATAACGGGTTGTGGTATTTTTTTTCACTTTTATGTAATTTATACAGATTAATAAAATTGAGTGTCTGTTTCTAATATCAAAATAACAGGTTTTTATTAGTTTTTGGCGGGAACTGAAAGGAAATGTTGTGCTGTGCAGTTTTAGATTCTAAAAATGTGTAAAATTACTTTAAAATGAACAATAGTTGTAGGATATTGATAGTTTTTGAGTAGTAATTATGTGTTTTGTGAGAAATGTGAACTGTATAGTCCAAATGTGGCCTTTCGAGTTTTCACAAGAACTCCGTTGAATGGTGTGGATTGTAGCCTACAATACAACTTCGCCTGGCTTAAAGGCCTAAATGCCAAACCATAACATTAAAATACAGGTTTTTATTAAATGCATATGAAAGTAAATATGGTATTTATATCAACTCATTTTTTTTTAAATTTTGGTCTGTCTGGATATTCCGGCTAATCTCTGAAACAGCTGGATCGATTTTTACAGTACTTTCGCTGGCAGATAGCTGATGTTATAAGGAGTACTTAGGCTACTTTTAAAATAGGGTTCCGCTTAAAAATATCCACGCGGACGAAATCGGGAGCACAGCTAGTTATACAGATTCACGCATTTTTGACGTCACACAACAAGCGCCGTATTAGTAAAGACATAATAAATTAGCCTATTTAAAAAAAAAAATCTATTTGCAAAAAATCATTTAAAACCACATAAATTTATGAATTACTACCTGAAACTAGGATAGGCCTGGCATATGTTACGGGTGGTCACCGAGGCGGGAGAGTGGTAAAAATTTAAAAAATGGGTCATGTATCAAGGGTACGCTCCCTTAGCCGATTTTCTTTCAACTGTATAACTTTTAGCCTAAATGGCGCTCTGTTGTTCGTGCCTACCCCGCAAGGGAACTGGCGTGAAGTTATGTATGTATGTATGTATGTATAACTTTTATATATTTAGTATTATCTATGTGTATAATAACACTGCTCTACCACTCTGTGTTACAAACATACAAACAACTCTACCACCCTGTATGAATCATTGATGTCCCAAATATACATAGAATAATGAATCAAGTGACATTAATTTATTCGCCTTGATTTGTCAGCAAAATCATAAAAAGATTACGTAAATACGATTTTCTGCGAGTATTTCTGTTTTCATATAGTGTTGTTTATAGATTTTGTTCGGTATAATTCGATTTATTCGGCAAACTCGATACAAATACGTAAATAAATCATAGATAAAGAATACCAAAATATAGTTTCTTTTTTATTGCGAACCTAGCAAATAGACGACCCACCTATGGCCCATAGATTATGGCCTATGTACGGGCTACGGCGCGCCATACATACAAATGGTGATAATGATGAGAGAGAATAATGATGATGGAATGTGGTGATAAATGATAGTCACTCGGATGGCTATAATGATGTATATTAAATAAAATGATTATGATAAACTTCTGAAAGTAATGTTAAATAATAATTATTGATATAAATGACTGATATAAAATTATAGAATGATTAGTGTGCTGTACGCGACACGTGAGAGCGACCGAGCGTGATCGCTACTTGATTCAAACTCTGATGTGTTCAGTTGACTCAAACACTTATACGTTTGGGTTTCTTATGTATAAACTCATAAATAATGTACGCGGCCCGTACAGCCTATATCTTACCAACCGTTCGTTTGTATGAATTTGTTTGAATAAGAACGATATATGAACCGGCTATAAAAAATCGGTGACGAAATCTGCAATCGCATTTTTTTATTGCTATATTGTGTCCTTCAGACACAAACTGGTAAAAGGCCCACCTGATGGAAAGCGGTTACCATCACCTCTGGCCGTTTGCAACACCAGGAGTGTTGGTAGTGCGTTGCCGACATTAAAAAAAACCTTATGTCAAAGCGCAAAAGGAAGATCGCGGCGGGAAGTTCGCTCCCGATCATTGTTGTACGCTGGATGTTCTAGAGATGCGTAGTTGAGAGTCGTAGCTCAAGGAAATGAGAATAAACATCCTTCTCGCTGTTGTTTTATTTGTATCATTTAATTAAAACTAATTCCATTATAAAAATCTAATCTATCGATCAGTAAAAATCTATCCGTTCTAAGGTGCAGTTGAAAACCAGCGTCAGGCACCTGTTGCCTGGCACATGCTGAACTGCACCTATTTGGTACCATTGCGAGACTTTTTTGTATATATCACCGTACTATTAATTATGTCTCTCGTTGTGTGATGACCAAATAAACGTTTTTTCTTTCTTTGACGACGGCCGTCCCCATTACGGGTTGGTCCTTTCAACTCTCCGGCTACCTCAGGTCTCACCACGAAGTGAAAGGGAGCACGCGGATCGGTGCGCGTTCCTCCTCTCAAAAACATGAAACAACTACTTTGTTAAAAAGTAGCGGAAAAGGTCAATGATACACAAAATGTTAGTTATTCATTCAAATTTATTTTAACACCTTCAAAGTATGCTCCTTCAGAAACGATACACTTAAGCCAATGAATAATCCAATCATCAAAACATTTTTAAAACGCTTTTTCCGGAATTGTGTTTAGTTCTCGTCGCGAATTCTCCTTTATGTCTTCTACCGAATGAAAAAGGGTGCCACGAAGTGATAATTTGAGTTTAGGAAAAAGAAAGATGTCAACGGGAGCCATATCTGGTGAATAAGGTGATTGTTCGATGATATTTATTGACTTTTTGGTCAAAAATTCGTTTACAATGATGGCCTTGTGCGAAGACGCATTATCGTGGTGCAAAATTCAAGAATTTTCTTTCCACAAACCTGGAAAGGTCTGCCGCATACGCAGCATATATTTAGGTAAAACTGCACTTTCTTCAACATTTTACTCCAAATCCTTCGCTGCGCAGGCTGTCTGCTTTTGGAACTCTTTACCCGTATATGTCAGAAAAGCTCAATCACTTGCCATATTTAAAAAATCTCTCAAAAACCATTACCTTAGTTTATAATAAATTATATATTTTTCTTTTCTTCTTTCTTAACTTAGCTGTTTACTGTCCACATTGCACTGTCCTTCCTTTTTTATTTTACATCTTTTTTTATTTAATTATACCAAGACATAAGTTATTAAAAGTATCCTCTCAGTCAGGTTGCCTGGAAGAGATCGCTTTAAGCGATAGGGCCGCTTTTTGTTTTGCCGTTAAATTGTTGTAATTATTCATTCTGTGATTGTTTATTTGGTGAACAATAAAGTGTTTTATATTCTATTCTAATAAATCGTAACACCGGTGACGAATTCTGCATTCGAATTTATGAATACTCAAACAACACTAATCTTAGCGTAGGCATCAGAGACACGATTGGCACCGTTCCAAATAACCTACGGTCGATTATTTATTTATAATATTATTCACTTATAATTATGAATGTATCCGAAGTTTTTATTGAATTAAAACACTTGAGGAACTATGGTTAATATACAGTACTTAATTTATTATGTTTAATTTTAACTAATTTAATTAATTAACAATCTTACACGAACTGACATCTAAAATATATAAATTATTGTATTTTATTTTTGAAGTGATACTTCTTCAGAATCGCTGTGATTTGAAACTCGATGAAACGAAAAAGCGTCAATAAAAAGAGATAAACAGATAAATCTATAGGACTAAGCCTGCGAGAGAATGAGATACGAGTTTCACACTGTGCAGCACAGATTAGACTGTTAATAAGACCGATGATTAAACGTAGGTTAAATTTGGAAAGAAATAAAACTGATAATAATATTTTTTTAGATTAAAACAGTGAAAAATTGAATGTGATAAATAAGAAGTTTATTTTTAACCGACTTCAAAAAAAGGAGGAGGTTCTTAATTCGTCGGGATCTTTTTTTTAATGTATGTTCACCGATTACTCCTAGATTTATGATCCGATCTACGTGATTGTTTTTTTGTTCGACGCGGAACAGCTGCCATTTGGTCCCCTAAAAATTTGACATAGTTTAGCCCAGTAGTTTTCATTTTATGAACATTTTTTATGAAAAATTTTCCATTCCGTTCTATTTGTACGCCGATTACGCTGAGATTTATGATCCGATTTACGTGATTCTTATTTAGTTTGATGCGAAATAGTTGCCATTTGGTCCCCTAAAAATTTAACATGGTTTGGGACAGTAGTTTTCATTTTACGATCATTTTTTTGTTCCCGTTTTTTGGGACCTATATTTATTAAGGAGCGCGGCACCTTTCGTAGGTCTACCCATACATAGCTAGACACTAAAAAGTAATAAAAAAAACTTCGTTTAAAAAAACCGACTTCAAAAACTAAAAAACTAAAAAGTGTAAAATAACTTATTTCTAAAGCTATTATTATTAATATATATTATCTAAAACATCTTAAAGTCGGTGCTTAGTAATTTTCAAAATATAGTAATTTTTATGTTTTACTTTGCACCGACTTCAAGATGTTTTAGATAATATATATTAGTAATAATAGCTTTAGAAATAAGTTATTTTATACTTTTTAGTTTTTGAAGTCGGTTTTTTGAATTATAATATGTTGACGCATTTTGGCTGAAGGAATTATATTTATATTAATAAAAGTTAGAGAAGAATTATCTGTGAGTATATACGTTGAAGTTTCACTTCTACTGCATGTAAACTGCATACACACACAATTTTTTTATTGCTAAGCTGGCAAATATGCAACACCAGGCGAAGCCAACGTATTGTCAGCCTTTTTTTAAATTTTGCTAAAGGCCACGATTTGGTTATGAATTTAATGTTTAACGAATTTGAAGCTTTGGAACGAGCCGCTCAGCCTTATAACGTATCAGAAACTCCTTTCTTCTTGTATGGGGCAGGCTGAGCGTGCTCGTCTCTTAGCTGTCTCACGTTGGGAGTCAGGTCTCTCTCTGGCTACAAGCACTGCCCTCGGCGAATCTTGGCACACTTTTAGATGATACTACCTTTAGAATCTGCGCCAGTATTACCCTGGGGGCAACCTGTGTGGTCCCTCACCTCTGTCAATGCGGGGATAAGGTGGATCGCTTAGGACACCATAGATTATTCTGCAGCAGAAGCGCCGGTAGAATTTCTCGTCACGCGGCACTGAACGACATTATCCGCCGGGCTGTTGTCTCCACCGGGCTACCTGCCGTTCTGGAACCAAACGTCTTGTGTCACGACGATGTCAGGAGACCGGATGGGATGACGATAGTACCTTGGAAGATGGGCCGCCCCTTAGTGTGGGATGCTACTTGCGTTGACACTCTGACGGCGTCGCATCTTTCAAGTACGTCCGCTACCGCCGGTTCTGCTGCGGCCGAACAGGAGGCCCTCAAGCGCCGTAAGTACGCCGCTATCGGCAATAGTTACACATTTGCGGCGTTTGGGGTGGAATCTCTGGGTCCGTGGGGTCCTAACGCTCTAAAACGTTATCGAGATGTTGCCGAACGCTTAGTAGACCTCTTACGAGACCAAAAGACTGGCGTCTATTTTGCTCAAAGCATTGCTATTCAGCGTGGTAACGCCGCCAGCCTTTTGGGAACGTTCCCGGTAAGTGACAGTGGTTTGGGACCAATATTTTATCTATAATTATGCTCTCCTTTTTTATTTAGTTTTAGTATTTAATTTTAGATTTCGATTTTGTAGTTTAGTTTAATTTTTAAAATAATTTTAGTTTATTCTCTTTTTTTTCACAATTTGTCGGTTTCTTTTTAATATTTAACTTATTATATAAACTAGCTGTGCATGCGATTTCGTCAAAAATATGCATTCTTAAATTCATTTTATTATACATTTTATTTTTATCCGTGCAGGAACGGAGAAAGAATACAATTTCCTGCGTCGGGGCGGACTGTCGTAAGAGGCGAGGAAACAACCCACAGCCAGGTAGTAGGGCATTTGGCCGACTGGATGGCTACGACCCCTGGTCTAAAGTATGTCGCCATAACAACCTTGAGTTGTGTTCCGGCATTAGTGACCAGGTTCCAGTCTCCCTTAAGAGAGTAGCACCGCATTTGTAGCACCTTTGGTGTTGCGAATGTCCATAGGCGATAGTAACCGCTTTCCATTAAGTGGGCCGTCTGCCTGCCTGCTGAACTCTTGCAATAAAAAAATAAAATAAAAATTCATATTTATAAAAAGCTCCGTCTCAATTTTAGCATCACCATCTCAACCAACAAGCCATAAATACGCCGCTTGACTGTTTCTCATTAGCGAAAACTATCTAACAACATCTGTTTTTCATCCCAACGCGATAATGAGACAAATAAAACCACCGGCAGATCTTCTTGAAGATTTATCGACCTTTAAAACGGGGCTATTTGCTTTTCTGATGCATAAACCTGTCTGTCTTAAATCCAATTTCGGCAAAACAAAATGAAGGATACAGTATGGACGTGCTGGTATACAGTTCTTAGGCCCGAGGCAATCGGCACTATCGCACTTAAAAAAAAAACGAGTGTGCTTTAGACCACAAGACTGAAGTAAAACTTCTTTACATACATACATACATAACTTTACGCCAGTTCCCTTGCGGAGTAGGCACGAACAACAGAGCGCCATTTAGGCTTATTTTTACACACCTCACTTGCTTGTTTGACATTCATAACTCTTGTCATGCACGCTCGTCTGTTCTTAAGGCTCCTGACATCACCTTCTGCTAGTACACTATCAATTTGATCTAAAACTTCTTTAGCTTCATCTATATCTTAATATATATAAATTACGTGTCACGTTGTTTGTCCGCGATGGACTCCTAAACTACTTGACCGATTTTAATCAAATTTGCACACCGTGTGCAGTTTGATCTGACTTCAAAGATAGGATAGCTTACATTTGGACCCGGTAGGTGGCGCTGCAATCGGGTTCTAAATTTTATTTCTTCAGGGCAGAACAACGTCTGCTGCGACAGCTAGTAATATATATAAATTACGTGTCACGTTGTTTGTCCGCGATGGACTCCTAAACTACTTGACCGATTTTAATCAAATTTGCACACCGTGTGCAGTTTGATCCGACTTGAAAGATAGGATAGCTTACATTTGGACCCGGTAGGTGGCGCTGGAATCGGGTTCTAAATTTTATTTCTTCAGGGCAAAACAACGTCTGCCGGGACAGCTAGTGTATGTATATATATATATATATATATATATATATATATATATATATATATATATATATATATACACTGTACGTGACGCTCCCTCTTTTATGCCATACGTGAGCAAGCACTGGAATGAGCTCCCTCTCGCGGTTTTCCCAGAGCGCTACAGCATGGGGTTCTTTAAAAAGGGCGTAAATAGATTTTTAAAGTCTCAACGAGGTAGGCATCGGCTCCCTTGGTGTTGCAGATGCCTACGGACGACGGTAGCCACCTGCCATCAAGTGGACCCGTCTGCCAGTTTACCTATAAGCAAACATAAAAAAAAAATATACATATATTAATTTTCTACAAATATTTAAATTTATTGTCGGTTTTTAATGACAAATATGATAATAAATATAATAATAATAATATACGAAACGTAGCTGGCTATGAGAGAAAGAGAGAAAGAAAATGTGTGCTCGCAACTCTCTCTCTTACCCTTACAGTAATATACGAAACGTAACTCTCTCTTTCTAACTTCCGTTCGCCTCGCCACACACACTTTTCGTAACGCTCTCGTCACGCATTCACCAGCTTACTCTCCAAGTCAAGCGCGCATAGAGAAGTTTTACTTCAGAACTAGGTCTACCCGCGATACCCAACCTGCGGCTCGCAGGCCGCATGTGGCCCGCCGGGCTTTGGTGAGTGGCCCACTTGACATATTACAAAGTTATAAAACCGGTTTTAAGCAAGGTCATTTATTTGATTTTTATTCACTTTTCAGTAGCCGTGATCACGGACGGGATCAAATAAATTACCGCGCTTAAAACCGTTAAAATGTAGTTTTATTGTGTATCCCAGTCGCGAAAACTTAAAAAAAATATTATATTACAAAGTTGTACAAGGTAATGGATTTGCATTGTTAACAACTCTGGTGTTGTAAATGTCCATAAACGATGTAACCACTTTTCATCACGTCGACCATCAGCCCGTCTGCTGTGAATTTTATTATTATAAAAAAAACACCTAAATAAAATATAGTTGCGGCCCGTGGCACCTGATGTAATACCTCTATCAGCGCGTTCCATTAGTAGCTCACAACGCCTAAAATGCTTCGTTAGCCTTTCCACAAGGCGACCGCGGTCGCTGTGGTCGTGGCGAAAACGTCACTAATGACGTCATTACTTTCGATCACACAACGACCCATGTCAAAAGGTGGGTCGAATAAACATTCCGCTTGGGTTTACGATTGTAACGGCGGCAAGCAAGTGGTACGGGAAAAATCGCGGCCATGAACGTGGTCATTGTGAGTCTCTAATGGAACGTAGACTATGTGGCTCGTATAAAAAAAAGGTTGAGTATGGCTTCTGTTACTAATATAACTAGGTCATTGTGTATGCCCGACTCAATGCAAGTTCCTATGGCAAGTTGAGTAACATGCATTCGCACTTTACTAGACATAGGAATAATATAATATGAGGCATAAAAAACGCAATGTTGGGAAGTCAGGCAGCTTTGATTATATAACCTCTAGATTTGTCGTCGCTCTATAATTCTTACAATAAAAACTGGCCAACTAATGCATGCTTGTGTACGTGACAGCGTTGTCTTGCACTCGCGATCCACCATTTTATGAGATGCCAGCTAAAGACAAACTCACAATATTTATGGGAAACTGATCATGCTAAGGTCTACTTGATGCTTTTTCAAGATAGTAAAAAAATATAAAATTAAATTTAAATATCTATCATAAATAGTGGTAATGTAAAGTCATAATTTATTTTACAGTAAAACATCTTTTGGGAGGGAGGGTGTGAATTGGATTTTACGAAACAAAAGATAAAATATAGTACATGATAGTGATGTATCGATGTCATTTCAAGCGACTCAGAGTCTATTTGACTAGGAAAAAAATCTGACATTTGACATGATTTTTGACAGTTTTCCGAGCCGTGTTTTATATGTATAGGATTTATATGGGAAAAAATATTTATCTTCTAGAACTAACGAGCACGCGAGGCTTTAGGAATGTGTTCTATACTGGTGACTTTGTGCTAGGAAAGTTCTTTGCACTATGTACCTCACAATAGGGATGTCCGTTATAACTATGCACTCAAGTTAAAACTCGGAAGCTCTAGCACCTAATGGTTTAGAAATATAACCGATCAAGATTTTCAAAAAAAAATAATTTTATTTTTTTGTTTGTATAGATCTATAATAAAACTACGTTTTAACGGTTTTAAGCGCGGTAATTTTATTTGATTTTGGTTTTTCCGACGTTTCGGCCACTTTTCAGTGACCGTGATCACGGAAGACAAAGATGTCAAGTGTCAACGAGTATTGTTAAAGTTTTATTTAGCCTACCGCCAACTTATTAATTTTAATTTTGTTTATGGTTATTATTTACTCTATGGGAGCCTAATCTAATTTGTAATGTATAGATCTAGTCAAGCTCTTTTGCTAGACTATAAATACCCATAAACATGGGTCTAGCTTGAGCCCTTTAGGAGATACGGGCTATTAAAGTTTTGACACTTTAACGCGAGTCCTGCGACGTCGGGGGTCATTCCTACGTTCGCCCCCATTCCCATTCCCATACAAACAAACAAATTTAACCACTTTATAAGTGTACATCATGATCTTTCCACGTAGTATGTATGACAAAAATTTGTTTACTTTTCAACACAATTCGTATTAATTTAAACTACCTATGTATAAATCTCATAACACTAAATTCTGTACAATACTTCTTTTTGTCCAAATAAATGTGTAAAAATATCCCTGTATTACATTATAAAGCCATGAAACGGAACGTTAAAATAGTTGCGGTCCAAAAGAAATAAAATAAAATAGTGTTTGACGGGTCGTTATTTTTGGCGGCAATTCACGAAACAGTAAAACATAAAAGCACGATCGTAAAGCACAAATCGATAAAGATAGGAAAATTTGATGCTATGCGTTGAATAAATAAACTTTGTGTCATGTCTTAAAAGCTTGTTTTTAGTTTTTCTTTAATTTATTTTCTATTCGTTTAATATGTGGTTTACATCTAATTCTACATTTAGCCATATATACATGCTCATACATTACTACAAATATTACAGTGAGTTTCCTTATTTATTAGCATTCCGTAGCCATTTTAGCAAAAACGGAATTCTTAAAATCTACACGTCTGTTCGTCTATCTATTTATATACTATTTGCTCGTTTAAAAAAAATTAAAAGCTCTACTATATATATATGGGAAACATACATGTATATGTTGTTTTTTCTTACAAGATAAATTTATAGATACAATTTTAGTTAAATTGTGTCTATAGTTGATTAATATAAAACATTTTCTAATGTAATGTCTAACTTTAGATATGGCTTAAGTTATCTAAGATATTTAAACATCATAAATAGGGCGTTCCACTAGTAGCTCACAACGCCCAAAATGCTCAGTTAGCCGTTCCACAAAGCGACCGCGGTCGATGTGGTCGTGGCGAAAATGTCACTAATGACGTCATCATTTATGATCACACAACGCTCACAACGATCCATGTCAAGAGGTAGGTTGAATAGCCGATCCACTTGGGTTTACGATTGTAACGCCAGCAAGCAAGTGGAACGGGATAAATCGCGGTCGTGAATATGGTCGTTGTGAGTCCCTAATGGAACGTAGCCTTAATAGTGTAATTCATTGCAAAATCCTGTTTGTAATATAGTCAATATTCTGTCTCATTGTCACTCATTCTGTCTCAGAAATAAGGCCCGCAGACGCGGCGCTACGTTCGTGCAACGGAATGTTAGAAAGATAAAATAATTTTAGAAATATTCCAATTTTATTAGTGTTAGTAAACATAATAATAATAATAAAGTTGATACATTTGGTCATCGTGACTTGTTTTATTCTAGGATTGCCGGTAGAACTTCACGGCATGCGGCAATTAACAACGTCATCCGCCGGTCTGTTGTCACCGTCGTGGTACCAACTGTTCCTGAAATGAATGGACTGTGTCGCAACGATAGCAAGCGACCAGACGGAATGTCGTTGATACCTTGGAAGATGGGACTGTTAAACACTTCTTTAAATATTAATTTCTTGTGGACTGTAATTATTTTAATTATAAAAGCAAACCGCACGTGCGTGGCCTAATGGTGATTTTAATAATTATTATTTTATTTAGGTTTATGGCTTGGCAGCTAGGCCTTTAAGCCAGATCTTAAATTGCAATATAGTTTCTTCATTATCTTAAGCCTATGTATAGCTCAGCTGAACTGTAGGTTATCAACTAGCCATTCAGCGGAGTTCTTGTGACAACTCGAAAGGCCACATTTGACTATACAGTTCACATTTCTCACAAAAACACATAGTTACTACTCAAAAACCATCAATATCCTACAACTATTATTCATTTTCGAGTAATTTTACACATTTTTAGAAAATAAAACTGCACAGCACAACATCTCCTTCCAGTTCCCGCCAAAAACTCCGACGATTTTAATAATAACGGGGGAAAAACAGATAAAACAACAAAAGAACATCTATGTTCTAAATTTAAACATTAAAGTATGTTTGATGGCCAGTACCATGCCACACCAAATTAATAAAAACTTTTTGTTGGAGATTCCAACAGGGACGCAACGTGGATCGATACGTTAGCAGCTTCCTATCTTCCAAACACAGCCGTCACTGCCTAAGGAGCTGCCACATTCTAAGATACCATGAAACTTACTGACTTATTGACTCTTCGGGAGGTCAGAGGGCTGGTTCCTACTTTGAATAACAGATCAGAATCGCGATCAAGCGAGTTAATGTAGCTAGCCTTCTAGGACCCTTATTTTATTTATTTATTTTTAAAAAGTATCCGACAGTATAACCATAAATTTAAGGCCTAACAATAAATAACAATAAATCTAAACCAAAACTGGATACTTGTAATTTAGAAAAAGGAACAGAAACAAATGGTAAGCTACACAACACTAAAGTTAATTATTCCATATATCTAATACTGTGAAACTTTTGACGGGAAAACTAAATACAACTAAATCACTAAGTCTAAATACGAACATTACATTCCATTTGAATCTTATTAATAAGTTTATTAACTACTAATGACTTAAATCTTTGTTTCGATGAATTAAAAATGTCTATGTCACTAAAATATTTGTTGTAGGTATTTGTACAACGACGTAGATATTCATTTTGCCCGTAGTTAGTTTTGGAAACAGGGGTAGCAAACAGTTTGAGTGAGTCGAAGTCCATTGACTTCGATGACCTAGGCTCAGTATTCTAATTATAGTCTTAAAGGATTGTAGGTATAATACTAGATAAGTTAAGTTTCCATCGCTGTACTAGTTTAAAGTTATAATACCTATAATTTTTATAATAATTCTTATCCGTGCAGGAACGGAGAAAGAATACAATTTCCTGCGGCCGGGCGGCCTGTCGTAAGAGGCGACAAAACAATCTACAGCCAGGTTGTAGGGTATTTGCTCGACTGGATGGCTACTACCCCTGGTCTAGAGTATGCCGCCATAATAACCTTGAGTTGTGTTCCGGCATCAGTAACCAGGTTCCAGTATCCCTTAAGTATCCCTTAGCAGCAACGCATTTGTAGCAACTTTGGTGTTGCAAATGTCCATAGGCGATGGTAACCGCTTTCCATCAAGGGGCCGTCTGCCTGTCTGCTGATCTGCTGCAATAAAAAAAAAGACCACCAAACACCAAAGTTGCTACAAATGCGCTGCTGCTCTCTTAAGGGATACTGGTACCTGGCCACTAATGCCGGAACACAACTCAAGGTTGTTATGGCGGCATACTCTAGACCAGGGGTGGTAGCCATCCAGTCGGGCAAATGCCCTACCACCTGGCGAAACTCCTGTCTGTTTGCTGAACTCCTGCAATAAAAAATTTAAGATATTATTTTTTTATCAAATCTCATTTTATGTTCCACTTTTTAAATCAGGTCTTAGAAACCTACTTTAAATAAGAGCCGTCGCATACTTTTCGAGATAATTAATATGAGGTATTATCGACTTCGTACTTTTTGATTTCTGTTTTCAAGTACCAAAAAGTTAACATTGATTACCTCCATGACTTCTACGGAGTCCTTACTTGATTCATTAAGACGCTAAGCACGCATGCAGTGTTATTTTATGTAAAAACTAGCTGCGCCCCGCGGTCTCACCCGCGAGGTGATGGAAATCGTTATAGTTTGGATCATTCACACTATATCTTTATAAATTACTAGCCGTCCCGTCAGACGTTGTCCTGTCCTTACTTACTTACTCCGTTGACTCAGCGACCCAAAGTGGGTCTTGGCCTCCGAAACGAGAACATGCCACTTTTCGCGGTCTTGTGCGGTTTCTTGCCAATTACTGGCTCCTAGCTCCGACAGTTATTTTTTTTTTTTTTTGAGGCGAGGGAAAATGCTTAACCGATTTACGCACAAACTGGGTCGTTGCTAGGGGAACGACACGCGTCGGTCGGGGGCGATAACACTGCAGCAATAGTATGCTCTTGGCGGTGCTCCGTCCGTGATCGACGTCACAGAATAGTGTGGAAGACTCCGAGCGTTGCTGCACGAGCGAGCAACCCCAATACCCACTAAAAACCCCCTCCTCCCTGTCGACCCTGCGCTTTTGTTTGTGTTGGAAAGGCTGAGATTTAGAACATAGTTACGCCCAGTCGATCCAGCGCAATAAAGTGCCTGGAGTGTGCCCTGGGAGAACACACCCCACTTCGTTGTGCGGGGGTAGAAGTTCCTTTGCTCTCCTAGCAAGCTAATGGCCCCCCGCGGTAGCTCCGACAGGTATGCCTCTACTCTGTCCTTCCAGCGATATTTAAGACGGCCGACCGGACGCCGACCTACCGGCCGTCCCAAATATGCTTTCCTCACGCTGCGATCCTCTCCCATCCGTTCTACGTGACCGAGCCAGCGTAGGCGGTGAGCTTTTATTTCTCCTATTATGTTAGGCTCGGCCACGAGATTCTCAATTTCGAGGTTACTTCGAACTGTCCTGAAAAAAGAAAAATCTAGGACCCAATTCTATTGCATCCTACTGGTCCCAATTTTGAATCTAAACCATCCGGGGAACCCACTTAAACACAAAAACAAAATCGGTTTAGCAAATTAGAAGTATCCTAGAACCCAATTCCAGCGCCACCTACCGGTTCCAATTTTGAATCTAAATCATCCGGGGACCCCTACTCAAAAACACATAATTATAAATTATAGCCTATGTGTTATTCTGGTGTGTAAGCTATATTATTGTAAAATTTCATCAAAATCATTCAGTAGTTTTTGCGTGAAAGAATAACAAACATACATACATTTAGGTGGTAGGGCATTTGCCCGACTGGATGGCTACCACCCCTGGTCTAAAGTATGTCGCCATAACAACCTTGAGTTGTGTACCGGCAGTAGTAACCATGTTCCAGTCTCCCTTAAGAGAGCAGCAGCGCATTTGTAGCAACTTTGGTGTTGCAAATGTCCATAGGCGATGGTAACCGCTTTCCATCAAGTGGGCCGTCTGCCTGTCTGCTGATCTCCTGCAATAAAAAAATATAAAAAAATACATCCACACATTCTTACAAACTTTCGCGTTTATAATTTTAGTAGGATTATTTCTACTTGTTATGTTAAAAATAAGCGTAAGAATACAAGTAAATCAGAAATAATTTACATTTTAAAAAATCTTGTATATTCCCGTCTAGCCGTCGTTTTATTGACGCATATGTTACGCCCCAAACGTTATTCGCGCCTCATCGATGTTGTAATCTAAAAATAACAGCGTCTTGCTGTCTGTTTCATAATTTCCAGTCCACTGGAAGCTGTCGAATCGATCAAAAGTTTCGATTTCATACGCTTTAAATAAAAATATACGCTTTTAAACTTTTTAAATGCTCGAAGCTTAAAAAATAATTACAATTTTAAATTATCTAAAGGTGTGATTTAAAAATCATAATAATTTCTGAACGTTATTTATATTTGTTTAATTCTTTCTACAAAAAAGTGACATAGTAAAATAACTTTCAGGCTGTTTAAAAAAAAAACATTCGTGCCTTTTTTTAACTGTCATTATTTTTTTTCTAAGTTGTGCCGACGGACTTTAGCACTAAAGTATAGGTACTCGAAAATATGGCAATAAAAATGCATAAGACAAGACTTTCCGTGTTAATTTTTCTAATTTACTTATGTATGGAGGGAAGAGCTAAGAACACAGATAACAAAACGAGCGACACCTCTTCTGAAGTAAAGACGCCAAGAAAGGTATTATACTTTATACAAATAAATAAAATTGAAGTGTCTGTTTGTAATGTCAAAATAACATCTTTTTACTAAATTTATATCAGATTATATATGATACTTATATAAAAAAATCCATTTTTAAATTTTTTGTCTGCCTGTCTGTTTGCTCTAAGTTAATCCCTGAAACGGCTGGACCGATTTTAAAAGGACTCACTGACAGATAGCTCATGTTATAAGGAGTAACTTAGACTACTTTTAAATTTAGGTTTCCATGAATTCCACCCGGATGAAGTCGCGGGTAACAGCTAGTTATATAATAATATAAAATCTTCGTTGGAACGATTTTGATGAAAATTTTTATACGTGTTCAAGTGGGTCCCGGGATGGCTTAGATTTACAATTGGACCCACTACTATATCTCTAATATATAAAATTCTCGAGTCGCGTTGTTTGTTACCAAACTCCTCCGAAACGGCTGAATCTATTTGTATAAAATTTTATGCACATATGTTTATAACAAAAAAGGTTTTATTGTCTTTTAGTTTTAATTTAATATTTTAAATATAGTAACATGTCATATTAGAGAAAAGTCATTCACAATAATACATTATAATACAGAAAACCTTTATTTTATTAATTTATTCACACCACGACAAGGTGAATCCCACATGCCGTCCGCGACTTTTGCCTTTTGTATCTATGTATATCAAGATTTAGCAGCGATGAATATTCTTTTAAAAGTCATAGAGTAATTTTTAACATAGTCAAGAAAGTCTGGATTTTTATTACATTTTTTTAACTGTATAATACATATAGTTTTATTCGGCCTTTATATATCTTTCGTAGTGCAATCACTAACCTTGACTTTATTACTTTTATTAATTGTTTTAGTTTTAGACGAAAAAAAAATAGTTTACAAGTTGTGCGGGTCTTCACTGTTCAGATACAAAGTAGGAGTTTGTTTGGCTACATTGTCTTTAAAGTTTTTAAACGATAATTATTCATTGGCCTACATGTTATTTTATAAACAAAAATGTAAGAAAAATATGTAAGTAAGATATAAAGGAATAAGACAGAAATATGTAAACAGAATAGGGTTAAAATAATATAATACATAATTTGCTATAATTTTATCACTAATTCAATTGTCGCGCTTATTGTTTAGATTCTCCTGATTATTTAAAAAATAATAGATATTTGCTGGCCAAAACAAAAAGTGGTTATAAATTAAATATCAAATAACTGATGACATTTTTTCCACTAAATTTCCCAAAAGTATGATATTTTTACGGTAAAAAAAAAACATTTTTTTCTTTAAAAAAGGTGGCTACCCTAAAACTGAAACAAGATCTTCAAATGAAGTTCAGAGAAGAATACCTGACTGAAAAGGAGCCATATCAATAATCCCTGACTATGTTAGGGGGACACCAGGCCTGAAAGGCCGTATAACAAAAATAGTATATAGTACTTAAGTATTTTGGGTTACTGTGTACATCTAGTTCCCGTCAAAAACTGACCAAATATTTTACACTGGCTAACAAGAACAATCGTGCAAAAGCATACGTCGTCGTCAGTCATTTCCAGTCCACTGCTGGACGTAGGCCTCCCCAAGACGGCGCCACACATCCCTGTCCTCCGATTTCCTCAGCCAGCGCCTACCGGCGACCTTGCATAGGTCGTCGGTCCATCGGGCTGAAGGGCGTCCGACACTACGTTTACCGGACGCGGTCTCCACTCCAGGACTCGTTTGCTCCATCGGCCATCGGTCCTGCGGCAGATGTGACCGGCCCACTACCACTTCAACTTGCTAATTTTGCGAGCTATGTCGGTTCCCTTAATTCTCTTACGGATATCCTCATTTCTAATTTTATCCATAAGATAAACACCCAACATAGCTCGCTCCATAGACCGCTGAGCGACTTGGAACTTGTGGACCAATCCTGCCGTAAGTGTCCATGTCTCGGCCCCGTAGGTCAGGACGGCAAGGATGCACTGCTCGAAGACTTTTGTCTTCAAGCATTGCAGAATGGTCGACGAGAAGACTGGACGAAGTTTACCGAATGCTGCCCAGCCCAACTGTATCCTCCTATTGGCTTCCCCCTCGAAGTTGTGCCTGCCGACCTGTATGTTCTGTCCAAGGTAGACATATTCCTGCACAGCTTCCAGAGGGACGCCATCGACGTTTACCGGTCTCGGCATGACCTGTTCATTGAACATGACTTTCGTCTTGTCCAAATTCATGCCGAGACCGACTCGTCGGGAAGATTCATTTAAAAAGCATATTATAAAGAAAAAAGTTCAACCTTCAGAACAACACTGAAAATGCCAGAAGAATATTCTAGACAATCCTAATTTACGTAAATACTGGACGGAAACAAATTTTATGGGCCATAAATTCATGCATAAAATTGTCTTGACATTCAATTTATTTCATGCGTGTATTATTTAAAAATATAAGTCTGTGTACTTTTGGTTTTTTTTTAAATGTAGTCTATGAAAAATAGTGCGAGATTTATAATATACTCGTGACCAAAGTGGTGGTCACTTTGGTCACAAGTCTTTTGGCAAAAAAATAAAAAAGAAATCATTTAGGAATCGTTATGTGTTTTCTTACGGCCGGTTCCTATATCTAATCGACCATTTTTCCCGTTCCACTTGCTTGCCGGTGTTACAATCGTAAACCCAAGTGGAATGGTTATTCGACCCACCTCTTGACATGGGTCGTTGTGAGCGCTGTGTGATCAGAAATGATGACGTCATTAGTGACGTTATCGCCACGACCACAACGACCGCGGTCGCTTTGTGGAACGGTAGACGGAGCATTTTGGGTTTTGTGAGATACTAAAGGAACGCGTCCTGTATTGTCATGGGTCCTTAACATGTGTGGAATTTTTTAAAGCTAATCTACGTTTTGAAACTGTTAAAAATTACTGTGCGAAAATCCGTTACATACCGACAATATATTATACATACAGGTCAACTGCGGCTTGCCGCTTATTGCGTGTAGGACCTCAGAAAAAATGTCATGAAAAAATAATGCACGACATTATTCCTGCCAGTTACATCGCGGTTAGGGTTGCCAACTGTTTTTGAGAGAAATAAAGTATCACATTTTTTTTAATACTGAAAAAATAAAGTATTTCGAAGAAGAAAATAGTAGATTGTTACACGAGAGGTGTGAGTGCCCTTTTTGGTTTGGCGCACAAGCGTAGCGAGGAGGCTAATAATTCGAGTGCCTAAATAGGCCTTTCACCCGAGATTAACACTCTGCTTTTCATTTCGAATATTAAAAAAGTAAAGATTAGTTAAACAAACAACTCCTTCTCTAATGAAATCAGGCGTTAAATCCATATCTAAATCTGATTAAACGTCATCACGTACGTCACATATGAAACGACAAGTATTTTTTTCTGTGGCATTTTACCAGCCAGTGTTTTTTTTTTCACTAATGATAATAAATATTTGGGTCAAATTTAAGTAAATAAAAAATTATTTAGGGAAAAGTAATTTATAAGTATAAAATGATGTTATAAAATTGTTGACATTTTTTATTACAATTTATGTCTCGATTTAACAGTGGTTGTAACAAAGTGAGTCGCATGTATTATCTATGGTTCGTATAGTTTTCTAAATTTTTTGATAGCAGGGAGAATCGTTTCCCAAGGACGAAAATTGCTGTTTTCATCCCTGTGATCAGGGAACCCCAAGCGTACTTTCAGAATATGAAAAAAGAAAAAGTATTTTTCAACATTCTATTTATTCTTTCCCTTGAAGTCATATTTTTGTGTGCTTCTAACACACACGGACAATTTTCACTGTCGTTATTAGAAGCTATCTTTACATTCGTAATTTAAACTTAATTAAACAAGCAACGAATTTTTTAAATTAAATTTATAGATGTCTTGTTCCTCTCTTCTCGCCATTTTAGATTCATTACTGAAAAAAACTGTGAAAGCTCGATCGATAGTGGTTCGGTAATTATCCGTAAGTGTTTCATTTTACACGTCACAGTTAAGATTGTTTATAGAGTATTTTCTCATTCTTCACCATTCTTAGGAAAGGTATTTTTCATTATAAATAACTGCGACGGCTCAACGACCCAAAATGAGTCCTGACCTCCGAAATGAGAATACTACACTTCCTATTTAGGCTGTCATGCCAGTCATAGGCATGAAGCTCGCGCGGATCAGCCTCCACTACGTCACTCCGGTGATATCTGGGCCGACCAACTGATCGCCGTCGCGTTGGTCTGCCCAAATAGGCTCTCTTCACCGCGCGATCCTCCCCCATTCTACGAAGGTGGCCAAGCCAGCGCAAGCGATATGCCTTGCTCATGCTTATTATATTGGCCTAATCCACCAGTTCTTCTGGAAACTGAACTGAAGAACTGGTGGATTTTTCATTATACTCATTAATTATTTTTTATTATTACATCTTGTTACAATTACCACGTGCTAACAACGGTGAAGGAAAGCATCGTGATGCAACCTGCACATCGAGACAACCGATATGTCAAATCTGCCAAGCCGCCTTGGACAAGCGTGGCGGGTATACTGTCCGTTCCCCTACAATGGGAGGCCCGAGCCCAGCAGTGGGACAGTTTGGGCTGTTATTATAATATTACATCTTATGTTTTTTTGTTTCTTGTACTTTATATTTTAATCTTTGTACTTATATATTTTTTATAATTATCTTTTCTATATTTAGCACGGGGTCTCAAGTCATATGTGATTTAGGAGATGGGCACTTAAAATAAATGTCGGACTACGTTTCGGCACTGCATAATGCTGAGTACTAACCTCATTTCCAAATACGGCATACAATTTTTATATAATTATATCTATATACTTTGTTATGCTACTATTTTGTGTTGTGTTTCACTATTAGAAATAAATATTGTTAAGGTTATAGGCCTTTGAATTGAAAAATATTAATATTAAAATCAAGTTTATTACGACAAAAATTTAGAACAGACATCTTGTAATAAGCAGAAGAAAAAAAAAAAAAAAAAACAGTGTGACCAATCTACAAATAATATAATCTAGTTTTTATGCATTTGAGTACTACCACATAATATATTTCTCCAACAAATATTGTACAGTTTGTACACTTGTTCTTGCTTGTTGTGGTGGATGCAGGCAGTTGTTGTTGGAGTGCTGGTGCTTTCTTGTAGTAGAATGAAAAAATACACCTTGTTGCTTTCAGGGATTTATTCTGGTAGTACTTGGGCTTGGATGCTGATCCCTGGGTTCAACTTAGTGGTACTTGAAGTCGTATATTACGACTAATAGGAGCTCGTAACGACTTGATTGCTACTTGTTAGCAACTCAACCACAAAGTATTTATGAGCATTATTTATACTAATGTTATAATATCAAAGTAGGCCGCAGCGTCAGCAAAACGCTGTACGTTGAACCGTACAATTTTTTTCTTTCTTTCTTTCTTTTCTTCTTTGCTAATTTATTTTTATGCAAAAGTATAAAGTATATTTATAAAAAAAATAAAGCAGGATACGTTATTATAAATTATGGTTGGCAACACTAATCGAGGTGAATGTTGTTTTGGATTCCGCTAAAATAATAACACATTTCTCTAAATTCTGTTGTTACACCGAGAATGTCGTTGACATTCATGTAAGCTAGCTATTTGTGAATATTTATGGCATATTTTTATTATTTAATTCGTATATTTACGTCACTTCAGTGTTTTTCCGGCTGTGCATGCCTCTGGACATTTTGCTTTCTCGACATAAAGAAAGAAACTTATTTAAGACTAGGATTTTCCCTAGTTTAACCTTACATTACTTTATAATATAATAATAATTTCTTTATTTCAGGTAATAAATAACCCATATCAATTTACAACATAAAATATTACAATTAAGTTATTAAATTAAATTAAAAATAAAAATAAATAGTACTATGTCATTTCAATTATACGTTATGCATTTATGTCACGGTGCACAAAATGCCAGCTCCACTTTAAGAGCTAGCATTCATTATTATATATAAGTTACATCGCATTAAGTTTCTGTCAGCGCTATTTCCCCCGCATAAAATATTGCTTTTTAAAAAGGTTTTATTCCACTTGCTCTCTTTGTTGTTTGGAACAAATTGATCTGATATTTGGTATTAGTACATTATGGTACTAGTGTGTAACATTGGTGATTACCGCCGAGGCGCCATTGAGACTCGAGCCGTAGGCGAGGGTCTTAAGAGAGCCGAGGACGGTAACCATCAATACACACGTATCATACGACGTTTTTCAACACACTTGTGAATAAAATAACAACAAAACTCATTTTATTTAGTAGATGAAAAAAGTTATATATGAGTGAAAGTTTTATTTGTTAAACACGTACGAGTTAAAATTATCTATTTAAATAAGAAGTTGCATAAAATGAGCAAGCAATAGGAACATTAATTTATTTGTTCTATAGAACACGATCTTTTTTTTTGAATAAATTTTTTTTAAGAACAAAGCAACTCAACCAATAAAATTTAAAAAAAATCTATAACTCACTAGTGAGTTATAATTTTTTTTACTCACAGTTTGATTATGGGTGTCATTCTGTGCCTAATTGCGGTGACCATAGAGCCACTTTATGAGCAAGTGTGTTGAAAAAACTTTTATTTCTGATGACAATACAATTGAATAATTCAGTATCATTATAAAATCAAGATGGCCGCCGCCACAAAATGGCGGATTGTACATTTCTTTACAGCCCCTTCAATTTGGTGATTATATGGGTGGGATAGGAACTAGTAGAATACAGAACAAAATAAATCTAAAAACTTTAAAATGAGATAGGTTTTAATCGCACGTTAGTCGGCGGATGGGAAAAAGAATCACCAAACCACCTCTAAATTATTGACATGAAACCATTTCACTCCTTCATTTTTATCAAAACAGGATAGAAAATATCTACATCTTTATGACAGCTAAATTTAGTTTTATTATTTTTGAAAATACTACTTTATTTTATTCACAATAAATTAACAATGTGTCTGAAAAACGACCGCGTCTATGCAACACCTGCTATCGCCCGAAATATCCTCAAGGACGTTGACGTTGCTACAAGCCTTAACGATTACTACCTTAAAGTATAGTGCGTATATGTATATATTTGTACATATAATGGGAAGTAAATTTTAATTTTAATTTATATGTCTGACCTTCAAAAAGTGTTCTCCAGTGGAACTTATCTTGAATAAAAACTTTAGAATTTAAATTTTTATGTTGTTTAATAAAAGTATTGGTTATCAACTTTTTATAGATGTAAATATTTAGGTATATATTTTATTACTATGCTTTATTTGTGTATATGAATCTATATCTTCTTTATAAAATATATAATATATAAAAGTCTCGTGTCACAGTGTTTGTAATTAAACTCCTCCGAGACGGCTTGACTGAATTTTATGAAATTATTTGTGTATATTCTGTAGGTCTGAGAACAAGTCGTAAACTATTTTTTATACTCTTAAGTGATAAAAGTGGACCACCCCAAAATTCCCCCCAATTTTTATTAGCGATATTAGTACTGTAATAATCTTCAACTCATCAATTCTCGATAACTGATCAATTATCAAACGATCAGTTATCCCCGCCAGGGGTCTACCGGTATCACTTCTCACCCAGCAAGCATCACGGAGTAGGGATGAGGACAATAAGTTAGTTATTTTTTATTTAACTACTAAAATATTCAGTAGTATTAATTTATATGGCAAAACGACGTTTAATGGATCAGATAGTGTAATATGAATATTATTATGTATTTTAAATATTTTTTAGAATATTGTGCAACTAAACCTTGCCCTAGCTATTATGGCATATTTCTCTCTCCATCCCAAGGTCGTCTGGAAGAGAAAGTTGTCAGCGATAAGACCCCATTTGTTACTAATTCTAAGCTATTTTTATGTATCGTACCTACTATTAATTTTATTGTTAAATAAATTAGTCTACTTTACCTAAATATTATTTTTAGCTTTTAGGACATTATCTCCAACATAATTATCTTTCATGTCCGTAAAACCGTTTACATTAATTTTCTATCTATCTTTCATATACTATACATAAAGAAATATCGTAAATTACAAGTACATAATATTCGATAACCTCTCTGTCGAGAGCGCACTCGTCGTCTGGATTCGCGCCAAAACGTATCTTATGTTATTTTAAAATCGATAAACGCGGTTTCTAGTATCAAAACATTAATAATATATTTTTATTTCTGAACGTGTTTTTAAATAGGCGGGATAAATTGCATTCTGTTTTTGTTTTTTTTTTATTATGATTCTATACATAGAGTACAGTTTTTTTTAATGGCTTTGTTTGATTAGAGAAGTATTTTTTTTCTACGTTAATGTGCTCGCTTGTACGGTATATAAAATCAAGAGTTGCCTTGGTGTTATAAAATTAAACATTCAGTGAAGATTGTTTGATCATCGGGTCCTATAAAAAATGCGAATTAACTCTACCTGTTAGTCTGTTTGTCTGTCTTTCAAAGAAACTAGTAGACGGATTTTGCCGATAATGGATATAGGACACTTTTCATCCTGGAAAATAAAATAGTTTCCAGATCAAATTTAAGAAAAGTTTTCTTTTTTTTATGAGTTTTATGATTTCTGCGGAACCTTTATCCTTAACCTTCTATCCGTGCAGGAACGGAGAAAGAATAAAATTTCCTGCGGCCGGGCGGCCTGTCGTAAGAGGCGACTAAACAACCCATAGCCGGGTGGTAGGGCATTTGCCTGACTGGATGGCTACAACGCCTGGTCTAAAGCATGCCGCCATAACAACTTTGAGTTGTGTTCCGGCATTAGTGACCAGGTTCCAGACTCACTTAAGAAAGCAGCAGCGCATTTGTAGCACCTTTGGTGTTGCAAATGTCCATAGGCGACGGTAACCGCTTTCCATTCAGTGGGCCGTCTGCCTGTCTGCTGAACTCCTGCAATAAAAAATAAAAAAAACCTCTAGTGCTGTGCCTCTTAAATTACAATCTATCACAGTAGCGTGTAACCCCGAATTCAGACAACTTCACTACTGCAGAGTTATTGTGATAGAGAGAAGAATGTAAGGAGAAGAATAAATATAGCATGGCAAAAGTAGAGAGAGATAACCGGTGTCACATGCGACAAACTAATCCCACTGAAACTAAAAGATCAGATATATAAATCTATCTAATACGACCAGTCATGCTATACGGGTCCGAATGTTGGGCCACTAAAGTGATAGACCACAAACGTCTCAACTCAGCTGAGATGAGAATGTTGAGATAGATGTTTGGTGTTACAAGAATGGATAAAGTGAGAAATGAGTACATAAGGGCATCTTTGAAACTTACACTCGTGACTGAAAAATTGACAGGAAGAAAATTAAGCTGGTAATGGACAAGCAATGAGGAGGGATGAAAATCACATGACAAAAAGAATGTTAAACTGCAAGATTGATGGGTACAAATGTAAAGGTAGTCCAAAACAGACATGTATGAATTGTCTGTAGGATTACATGATGATTTATGAGGTGACAGAGGACGTATGACAGAATAGAGGAGTGCTGAAGGAAAAGACATTGTGCCGGCCCCAAATAATTGGGAAAAAGTGAATTAAAACAGAGAGAACGAAAAAAAGGAGGGATGGGATAAGGGGAGGAAGAAGTGGTCCTTCAGAACTCTCTTTCAGCTCAAAGGCTGTTTCATTTTATTTTTTATTTATTTATGTTTATTGCATGAGTTCAGCAGACAGGTAGACGGCCCACCTGATGGAAAGCGGTTACCATCGTCTATAGACATTTATAACACCAAAGGTGCTACCAACGTGCTGCCGCTCTCTAAAGGGGCATTGGAACCTGGCCACTAATGCCGCAACACAACTCAAGGTTATGGCAACATACTCTAGAGCAGGGGTGGTAGCCATCCAGACGGGTAAATACCCTACCACCTGGCTGTGGGTTGTTTTGTCGCCTCTTAGGACAGGCCGCCCGACCGCAGGAGAGCAGAGGAGTCTTCACCCGTGTCGTCGAAGTGAGTTAGTTCTTCCAGGGGCTTTCTCAGGCACTTATTGCGCTAGGATCGGCGTGGGCGTAACTACGTTCTAAGTTTCATGCCTTTCCTGCCATAAGCGCGGGGCATCGGAGGTGGGTGGTTTTAGTGGGTATTAGACAAGCCGGTTGATTATTGTTTGGATTGCCCCTTCTGGGAATGCCTCCATGATCGACTATGGTCTAAACCCTTGCAAAGGACCCGGTATTTGTATTGTAAATAGCATTTCCCCCGCCTAAAAAAAAAGTCCGCCCGACCGCAGGAAATGGTATCCTTTCTCCGTTCCTTCTCGGATAGAATGTTGCTGCTGAATTCTGTGTGTGGTATCATCACATCGATTCAGCCGACCTCAAGAGCTATAATCAAGATAAATAATGATTCCAGCATGTCTCTACCATGTATAAATATGATTATATAGGTAACATAATGAAGATATTAGTTTAAATTTTTTAAGAATTTTGAATTTACAGATGGAAACTTAAATCTGTCAGTAGTCAAGCTTTTTTAAAAAAAATTTGGACGTTTTTAAACAAACCAAACAGTTTGAATTTGTAAGACCAGCTGAAAGTTAAATCTTTACCTTTGATGTGAAAGAATAATGGCTAAAGTTTAAATGCGTAATAAATCTTAATCTATTTACTAAAATATAATGTTTGTTTTAGTTAAACATTAAAGAGGTTTTTGAACAAATAGTAAACGAAGGATAAAGCATCTTAAAATTGTTGTTTATGGTGTCATGGCTGACTTTGCTTTGACGTTGTTTTAGGCGGGAACATTTATTTATCTTTAACTCGTTAAATACATCAGAAAAGTTATTGACGGAAACTTAAAGAGGTATGTATAAGATCTCTTCTTGTTTGCTGATTTTTAACCGACTTAAAAACTTTGATTTATGACTGCATAAGTGCAACAGTCACGCAGATGGCACACTTGATGGAAAGTGGTTACCATCGCCAATAGACATTTGTAATACCAAAAGTGCTACCAGTGTGCTGCCGCTTTCTAAAGGGAGACTGCAACCTGGCTACTAATGTCGGAACACATGTCAAGGTTGTTATGGCTGGATATTTTAGATCATGGGTGGTAGCCATCTAGACGGGCAAATACCTTACTTCCTGGCGGCGGGTTGTTTTGTTGGCTCTTACTACAGGACGTCCGGCCGCAGGAGATTGTATTCTTTCTCCTTTCCTGCACGGATAAATACAATTACTATATTTAGTTAAATTAATAACATTAATTAATCAAGTTAATAATCAAGATGTAAGCTTCAGAAATAACCCCATACAAAATTTGTAAGAAACAGATTTTATTTACTCTGCAATGATCTTATTGACGTACAATTCACTTGTGTTGGCGCGAAAACGCTCGTATAGTAAAAAAAGTGATATTAATGTTGCCATTTGACAATCATAATTTTACAACGAAAATAAAATCGTTTTGGCAGATTTACGCTTATAAATTCAAAACATTTATTTAAATTTGTAAGATAAGCAGTATTATACATTATTAGTAGTATGTATTTTTTTATGATAATTCCATGGCCAGTTATGACGTGGTAAATTCATCCTGGAATCATTGTCGTGATGACAGCTCTAAGGGCTCAATCGGAGTAAAAAAATAAATAATAACAGCCCATAAACGTCCCACTGCTGGGCTCGGGCCTCCCATTATAGGGAAACGGACAATATACCCGCCACGCTTGTCCAAGGCGGCTTGGCAGGTTTGACACATTATCTCGATGTGCAGGTTTTACGATGCTTTCCTTCACAGTTGTTAGCATGTGATCATTGTCACAATAAGCACATTCGGTCAGAAAACTGCCTAAGTGGTGCATGTATTCCGGCTAGGATTAACCCGCCCCCTATGAGTTTGTGACGCGTGCGCTGCCCATTATGCTTCCATAAGTTTTTCTACCACCCTCGATTGTTGTAATACCATGCTATAGCAGAATATCGCCATGAAACGCTTAGCCATGATACATAACATGTCTCGAGCCCTGATTGAGAATTCTAATGACCCATCCCCTCCTATATCCCATTCCTCCCTCTTATCCCCCTTTTTTTGACGCAGTGGGAATCTCTTTTCTGGCGACACTATCTTCGGACCTGGGAGGCTTTAAACCGAGGGCTGTGTGAGATTCTTTGACGGCCGTATTCCCACCTTGGCCTCCAAGCGGAGGACAGAGGGATGTCAGCCATCAAACTACACACTAAACCTAACCTGTGCCCTTATCTAAGAAAGAAAGAAAATCATTTTATCCAGGACAAATTACATTGCATAGTGTAGGTCTAATTGTTAACAAATTTAAAACTAACATAATATAATATATGCAAAAGTGGATGGATGCAGAAGTCGTGGAAGGCCACGACACACCTTCCATGATCAAATTGATCGTGTACTAGCAGAAGGTGATGTCAGGAGCCTTAATAACAGACGAGCGTGCATGACAAGAGTTATGAATGTGAAAGAAGCAAGTGAGGTGTGTAAGAATAAGCCTAAATGGCGCTCTGTTGTTCGTGCCTACCCCGCAAGGGAACTGGCGTGAAGCTATGTATGTATGTATGTATGTATAATATAATCTAGTCCTGAAAAGGACATCAGTCTCAGCATAATGCTGGCCTGTTAAAACCAGCGTTAATCTTTCGCTGAGCTTCAAGGTATTGTCATGGCAGACATTACTTCACTGCAAAGCATATCGATTTGAAAATAAAAAAATGTTCTACTTTAATAAAAAAAAAATAGTTTATTACAAAAATGGCTTATTTAATATTTTAAAAACTAAAATAAACTAAGTTATAAAGTACAAGCGATTATAGACTGTGTAACAAATCGCTGCCAGATGGGAGCGTGCCCAGAAGGCTGGCTGCATTGCCGCGCTGTATGGCGATGCTTATTTGTTGGGCGAAATTTGAGCCAGCCTTCTGATCACGGGTGGCATCAAAGAGTTTCTTGCAAATCTCTTTGAAGAAACTCTTTGCCGACGGACCCCACGGACCTAATGTTTCAACACCAAACGGCACAAATATGTAACCCCTTCCTAAGGTTCCATATTTGCGCCGTTTGAGAGCTTCAGCTTTTGAAGCAGCGTTGCCAGCCTCTAACTCAGTCATTGGAAGATGTGACGGGGCTAAAGTGTCTACACATGTCGCGTCCCAAACAAGTGGGCGTCCCATCTTCCAAGGAATAAGTGACATACCATCCGGCCTCTTGTCATCGTCGCGTACCAAGCCATTCGGTTCTAATACGGCCGGTACGCCGACGCTGACAAGAGCCCGGCGGATGATGTCATTGAGGTTGGCATAATCCGTGGTGTCCAGGGTCCACCATACTCCCACACTGGCAACGATGGGGTACACAACATGGAGCCCCCAAGCAAAGACTCGCAGCTAATCAAAAAGTAGAATGGTAGCAATGGCCAATCCCAAGTAGCAATGGCCAATGGGCGAGCGCGCTCTGTCGACCTGGAACACGTTTGTAAGAGATTTTTTAAATTAAGTTGATTTTTATAACAACTCAACTCGGTATTGCATTAGAACATAACTAATTGTTCCGTCATCGAGCTGTCAAAAGCACAGCTAACCACGACGTGTTTTTTAAAGTGCATTCTAAAATAATATCCGTTGAACCACGAAGAACAGCGGTAATAAACATACCAAAATAAACACGCAAAGCTTGCAAACATTTAAAATTAATTTCAACAACGTGCGAGAAGCACATTTGCGTCATTTGCTAGTACGAACGTAAGTGCGTGCAAACAATAAAATCAATTCACAAATAATAATTATCGTTAGGTTCAATTAGGATTATGGCTCCAACGCAATTAGCATTGATTTCGCCAGTGTCACAGTAGTTGATAAAATGTCAGGTGCATATATATGAGATAAAAGAAAGAGAAAAATTTGGCCGGTAAATTTAAATTCTGTGATCCTGTGGACAAAACAGACATAGAATGTTAAACTAACTACACTATAAATATATGTTATTTGACGTTAAAAACTTCGATAAAATATTGACATGTTTCTTATCATCTAGGGTTAAAAGAAAGTTCACATTGACAGGGCGAGGAAAGTTATTAGGTAAAATGTTGTAAAGGGGTCTAACAATTTTGGGACAATCAAAGAAAATATGGTGAACTGAACCTTCAGCTAAGCCACACTCACAGACAGAATGATCGCGTATTCTTATTTTTGCCAAAAATACTGGTGAGCAACAGTGGCCAAGTCGCAGACGAATAATAGATGACAGGACCTTTTTTGGTATTTTTCTCAAAGAACCAGGGTTTGGGAGGTATTGTCGATTGTAAACTGCCGTAGTATCTGCCAACATTCAGACGAGACTGTTGCCAGATACTGTCCCAAGTATTAAACATCTGGGGCCTTGCAAGGGAGCGTATGTCACGAGGGAAGCATTTATTGTATTTAGTAGTACCTGAGCAGATAGCTTCCTTGGCGCAGCAATCGGCAATCTCATTACCACTGATTCCACTATGACCTGGGATCCAGGCCAAGACTATTTCTAGGCCAGAGGAGTGACAGCGGAAGAGTGCTTCTTTTATCTTGAGGGTAACAACAAAGTTATCTTTGGAATGAAAGGGTGATTTTAAAATGTCCTGAATGTAGCCTAAGGAATCAGTGAGAATGACAGATTTACTTATGCTATGTGATTCAATGTAAAGGATGGCTTCCAGAATCGCGATTGTTTCGCCGGTGAAAACAGAGGTGGGGGGCGGAATTTTGAAATTTAAAATAATTTTGTATTTTGGGATCCATACTGCTGCACCAACAGGTCCACTCTGCGTTATTTTTGCTGCATCAGTGAAAAATTGAAGGTGATCTGGCCAACGATCTTGCATAATTTGATTAAATAATTGGTTAGCACCTGAGTATTTTTATGAATGTCTAGATTTAAATAAGCGTTAGGTTTGAAGGTAAGGCCTTCGAAACTAGTTTCAAAAATGGGGTTTTTATAATTTTGGAAGAGGCCGAGATGAAGATTCACTAACTTTTTATATGAATTTATAAGAAGAGGGAAACATTTGTGGGTCCAATAACTTGAAGTAGAAGAGATTTGAAAGAGTTGATCAAGGATGCCTAAAGGGGGATGATCTGAAAGCTCAATCACTTTACAAAAGAATCTATCCGACAGAAACTGCCTGCGAAGAGAGAGAGGAGGTTCAACACACTCAACCTGAAGGGCATTCGTTGGAGAGGATTTCATTGCGCCTGTGATCATTTTGAGGCATTTGGCTTGTATTCGATCCAACTTTGCTAGAGCGGCTTTGTTGCAGGGCTCCAAAATAAAACAAGCATAATCGAAATGACTACGGATAACAGCATTGTAAAGTAACTTTTGGCAGTACGGATGAGATCCCATCTAACACCTGATAGAGCTCTAATTACATTAAGATTTTTTTCTGCTTTATCACAAATATAGTTAAGATGGGGGAGACCGGAAAGTTTAGAATCGAGGATAACCCCTAGAAATTTGACTGAATTTGAAATATGCACAGGTTGGTTACTGATGTGAATATCTAGATCAGGGATGATTTTTTTGCGAGAAAAAACTACAGCTGAACTTTTTGAAGTAGACAGGGACAGACCATGCTCTAAAAGCCATGTATTAAGGTAATACAGAGCAGAATTAAGGCGATTACAACCATCAATGAAAGAGTTAGAGGAGGCATACAGAGCAATATCATCGGCATACTGAACGACTTTGCAAAAGCAGTTAAGACGTTTCAGTTACTTTTCAGTGGCCGTGATCACGGAAGACAAAGATGTCAAGTGTCAACGAGTATTGTTAAAGTTTTATTTAGCCTACCGCCAACTTGTTAATTTTAATTTTTTAGTTTTAATTTTGTTTATGGTTATTATTTACTCTATGGGAGCCTAATCTAATTTATTACCGATTCGCAACATGTTATGGCTTGAAGAGAAGAAGCGGCGCAAGAAACTTCAGCAAACATGCCTAGCACTAATAATTTTATATAATATTAAAATGGGTGGAAGGAAAGAAGAGTTTGCTTGTTTGTTTGCTTGAACGCGCTAATCTCAGGAACTACTGGTCTGATTTGAAAAATTCTTTCAGTATTAGATAGCCCGTTTATCGAGGAAGGCTATATATAGGTATAGATTAGTATTAGGATAATTATAAGGTTTATTACTTTTATAACATTTTTACAAAGCTCAAAAAATATTTTGTAGTATCATCTGCCCGGGAGTTAGTTAGTTAGTTACTTTGGGCTAACGCTAACTCTAACCGGCGACTTTCTTTACGTAGAAGGTGAAAATATTTTTAAATAATACGTACGTCAAATTTTAAATAATAAGCTTGTCACACATGATTTTTGCGAAATTTTTACCGTTTACGCAGCGGAAGCTCTCAAAATGAAAAAAAAACCCCGCCGATTTTGAAACATTCTTCATTGGTGCTCCGCTCCTATTGGTCTTAGCGTAATGATATATAGCCTATAGCCTTCCTCGATAAATGGGCTATCTAACACTAAAATAATTTTTTAAATCAGTAGATTCGGAGCTTAGCGCGTTCAAGCAAACAAACAAACTCTTCAGCTTTATATATTATTATAGATTTTAATGCAAAATATTACATTTCATACAATACATATTTAAGATATTTTATGACACTAATTATTCAGATTCCATGTTTTAACTCCGAACAAATGACACGGGAGGTTTGTAATAATTAAAATAGGAAACAAATGTTCTATTTTCAAACTGATTTAAGAACTTCAAAACTTTAAAATAGGGGAGTTTTTGGCGGGAACTGAAAGGAGACGCTGTGCTGTGCTGTTTTATTTTCTAAAAAGGTGTAAAATTACTCTAAAATGAACAATAGTTGTAGGATATTGATAGTTTTTGAGTAGTAATTATGTGTTTTGTGAGAAATGTGAACTGTATAGTCAAATGTGGCCTTTTGAGTTTTCACAAGAACTCCGTTGAATGGCGTTAGTTGTAGCCTACAATACAACTGCGCGACTATTATACGAAGACTTAAACATCAGAATTGGCTGTATGGACTAGATTCCTTTGCCTGCCTTTGTGGCGAATACAACTACTACTACTACTACTTTAAAATAGGCGTGTGTAACTCTTTACCGAACCGAGTCACTGATCCGAAATATTTAGGTGTTCCAAAAGATTGGAACATCAATAATGTTTTAAATGCATCATTTGGATCTGGAATATCGCGATCTCTCTGACTCTATGTTCAGCGCGATCATGTCGCTTACGTGTAAGAGAGACCGACCAGAGCATAATGAACCACAGAGCAACAAGCGTAGCGAGAGAGCAGGAAAACAATAAAATATAAGCAAATTATAATTTATTAATGATCTCAATATTTGTAATTGACAAATATTACTATGAATATTCATCTTTGTTTCAACCTTAACGCCGTCTGCCTCAATATGCCTGCGACACGACATATATATATCTGTATTTTTATCTTTGACAAGTTTGACACGATGTATCACATGAAACCGCAGCCCGTTTCTCAGCCTCAGTCCGCGACGTACCATAACAAGACAACCATGATTTTATATCTTTGACTCAATGTTCCAAATGTTCTGAATGAAACATATCAGTGATCCGGAACATTTTACTGTTCCAGATACAACTGTTCCAATCTCAAAAATGTGACATTTTTCCCACGCCTACTTTAATATATTTCCAACTCTATCTTTATGATCATAGTGCTTAAATTATGAAATATCTATTTTTAATGTCGCTTTATATTCGTTTCATCGAGTTTCAAATCATAGCGATTCTAAAGAAGTTTCACTACAAATTGTACTATTTAGTTATCTGTATATATTTATTAATTATTCTGATACATGTTTTCCAATAATATTTTCTTAAGTTTTCGCGACTTGTATACATAATAAAACTACGTTTTAACGGTTTTAAGCGCGGTAATTTTATTTGATTTTGGTTTTTCCGACGTTTCGGCCACTTTTCAGTGGCCGTGATCACGGAAGACAAAGATGTCAAGTGTCAACGAGTATTGTTAAAGTTTTATTTAGCCTACCGCCAACTTATTAATTTTCATTATTTAATTTTTAATTTTGTTTATGGTTATTATTTAATCTATGGGAGCCTAATCTAATTTACTACCGCTTCGCAACATGTTATGGCTTGAAGAGAAGAAGCGGCGCAAGAAACTCTTCAGCAAACATGCCTAGCTCTAATAATTTTATATAATATTAAAATGGGTGGAAGGAAAAATAAAAGTAATTATCAGTCAAGTTGGTTTGTGTTCCGTTGTACGCAGAAAGAGCTCACAGTGTCTTGAGGTCTGGCAGCTGGTTTTTGCTGGGTTTGGGTCTTAATAGTTTTGATAATTGGATCCCAAACAGGTGGTACTTGCCAACCATCTTCTCTATTGAAATTTGGGTGTTTTTTGATTTCAATAGCCTCACGCATCATTCTAGGTATGAAACGATTCTCTTTCGCGAGGATTTGTGGGTTATCGAATCTGATGTAGTGGTTGGGTTTATCCAGCGTGTGTTCACTGATCGCAGACTTCGTAGACCTTGTGTGTTTCATGTCAGCAATGTGTTCTTTTACTCGTGTTTTTATGCTCCTCTTTGTTTGCCCAATGTATGACAATCCACACTCACAATCAAGCTTGTAAACCCCTGCATCCTGGAGTGGGATATTGCATTTCACAGGTCTCAGAAATAATATTACTGCTAATGGAATTGAGATGATCTAGAAATGCAGAGACTTTATCGTTTGGGAGGACGGCAAAAGTATCGTCTACGTACCTTTTATAGACTGAAGACTCCACACCAACGTCACAAAGGCCCCAAACCACCTTCAGTTGAGCGGTGCCCTGCTACCCTACCCTACATCAAGGGGGTCACAGACAGAATTGATCACATCCTCAGGCGAGCTTCAATCAAAACATATTTCAAGCCGCAGAAAAAGATTACCCAATTTCTGAGACCTGTGAAATGCAATATCCCACTCCAGGATGCAGGGGTTTACAAGCTTGATTGTGAGTGTGGATTGTCATACATTGGGCAAACAAAGAGGAGCATAAAAACACGAGTAAAAGAACACATTGCTGACATGAAACACACAAGGTCTACGAAGTCTGCGATCAGTGAACACACGCTGGATAAACCCAACCACTACATCAGATTCGATAACCCACAAATCCTCGCGAAAGAGAATCGTTTCATACCTAGAATGATGCGTGAGGCTATTGAAATCAAAAAACACCCAAATTTCAATAGAGAAGATGGTTGGCAAGTACCACCTGTTTGGGATCCAATTATCAAAACTATTAAGACCCAAACCCAGCAAAAACCAGCTGTCAGACCTCAAGACACTGTGAGCTCTTTCTGCGTACAACGGAACACAAACCAACTTGACTGATAATTACTTTTATTTTTCCTTCCACCCATTTTAATATTATATAAAATTATTAGAGCTAGGCATGTTTGCTGAAGAGTTTCTTGCGCCGCTTCTTCTCTTCAAGCCATAACATGTTGCGAAGCGGTAGTAAATTAGATTAGGCTCCCATAGATTAAATAATAACCATAAACAAAATTAAAAATTAAATAATGAAAATTAATAAGTTGGCGGTAGGCTAAATAAAACTTTAACAATACTCGTTGACACTTGACATCTTTGTCTTCCGTGATCACGGCCACTGAAAAGTGGCCGAAACGTCGGAAAAACCAAAATCAAATAAAATTACCGCGCTTAAAACCGTTAAAACGTAGTTTTATCATGTTTTCCAAGTCGAAGAGAGTGTCGGGGTGAAGGTAAGGAAAGGAATGCTCCGGTGGCTCGGGCATGTGGAAAGAATGCATGATGAAAGAATGACTAAACAGATATACAATGCAAAAGTGGATGGAGGCAGAAGTCGTGGAAGGCCACGACAAACCGTCCATGATCAAATTGATCGTGTACTAGCAGAAGGTGATGTCAGGAGCCTTAAGAACAGACGAGCGTGCATGACAAGAGTTATGAATGTCAAAGAAGCAAGTGAGGTGTGTAAGAATAAGCCTAAATGGCGCTTTGTTGTTCGTGCCTACCCCGCAATGGAACTGGCGTGAAGTTATGTATGTATGTATATTATCCAAATTTTCGGTATAATTGTGTATTTTTTCGTGATTTGCTTCCCTCGTTTTATCATTGTCAAATAAACATTTATCATGTGACTCTGGCTGAATGCACAAACCGTGCCTAGCCAAATTGAGATAAAAAATAGTCTATGTTGTTTATTAACTGCTTTGTTCAAAATGTTTTAGCATCAAAGATATTGACAGCAACTCTCCTCCTGGAATTACGGACATGACGCATATTACGTTACACACGTTAAAATTCAACATAAATATCTAATTTCTAAACAATTTATCAAACGCCATGAGTCATCGAATAACTAAAATTATATTTTACATTTTGTAAACATTTCATGTATCGTGGCACTAGTTTACGTTATATTTTCAATTCGTTTCTGATTTATTATCTGTTGATCGATCTTTTTTGCTTAGCTGCAGTGTTTCGTAGATATTTCAGTAATAACATAACCTTATTGTAATATTCATGTCTACTCTATTAAAGTATATTTTTATAACAATAGACAAGATATTTATTACTTGGTTTTTTAATAGTTTTAGAATTATAGACATGCACAAATTGAAATAATTTTTTTTTTTTATTTTTTTTTTTATTTTTTTTTTTATTGCAGGAGTTCAGCAGACAGGCAGACGGCCCACTTGATGGGAAGCAGTTACCATCGCCTATGGACATTTGCAACACCAAAAGTGCTACAAATGCGCTGCTGCTCTCTTAAGGAAGACTGGAACCTGGTCATTAATGCCGGAACACAACACAAGGTTGTTATGGCGGCATACTCTAGACCAGGGGTGGTCGCCATCCAGTCGAGCAAATTCTCTACCACCTGGCGCCAAATACTAGAAATAGACTATATATAATAACGAATATTACAGCTAGTCCTAAATCGTCGTCAGATGAGAACATGTCCAAAACGCTGGCTGGATTTCCATGTTGTGTGGCAACGCTAATACGCTTTTTTTTTTTAAGGCGGGGCAAATGCTACTTACGCACAATACTGGGTCCTTTGCAAGGGATTAGACCGTAGTTGATCATGAAGGCTTTCCCCTTTGACAAGGGGCAATCCGAACAATAATCAAGCCAGCTTGTGTGGACACTCAGAGAAGTTGCACGAGCAACACCTACTACCCACTAAAACCCTCCTCCCATGTGCCCTGCGCTTTTTATGAAGGAGACTTAGAACGTAGTTACGCCCAGTCCGATCCAGCGCAAAAAGCGCCTGAATGTGCCCCGGTAATCAGAACACATTCACTTCGTCAGCGGGGGTGATGAATCCTTTGCTCCCTTGATAGCTAAAGGCCCCCCGAAGCGGTATTATTCAGGATGGGAAGTCAAGCGCATACCTGCGTCTCCGGATGCCAGCCAACCGCCGGCGTCCGCGTGGAGTCGCATTAGTACGCGCAATAATACTCCTCTCCCAACGCTAATACGCTACCCTAAATACAGACCAGCCCTTGGGTCACGTGAGACTTCTAGCAAACCTGCTGATAGGTCTCGATAGAGTCGATAAGCTTTGGGCCTCCATGACAACGTTCATATATTATTGCATTCATATAAATTACTTGTTCCTACCTGAAACGACGGATCAATATGGCGATCCAAAGAGGTAACGAAGCCAGCCTTCTTTCCCATTGACTTCGATGTACAAGGGTCTGTATTTTACTTATCTAGTATTGTTGTGGGTTCACAACAAAAAGCAAAGGACCGGTTGGTCCTTTGCAGGAGTTTTATTATTGCGTACGTGTTAACCCTTTTGTATGTCACTCGGTAAGACGTCATAAATCCTTTTGCATTGTTTGCAAATTAATAGAAGCCATGAAGCTTCTAAATTGAGAATTTCAAGGACTATTAGGAGGCCAGGGCCATTTTTATTAATACAGTTAGTTGGGTTTCAACTGCGATCAAGGCGTTACCTGTTGCACTTTCGGAGCGAGTATCTTATAACGACGGACTGCGCGATGCATGTGATTTCGTTCGTTTGGACTTGTTGTGTTCGGTTGTATTTGTAAGAACTGTGAATTACGTGTATGTACTTATAACAAAACTCCAACGGCATTTTAAATTCTTATCCCACAAATTCGTAACAGCATTAAAGGGTTGTAGGTAGAATACAATGTAAATACCA
This sequence comes from Dendrolimus kikuchii, assembly GCA_019925095.2. Lineage (NCBI taxonomy): Eukaryota > Metazoa > Arthropoda > Insecta > Lepidoptera > Lasiocampidae > Dendrolimus > Dendrolimus kikuchii. Next base: position 2,438,834 of record CM034415.1, on the reverse strand, counting down.
CCCAGGCCCACTTCCTGCTCCCCCTATCCAATCTTCTCTATTCCATCTCCTTATTCTGATTCTATATCCCATTCTACCTGTCTGATCCCTTTCATCTTCAACGCCAGTAACGAGTCGGTTTTACCCCTGCTGTTGCAAACGTCTATAAGCGAATCAAATCAAATCAAATAATTTATTTCATAAAAACATGGTATTTAGAATGGTAGGTACAAATAGGTGTTATCATTTTATAATGATCACATGTTTGTTCGGCGTACAATTTTTTGAAACATATTTTATAGGTACATAATTTCAATATTTATGTAGTGTTAATTATTAGCAACGGTAACCAATTTCCATAACTCGCCGGTTTCTATGTTCTCTTACTGTCCAATCTCTTGCCTTACTATCGGTTGAATTGTGACATTACTTGTATAGAGCTTATGTCAAATTTTAAATGTATATTTTTTTTAGCTCTTAACTTTGTTGTGTAGTTTCGTATTTTGTCTGTATAATTGTTGTACATAAATCATTTCTCTGAGTTTTTGGCGGGAACTGAAAGGAGATGCTGTGCTGGGCAGTTTTATTTTCTAGAACTGTGTAAAATTACTCTAAAATGAACAATAGTCGTAGGATATTGATAGTTTTTGAGTAGTAATTATGTGTTTTGTGAGAAATGTGAACTGTATAATCAAATGTGGCCTTTTCAATTGTCACAAGAAGTCCGTTGAATGGTACGAGCTGATAACCTACAGTTCAGCTGTGCTGAAGAAAATGAAGAAACTATATTGTAAACTAAGATCTGGCTTTAAGGCCTAGCTGCCAAGCCATAAACCTAAATAAATAATAAATCATTCCTCTCGGTAAATAGTTTGTATATGTATGTATATTCTCTAAATTTTATTATATGTTATTATATTTATAATAATTTTATTATTTTTCACTTGCCTTTTCATTGTTTAATTTCGACATTGGCAAAATCAATGCCGTGTGCGTTGACGCCAGATAAAAAATACAAATGAACCGTTGGTATTATCCGTGCAGGAACGGAGAAAGAATACAATTTCCTGCGGCCGGGCGGCCTGTCGTATGAGGCGACAAAAACAACCCACAGCTAGGTGGTAGGGTATTTGCTCGACTGGATGGCTACCACCCCTGGTCTAGAGTATGCCGCCATAACAACCTTGTGTTGTGTTCCGGCATTAGTGGCCAGGTTCCAGTCTCCTTTAAGAGAGCAGCAACGCATTTTTAGCACCTTTGGTGTTGAAAATGTCCATAGGCGATGGTAACCGCTTTCCATCAAGTGGGCCGTCTGTCTATCTGTCCGCTGAACTCAGTCAATAAAAAATAAAAATAGTAAGACTAGAAATTTGTCATAGATGTTCTGTTTGTTTGTTCGCCAGCTTCGCAGTTAAACATATCAACGTCGTTTCGTATACAATAAAGCGGTCTATTAAACAGAAATTAAATGTTGGTCTTTTTTAGGCAACAGATGGCGCTGCACTGATGTTCGCTGACGAGTTCAAGCAAACCCTGGAGAAATATTTGTTCGGTATCTGCCCTCAGAATTATAAGGTAAATATTTAAATCTTTTAATAAATCAGTTCTTCTTGTTCAATTGTTCAAATTCCGCACATTGTTAGCTTTTAAACTTACAAGTTCGAGAATTCTAAAGAATAATCTGCATGTTGTTGAAGGATAAATTTAAATTTATAAATTTTAAAATACAAAATATAGATCTTTTCTTAATAATTAAGTTAATTCGTTAACTAACACCTAAACTAGGCCGAGCCTGTTTTTAGGTGTTACTCCCTTCCAGTGTCTGAAAGAGAAAATGTAAGATTTAAATGTTATATTTTGCAAAAGTAAGATTGAAACTTGCTTCCGTAACTAGCTAGATTTATTAATATTTATTTATTACTAAATTATTTAAATTAACAGTACAAACAAATTTTTAACATCATCATATCTACACTGTTTTAGCCAATCTATTAAAACTTCTTTACATTGATATTTGTTGAGGGGGTAAAGTGTAAGAATGATGTTTATTTTGCGAATATAAGGTCCGCTCGTGGAGACTGTGTTAGTTGAGTTTCCACTGCAATCGAACCGTTACCAAGTGTATATTCGGAACGAGAATTTGATATTGACGGACTTTGCGTGATTTATGTTGTTATGATATTTTGCTTTACGATTTGGAATTGTTGTATTCAATATGTATTATATAAGATACAACCGATTTTTCATTACAATAATGTTAACATCCTATACACGTCCCACAACTGGACCTGGTCTTTTGTTTTTCCCTTAAGGAACGAATGGTATACTCGGCACGCTTATTGAACACAGATTGGTGAGTTTCATACGTCGATTAACCCGATGTTTTCCTTCGCCGTCAGTACGTTGTTATTGTAACATTATCCATTACATCAGAAAAGTTACTTAAGTGTTGCATATTATCTGGCAAGAATTCTAATGATTTTTGAAGTTTTTCTTCTCTTACAGTATTATGGCTTTGCATGGTTTGTTTATTTAGCCAATATCAAGTATCCATAAATATTCAAGTTTTAGAATAAATATAATCCATAAGTAAAAGTCTAGCCAAATTGTAGGTTTTTTGAATGTAGCCAACCGAGGTTGCTGTAAAAGTTTGAAATGTGTCTTACATTTCCCTAAACACTAAAACAATTAATCTTTATAAATATAAAAATCTTCTGTTCGTGTATGTTACTGAACTCCTCCTAAACGGTTGGATCAATTTTGATAAAAAAAATATTGTATATATTCAAGTGGGTCCCGAGTTTGTTCAGATTTACAATTGAGCCCGGAAGGTGGCACTGAAATTGGATTCTAGATTTTATTTTAGGGGAGGACAACGTCTACTGAAACATCTAGTATCCTATGATTATTATTCACTTTTGTCCGATACTGTTGTTTGATTTACGTCGCCAAAAACTCTTGTCATACATAAATTTAATCCTAATTAATAGTTTTGGAATGAAATTAATTTTAATTAAGAGAAATTAATGCGCCATTCATTCATATTTAAAAAGTCGTAATTTTCTTTTATTTCACTTTTGAGTATAAACATGTGTCTTATTTATTGTGCAGTATTTTCACATACATACATACATAACTTCACGCCAGTTCCCTTGCGGGGTAGACACGAACAACAGAGTGCCATTTAGGCTTATTCTTACACACCTCACTTGCTTCTTTGACATTCATAACTCTTGTCATGCACACTCGTCTGTTCTTAAGGCTCCTGACATCACCTTCTGCTAGTACACGATCAATTTGATCACGGAAGGTGTTTCGTGGCCTTCCACGACTTCTGCATCCATCCACTTTTGCATTGTATATCTGTTTAGTCATTCTTTCATCATGCATTCTTTCCACATGCCCGAACCACCGGAGCATTCCTTTCCTTACCTTCACCCCGACATGATGTATTTTTAACTAAACATTATTTGAAAATAGAATTGCACAGCAAGACGACGCTTCTCAAGTTCCCACCAAACATTGTCTAACCGACTCGAAGAACTTATTTTATCTATGGTTATTCTATTTTTGAAACAATATTTCTGAACAGTCACGTTGGTCGCAGATACCGGCTGTGGCGAAGAATAAGAACTTAACATTCTCGTGTGACCTTGACACGGACCAACAAGAGCTGGCTGGAAGGTAGGTCTATGTTCCTAGTGCTTTTAACAGTTTCAGAGTTATTGTGGTGAAAAGGGAACGCTTAGGCCTACGCCACACTTGACGGAAATACCGTCGCGGATCTTCCATGCATATAACGGGCACAATACGCGGAAGACCTGTGCAGGAACGGAGAAAGAATACAATTTCCTGCGGTCGGGCGGCCTGTCGTAAAAGGCGACTTAACAACCCACAGCCAGGTGGTAGGGCATTTGCCCGACTGGATGGCTACCACCCCTGGTCTAAAGTATGTCGCCATAACAACCTTGAGTTGTGTTCCGGCATTAGTGACCAGGTTCCAGTCTGCCTTAAGAGAGCAGCAGCGCATTTGTAGCACCTTTGGTGTTGCAAATGTCCATAGACGATGGTAACCGCTTTCCATCAAGTGGGCCGTCTGCCTGTATGCTGATCTCCTTCAATAAAAAAAAAATCTGTCGCCCCGTCGCGGACTACTGGCTCTCTGCGGCTGTTCCGATAATGTGCCACGGAATATTTAATATGGCTGCAATGTTTAATAACGGATTTACCGTAACAGAAGTTCAGCGTCGGAATTACCGTCAATTGCGGCGTAGGGCTCAAAGAATCGTCATGTGACATCAATATCACCAATATTCGGCTGCCATTCGCTATTCGGCCCAATATCGAATTCACAAAGTTGTGAAAAAAAGTGTAAGTACATATTACACAAAAATATTTAAATTTTAATCACAAATTATTTATATACTTTTAACAGTATTAAATGCGATTTTAATTAATTTCTCATCTTAAAATGACGTGTCGGCCTATTCTTAATATGTCATAATTGAATAAAAATCTTATTACGCGCGAATATAGACATCTCATTCGGCAGCCGAATATTCGACAATTCGGCCACTATTCGGGACATCTCTAGAACGAATAGTCGCTTGTAAACTTAATGTATACTTACCTGCGTCGAATTGCTGCCCGCCGAAATGTACACTCACGGAATTAAAATGTTCGTCGCCTTAAAGTCAATTTTTACTTGCACGAGTACAAGAAATGTTACGTTCATAAAATACTAGTTGTGCCCACGACTTCGTCTGCGTAGTCTTTTCTTTCTTGGAATCCAATAAAAAGGTACCCTAAGTTACTACTTATAACATCATCTACCAGTGCCGTCAAAATTTTTCGAATATTGTATTTTATACGTATTTATTGTATGAATTTTTTATATAGGTACCTTATATACTTTCATGTGCATTTAGTAAAAAGCTCTTATTCTATCGTTATAAAAAGACACTTAATTTTATTTATTTCTATATATAGATAGAAAGGTGAGAAAAGATTATTGTAGTGTTCACAGACGCTGAGATTAACAATAAGAAACAAAAGGGATATAATCACTACGCTTAACATAAATATTAAAACCAATAATAACAAAGGTTTTACATGTCTAAACAATCTTCTTAGATAAGATGTAATTTTAAACTTTATTGTCAAATAAAGAGAGTTGGTCTGAAAGAGAGTGTCGGGGTGAAGGTAAGGAAAGGAATGCTCCGGTGGTTTGGGCATGTCGAAAGAATGCATGATGAAAGAACGACTAAACAGATATACAATGCAAAAGTGGATGGATGCAGAAGTCGTGGAAGGCCACAACACACCTTCCATGATCAAATTGATCGTGTACTAGCGGAGGGTGATGTCAGGAGCCTTAAGAACAGACGAGTGTGCTTGACAAGAGCTATGAATGTCAAAGAAGCAAGTGAGGTGTGTAAGAATGGGCCTAAATGGCGCTCTGTTGTTCGTGCCTACCCCGCAAGGGAACTGGCGTGAAGTTATGTATGTATGTATGTATTGTCAAATAGTTAAACATAAATTTTCTGTGGAACAGTCTGTTCTGTGATTTAATTTGAAAAGGTACATTTTAACATGTGCTCGCGGAACGTTAAATAAATCAATGTGAAAACTGGCGAACTTTTTAATCCCGTCACTGTACTTATAGCAAAGCTTAAGTTTAAAAAAATGTGTGTGTATTATAATTTGGATCGCGAGCTGGCCAACTCAGCTTATAGAATAGAATAGAAAGCACTATTGTTCACCACATACACATAAAATAAACAATTTACAGCAGTCACATTAAACAGTAAAAGTAGGCGTAATGGGCGGCCTTATCGCTTTAGAGAGATCTCTTCCAGACAATCCGGGCTATGGATTTTATGAACGAGAGATTCACAAGTGTATGACGGTGGTGTGCAAATTAAATACATATATAAATATCACATAATACATATAGGTACCTAAAATGAATAAAACAATAACACATATTAATATTATATATATATTTGTAGCGGCCAACAGGCTGCCTAAGCGATATAACCGTGGCAAGCCGCCTTTACGTTATTCGCCGCCCGCGCCGCACTTACGTCGCCCCTCGTCCTCCGACAGCTAAACGCTGTCGACACACAGTCTGTCTCGGTCAGCGCGCGAGAGCGGTCTTGTCTCGGTTACTTTGGATGCGGTAGGACTTTTTACGCGCAGCAGCTGTCGTACCTTTTTTTTTTATTCTTCAAATATAAAATGTGCTGTAAAGTGTAGTTTCATTACACAAACCGGCAACCATACACCACATATTCTAATATATACATAATTAATATGCGTATAGCCACAGCTTATTTTTAAACAAAACTAGAACACAGAGAATATGGCTGCTGAATGGCCTTCTTAATGCGAACACAGCATGCATTATATATGTTTTACGATTATGCAAACGAATTATTAAATATAATGTATTCTATCTCATTCTCTCGCAAGCTTAGTCCTATAGATTTGTGTTTATCTCTTTTTCGTTTCATCGATTTTCAAATCAAAACGATTTTAAAGAAGTTTCTGTTCGAATAACGACTTTTTGAATAAACTTCAATTTTTTATTACTTATTATATTTGGCTCTATTGAATGACGAGTTTGCCGACTACTGGGATAGATAGTGTAGTGTAGATTAGATAGTGTTCCCGCAGAAGTTTGTTGAAGCTATAGATCTATATATAGCCGATTTTTTGTAGGTTGGCAACCTTAGCGCTCCGCGCTCATACTGCGGGGCGCTCCGATTGCGGTCGATTGAGCGCTGCTCTAGCCAACACTTTGGGCGAGTTAGCGCGCACCGCGGCGCAACGCCAGGTGGCTAATGGTAAGTAACTTATTTTTATTGTAATATAAGGGTGCTTAGGGTGGTGTTAAGTCGTGGTAGAGTAATGGCTAACACATGTGTCCAAACTCAAAGGGCGCGGTTTCGAAATCTGGCCGGAACGCATGCACCACTTAGGCAGTTTTCTGACCTAATGTACATATTGTTTCAATTACCACCTCCTAACAACGGTGAAGCAAAACATCATGATGAAACCTGCAGATAATCGATGTGTACGAAACCTGCCCAGCCGTCTTGGACAAACGAGGCGGATATACTCTCCGTACCCCTAGTGGGATGTCCGAGCCCAGCAGTGGGACGTTTATGGGCTGTTATCTGTCTTTATCTAAGGGTGCTCAAACAGTCGATTGCGAGAAAAAAATTACTTCCCTTTATATAATCTTTATACCTGCGCCGCGATCCATTCGATCTACATTAGATTACAATCCTGCATCACACATACTTGCAGCCTCTTAGAATCGATCGAGCTGAGTCTATCAATATTGAGTTACATCACTAGCAGTTCAAGGTTGAGTACCTTATACTTCCGAGACACTTAAAAGTGGTTTACTGCACGTGACTTACGCTCTTTCATGGCAGAACGCTACAACATGGGGCTCTTCAAAAAGTGCGTAAACAGATATTTTAAGCCTCAGCGAAGTAGGGAACGCATTGGCTCCCTTAATGTTGCACATGTCCGTGGCCGACGGTAACTACCTACCACCAAGCGAGTGGTTTGCCTGCAAGCAAATGAAAAAAAAACTAGGTGATGATACAGCAATTTTTTTTATTATTTTATTGCACGAGTTCAGCAGACAAGCAGACGGCTCACTTAGTGGAAAGCGGTTACCATCGCCTATGGAAATTTGCAACACCAAAGGTGCTACAAATGCGCTGCTACTCTCTTAATGGAGACTGGAACCTGGTCACTAATGCCGGAACACAACTCAAGGTTGTTATGGCGACATACTTTAGACCAGGGGTGGTAGCCATCCAGTCGGGAGAATGCCCTACCATCCGGCTGGGGGTTGTTTTGTCGCCTCTTACGACAGGCCGCCCCAACGCAGAAAATTGTATTCTTTCTCCGTTCCTGCACGGATGAAGCAATACACATAGAACTTGGAAATCTATTTAATTCGAATTCCGATTTAAACTACAATTAAGTTATGATCTCGCATAATTATTGGTTATCCTAGGGTACTACTAACATGTGCATCCAACCAAAGCTGAAGTAAGAATGATCTTACTTTTTTTTTATCGGATTTGACTTTATGTTGTTGGTCCGAAGACCTTACAACTTTACCGGGGTTTTTGGGGCGAGTGCCTTCGCGAAGCGAAGGCGCTTGAGCCCGGGGGGGGCAACTTGCTCGAGGGAGCTCCCTAAGGAGGTTTTTTACCTCGGCTGGACTGTTGCCATGAGAGGGGGATGAATTTATTGATGCCCACCATAGGGCGACACAAAATACTAATTGAGAACGGGCGACGGGTAATATAAAGCCCGAGGGGAAGGATCCCGGCGGGCCGGGATCGGTGGTTCGCGACGGCCTACGCTATCTTACTGCCGTTTCGCAACGTGTTATGGCTGGGAGAGAAGAAACGGCGAAAGAAACTTCCCAGCAACACGCCTAGTCTATCCTGTGGGGGGAGCTATGTCTCCTAGCGTCCCTCGCGGGGACGTGGAGAGGTCTTGATTGGCGGCGTCTGAGACGCCGCCGTCTGTGTCTGTCTGTCGGTGCCTGCCAGCCTACCGTCCTAACCGTGGGCGGACTGATCCGGGAAAAAAATACGCGACCGCAGCGCCATCTTTTACACTATATTCGTCTATCCCACGGAAAAGACGTCATTTGTCGGTAGAGTTACCAGATGTCCTATTTTCGACCGGACAGTCCTATTTTCTTTAGTTTGTCCGGTCAAAAAAATCTTGGTAAACCAAAAGTAAATCTTGATAAAACAAGTTCGTTCGTTATCTGGGGAAGTCTCGTGTCTCACCGTAAATAATGTAAAAAGTGAATTATGCGTTTTCTTTAATGTAACTGCTAGTTGAACTGAATTCAAAGATGCCATCCCAGGTAATGTATGACAAATTAGATTATCTCTGTATTAATTTAGCATTCGATGCAATTTTAGTAACAAAATAAATAGTTTTCAGTCAATTTATATATTGATTCTTTTTTAAACAGCTGGTTTTTTTTTCGAACACATCTGGCAACCCTATTCGGCGGAATAAAAAGTAGAGTATCTAAAGCTCTGAAGTGAGTTATGTGTCTCATTTAAATCATTACAATGGTCTCACGTGAAGCTCTGATTTCGAAAAGACAGAGTGACAGGTAAAATTTCGAAACATTATATTTTTTCAATTTGCTAATCCAAATTGTGCCTACAACTATTGTTGAGTTTAAAAGTAGTATTATACTTTTTTCTCAATAAAAAGCTGCACCAGACAACATTGTAATGTACATGTATAAATTGCGGGTAGTTTTAAATATAGCCTTTGCTTCAATAACGTGTTATCTTGAAAATTGAAATTTTAGAAATGTTTCTTTATCGTAAAAAATATCCCTAACAAATATATATATATGGAGCTTACCTGGCTCAAAGGATTAGTGTATGTATTCAACGAGGTATAATGCTGCCAGCAGTGGTGGATTTACCAATAGGCTGAGTAGGCTGGAGCCTAGGGCGGCAGATTTTGGAGAGGCGGCAAATATGGGGCCAGTTTTTTTATATATTATATCTTACACAATCTTCAAACTACGGTAAAAAGGAGTAATTCAAGACTATACACGTCTCACTATTGCTACGTCTCACTATTGCTACGTCTCACTATTGCTACGTTCCATTAGGAACTCACAACGACCACGTCCACGACCGCGATTTTTCCCGTTCCACTTGCTTGCGGACGTTATAATCATAAATGCTAGTGGAACGGGTTATGGAGCGCTGATATCATTAATGTCATACGCATTACGCAAATGTCATTGGTTGATATGAAAATGGCGCCTTTTTCAGTGTGTTGACAAGAGAGAATTAATGCTCTGTGGTGAACGCCCACTTCGACCCACCTTTTGACATGGGTTGTTGTGGGCGTCGTGTGATTGAAAATGATGACGTCATTAGTGACGTTTTCGCCACGACCACAACGATCGCGGTCGCCTTGTGGAACGGCTAACTGCACATTTTGAGCGTTGTGAGTTACTAATGGAACGCCGTATATATGTGCACAAATCATAGAGTTACAATTTCATTGACAAAAAAATGATCTAATTAATATGATTGTGAATTAGGGTATCGATTTATCGGTAGGGGCGGTAAAATTTGAATAGCCTACAGCCATCAAATTTCTAAATCCGCCCCTGGCTGCCAGTCCTCTAGGCACACTACCCACCAACAGCTTAGCGGTCTGGTCGAGCTATACTGTAGTAGCCGGTTTCGAGTTAACCGGGATCTATTCTTCAAATGACAGACTGATTTAAGGACTAGGATAACTTTACATCCTCTACCAAGACACTTTTACAGATGTATTCTGCTCGCGGGCTGATACAATAATCGTTTCTATTGTTTTGGGAGATATTCCTCAATTTAAATTCAAAAATATTAAATTTCTTTATATATTGTACCGACTAAGGATTTTTCCGTGTAGGAACGGAGAAAGAATACAATTTCCTGCGGCCGGGCGGCCTGTCGTAAGAGGCGACACAACAACCCACACCCAGGTGGTAGGGCAATTGCTCGACTGGATGGCTACCACCCCTAGTCTAAAGCATGTCGCCATAACAACCTTGAGTTGTGTTCCGGCATTAGTGACCAGGTTCCAGTCTCCCTTAAGAGAGCAGCAACGTATTTGTAGCACCTTTGGTGTTGCAAATGTTAATAGGCGATGGTAACCGCTTTCCATCAAGTGGGCCGTCTGCTTGTCTGCTGAACTCCTGCAATAAAAAAAAGGAGGTCAGTCGTTACAGTACCGATTGTATTTTGAAGTCTTTTATTTTCTTTTTATTGTCTAAAAATAATTGTATATTGTTTTTATGTCAATCTATAACGTATTTAAAAGATAGCTCTGTTCTAAAATTTAAATTTTCAACATAACAGTTTTGAAGCAGAATGGCGACATGTCAACGTCTTTTATGACATTCTCGAGGAACAATTTAAAAATTCCTCTACATTCTATTTCAAATACTTTACGATCGTATGGGAGAAATTACGTAAATAGAAAAATAAACATCGTGATTCTAAGTATTAGTTTATTATTAAATAATAATAAAAAATATTTTGTATAAGTTTTCTTTTATTGTATTCGATTATTTGTTGTAAATAATAATGTCATTAAATTTTATCATTCTCACATTCTATTATGAGATAGAAACGTTACGCTGGTTAGCATACCTAAATAAGTTTTGAAATATAATATGTATAATTAAAAAAATATATATATATATATATATATATATATATATGTTTCGTAGGAAAGTGTATGATAACGCTACAAATTACGTTTTATTGATGTGTCAGCTATAGCTTCCGTAAAATTCCTGTAGTTTCTTCGTAGATGAAGGCCAATATTCTTTTCAGATCACGTCGCGCGAATCTGCTTATAGCTGGCTTTGTAAACTCTTGAATATTGTATCTTGAAGACTTTCCTTTATGTCATTTGTTTGGAGGGTAGAGATAAGGAGGGAACCATCTATGTATATGAAAAGGTGTCCATCGAAATGTATTAAATTAGGGTGGCGCCACTTTGGCATCAGGGTGAATTTTAAAGAAAGCCCCAAAATTTATTAGGGTAGTATTATAGTGTATTAGTTTTATAAAATTAAATATGTATTACAAAATCACTAAGCGTATTATTCAAAATTCACGAAGTAAAATCACTATTCAAGTTTTCACATAACAATTCTTTGAGGTTATATTTAGTAAATTACTTTGTACTACGTAAATAGTTGACGTTTTATAACAGTGCACTGTCACTAACTACTCTAGTCGCTAAAGATATATTTTTTTAATTCGGCATCTTCGATTCGTCCACAATAATAGCTACAATACCATACCCTTTGTCTACATCAGCGCCATTGTGGACGGTTTTTGAACTATTATTTACAACTTACAACTGGACACTTCTTCAACTATTTTCCTATATGAGATGATTCTCCTTACCTCTACACTCCAGTTTTCGGAAAAGGCGAGAGGACTGTCAAATCACCTGAAGTACTTTTAACAAAATGACATAACTTCTCATCCTTATTATTCCTCATAGTTTTTGTACGAGTGTAAATACGTATGACGTCATAAGTAGGTGCAAGAATTAGCGTATTAATTATTATTTGGAATGTAATTGGGAGTTTTTGGCGGGAACTGAAAGGAGACGTTGTGCTGTGCAGTTTTATTTTCTAAAAACGTGTAAAATTACTCTAAAATGAACAATAGTTGTAGGATATTGATAGTTTTTGAGTAGTAATTATGTGTTTTTGCGAGAAATGTGAACATATAGCCAAATGTGGCCTTTCGAGTTTTCACAAGAACTCCGTTGAATGACGTCGATTGTAACCCACAATACAACGGCGTCTGGCTTAAAGGCCTGTTGCCAAGCCATAAACATAAAAAACATGGAATGTAATTAAAATTATTTCTAATATGATATTTTACAAGTTAGATGATAATATGTTATTTTAACTCCTTTTATATGTAAAGTATTAGAATTTATTATAATATGCGTCCAGTTCCTGTCAAAAACTAAGCAGCCATTCGGTAATAACCTTTTCAGGACTACTTTCATGTAATCAAAACGTCAATGTTATAATAATGTTATTAAAATCATAAGTATACTCGTTGTTTTAATTATAAGTTAATTAAATTATATCATAACTTATGTTAACATTGTAAATTTGGTGTATAATATAAATATGTAATAAAATTGTTTAAAACTTTTGTATTTAATTTGTTGGTTCCATAATTCAAAACAAAGTATTCTTAGTGCCGGATTTGTATGAGTATAACAAAACATGACGAACTAAGGGAACTGTTTAAATCGACTTCCGAACGAATAATGCCGATATGAAGTAAAATTAATAAAAAGTTATTATTCTCGCATATTAATTAGTCACCCTACAGAGCTTTTTTTTTTCAGGCGGGGAAAATTCATTTCGCACATCCCGGGTCCTTTGCTAGGGATTAGACCGTTGTCAATCATGGAGGCATTCCACTCAGGGCAATCCAAACAGTAATCGACCGGCTTGTGTGGAGACCCGAATGGACAAATGCCCAAGGGCTAATACACCACTAAAACCACCCACCTCCGATGCCCCGGCCTTATGGTAGGAAAGGCATGAGACTTTGAACGTAGTTACGCCCACGCCGATCCTAGCGCAATAAGTGCATAAGAGTGCCCCTGGAAGAGCTAACTCACTTCGACGACAGGGGTGAAGACTCCTCTGCTCCCTAGATGAAGCGGTATTTTTCAGGGAGGGGAGTCATGCGCATATCTGCATTTCCGGGCTCCCGACTGACGCCGGCGCCCGTGGGGGAGCGCATAAATACGCGCAATTCCACTTCTCTCCCTATCTCGTTCTGCGGCCTCCTTTTGAGACATCACTGTCTCGCAGAAATTGGCCGCACCCACCCAATGATCATCGCTCTGCAGCATGGCTTGCACCAGGCCGCCGAGCGAATCGATCGGACCTACTATTATCTCGAGTACCCCATAGAGCTACTACAACCCGTGCGCATATTACCGCGGGGGGCCTTTAGCTTGCTAGGAGAGCAAAGGACCTTCTACCCCCGCACAACGAAGTGGGGTGTGTTCTCCCAGGGCACACTTCAGGCACTTTATTGCGCTGGATCGACTGAGTGTAACTATGTTCTAAAACTCAGCCTTTCCAACACAAACAAAAGCGCAGGGTCGACAGGGAGGAGGGGGTTTTTAGTGGGTATTGGGGTTACTCGCTCGTGTAGCAACCCTCGGAGTCTCCACACTATTCTGTGACGTCGATCGCGGACGGAGCACTGCCAAGAGCATACTATTGCTGCAGGTTTATCACTCCCGACCGACGCGCGTCGTTCCCCTTACAACGGCCAAGATTTTTGCGTAAATCGGTTAAGCATTTTCCCTCGCCTCAAAAAAAAAAAATCCCCTGCGCATTAACATGGCACCTGGCTCGAAAACAACCCTCCTCCCGCTGCCCCGCTCGCGTCGGGCGAGACGTTATATTCCTTTTTTGTTTTATTTCTCTATCTCTGTGCCAAATTTCATCCAGATTTTAGCCGTTGTGGCGTGATTGAGTAACAAATGCCAGCCTCAATGACATCATTCGCCGAGCTCTTGTCAGCGTCGGCGTCCCGGCCATTCTGGAACCAAATGGCCTGGTGCGTGACGATGGCAAGAGACCGGACGGAATGTCACTCGTCCCTTGGAAGATGGGGCGGCCGCTAGTGTGGGATGCGACCTGTGTTGACACACTGGCCCCGTCACATCTTCCAATGACCGAGTCAGGGGCTGGCAACGCTGCCGCTTCAGCTGAGGACGTCAAACGGCGCAAATATGGAGCCTTAGGAAGGGGTTACATATTTGTGCCGTTTGGGATTGAAACATTAGGCCCGTGGGGTCTTTAAAGACATATGTAAGAAACTCTTTGACACTACCCGTGATCAGAAGGCTGGCTCATATTTTGCACAACAAATAAGTATTGCCATACAGCGTGGCAGCGCAGCCAGCCTTCTGGGCACGCTCCCCGTTGGCAATGATCTGCTACATAATGTATTTTAGTTTCAATGTCTAAAGAAAGAACAAATATTACTTAAAGAATCTTATTACAATGGCGATATTGACAATAATATTAAATACCTACTATAATAATTCATCAATACCACTAGAGGAGCTGGCAACAATAACAATATTATGTTGTCTATGAATTTGGCATGTTTAGTCACTGCTGTTATCTATTTTGAAATCCTTTCCGAGATTTTTGCTTGCGGGAATAATATGATCTTATTCAAGCCCAAACAAATAAATATGGCAACAACAAAATTGTGTCAAAATAGGTAGTTTGTACTATCACGTTTAAAGCATCGTTATTCTTACAATTACCACGTGCTAATAACGGTGAAGGAAAACATCGTGATGCAACCTGCACATCGAGATAACCGATGTGTCAAACCTGCCAAGCCGCCTTGGACAAGCATCCGGTAGTTGACAGTATGAAAAATATAGGCAGATTTTTATATATATCGTAGATTACGATCTAAACATGTCAAAAATAAACTGTTTTAATTAAAATAATAAATATTAATTTATATTTTTGAGAAATAAAATCGTTACATTGCAGCCATTAGTCACGTGACAATGAACGCCAATCAGAGCGCGTGACGTCATAGTGTGCAAAACACAACAAGTTGTTAATGAATTCTCATTGAAAATTCATCGTTTTCCAGTAATTTTGCTGTAAAATAATAGTATTTCCATTGTTATACACTGTGTTCATACGACTAATACAACCAGTTATAATAAATGTAAGTTTTATAAAAGCAAATACCAGTAGGTAATTTGCCAAAAATCGACGTTGTTATGCTGGGTGCCTTTTTCGCAACTAACACCAATTGGTGCCCTTAAAACTTCTGTGTAAGTATATAACATCACAAACTACTATGGATACTACGTATTATAACATTAAACAATAGCACCTAGTGTTAAAATTGTAATTAAGATTTGGCAAAGTATTATTTTTTAATAATTATTTTTGAGGTTATGATAATTTTAATATTCGTAAATGTTGATGCTAATGGTGAAATTTCTTTTGTAGATCATCGCGAGTATGTTATGATGACGCCATAAGTTATATGCATTTGAAACGTGATTGCAAACTCCTGTATTGTAAAGTGTAAAATATACCCAGATCATAAAGTGCTATCGAAATTATCGTCATTGCAGGAGTGAAGAACCAGTATGCACTTCTGCGGATTGTTATTGGAAAAAATCGGAAGCTATCACAACTGTGAACCAGTTTAAAATTTGTAGTAGTAACCCTAGTTTACCATCAAATTCAAATGTACTTATAAGTTTTCAGAAGTAGGACAAAAAATGAAACTTGAGGATTGTGCATTATTTAAATATTAACATAATCCTGTTCTCAGTGATACAGCCAGCACTTATATGTATCAACTTGTTTTAAAATATAATGAAAAATGTGAGTCATTTTTAAGAAATGCAGTAATATCAGATGCTGTCATTAAAAAATTTAAGTGGAAACAAGGGAGTAATTTAAAAGCGGTCTTTGGCATGAATTAAGATATGGATGGATAACAGCATCACAGGCTTTTGAAGTAAGTAGATGCAAGACCCACAGTCAGAGAAAATTTGGAGCTGAAACTTCATAAAAAAATTAAGAAATGTGGTCTCATATTAAGTCAACAATATCCAATGACTGCTGGTTCACCGGATGGTACATGTGAAAATTGCATAGTAGAAATTAAGTGTCTCTACAGTACAAACCATATTCAAATTATATTAAAGATGGGAAGCCTACAAACAAATATGCTCAATTACAAATATAAATATATTTGACTGCTGTGGAAACATGTATATTTTGTATAGCGGATCCAAATTTTTCTAATAGTAAAAAATTTAAACTTTCTGTATAGCAATCAGTTATGAATATGTTAATGATCTTATTACTGACAGTTTGTTACCATTTTGGAAATGCCATGTGTATCCATTACTTTATCAAAGCATATAAAGTAACCACTAGGTAGGTTCTGATATCATCATTTTGTAATAAAATAAAACACAAAATGATTTTGGAGTTTTATTTAATGAGGCAATCTTATAAATTAACTAAACTACCATGCTCTAGGACTAGGGTAATTAGGTTAGTTCATGACTACTTAAAGCCAGTTCCTATATCTTTCTATTCACTCACACAACCATCAGTTGAATCTTGACATTATTTGTATGAAGCTTATGTCAAATTTTAAGTGATGGTAAGGTAAAGGAACTCGATAAGATATATGAACCAGCCATTAGTGGACTTATCATCTATGAAGTAAAATTGTTCATGGAAAAGATATTTATTTACATATTTTTTATTTGTATGAAAGATTTGATCTGGATGTATTGAGTGGAATGGTGATAGTGAGGACTCGGTGTGAGTAACGGATGAAGTATATAAAGACAGAGTGTCAGTGACTTCTTCCATTATTAATTTCTTTGAAACTGCTTATACTGGATCCAGATGGCCTTAATGATTTCACAGAATATTTCACTTAAAATGGAAATGAAGAAACTGATTTTTGTGAAGACTACTAGTGATCCTGCCTGGTCCACAGTCTGGCTTAGCTTAATACTGGATTGAGTAGCTTTACTTCTATATTTATGTGTCATCAGTACTTAAACAGATTTATTTGCTGTTCTAAGACCTTGTAAACCTTCTTCCTGGGGCAAAACTGAAAATAAATTGACAATATTATTATTAGATTGTTTCAAGAAAATTAATATTGGAGCTACTCACTATTAATGTAAGAACCTGTGGTTGTGTTAGAAGTATTTTCAAGAATTAAACTAGCACCACTGGCTAATATAGTAGTACTTTCAACTGATTTATTTACACACTTTCATAATAGCATCATCTTTTGTTCTTTATTGTTATATATGGTCGATTTATTACGGCCGTTTTCAATAACTTATCTAAGATTACAGATAGATCGCTATCCCCGACCATTAGTAACAGTAAATCTATCCCTTGTTTGCGTTTCACAATCAAGGATAAGTGCTATCTATCCATAGCTAACGATAGATAGCTTCTTCCCTCTCACTTATCCAAGCCTCTTGAAACGTTCCGTTCTACGATAACCATTTAACGACGTTACGCTTAAAACTAGACATTTTTTGTTTTTTTTTTTATTTATTTATTGTATTATTTACAATAATAAATTACTTTTTTACAACGACAAATCAAAAGATAAATAGGAATATTTTTTTTCATTTGATTTACCGTGCTTTTTAATAAAATCAATAATGAAACGAAACGTGTATGGTTTAACAACCGGCAGTTGTCATTTTGTGTTTTTGTTTTGTTTAAACGCGTTTCACGACTTCCTTGTATCTTATTTCTCATGTTTAATTTTGTGTAGAATAAAATGAAACCTGTAAGTATCTATAAACTACTTTGGTGATAATTTATGTTACATTCCGTTCAAGTTTTGATAGAAATGTGTTTTCAGTCAACAAAATCAGCGCCGATGTCAAGAGATGAGACAATGTTGCTGATACTACTTGTGGCGGCCAATAAAATAATAAATAATAAGGCAACAAATGCCACTAACAACAAATTAAAGGAACAGGCTTGGCAAACCTTGACCAATAAGTTTAACTCTTCGGTCACAAGTTACCCGTGAACTCCAGTGCAACTTCATTTGAAATGGGAAAACTTAAAGAAATCAGCTCGCAAACGCTGTGCAAACATGAGGAGCATCCTTCATAAGGTTTGTGATTTTAATTTATTGTTTAATCACGTTGAATTTAGTTGTTTTGAGACAGGTACTTATTTAAAATAATTATGCTCTTTGTTACAGACTGGAGGTGGTAAGGACTACTTTCCACCGGATGAATGGCTAGATAAAGTAGCCTCACTCTTGGGCAGTACATGCTAAGGGTTTTCTATGGAGTTTGGTGAAGATGTGGCCACAATTGAAACAAATTTGAATTATATATATATATATATATATACACACACACACATATATATATATATATATATATACAGATATATATATATATATGTATATATATATATATCTATTGTTCGTATATAAGTTATGTATGTATGTATGTAAAAATATATAAATTTGCATATAGTGATGGGTGATGTTACAACTATTGGTGGGGAAACAAGTGGTGATGGTGTGTGTTGGTGGTGATGAGGAGAAATTGTCAAAAGAAATACAAATTCTTGAGACACCTCCCCTAAACAGAATAATTGGTTTTTAAACAGGGCTAGCGGTAGTGGTAGTTTGGTAGGTTGTTGTTATGTTACTTATAGAAATTATTTGTTTAGGGAAAGGGGTAACACAAACAATAATTAGTGCTGATAGTCAATCTCATCTACTCGAGACAATAGAAAATAAATTATTTTAATATGCCGGGTAGTCAATGAATGTTAATGAATTAACCCCAAATGTTATAATTTTTGCATTAGTTATGTAGCTACGTTAAAGCTTTCTTTTTGTAAAGCTATAATACTAATTATTAACATCTATATTACATTCAAAGTATCATTAAGTCCAAGTATTTATAGCAATTTTATTAACTTGTTAACCCTTTTTTTTACAGTCAAACAGAAACACAAGATGGAGGAGAAATGTAAACCGCGCATAAGTAGGGAAAATGCTTTGGCAGAGTACCTTATAGCGAAAAAGAAAAAAAATTGACTTAGAAAATTAGGAAAAGGAGATTTTATATATTAGCTAAATATATTTAAATTCAACAGGCAAATAATTTATATGTTGTATATTATGTAGCAATTTAAATTATAAGAGAGGTAATTTTTTTTAACTTAAGTGTAGAATAGAATATGTATATGAGTATGTGTATATGAATTAAAACATAATTTTTAATGAAATTGTTTCATTTAAAACTGATTTTAATCTTAAATCATTAGACATAAATATAGCAAAGCTAAATAAAATGAAATCATATGACACAATGCTATCTTTATTTTGGAAATAGTCAATATTTTTATAATTATCTTTGAAAGTAATTATTTATTAGTAATTGCCTTTCAGATGCACATTCTGAAGGAAAGTTATTATTATCAACTATATTATTTTCCTGTGATATTATAATAGGCACTGATATCTCTGGCTTTATTTCTTCCAAATTCATGCTTCTGGCCATATTATGCAGAATAGCAGTGGCTACAATAATGGCTTGCAATTTCTAATTTTAATCTGCTTTTCAAATGCCACTACAGAAAATCTTCTTTTCCAGACACCAATGCACCTGCAATAATAATGTTTCACTTATATAATGTTACATTAGATAAAATTACTTAAACTTATAATATAAATATCTATTTATGAATATAAATATCAATTACTTGTCTTTAATTATTACTTTCATAAGCATATTACAACCTAAAAAGCCATAGTATGCATTTTGAATTCTGAACAGTGATACTCTATGTTGGACTATGTATAAGACAAAATATGAACTAATGTCAAGATACACAGCCATTATTACTATCAAAATTCTGTTACACTAAACAAAGCTTACCTCTCTATAGTATTTCTTGTTTTTATATGTGATTCATTATTTAGTTGCTCAGCTGGAGTATTTGGATTAAGTAATGGTGTCAGAAGATAAGGTTTACATGGATAGCCACTATCATCAAGCAACCAGCGATTCCCAAGCCCACCTTGTTCAGAATGATCTGTTAAAAATAGTATTTTTATACAATCCAGTGCCATATTCAAATAATAATAAATGTGTCACATATTATTCCTCAATAAACATCCAAATTTAAAATACCTTTTAAATCAGAATGGTTAAATATAGTTGCATCATGAGTCGATCCTGGCCACCGAGCAACAACATTTTGAAACACCAATGAGGCATTGCACACAACTTGGACATTGATAGAGAATGTTCCTTTTCTATTTCTAAATTCCTCTCCTATGCTGAAATCTGCAAAAAACATTATTTTTTGTGACCTATAAATAGGTATAGATAGATACTTGGTGTGGATAAGTATAGATATACAATAGGAGTATATGTAAATTTAAGAGTGTGAAATACTTATTAGGTGAATGTATTAATATATGACTGCCATCTATGACACCATGTACTCTGGGAAACCCAGTAATATTATAAAATTCTTGTTGAGTGTGACTTTGTAATATAACAAAATTTGGGTATAATTTTGCTATAGCTTTAGATACATCGGAGACAATACCACTAGCAGATGCTATTAACACTCCAATAAAATCTGCAATAGACACTAGCATGGTACCCAATGCATAGATCAGTAGAGCCAGAAGCAACTGATGAAGGGGAGATATACCATGATTCTTGGAAAACTAAAACTTAATTAAAATTTGATATCACAAATGTAGAGGTACTTAAGTTAATGTAAACATTAAAATTAATCTCACCTTTTAGATTTTACACTCAAATAGGGTTGTATTAAATTTTTTAATTCATTTACAGCACTTTTGTTCAGTCTTCTGTATGCAAATTCGTATTCATTTAAATATAATTCACACATGGTTTATACTTCTTCTGTAACCTTGTGCTATCGGTATCACTGTCACTGTCTTCATCACAATCAATTATCATTTGAAATAATTCCATATGGCTATCGTCGCTACCAAAGTATTCCAATTTCCATTATTAATAGAAATTACTATTTATTTTCAAAAAGTCAAGTTAGCTACTGGCCGATTTTGACAGATAGGCGATTGACGTTACTAGAGATAGCTTCGTCTATCGGAGAGTAACTTGAAACTTATATTGAAACGCAAGTAAGCGTGAAATGTATGACCGTTCCTATCTCTAGTAAGCTATCCGTCCTCCGTTCGGTAGATAGCTGGTTTCGATAGGAAATGCTATCCGTGGATAGGTTATTGAAAAGCTAATAAGGACAAAAGGATAGATTTGGTTAACTTTAGTAACTTAAATGACGGATAGATAGCTTATTGAAAACGGCCGTAGACTGCTACAAGTTCGCTTTCTTCTATCTGTCTTACAATCAAATTTACTAGGTAAACAGCTTGGTTTCAAACGTAAGTGTGATACAGATCCCATTATTTGATATTATACGTAATTTTCCATATCATTTGGTAACGTAGAATTATAAATAGGGCTGATAAACACTTACATCAAAATGATATTCACAAAAATGTGGCCACTTTCTCCTCATTTGTTTACCCCTTAGATACGTAAAAAAACAGTTTCTGTGGTGTTTTTATCGTTGTACTGATACACTGCGGTACTGTACAATGTTTGTAATAATTAGTATTCATTTATTATTATGTATTTTTTAAACTTTTGATAACACTTCAACCAAACAGATGTTTGTTTTGCACACCGTGACGTCATGCGAGACGCCATGACAGCTTGACGCGTTTTCGTTGCGAAATGTCAAAATGTTTATAAAATTCCTAAATAAAATATGTTCATGTTGTTTTTTTACTGAAATATTAATATTTTGACTAAAATAGACCATAAGGCAAAATATAAACCTATTTCTTACATCAATGTATTATTACTCAATCAATTCAATATCACGCTAGAGGTCGCTACGGCATTTACAAATATTATTCGCTAACAATAATAGGAGCAATTACTTGGAAGAAATGTTATTAACAATATGTTGCATTCTACGAGCTATAAAGTCTTTTGTAGAAATGACATATTAAACACACGTGTCGGCCACATACACCCATCAGGGATATTAGGAGGATTCTAGAACCCGATCCTAGCGCCACCTACCCGTTCTAATTGTGAAAGAAAGGGTGGAACTGAAAGTATGGCGCCATCTATTTTAAGTTTATGTAACTTAGTTGACAGCAGAATTATTTACCGAGATCACCGCTTAAAAAAAATGCAAAAACAAAAATATTTTTTGATTATAAATTCAAATGAAACCTATCCTATGTACTAAGTAGGAATAAATCCAGCAAATAGAAAATAAATCATCAAAATCGGTAGAGTAGTTTCGAAATTCATAGCGGTCAAACACTGTGCCAGGGAATTTTTATATTTATAGATTATCTATGGCTACATTACATTATGCACATTAGGTCATAAAATTGCTTAATGCCTCGAATCCGCGCCCTTTGCGTTTGGGACGCATGCGCTAGCCATTACACTACCATGAATTATTATTTATTACGCATATTGTTACTGCTAATAACGGTGAAGGAAAACATCGTTATGCAACCTGCACATCTAGATAACCAATGTGTCAAACCTGCCAAACCGCCTTGGACAAGCGTGGCGGGTATACTGTCCGTTCCTCTATAGTGGGAGGCCCGAGCCCAGCAGTGGAACATTTATGGGCTATTATATGATTACATTACACCCATGCCATGAGATGCGACGCCGATCTACCGATCCCAGGCTTCACAGTTTATTTTTGAAAATGTCCTTTATATTAAGAAAAATATCACGGATTTTCCCAGATTAGATTATCACCATTGTATAAATATTAGGAATAAAAATAAATTAGAAACTCCCACATGTAGGCTCCATAAAGTATACAATAGCTTCGCCAAAAACATGCAAAAGTGAATGATGGAAAATATTGTTGAAATAAAAGACATCTGTCTATGAAAATAACATAATATACTCGACATTGGCAAAATCAATGCATAAATGGCATTGCAGCCATCACCTTAAAAAAAAAACATATATATAATAAAAATCTTTGGTAACAATTATTATTTGATACTTTAAAATTAATTTGTTTTAATAAGAATAAATGCATTACTTAAATCACAGAATATATGGCAAGCCTATCCTATTGGATTTATAAACAAGAAAGTAGTGTTAACTCTATATAACGACACTGAAGGGACTGCATTTTATGGCATTATAGCAAGTTGTTGTTAAATGGAGAGAAGTCTGTTATTTTTGTCCGACGTCTTTTGCTGCACCAGTAACTTTGTTGTGTTTTTTTACATACATACATAACTTCACGCCAGTTCCCTTGCGGGGTAGGCACGAACAACAGAGCGCCATTTAGGCTTATTCTTACACACCTCACTTGCTTCTTTGACATTCATAACTCTTGTCATGCACGCTCGTCTGTTCTTAAAGCTCCTGACATCACCTTCTGTATTTTTTTACTTATTATATTAATATCTTGCGATATTGAAGCATCTTGGTGATAAAGGAAGTACTTAGAAATTTTGGTATCTCGGAATTTCTTAGAAATTTCGGTTTGTATGATGCCGAAAGTCAAGTTTATTATGGGCTAGGACAGTGGTCGGCAAACTTATTACCCAAAGAGCCAAATATAAACAATACAACAATTTAAAAAAAAATTGGGAGTCAAATCCGCTTGTTTAATAAACTTTTATTACACTAAATAAGTACATACATACATACATAACTTCACGCCAGTTCCCTTGTGGGGTAGGCACGAACAACAGAGCGCCATTTAGGCCCATTCTTACACACCTCATTTGCTTCTTTGACATTCATAACTCTTGTCATGTACACTCGTCTGTTCTTAAGGCTCCTGACTAAATAAGTAGTATACAAATTATAAGTAAATTTCATACTTAATAAATATTTATTAATGTGAACGATGTGCTTGCATCTCCTTGGAAAGTTTGAGTAAGTCAGGTTTGTATGTTATGGTTTTTAATTTTAGGCATGATTCCAAGTTCTCATCAATAACATTTATTATTGCGCCTTCCGTGGATATTTGTGCCAGAGCCGCACTAAGGAGCCAAAAAGCCACATGCGGCTCTACAGCCGCACATTGCCGACCACTGGACTAGGATAATAAAGTGATAAAAGAACATACACAGCTGGCAGTTTTGACTACTTTTGGTGACTTAAAAGGTATTTTTTATTATTTAATTGTTGTCGTTATTGAGAGTGGGTGTAATGCTATATAGAGTGTATCGTTGTATGGAAGACAAGCTAAACCAACCAAAGCCAAGTGCTTTTGATGCTTAAGGTAGTTTGTCGTTAAATAGAGTGACGTTACATAAAGTTTACACTGTATATGATAACTAATGTTCACTAAAACTCAAAAACTCCTGAACATATTTTGATCAACTTAACAGTAGTTATAATTCAGAATAACATACAGGTTATAAAGTAAAAAAAAAATGTTGTTTATATTGGCCTAAATATAAGTGCGAAGAAACTCCAACTTCTTAGACGTAGTAGAGCCAAGTTAGAATCATTATCAATCTTTCTA
The DNA here is from genome assembly GCA_019925095.2 of Dendrolimus kikuchii. Classification (NCBI taxonomy): domain Eukaryota; kingdom Metazoa; phylum Arthropoda; class Insecta; order Lepidoptera; family Lasiocampidae; genus Dendrolimus; species Dendrolimus kikuchii. The sequence goes on along the minus strand of CM034415.1, from coordinate 2,414,092 downwards.
ATATCACATGAACCTGAAATTCGTCATCAGACAATAACCATCCACTGCTGGACGTAGGCCTCCCCAAGCCTGCGCCACTCATCAAAGTTCTCTGCCTTCCCCATCCAGCGCCTACCAGTGACCTTGTGCAGATTGTCAGTCCATCATGCTGGAGGGCGTCCAACACTATGTTTACCAAGACACAGTCTCCACTTCAGGACTCGTCTGCTCCATCGGCCATTGGTCCTGCGACAAATGTGATTGACCCACTGCCGTTTCAACTTTCTTGTGAACCTGGAATAATCTATTGTAAAATGGTTCGCCTTGAGCTAATTGTGTTTCATACAAAGATAACAAAAATGATGGCCCCCTTGTCCATTGGTATCCCATTATGAAGGCTGACAATGGTAACTAGGGACAGTAACCACTTGTCACTAGATGGGCCATCTTCCTTAATACATTTGTACTTTTTGAGACTTGCATCGCACTCTCAATTTGTCATTAACGCATTTGTGCTTGAATTTTTTTGCATTGTACTCTATATCTGCAATCAGTCTTAATAACTATAAGCAAATGTGTTAAGCGCATGAAATGTCGGTGCGAGCATGTCTCCCAGCGGAAACAACTTCTCATAAGGTCTGTGTTAATTGGTTTCAGCAGTTATCGAATTTTAAGATGACACACCTTTTTAGCCGTCTCTCGCAGCTGGTATCTGTGCTTCAATTTAAAACAAAACAATTTATTATTGTTGTTTTACTCTATTTATATAGGATTTGTATGAAAGAAAAATTCTATTGTTTATACATATGATAAACGTTACAATGCAGTCATTTAAGGTTTGCACTTGACGCTGATACCAGGTCTTTATTATGAGACAGGAGCTTTCGGCCACAGAGTTAACTCAATTTAATACACTATAGTCCATTTGGCAGGTTTCTCGCAAACACCACTGTCTGGACATAACCGATTAAAAGTAGTACGACTATCAAACCCCATAATTTCACGTTCTTCTTGTATCCTGAACGAGAAAGTACTTTCATGTGTACCTATGAAGAATGCTGCATAGGAACATATAATTTGTTCAATTATTGCTATCTCACCGTCTTTGTGTTTATTTAAAAATTCTGTATTAGGTACGTAAAATTTAACTACATAACCTAATTTGTTTAATTTGGTTTCTAGTTCATTTGTTTCCTGTTCTGAGGCATCTGTAGCTATAAATATTTTTCTAATGTCTGGTATGTTAGTGGAAATTGCTTTGTTTATTTGTAGAGCTGTTCCAGTGATGCTTGGTACTTCTTTCTTACGGTAACGGGCAAAGTCCTGACGTCTCCAGTGAACACTTATGTACGTTTGACAATGAACTGTGTTGTTGCAGTCGAAATGCTTAGAGATGTAGCTTTTAGCAATAGCAATGAGTTCGGTATTAAATTTCATGCTCTTTCGGCAATCCCAGTATTGTTTTGTACCGTATGAATCGTGCAATGGTATCTCACCATGTGAAAACATAACTTTTTTGTCCGTGGAATGAATTGATATCAGATTCTGCAACATGTAGATGCTACCTTGAAAATTAACGCAAAGTACCTCTTTTGCTGTAATATTCTTGTAACCCCAGTAATTGCCGTCGTAGTAGCATGGCCCTTTAAGCTCCCATTTATCTCTAAAGTCACCATTTTCAAATGCATTCTCGAAGTTTTGTAAGACATATAAAGTATCAATTATGAGTGACTTAGAGGTCATATTTGAGAACAATTCGTACATTTCCACTACGGGAGCGTAAGATTTAAGCGAGTTGATGTCGAAGAAGTGACCCCAAGGTGCAGGTTTTGACTTATGACTGCTGCTTTTCCAATGATAGAGATTATACCACGGTGGTAGAACTAAAGACCAATCTTTAATTTTCCCGCGTTTATGGGCTTCGGTAAGCATGATAGCAAACCGCATGTACACGTCACGTCGTAAATTAAAGCCTTCAGGTGGATTCACATCGTAAAATATGTACTTTTGTTCGTTTATATCCTGGGTTGAGTCGGGGCAGGTTTTAGAAGTTATATCACAATAACCATTTGCTGTATTGACCTCGGCATTTACTAATAAAAAACTTGTAATGTATAAAATCAAATTTATGCTTTTGAAAAGCATTTTTATATATAAAATTAGAGAAAATGGCTATTAGTTACAATTGTATTATTTTAGGAAAACAACACTAATCGTTGTATCAGTATCAGTGACAGGTCTGTGACGAATGACGATATATTCTGACAGTTGACAATTACATTTTGATAAGGCATTAAAAAAACAAGAACCAAAAGATGAAATTCCGGTACCATTGCGAATGCTGTTTGATTTTAATTTTGTTATCTAAAAAATTAATTTACAACAAAATATCCTTAGTTATTACAAAAAAATTCAATATAATTTATGTGCTCCATTCCTTTTCATCCATTCTTATTCTACTCAAACGTGATTATAAAGATCTGTTTTTGTCTTCAATATGCTTTATTTGTTGAAAAAAATTTACAAATAAAATAATTTAAATGAGTATATATTTATAATGTATATACTTTCGTTAATATGTATTAAATGATTTTATTACAATATTTAAAATGTAACAGTAAACTGACATATTTAAAGAGTGGAACGGAACGTTGGTAATTGAAAAGAGAAACTGAACAAGAATACAATTTTAATTTTAGTTTTATTAAAAAATTCAATAAGTTAAACAGTTTTTGGTTAAACTATATGACAAAATGGAGCTAAATGACGTGATAGTTAATCAGCCTGTTGTTATTGATAATGTAAATATTTTGTTAACTGTATTTCAGTCAATCAATCTTGTATATCTTCACAAGGATCATATTATGAAATTTCTTTTAAAATCGATATAACAATGACGTATTAAAGTTGAAACTTTATTTATTTGATCGAATAACTTGTTTACGTGTATTTCTTCTCTGTAAAAATCAATATTTAGGTTATAATGAGTCATAATTTGTTTCCATTATAAGTAATTATTTATGCCGGTTCTAGGGCTCCGGCGTCATTAAAGCGGGGTTCGCTGGCGATCAGATACCCAAATGCAGATTCCCGAATTAGTAAGTTAACGTTCTTTTATATTATATACGGTTTAAAATACTATTTCTTTTTTATTCTTAATATATTAGCTTTCGATGAATAAGATAGGTAGACCCAACCCTGAGCTCTCAGGTGAAGCTGGCTAAAGGCAGCCGATCGCTCCGTAGTGCATTATAAGAACTTACATGCATACATAACTTCACGCCAGTTCCCTTGTGGGGTAGGCACGAACAACAGAGTGCCATGCATAAACGCGGAACCTGAAAATTACGCATTTTTTTGTATTCAAAGACTTTACATATGTTTTGCTATGGTTTAATAACGACACTAAAATCATCGGTAAGCCATCATTTAGACAAAAAATTAATACACATTACAATTAATTACGAAATACGTGCATTATATCGATAGAAATAATGTTCAATTTTAGCGTGACGACTTACCTACTAATTATAATAAAAACACAATTACTTTAATTTTGGGATTAATCTGCAAATGTAATATGTATTACATGATCAAAATAATTAATAATTATAAAATCAAATATTACGGCATTGCTAAAAAATCACGACATTTTGTAATATGTAAGTAAAACTTCAGATTAATAATATTGAGAGACAAAGTTTTTACCTCACTTTGCTAAATGTCAGGCAAAGGAACTAAATCCGTACAGCATGAATATCAATATTATTCAATCAAACTGAACATTTTTGAATGACATAAAAATACGGAATTTTAGATTTTCACATTATTATGATTAAGATCATTATTATATTTTTGTAGTTTGTATATATAATTAACGACAACATGCAATACTAATGTTAGACAAACAATATATAGGTGTGAGGGGTGTTCGAAGGTTATGGCAAGGACAGTGGGTTAGGTTAGGTTATCTTCAGACCAAAGCCCACGAGCCGAGCGAGCGAAGCGAGCGTGCCGCGGTAGCGGCCGGCGAGTGGCAGAACCGACTTTAACTTTTATCAAAATTATCAACGGATAAATGGAAACCAGTTGGTTCTGCCACTCGCCGGCCGCTGCCGCGGCACGCTCGCTTCGCTCGCTCGGCTCGTGGGCTTTGGTCTAAAGATAACCTAACCTAACCCACTGTCCTTGTCACTGGTTACACCTTCGACCACCCCTTACACCTATACTTTGTTCTGCTTACATTGGTATTGCATGTAGGCGGTATTTATATATACAAACTAGAAAAATATATTAATTATCTTAGTTACAATAATGTGAAAAATCTAAAATTCCATACTTTCATGTCATTCAATGATCTTCAGATTGATTGAATAATATTGATATTCATGCTGTATGGATTTAGTGTCTTTGCCTAACAAGTAGCAAAGTGAAGTAAAAACTTTGTCTCTTAATATTATTAATCTGAGGTTTCACCTACCAATTACAAAATATGGTGGTTTTTTTAGCAATGCCGTAATAGTTGATTTTATAATGATTAATTATTTTGGTCATGTCATATATGTTACATTTGCAGATTAATCCCGAAATTAAATAAGTGATTGTGTTTTTATCACAACTAGGTGAGTCGTGACGCTAAAATTGAACATTATTTTTATTTATATGATGCAGGTTTTTAACGTAATTAATTGTATTCTTTTTTAATTTTTTACCTAAATGACGGGTTTCCGATAATTTTAGTATCCTTATTATACCATAGCAAACCATATTTATAGTCTTTAAATACAAAAAACGCATAATTTTCAGGTTCCGCGTTTATGCAAATTTACCAAAACTAGAACAGTGATTTAGGTTAGGTTACGTTATCTTTAGTCCAAAGTGCCAGAACCTACTAGTAACTATTTAATTTATGTACATGATTTATAACAATAATATAATAAAACAATGTTTTAACGGTTTTAGGCTTAATTTATTTGATTTTTGTTATTTCGATGTTTCCGCCACTTTTCAGTGGCCGTTATCGAAGAAGACAAACATGTCAAGTGTCAATGAGTATTATTAAAGTTTTATTTAGCCTATTATTTTATTTATCGCTCTTAAAACCATTAAAATGTAGTTTGATTATGTATACAAGTTATGAAAAATTAAAAAAGTATTATAATAAAATAATATTTAAAATCCCAATAATCTCAAAACACAGAAAAAGGTAAAGTAAATATTCCATTTTGTTCTACCTTGTCTCTCTCTTACGATATTTTCTTTTGTCAGTGTTGGCAGGCCGAAGCATGTGCGAGTCATGGCAGGGGCTCTAGAGGGCGAGCTGTTTGTAGGGCCCCGTGCTGAGGAACACCGAGGGCTGCTTAGCATCAAATATCCAATGGAACATGGCATAGTCACAGATTGGAACGATATGGAGAGAGTATGGAGTTATATATATAGCAAGGTAACTACAATAGTGGCATTTTAAACTTTATAAAATGGACTTTCTGTTATGTACTATGGTCTGGGTGTTTGGGATTGGTCCTGGAGATGTCCGTTGTATATAATACATAACATAAGTGTAACTTGCTCAGCTTGTATGGGTACTGTAATGACTAACCTCCTTAGTCCCTTAGTCGTTATGATGTATAAAGAAATATAATTTATTTTAATAAAATCATAGAATGCCTCTACCTTGTAATGGCCAGTGGTTTCAGAGCTGACCGGGACCTTCAATAAGAGACTGGTTCAGAGCATTAGTTTATATTAGCAATCAAGAGACACTTTTGCATGGATGTGTTCTGCTGGCAGCCCAATACAATTCTGTCTTCTCTTGTGTTGTTGTGGAGGTGTTCTACAATTTTATTTAAATAAATTATGTTTCTTAATATATCATAATGACTAAGGAGGTTACTCCTTACAGTACAATATGAGTTTCTATGCCGATTAAATTTTTTTTAGCTTATTGTACAATAATACAATAAATAACCTAAAATTTTTTTTACTTTTTACAATAGTAAAAAGTGTGGTTATTGAATTGATGCAAGGTCCTTGCAGGTGTTTTATTTCCACTTTGAATTTGAGTGATCTATTGTTCGCGCCAATCTCTTTGTTTACACCCAACAAGATATCATAAAACCTTATTCCTGTTGTTTGTATTTAATGTAAATTCATGGAAGCCATAAAGTTTATAATTAAATAATTAAACGGAATGGTGGGCATGTTGCTAGGAGGAGGCCATGTCTAATTTGCAAATGGATAGGATCAGTCAGTGGAGAAAGAAGTTAGCCATGTTCTGACTTCCAACAAAGCGTTATCTAGTGTTCTTTGGGAGCGACTATCTTATAATGACGTACTTTGGGCGATTAATGTGATTATGATTTTCTGATTTATGGTTTGGCATATTGAATTTACATCCCATAAATTCGTAACAGAATATTTGGCGGTAGCTGTGATTACTACACAGCTGGTTTTGTCATAGCCAGGAGATAAAAGCAAGCTGACAGAACGACAAGTCAGTCTCACTCTCGCCTGCAATTTGAAGCATGTAAATTTAAATTAATCTTTACTATTATTTTTAGGATCAACTATCAACATTCTCAGAGGAGCATCCTGTCCTATTAACAGAGGCACCGCTCAATCCTAGACGTAACAGAGAGAAGTCTGCAGAATTCTTCTTCGAGACGTTCAACGTTCCGGCACTATTCTTGTCTATGCAGGCCGTGCTTAGTTTGTAAGTATGATTTTGTGGTGTAAATGCATAATGAATTAAAAAAATACATTTAATATTTTGTATGTGTTGAGCGGACACGCGCATCTAGTTCATATTAGATGCAGCAGCATTTTTTAAAATTAATTATTCATTTACACTACAATTGTTTTTTAAGATTTCAAAACTTATTTTTTCAATTGTTTTCTTGCCTCCTAAGACACTGCACTATAGGTAAAGCCGGCACTGCATACTGAAGTTGCATTAATGTGAGTACTGTGAATGTGCCAGCTTTAGTTAATCAACCTGTACAGTGCGACCGATGAGTCGTGGCCCCTCTGAACATAGGCTTTGCGAACTTTCGCTCATGTACACTCCTGATTGCACTCGAGAGAGTGATAGCCACATGACCAATGCCTATGCTGACGTGTGACTAAGAAAGAATACCTTTATCCGTGCAGGAACAGAGAAAGAATACAATTTCCTGCCTTGGGGCGGCCTGTCGTAAGAGACGACTTAACAACCCACAGCCAGGTGGTAGGGCATTTGCCCGACTGGATGGCTACCACCTCTGGTCTAAAGTATGTCGCCATAACAACCTTGAGTTGTGTTCCGGCATTGATGACCAGGTTCCAATCTCCCTTAAGAGGGCAGCAGCGCATTTGTAGCAACTTTGCTGTTGCAAATGTCCATAGGCGATGGTAACCGCTAAAAAAAATAACTCGTGGTTGGTTCAGAGTATTACCCAATAAGCACGAAGCAACAAAAGAGGTGTGCAATATCATGCTGTTTAATGTGCATTCCGTCCAGAGCTGACAGGTGTAGAATGTCCGGCAAAACGTCCTGAACAGATATATTTTAGTGTCATTATGTGTAAAGTATTTTCTACGCAACCACTCGCCGCTAACTTCAGACGGGCAACGACTCATCGGCCGTACTGTACAGTATGTTGCTATTACGACAGATACGCGACGGGTCGTACGACGGGCGTGGTGTTGGACTCAGGCGATGGAGTCACCCACGCCGTGCCAATATACGAGGGCTTCGCGATGCCCCACAGCATCATGAGGGTCGACGTAGCCGGGAGGGACGTCACCAGGTACCTCAGGTGAGGATGTTGGCTGCTTAATAATCCTATAATAACCCATACACTAATAGTATTATTATCATTGTATGACTACAATTATAATGTTTCCCCTTATAAACAATATCGAGGGGTGAAAGGCTATTTGTTTTAAGCGACATTTTGTGACAGAATTGACTTGATGGTTTTGTTGTATACTAATGTCTCAAACTTAAGGAATTATAGTGAACCTGATTTCCAATTAAAAACTACAGATTTTTTCTTTTTTAAATATAGTATGTAGTTTACTAATGAAGTCTTTTTGTGGGTCATTGAAACTTCAAACTCCTCTATCGACACCATTTCGCAAATGTCGCTTAAAACAAATAACCTTTGACCCCTCGATATTATCAATCAGCAATATGAAGAATGACAATCATCCAATAAACCGTAGCTCTCAAAAGCTCCTAAACTATATAACAGGAGATACATAACTCTTTATATTCAAATGTTCTTAATTATAGACATAGACAACACTTTATTGTTCACCAAAACAAAAATGCACAACAAGACAATAGTTACTTGGTAAAACAAAAGGCAGCCTTATCGCTAAGAGCGATTTCTTCCAGGCAACCTGATTCAAAGGAAATTATTAAATTATCTGTAATTATTATGCAACAAAGAAAAGGAAAAAAAATGACGTACATGGACAGCGGATTACAGTCTATTGTAAATTAGCACATACATTATTGCATAAGACTAACATAGTGATTCCTGAGTGAATTTTTAAATATGGCAAAAGATATAGCTTTTCTGACGTCAGTGGGCAAAGAGTTCCAAAGTAATACAGCCTGCGTGGCGAAGGAGTTGGAAGAAAATGTTGAAGAGTGTGCAGGTGCCATTAACAGGAGATTATTAGTGGAGTTTTTTATTTATTTTATTTATTTTTATTATACTTATACTTCTCATGTTTCATTTAACATTATTTTAATTTAATAAAATTTATTATAAACATTTGTATGCTAGTATGTGAGCAAAGCATGTGTACACTATAACATAATTATATACCAACTGTTTAACCAGTTTTGAATTAATACATTTGATTTTAATTTATTTTATTTTACACCAAAGCATAGACAAAGAAAAGAAGAAAAAGATGCAAACATCTTGCTCTAATGTGATATCAATAGGTGTATTTATATGTGTCTATTAAGTATAATTCTTACTTATATAATATTTTACGTACTTATATGTTTATAAATAAATAAAAGATGTGTAAGTAACTGCATAACCTCTAATATTTATTTATAGCACCTTTGACTAATACAATCTGTTTTATTCCTGCCACGGGTTGTCTGGAAGAGATCGCTTCTTAGCGATAAGACCGCCCATTGTGCACATTTAGAATATTTTTAGGCTATGAGATTTTCTGTTTTCTGTAATGGTGTACGATAAAGTGTTATCTGTCTATCTAAATTTATCGTTAAAAAGTGATCTGATTTTTTTAATAGGTGTATTGGAAGAAATTAATGAAAATAGACAAATACAACAGACTTATCTCCATTTAACGACAACTCTATATAACGCCACACAATGAACAATCCCTTCGGTGTCGTTATATAGAGTTTAAACTGTATATAGAACATATTGCTTTTATATAATTTCTAATTAATGTATAGGCTACTGCTGCGCAAAGAGGGGGTTAATCTGCGCACCTCGGCCGAATTGGAGATAGTGAAAGCGATCAAGGAGCGCGCCTGCTATTTGTCCCCGAACCCGCTAAAGGAGGAAACCCTGGAGACCGAGAGGGCCCAGTACCCATTACCTGATGGAACCTTACTCGAGGTAAGTACAAAGTTGTAGTAAAAACCATTGAAGGAGATGACTAAAAGTAAAAAAAAAATTCACTCACTATTAATATTTTAGTTTGGTATTTTTATGTATATTTTTGTGTATGTATATATTTATGTATGTAATATTAATATGTATATTAGGTATAATTCTTACTTATATAATATTTTACATACTTATACATTTATTATTGAATAAAATATAATGCTAGTAACTGCATATTGTAAAATATTTATGTATACCACCTTTGACAAATATAATTTTTTTTTTCCGGCATGGGTTGTCTGGAAGAGATTGCTTCTTAGCGCTAAGACCGCCCATTGTGCACATTTAGAATATTTTTAAGGTATAAGTTTTCCTGTGTTTTCTGTAAAGGTGTACAATAAAGTGTTCTCTCTCTCTCTCTCTCTCTCTCTCTCTCTCTCTCTCTCTCTCTCTCTCTCTCTATTTATTAATAAAACTTAAGTGTAGCGTTTTTTACCTTGATTTTTTTAGTATATTTTCTTTATATTAAGCAAGTTATGTTTGCATGTAAGAGACTACATTTAATACAAGACCATTAACATGTATACTTAATTTAAGTTTGTCCATTATGTAGATTATTTTTAGTTTATTTTATAGTATAGTTTAATTTAGTCTCTCTCTGTAGTTTGTAAAAAAGATTGTCAATCGCCCATTTCTTTTTTAAATGTATATATTTGTTTTAACAATTTCAAGGGCGGCATGTTTTTTGATTTTTATTTCGATATTTCTAAAAATTTAAATTGAACCGTACAAATCTCCCCATGCCTCACTTTAATTTGTACATTGTACTGGTTCAGTGCATAAATTTATGTTAATCTTAGGAACTCATTTTGTAATCGTGTCCTACTCAACACTAGTCTCCATCCCAGTGGATCTCCCCTACATAATCGAAAAATAAAAAAATATACGGAAACTAGCGACATCAAGTGGTCCATTTAGTCTACTTAACTTCACTTAAGATGGCGCTGTGCAATATCGTTGAATAGATACATCGCGCTGACGAGATCTTAAGAGCATAAACTAAACCTCAAGTTATGGTCATGTTTGGTGAATTGGCACACTTTTACATGAAGTTTTTTGTGAACCATTTTTTATTTTTGGCGTAAATTATAGTGTTAGAATTCTGTCTCTCCCTTTATTCCAATTTAGAACAAGTTATAACTTATTAGTACCATCCAGTGGAATTTATAGAATTATCGATTGTAGCGCCATCTGTCGGACAGGGTAAATGATATTTAAATATATTTAAAGATAAACTAGCCTAAAACAATAATAATATATTTTTTTCAACCTATATCGGTCCACTACTGGAAGTAGGCCTCCCCAAGTACGCGCCCGGTCTTCCTCTTCCTTTTAATATTTAGTTATAAGTAATGTAATACGTACGTCATTTTTAGTCTCGTTGTACTATTTTTATGTATGCACTTATTTGTAGATTGCAATTTTTGCAGATTTTTGTTTATGTTTTAGTCGTATGGATTTTTTATTTATCTATTCAGAATCCAACTTGTTAAGAACTAGGACATGCCCACGACTTCATCCACGCTCGACTTGAAATTCCCGCGGGATTCCCGGCACACAAATTATCAAAGCATTCGAAAAAAGAATGTAAGCTATAGTTTTAGTGAAAACTGTCCGAATAAGCTAATTTTTTTGCACCCGAGCAACTACAAACTGCTCCCGGGACAATTCCCGTGGACTTCCCGGAGTGAAGAATATCCCACATATTATTACAAAAAATTTGCTATCGATCACTGAAAAAATCACTTTGACACTGGCCATTTGAAATCATTCCCAGAAAAATTCCCGCGGGATTCCCGGGATAAAAAGTAGCGCAGATTTTAAGTCTAAGTATTGGCTCTCGATCAGCGAAAACAGCATCGAAATCGGCACAGTAAGTTTTACGTGAATGCCGAAAAAACAGACAAGAAATCTAAAAAAAATTTCATCGTGCTCTCCATCGTTTATATAGTGTATTCCAGTTGCTATTTTTAATATCATTAATGTACAGACACGGCATGTTCAGAATTTTATAATATTATAGATAATACAATAATCTTACATGGATGTACACGTTTCCTTTCATACAGATCGGCCCGGCGAGATTCAGGGCACCTGAAGTCCTGTTTCGGCCAGACCTCATAGGAGAGGAGTGTGAAGGTATATAATACATAAGCTTTCTCTTTTTTACAAGCTTTTATTTAACTGCCACAGTTTGTTAGTAAGTGACAGTGTAAACAAACTATATATAACGACACTGAAGGGGCTGTAAATTTTATGGCGTTATAAAGAGTTGTCGTTAAATGGAGAGAAGTCAGTTATTTCTCTCTGACGTCTTTTGCTGCACTAGTAATTTTGTTGTATATTTTACATATTTTATTCATAACTTGCGATATTGAGGCATCTTGTTGATAAAGGAAGTACTTAGAAATTTCGGTATGTATGATGCCGACAGTCGAGTTTATTACGGGCTAGGATAATAAAGCGATAAAAGAATGTACACAGCTGCGCACCTATTACTAATTTTGGCAACTTACAAGGTGCTTTTTATCACTTAATTGTTGTCGTCATTGAGAGTAGGTGTAATGCTATATAGAGTGTATCATTGTATGGAAAACAAGCCAAACCAACCAAAGCCAAGTGATTGCGACGCTTAAGGGAGGTTGTCATCAAATCGAGTGACGTTACAAGGAGTTTACACTGTATATTAGATTGAAATGTGACGTCACGGAATTTAGGATCCCTTCCCATCCCTTGTCACACTTTGTCGACCCCCTCCCCTTATATAAAATGTGACGTAATTTATGCATGGCATAATCGTCAAAAATGCTATAAAATTTCATATTTCAAATAAAATTGTTATATTTTGAGGTCCTTTATGGATTAATGAAAGAATTACTTCAATTTATAGTGATTTTAATTAATATACTTTTATGTGAACACAGTTTTCTAGGAAGCCATTTGTACAAGAGATCTTAGTGATGTCTATGTTTAATTGTTATATACATTGTAACACAAATATCGAATTGATTCGATTTACAACAAAAGTAACCATCTTCTTATTGATTGCAGGCCTCCATGAAGTGCTGATGTTCTCGATTCAGAAGTCCGATATGGACTTAAGGAAAGTCCTCTACCAGAATATAGTGCTGAGCGGTGGCTCCACACTCTTCCGAGGTTTCGGAGACAGACTGTTGGCCGAGATCAGGCGGCTGGCGCCCAAGGATATGAAGATCAGGGTAAGATGTGTTGCGGATTTATCTGTACTAATATTGTAAAGAGGGTAGATTTATATTTTTGTATGTTTATAATGAATAAAGTCAAAAACTACTGGACCGATTTCAAAAATTCTTACACTATTAGGATGCTATATTATCCCTGAGTAACATAGGCTATATTTATTATTGGAAAAACTAGGAATTCCTACTAAAACTTCAATAATATAACTCAAGGTGTTAATAAATTAGCCATAAACTATCCGTGCGAAGCCGGGACGGGGCGCTAGTTTTAAATATAGCGAAGCCTGTAAAACCATACAATAATTCGCTTCCAAATCCTTATATTGCCTTGTACTCTACATAAAGTTTTTCACAAGTGGGGAACAATTTTTTTTTAACAAAAACAAAAGCGACTCAGAACTAAAAAGTAAAATATAAATACTTTCTATAACATCCTGAAGTCGGTGTATATTGCAATTTTGTTATTTTTTATGTTTTACGTTAAGTTGGTTTTTACAAACGACTAGACGTATGTAATGCTTACCGTACTCACGATCTTATAAAAACCAACAACCGCTCGTGCGGAATACAACGTTTTTCAACGCATTTGCGAGAAAACAGTTCAATAAGTGTTGAAACAAACATAAATATCAGTCGGAAAGTCGCAACAATCTTCAACGTTTCTGATACGACAATGGCGCGCATTTGCAGATGACGCCACGTGCGCGCGGTGAAATTTATCACTACATCTTTCGGCGTTTTCTCTATAGTATTACAGTGAGACAAGTGTATTGATCAAAAGCGCTTCCAAGGAGGTTCGCTTACTCAGTTTTTTTTTCAGCCTATTTATTTTGGTAACGTGAACTCCTTGATGGAATTCTTCTTATTTATTTTTATATAAATTTAAAAAACCCGTAAAAGATACACACGGCGCTATATAACGAAGTATCTATGCGGTAAAAGAGGTATTTAGGTGAGAGTACCTATTTTACCGCACGTTCCATTGTGTGGTGCGTAATTTTTAACTTTCGAACAATGTATACAAACTTCCCAAAGGGATTTTTTGACCAAATGTGTTAAAAAAAAATATTGGTCATATCTTTCTTTCTTCCACGCAGATCTCTGCGCCTCAGGAGCGTCTCTACTCCACGTGGATAGGGGGTTCGATTCTCGCCTCCCTCGACACATTCCGAAAGATGTGGGTCTCGAAACGCGAATACGACGAGGAGGGCCACAGAGCTGTACACCGCAAGACTTTCTAGATCTTTGTATATATATAAATATTTATACTAACAAGATAATAAATTATCATTTTTTTAAGTTATTGCGACTGTTGTGTATTAAAATGAATTTTAACTGATTTTTCAAATCCTAAAAGCAGTTCAATACAGTTTTACATAACAAATAATTCCTCCCGATGTACCTGCGCAATTTTAGTACGATAGTGTACGAATCGCGTAAGCGGAGCAGCCCTAAAAATGCATACCAAGCAACACGCTGTCATTTTCACTTGCGAATAAAGTTCAATATAGATTATTTACATGTCGGAAACACGTCTGTACTTTTCTGCGCAAATGAAAATTGTTCATCGGAATTATAAGTCGTGTAAAACTGTAAGTAACTTTTTGGATTAGGTGGGGTTGAATACTGGATAAAAAAACATATACTACTTAGTGTTCTGACCTAAATGTGCATGTTATAATCACCATGTGTATCTTTCACCTTCTCCTAATTAGACTGTAAACTCCATGTAACGTCACTCGATTTAACGACAAAACTCTCTTAAGCGTTGAAATCACTGCTTTGGTTGGTTAAGCTTGTTTTACATACAATGATACACTCTATATAGCATTACACCCCTCTCTTAATAACGACAACAATTAAGTAATAAAAAGTACCACCTACGTTGCCAAAATTAGTAAAGCGTTGCAGCTGTGTACGTTCTTTTATTGCTTTATTATCCTAGCCCGTAATAAACTCAACTGTTGGTATTATGCATACCGAAATTTCAAAGTACTTCCTTTATCAACAAGATGTCTCAATATCGCAGGATATGAATAAAATGAGTAAAAATACGACAAAATTACTGGTGCAGCAAAAGACTCCAGAGAAAAATAACAGACTTCTCTCCATTTAACGCCAACTCTCTATAACGCCATAAAATGTACGATTACTTCGTTGTCGTTATATAGAGTTAACACTGTATTTGGGGTCGGCACAATATGTCTTTTCCTTCCACACTCCTCTATTCTGGATATACGGCCTCTGTCACACCACAAATCATCATATCATCCTTCACACAATCCATCTATCTCTTTTGGTCTACCTTTACATCTGTACCCATCCATCCTGCAGTTTAACATTCTTTTTGTCACGTGACTTTCATCCCTCATAACATGCCTATACCAACGTAATCTTCCTTCTTCTCAATTCCTCAGTCACGGGTGGAACTTTCAAAGATCCCTTTATGTACTCATTTCTCACCTTATCCATTCTTGCAACACCACAAATCCATCTTAACATTCTCATCTCACCTGAGAGACGTTTGTGGTCTATCACTTTGGTGGTCCAACATTCGGACTCCTGGACTATAATCACCATGTGCTAACGTTGAAGAAAATTATGTAGTGTGTGAAACCCGCTAATCTCTATTGTATAAATGTGGTAGGTATACGCTCTGTTCCCCCTTAAAAAGAGAAATCATAAGCTCAGTAGTGGGACATTTACGGGCTGTTATTCTGTAATGTAATAATTAAGGTGGCTTAATGAATTTTACACATTGATAACAGTGATGTATAGATTCTATCTTGAAGCCTTTATCTGTTGCATGTGGTAATTATACTCGCAGGATTCAAATGTGTGTCATTTCAGTGAGATATAAGTTTAGAATCTGTACCATGACTTTAAAGAAATCACGTTGAAATCGGTTGAAAATTCATTTTAATCTAATAAATTAATTTATATAGTGTCTATTATGGCGGCTTGGCTTGAATTTCGGCTGTGTATCCCGCGGGCTATTCCAAATGGGATGAAATTAGTCCCGGACGTTTGAGATTTCATGAAAATTGATTTATCTGCTAGACTGAAGAGAAGATAAAGAAGTGAGAAGTTTTTGCTGGGAATTTTTAGCTGATGTTTTGTGTGCAGTTTAATTTTCAAAGAAATGTATAGTATTGCTTAAGGGGTTACCTAGAGTAGCTATTTTGCTCGTTTATTACCGTATTTTTGAAAATATAAACTGAGAAAATTTATTTAATAATCTTGATTTTTATATTTACATTCCTCAACAGAAATTAATCCTTAAAAGCTACACTATGATTTTATATAATATAGGGAGTGACAATTTTTTCAAAATCAGCCGATTCGATTCCTGACGAGGGTAATTGATTTTTCAAAAATGTAATGATATCATTTTAGTTTTCGTCATAATCGGTCTCGAGACTGGATTTGGCCCTGAAGTAGGGATGTCGATTTTTTCCGAAAAAGATTGATTTTTAAATCGATTCGAATCGTAACCTTATGAATCGATTCCCAAAAAAAATTGAAGTAAAAGATCGATTTCTAAAAAAATCGTTTTCAAGTCTGCGTTTAAAACGAAAATATATATCCAATTTATGAAAAACAAGAAAGATACCATAACTAACGACACTAATGGGATACTTGGTATTAACTCGTGGTGATGAGCTCCAAAGAGGCATGTAAGGCTAGCTTTCGTTTGAATTCATCTCAGGATTAATCGAATGCCGTTTTCCTAGGTTGAAATATCGGTTTAGTGCTACATATCGATTTAAAAAATCGTTATGTTTTAGCCCGGAAAATCGATTCTTTTATTAATCGATCTTAGATCGCCTTCCCTACCCTGAAGACACCTTTGTATATGAAATAAAAATCATTTTTTTGTGAAATATTTGTAATATTATTGTTAAGATTCGCAGAACACAGATTTGTCGTATAACCCGCCAACTTATCTGTCAAATGGCAAAAATTGAACTACAGCCGCCATGTTGAAATTTCATACGAAATAGGGCTACCAGTTGTTAAAAGTTGTTTATTCTTTCAAGGCGTTATTTTTCACACTATAAATAAGACGCGTTTGGCCACAGTTAATAACTATAACATTATCTTAGATGAAGCCCCAGCACTATGATATGTATTTTTTTTATTGCAGGAGTTCAGCAGACAGGCAGACGGCCCACTTGATGGAAAGCGGATACCATCGCCTATGAACATTTGCAACACCAAAGGTGCTACAAATGCGCTGCTGCTCTCTTAAGGGAGACTGGAACCTGGTCACTAATGCCGGAACACAACTGAAGGTTGTTATGGCGACATACTTAGACCAGGGGTGGTAGCTATCCAGCTGGGCAGATACCCTACCACCTGGCTGAAGGTTGTTTTGTCGCCTCTTACGACAGGCTGCCCGGCCGCAGGAAATTGTATTCTTTCTCTGTTCCTGCACGGATAAATGTATTAATGTATCTTAGATTAATGTGATATATTCAATGTCTTTGATCATTATTCATAGATTGGCAACACCGGAGCGAACATAGCGATGCTCTTCATTTCACAGATAAGTTGGGAGCACTTTAAGTAAATTCTAAAGTGACAAATCAGTATTTTATTAATGTTAATAGTAAAAATTATGAATATTTTATTTCGCGACCTGTATTTACTTCATATGCATGAAAATTCCATCTATCGGTCGGCAACGCGTTGGCGACACACCTGGTATGGCAAACAGCTATAGGCGACGGTAACCCCTTTCCATCAAGTGGGCCGACTGTTTGTTTGCCAGCTTCAGGCAACAAAAAAAGACGAAGTATTTTTTCCATGACTAAATCTAGTATTTTAGCACTTCTATCGAATTTCATGAAATTCTGTCCATCTGCTGGACTGTGAATAGGATATATATAAAAATAGCTTTTTTATTCTTCCATTTTGGTGTAAATTGTAAAGTTCATTTAATTCTAAAAACAATAAAGCTATAGAAACCTTATTAAAATAGCTACAAAATAACATACATCGGAACTATTTACACTTACGGCGTTGAAAATGTGTTAGAAAGGAATGCATATAGATTCGTGCATGCGTTTTTTACAAGTTTGTTTCTTTGTCGAATTTAAAGTGAGACGGTAATATATCATTATCCTAATTTAAATTTTTGACAAACTTGTTTTGGTCTTACTATACAAACAAAGATAACGAAATGCTCATGTTTTTAATTTACTAGCATAATTAATACAAAGTTTTTATGAATAAACGTGCCGATTTTTATTTGTGACTCATCCGAAATAATAAATGTTTTCTGTTTCACTCACACTCGTGTATAATGTATTACATTATATAGATAAAAGAGTTGTTACTCAGTTTATGTTTTAGCAAGATTTCTATAGCTTTAGATATTGTTCTGAGATTTAATTTACCATAATAATATAGTCAAATCAATATTTTAGTGTTATTGCTTATTTACCTACCTACTTAAAACGGTTGTATTGTAAGGGTTAAGTGCATCTGTCATTGTTGTACATATTTCGTGAAAAATAATTTCATAAGGCCTTAATGAGAAAAAACCTTCACGTAATAAGTAATAATTGAAACATTGCCTACTAAAATATTTCCGATTTTCGAAGTGATAGGCGCCTATAAGGTTTTTTTTTCATTTATGGCCTGGTTATGAAGAATTTAAAGCAGTCGTTTTAAATAAAAAATTGATTTAGTGTTGGACGAATTCGATAAAATCGATAGTAATTATCTATTATCGATATTTAAATGTATTTGTAATATGACGATGACTAGTGCAACTAATCCTAAATATAGTTTGTTATGTTAGTAATTAAGTTAGTAGCACCGCCGTCAGGTATTCGAGACATTCTCATTTATATTAAAAACATATGCTAATTTTTACAAAATGGTTGTTTTATTTAATTGCCCTTTGATTACCTATGGTTTCTTGACGTTTTCTGATAACAGTTGTTACTAATATGCCAATATGTACGCTAAGGCACATATAAACTAAAAAGAATAAATTTCTGAAACGACTTCGTCCGTATTTGGTGGGAAGTTGATAGGTCAGTTTTTCTTGTACTGTTTTAACCCCTATTTACCCCCGTTTTTAAGATTTCACCACGAATATCGCCTTCATGTAAAATTTCCATTTATGTAGACAGTGGTTTTTGAGAAAAATTACGGAACGGACGATTTCACAAACATTCCATTTTTTCCCAAAATTTTGAAACCCTAAATATATTTTTATTACTGCATGAGGTCAACAGACAGGCAGATGGCACACTTGGTGGAAAGCGGTTACCATCGCCTATGAACATTTGCAACATCAAATATGCTACAAATGCGCTGCGTCTTTCTTAACCTTAACCTGGAACCTGGTCATTATTGCCGGAACACAAGTCAAAGTTATGGCGACATACTTTAGACCAGTGGTGGTAGCCATCCAGACGATCAAATACCCTACAACCTGGCTTTGTTTTGTCGCCTCTTACGACAGGCCGCCCGGCCGCAGGAAATTGTACTCTTTCTCCAATCCTGCACGGATAAAAATTAAATATTAAAGTGTATTACTTAAAAGTCATATATTGTATATTCGCTTTAAAAGGTTTGTATGTCCTCTCTCAGAGAGGACATTTTTTTACATTTTCCTGTAGAAAATGTAAAAAAAAATAAGTTTGTAGAGCTTGAAAATACAAAGAAATTTGCTTCAAAGATATGGGGATTTTTCGATTAAATATTATTATAGTGTTTCTTAGTTTGGCGACAAGAATATGAGTTTCGTAGTCATTACGGAATTCTACATTGTGCTTGTACTGAGACGCGCTTAACATAAGCTTAAACTATTGTTGTTAAAAACGTGGTACTGGAGTGCGCTTTTGTCAAAAAATGACGCTCTTTGGAGTTCAGTATCGAAACGACGTATGTACTAATATGCTTTATTCTACTTTGAACTTGAACTACTTGTGATACGTATCGTAATCATGTAAACTATTATTTATATTCTCAATTTTGTGCGAACGGGAGGCTTGTTAATAGGGTTGTGTGTTACATCAGATTAATCGATTACAATTTTAATTACGTAACGATCTATTTATGATATTTTAATAGTAAAAGAACATTTGCGTTATAGTTGAGTGCAATTAGTACAGTAAAATTGGTATTCTGCGCCCTCTCTTCTTTCAAATGTAATTTTTGAATTTGTATTTGAGAATTGATACTTCGTAGCGTTGGTAACGGCGTTAAATCCAGAAAACTTGCATTCCAGAAAAATATAGATGCCCTTAGTACAGTTGAAAAATGCACACAGCTACGTGAAAAGTTTTAGTCACTGAGATATCGTTAGTTTTAGCACAGTTGAAAGGGGGAAGTGGAGCCGTTGGAACCATTACATTTTTCTTTTCTTTACACACTCTAATGCATCTTTAAAGTTATGAATCATGCCTTAATTTTCATT
Organism: Dendrolimus kikuchii; assembly: GCA_019925095.2. Taxonomy (NCBI): domain Eukaryota; kingdom Metazoa; phylum Arthropoda; class Insecta; order Lepidoptera; family Lasiocampidae; genus Dendrolimus; species Dendrolimus kikuchii. Next base: position 2,393,810 of record CM034415.1, on the reverse strand, counting down.
GTCTTGTTTTATTATAAATCTACGTGAATTGTATTCGAAACACATTACATTTCTACGAAATTGACTGTTTTTAAACACAACTAATTGTTCTGAGGCTATATGTTGTTACTCTGAAGAGATTAAAAAATTAGGTGCAGTCTATACATATTGAAGCTTAACTAACAATCTTTATAATTATCGATTAACTCCTAATCGAGTTACAGTCAGTTGATGCCCTAATTCCTTCATGCAACACTATTTCAAAGAACTTGTTATTATTATATTCATGTACATAACCTTTTATTTCATGTTTCGCTTTTATTTTTCGTGAAAAACAATAAAATACGACCTTCTAAATCTCAAATGAGCTTAAAACGCGCTTTATCTGTCCTCAAACGTTAAAAATAACATACAAAAGGTACATCTTTCATTCAAAAATTATTAAATTATTTAATTAGATCAACTACGTTTATTTGTTAGGCATGTGCAGTTATTTTATGAGAAAAACTATTGTTTCGTGCTTTTTATGAAATTGTTACGCCATTTTGTAATGTCGATGTATTATTAAGTGTTTTAATTAAGGATTTATGTATTCTTATGTGTTTTATACAGTGATTGTGTGGATTTAAAGTAAACAATGTAAGTTTTTTTTAAATTGTCTTGTCGTGTAATTATACAACTCTTTAGTGTTTGCGTAAGGTATTTTCCGGTCTACGAATACTTTCTTTGTATAATTTAGTTCAATTTCCTATATAAAACAGCTTTCTATAAGGTAAATAAAGCACATAAATGTTTATATCTTTGAGATTTTTTAATTTTTATGCATATTCCCACTATCATAAGCTCCACTCATCTTTTAGAAGATATCTTCTACACTACTATTCCTGATAAATTTGTGATTTGTATACATATGAAATCATAAGGTTTAGGAGTTGTAAAATTCAAAACTTGGTTCATTAAGTAATATAGCAGTTGGTATTAATTTATAAAATGATCATTATATAGATGCATGGTCTATATTTGTTGTATTTTTCATATATGTATGATAGAGTTGATGCTAGAATTTTGTTGTAATACTTTATCTGTATATTAAGTATCTTAAAATTGCTACAATTGTATACAGATTCATAATATAAAATGTTAATATCTATTTCTATAATATATTATAGATTTCAATTAAATATTCAATTTAGGATTATGCAGCCATAAATGGTACTCTTATAACTTTATTCTCTCTCTCTCTCTTGTATTTTTATATGTCTATATTTATATGTATGTGATAGTCATGGTACTCAGAAACTTGGCTCTATATCAATGATTAGTCTCTTTTTAATTTTCTCCCAATTATTTGGGTTTGGCATAATATGTCTTATCCTTCCATACTCCTCAATCCTGAGAGGCATCCTCTGTCACACCAAAAATCATCATGTCATCTTTCACACACACCATCCTTCTCTTTTTTGGTCTACCTTTACATTTGTTTCCATGGATCTACCAGTTGATTGTACTCTTTATCACACTTTCACCTGCACTTTACATCTTGTATAGTTATATGGCAGTGTAGTAAACATGTGCCATGCCATGCCTCATGGTTTAACCTGAGTATCTTTCTAGGATACACTTATAAGACAAGTTAGTCATATAATTATCATGATTGATGACTCATGAACCATTCCTATGATTAATATTCAAATATTGTGAAATAGTTTTTTCTGGGTTATTGCTTTTATGTTTCATAATACAACTATATATACATTTAAAAACTAAATCTGTCTGTCTGTTATGGTTTAACAGATAAACCACACAATAGAAAAAAACAACACACATGGCACTAGATAGGACAATATATATTAGTATAGATATAAGGCCCACACTGCACATGCACTTCCTCACAACACCAGCATGTAACAGATACACTCTACATTAGTATAAGAAATCAATAAATTAATGTCACACACAAGAACCAAAATAACTAGTAAGCGTGTTAAATTCAAAAAATTAAATCTAGATATTAAGTTGTAAAAAAGGGTATGGAACTCGAGTCCGTAGAGTTGTTCATAATATAAAAATAAAAAAACAGATAAACCACAGTACTGATTTTAATGAAATTTGGTATATAATTATGTTGTTTGGGCTAACAGTGGACTATTATAATTATAATAATCGGCAGACAAACACGTATTGTATATCCCCAAATTAAGCAAGTTAGGCTAGTGTTATGAGTCCTACACAATGGACTACTCTGGGGCCGATCCCAGATATCCAGATCATAGTAAATAATGGATAAAATATATTTCCAAAATTAACTATATGAGAAATCGAAGCCGGAGCCTCTGCGTTATAGTGACATCGGCTGGCAAAGGCTTAGCCAGCTCAATGACAGGGGCCGTCATTTGTTATATGCGGACTGTTGTGAGATATTAAGCCCTTGGTGTCGATTTGGGTGTTTAGGAACGAGTTACACAAGAACAAAGATGGAATTAACTCCTGATGAATGTATGCTCCGTCAACATCCTTAGAAAACACTACTGAAATGTGATTTTATTCATAAATCTTTGTATGTGACTCAATGCTACTTTTTACTCTAAAAAATATGGTACACATGAGATTGAATAGACTGGACAGGCTAAAGCAAGGCCCTGTGCAGATTATCAAGGTGTCTGGTCTATGGTCTGCAACTTGTACATACATACATACATACATAACTTCACGCCAGTTCCCTTGCGGGGTAGGCACGAACAAAAGAGCGCCATTTAGGCTTATTCTTACACTCTTCACTTGCTTCTTTGATATTCATAACTCTTGTCATGCACGCTCGTCTGTTCTTAAGGCTCTGTACTTCGAGTAAAACATTTTCAACCTATAATAATTACAAAATAAAAAGAATAAACAAAAGGGAACATAACTTTGAATGAAATCTCCAAAACTGAAAGCCAATAAGGATTAATTTATTTAGTTGATAATATACTTATTTTTTGTTTTACTGGTGCATTTTATAATGTTATAAAAAATATTTCAATTATTATTTTTCTCCAAATAATGAATTAACATGAAATTTTTATTAATTCTGTTATGTCTTATTAATCTATGAGGAAGTCCCAAAAACAGTTTTGTTTTTAATTTTAGTGTTGCTACCAAATGGTTGTTGCTTTTAATTTTACTCAATTTGGTTCAGGAATAAAACTAAATACATATTAATTCCAAAACCTTAGATTATTTATGTATTATTATAAATTTGCTTTAATTAATTATCTAAAAGTAAGTAAACATATATATACAATTGTACATGTTGGGAATTACAAAAATGTAGTCTGCACACTTGATATGAAAGTAAATAAAACAGAAATTTAATCCTTCTTGAAAAAGTCTCTAAAGGTTACCTTGTTCCAGCTATGTGTTTAAACGGCGCCAGTGTAGGCGCTGACTAACTTTGCCACTTACATGATGCCAGTATGAACCATGGATCAGTCTAAATCAGCTATAACGGTCTTATGCTTATAATTTTTGCACTAATTTCTATAATAACAACAAGTCGACGTAAACATAACTTCTATAATAACAACAAGTCGACGCAAACATAATTTCTATCTTAACAACAAGTCAACGCAAACATAACTTCTATAATAACAATAAGTCAACGCAAAAATAACTTTTATAATAACAGCAAGTCAATGCAAACATAACTTCTATAATAACAAGTGAACACAGCCATAACTTTTGTAATAACAACAAATCGACGCAGATATAACTTCTATAATAACAACAAGTCGACGCAAACATAACTTCTATAATAACAACAAGTCGACGCAAACATAACTTCTATAATAACAACAAGTCGACGCAAACATAACTTCTATAATAACAACAAGTCGACGCAAAAATAACTTCTATAATAACAACTAGTTGATGCAAACATAACTTCTATAATAACAAGTCAACGCAACCATAACTTTTGTAATAACAACAAATCGACGCGATTATAACTTCTATAATAACAACAAGTCGATGCAAACATAACTTCTTTAATAACAACAAGTCGGCGCAAACATAACTTCTATAATAACAATAAGTCGACGTATAAATAACTTCTATAATAACAACAAGTCAATGCAAACATAACTTCTATAATAACAACAAGTCGACGCAAACATAACTTCTATAATAACAACAAGTCGACGCAGACACAACTTCTATAATAACAACAAGTCGACGCAAACATAACTTCTATAATAACAACAAGTCGACGCAGACACAACTTCTATAATAACAACAAGTCGATGCAAACATAACTTCCTGGTGGACGTATCCATTATTGTCCACCCTTTTCAAGTAGTATTAAGACCCATTTGGGTTAAGTCATCACTGGATTCTTCTGTAGTTTTCTTGCGCAGAACGGAATATTTCGAGGATGAGAAGCCTAGATAAGATGTAATGCAATTTAACTTATGTGAATGCCTCCTCACAAAATAAATTACTAGAAACCTTATTATATTTCAAAAGTGTATATTTTTAAAATTTTGCAATATTTTGAAAAAACATGTTTTTGTGGAATTCAGCCAAAACATTATAAAATTAAAAATCTAATGTTCACCCATTTATACATTTCAGATGTTCTGTGTCCAAGAACAGGAGCATACAGACCCGTTCGCAGATGAGGACCCCCTAACCCACCACACAGATTCGAGCGATGACGAACCACCATCAAAAAGACTGAAAGCATACGAGACTCCCGCATTAAATCTCAAAGTATATCAGATACCAGCATTTTCTTCACAGAAGGGTCTCTCGATTTTTCCAAGTACATCCACCTTGCCAAAGTTTGTGAATAATCCGCTAAATTTGGCAAATCCTTTGGCATTTGCCACTAATAATTTGCAGAAGGAGAGCTTGCATAGTCGGTGAGTTTGTTTTTTTTATTTGAGTAGACTTCGAGAATACAACTACCTGGTGCACCAACCTGATGGTGGATGAAAACCTACAGTCGGGTGGTAGGGTATTTGCCCGTCTGGATGCCTACCATCCCTGGTCTGGAGTATGCTGCCGTAATAACCTTGTGTTGTGTTCTGGCATTAGGTTCCAGTATCCATTAAGAGAGCAGCAGCGCATTTGTAGCAGCTTTATAGTCACAAATGTCCATGGTCAGTGGTAACCACTTTTCATGTGGGCCTGTCTGCTTTACTCATGCAATAAAATAAAATAAAAACATGCTTCTCACCATTCAAATCCATTGTAGTAACGAAATAAAATTTGGTAAAATCACCAACCGCTATATGTGTTCGAACCATTTTTGAGTTTTCAGCTACTCCTAAACCACTTGCGTTAAATCACATTGTATTCTAAGGCTGATGTGCATAGACATTTAACCAATAGTTAAAATAAAATAATTGCTGTTTAGCCCTATAGTTTCAGCGATTATTTTATTATAAGATTATTTTATTAACTTAAATGTCTATGAACCAGCCTAAGCTTGAAAGATTACCAACACTTGCACAAGATACAAGTAACTACTACTTACATTTACTATCAAAATAAAATTACATCATTATAAAACGGCTCGAGTGAATTCACTCGCTTTCTCACTCATTCTACTTCTGCGAGGTTTCCGCAACTCGACGACATAGCGCCTATTTGCGTGCGAAGGTGGATGGGGGTTTACTCCATCCAGCCCAGCTCCTCCAGGAAGTCCACCAGTTTCTTGACATTGCTGATGACTTCTCCGAGGCTACCTGGGGCGTTCAGATACATCGCCTTGTATTGACATGGGCGGCTGATTCTTCTGCCTCCAGGCATGCTCTGACACCTACATTGAGAAGATGTCTGTTAAAATTACCATGCCCGATGACTGCACTAATAACTAGTCTCAGCCGGGACCGACTAAGCCTTAAGATATTCCTGGAGAAACGCAGGTGTTACCGACGCAATATATTATTTATTTAATGTTTTATTTATATTTTAAAATAAATGGCGAAGAGGGGCGGCAGAGGGCGCGCGTAGGACACCAGAGGGGGTTGCGGGGGTGAACTGGCGTCGGTCTAACTTGACAGTCTTCGGTCCGCGTCGCGCCACGATTATTATGTGTACTTGTTGCCTATGTTGGTCCGCGAGCCGTTTCGTTTCGATTCAAATATACTCCTGTTTTATTTGCTGGAGGTTATATACAGTATACAGCAGGTTTGCTTGAGGCATTGCCAGCTTGGCTTGCCTGCAACCCTCCAGGTTGTCCCAAAGTTGATGATGTAGTGCCCTTGTCCTTTGATTTATGTAATTCCTAAATCACACTCGCTCACTCATGTGCACTTTATGATTAAAAGTACTTTTTAAACTCATTTGAAATACAATAAATTGCATATATGTTTTTGCAGGTACTCACTTCCAGCGAAACTTTCAATAACACCGATCCAAACCCCACCTAAAGTATGTGATAACGGAGAGATAATAAGGTATAAGAAGAATGGAGAAGTGGCAAAGAAGCGAGGCCCTCCCAAGGGGTACAAGAGGAAACCCAAAGTTGACTTATCGCAGAGTTTAAATAATGGTATATTGCAGGTATGTTTGTATATAATTCTTTTTTGACAGGTAATTATTAATTTTGTTGGAAATTAGTAATTAATAATTATTGTTGGAACATTGGTAATTATCAATTGTTGTTCAAAAATTGTTGATTATTAATTATTGTTGATTAATTTGTATTATTAATTGTTCTTGATAAATTGGTAGTTGTTGTTGAATAATTTTAGTTACTAATGGTTATTGATTATTAATTGTTGTTAAATAATTGGTAATTAGCAATTGTTGTTCAAAAATTGGTGATTATTGATTATTGTAGAACAATTTTTACTATTAATTGTTCTTGATAAATTGGTAGTTGTTGTTGAATAATTTTAGTTATTAATGGTTATTGATAAGTTGGTGATTATTAATCATTTGCATTACTAATTGTTGTTAAATAATTGATAATTATCAAGTTGTTCAAATATTGTTGATTATGTTTGAAAAATTGGTGATTATTGATGTTGAATAATTTGTATTATCAAATGTTCTTGATAAATTGGTAATTGTTAATTGTTGTTGATTAGTTTTAGTTATTAATGGTTATTGATTAATTGGTGATTATTAATTATTTGCATTGTTACTTTTTGTTAAATAATTGGTAATTATTTATTGTTGTTGATGAATTGGTGATTCTTAATTTCAGGCCCAAAACACAATACTGACGAGTTTACTGGCAGCTAATAACACTTCATTAATCAACATAACTCCATTACAACTTCCGAAATTTGAACCACCACCTACTATAATACCACAGACAGTGGCTATACCACAGATCAAAGTGCCTGAAGGTAGTATTATGTTAACTTTAATTATTGTCCTTGACAATTAAAACATTGTCCTCAAAATCTATCTAATATATAAAATTCTCGTGTCACAGTGTTAGTTACCATACTCCTCCGAAATGGCTTCACCGGTTTTTATGAAATTTTATATGCATATTCAGTAGGTCCGAGAATCGGCTACTATCTATTTTTCATACCCTTAAGTGATAAGGGGTGTCGACCCCAAAAATTTTTTTTATATTTTTTGGATAATTTTTTTATTTTTATTTTTTTAGGATACTGCATTAAAAAATACATACAACCCTAAAGTTTCACCCCTCTACGATCAACCCCTATTTTTCATTTGTTAATTATAAACTTTAATTTTTTGGCAAGATTTTTAATCCTATTTTGTCATGACTTAGAATAAATAAATAAAAATTACTCTTTTAGATTCACAATTAGAACCGGTAGGTGGCGCTGAGATCGGGTCCTAGAATTTTATTTTTTAAAGGCAGGACAACGTCTGCCGGGGCCACTAGTAATATTATAAAATTAATAATAATAATAATAATCGGCAGACAAGCACACACATTGCATTTCCCCAAATTAAGCAAGTTACGCTTGTGTTATGGGTAATATACAACGGACTACTCTGGGGCCGATCCCAGACACCCAGACCATAGTAAATAACGGAGAAAATACGTTTCCGAAATTTACTATACCAGGAATCGAACCCGGAACCTCTGCGTTGCAGTGAGGTACGCCGGCAAAGGCTTAGCCCGCTCAACCACAGAGGCCGTCAAAATTCTAAACATACCGTGTCTTTACAGTGAACCTATAAAAAAAGCAACTAAAATTTCTATATTTCTATAATCTCTATATATCTATAAATATTATAACCACGAAAGTTTGTAAGAATGGATGTATGTTTGTTACTCTTTCACGCAAAAACTACTGAATGGATTTTGATGAAACTTTCCAATAATATAGCTTACACAGTTGCACATCAGAATAACACATAGACTATAATTTATAAAGATATAGTGTGAATTATCCAAAATATAACGATTTTCCATCACCACGCGGGTGAAACCGCGGGCTCAGCTAGTACACTATATAAACGATGAAGAACACGATGCAATTTTTCTTTAGATTTCTTGTCTGTTTGTTCGGGATTCACGTAAAAACTACTGGGCCGATTTTGATATGGCTTTCGCTGATCGACAGCAATTTCTTAGACTTCAAATCTATGATATTTTTATGCCGTGAATCCCGCGGGAATGTTCCCGGGAGTCATTTGTACTTGTTCCTGTGCATACAAAATTAGTGTATTCCGACATAGTTTTCAGAGGATAGCTTACATTCGATTTTGAAATGCTTCGGTGCTTTTTGCTCCGCGGGATTTCCCGCGGGAATTTCAAGGCATATCCTAGTAGTACATAAGAATGTATATTGTAAATGTTTGTAGGTGTGGAGTTAGTGGAATTAGATTTAGACCCCGAAGACTGGTTTCCATCAGAGCCTTATAGAATGGTGTTCAGTAAAAAGAAAAATCCAAAATGGAAGAGTTTCCCCTATCAATGCGAGCATTGCTTTAAGGTGAGTTTAAATAATTAGACAGTCTTTCTAGCTTGGTATCTTTGGTTCAACTATTTCAATGGAGCACCACACCCTGGATGATATTCCGGTAAGATTTGTATAAAGATATCCCTTATTTACTCTGGTCTGGGTGTCTGGGATCAGCATGGATTTTTTTTATTTTTTATTGCAGGTGTTCAGCAGACAGGCAGACGGCCCACTTGCTGGAAAGCGGTTGCCATCGCCTATGGACATTTTATAGGTGCAGGTACGGAGAAAGAATACAATTTCCTGCGTTGGAGCGGACAAAACAACCCGCAGCCAGGTGGTAGGGTATTTGCTACCAACCCTGGTCTAAAGTATGTCCCAATAACAACCTTGAGTTGTGTTCCGGCATTAGTGGCCAGGTTCCAGTCTCCCTTAAGAGAGCAGCAGCGCATTTGTAGCGCCTTTGGTGTTGCAAATGTCTATAGGCGATGGTAACTGCTTTCCACTAAGTGGGCCGTCTACCTGTCAGCTAAACTCCTGCAATAAAAAAAGGACAGTTTTTTTCTATTCTCATGTATAACTTCTTCTTTATTATTCTTCTTCTATAACTACAAAAGGACCGTGATATACATTTTTTTTTATTTCTTTTTTACTGCAGGAGATCAGCAGACAGGCAGACGGCCCACTTGATTGAAAGCGGTTACCATCGCCGATGGACATTTGCAACAGCAAAGTTGCTACAAATGCGCTGCTGCTCTCTTAAGGGAGACTGGAACCTGGTCACTGATGCCGGAACACAACTCAAGGTTGTTATGGCGACGTACTTAAGACCAGGGGTGGTAGCCATCCAGTCGGGCAAATGCCCTACCACCTGGCTGTGGGTTGTTTAGTCGCCTCTTACGACAGGCCGCCCCAACGCAGGAAATTGTATTCTGTCTCCGTTCCTGCACGGATAAAATACATACATACAATACATTTTCCAATTTCTTTCTTATTTCATTTCTTACTAATAATAAATAAAATTTACACTTTCTTAGTGTTTTACGCTTTATTAAATTTTGTCTTGCTTCACGTTGAGCTTTATATAGTCTGAATTTTAGTTCTAAAGGATAACTGTCCAGGTTGTATAAGGTTCAATGGTATAATTTTGTATATTACTACATACATACATAAATAACTTCACGCCAGTTCCCTTGCGGGGTAGGCACGAACAACAGAGTGCCATTTAGGCTTATTCTTACACACCTCACTTGCCTCTTTGACATTCATAACTCTTGTCATGCAAGCTCGTCTGTTCTTAAGGCTCCTGACATTTACTACAGATGTGTAAAATGAAGAAATTTATAAATAATTGATTGATTAATACAATAAAAGAAAACTTACTTATTTGTATTATATTCTACCCATAGTCCCTCAAGACTATAAGTAGAATACAGAGCCTAGATCACCGTCTTCTATGGGTAAGGTGCCCAGAAGGCTGGCTGCGGTTCCTCGCTGGATCGCCATACTGATCCGTTGGCAGAGGTAAGCACCTGCCTTCTGATCACCTGAAGAGTCAATGAGTCGTTTCGATAAATTTTGGTAGAGGCTCATGGCCTCAAGACGGCATAAAGATATAGCTCTCTCTCTCACCGTTGAGTGATTCAGCCGTTTCCGCCGCCGAATCGGCTGATCTAGACGTGTTCGGTAAATGGGATACGGCCAATTGGTTTTTTTTTTTAATTATCCGGTTCGAAGGATCAAAATGTTGCCGTACAAGAAAAACGATTAATTCCAGGGCTACCGCGTAGCGTCGACCCTAATCGCCCATGCTGCCGAACGGCACGGCTGTGTGCCGAAGGACTTGGCTATCCCGTGCCCGTGCTGCCCGCACATATCCACCAGGAGAAAGCAGCACAAGAAGCATCTAGAAACGCACGAGAGCAGACGGCACAGGCTGTTCTGCTTGTACTGCCTACCACCTGGTAAGTGAAAGCACCTTAAAGAAGCTTAATGGAAATACATGAAACCAAAATTGTTTGTCAGGATCGTGGCAAGTGGTGATCTATTGTCTCTGCCTACTACTCAAGGAAATAAGTATCATGAAGTAAAATATATCTATATACTAGCAGCCCCGGCAGACATTGTTCTGCTCTGAAAAAATAAGAATATAGGACCCGATCCCAGCGCCACCTACCGGTTCCAATTGTACGTTTAAACCATCCGGGTACCCACTCAAACACACAAATACAAAATCACCAAAATCGCTCCAGGTGATTAGGAGGATTCTAGAACCCGATCTCAGCGCCACCTACCGGTTCTAATTGTGAATCTAAACTATCCCGGGACCCACTCAAACACACACACAAAATTTTATCAAAATCGCTCCAGGTGATTAGTAGGATTCTAGAACCCGATCTCAGCGCCACCTACCGGTTCTAATTGTGAATCTAAACTATCCCGGGACCCACTCAAACACACAAAAACAAAATCACCAAAATCGCTCCAGGTGACTAGGAGGATTCTAGATCCCGATCTCAGCGCCACCTACCGGTTCCAATTGTGGATTTAAACCATCCAGGGTCTCACTCAGATACACAAAAACAAAATCACCAAAATCGCTCCAGGTGACTAGGAGGATTCTAGAACCCGATCTCAGCGCCACCTACCATTTCCAATTGTGGATTTAAACCATCCGGGGACCCACTCAAATACACAGAAACAAAATCACCAAAATCGTTCCAGGTGACTAGGAGGATTCTAGAACCCGATCTCAGCGCCACCTACCATTTCCAATTGTGGATTTAAACCATCCGGGAACCCACTCAGATACAGAAAAACAAAATCACCAAAATCGCTCCAGGTGATTAGGAGGATTCTAGATCCCGATCTCAGCGCCACCTACCGGTTCCAATTGTGGATTTAAACCATCCAGGGTCTCACTCAGATACACAAAAACAAAATCCCAAAATCGCTCCAGGTGACTAGGAGGATTCTAGATCCCGATCTCAGCGCCACCTACCGGTTCCAATTGTGGATTTAAACCATCCAGGGTCTCACTCAGATACACAAAAACAAAATCACCAAAATCGCTCCAGGTGACTAGGAGGATTCTACTCAGCGCCACCTACCGGTTCCAATTGTGGATTTAAACCATCCGGGGACCCACTCAAATACACAGAAACAAAATCACCAAAATCGCTCCAGGTGACTAGGAGGATTCTAGAACCCGATCTCAGCGCCACCTACCATTTCCAATTGTGGATTTAAACCATCCGGGGACCCACTCAAATACACAGAAACAAAATCACCAAAATCGTTCCAGGTGACTAGGAGGATTCTAGAACCCGATCTCAGCGCCACCTACCATTTCCAATTGTGGATTTAAACCATCCGGGGACCCACTCAGATACAGAAAAACAAAATCACCAAAATCGCTCCAGGTGATTAGGAGGATTCTAGATCCCGATCTCAGCGCCACCTACCGGTTCCAATTGTGGATTTAAACCATCCAGGGTCTCACTCAGATACACAAAAACAAAATCCCAAAATCGCTCCAGGTGATTAGGAGGATTCTAGATCCCGATCTCAGCGCCACCTACCGGTTCCAATTGTGGATTTAAACCATCCAGGGTCTCATTCAGATACACAAAAACAAAATCACCAAAATCGCTCCAGGTGACTAGGAGGATTCTAGATCCCGATCTCAGCGCCACCTACCGGTTCCAATTGTGGATTTAAACCATCCGGGGACCCACTCAAATACACAGAAACAAAATCACCAAAATCGCTCCAGGTGACTAGGAGGATTCTAGAACCCGATCTCAGCGCCACCTACCATTTCCAATTGTGGATTTAAACCATCCGGGGACCCACTCAGATACAGAAAAACAAAATCACCAAAATCGCTCCAGGTGATTAGGAGGATTCTAGATCCCGATCTCAGCGCCACCTACCGGTTCCAATTGTGGATTTAAACCATCCAGGGTCTCACTCAGATACACAAAAACAAAATCCCAAAATCGCTCCAGGTGACTAGGAGGATTCTAGATCCCGATCTCAGCGCCACCTACCGGTTCCAATTGTGGATTTAAACCATCCAGGGTCTCACTCAGATACACAAAAACAAAATCACCAAAATCGCTCCAGGTGACTAGGAGGATTCTAGATCCCGATCTCAGCGCCACCTACCGGTTCCAATTGTGGATTTAAACCATCCGGGGACCCACTCAAATACACAGAAACAAAATCACCAAAATACACAGAAACAAAATTTCCACCATCCGGGGAAATCGCTCCAGGTGACTAGGAGGATTCTAGACTCAGATACCCGATCTCAGCCCGCCAGCGCTACCATTTCCAATTGTGGATTTAAACCATCCGGGGACCCACTCAAATACACAGAAACAAAATCACCAAAATCGTTCCAGGTGACTAGGAGGATTCTAGAACCCGATCTCAGCGCCACCTACCATTTCCAATTGTGGATTTAAACCATCCGGGGACCCACTCAGATACAGAAAAACAAAATCACCAAAATCGCTCCAGGTGATTAGGAGGATTCTAGATCCCGATCTCAGCGCCACCTACCGGTTCCAATTGTGGATTTAAACCATCCAGGGTCTCACTCAGATACACAAAAACAAAATCCCAAAATCGCTCCAGGTGACTAGGAGGATTCTAGATCCCGATCTCAGCGCCACTTTCTTTTATATATATATATAGATTAGAGATGCCGCGAATATTTGGCTGCCATTCGGTATTCTACCAATTTTAAGATGAATTGCGTGCAAGGAGGAGTGTAAGAGTTGGTAGATAAATTCCACGCAGACTAAGTCGCGGGCGCAGCTAGTAATTATTATTTTTTTTTTTTTAATTCAATAACTTATACAAGAGAGGTGTTCGCGAAGTTAAGCACACCGCAAATTTACTAGACGAAACGGAACTCACAGTTTAAATTTTTGACAGTTTCAACGGTTACAAGGATTCTCCTCCATCTTTAGGCTTATTCTTACACACCTCACTTGCTTCTTTGACATTCATAGCTCTTGTCATGCACGCTCGTCTGTTCTTGAGGCTCCTGACATCACCTTCTGCTAGTACACGATCGATTTGATCATGGAAGGTGTGTCGTGGCCTTCCACGACTTCTGTTAGATAATTATAGATGCTATTGTAAATACACTAGAATTATTACAATTATGTGGTTCGGGCATGTGGAAAGAATGCATGATGAAAGAATGACTAAACAGATATACAATGCAAAAGTGGATGGATGCAGAAGTCGTGGAAGGCCACGACACACCTTCCATGATCAAATTGATCGTGTACTAGCAGAAGGTGATGTCAGGAGCCTTAAGAACGGACGAGTGTGCATGACAAGAGTTATGAATGTCAAAGAAGCAAGTGAGGTGTGTAAGAATGGGCCTAAATGGCGCTCTGTTGTTCGTGCCTACCCCGCAAGGGAACTGGCGTGATGTTATGTATGTATGTATGTATTACAATTATGATATTAAATATTGCACACTAATATACAGAAATATTAGGACAACTCCAAGAGTCCCATCCACGCTTTTCAGGTGTCGAGCGGCAATTTGCCCTCCAAGAATACTGCTATTATCAAGCAGTAATTATAGACTACAATATGAAATGAAATGAATTTATTGAACTGAAAAATGTTACAAATTATACTTGCAGTTACAATAATACTTAATAAACTAAACATTACAGCATACATACATACATACAAAATTTCACGCCAGTTCCCTTGCGGGGTAGGGACGAACAACAGAGCGCCATTTAGGCTTATTCTTACACACCTCACTTGCTCCTTTGACATTCATAGCTCTTGTCATGCACATCTTGTGTTGGACATAATACACGTAATTAGCTATTTTCAAGTTTCATCGTATTCAAGAGGCTTTTTAAAGTGTAATATTGAGCTTTTAGCATTTCTGGAAATATAATAATCATTTGAAGACATGAGTAGATGAAGGAGATTTGTGACATTAAAAAAAATACGTTAAAGCAAAATGTAATGTGTAAAATATGTAATGTGAACAGGCAAGGAAATCATATTAGAACTTAAAACAACGCTTTTTGAATTTGATTTCGAAAATAGTAAGTAATGAAGGAGTTATATGTGTAGCAAAGTGATAGTAAAAGAGCTTTGTAGGCCAATTTATTAATATTTACCTATTGTAACATATCCTAACAGACGAGTTATGAATGTCAAAGAAGCAACTGAGGTGTGTAAGAATGGGCCTAAATGGCGCTCTGTTGTTCGTGCCTACCCCGCAAGGGAACTGGCGTGAAGTTATGTATGTATGTATGTAACATATCCCTTACATTCACTCATGTCTTCATTTGTTTTGTAAATTACAGCCGACCCAAAAGAGCCATATGTAAAAGAATCGGAGAGGTATCCATTTGACAAATTCCCTCAATATTGGTACGCGTCTGAGGAGTCCTTAAGACTACACAAGAAAAGGAAACACCCATACTCCGCCATGTTTAACTACAACTGGTACAGTACGTGGGGTGAAAACACACCGAACAGCTAATGTGAGTGAATTATTATAGTTTTTTTCTTGCATAATTTAATGTGAGTGAGTTATTATAGTTTTTTTCTTGCATAATTTAATGTGAGTGAGTTATTATAGTTATTTTCTTGGATAATTATTTTTTAAGGTGTTTTTTTTGGCGACTGTTGTATTTACATTGAATGAGATTGTGCGTGTTTAATTTGATGTTTTGTTTATGAACTCTGATGTTTTAAATGGACTTAATAATAACACGTGCTAAATTTTTTTTTTTTAAATAATTACATGAATGGGTTTACGTGTTTTGATGAAAAACCTTAAGTGATTACTTAAGGTAAACGGCTAATGGTCGTGTTTTAAAACAATGTTCTTTAAAAAATTGGAGTCGTTCAAAAATATTCGGCTCAAACTTTCTAAAGTACATATGCTGTAATATTTTTAAATTTTGAAATGTTTTGCAAAAATATAGTAGTTCTTAAGTATGAGCTCAAACATTCATGCTCATTTTCACCAACTACCTTAAAAGATAAATACCACCTATGCAAATTTAGGTGACACTTGCAATTATTTTGTTTTCGCAGATGTTTTGGGGACACCAAGTCACTTACCATAAAAATTAATTTCAGTTAGGGTATGATTTGGGGGTCCCTCAGGATAAGAAATCCCTAGTTACAGAACTGTTTAGGTATGGTCAGTGAGAATGGACAGCGGCTGTTTCAAAATACGATTTCAAACGTTCTAAAAATACTAAACATATTTTACAACACGCTCAACTTTGAGATATTATTAGAATTAAATATCAAATCAAACACGCGCTTAAATCCGCTGATAAATAATTAGTTTTAAGTTAACGAAATTGATCACTATTACAGCATCAAAACGAACTAGACTATTAAACAAAATATCATTGAAATTACTACTATTATTATTTTTTTCACTCAAATCAAAACATCACTTAAAATACTATTATTATTTTTTTTCACTCAAAGATTACTTTTGTGTAAAACTATACATGAGATACGAAAATGTATATAAAATCGGCTTAGTACGTAAATTATATGACAGAAAAATTGTACTTGGAATCATATATCATATACAAGGCTATTCTTGGTATACGCAATTTGTGAAAGTATATTGTACAGGATCAGCAGCAAAATTGTGTAGTATGTGTTTAAATAAGGATTTTTTTTATTGCTTGAGTTCAGCAGACAGGAAGACGGCCCACCTGATGGAAAGCGGTTACCATCAGTCATGGACATTTTTAACAACAAAGGTGCCCTCTAGACATAGACTGGAACGTGGTCACCAATACACAACTCAAGGTTGTTATGGTGGCATACTCTAGACCAGGGGTGGTAGCCATCCAGGCAGGCAAATACCCTACCACCTGGCTGTGGGTTGTTTTGTCGCCTCTTACGACAGGCTACCCGGCCGCAGGAGATTGTGTTCTTTCTCCGTTCCTGCACGGATATAATGAAGTAATGAATAAAGTGAATTTGAAATAGTTTAAAACAAAATACCTTTTATTTTCAGCAAATGAATTAATTTAAAAATTATTCTAAGTAGGTATCCTAAGGCATGGAAATGTCTTTGAAAATTTGCTATCGATCAGTGAAAAAATCGTATTGGAATTCGATTTTTTTTTCAACCTGGCCATTTTAAATCATTCCCTGAGAAATTCCCGCGGGATTCCCAGGATAAAAATAGCGCAGATTTTAAGTCTAAGAATTAGCTGTCGATCAGCGAAAACCGCATCGAATTCGACCCAGTAGTTTTTACGTGAATTCCGAACAAACAGATAAGAAATCTAAAAAAAAATTGCATCGTGCTCTCCATCGTTTATATAGTCTATTCCAGATGATTTTTTTTAAATAACATCAATGTACAGTAATGACATATTTAGAATTGGATAATATGTATTTCGTAAATATGCCAGGTGGTAGGGTATTTTCCCGACTGGATGGCGACCACCCCTGGTCTAAAGTATGCCGCCCTAACAACCTTGTCTTGTATTCCTGCATTAGTGACCAGGTTCCAGTCTCCTTTAAGAGAGCAGCAGCGCATTTGTAGCACCTTCGGCGATGCAAATGTCTATAGGCGATGGTAACCGCTTTCCATCAAGTGGGCCGTCTGTCTGTCTGTCTGCTGAGCTCCTCCAATTTTTCTTTTTTTTTAAATTGCGTATATTAATAATAACATTGTATACATTTTGTAGCCCTCCAAAAGTCCGGGCCATTTTTATGGCCCGTGGTCTGCAGAGACATTGTATACTATAAATTAGTTTTTATTTCGACAAAGGCAAACTTGATAACATAATGTGATGTTAGTAAAAATGAATGCGTATGACGTTCAGCGCCCTCTTTGAACGAGCACTCTAATGCACTGTCAAATCTAGAGTCCGCGGCACTAGTGATGTCCCGTACAAAGTAGATTTGTATTGATACGGTTCGAAATTTAAATTTGTACTACTTCAAAAATTTTGTCCCGCTACTACTCACGCGTCAAATGTGACATGAAGAACGGAACGAGGACAACAATACAATAATGCCTCGACAGATATTCACATGACGAAGAGGGACAATATGACATGTACGACTGCTAGTAATTTGAGGTGACCGAGGCCGATTACATCCGATTCTTAACGAACATTTCCGAACTAGAAGTTTTGTACGGGACAAATGTGGTGGGAATGACGCTCACCGCCTCACCGGCCTCATCGCTTCAAATGTACTGCCGCGGTACAAGTTGTACAAATCTCCTCGCCCCATTTGAAGGTGTACATTGTACTGGTTGAATACAAAAATATAAAACTCTTACAAATTCATTTTAAAATCATGTCCTACCCAGCTCTACGCGGCACAAAAGAAGTCCCACGGAAAATAAAGCATCTAAAAATGGCAGCTCCGCTATTTGATAGAATTTTGTTCGTATAGTAGTCCGGAAATGAACCTACAACTTTAACTATGAAATATTTTGTATTTATTATTCGGTAATTAGTACGACGATTGCTGCGCTGCGTTTGTGGGGTTTCTTTCGTGGCGCGCACTCTAAATGCTAATTTTGACAGTTGACAGTTGACAGTAAGCATGAGGATGTATAATCGCTAATGAACCTATTCGATTATTATTCTCATAGACCTTAAAATCGATTGTGACTTGTTTATGCTGTATAGTCAGATTATAATACAAAAGTAACTGGTTTTTCTAAATACCCAAAAATAGTGTACATACATAAATGTTATTTTTTTTATATGTTCGATTTATTTTATATCAAAACCGATTTTCGATAGTTTGCGGTTGTTCGTTATGAGTGGCACTTCACTGAATTGCCAATACCTATCAATGAAGTACGCTATTTCCGGTAATAAATTTTACCGGAATAATAGGAAACTTCATGGTCGTGAGCTGTCAAAATTATCATCCTAAATATGACATATTTATCATAATTGCATTTGTAAATATCACATTTATTTCGTCCTCCTTTATCCATTCAATCGAATTGCTTTAATTTGATTGAACTGTGCATTACATACTTTATTACGGACTCGTGATTTGAGAGCGCTGTTGTTAAATTCCCGTTCATTTTTAAATGTATTTAAGTCTTTTTAGTATAATTTTTAATCAATGAAAGAAGGTAATGCGGTCAGTATTATTTCTTTTAAAGGACTGTCGTGTTAATGCATAATATTATTATTTATTATCTTTTTACTATTATTATTATTTTTAAATATTTGGCTAAAATATTAAAGATGGCCTTTTTGTATATGGCAATAAATAGTATCGTGTAACCATGGAAAAGAATACTAAGGAATGACAATCGCCAAGTAGAAAGCGTAACACGCTCTGCAATCATAGTTTGTTATACTCCATACTTCGTTCTTGTTTTTATTGAAAATTTAATTAATTTATTATTTGTAATATCATTATTAAAGTTAAGCCAGTGAAAAATTAAAAACGTATGAGTTTTAGAATTGGCTAACGAAAGTGGATACTCGAATTATTAACAAACTTTTACGTGGCAATGTGAACACAAATGTCAACAATGTCATTTCACCAAAACATTGTCATTGTTTTTGTATTTTTTTATGGTTTCGGTGTAATTGTGTTTTAGCATTTACGAGCTTAAAACACGAATGGATTAATTAAAAGTGCAGAACTTACTGTTTTTAATCATTTCCAAAATCGAGCAAAACCAGCAGCAGAAGAACGACGTCGATTTCAAAGTAAAACAAGATTGTTTACGTATTGTATAAATACTCTATGGTAATTTGGAGTTGCCATACTGATATTTATTTGCCGCACTTTTCTGTCTCTACTTGCATTAGCCAGAATCTAGCTCCTTTTAAATTTTGCGTGTTAAGAGTTACGCTTCTACTGCGTCAACTATAATTAGAGTGCGTGTTATGAGTTATGCTTTTTACTGTGTCGAGTGTAATTCGAGTGCGTGTTACGAGATACACTTTTACTGTGTCCGCTGTAATTGGAGCGCGTGTGACGAGATACACTTTTACTGTGTCAACTGTAATTGGAGCGCGTGTTACGAGATACACTTTTACTGTGTCCGCTGTAATTGGAGCGCGTGTGACGAGATACACTTTTACTGTGTCAACTGTAATTGGAGCGCGTGTTACGAGATACACTTTTACTGTGTCCGCTGTAATTGGAGCGCGTGTTACGAGATACACTTTTACTGTGTCAACTGTAATTGAAGCGCGTGTTACGAGATACACTTTTACCGTGTCAACTGCAATCGAAGCACGTGTTACGCTTTTTATCCGGCGATTGTCATTTCGTAGTTTATCTTCTTCCATATTAATACTAAGTGCAGTTCTAAGATATGGCCTTTGCCTATTTGTTAGATAACTTTTTAGAAAATAATTTAAAGTAAAGAAATCATTAGTGATATTAAAATCGCTTTTTTAAACGCGTAGTTTTAATAGTACATTATGGTACTAGTGTGTAACATTGGTGATTACCGCCGAGGCGCCATTGAGACTCGAGCCGTAGGCGAGGGTCTTAAGAGAGCCGAGGACGGTAATCATCAATACACACGTGTATCATACGACGTTTTTCAACACACTTGTGAATAAAATAACAACAAAAACTCATTTTATTTAGTAGATAAAAAAAAGTTATATATGAGTGAAAGTTTTATTTATTAAACAGGTACGAGTTAAAATTATCTATTTAAATAAGAAGTTGCATGAAATGAGCAAGCAATAGTAACATTAATTTGTTTGGTCTATAGAGCACGATCTTTTTTTTTTTGAATAAAAACTTTTTTAAGAACAAAGCAACTCAACCAATAAAATTTAAAAAAAAAATCTATAACTCACTAGTGAGTTATAATGTTTTTTACTCACAGTTTGATAATGGGTGTCATTCTGTGCCTAATTGCGGTGACCATAGAGCCACTTTATGAGCAAGTGTGTTGAAAAAATATTTGTACAAACGATTTGAAAATGTATACCAGTATTTTTAGAAAGATTTTTTAATGCATTTATTAGTGTTTAAGTAAGATATCTTCGCAACAGTTCATCAGAACCACCCGATACTAGGTCAGCACCGGATCGCCTTGTTCGCGAGCTGTCCACGCGTGAACCACTCGGTGATTACAGTAACAGACTACTTGGTGATTTGTGGATCGTAAGACGTTCACTCGTTGACCACGCAAGGCTTACTACTGGTTGTCAACGTGGCGTCTAGAGATGCTACGAATAGTGGTCTGGCCGAATATCGAATATCGAAAATTCGGCCGAAGCCGATTATTCGACTACCAAATGTTCGGCGTATGACATGTGCAATTCGCGCGTAACAGCTTAGCATTGAAGCAATATTTTGTGAAGTATTTTCTTACGTTCTCGCGAATGATGGTTACACATATTTAAAACGTATTAACAATTTTAATTAATTTTTATTTGATTCTGACATTTTAAAAACTGACCGAAATTTTAATATTAAATTGAAAATTTTATTAAAATCGCATTTAACACTGTTAAAACGTAGTTGAACTATCAATTATTAATGGAAATACATTAAATTTTGAGTATAGCGTGCGGTTTTTTCAATATTCGATATTCGTCTGAATACCGATTAGTCGATAATTAGCCGAATGTTCGTCGCATCTCTAGTGACGTCCAATTGTTGGTGGCGGTGATTGTCGAATGCCGGGTGGCTCTAATGAGATATGGACCCTTAGTTGTACGGTTTTTTGTAATATGGCAACGTTGGTACTTTTTATTGGCTAACTGTTGAATTTGCTTCCATACCCCGTTCACGATAACTTGACGCGCAGGGGTTACTGACTCTGAAAAATATTGACATCTACAGCTAGGGTCAAAAACGCCTAAAATCGCAATAATTACTAAAAAAACCTTTATTTGAAGAAATAGGGACGTAATTACATTCCTTATACATTATTATACAATGAGCATATTTTGAGAATTTGTACGCCGCATTTCTAGTAAACAAGGTTTGCACTCAGCATATTGCTGTGCCGGAATTATATAGGACACGACGCTGAGTTTCAGTGCAAACCTTCCTTTTGGCGTAAGACCAAAACTACCTAATTTCGTTAAACTAATTCTACTTGTGTAATATTTAATTATAAAATCAAATTAATAAATTTAAATAAAACCAAGAATAAAATACTTTGTTACTTAAATGCGAAAATAAATACCCGTGTCACAACTTGTATCGAATCATCTATTCGAATACAACTCGATAGAGTGATTACCGAGTATTACCACATTCTGTGTGCCACGTCACTACCACGAGGCGACACTTGACATTTTACGTGAGTTTTGTGCTGTGCAGTTTTATTTTCTAAAAATGTGTAAAATTACTCTAAAATGAACAATAGTTGTAGGATATTGATAGTTTTTGAGTAGTAATTATGTGCTTTTGTGAGAATTGTGAACTGTGTAGTCAAATGTGACCTTTTGACTTGTCATAAGAACTCCTTGTTCGTGCCTACCCCGCGAGGGAACTGGCGTGAAGTTATGTATGTATGTATGTATGTATAAGAACTCCGATGAATGGCACTAGCTGATTACCTACAGTTCAGCTGTGCTACACATAGGCTTAATAAAATCAAGAAACTATATTCTAAACTAAGATCTGGCTTAAAGGCCTAGCTGCCAAGCCATAAACCTAAATAAATAATGACATTTTACTTGAATTTTTGGCCGGAACTAAAAGGAGATGTTGTGCTGTGCAGTTTTGTTTTTTAAAAATGTGTAAAATTACTTTAAAATGAACAATAGTTGTTGGATATTGATAGTTTTTGAGTAGTAATTATGTGCTTTTGTGAAAAATGTGAACTGTATAGTCAAATGTGGCCTTTCGAGTTTTCACAAGAACTCCGTTGAATGGTGTGGATTGTAGCCTACAATACAATTACGCCTGGCTCAAAGGGCTAGTTGCCATGCCATAAACTTAAAAAAAAAGACATTTTACTTTATAACCTATAAATATTTACTTTATTATTTATTTTACTGTAAAGAATATAAATTATTAAGAATAATTTACGTTTTATAATCTAAATATATATAATTGAAGTCCACGTATATAGTGACTCATCACGATATCTCAGGAACTATAATACCTATAGACTTGAAATTTGTCATGGACCTTCCTTTCGCCAAGTAGAGGTCAGCTAAGAACGGATTTTACGGCACGCGAAGCGGGCGGGTATCAGCTAGTAATCTATATTTATAACATGATATTACCGGGCATGTGGAAAGAATGCATGATGAAATAATGACTAAGCAGATATACAATGCAAAAGTGGATGGATGCAGAAGTCGTGGAAGGCCACGACACACCTTCCATGATCAAATCGATCGTGTACTAGCAGAAGGTGATGTCAGGAGCCTTAAGAACAGACGAGCGTGCATGAATGTCAAAGAAGCAAGCGAGGTGTGTAAGAATATGCTTACCCCGCAAGGGAACTGGCGTGAAGTTATGTATGTATAACATGATATTAAAGCTACGTTCTATTAAGGACCCAACCAACCCAAGTGGAACGGCTATTCGACCCACCTCTTGACATGGGTCGTTGTGAGCGTTGTGTGATCGAAAATGATGACGTCATCAGTGACGATTTCGCCACGACCACAACGAACGCGGTCGCCTTGTGGAACGGGTTACGGAGCATTTTGGGCGTTGTGAGCTAGTAGTGGAGCGCGCTGTAAGTGACGTTAGTTTTTAGAATTTGATAATCCCGCACGTTCAGTTATCGTGAACAGGGTATATAGTAATTAATTAGTAGCCAACAAAAATGTACCAAAAAAAAAAAACCACTTAATCGTAATTTTACTCATTAAAAACAATAGAAACCAAATCTGAACAGTATTAATTATAAGACATAGACGTGTATTTTTTAATATGTATTATTAAATGTATTCATTTTCTATTTATAATAACCATTAACATCTTAAAAAGGTCCTTCTGACTTTTTTCTAATTCACAAAAAATGATTTAATACCATATTTGACTTACTTTTGACGGCTTCTGTAGTTGAGCGCGCTAAGCCTTTGCCGGTCTAAAGATTTTTTTTTTTTAAATCTCAGCCGTTTCAAAAGCGCTAAACGCTGCGCTCCATATTTGAATATAGTTCGAAAAAGCGTGAGATTTCCCTAGAGGACATTGACTGTGTGACACCCCCCGCCCGCTATGACTAATCGTGGTATTTTGAAGAACTCCTTCCCCCCTGAACGGGTCACGTACTATGGGTACTTTCTCTTATGTGTATGTCCCATACATTACCGCACTTATGAAGATAAAAAAAGAATTACTTATATTACTATAAACCTTAATATTAATGTCACGAATGTTTCACAGAAATTTTGATTTGAATGAAATTTTTGATGTCCGTGCACTGTGTAACAAAAACCCCGTTGTTTTTAATAGAGGCCTTATAGATTGTCATGTGTTCGAAAACATCATATTAAATAAGTCGCCTAGTGCCTTATCGCCGTTTTCTGTATATTATTAATCATTCACTTACCCTACCATCGGTTGAATTTTGTCATTATTTGTATTATTGTAGCTTATGACAAATTTTAACCCATAGTAGGGTAAATGTACGGTCGATGAAATGTAGAAACTGGTCATTAATGATGTTAGCTTGGTAAGTTTATACAAGTTTTTATTTGTTTTGTATTTTATTTAAACTTATTATCAAGTAATAAGCGTGAGTCAAATCATAAGCTTTATTTTACTTACTTAAAAAACTTAATTAGGTTTTTTATATATATAAACCATAAACCTTCTGTGGAATATTATATAACTGATGTTGAAAACTGGGTAAAAATCCATTGAGTGGTTTAGGAGGAGTTTGCGGCTATACAGATAGACAGACAGACGCTGAAAACGACTTTATTTTATACTAATGTGAAGATAAAGATGTATCAAGTAAAAAATAATCTTAATAATTACAAAAAGTAATAAGTCATTGCGGGTTATTACTTTTTTAAGTTATAATATTCTCCTTTCATAATCAGGATACACATTATCTGACAATATAATTGTTATAGAATGGTCGATCATTGTCTTTGTAATGATTTATTTATAGTTGAGGAGTTTAGTTTGAAGATTGTTCCAAAATGGTAATACTCATGAATAGTTGCCACTGATAAAATGAATAATTTGTGGAACCATATTTAAAGATATAGAGAGAGAAAATTTGTGTAAAAAGCAATAGGGTACATGTCGGACAAATTGACACAGTTACTGTATATCATAACATCACTCTGTTGTTCGTGCCTACCCCGCAAGGGAACTGGCGTGAAGTTATGTATGTATGTATGTACTGTATATCATAAGTTCTCAATCTTAATTTGCCCACCGCCCATTTTGAAAATATTTTTTACAGGGGTCAAAGCAGCGCGTTGGTAGCACGTTTGGTGTTACAAATGTCCATAGGCCATGGTAATCGTTTTCCATGAGGTGGGCCGTTTGCCTGTCTAAAAAAATATTACGCAATACAGTGTTTTTACCAAATTGTTATAGGTGCATTAAATTGATTAAAATTTAAACACAATGGAGCTCGATTTTTGATATAAAATCGAATCAGTAATGCTTTGGGGCATCGCGAATTGAGCAATGATCGATTTGTCAGGAGTAAAATAAACCGTTGGACGGAGTATTAAAAAAAAAAAGAAAAAAGAACAACGGATTTTTTGTTACACACTGTATTATGAACTGTCTCTAACATGACTTACTTAAAACGGGTAGATTTAAGACTGTATATATAAAAGAATTAATTTAAGGCAGCTAATGTATTTTTTAGTGTTTAATAGTGAACTTAAATAAACTAAATAATATTTCAAATGAGATGATAATACGTCCATAATATACAGTGTTTTTTATTTATTTATATTAAATTCAGATTTAAGTAATCCAAAACATTATTATAATTCTTGTATTTATTATTTATGTAGTATATATAACAACGGCGAGGGGCCAGGTTCGTTTTTCATGTCAATGAATCAGCTGTTTGTACCTCGCACACTATTAAATTTATTACTAATCATCTAAAGGTTATTTTTAATAAATTCAAAATAAGAACGTTACTTGTTTCTAGTGGTGTGTAACTCCTGAGTGATTAACTCAAAAGATATATATCCGACGCGAAGAGTGATTAGATCTGTATATCACTTGCGTTCCAAATGTGTCTTTATATCTTTAACTCTTTAGTTCACTCCTGTTCCACGCGATGACTATAGATCCGAAGGAGAAGAAACTAGACTAGAAAGAAAAGAGAAAGAATGATTAGCTGATTAGCGTAGCTAGAACGAGGAAACCGAATATAATAGCAAGCCAAAATAAATCGTAACACTATGGTTTTATGGTGTAATTTTGTTTTAATGTAATTAATTTTATTATATTTTTTCACTCTGTTTATATTTTTTTCATATCAGTTTATCAGTATTCAGTATATCACTCACAGATAATAACTCATCTTGGCTGCAATTGACACTCACACTATTCACTGTAAAGATAAAGAGTTAAAGATATAAATTACTCTTTTCTTCTTGGTGAGTGATTTTTCCCATGACTACTTGTTTCCCTCTAGTCTTCAGATGAAAGCGTCCCCTCTTTCTCCCTTCATCCTTCAAAATCAACTGACATTTCGTAAGTCAAGTTAATGTCAAAATCAACTGACATTTTAAAAGTCAAGTTAATGTGAAAACCAGCTGATATTTTATAAGTCAAGTGAAATGATATTCTAGGCGTGATAATTAACAGGTTAGATATGACTTAGGGAATTTTTACAATTATATCTTCAATATTTATATGCGTAGTGCTGCATATGATATATATTATAACTAGCCGTCCCGGCAGACGTTGTTCTGCCCTGAAAAAATAAAATTTAGAACCCGATTCCAGCGCCACCTACTGGGTCCAAATGTAAGCTATCCTATCTTTCAAGTCTCATCAAACTGCACACGGTGTGCAAATTTGATTAAAATCGGTCAAGTAGTTTAGGAGTCCATCGCGGACAAACAACGTCACACGTAATTTATATATATTACTAGCTGTCCCAGGAGACGTTGTTCTGCCCTGAAGAAATAAAATGTAGAACCCGATTCCAGCGCCACCTACCGGGTCCAAATGTAAGCTATCCTATCTTTCAAGTCGGATCAAACAGCACACGGTGTGCAAATTTGATTAAAATCCGTCAAGTAGTTTAGGAGTACATCGCGGACAAACAACGTGACACGTAATTTATATATATTAAGACTAGCTGTCCCAGGAGACGTTGTTCTGCCCTGAAGAAATAAAATGTAGAACCCGATTCCAGCGCCACCTACCGGGTCCAAATGTAAGCTATCCTATCTTTCAAGTCGGATCAAACAGCACACGGTGTGCAAATTTGATTAAAATCCGTCAAGTAGTTTAGGAGTACATCGCGGACAAACAACGTGACACGTAATTTATATATATTAAGATAATATAACATATGCAGCAAACTGCGACATATATAACTATATAAAGGACGGCTGAGGTTGAGCGGGCTAAGCCTTTGCCGGCCTACCTCACTGCAACGCAGAGGCTCTGGGTTCGATTCCTGGTATAGTAAATTTCGGAAACGTATTTTCTCGGTTATTTACTATGGTTTGGGTGTCTGGGATTGGCCCCAGAGTAGTCCGTTGTATTTTACCCATAACACAAGCGTAACTTGCTTAATTTGGGGATATACAATGTGTGTTTGTCTGCCGATTATTATTATTATTTTCGGTATTAAAACTACGTAGTTTTACCGTGAAAGCTTAACGGACCGAATGGTCGAGTTGCTATCGTATTTTTTTTTATAAATGATAATTTTTTTTATTTAATAACTTGAGAAATGATTGGTCTCCGATACAAACTTTCAATCCGTTCTAGTTTTATTTATCTATCCCCCGTCTATCTATCTGTAAACTACAAAAATTGACGAAAATGCCAAATCACATAAAAACAAACTCTATCCTACTTTCTGGGATAATCTTTACATAAATCTATACCATTATCCGCAATGAAAATTATCCCTTGTCCACCCTCGGTATTAAAATTACATATTTACAGAACTTCAGTCAAATCGGTCCAATAGCTTTTCCGTAAAAGCATAAGAAACAGAGATACAAATATATTTTTATCCCGGAAACTATCCCATGTTTCAAGATAAAAAGTATCCTATGTTCATCCTCGGCATCGAAATATATATATATATATATATATATATATATATATATATATATATATATATATATATATATATGAGTTTCAGCCAAATCGGTCCAGTAGTTTTTCCGTGAAATTGAAACAGAGACAGACAGAGCTACTTTCGCTTTTATAGTATTAATAGGGATTATTCTGTTCGTGTCAATGTCATGGAACTCCTAAACGGTTGGACTGATTTAACTTAGTTCACAGCTGAACTCATGCTTACCGACCTCTCGGTTAAAAAAATTACATTAAAAAAGTTTTTTGATTATAAATTAAAATGAAACCTATCCTATGTCCTCTATCTTGGAACAAATCCAGCAAAATGAAAAAAAACATCAAAATCGGTTGAGTAGTTTCGAAAGTTTATCGTGGTCAAACACTATGACAGGGATTTTTTTTAATATATATAGATAGCTAGAAGAATATTGAAATTGGTCAAAATATTACGGTTAGTGTCAAGTGACACTTCTATGAGTCATGTCATAGTGACATAACACTTTTTTTTTAAGGCGGGGAAATGCTATTTACGCACAATACTGGGTCCTTTGCAAGGGATTAGACCATAGTTGATCATGAAGGCTTTCCCCTTTGATAAGGGGCAATCCGAACAATAATCAAGCCAGCTTGCGTGGAGACTCCGAGAAGTTGCACGGGCAACACCCACTACCTACTAAAACCACCCTCCTCCCATGTGCCCCGCGCTTTTTATGTAGGAAAGGCTGAGACTTAGAACGTAGTTACGCCCAGTCCAGTGACATAACACTTGTAAAAGCCATGTTTGCGATCAGAAGTTGTCATCTCATTTGGAATGTAATAGAATTAATAAACACACGACTTATGAATATTAACTATGAAACATTTCAACTTCTCTATATATAAATTATAGAAGAAGTATTGTGTTATATTAAATGACAATAGCCTAGTGTGAAATATAAATCTGTACAAGCACCCATTGTTTTCCCTTAGACAACCATTTTCGTACATTACAAACAGGAATTTTGTAATGCATTACACTGTTTAATGATGTTTAAGTGTCTTATGCCCGGTTTCCGAGATTACCAGTTTCGGGTTCAATAACAATTGATTCCATAAAGTTCTGTAATAGATAAATTTAGGTTAACTGTTAACGTACAACTAGTACCAAAACTCGCCATTAGATGGAACAGATAAACTACAGTTAAAAGTACCTCAAAAACCGGGCATTAGACAACTTAAGCCACGTTAGATATAACAGTAAAAAAGATTTATATAATAATCATTTAAACACTAACTAGATTTTTTTTCCAAAAATCTATCTTACAAGAAAAAACAAGGTATAGATCCCAAATTTTCATGTTGACCACAAATCTTTCTTCACTTGCGTTATATACATAAAATCAACAAAATGTTCATAAAATTACAAATAATACTCTTGTAGTTTTTTAAATTATTTTATTGTAAGTGAAATGACGATTTTTGTACAAGTATTCCGTGTAAATAAACATTTTTACAGTAGCTGTTTGTTTTATTCTGTGATTATCTTTAGTTTATGGTTTAGATTATTTTCAAATATGAGAGGGAAGAGGTAAGGAGAACCGTGTCATATGGGTGGAAAGTTCAAGTGTCCAGCAATAAACAATAAATAATAATTCAAAAATCCTCCGAAATGGCGCTAGCGTAGGCAATTGGTATGGTATGAATGTAGCAGTTGTTAACGGATTGAAGTATACCGAATTAGAAAATTTAATATTTTTAGTGACTACAGTAGTTGGTGATAATACACTATTAAAAACGTCAACTATTTACGTAGTACAAAATAATTTAGTACATACATTCATAACTTCACGCCAGTTCCCTTGCGGGGTAGGCACGAACAACAGAGCGCCATTTAGGCTTATTCTTACACACCTCACTTGCTTCTTTGACATTCATAACTCTTGTTATGTCGTCTCGTCTCGTCTGTTCTTAAGACTCCTGACATAACCTTCTACTAGTATACGATTAATTTGATCATGGAAGGTGTGTCGTGGCCGTGGTAATAATCTAGTAAATATTAAATAACCTCAAAAGAATTATTGTTATGTGAAAATGTGAAGAGTGATTTAATTTTGTGAACTTTGAATGATACGCTTAGTGATTTTTTAACATTTAATTTTATAAAACTAAAATGTTTTATAAGTCTATAAAACACTACTCTAATAACGTTTAGCGCTTTCTTCAAAATTCACCGTGATGCTAATGTGGTGCCACCCTAATTTAATGCATATCGTTGGACACTTCTTCTTAAAGGCCTAGATGCTAAGCCATAAACATTAAATAAAAAATGGACACTTCTCCATATACAACGATGGTTCTCCTTACCTATAACCTCCATATTTTCAAAGATAAAAATCTGTCAACAGAATACATCTCACGAATCAAGTCCTGCGACTAAAAATGGATTTAATTGTAACAGCCTAGTCGCGTTGTTAGGTTGTTTTTATCAAGTGTTTTATTTAAATGTAATATCATTATTCTATTTACCAATACTATTAAATCTGACTTAAAAAAGTATTTTATCTGTCTAACATTCTCTTGGATGATCGTAATGCCCCGTCTGCGAAAGTTCTTTCGTGGGACAGTAAAGCGAAGGCTGAATATTTAAATATATCTTTTAAAAAAATAGTTATTTTATACCTACTTATTTTTCCAAAAAATGTTTTTACTTCAAGAAGATATCCGATAATTTAATATTCTGCGTAAAACGAAACGTTTTCGTATCGTTCGGAAATTTTGATGCCGTTATATATTTAAATTAATGCGTATTATTACTTCGATTAAATTAAAACGCCTTAAAATATGTGGTTTCATTCTTGAATTTCGTGTGTAAACATTACCAAAATTCTTTAGTCTGCATTATAAATAGGTCATAGATTTAGTTATTATTTTAAGATAGTGCTAAATAAAAACAGTTTTGAAGTTTTTAGCGGGAGTTTTTTTTTCCTCTTTTCGAATAGCTTAGCGTTGAGCCCACTAAAAAATTTGATTTTGAATAGCTTATGCAACATATGCAATTTCATGATACAGAAGACGATTTGCGGGAGTTATTTTGTTCTGTTATGCATAATATGTAATTTAAAAAAGTACGAAATATCTTGTTTTGTGTAAAATGTCTCCTGTTTAATGAAAAATTATTTTTCCACTGCCACAAGAACTTTCTTGTATAGCATTTTCAGATTATTATAATTATAGGTACTGAATTTATGATTTGAGGATGGATTAGTCATAAATTATTTCATTTAGCGTCAGCTTTCGTCTGGTTCGTCTTAGTAACTCATGGCAGGTTACTACTTACTTTAATTTATCAACCGTTCATTTGCCTTAGTGTCGGTTAAAATTTAACATAAGCTGCAAGTAGTGTCAAAATTAAACCGATGATTAAGCAAGCGAATAAATAGTATGATATAGGAACCGAATGTTTGGTTGACAGTGGCGAGATGCGCAAGCAAACCGTGCTAACCCATATTTAAAAAAGACCTGTAAATTCTGAATTTCTGAACGTAAATAGCAATAATTGCTAATAAACATTGATTTTTTTGTTGATTTGTTTAATGTTAGCAAACTATGTACAAACTTAAAACGACGTGCTTTAATTAGTTATTAAAACTTATAAATACAATTAATATTTAATACTTTATATATTACTGTTCATAGAAGAAGAGATCGTTAAGAAACATAAAAATTATAACCTATAGGCTTCAAGTTTTTGTGACCATCTTCGGTTATGGCTGGTAAATTACTCGATTTTACTAGGAATGGTAAGTGTTTTTCGTATATATTTACACATAATTCAATTTATAGGTCCATTATAAATTTGTATCAGACACAAATTTGTACGTTAAATTTAAATATAAATACATATTGAATAGATTATTTAGAACCAGTAGATTTTAGAAATACAAGGCTTGTAAGTTTTGTTTTTATTAAATATAGCTTTCAGACTTTACAAAGACTACTTTTACAGGTGATAGTGCGCGTGTAGGAAGTCCTTTTTACAATTAGCCTACTCTCCTGCAATATGTCTTTGTGGGTGGAAGTATTATAATCATTTTTATTCACATAAGGGAGTTTTTGGCGGGAACTAAAAGGGGACATTGTACTATGCAGTTTTATTTTCTAAATATATGTAAGATGAACAATAGTTGTAGCGATATTGATAGGTTTTGAGTAGTAATTATGCGTTTTTGTGACTGAACTGTTTAGTAAATTGTGGCCTTTTGAGTTGTCACAAGAACTCCGTTGAATGGTGTCAGTCGAAGACCTACAATTCGGCTGAGCTATACAAAGACTTATACATGAGAATAAGCTGTATATACTAAGATTCTTTGTCTGCCATTGTGGCGAATACTACTACTCATTATTGGAGTATAGCCAACAGGCTGATGACCCACCCAATGGAAAGTGGTTACTGTTGCCTATGAACATTTGCAATACTAAAGTTACTATGAATGTGCTACCTGCGTAGAAGAGAAGACTGGAACCTGGCCATTAATGCCAGAACATAATTCAAGATTGTAATCGTAGCAATGCCCAACCACCTGGCTGAGGGTTATTTTAACTCAAATGCTCCATCCATGCAGTCAGCTGTCACTATCGGTTCACAGTTCACTCTGATATAGCACGAATTCATGTTTAAATTGAAATTGAAATGATTTGTTGTTGCTGTCTCGCTCTGTTTATGTGGGGTTTGTATGAAAGAAAAAATTCTCTTTATTTTGATATATGATAAACGTTACAATGCGGTAAGTTTAAGTTTGAACCTGAACCTCATATGAGGTCCTCAATAAGAGAAAGAATCTGAGCTTGTGGGTTAACACTTTATACAACAGGTTGTTTGGTTGCTAGAATTGATATTCTTTCTATTCTCTACTCTCATCTATACATATAATAAAACTGTAGAGGTCGAATTTCTGTATAATGAAAAAAATTTGCTAAAAACCAAGTCAGGGGGATGTAAGAAGTGAAATAGAACTAATTTAGGTTTTTTTCAAATTTTTTGTTTCTCTGTTTGTCTGTCTGTTTGTACAGGCTAATCTCCGAAACGACTAGACCGATTTAAATGAAATTATGGTGGTAGCTTATATCCCTGGTCAACATATAGAATACTTTTGATCCCGAAAAATTAAAGAGTTCCCATGGGATAGTTAAAAAACCACACCACACGGATGAAGTCACGGGCATCAGCTAGTACCAAATAAAAATATAGATGGAGCCTATATGAACAAAAGCTTCAAATGAAGTAAAGCATTTTATAATAACATTTGTGTCTAAACTTGTGTAATACACATGTGGTTAAAAATAAGGGGCCACAAATTAATTACATACACATCATTTTGAAGATTTGTGATACCTCGGCCCCCCTCTTCTCTTATGTAAAATTCAATCTCGTTTTTCCAAAATAATAAAATATTGTTAGAAAAAGATTTACACTAAAACTCACAGTTTAACGTAAATTATAGATTTTTATTCTTTAGCAGATAAATTACTTTACACTCCTTCATTGATATCAGATTATCTTTATATAATACTAGCGGCCCGGCGCAGTTTCACCCGCGATTTGTCCCGCTCCCGTGGTATATAGCATCATGCCATATAGCCTATGACACTCCCTGTTAATGTAGCTTTCCAACAGTAAAAGAATTTTTTAAATAGGTTTAGTAGATCCAGAGATTACCCCCTACAACGTCACAAACTCACAAACTTTACCGCTTTATAATATTAGTATAGATTAAATTTCGACTTGTAAAATATTATGTAAGAATGGGTTTTGCCCAAGACAAGGGCATGAGAACAAGACATTACCCAAGACAAGGGATCCTTACATAATTAATTAATGGGGGCCATTGAATGGCTATAGTTAATGAATAAGGGCCACTATATCTACTGGGAACCGCTCCACATTTATTAACACTAATTCAATTAATTTGAATTAAACTGAGTTCTCATAATGCACTGCAGTGTGATCTACATACTATTCTTAGATTGGCATCTTTTAGTGGGCTACATTTTGAAAATCCAACTTTCTGTTTAGGACTTTATCTCAATTTTTCATGTTTTTGAACTCGTTGACTAGACTATAAGTCTACCGGGTCAGGAACTCCCGCATCCGCGGCAGTTCATGTCCGTGACATAGCAGACAAATTGCAAGAGTGTCGCTTACGTTGGTATGGCCACGTTTTACGGAGACCGGCTAATTATGTGGGGAACAAATGTCTAGCCAGGTCGCCTCCGCCAGGTCCCGGTCGAAGGGGAAGCTCCAAGAAATGTTGGCTTGACGTTGTGAATGATGACATGCGTACCAATGGTTTCAAAACGGGGGATGCTGAAGACCCCGCGAAGTGGAGTAGAAAAAGTAGGAAAGCGAAGCCTGGGCGTTGGAGTGAACGCTTCGAACGCAACCGGGAATTAACGCTCGGATGATGATGATGATGATGACTAGACTATAAGTGTCTAGTCTATCAATAATTTACTAATGTTCGGTCCTTGCCTAGTATAAGGTAGGTAGAACATCCCTCCATCAATTTTGCTGTCTACCTTTTTTCAGTGTGAGGCGACGGCCAATGCACAGCAGGGTAAGGCAGCCATTTTGGGTTTCAATTGGACCTACTTATGCAAAACAGAACCAATCCACAAACATGCCAAAATTGGGTTAAGGATGCAGAAGACTTTCAAAATGCACCTTCTATCGACTCAATAAAAATCATAACGAGAAAATATAATGTACAATATTCTAAATGTTTTTTCCAAAATATAGACATATTTATTTGTACGCAAAATTTTAATAAAAACGGCTTTTTCTCAAAACTGTCAGTATGTGGGTTGGTTCCATTTTGCATAAGTAGGTCCAATTCGCTGTCAACGTTTAACGAGACCACAACGCGCCGTGCGCTCATCATTTTTTGAATAATATTCATTAGACTTACTGTGATTACTGGCCATGCCAAGAACTGACTATATGTGCTTAGACTTTGTCAAAAGTGTTAGCTTTAAGGTGGAGTTTAATGCCGTTAATGTTACTGTGTGCAACCTGAACCGAGGAGGGAGGTATACTTACCCCTACGACAACCCCTAAGGTCCGGAGGTTTTAAATTTTAAAGCTGGTTTTTGGGTTATTTTGGCTCTTTTTGTGTTGATTACTGGCTTTTTTTTTAACTTTGAAAGGATTTTTCAATTACGGACCTATGATGGAAGTGCAACATTAGCGAAAAAATCAGTGAGAATAAGTGAGGTTGCGTTTATTAAAAAAAAAAAATTTCAACATCTCCGGACCTTAGGGGTTGTAGTAAAGGTAAGTATGCTTCCCTCCCTCCCCACTTCACCACCCCACTACTTAAAATTCCTGTATAAAGAAGCTATACATTTACCTATCTCTCATACAATCCATTACAAAATGGACCAGCACTTTATCCGTTGGCTATAGTGCCCCACAACTAAGCTATTTTTCTATTATCTATGTATATGTATATTTAATTAGTGCCCGCGACTTCGTCCATACTTGCCTTGAAATTTCCACGTTGTTCCCGGTATGCAGAGTACCGCAGCATTTAAAGAAGAATGTGGGCTATTGTTTTAGTAAAAACTGTGTCTGAATAAGCTAATTTTTAAATTATTCTCAGATAAATTTCAGCTGGATTCCCAGGGTAAAAAGTAACGCAGATTTTAAGTCTAAGAATCTGCTGTCGACCATCGAAATCGGCCCAGTAGTTTTTACGTGAATCCCGAACAAACAGACAAGAAATCTGAAAAAAAATTGTATTCTGTTCTCCGTTGTTTATGAACAAAATATATAGTTTCAATGTACAGACAGGGTATGTTTAGTATGTTACAATATTGTAGATATTAATCTGGACTCACCATATCAACACTTCAATTCCTACAAAACCTCATTTAGACTGGTTACTAACACTAAAGAGTTATTTATGTTTCAGATAACTTTGATACACGGGTAAGTAAGTATTGGTAGATTAAAAAAGTGGCCACAACAGAGTGAAATTCGCACCTAGTGCTATAATATACTATTATGTCCAAATTTAAAAGATATTTTTTTATACATACAGTGTAAACTCTATATAACGACACCGAAGGGACTGTGCATTTTATGGCGTTATAGAGTTGTCGTTAAATGGAGAGAATTCTGTTATTTTTGTCTGACGTCTTTTGCTGCACCAGTAATTTTGTTGTATTTGTTACTTATTCATATCTTGCGATATTGAGGCATCTTGGTGATAAAGGAAGTACTTAGAATTTTCGGTATGCATGATGCCGACAGTCGAGTTTATTACGGGCTAGGTTAATAAAGCGATTAAAGAACGTACACAGCTGCGCAGCTTTTACTAATTTTGGCAACTTAAAGGGTACTTTTTATTACTTAATTGTTGTCATTATTGGTAGTGTTAAACACTTCTTTAAATATTAGTTTGTTGTGGACTGGAAATATTTTAATTATAAATGAAAACTGCACGTGCTTAATATAATGACGATTTTAATAATAACGGAGGGAAAATATAGAAAAAAAAACAAAAGAACATCTATGGTCTAAATTCAAACATTTACTATATTTGGTGGCCAGTATTATGCCACACCAAATAAATAAAAACTGTTTTGTTGGAGATTCCAACAGATACTGTAGAGTATGTATGGAAGACAAGCTAAACCAACCAAAGCCAAATGATTTCGACGCTTAAGGGAGTTTGTCGTTAAATCGAGTAACGTTATATGGAGTTTACATTGTATTTAAAAAGCCAAGATCATTCATCGTCCAGTCACAGTCATTGCATTCATGAACCCAGGGGTCCAATTCTGCTATTTCAATATCTTGGTGTTGTGAATATATTCAAAGTACGATTCTATTGCCTAATGTAGACTGTTCGGATACTGTATACCTCAGTTTGGTAGATGTTAAAAAGAATCAAGAAAATTAAACAATTTTTCATATAGCAATCCATGTTTGCGAATCAAAACATGTAAACGTATTGTTCCAACATCTGTAGTCTTCTGTAGACATGTACGAGTACAACGTTTTTGTGTTTGTTGGGGGTACCCCGTACGCGATGGAGGAGCGTGATGGAATGCTCCTCCGTCTCAAAGGAAGATCTTCCAGCGAGGCTAATGTTGTTCCTCGCAAGCCTAGGGCCATCTGTTATAGTTGAAATTTTATATATATATATTCTTTGTATGTTTCGGGAAACGTTTGTGACATCAATTATTGCACAGCGCCATCTATTGGCTTGTAAGTGTTCCACTACATGTTTGACCCAAATATTTACAAAGATAGACATACATATTATCACGCCTGTTTCCCATGGGGATAGGCAGAGACTGTAGATCTCCACTAGCGACGATCCTGATAAACGACTTTCGCTTCATCTACTTTCATTAACCTCTTCATACTTGCACTTTTATTTGATATGTTTTTTACCTGATCTCGTTTTAACACTTCTGTTATTTGATCAGTTGTATGTCGTGGTCTACTGATACCAACTCTACCATTCACAATGCTTCAGTTCCAAGGAACACCCCTTACGACCTCTAAGAGTATTAGGATCCTTGGTGTCGACATTGCAAACGATGTACAGTTCAGGGGCCACCTTGAAGGCAAGGCAAAACTTGCCTCCAAGAAGCTGGGAGTGCTAAACCGGTCCAAGCAGTATTTCACTCCGCGGCAACGCCTTGTGCTTTACAAAGCCCAGGTGAGGCCGCATATGGAGTACTGCTCACACTTGTGGGCCGGGACACCCGCCTACCAGCTAAACCCCCTGGCCAGTATTCAACGTCGAGCCGCTCGCGTTGTCGACGATCCCATACTCGCAGACGGTTTAGATACGCTTGGCCTTCGGAGAGACTTCGCGTCTCTCTGCGTATTCTACCGACTTTACAACGGAGAGTGTTCCGAGGAACTGTTTAGAATGGTGCCTTCGTCTTCTTTTTATCACCGCACCGCACGCCATCGGCTGGGCGTTCATCCCCACTTCTTTGAGCCGCTTCGCTCTTGTACGCAACGGTTCTCTAGAACGTTCCTCTTGCGTACCGTGGGGATTTGGAATGAGCTCCCAGCCGAGGTTTTCCCACAGCGCTACAACATGGGGTTTTTTAAAAAGGGTGTCATAAAATTTCTTTGAGGCCGGCAGCGCGTTAGTGACACCTCTGGTGTTGGAAACGTCCATAGGCGACGGTAACCGCTTTCCATCAGGTGGGCCGTCTGCCTGTCTGCTACAGCTCCAGCGATTAAAAAAAAATGCTGTAATACACTTGTTTTGTGATTCTATTTTCATCCATCCTTTCTACATGCCAAAACCACCTTAACATTCCTTTTTTAACTCTTGTTATTACATCTTCTTTCAATCCACAACGTTCCCTTGTTACACTATTCCGTGTCATATAATTCATGCTTACCTCACATATACTTCTCAAAGCTCTCATTTCAACTGCATTTATTCTACTTTCATGCTTCTTCTGTCACACCCAACTCTCACTGCCGTACATTACTGTTGGCAGAAACACCCCTTGATGGAGAGACAAGCGTGCCTTTACAGACACTTTTTGGCTTTTCATAAAAGAGTTTAGCGCTCCATTTACCGTATTTTTTTTTTCTTCGCCTTCATCATAAGTCAAGATAGAGGTCTTTTTATTCTTTTCTTTTTTTATTTATCTTATTACTACTATACACAGGGTAAGGGGTTCTTTATATCTTATTTTATCTTACTTTTTTTTTTAATTATTATTATTATTATTATTTATTTATTAATAATAATCGGCAGACAAACACACACATTGTATATCCCCAAATTAAGCAAGTTACGCTTGTGTTATGGGTAATATACAACGGACTATTCTGGGGCCGATCCCAGACACCCAGACCATAGTAAATAACGGAGAAAAGACGTTTTCCGAAGTTTACTATACCAGGAATCGAACCCGGAGCCTCTGCGTTGCAGTGAGGTAGGCCGGCAAAGGCTTAGCCCGCTCAACCACAGAGGCCGTCTTTCTTTTCAAAACTCTTATATCTATTACATTTGGTAATAATTCTCCATTTACCGTATTACGTGCAATTACTCTTCTTTCGATGTCACATTCATGCTTTCCGACCCTGGTAAACATGCACCCTAGAAAGACAAAGAGATATTGGAATTAATAGAATACTAAAAGTCGGGCAAAGTTACAATTGCGATGATAATGTCCAGCGATTTTGTCGTGATGGTAGTAGCAGAATTGGCCCCCAGCACGCCAGTACTTAGTGATGCACTTACCCGTACATCTTAGTTTTTTTTTTCTAAATTACAGTCTTGTCCGCTTCTAACCTTATTCATAATACAGTGCATTTCATTTATTATTACGACCTTGTAACTTGTAATCTCCTTTGAAATGTTAAATTTATTTCTCTATTGTGTAATATAATATAATTTTCAACACACTTGCTCATAAAGTGGCTCTGTGGTCACCGCAATTAGGCACAGAATGACACCCATTATCAAACTGAGAGTAAAAAACATTATAACTCACTAGTGAGTTATAGATTTTTTTTTAAAATTTTATTGGTTGAGTTGCTTTGTTCTTAAAAAAGTTTTTATTCAAAAAAAAAGATCGTGTTCTATAGAACAAATAAATTAATGTTCCTATTGCTTGCTCATTTCATACAACTTCTTATTTAAATAGATAATTTTAACTCGTACGTGTTTAATAAATAAAACTTTCACTCATATATATAACTTTTTTTATCTACTAAATAAAATGAGTTTTTGTTGTTATTTTATTCACAAGTGTGTTGAAAAACGTCGTATGATACACGTGTGTATTGATGATTACCGTCCTCGGCTCTCTTAAGACCCTCGCCTACGGCTCGAGTCTCAATGGCGCCTCGGCGGTAATCACCAATGTTACACACTAGTACCATAATATACTATTATATATCTAATATACATTTAGTTTCACTTACTTTTTTATGATTTCAAATATTTATTGTAATACTAAAAACTAAACTATCCTATAAATAAACCTAACTTAAAAATATGTAGATAGATAGATATAACACTTTATTGCTCACCAAATATACAATATCAAAAATGTACAATTACAATATTGTCATGGTAGAAACAATGGGCGGCCTTATCGCTTAAAGCAATCTCTTCCAGGCACCCTAACTTAAGGAATGGTTTAACCCAATCTGGCGATGTAGGTGCTGCAGATTATTAGGTCAGACAGATAGAGTGAAAGTCGCATTTTTTTAAAGATTATGAATTTTTATATCTATAAACTTGATAAATGATTGATCCCCCATACAAAATTTAATACCTTATTTCAACCCGTTCTAGTTTTATTTATATAACTAAATATTGTGTAAACTACACAAACGACCAAAACTACCAAACGTACTAAAACTACCGAAACTACCAAATTACCAACCAAAACTACTAAAACCAACAACTAAAACTACCACAACTACCTAAATTGCCACAACTATCAAAACTACCAAAACTACCACAACTATCAAAACTACCACAACTACCAAAACTACCAAAACTACCACAACTATCAAAACTACCAAAACTACCACAACTATCAAAACTACCAAAACTACCACAACTACCAAAACTACCACAACTATCAAAACTACCGCAACTACCAAAACTACCACAACTATCAAAACTACCAAAACTACCACAACTATCAAAACTACCAAAACTACCACAACTACCAAAACTATTAAAACTACCAAAACTACCACAACTATCAAAACTACCAAAACTACCACAACTACCAAAACTACCACAACTACCAAAACTACCACAACTATCAAAACTACAAAAACTACCACAACTATAAAAACTACCACAACTATCAAAACTATCAAAACTGCCACAACTATAAAAACTACCAAAACTACCACAACTATCAAAACTACCAAAACTACCACAACTACCAAAACTACCACAACTATCAAAACTACCACAACTATAAAAACTACCAAAACTACCACAACTATCAAAACTACCAAAACTATCAAAACTACCACAACTATCAAAACTACCAAAACTACCACAACTACTAAAACTACCACAACTATCAAAACTACCACAACTATCAAAACTACCACAACTATCAAAACTACCAAAACTACCACAACTATCAAAACTACCACAACTATCAAAACTACCAAAACTACCACAACTATCAAAACTACCAAAACTACCACAACTACCAAAACTACCACAACTATCAAAACTACCGCGACTACCAAAACAACCGAATATACCAAATCGACCAACCAAAACTACCAAATCTACAAACCAAAACTATCACAACTATCAAAACTACCACAACTACCAAAATAACCAAATCTACCAACCAAAACTACTATAACTATCAAATTTACAAACCAAAACTACCACAACTACCTAAACTACCACAATAACTAAATCTACCAATCAAAACTACTACAACTACCAAATCTACCAAATCTACAAAACAAAACTACCACAACTACCAAAACTACTACAGCTACCAAAACTATCACGACTACCAAAACAACCGAAACTACCAAAACTACCAGCATAAACTACCGAAAATAGCAAAACTACCAACCAAAACTACCACAACTACCAAAACAACTAAACTAAACAAAACTACCTAAACGACCAAATTGACCAAAATAAACAAAATGACGAAAATGGCCAACCACAAATAAAAAACCTATCCTAGTTTTCGGGATAAACTTTACATAAATCTATCCCAAAATCTATCCCATTATCCGGGATAAAAAGTATCCCTTGGGCACTCTCGGTATTCAAATTGTATATGTACCGAGTTTCAGCCAAATCGGTCCAATAGTCTTTCCATAAAAGGATAAGAAACAAAAAGACAAATATATTTTTATCCCGGAAACTATCCCATTTTTCGGGATAAAAAATATCCTATGTTCATTCTCGGCATCGAAAATATATATATACTGAGTTTCAGCCAAATCGGTCCAGTAGTTTTTCCCTGAAAACGGAACAGACAGCTAGTTAGCGTGCGGAGGTTTCAAACGTTCCTATCCGCGCGTTATGGCCGCACTACGAGCCTAGTCAGCAAGCGACCTAACGCGCGGGTGGCGGGGATAACAAACCAGTTCGGTCTTGTCGCTCGGCGTGTGCGCGGCTGCATATTGTTTGTTGTAAAATGGCGGTATATACTGAATTGTTTATAAGTGCAATTCAATCTAAACCACCTATATGGCAAGAACA
Organism: Dendrolimus kikuchii; assembly: GCA_019925095.2. Taxonomy (NCBI): domain Eukaryota; kingdom Metazoa; phylum Arthropoda; class Insecta; order Lepidoptera; family Lasiocampidae; genus Dendrolimus; species Dendrolimus kikuchii. Next base: position 2,351,479 of record CM034415.1, on the reverse strand, counting down.
ATTTCTCCGCAGGACTAATACTTTTGCGAAAGTTTGATTTTAGCTGATATTTTGCTTAGGATGTAGTCGAATCTTGACACGGACATTCGAGTGTACTCGAAAAATTGTTTAGGGTATAACCTCAATTCTTCATACAAATTAAAAAATTCACCACATTGTTCTCTGTTTTTATTTATTTCGTGTACACCATCTCTAATGTTCAACACCTCCCATCTCAGAATCGGACTGTCTAGTAAAAATACCAAATCCTCGTCCATAGTTTGCAATACCTGACATACAGCGAACCGCTACGAGAGCTAGCGGCTCACTGTGGCAACCGCACGCCTCCGCTTGCCGCGTCCGCCTCAGGCCCCCGTCACCGCGCATTCAGTGTGGACGCACACAGAGACGCATGTTTGACCACAAATTGTACATATATTTCTTAATATATATATATTCATTTCACGAGACTTCACTTATAATATCCTTACAAAAACAGAGAGGACTAAAATAATTAATAAATTTTCTTGCCATGGGATGTGTGAGTGCAAAATTAAAAACAAAAATTTATATCTGAAATCCACTGTAGTTATAGCCTTTTAGAGTTATGCTCCTTAAAAAAAGAGTTAAAAAAATTATTATTCATAAACATATTCAAAATGCAATTATGAATAATAGTTTACTAACTTCTTTTAAGGAGATTACGAACCTCATATAATTATGAGTAAGGTAAGTCCCTGTGAGTCTTGTCAAGTTAATCATACCACACTACATAGATAACCTTTGTCAAGTTTTGTCTTTGAAATTTATATTTTATCCTTTTTTTTGTTAAAAGATTAATTTACCAAATTAGATACTAGTTCTTTTGTTGACACACGAAATATCTATGTTTATGCCAAATTTCAATTATCTAACTTTAATTGTTTCTGAAAACAATCTGGTTTGTCCATGGTCTGTTTACCTTTATCGTGAGTTCATCTATCTATCTATCATTTAAGAGCTGTGCTCTTGTCGGTGGAGCCTCCTCCAATCTTCTCTATTATGGGCCAGTTCTTTTACTTCTATGTAAGACACGATACCCACTTCTTCACCCACGTGAATTCATATGTTGTTTATAATATAAATAACAATTTTTATACATACATACATAACTTCACGCCAGTTCCCTTGTGGGGTAGGCACGAACAAAAGAGTGCCATTTAGGCTTATTCTTACACACCTCACTTGCCTGTTTGACATTCATAACTCTTGTCATGCAAGCTCGTCTGTTCTTAAGGCTCCTGACATCACCTTCTGCTAGTACACGATCAATTTGATAGTTTTTATAAATATGTATATATATATATATTTAAATATATATAGTGTATTATGTATAATTTTCATATTGAGCAAAAAATAATTGTAATTCGTCACGTCAATTGAACAAGATATACATGTCATAGACAATGGGCCAGAGCAATTATTTTTAAAATTTCAGTCTGATATTTCAAAATAAATGCCATAATTTAAGCAAAACACACTATTATCGTACCATACTTGTCCGCAAGTTTCACACAAATAATCACCTGATTGGTATGAAATTTTGTTAATGGTTATTTCATATTTTGCTAGATTTAGAAGTTATGATTACGAAGTCCAAGACCCGCATGCGTGTTTAGTGTATTAGATTTTCTATAATAACAACACGGAGAGGGAGGAGATATAGGAAGTGATGATATAGAAAGGGAGAAATGGCATAGGAAGGGAGAGATGGTATAAAAAAAGGGAGACACGGCATGAAAAGGGAGAGTTGGTTTAAAAAAGGGAGACATGGCTTGGAAAGGGAAAGATGGCATAAAAAGGGAGACATGGCATAGAAAGGGAGAGATAAAATAGAGAGTGAGAGATTTCACAGAAAGGGAGAGATGGTACAGAAAGGAAGAGATGAGAAAGAGGGGGAAATGTAAAAATAATATATACAATTCGAACTCTAATGTTTAATGTTAAAACAGGCTTCAAGTGGTGTTAGTTCAACGACAGACTTCATAATGCCACAGGAGGAAACGGTGGTGCAGAAAAGGCCACATCAGACCAAAGACAAGAATTGTAAGTAGTTCTTTTTTATCATATTTTTTTATTTTTTTTTATTGCAGGAGATCAGCAGACAGGCAGACGGCCCACTTGATGGAAAGCGGTTACCATCGCCTATGGACATTTGCAACACCAAAGGTGCTACAAATGCGCTGCTGCTCTCTTAAGGGAGACTGGAACCTGGTCACTAATGCCGGAACACAACTCAAGGTTGTTATGGCGATATACTTTAGACCAGGGGTGGTAGCCATCCAGTCGGGCAAATGCCCTACCACCTGGCTGTGGGTTGCTTTGTCGCCTCTTACAACAGGCCACCCTAACGCAGGAACTTGTATTCTTTCTCCGTTCCTGCACGGATAAATGACGATATTATATGTGCTCCATTATACAACTCTCCTACAGAGAGCGTTTGATGTTTTAATTAGATTTACTTATAGATGGAGAACCACCGGTGAAGATACCAGCTCTGACAATACCCATCGGGACTGGATTCAAATGGAACTTGCAGGTTTGTCATATTCACTTCACTTCGCTATTGGCCGGTTTCTATCTCTCGCTATCGATTCGCCAACCGCCATTCGTCCAACGTGGACGAAGTCACTGTCGAATCCTAGTAATAAGATATTGATTGCAGACCCTGATGACTGCCGCCACGGCGGTGGAGTCCGGCGCGAAGTCCCCTGTCTCCGCCCTGAACGAGCTTGGATTGAAGGTGTCGTATAACGTGCTGAGGCAGGGCGGGCCGGCGCACTGCCCCAGCTTCACGGTCGCCGTCACGGTGAGTATCGGTGGCAGTTGCCTCTGACAAATAAAACTCGATGTAGACACTATGACTTATTTTTGGCGTTACTTACAATTAAATTAAGACTAGATTAAGAGGTCGTGGAAGGCCACGACACATCTTCCATGATCAAATTGATCGTGTACTAGCAGAGGGTGATGTCAGGAGCCTGAAGAACAGACGAGCGTGCATGACAAGAGCTATGAATGTCAAAGAAGCAAGTGAGGTGTGTAAGAATGGGCCTAAATGGCGCTCTGCTGCTCGTGCCTACCCCGCAAGGGAACTGGCGTGAAGTTATGTATGTATGTATATAAAATTACATATTATATTGCAAACATATTAATAACACGCTTAAGATCGTAAAATGCAGTTTTATTTTGTTGCCAATTACAATCTATATCAATATAAGAAGCTGAAAAGTTTGATTGTTTGCTTGAACGCGCTAATCTCAGGAACTAATGGACTGATTTGAAAAATTCTTTCGGTGTTAGATAGCCCGTTTATCGAGGAAGGCTATAGCCTATATATCATCACGCTAAGACCAATAGGAGCGGAGCACCAATGTTTCAAAATCGGGTTTTTTTTCGCGGGCAGAAGCTAGTAGTATAATAATTTGAGAACAGTTAACCGTCGGTGTGTTCAGGTGGCCGACATGACCTTCGAGGGATGGGGCAGCAGTAAGCGCGAGGCGCGCGCGAATGCGGCCCGAATGTGCTTGGGGGCTCTCCTGGCCAGGGTCGGCAGGGTGCTGCCGACGCCGCCCAAGAACCACGACTTCACCAGCGACCAACCTTCCAGGACTGGTGAGGGTCCACGCTTTTTTTTTATTTTATTTTTTATTGCAGGAGTTCAGCAGACAGGCAGACGGCCCACTTGATGGAAAGCTGTTACCATCGCCTATGGACATTTGCAAACCCAAAGGTGCTACAAATGCGCTGCTGATTTCTTAAGGGAGACTGGAACCTGGTCACTGATGCCGGAACACAATTCAAGGTTCTTACGGCGACATACTTTAGGCCAGGGGTGGTAGCCATCCAGTCGGGCAAATGCCCTACCACCTAGCAATTTTATTCATTATTTATTACTCCGTCTGTGTCTGTCCAGGGGCCCAATTCTGCACATTTCAATGTCTTGGCGTTGCGAAATTGCGATACTGTCATAAATTTTATCCGTGCAGGAACGGAGAAAAAATACAATTTCAGCTGGTAGGGTATTTGCTCATTTGGATGGCGACCACATCTGGTCTAGAGTATGCCGCCATAACAACCTTGTGTTGTGTTCCGACATTAGTGACCAGGTTCCAGTTTCCCTTAAGAGAGCAGCTGCGCATTTGTAACACCTTTGCTGTTGCATTGCTAACCGCTTTCCATCAAGAACTCTTGCAATAAAAAAACAATAGCAAAATTGGGCCCCTCAAAATTCCCAATCTTCAGTGTGTTCGATGTCGGACTAGCAATATTTTAGATACTTAAATTATAACTATTTTCATACACAAATACACCACAGACGACCCAAACGACTTCGCGTTTAAATGGCAGCCATTTTGTTGTCGTCCTCAAAAGTCTAATCATATTGACTCTGCTCTCTGGCTACGTTCCATTGGGGACTCACAACGACCACGTTCACGACCGCGATATTACCCGTTCCACTTGCTTGCCAGCGTTACAATCGTAAACCCAAATGGAACCGCTATTCGACCAACCTCTTGAAATGGGTCGTTGCGAGCGTTGTGATCGAAAATGATGACGTCATTAGTGACGTTTTCTCCACCACCACAACGATCGCGGTCGCCTTGTGGATCGGCTAATTGAGCATTTTGGGCGTTGTGAGCTACTAAGGGAAAGCCCTGTCTATGACATAATATAATGCACACTAGCACCCAGAGTTGTGACATTGACAACTGACAGATGTACATTGCCACTCTAAAAAATAAGTAATTCGGTTATTAACTAAAAATTACAACTTCGTAGAATTATTATCGATTTAAAAAAAAGGGAGAAAGAAAATAATGATTAAATAAGCCGTGGTAATTTAGTGGCTAGCGCATGCGTCCGAAACTCAAAGGGCGCGGATTCGAATCATGGCCAGAAAAAATCCATCATTTAGGCAGTTTTCTGACCTAATAAGCATATTGTTAAGATTACCAGGTGCCAACGGTGAAGGAAAACTCGTGATAAAACCTGCACATCGAGATAACCTATGTGTCAAACCCGGCAGGAATGGTATACATTTTTTATTTATTACTAGCTGTGCCCGCAACTTCGTCCGCGTGGATCATTTTTTTCGCGGAACCCTAAAAAAAGTAGCCCAAGTTACTCCTTATAACATCTGCTATCTACTAGTGAAAGGCCCGTCAAAATCCATCCCGCGGTTTCAGTGATTAGCCGGAATATCCAGACAGACAGACAGTCATAATCTAAAAATTGCATTTTCCGAATATTCTGATCCGAATTATCCCCCTGATTTTTTTCTAAATGTGTGCATACATTGGTTTCATATTCAACAGTCTCGAAGACTTGTGTATATGCTCGACGTTTTTGTACTGTAGTTTCAGAATTCCAATGTTTGGTGGCGAGGATGAATTCAACTGCCAATGCGGCTAAACCAGAGAGCGCGGCTGGCCAAGGTGAGCTCCACTCAACCTTCGGCCGCTCGTCTCAAAATTTTATTGCTTCTCTCAAATTCTATTTCCTTTTATTTAACTATTGTTCTTTTTTCGCATCTCTGTATCGCTTATCTGAATTTTCAGGTGCTCTTCTTAACTTCCGATTGCTCCTTTCAACTTTCGATCGCTCCTCACAACTTTTGGTTGCTCTTTCAAATTTTTTATTGCTTCTCTTACATTCTATTGCTTTATTTACCCATTCTTCTTTTTTTACAACCCTGTATCGCTTATTTCAATATTCAGTTGCTCTTCTTAACTTCCGATCGCTCCTTTCAACTTTCGATCGCTCCTTACAACTTTTGGTTGCTCTTTCAAAAATTTTATTGCTTCTATTACATTCTATTGCTTTATTTAACCATTGTCCTTTTTTTACAACCCTGTATCGCTTATCTCAATTTCCAGTTGCTTTTCTCAACCTGCGATCGCTCCTCTTAACTTTCGATCGCACGTCACAACTTTTTGATCTCTCTTTTCTATTTTCTATCTTCCCTCCCGGTTTTCGATCGGTTCTCACAACTTTCGATAGGTGTTTCAAACTTACTATCGCTCCTCTTAAACTTTAGCTGTTGTTTTCAAGCCCCTATCGCTGTCTCAACTCAACTTTCTATTGATTCTTTTAAACTTCTACCGCCATTTTTATTTATTTTTTCCACCCTTCTCTTTCAATTTTTATCGCTCCTTTCAAGCTTCTCTCGCTCTTTTTAACATTTTTTTTGCTATCGCTTCCCATAATATTTGATCGCTCCTCCTATCATTCTGTCGCTACTCTCAACCTTCGCTCTTTCTAATCATGTATATGTTATTTCCAGGTCGCCCTGCTCCCCCTATACCTCCTGGGCCTTCCCCCTCTCTGTTCGGAGTGACTCCCTCCCCACCGCTGCACAAGAGTCCAATAAATCTGCTATACGAGACATATCCAGGACTGAACTTTACTTGCACCTTCGGAGATGGATCTTCGATGGACGCAGCACAGGGTGAGTGTCTACACAAGGTCGTATTATTAACATGCCAGAGAAAACTCTAGGGCCAAAGTGACAACCAGATCAGAGCTAATGGTGTAACAAGGTTGTTTTTTTATACATTCTTAGACCGAAAATTGTCTAAGACATGCTTCCTTGGAGTTAGGAAATGATAGTTTTTGACAATTATAATGTTTCTGTGAAACATTCGTGATGATATTGTTGAGGTTTACAGAATACATGTGTCGTAACAGTCGTGGTGGCGTGGGTTCGATTCTGGCTGGTACGCATGCACCACTTTGGCAGTTTTCTGACCTAATGTGCATACTGTTACAATTACCGCGTGCTAACAATGGTGAAGGAAAACATCGTGATGCAACATGCACATCGAGGTAACCGATGTCAAACCTGCCAAGCCGCCTTGGACAAGCGTTGGTTATACTGTCCGTTCCCCCTTTAATGGGAGGCCCGAGCCCAGCAGTGGAACATTTATGGGCTGATATTATATATGTCGTAAGTTTGACGTGGTAGAGATTTATTGCAGTCACTATTTTGCAGTGGCGTGGACATGAATCAGCTCGATTCCCCATAACCTACCTTTAAGAAACTAGCGATTAGCGACCAAAGGAACGAAAGCTCATATGCACATATTATTATTGTATTACTGTCTGTTACGCTCGGCGTCTTTTCGCGTGTATTGGATGAAATAGCAGCTTATAACCCGATCGGGCACCGGCTTTTGTGTCAAATAAGCGATAAGATTGCAAAATCTATAATATTACAAAATTCTAAACATGGCCGTGTCTGTACATTGAAGCTTAAAAAAAAACACTGGATTATACTATATAAACGACGGAGAACACGATATTATTTTTTTTTTAGATTTTTTGTCTGTTTGTTCGGGATTCACGTGAAAGCTACGGGGCCGATTTCTTTACGGTTGTCGCTGATCGACAGCAAATTCTTAGACTTAAAATCCCTGGAATCCCGCGAGAATTTTCCCGAAAGCGGTTAGTAGTTCTTCGGGTGTACAAAAATTAGCTTATTCCGACACAGTTTTCACTAAAACTAGCTTATATTCTCTTTTAAATGCTGCGGTACTTTGTGTCCCGGAAATCCCGCGGGAATTTCGAGTCAAGTGTGGACGAAGTCGCCGGCGTATCCTAGTTTTATATAATACTAACGGTCTCGGCAGACGTTATGGCCTGAAAAAAATTAAAAATTTAAAACCCGATTCCAGCGCCAAGTATTTTGTTTAGATTGATGGGTGGTTACATTATGGAAGCTTTAGTAGGGATCATCCCTAATTTTTTCTAGTAATAAATATAGCCTATATTAATCAGGGCTAATGTAGCATTCGAATGGTGAAAGAATTTTTAAAATCGGTCCAGTAGTTTTTGAGTTTATTCCTTACAAAGATAAAAATCGGTCCTCATTATAATATTAGTGTAGACTAACGTCGGAATAATGAAAATCTAATAAAATGCCGCGCTTAAAACCGTTGAAACGGAGTTGTATTATTTTCTTATATCTTCAAAACTTCATTTAACTAGCTCTTTAACCATTTTTCCATTTTTTCCAGCTCCCGGGCAGTTAAGCCACAGCATGAGGTTCAAGGTAGTCTGCCAGATCAGGGATATGAAGTTCGAGGGATACGGTAAGCCTTCTTCTATATGTCTATTACAAACAAATAAAATTGTTCTAAAAGACAGTGTCGGGTTGAAGGTAAGGAAAGGAATGCTCCGGTGGTTCGGGCATGTGGAAAGAATGCATGATGAAAGAATGACTAAACAGATATACAATGCAAAAGTGGATGGATGCAGAAGTCGTGGAAGGCCACGACACACCTTCCATGATCAAATTGATCGTGTACTAGCAGAAGGTGATGTCAGGAGCCTTAAGAACAGACGAGTTTGCATGACAAGAGTTATGAATGTCAAAGAGGCAAGTGAGGTGTGTAAGAATAAGCCTAAATGGCGCTCTGTTGTTCGTGCCTACCCCGCAAGGGAACTGGCGTGAAGTTATGTATGTATGTATGTATGTATGTACAAACAAATAAACTTGATGTGTCTATTTGTACTTTGAAAATAACAAACTTTGACTAAACACATATGGTGGTAGGGCATTTGCCCGACTGGATGGCTACCACCCCTGTTCTAGAGCATGCCGCCATAACAACTTTGAGTTGTGTTCCGGCATTAGTGACCAGGTTCCAGTCTCCCTTAAGAGAGCAGCAGCGCATTTGTAGCACCTTTGGTGTTGCGAATGTCCATAGGCGATGGTAACCGCTTTCCATCAAGTGGGCCGTCTGCCTGTCTGCTGAACTCCTGCAATAAAAAAAAAGAGTTAACCCCGCTGATATTTTTCACATTTTTAACCTTTTAGTTCACTAGCACATATGTGTCCGCGATGAGAGTGCAGATCGCGTTTGTGCACGTGATCGTTGATTGTGTTGTTGTCTCACTCTGTTTATATAGGAGTTGTGTGATTTGTATGAAATGGATATATTTTCTTGGTATATTACCAGATGGTGATAGTGTTAGTCTTGCGGCTTTTTGGTATATCGATAATTGTCTTAAGGGTCAAACACAATGTACAAACTCGAACCATTTACAGATTTATTGCAGTACTAGGATTTGCCCGCGACTCCGTCCACGTTTGACTTACAGCGGGGTTCCCGGTAGACAAAGTACCGCAGTTACTATCGTTTTGGTTAAAACTGTGTCTGAATAATGTAATTTTTATGCAGCCGAATAACTTCAATTCGCTCCTGGCAGAATTCTAGCGGGGTTCCCGGGATAAAAACTATCACCTATTCTACTATTACATTAAATTTTCTGTCGATCAGTAGAAGAGATGCACGAGTGGATGGATTCAGATTTTTTTTAAGGCCACGACACACTTTTAAAGGTCAAATCGATAGTGTTCTAGCAGGTGGTGATGGCATTTGCCTTAAGAACTGGATGAGCTACCACTCCTGGTCTAAAGTATGTCGCCGTAACAATCTTGAGTTGTGTAAGAATAAGCATTAGTGGCACTCAGTTGTTCCAGTCTACCCCGCAAGAGAGCAGCAGCGCAGTTATGTATGCACCTTTGTATGTTGCTATTCTACATATTACATGGTAATTGTCTATCGATCAGTAGAAGAAATCACGTTGGAATTCGTTTTTTTTTTCATCTGGCCATTTTAAAGGTAGCGCAGGTTTTCAGTCGTAAGACATTTGCTGTCGATCAGCGTAACCCGCGTCGAAATCGGCCCAGCAATTTGTATGTGAATCCCGGATAAACCGACAAACAGACAAGAATACTATAAAAAAAATGTATCGTGTTCTCCGTTGTTTATAATAATATAGTCTATCTATTCCAGTTGTTTTTTTGAATGGCTTCAATGTACAGGACACGGCATGTTTAGAATTTTATAACATTACTAGCTGCGCCCCGCGGTTTCACCCGCGTGGTGATGGGAAATCGTTATATTTTGGATAACTTGACGGCCTCTGTGGTTGAGCGGGCTGAGCCTTCGCCGGCGTACCTCACTGCAACGCAGAGGTTCCGGGTTCGATTCCTGGTGTAGTAAATTTCGGAAACGTATTTTCTCCGTTATTTACTATGGTCTGGGTGTCTGGGATCGGCCCCAGAGTTGTCCGTTGTATATTACCCATAACACAGGCGTAACTTGCTTAATTTGGGGATATACAATGTGTGTGTTTGTCTGCCGATTGTTATTATTATTAATTCGCACTATCTTAATATATATAAATCTCGTGTCACAATGTTTGTCCTCAATGGACTCCTAAGCTAAATTTGGACCCGGTAGGTGGCGCTGGAATCGGGTTCTTAATTTTATTTCTCGAGCAAGAAGCAAGCGAAGTTGGCTGCGGCGCGTTCAGCGCTCGCCGCGCTCGACAACCGCGCGGAGAAAACGGAGCCTGCGGCGCCCGAGGTGACGCCGGACGGAACTTTGCCGCAGACGCTCGCCGACCAGATATGCAAGTGAGAATTCACCCTACTTTAACATACCGCTGATCTGACCTGACGTGGCCTTCGGATTTGTCGGTGCAGCAGCGGCACGTTCGGTACACCAGATACCGTAAGCTTACCGAGCGCCTTCATTATTTTTAAGAGCTGATTTTCCCGATTCATTTATCCATAGACTACTTTTCGACTTCTGCGAACATAGACTATACATATACAAGATGTTTTTTTTATTATTTTTTTTAGTTTATTTTCCAATATGCTTACATTCTTATACATAAATACATACAATTAAACATACATAGTGACACTTTGAAAATAACTAAAATTATCCAAAGTTTTTAAAATATTTTGGTTTTGCCATATAGGACAGCATCTCAAAATATATATAAAACTAGCTGCCCCGGCAGACGTTGTTCTGCCCTGAAGAAATAAAATTTAGAACCCGATTGCAGCGCCACCTACCGGATCCAAATGTAAACTATCCTATCTTTCAAGTCGGATCAAACTGCACACGGTGTGCAAATTTGATTAAAATCGGTCAAGTAGTTTAGGAGTCCATTGAGGACAAACATTGTGACACGAGATTTATATATATTAAGATTTGGCGTAAAAATACAGTACCGAATAATATAATATGCGCTATGTAGACTTATACTTTTTAGGTTTTCTATCTTTGACTGGAAATTTTGAATTTTGTTACTAACAAAGTAGAAAAAGACTCCTCAAAAACGAGGCACCCAAGGAGGCTGAGGCTATTTTTGTCAACAATTTTAAAATTTAGTCCCAAACTATGAAAATCTGATATAATATTATGGATATTTGGCACCTTGTCACTGAAATATATCTCACATTTTGAATCATTTAGCTCTAAACCAATTTTAGATGAAAGAAAATGAATTTACACAATGTTGTTATTATATCAAAAATAGGAGCAGAGGCAAGGAATTATTATTATTATTCTAGTGTTTTAAGTTCAGATTTGGATAATTAATTAAATTTCAGACTGGTGAATGAGAAATTCAATGATCTGGTGAAGAACGACGTGGTACATTCGAGAAGGAAAGTGTTGGCCGGCATCGTTATGACCATAGACAACAGGATGGATTGTGCTAAGGTTAGTGTGAAATTAAATTCAAAACATGCGGTCGAGTGAGGTTCGAATTTGCATATCATGTCTTACATATTTATTGCATATCATGTAATACGCGATAAATAGTTTGAAATTGTCGAAAAGGTGACGTGTTGGCCGTCCCATGGCCTATGCAAGTCTCCCCATGGCCCTATGCAAGTCTCACCATGGCCCCATACAAGTCTTCCCATGGCCCCAGGCAAGTCTTGCTTTAGCTCCACGCAAGACTTCCATGTCTCCACGGAAGCGTTTATATAGCTCCAAGTAAACCATAAGGCCAGCGGTTTTTAAATAGGTCTTAAATATAAATAATTATAACAACTAGTGGTCGCCCGTGGTCGAGATTCGACCATAATAATTCATTTAAATTAAAAGTTTGAACATTATTAAGGTTCTGTTGTCAAAGACAATACTGCTATAATCACACATTTCGCGAAGGCTACACTGTTAATTTGACTTTAGCAATAAACAAAAGAGTATATATGCGTGTGTGTGTTAAACACATGGTAGTGTGTGTAATGTTTTTTTTTATTGATTTAATGTATTTTTTAAGCATAATTTTATAAAAATATATGCATTCTGCACTCCTTCTCTATATAAACTATAAGTGTGCGAAATTTCATACTTCGTACTACAATCTTAGTAAAAAGGGGTTTAAGTTTTTGCTGTGTTTTTACTTCACATATTAATATATAGGTAAAGAGACTATGTACCTGCAGGGGGTTTTGCGGCGAAGCCTTAGGTGAGTAGCGACACCTCGTACTCGACTTCTTGCCTTAGCCAGCCGGCACGGAGTGGAGATCGCTAGAGCTAAGACCCAAGCTCCAGGGGTGGAAGTGATAAACGGCATAACGTCAGAAGTAGTTTTGGTGAACCTGCAGTCCACCACTCACACCCATATTGCCCATTGCCAATCTTGTATGGAATTTTTTGGGGCCCATGCATCCATGTACTCCGAACATTGCGATGGGCAGACGCCATTCCTTATAATCCCAGATCCGTAGTTCCATTAGCATTTCATCCCAATAGCCCGGTACACTGGCCGGGGCGTATCCTTGGGTGCATTTTTATATGCTGTAGACATGTAGACAGGGATAATCGCCAGTCAGTGTGACGTCACATTTAAATTGTTGTCAAGGGGCCTCTACGTGTTGGCCTTCCCATGGCCCCATGCAAGGCCTCCAAAAGTCCGGACAATTTTTGTAGCTTGTGGTCTTGAGGGAAATACTGTGTAAAAATGGAGCTGTATGAAATTGTATTATTGTAAACAATTATTTTAGGTGATCGCGGTTACAACAGGCACCAAGTGCGTGTCGGGCGAGCACATATCAGTCAGCGGGCGCGCCGTCAACGACTGTCATGCGGAGGTATATATTCGTGTTTTTTTCAGGGTTCCCTAGCCATTTTGGAAAGAATGGAATCCTTATGTGATTTTTTTTAAATTTATTTATTCAAAAAAAAACATACATAATTTTTATATATCTATTTTTATATCTATACTAATATTATAAAGCTGAAGAGTTTGTTTGTTTGAACGCGCTAATCTCAGGAACTACTGGTCTGATTTGAAAAATTCTTTCAGTGTTGGATAGCCCATTTATCGAGGAAGGCTATAGGCTATATATCATCACGCTAAGACCAATAGGAGCGGAGCACCAATGAAGAATGTTTCAAAATCGGAGGGTTTTGAAAACAAATTCCACGCGGACGACGTCGCGGGCACAGCTAGTATTTTATATATCTAGTTGGCGCGACATACAAGTAACCGCGAAAAGAAACAAATATATTAATATAGCGCTGTGCAATATCGTTGAATAAATACATCGCGTTGATAAGAGCTTAAGAGCATAAATGAAACCACAGGCTACGGTCATATTTGGCGAATCTCGCACTCTTTTACATGAAGTTTTTTGTAAACCATTTTTTTACTTTTGGTATAAATTATAGTACCACAATTCTGTCTTTCTCTTTACTCCAAGTTATAACTTATTAGTCTAATGGAATTTATAGAATTATTGATTGTAGCGCCATCTAATGGTATATATATATATAAATAAAGGAATATAATAAAGTAGCGCCATCTATCGGACAGGGTGAATAATTATGTTAAGAGTTGCAGGACTCGAATTAAAATGCGGTTAGAATTACTATAGAATTAATTAGAATTATACGAACACGTATAACACAGGTACAAATATAACCGAACACAAGCAGTGCAAACATAATGCACGATTCAATGACACGCGCAAAGTCCGTCACTATATAGATTATCGAATGTACACCCGTCTTGTCTCGCTGCTGATTATCGCTAGACGGCCGATCTTTCCATTGGGCCATTGCTTTATACTGCACCGATACAAAATGTCTGCCCAACCGCATGGACCGAATTTCTTAGAATCAGTTCGACACACCTGGCTAATGACTGCCATAAAAGATTACAATACACAATGCACTGTTTTTCTAATTACAAATTTATACACAAAGTAAACAAAAGAAGTCAATCATAAATAGTTTCAATGATGTCAGCTTAAACGCTGATAGGTAGTAAATGTGCTTTGTCTACAGGTATACGGGTGGCCCAAATTGTAACATTATCTACTCAGTAATCCAACATATTATCAAAAACACCTATAATGAGCTAATATTTCAGTCCCTTGTGTACTCGTTTCTCGCCTTATTTATAACACAGACATATGGAGTTTTTGGCGGGAACCGAAAGGGGACGTTGTGCTGTGCAGTTTTATTTTCTAAAAATGTGTAAAATCACTCAAAAATGAGCAATAGTTGTAGGATATTGATAGTTTTTGAGTAGTCATTATGTGTTTTGGCGAGAAATGTGAACTGTATAGCCAAATGTGGCCTTTCGTGTTTTCACAAGAACTGCGTCGAATGACGTTGATTGTAGCCTACAATACAACGGCGTCTGGCTTAAAGGCCTAGTTGCCAAGCCTTAAACTTAAAAAAAAAAACACAGACATATCAAGATTTTGTTGATTTTTTCCTTCCAGGTGATAGCTCGTCGATGTCTGCAAAGATATCTCTACTCTCAGTTATTGATGTACGCCTCGCAATCGGGTAAACTATCATCTTTTGCATACGTTATCTCCTTTTAACAAGCTTTTATTTAACTTGCGATAGATGTACCTATGTATGTGCTGCTAAGAGTAAATTAATTGGGCTAGAAAGATCTCAACGTTCATTGCTTAAGGTCATGTACTTTAAACCATATAGATTCTCTACTGAGGAACTTTTTTCTACGTATCAACTTCTAACAGTAAGAAAACTATATGTATTGAATGTTATTTTAAAAACTCATAAAAACTTTTCATTGTATGAAAGCGTTGATAAAGGAAGAAGGAAAGGGATATCTATAAAAACAACTAGGGTTAATACTTCATTTGCTAATCACCAATATAAAATGCATTCCATACATATATTTAATCAAATTAATAAAGTATTACAATTCAGTAATTTGAAATATTATGACTGTAAGGAAATTGTTACAAATTGGCTATTATTGAAAACATATAAAGAGTGTGAAGAATTATTAGTGTATATTATATAGTATTCTTACTTTATATAACATAAACACAAACACTTAGTCTCATACATCTACACACACACGCACACACACACATTCTTACATACATTCATACACACAGATATAGGTATACAACACATAAAAATTATTTGTAAAATGGTTTATTGTAATAAAAGTTATCTTTAATGTTTAAGTGAATTGAGAGCGGGTCCTTCTGACACAAGTATATATTAATACTTAATAGAAGGTCCCAACCCCAAAAAAATCTTGTATATACTTTTGGAACAAATAAACATTTATTATTATTATTATTATTATTATGTATGTGTGTAATGATGTTTAAATAGTTGCATTTTATCACCATATCTTGTATATGTCGGGTTCACGCCGGGAGCGAACGAATGACGCTCCGAGAATAACACAATAATAATCTGAAATATTATAATCAAAGTTTATTACACTAGAACTATCACAATTACGATATTAAATATTGCACAATAATACGCAGAAATATTAGGACAACTCCAAGAGTCGCATCCACGTTTGTCAGGTGTCGAGCAGCGATTTGCCCTCCAAGAATACTGCGATTATCAAGCAGTAATTATCGACCGCAATATATTATGTGCTCCTCGTCCAAGACTGTCAATGCAGACTGTCGGTCGTAGACTGCCCCTCCTCTGCCCGAACACGGCGTATTTAACAGGTCCTCGTAGCGCGCCACAGTGACATCATACGGTAGTGCTGTGGCGCCACTTCACTTAAGAAAATACAATTCAGTATACATATTTCTAGATCCGAAAGAGCCTATACCCGATTCGGACATCGAACCCTGTACAGGCGGCGGTTATCAGTTGAAGCCTGATAGACAGATCCATCTATACGTGAGCACGGCTCCATGCGGGGACGGCAGGATATTCAGCCCCCATGAGAACCACGAGACTGAACCAGACAGACATCCGAATAGGTATGTATATAACGGCCGTTGTAGGGACCACAGATAAAATGACTGACCATGACCTATATAAAAATATTGTAGCAAAAAAGAAACCCGACTTCAGGAGTTTTTAGACTTTTTAGTTAAAAAGCAAAAAATAATTACAGGGTAAACTCTATATAACGACACCGAAGGGACGGTGCTATTTATGACGTTATAGAGAGTTGTCGCTAAATGGAGAGAAGTCTGTTATTTTTGTTTGACGTCTTTGGCTGTGTAGTGGATGCACTTACCACGTTTAGTTGTAGTTTTATATTATATTTGCTTAAAATATACCACGATCCTGGTTACCACACGCTCGGTTATCCAACTCAATTATTTGTTTATACATTTATGGAATTTCATTTTATGTCTATCAGAAACTTTCGTATTATAAATAAAACTTGTATTTTAATCCAATTCATATTCATAAACAAAAGTAGGTCAAGTTCAAGGTCAATCTTTGCATTTGACTTTTGACGTTTGACAAGTGCTGCCTTATGAAAACCATAGCAACAACATTCTTTTGATCCACGGTATGTATTCCATTCATGTTTAAATCATAATTTCTAATCATAAAATAAATTATATATAAATATCTATTTCAATTTTCTTATTTATTTAATTAAATTTATTTTACCAATTACATAATGATCTACTTTTATTATTGTTATTCAATGCCTATATGCCTATGTTAGCCAGGACGTAAGGATACGACTAACCAATGAGAGATGTGTATAAAACTCGCTCTCATTGGTGGGAATTCAAAAATGTAAAAAGAGACACGGTGTTTGAATTCAGTTAAGAGAGACCATTTTGTACGACAAAAAGATAGAATAGAATAGAAAACACTTTATTGTTCACCATAATAAACAATTACAAAATAAATAATTACAATAATTTAACGGCAAAACAAAAGGCGGCCTTATCGCTTAAAGCGATCTCTTCCAGGCAACCTGACTGAGAGGATACTTTTAACAAATTATGTCTATGTATAATTAAATTAAAAGAAGTAAAATAAAAAAGGAAGAACAATACAATGTGGACAGTAAACAGCTAAGTTAAGAAAAATGAAAAGAAAAATATATATTTTATTATAAAGTAAGGTAATAGTTTTTGACAGATTTTTTAAATATGGCAAGTGATTTAGCTTTTCTGACATCTACGGGAGTTATATTTATTCAAGAGCCTTACATGACAACTATAATATCATAGCACACTCTTCAGCTGCACCAGCAGTTTTGTTGTATTTTTTACTAATTTTCTTCATATCTTGCGATATTGAGGCATCTTTGTGATAAAGGAAGTACATAGAAATTTCGGTACCAATGATGCCGACAGTCGAGTTTTTTACGGGCTAGGACAATGAACTGATAGAAGAACGTACACAGCGGCGCGTTTTTACTAATTTTGGCAATTTAAAAAGTACTTTTTGTTATTTAATTGTTGTCGTTATTGAGAGTGGCTGTAACGCTATATAGAGTGTATCATTGTATGGAAAAAAACCAATCAAAGCCAAGTGATTTCGACGCTTAAGGGAGTTTGTCGTTAAATCGAATAACGTTACATGGAGTTTACACTGTATTTACCCCACAACATCTATCCGAATAAAACAAAAAAGTAAGAAAAATATTTTGCCATGTATAGTAATTTTTCGTGCCTACCCCGCAAGGGAACTGGCGTGAAGTTATGTATGTATGTATGTATGTACTTAGCGCCAACTTCAAGATGTTGTGGAAAACATTTAGTTGTTTTGCTTTTTAGTTACTATTAAAGTCGGTTCAATTTTTGCTAGAATTTTTGTATGGATTATATTGGTGGCAGTTGCTTCTTCCAACTAAAACTCGATATGGACTGTATGACTTATTTTTTGTATATTTATTATGCTAGGTGGTAGGGCATTTTCCCCGACTGGATGGCTACCACCCCTGGTCTTAAGTATGTCGCCATAACAACCTTGAGTTGTGTTCCGGCATTAGTGACCAGGTTCCAGTCTCCCTTAAGAGAACAGCAGCGCATTTGTAGCACCTTTGGTGTTGCAAATGTCTATAGGCGATGGTAACCGCTTTCTATCAAGTGGGCCGTCTGTCTGTCTGCTGAACTCCTACAATTAAAAAAAAATTAAAAAATATTTAAAACTATACATAGACGAGTAACAGAGAATATATAAGTAGTCGTTTTGAAATGAAGTGAAGTAAGTGCAATTAGGTGCATGAGTGCATATCGCATGGTCCGTCCGACGCCTAGCTGCTAACAGTGCGAGCAATGGGCGTCGGCGGTGTGTGGGGCGGGGAGAGGTGTGCTCCGGCGCAACAGATTATATATTTCTTCGGTCCCATAGTCAAACGAATAAAACAATCTCCATGAAACCCTCGATAGTTCATGAATAGACACGCACTTAGCCGGTTTTTTTAATCAGGTTAGCCCGTGGTCAACTACGGACGAAGATTGAGTCAGGAGAAGGCACTATACCGGTCAAAAACTGCGAGAGCAATTCGCAGACGTGGGACGGCGTATTACAGGTAAAAATTTCATAGTTCTTCTTAAACATCGGGTCTGTATCCCGCGAAATCTAGTAGTTTATCTCAAAATGTAATAATTAGTAAGCCCAATGAATGTCTAATAAGATATAAGAACCCGGCCATAAGTAATTCACTCGCTATCGTATTGGCTCACTCGTTTACCTACTCACTCGCTACCTCACTGACTCACTCGTTTATTAACTCAATTCCTATTCACTGAATCATTCGTTCACTAACTCACTCTTTATTTCACTGACTCTCTTGTTTACCAACTCACTCCCTATATCGCTGACTCACTCGTTTGTGCACATTCACACACGAGTGAGTGAAAAATGTATATTAAGCTCAATTTCAATATTTTTTGAAATTTTTATTTTTAGGGTGAGAGACTTCTAACGATGTCGTGTTCGGATAAAGTTGCAAGATGGTGCGTACTCGGACTCCAGGGTTCGCTGCTCTCGATGTTTATGAAGCCTGTGTATTTGGACTCGTTGGTCCTCGGCTCCTTGTTACATCACCACCACTTGTACAGGTCAGTGATACAATCAATATTTTGTACCGTGATTCCAGAAGTTCCCAAACTTTTCTTACAAAAAATACCCTTATTAATATTTATCATTCAATAACAGCTGAAATTTTAATAATGAAGTTACTAAAATATAAGATTTTCTATTACCAATTTTCTCGGGTTGCCTTAGAAACATATACTATGAATGATAGTTTTTTAAATTAATTACAATTAATGTACTGTTTCTAGGTCGCTGCCATTATTAAGATGCAGAAAAAATTGTTTTATTTATATTTACATACTAGTCAAAACTTGATTAACGAAGTTTTGTTATACAAACCGTTTTTACATACGTACATACATATTATCACGCCTGTTTCCCTTGGGGGTAGGCGGAGACTATAGATCTCCACTTGTGACGATACTGACAAAGAATTTTCGCGTCAACTAATTCCATTAACCTCTTCATACATGCACGTTTATTTGATATGCTTTTTATCTGACCTCGTTTTAACACTTCTGTTATTTGACTATGGTGCGTATGTCGTGGTTTACCGGGACCAACTCTACCGTTCGCAATACTATCATACACTTGTTTTGTGATTCTAATTTCATCCATCCTCTCTATATACCCAAACCACCATAACATTCCTTCTTTCAACTCTTGTTATTACATCTTCTTTCAATCCACAACGTTCCCTTGTTACACTATTCCGTGTCATATAATTCATGCTTACCTCACATATACTTCTCAAAGCTCTCATTTCAACTGCATTTATTCTACTTTAATGCTTCTTCTGCCACACCCAACTTTCACTGCAGTTTATTCTGGTTAAATTTAAAACAAAACCGAAAAGAAAAGGTCTTATGTATTTAGGCTGTAACCGATTTCCCCTTTTAACCTGTTTCCAAACCCTGCTCACTAATATCAGTTCGTTTGTTGCACGTTTGGGTTAAATAAAAACAATTGCTTCCACAAAATCAAACATTTATTACATTACTTTTATAATACGACGAATATTATTTTCTTATTCTATAGAGTATGGCGATTGTCTGTGGGTCATCAAGTAGTATTTGCCTCTGGCCCTGTTTGTTGGAAAAAAAAATATTATCTCCTAGTGCTTATTATATTTTAAATAAAACTTCCATGGCATAGGTTCCCAAAGAAGCAGTCCCCTATACAGAGGGGGGGGTATTGTTAAGCTTATAGTAGAATTGGGGGTTAAGCTTATAGTTGAATTAAATTTGAGGAGACATCTTCTTACAAATAAAAATCTATTGCTGTTCATTAGTTTATCTAAAACTCAAACACGGCTTGACCGATTTTAACGAAATTCTGTGTGTTTGTGTTTGAGCGCTAAAATCTGATCCTAGAATTGTATTTTGTCAGGCCAGGACGTTTGCCGAGCCACTAGTATGTTAACAAATCTGGCAAAAGTGTGGTAGTCCACAAACTATCATCATCTCTTTTAGTTATTTAGTTGCAGAACCATAAAAGAATGAAAAGAATAATTTAATCGAAAATTCACCATATCTCAAAAATTACGTGTCGGATATTGTTTAACCTTGAAGACGGAACCAGCACAAATTTGTTGCCGAACTTGTCACACCCGGCTCATTGGGAAGTCCCACGAATTTGTGGTCAAATACAGATAATTGAAATGAACGTTGAACTGATGTTTTCTCCCTCTAACTACATAGAATTTGTATTAGAATAATAGAGACGATATAGTTCTCTTGGTTTTGGCGCGGCAATTTTGATGGCAGCTGGTAGCTTGTGAAAAAAAAAATTTGGCACTTATAGGAGGTTAAATCAATTTTCGTTAAAAGTATTTTGGAAGCTTTATAACCTCAATATTTGGTTCGACACTGGCTTTCGGATTTTTTTAAAAATATTGTTTACGTTTATAACTTTTTTTAAAGTATTCATATATCATTTTTAAAGTATATACTTAATTTTTCGCGACTAGTTAGTACACATAATTAACCCTACGTTTTAACGGTTTTAAGCGCGGCATTTTAATTTAATAATAAATAATAATAACAGCCAATAAGCGCCCCACTGCTGGGCTCGGGCCTCCCACTATAGGGGAACGGACAGTATACCCGCCACGCTTGTCCAAGGCGGCTTGGCAGGTTTGACACATCGGTTATCTCGATGTGCAGGTTGCGTCACGATGTTTTCCTTCACCGTTGTTAGCACGTGGTAATTGTAACAATATGCACATTAGGTCAGAAAACTGCCTAAGTGGTACATGCGTTCTGGTCTTTGAGTTTAGGACGCGTGCGCTAGCCATTACGCTACCACGACTTTTAATTTATTATTTAATTTATTTTAATTTAATCACGAAAAATAAAATAAACTGTCGCACTTAAAACTGTTAATGCGTAGTTTTAATCGTTTTATAAATTCAAATTTTATACGGCTGCTTGGGTTTATTTTTAAAAGGGGGGTGCCTGGCATACAAAGTTTGGGAACCAATGTCTTAGTTACTAATAACAGTCAACTTATCACCGGAACCGAATCCCAACAGTTTCTTAATGAGACCCAACAACCCGCTACCTGCACCATTTTGTAAATTATAGCTATAGGTGCTGAAAGGTGGTTTTTGCCCCACATAGCTCTCCTTAGTGAAGTGACTTAACTCCCCATTGGCACTTTTAACTATCGTGTTAATTTCTCGCATAAAAGTCAGAATAGGCACTTTATTCCTCGAGAAGAACTGAAACACACGTAATAATGCGTTTGGTGCGTCGGAACCGTTCGGTAACCGCACAAAGCGTTTTCTACGTGATTTTACGTCTTGTGACTTAGTGTGAATGTGGTTGGTCAAGTCGCTCATATAATCGATATATTTGTTTAAATCCTTTTTATAGTTTTCATGTCTGTTTAAATAAGACTTTTGCAAGGAATCTTTCTTGAAGACAACTTCTTGGTTGTGTTTGACTGTCTGATGTGTTGCTTGCAAGTGAAAAGTGCGGAAGCCTCGTATCATATTGTGTCCATCACCTGAAAGCGTGAGAATTTTCATTAAAATAACACGAGTGAGTGAGTGACTTTGAATATCGTGACGAGTGAATAAATTTAAATTTTGGTACGAGTGAGTGTAATTTTATGATGGTTGCAATTAAAGTGAGCTACTGAGTGAGTTGACAATTTAATTTAATTTTTTATTTTATTTTATTTGGGGGGCTAACAGCTATCATTATTTTTGTTTATTGTTTTTTATTATTATTAACATCTCTACGGACTCGAGTTCCGTACCCTTTTGTACTACTTAATTTCTATGAAGAATTTTAGAGTCCATACATGCTTATAGTTTATTTTTGTTACTGTGTGTGACATTAATTTAGTAATTTTTATGTTTTGGTGTACCTTAAGAATAACTTATATTAATTTATTCTAGTTTTAATACTAAACTTATACTAATGTGGAGTGTATCTGTTACATGCTGGTGTTGTGAGGAAGTGCATGTGCAGTATTGGCCTTATATCTACATATATACATACATACATACATAACTTCACGCTAGTTCCCTTGCGGGGTAGGCACGAACAACAGAGCGCAATTCAAGCTTATTCTTACACACCTCACTTGCTTCTTTGACATTCATAAACCTTGTCATGCACCCTCGTCTGTTCTTAAGGCTCCTGACATCACCTTCTGCTAGTACACGATCGATTTGATCACGGAAGGTGTGTCGTGGCCTTCCACGACTTCTGCATCCATCCACTTTTGCATTGTATATCTGTTTAGTCATTCTTTCCACATGCCCGAACCACCGGAGCATTCCTTTCCTTACCTTCACCCCGACACTCTCTTTCAGACCAACTCTCTTTCTTACTTAGGTATTACTTTCTAGTCTACTTTCTTTCTATGGTCTGGGTGTCTGGGATCGGCCCCAGAGTGATCCGTTGTATATTACTACCCATAACACAAGCGTGACTTGCTTAATTTGGGGATATACAGTGTGTGTGTTTGTTTGCCGATTTAAAAAATATAAGAAAATACGTCTGCACTATATGATGGTTAATAATGCTCTCTCTTTATTAGAGAAAACCAAATTGTTTTTATATAATGTACAATTCCACAGATAAGCAATTGTACATATAATACAATGTCATAAAAGGACGAAAGCACGATACAGAAATTTAAGAGTTGAATTTCTTTTAAAGAACAAAGGTGATAGTTCATATTATCGTAACTATTGTTATACAATGCAAGAAAACTTAACTTATTTGTATTGTATTCTACTCATAGTCCCTCAAGACTATAAGTAGAATACTGAGCCCAGATTACCGTCTTCTATGGGTAAGGTGCCTAGAAGGCTGGCTACGTTTCCTCGCTGGATCGCCATACTGATCCGTTGGCCGAGGTAAGCACCAGCCCTCTGATCACCCGAAGAGTCAATGAGTCGTTTCGATAAATTTTGGTAGAGGCTCATGGCCTCAGGACCCCACGGTCCAAGCGTGGGGTCGTAACTATTAATGTAAGGTGTGAAGAAGCAGCCTTGTCGTCTTACGGCCCAATTTTCTATGCATCTCTTTAAACGTGCTTTATATTTCGTATATTAAAAAATTAAGTACGAATATAAATAAATTTTGCTACGAGTGAGTGAAATCAGAAGTCACTACGAGTGAGTAAAATTTAATTGCACTACTAGTGAGTGAGAACGAATCTGACTACGAGTGAAATTGGCTTTTGCTTGCAAAAAGGCGAGCTTTTGAGTGATGTGAAAAGTGCAGCCTGTGAAAAAGCAAGTGAACTTCTCTAAAAGCCAAATTTTTTACATAGCTGTTTTAGCTTTATATTCTTTTTATTAAAAGCTCACTTGTAATCGATGCCATAGCCCATATGGGCCGTGGGTGCGCCTGCGCAGCCTCCCTTCGAATACTCCGTCCACGAGGGGCAAGATGTCGCCACGAACGAGAGCGGGCGAAGGATAGACTCCGCGTAGAATTGGTAGGAGCGCCAATGGCTGCAGAAAACTGGCGTACGGGGAGGAGTTTTTTTTATTGCGAAGCTAATGTAGTGGAACACTTACAAGCCAATAGATGGCGCTGTGCAATAATTGAAGTTGCAAAATTTTGCCGACACGTACAAAGTATATATAAAAATTTCCAACAATAATAGTAGGGACTAGGCCTCCGCGGAAGATGTCACCCCTGATACGAAGGAGCATTCCATGTCGCAGCCTCGCTCTGCCAACTAGACATGCGCAAAATGTGTCCTGAAGCGGATTAAACATGGGACGATTCACTTCTCTATCGGAGCCATGTCCGGGAAACATGTTCGCGGAACTATCCACTAGAGCTGCGTTCCACAAGAGACTCACAACTACAACGTTCACGACCGCGATTTTACCCGTTCCACTTGAGTCAAGTGGATCGGTTATTCGACCCACCTCTTGACACGAGTCGTTCTGCGCGCTGTGTGATCGAAAATGATGACGTCATCAGTGACGTTATCTCCACGACTTTGGTCGTCACGTGGAACGGCTAACGGAGCATTTTGGGCGTTGTGAGCTACTATAGGAACTCGTCCTAGATGTAGTGTTGGATAGGACGCGATTTTAAAATGAGTTTGTATGACTAACATGACATGTTGTATTGAACACGTCAAATGAAGCGAGGAAGTTAGTACTGCGGCCGTACATTCGAAGCGATGTGGCCGGTGAGGCGATGAGCATCATTCCCTCATTTATCCCGTTCAAAACTTCTAGTTCGGAAATGTTCGTTAAGAATCGGTTATGATCGGCGCTTCGGTCAACCTCATTTTATTAGCAGTCGTACTGTGACATGTCATGTTGTCCTTCTTTTTCATGTGAGAATCCGTAGACGCGATCGGAAACTCTGAAACAAACTGCCTGTTCTACTTACACTTGTTAAGGAATAAGTGTTGAGGTATGACAACTTCCAGTTCGCAACCGGGCTGGGGGCTCTTACCACCGTTGGGATAGAAGTCAGCGTGGCCCACGGGCGCCGGGTAGCCTGAAACCAAGTACCAGTATAACTTGACGAGTGGAATTCTTTTTAAACGAACGACTTTTTAAGACGACAAATATTACAAATATGATAGGGGTCAAAATAAAGCGGAACGTTATGCTATGTTATACATCCACCAATATAGAATAGAATAGAATATCATTTATTGCATAAACTGTCACATACATATAATTTAAAGAAGATGGTTGTGTTCTTTGTAGGAACGACAGTTTGTCCTTTCGAACGTGCAATGCAGGCAGTTTATAATGTTGCCAGGCCATTATATAATATTATTATTAGGATGTCATTACATTTTTCTGTTATTTTTGTCACTAAAATAATTAAAAAAAAAATATATCATATTATTAAAAATACTTATATAAATCAAACTGACCGAAAATACCGGCGTCTGTATGTATGACGTCAACGAAGTGTGCATCGCTAGGGTCCAGTCTTTCCTCCAACGAGACGTGGTCGAAGAGCGGCAGCGCTGGATCTAAGCCGGTTATTTTCGCCACACGACCTATAAAAAAAAGTAAATTTTTGGATTGAATAGATCTCATAGAATCCTTCGCGTGTCACATGACATAAATGTGATATTTGCCCACTTTCCTGTCCCTCTATCACGTATTCCTTATCCTGTCTGTTGCGGACGGAATCACCCTTCGACTTCTCCCCCGGAACTCCCGTATCCGCTCGCTCCGCTTACCGCGAATATGTAGCTCGTTCGGTTAGCAGCTAAGCGTCTGCTTAAAAGTAGTACCTTAGCGAGTGCGGTGCGAGCCACCGGAATGTGACTTGATCAAGTATACAATCAGTTTCCGGACCAGGTAATATGCACAAGCAAAGAAAAGGAATTTTTATCCCGATAAATGACTTCGTTTCGGCGGGATAGACGAAAATATAGAAAAAGATGGCGCAACAATCGCATACCTTTTGAAAACTATTGAATGTATATGAAGGAAACTCAATACAAAGCTGGCTTATATCCCGAATCAACACTTAGGATACTTTTTATCCCGATAAATGATGTCGTTTCTATAGAATAGACGGATTACTTAATTAGATGGCGCTGCAATCGCGTTTTTTTTTTTCAATTTACTTCCAAATACCTACGTTGTCTTGTATTACTTCAAATCGGGTTGGCTTCGACTCTCCGCTATGTTATCCTGGGCAGTTGTCTAGACCAGGCGTTCCCAAAGTGTGCGTCGCGGCGCCCTGGTGAGCCACGAAGAGTAAAGAGGGTGAAGCTTGAGGCGCTCCTGTTCACCATTCTCCGGAAACTAAGCTTACGCATTTGCGGTTTCAGCATGTATGGAGATCAACAAACTCACCCGCAACATTGGCTAAGTTGCATTATATTTAATTTCCTATATTTTTTTTTAATAATAAATGTTTTCTTGTGTATTGAAGCGTAGGAAGTCTTCAATGAAGCACCCTTTGGCTTGAAATATGCGTATATTTAATTATTATACGATTTTACAACACTTAGTTGCGCGTACTATTTTTCGTCGTCGTTCCGTTATTGATTTTTTTGTAATGCAGGAGTTCAGCAGACAGGCAGACGGCCCACTTGATGGAAAGTGGTTACCATCGCCTATGGACATTTGCAACACCAAAGGTGCTACAAATGCGCTGCTGCTCTCTTAAGGG
Organism: Dendrolimus kikuchii; assembly: GCA_019925095.2. Classification (NCBI taxonomy): domain Eukaryota; kingdom Metazoa; phylum Arthropoda; class Insecta; order Lepidoptera; family Lasiocampidae; genus Dendrolimus; species Dendrolimus kikuchii. Next base: position 2,324,736 of record CM034415.1, on the reverse strand, counting down.
AGACTGGAACCTGGTCACTAATGCCGGAACACAACTCAAAGTTATTATGACGGCATGCTTTAGACCAGGGGTGGTAGCCATCCGGTCGGGAAAATGCCCTACCACGTGGCTGTGGGTTGTTTTGTCGCCTCTTACGACAGGCCGCCCGGCCGCAGGAAAATTGTATTCTTTCTCCGTTCCTGCACGGATAAAACGGATGATTTTCGAATCTTGGCGGTTGGCCGTAGACAAATGAACGTTTGTCATAGGCAATTTTGATATTGCGTGTACACACCGGCGCAAGTGTACTGATTTCATACTCGGCTAGACCGGTGTGTACCTTCCTGCTGTAAATCGTGCCGCGACATATATAAATATAAAAACTCAGCTTTATATTGTGGATGTTTCAATTTTTGTGCCTATCTATTTATTATCATTGTACCCTATTTCAACTGGCTAGGGCGCCGTGACAAAGTGCTAAACCTGTAAGTGCACCGCGAACTGAAAAAGTTTGGGAACCCCTGTTCTAGGCTATATGGACTTAGTTACTTTCTTATTATTATATTTAAAAAAATCGAATTAAGTTTTTGTGTAAGTTAAACCAATACACTGCCTATCTTAAACTTGAGTTAAATGTCATAAATTTTTATATTCCATGAACTCTTTCAAAGCGACGATAACAATTTTCCATCGGCTGGATCATCAGTCTGTCTGCTGTGCTGCAGCAATAGAAAAATACTACTTTTTATTGGCAACACCAACATAATAATTTTATTTTTTTAAACTTGCAACATTGTGGTTGCATTTCTGTCTTACGTTTGGGTTGTAGCCGAAGGCAGACGCTTTCCTTTGTAAAGTGATTTATTTTCACCAACTAACAGTCTTTCACTTTTACGATTACATCGACCTGGGTATCCTGGGCCTACCACCATGAGCGTGTGCCAAATACTTATTATATGTGCGACGAGCTGTGCACACTTTTAACCTTGCCGGGCAAAGGCACCAGAGGATTTTCGCCTTCACACCACTAGAACACTTATAATAAAGTGTTGGTCATTGAAAATGGCCTCACCTGTCTTTAAATGACCACCAGCGACACCGGCTGCCTGTGCTCCCAGACTGTGTCCAATAAGATGTGTTGTGTTCAAGTTCAGTCCTCTGGAAAAGCGACAAATCTATCTATAATATATGTTGCGGACAGAGTGCAACCCCCCTGACCCGCCCGCCGGAGCACACCTACTCTCCGCGCCCCGCATACAGCCGACGCCCATAGCTAGCTAGCACAATTAGCAGCTAGGCGTCGGACCGGTACGCGGTATATAGGAGCGGCCTTACGAGGCAATAATGGTTCATTCTTCATATAATTCTTCACAATTCACAATCTATATATATAAAAATCAATGCCACTTTTCGTTGTAATTTTATAACTTGAGAACGACTTTACTGATTTTGATGAAATTTTTTGTGTGTGTGCTTGAGTGGGATCCCGGGATGGTTTAGATCCACGATTGGAACCGGTAGGTGGCGCTGAGATCGGGTTCTACAATTCTCCTAATCACCGGGAGCGATTTTGGTGATTTTGTTTTTGTGTGTTTGAGTGGGTTCCCGGATGGTTTAGATTCGCAATTAGAACCGGTAGGTGGCGCTGAAATCGGGTTATAGAATCCTCCTAATCACCGGCAGCGATTTTGGTGATTTTGTTTTTGTGTGTTTGAGTGGGTTCCCGGATGGTTTAGATTTGCAATTAGAACCGGTAGGTGGCGCTGAGATCGGGTTCTAGAATCCTCCTAATCACCGAGAGCGATATTGGTGATTTTGTTTTTGTGTGTTTGAGTGGGATCCCGGATGGTTTAGATTCGCAATTAGAACCGGTAGGTGGCGCTGAGATCGGGTTCTAGAATCCTCCTAATCACCGGGAGCGATTTTGGTGATTTTGTTTTTGTGTGTTTGAGTGGGTTCCCGGATGGTTTAGATTCGCAATTAGAACCGGTAGGTGGCGCTGAAATCGGGTTCTAGAATCCTCCTAATCACCGAGAGCGATATTGGTGATTTTGTTTTTGTGTGTTTGAGTGGGATCCCGGATGGTTTAGATTCGCAATTAGAACCGGTAGGTGGCGCTGAGATCGGGTTCTAGAATCCTCCTAATCACCGGGAGCGATTTTGGTGATTTTGTTTTTGTGTGTTTGAGTGGGTTCCCGGATGGTTTAGATTCGCAATTAGAACCGGTAGGTGGCGCTGAGATCGGGTTCTAGAATCCTCCTTATCACCTGGACCGATTATGGTGATTTTCTTTTTGTGTCATGAAACAAAGTCTTTTAGGAATTCAGAAAATATGGCGGTACGAAGTTCGCCGGGTCAGCTAGTAGTTCTACTATAAATTTTGACGGCCTCTGTGGTTGAGCGGGCTAAGTCTTTGCCGGCCTACCTCACTGCAACGCAGAGATTCCTGGTATAGTAAATTTCGGAAACGTATTTTCTCCGTTATTTACTATGGTCATGGGTGTCTGGGATCGGCCCCAGAGTAGTCCGTTGTATATTATCCATAACACAAGCGTAACTTGCTTAATTTGGGGATATACAATATGTGTGTTTGTCTGCCGATTATTATTATATAATTCTCAACGACGACTCTCTTGCACAATTTGTGCTTATTCTTATGTATATTTCGGTTCATGTAAAAAGTGCAATAATACTAATCATACAGTCCATTACATCGAGTTTAATTTCCAAAGAAGATGCAACTGCCGCCAATACTATAATTGATGTTTAAAAAAAGGGAAAAAAAAATCAGGAGATATAATTGGGCACTTGACACATATTACAATAAATTCATAAATAGTATAATAAAACTACGTTTTAACTGGTTTTTAGCGCGGTGATTTATTTGATCTTTATTACTCCGCCGTTTCGGCCACTTTTCAGTAGCTGTGATCACGGAAGACATAGATTTCAAGTGTCATGAGTATTGTTTAAATTTTATTTAGCCTAAATAAAACAGCGCCAAGTATTTTGTTTATATTGATGGGTTACATTATTAAAGCTTTAGTACGGTTAATTAATTTTTAATAACCTATATTAATCAGGGATAATGTAGTATCCGAGTGGTACCGCTTTCGGGGGGCCTTTAGCTATGAAGGGAGCAAAGGATTCATCACCCCCGCTGACGAAGTGGATGTGTTCTGATTCCCGGGGCACATTGAGGCACTTTTTGCGCTGGATCGGACTGGGCGTAACTACGTTCTAAGTCTCAGCCTTTCCTACATAAAAAGCGCGGGGCACATGGGAGGAGGGTGGTTTTAGTCGGTAGTGGGTGTTGCCCGTGCAACTTCTTTGAGTCTCCACACAAGCCGGTTGATTACTGTTTGGATTGTCCCTTAAATTTATTTCCCCCGCCTTAAAATAAAGTATCCGACTGGTGAAAGAATTTTGGAAATCGGTCCAGTAGTTTTTGAATGTATTCGTTGCTTAATATTAGTAATTTAATATTGTAATTAATTCAAGTTACTTATTAATTCTTAATTCAGTATATAAGTTTATGCACAGAAGTTTGTAAAAAGTGCTTAAATTTATTTAAAGCATTTCTTCACGTAGGTTTTTTTTTATTTTAGGAGTTCAGCAGACAGGCAAACGGCTCACTTGATGGAAAGCGGTTGCTATGGCCTATGGACATTTATAACACCAAAAGTGCTACAAATGCGCTGCTGCTCTCTTAAGGGAGACTGGAACCTGGCCACTAATGCCGGAACACAACTCAAGGTTGTTATGTCGACATGCTTTAGACCAGGGGTGGTAGCCATCCAGTCGGGCAAATGCCCTACCACCTGGCTGTGGGTTGTTTTGTCGTCTCTTACGACAGGCCGCCCGGCTGCAGGAAATTGTATTCTTTCTCCGTTCCTGCACGGATGATAGGCTCCGTCTATACTTTTTTATATTCACACGTTTAAGATTATTGATTACTGAACAAGTCGGTATATACCTGGAGACCAAGTAGTCGATAAATTTAGCAGCGAATTGCCCGATGTACCAGGTGTTGTGGGCTGCAGTGAAGTACCATGGGCCGGCTTCGAGTCTGCTCGCCTCAACCATAATAACGTTGGTGTCACCACGTTGCATTAAGGCTGGAACGGAATACTTAACTTAGCATGGCAGAAGTATAATAAATAAAAATATAATATGATTAGCTGTGCCCGCGACGCCGTCCGCGTGGAATTTGTTTTCAAACCCCCCCCCCCCCCCCCCCCCCGATTTTGAAACATTTTTCATTGCTGCTCCGCTCCCATTGGTCTTAGCGGGATGATATATAGCATATAGCCTTCCTCGATAGATGGGCTATCTAACACTGAAAGAATTTTTCAAATCAGACCAATAGTTCCTGAGATTAGCGCGTTCAAACAAACAAACACTCATCAGCTTTTTATATTAATATAGATATGTGTATATATATCAGGAATACTAATTCCTGCGGCCGGGCGGCCTGTCGTAAGAGGCGACAAAATAACCCACAGCCAGGTGGTAGGGCATTTGCCCGGCTGGATGGCTACCACCCCTTGTCTAGAGCATGCCGCCATACCAACTTAACCATAACTTCTAGTCTCCCTTAAGAGAGGAGCAGCGCAAACTGCTGTCACCTAATCGTCTGTCCTGTATATTTTGTAATAAATTTAAATAAAACAGTGATTCTAAGTGATACAATAGTCCTCCAAATTCACAAAAACAGTTTACCGGTATTTATAGATTATTTATAAGAAATCTCCTTCATCAATATTTAATAGAGAGAAATTTATTACTATGACATGTGTAATGTCAATCATCCGGACGAAAATGAAAAATTCTACAGAAATAATTTAGACAAGCACAAAATTATGGCTAACACAAAACAATAAGGAGACAAACGAGATTGCAGCACGACAAAGATGCGCACGCCCACCATCAGCTGTGTCCGCCTCGCCGGGTTCTACGTCTCAGTCATCAGCGTCGTATGAAGAAATCGTGACGTCAACGACCACCGGGACATCGAGCGAAGACGAGGAGGAGCCAGCGCCGCCCGCCCCGCCGCTAAGACCTGTGCGGGGCCGTGGGCGGCCACCGTCGGCACGCTTGGGGCCTGCGGGACGAATCTCGCGCCCGGCCCTCGCTACCGGTGGTGTAGTGCGCCGCATGAGATGGACTCAGGAGTTGAATGAGTGCGTCATGCGCGCGTACTATGAGGCGACAGAGGGAGAAACTAACCTCACTTCGTATCGTGGCCGTTTGCTGTCTTTGTTTCAGACCCTTCAACCAGCATCCACCGTGACGGCGCAACGACTATCGGATCAAGTGCGCGCTATCCAGCGGTTACACCTGCTGGACGAGTCGACACTTGATCGTCTACGCAATGCTGTACGTATCAACCGCGAAGCTACTGACACGCCGCAGCCTACGTCACCGGCACCGCCTGCGGACTCGCAGAGGCCGGTGAACTTTACCATGGACGACGTGTCAGATGGCCTAGCGGTAGGTGATGTAAGTATCCAGATTAATGAGCAGTTGAGAAGGACTTTGGAACATTCGATTCAAGAATTCCGAGATCAGCCTATCTTAAATAGGCCACGCGTTCCAAAATTGCCCATGCATAGAAATAATTTGTTGCTTATGGGAACTCTGGATTGCCTGCTAGCGCCTTATTTTAGGTCTAGCACGGACCTTGCCGATACCCACTCGATCCTATATTGCGGGGCCGTAGCTGTATGTCGGGTGGCTGGTGTAAAGTTTCCAAATACACAGCCTACCCGACCTGCAAGCGGCAAACCTGCCTGGCAAATACGGATCGAGCGGCGTATCGACAGGGCGAGAGTTCTCATAGCCAAATTAATCTGCTTCCGGGCTGGCAATTGCCGGCCCCGAGTTATGCGCTTCGTGGCTCAGGCATTCGCTGGTACTAACATCAGTCCCAGTGAACATATGGCCAGAGCCACGGAACGTATAGACTTCTGGAAGCAAAAAGTCTATGCATGGGCAAATAGAATCCGCCGATACAAAGAGCGAGCGGATAGATACTTCTTGAATCGGACCTTCCAAAGTGAAGAGAAAAGGGTTTATAGAGGTTGGGAGAAATCTAGCGATAGTGTCGCTGACAGGCAAATACCAAATACTGATGCCATGGCTTCTTTTTGGCGCAGCATCTGGTCAGTGCCTGTCAGTCACACGGAGGGTGACTGGATTGAGGTGATCAAGCAATCATGCGAACAGGTGCCAGATATGGAACCTATTACCATTGAACCACTTGATGTTGGTAATGCAATTCGTTCGGCACATAACTGGAAAAGTCCAGGGCCGGACGGATTGCATAACTTTTGGATCAAGTGGTTCAAAAGCTCGCATGGTTGCTTGGCTAATCAATTCCAAGAAGCTGTTGATCGTGGTTCGCTTCCAACCTTTATGACGACAGGCGTCACCCATTTACTCTTCAAATCTGGCTGTACCACTGAACCCAAAAATTATAGACCAATCACATGCTTGCCCACCATCTACAAGCTCCTTACATCCATTTTGGAAAAAAAATTATCAAATTATTTTTATAATAATAACATTTTGGCAATCACCCAAAATGGATGTAAGGCTGGGTCACGTGGTACGAAAGAATTGCTTCTCATTGACACAACTGTTAGCCAACAAGCCCGACGGAATAGAAGAAATCTCTCCGTCGCCTGGATCGACTACAAAAAGGCATATGACTCAGTGCCGCATACATGGTTGATGAGAGTCTTAGAGTTGTATAAAGTCGATGCAACTCTGAGAACCTTTCTTCAGGCATGTATGAGGCAATGGGTCACATACCTTAGGGTTCCAGGGGGAGGAGGGGTTCCTTTACCGGAGGGCGAGATAAATATCGAGCGTGGAATATTCCAGGGCGACAGCTTGAGTCCCTTGTGGTTTTGCCTAGCATTGAACCCTCTTAGCACTTTGCTAGAGTCTTCAAAGCTAGGCTATCGGTTTCGAAGAGGGGGTGAGATCGTGTCGCACTTGCTGTATATGGATGACCTCAAACTTTTCGCATCCAACGAACCAGACTTGATTGAATTACTGAAGACAACAGAACACTTCAGTAAGTCAATTAATATGGAATTCGGGATAGAAAAGTGTGCGGTCATGCATGTACGGCGAGGGAAAGTTGTAAATTCACCGAATTTACAACTCTCAGAGAACATGTCTCTCAAATCCCTCTCCGAGACCGAGACATACAAGTACCTGGGTATGTCAGAGTCTTTAGGTATAGCCGACGCGGACGTAAAACAGACGGTGAAGGACCGATTCTTTTGCCGCCTGAGGAAGGTTTTAACCAGCCTTCTCTCAGGTGGAAATAAGGTCAGAGCCTTCAACAGCTGGGTTATGCCCGTGTTGGCATACTCCTTTGGCATACTTAGGTGGACTCAAACGGAGCTGGACGCCCTAGATCGAAGAGTCCGTTGCCTACTGACAAAACATCGTATGCATCACCCACGTTCATCAGTAATGAGATTGTACATCTCGCGAAGATGTGGCGGCCGAGGCTTTCTAAATGCCAAGGATCTGCACAATCGCGAGGTGAACAATCTCAGGGCATATTTCCTTAAGATGAACGTGGGCTTGCATAAAGATGTTGTGGCAGTAGACAAAGGTCTTACCACGCTCGCGTTGGCTAAAGAGAACTGGTGCAATTTGGCAGTACTGAGCACCTCCGACCGCATCAACGTATGGAAGAGCAAGGAGCTGCATGGCAGGTTTTATCGGGCCTTAACAGGGCCCGATGTAGATCTGTCAGCGTCGGTAAACTGGCTACGGTTCGGTAACCTCTTTGGAGAAACTGAAGGTTTTGTCTTTGCAATTATGGACGAAGTTATTAAGACGAATAACTACCGGAAATATATCCTGAAGGATGGCACCTTAGACATCTGTCGGGCATGTCATCGCCCAGGTGAATCCCTCAGGCATATTGTTTCCGGCTGTTCACATCTTTCTAACGGCGAGTATTTGCACAGACATAACCTCGTAGCCAGGATTATCCACCAGCAACTTGCCCTTCGGTACGGTCTTGTGGAAACGGAGGTGCCTTATTACCAGTACTCGCCGGAGCCAGTTCTTGAAAACAGTCGTGCCACGCTCTACTGGGATCGATCAGTTATCACGGACAGGACTATTGTAGCCAATAAGCCTGATATCGTGATAATAGATCGATCTGCACGGCGAGCAATACTCGTTGACATCAGTATCCCACATGACGATAACCTCGTGAAGAAAGAAAAAGAAAAACTAAGTAAATACTTGGATCTTGCTCACGAGGTTACGGCTATGTGGCGTCTGGAGTCAACGAGCATTGTGCCGATAGTTGTTACCGTCAATGGTCTTATAGCGAAAAGCCTCGACCGTCATCTAGAGAGGCTTTCGCTGGGAAGCTGGGTGAAGGGCCAGATACAGAAGGCAGCACTCTTGGACACGGCACGAATTGTGAGGAGGTTCCTGTCTCTGGAGCCATAACCATCGGTAGTTTGGACCCCAGGCCCCGCTGGCGATGAGATACAAGATTTTATATTTTTTTATTGAATATGTATTTTATTTTTGATATATTTTTATAAAAGAATAATGTTATCTATTTTTTTATAAAAAAATATCTTTATATGTATATTTTAAAAAAATGTAAAATTTTTGAGAATAAATAAATACAGCACGAACAACAGAGCGCCATTTAGGCCCATTCTTACACACCTCACTTGCTTCTTTGACATTCATAACTCTTGTCATTCACACTCGTCTTTTCTTAAGGCTCCTGACATCACCTTCTGCTAGTACTATAAAATATATATATATATATATATATATATATATATTATATATATATATATATATAATATATATATATATAATATATATATATATATATATAATATATATAATATATATATATATATATATATATATATATATTTATATATATTATATATATATATATATATAATATATATATATATATGTATATATATAATATATATATATAATATATATATATATATATATATATATATATATAATATATATATAATATATATATAATATATATAATATATATATATATATATATATATATATATATATATATATATATATATATAAATCAATTGCTGTTCGTTAGTCTCGCTAAAACTCGAGAACCGGTGAGTAAATATGAGAACAATGCTTGGAATATAGTCAAAACAACAATTTCGCTTTCCCTTAGAAACTATTACTAACTGTCAAATATTTGATGTTCGTCCCGTCGTTTAGAAATCGAATTAAATTTAAGTGTTTATTTTCATTATTTTTTTGTTTTGAATGTCAAACGTTTCATGTTCGTTCCGGTTAAGTTTTGACCACATTTTTGACTAAAGTTGAAACATACTGCAATTATCATTCAGCTTTTTTCTTTATTGATTCTGAGGCGGTACGAAGTTTGCCGAGTCAGCTAGTTGAATATAAAAAGTAGATTGTTTTTAGTGACATGTGCACAATTTTCATGTTACTTTGCGTTAAATTTTATCTAGGCGCTCGGTCTGGAGGCACATATGATGGAAAGCGATTACCGTCGCCTATGGACACTTGCGACACCAGAGACGTCAACGACGCGATGCTGGCCTCGAGATATTTAATGACACCCATTTCAAAAAAACTCCATATCGTAGCGCTGAAGGAAATCTCAGCTGGAAACTCGCACGAAAGAGAAACGTTCTTGAGAAACATTGCGTACATGAGCGAAGAGAGAGAGAGAGAGAGAGAGAGAGGGGAGGAGGGACACACACAAAATATACATATATATATATATAGGAGGGACACATACACTTACAAAATCAGACCATATTTACAATATTTTCTAGGCAATACAATAGGCGGCCTTATCACTCAAAGCGATCTCTTCCAGGCAACCTAAATGAAAGAAATTTGAATCAGGTGATGTAGGTGGTGCAGGAAAAAGGCAATAGACACATAAATACTGAAACTCAAACTACATACATACATACATACATAACTTCACGCCAGTTCCCTTGCGGGGTAGGCACGAACAACAGAGTGCCATTTAGGCTTATTCTTACACACCTCACTTGCCTCTTTGACATTCATAACTCTTGTCATGCAAGCTCGTCTGTTCTTAAGGCTCCTGACATCACCCTCCGCTAGTACACGATCAATTTGATCATGTAAGGTGTGTCGTGACCTTCCACGACTTCTGCATTCATCCACTTTTGCATTGTATATCTGTTTAGTCATTCTTTCATCATGCATTATTTCCACATGCCCAAACCACCGGAGCATTCCTTTCCTTACCTTCACCCCGACACTCCCTTTCAGACCAACTCTCTTTCTTACTTCGGTATTACGAACGCGGTCCGCGAGCGTCACTCCGCAGATTTAGCGCAGTGCTCGCTTTTATTTAAGTTAATTTTATTTATTTAAGTTAGTTTGAAAATCAAACTAACTTAAATAAATATACAAATACATACATATATACATAATTATATATATACACATATACAATAATATATTTCAAAATACAAGAAGTGGCATGTAACAAGGAGGAATGAAAGTCTCGAGAGAAGAAGAATGTTAAACTGCTAGATTGACGAGTATCAAATGTGAAGGTAGACTAAAATAGACCTGAATGGATGTGTGAAGGATGATTTGTGGTGCGACAGAGGACCTATGCCAGAAGCCCTATTAATATTATAAATGCGAAAGGAACTCGTGTCTGTCTGTTTGTTACGCTTTCACAGAAAAAACTATTGGACTGATGTGACTGATATTTGATATATATGTAAGTTCAATATCTAGAATGGATATAGGATACTTTTCATTCGGGGTAGATTTATGTAAAGGTTATCCCAGAAAGTAGGTTGTTTTTTTTTTTGGATATGTCATTTTGGTCATTTTAGTCATACATTGACATAGATACTTTTCATATGGGAGATGGGATAGTTTGCGATATAAAATGAAGTGAATCTTCCGAGGCATATAGCACTAACATATAAAATTAATACAATGTAACCTGTATTAACCTTTGACTAGGGACGTGACAAAGTTATAACACTATAAGGGACATGACGTCTGACAGACAACTAGGGACATGTAGCCGCACAGGCGTTGGCCGATTTTATAATTAGTATTACTAACGTTCTAAACAACTGATGACACGACTACCTGCTACAGCGGTCGTTTTACCACTGAAACAAAAGCTACTGAGACGCAGGGTCGCGGCAAGCGGGGGGAGGTGGTCAATTCTAAGAATTTTCAAAACGCCCGACGCCTGTGAGACTACATGTCTAGTTAAAGGTTAAGGCCGGGACTCCACCAAAGCGGAGATGTGTGCGGTGTGCTATGTGCTGTGCGAGAAGAGATGTTTCTCATTTCGGGTGAATCCACCGAAGCTGTGCGGAAATGCGTAGTGTAGCAGAGATGTGTACTGGCTAGCCTTGCCAGTGTTTTTTTTTTATTGCAGGAGTTCAGCAGACAGGCAGACGGCCCACTTAATAGAAAGCGGTTACCATCGCCTATGGACATTTGCAACACCATAGGTGCTACAAATGCGCTGCTGCTCTCTTAAGGGTCACTGGAACCTGGTCACTAATGCCGGAACACAACTCATGGTTGTTATGGCGACATGCTTTAGACCAGGGGTGGTAGCCATCCAGTCGGGCTAATGCCCTACCACCTGGCTGTGGGTTGTTAAGTCGCCTCTTACGACAGGCCGCCCGGCCGCAAGAAATTGTATTCTTTCTCCGTTCCTGCACGGATTGAAAAAGTGTGCGAGGCATTGAGTGCTCAGTGCGCATTCGGACACGAAAGGTAGACGATGTCGCTATTATTACAAAGAAATTATCGTCTTTTACTTGAAGAAGAAGAACTACAGTATGAAGAAGCAGAATTGATAGCTTTATTTTATAGCATCGATCACTGCACGCCGCTCACATCTCTCGTGTCCGCCGTGCGTCGTCCGCGCACAGCTCGCATCTCCGCTTCCATCGCGCCATACAAATATTACATATCTCCGCACAGCGATCTCCACTGAAGCTGAGCGGAGAGGAGATGTCTCAATAACGCAATTCTATTGGTTGTTTAAAAAACATCTCCTCTCCGCTCGTCTCGTCTCCGCTTTGGTGGAGTCCCGGCCTTAATGCTTGCTCTTTAAACAAGAGGCGCGTGGTGGGTATTGACCCGCGTCCCAGCCTCGGGGAAAGCTTTAGTAGGGGGAATATGGAAGTAGAACACATATTGTGCCAACACCAAATCATTAGGGGAGGGTGAAAGAAAAGAAGAGAAGAATTATTGTACAGTTGTATGTTTGTTAGTTACCTGGTGAATAGTTGGAATCCGACATCGTTCTTGTCTTTGATGTAAGGGCATTTGGTCTTGTCCACTGGTGCTATCTGGAGGAGAGCATTCTCGTACTGCACTCCCGGTGGTCCTGTCAAAGTAAATAAAACACAATACAATAGAATGTCATCGTAGTTATCAACCCGCAAGAGTTAACTTGAGACTTCGCACGGATGACGTAAGCGCGAGGTACTGACGCGTCGATGGCGAGCGCGGCAAGAAGGCGGGGGTCGGGAGGGGGGCGCGCATTCCGCTCGGGTCTCAAGTTAACTCTTGCGGATAATACAGCTGTGGTCTATCATTAGCGTTGCCAGGTGTGCTGATTTGCGCGGACTGTCCCGATTTTCAGGGGTCCGTGGATGCGTCCATATTTGCTGCACGCGATCGGAACACTGAATGTCCTGATAAATCAATAAATTTATTAATAACATGGGAGCTGCATACGTCTTGTCATCGCAGTGGACAAGGAACTACTGGCTAGCCTTTTTTAATTGGACTTGACTTTATGTTGTTGGTCCGAAGACCTCATAAGTTTACCGGGGTTTTCGGAGCGAACGCCTTCGCGAAGCAACTTGCCCGAGGAAGCTCCCTAGGGGGCTTTACCTCAGCTGGCCTGTTGCCATGAGAGGGGGATGAATCGATGCTGACTAGAGGGCGATACAATGTACTAATTGAGAACGGGCGACGGGCAATATAAAGCTCGAGGGGATAACTTCATATTATATCGAAATTCAGCCAAATCGGTCCAATAGATTTTCCGTGAAAGTATAACAACAGCCAAACAGAGAAATATATTTTTATCCCGGAAACTATCCCATTTTTCGGGATAAAAAGTAACCTATGTTCATCCTCGGCATCGAATGTAAATATATATATATATATATCTTAATATATATAAATTACGTGTCACGTTGTATGTCCGCGATGGACTCCTAAACTACTTGACCGATTTTAATCAAATTTGCACACCGTGTGCAGTTTGATCCGGCTTGAAAGATAGGATAGCTGCTTACATTTGGACCCGGTAGGTGGCGCTGCAATCGGGTTCTAAATTTTATTTCTTCAGGGCAACTTCTGTTGGGACAGCTAGTATATATATGTATATATACTGAGTTTCAGCCAAATCGGTCCAGTAGATTTTCCGTGAAAGAGCAACAGACAGACAGAGTTACTTTCGCATTTATAATATAATATTAATAGGAAGAATGATCAAAATCTTTCGCCGTTAGCATGTAACAGAGTCATGTTATTATTAGATCTGGAAACAGCCTAACTGGTTGCATGCTTTCTAGTCAGGATTCGAACTCGCGCCCTTTGAGCTACGGACGCTTGCGTTAGCCACTAACTTGCCACGGCTCCGGCACATTTATGCAACCGCATTGTAGACTTGAATCATCATAAATCGTTATTATGAGTTAAATATTACACAAGCACTAACCGCAATCAATAATGGTATATCGTCACTTGATATAACAGTGAAACCTGCTTAAGAGTTCACCTTACGCAGTCTGTATTAACACACATTGGCACCGACTCTAACTTTATTACATTTTACATAGCGCTATCTCTCTTACATTTGACTTTCTCCCAATCATTTGGGGTCGGCACAATATGTCTTTCCCTTCTACACTCCTCTCTTCTGACAAACGTCCTCTGTTACACCATAAATCATCACACATGAGTTCAACAGACAGGCAGACAGCTCATCTGATGGTAAGCGGTTGCCGTCGCCTATGGACATTTGTAACACCAAAAGTGCTACCAATGAGGCTGGCTAGCCACTAATGCTGGAACACAACTCAAGGCTGTTATGGCGGCATACTCTAGACCAGGGGTGGTAGCCATCCAGACGGGCAAATACCCGACCAACTGACTGACAACAACCGACCACCCGACTGTACGCATAGATCTGTGCTCGACTGGGTCTCGGGATGGTTTCGATTCACAATTAGACCCGATAGGTTGCGCTGGAATCGGGGTTTTTTTTAGGACGTTGAACAATATAGTAGTTGTCCTATTTTAGTTAGCACCGACTTCAAGATGTAGGGAATCTTGCGAGTTAAATTTGACCAACTTCCCGGTTTCCGATTGAGCTGAAATTTGGCACGCATATGTATATCGCGTGACAATGCAATAATATGGCACCATGGAGCTGATCTGATGATGGTGTCGGAAGGTGGACATAGGAACTCCTGTACTAAACTAAATAGACCCGTCGTTAAGACCCAAACCCAGCAAAAACCATCTGCCAGACCTCAAGACGCTGTGAGCTCTTTCTGCGTACAACGGAACACAAACCAACTTGACTGATAATTACTTTTATTTTTCCTTCCACCCATTTTAATATTATATAAAATTATTTGAGCTAGGCATGTTTGCTGAAGAGTTTCTTGCGCCGCTTCTTCTCTTCAAGCCATAACATGTTGCGAAGCGGTAGTAAATTAGATTAGGCTCCCATAGAGTAAATAATAACCATAAACAAAATTAAAATTAACAAGTCGCCGTTAGGCTAAATAAAACTTTAACAATACTCGTTGACACTTGACATCTTTGTCTTCCGTGATCACGGCCACTGAAAAGTGGCCGAAACGTCGGAAAAACCAAAATCAAATAAAATTACCGCGCTTAAAACCGTTAAAACGTAGTTTTATTAGACCCGTCGTGTTTGGGCTCGTTTTACTTGTCTTGGCTAGCACTCTGCGGCTACATGATATCCGTATATCAAAAGCTTGTATTTAAAAACCTTTTTAAAAAAGCTTGTTTAGTTCTTCTTGAAGTCGACTTCTTTCTTGCTAGGAAAATTTTATATCGTTATGTAACTTTTTAATAAATGCATCGAGAACACGATGTTCTCGTTTGAATACAGGTTGCAAGACAGGACCAGTTCGATAGCTCGACTGGGTCGCAACTTGAAAAACTTGTATGAATGTATTAAGGTATACAAGTTTATCTTCCGCCGTTTTTTTATTCAAACCTCAAAGCTTTATTGTAAACAACTAATTACAATCATTAGCAATGATCTGTGATCTTGCCAACTCTTTTAAGACTTTGACACGAGACTTCATTGAGCAAATGCTCTAGTTCTTCATCTTTGAAAACTATTGATCTCTTCCGCCATTATGAATGAATGAATGAATGAAACTCTTTATTGTTCACCATAACTTAGAGGCTTACATTTGAATGCGAAGAAAACAAAGATTATGGTGTTTGAAAAAGAAGAAACCAGAACGAATGCAAGGATAATGGTCGATGATGTTATGCTAGAGCAAGTGAATGAGTTTGTATATCTTGGATGTGCTTTTAGCAGGGATGGAAGGTACACCGCTGATATAGAAAGAAGAGTGAATTTGGGGAATAGTGTGAATGGAGCGTTAGGTAAACTTCTAGGTGCTAAGAACCTCAGCCAGAAAGCCCAGCTCGCCATACACAACGCGGTGCTGGTACCTACGCTCACGTATGGATGCGAGAGTTGGGTATGGAAAAGAGAGCATGAAAGTAGAGTAAACGCGGTCGAGATGCGAGCACTGCGCAAAATCTGCGGAGTGACGCTCGCGGACCGCGTTCGTAATACCGAAGTAAGAAAGAGAGTTGGTCTGAAAGAGAGTGTCGGGGTGAAGGTAAGGAAAGGAATGCTCCGGTGGTTCGGGCATGTGGAAAGAATGCATGATGAAAGAATGACTAAACAGATATATAATGCAAAAGTGGATGGATGCAGAAGTCGTGGAAGGCCACGACACACCTTCCATGATCAAATTGATCGTGTACTAGCAGAAGGTGATGTCAGGAGCCTTAAGAATAGACGAGCTTGCATGACAAGTGTTATGAATGTCAAAGAGGCAAGTGAGGTGTGTAAGAATAAGCCTAAATGGCACTCTGTTGTTCGTGCCTACCCCACAAGGGAACTGGCGTGAAGTTATGTATGTATGTATGTATGTATAACTTAAACCTGGACATATTGGGTCTTACTTATAATCGTTTCTTAAATTTAAAGAAACTGCTCAGCAACTGATTAGTGAAAATCTTACCCATAAACTCCTCTTTAGTCGAATATTTTGAGTACAACCTACTCCTCTTAGGTAAACAACAGGTAATACACGTTTATAAGTGAAAAAAAAGATATTCATTACATACATACATAACTTCACGCCAGTTCTCTTGCGGGGTAGGCACGAACAACAGGGCGCCATTCAGGCTTATTCTTACACACCTCACTTGCTTCTTTGACATTCATAGCTCTTGTCATGCACACTCGTCTGTTCTTAAGGCTCCTGACATCACCCTCCGCTAGTACACGATCAATTTGATCATGGAAGGTGTGTCGTGGCCTTCCACGACTTCTGCATCCATCCACTTTTGCATTGTATATCTGTTTAGTCATTCTTTCATCATGCATTCTTTCCACATGCCCGAACCACCACCACAAGATATTCATTGATTAGGGTTTGATTCTGATTCAAAGATTAAGGAGATGGCTAATCGTTTCTTAAAGAGATTATTATAAGTAAGGCCGTAGGGGTTTAAGAGTCTCTTATTTAAGAGATGGCTAATCCTTTCTCAACGAGATTGTGATAAGTAAGGCCCTATAATAAGTTCGAGAGTGAATTTGTTTCTGACGTTTTCACGTCTTAATTACGCAATAGAACGTCACGAAATTTTGGGTACACGCTGTTAGGGGTATAGAATAGGACTTACGGAGGGTACGTATCATCCAGAAAAAATTAACCGTTTTTTTCGGCGCATGAACGGAGCTGTGCGGAGGTGACAAAAGCACCCCACGACCAGTTGGTAGGGTATTTGTCCGTCTGGATCGCTACCACACCTGGTCTAGAATATGCCGCCATAAAGACCTCGAGTCGTGCACCGGCCTTAGTCGCTACGTTCCAGCGTCCGTTTAGAGAGCGGCAGCGAATTCGTGGCATCTCTGGTATTACAAATGTCCATAGGCGATGTTAACCGCTTTCCATCGGGTGGGTCGACTGCGTGACTGCTGAACCCATGCAATCAAAATAAATTTGAGAATTGAGGTTGGCACTCTGTTGATTTGCTGTGCCGATACGTTGTCCGACGCAGCACTGATTTTCAATGCTCATCTTTACAATCACACGTGTCATTTCAGACAGCGGCGTCTCAGACGCCGCCAATCAAGATCTCTCCACGTCCCCGCGAGGGACGCTAGGAGACATAGCTCACCCCACAGGATAGACTAGGCGTGTTGCTGGGAAGTTTCTTTCGCCGTTTCTTCTCTCCCAGCCATAACACGTTGCGAAACGGCAGTAAGATAGCGTAGGCCACCGCAAACCACCGATCCCGGCCCGCCGTGATCCTTCCCTTCGGGCTTTATATTACCCGTCGCCCGTTCTCAATTAGTATTTTGTGTCGCCCTATGGTGGGCATCATTAAATTCATTCCCCATTCATGGCAACAGTCCAGCCGAGGTAAAACTCCTTAGGGAGCTCCCTCGAGCAAGTTGCCCCCCCGGGCTCGAGCGCCTTCGCTTCGCGAAGGCACTCGCCCCAAAGACCCCGGTAAAGTTGTAAGGTCTTCGGACCAACAACATAAAGTCAAGTCCAATATAAAAAAAAAACGTGTCATTAATTGCCATTAAACCCATGGCATGGCACTTACGAATAGACTTATATTAGAACAAGCCACGCTCTGGCAGCCACAAATTGTTTCCGCTCGAAAGAGCAAGTATTCGGTGTAAAGAAATGGTTACCTAATAATTGATATAGGCTGATAGCCGTAAATCGCTTGTATGTAATTAGTAGACATCGGATTATATGCACTATCAAAATGGCAAAATATGCACTAAAAATGGGCGAAATATGCACAAAATATCCGTGCAGGAACGGAGAAAGAATACAATTTCCTGCGGCCGGGCGGCCTGTCGTAAGAGGCGACAAAACAACCCACAGCCAGTTGGTAGGGCATTTGCCCGACTGGATGGCTACCACCCCTGGTCTAAAGTATGTCGCCATAACAACCTTGAGTTGTGTTCCGGCATTAGTGACCAGGTTCCAGTTTCCCTTAAGAGAGCAGCAGCGCATTTCTAGCACCTTTGGTGTTGCAAATGTCCATAGGCGATGGTAATCGCTTTCCATCGAGTGGGCCGTCTGCCTGTCTGATGAACTCCAGCAATAAAAATAAAAAAAAACAATCAATAAACCATTTATTATTAGATGAATTGGAATTTAAGTTTATTTTCACATTATATTTATATATTAAACATATCTTAATATTAGTTATAAATTATTATAATAATAATTTACTTGTTATAATTTTTGTGGCAGTAAACAATAACATATTTCTCTAGGTTTTCTTTAATATTAATTTATAGGCTGAAAATGGCCTTTCGACGTCAACTGACGTCACCGGACAGAACTTGAAATTTGGCTCCATTTCTGCAGAGACTTCTTCGGGTAGAGTTTGTCCGGTGCCGTTGATAAATGCGTCAATTTTCTTTGTTCTTTCAAGACCGGGGTTTTTATACACAACTGCATTTAATTTGCCACAAACTCGGAAGGGCGTTACTCTGTTCAATCATTTTTTCGTCGTGTCGTCGGCATAATACGAGACGCCTAACACGTATAACTACCGAAATAAGCACTGTCAATGAAAAGGTACCAAAATATGCAATAACGCTATAAAAATACATTTATATGCATTGGCATATGGAAACATGCAAATGCATATAATCCGATGTCTAGCAATTAGTATATTACACGTGTAGGAACGGAGAAAGAATACTAGGGCCTGATGTAAGTTGAGTGGGACGCCCCGTAATACCCCTCCAGCGGTAAACGTCATCCTGCTCCCAATCCTTCCTCACCCCACACGCATACGCCGCTCGCCGCTCGCTGGCACCTAAAAAAGTGTAAATCGATCCCGCTATGAACGCACGTGTGTGATGTGATAGTGCCGCCATTGTAAAGCCAAGGGAGATCAGACCACAGCCGGCCGGCCAGGACATTCCCTAGCAAACGACCCGGTAATGTGCGAAATGAATTTCCCCCGCCTCAAAAAAGAAAACAAAGTTGAGTGGGGCGTCGATGATTGTGTGAGGCCGGGACGAGCAGCGCTGTGATCTCGTCGTGGCTATCGGGGCGGATTTGTCGCATACGGTCGTGGTGAAGGCCATTGTCGGAAGTGCTGACGCGTGAGACGCAGCCGCCTCCTGCGAGACCGTCGTGTCCGCGAAGGAGGCGGCGGGGCGGGAGAGGGAGCAATCCGCCACGCTCCTCTCCAGCATCCATAGGGTAAGGCCGCGCGGGCGGCCGGCAGGGAAACCGAGTCTGCCCGCACATAAGAGCCGAAGAGGAGTGACGCGCGCCCCCTCTCACCTCGAGGTGAGACCCAGATCTCCGGCTAGCAAATGGTGGGGCCAGCAGCCCGTCCGGGGCGGAGGTGAATGCGCGAGCGATTCCAAAGCCCGGGCAAGGACTCGAGGATCGAACAGGGGTGTTAGTGGCACTTCAAACGTGAGGTGCTAGTGCCACCCCGATCTGGCGAAACCCACACACGGGCCGCGACCTTTCCACCTCGCGCGGCCTACGGTCTCACATTCGCGAGCTACCCAAAGGCCAGGGTTAGGGCATTTGCCCCCCTGGATGACGACCACCAATCTGGTCTGGAATATGCCGTCACAACAACTCTTACTTGTGTTCTGGCATCAAAGGCCAGGTTTTTGTCCCTACTTCAAGGCTGGCAGGACATTGCCAGCACCTCTGCTGTTGCAAATGTCCGTAAGCGTCTTTTTTTTTATTGCAGGAGTTCAGCAGACAGGCAGGCGGCCCACTGGATGAAAAGCGGTTACCATCGCCTATGGACATTTGCAACACCAAAGGTGCTACAAATGCACTGCTGCTCTCTTAAGTGAGTCTGGAACCTGGTCACTAATGCCGAAACACAACTCAAAGTTGTTACGGCGGCATGCTCTAGACCAGGGGTGGTAGCCATCCAGTCGGGCAAATGCCCTACCACCTGGCACTGTAACCACTTAGCATGTGTACGGCTGTCTGCCTATTTACCAGCTTTAAGCCGCTGCCACATCCTTGCGAGAGACGAGAATGTGGAGTGCCTGTAAGACGCATGTTACGTCACGTACATGGAATAATTTATTGCTATATAATTAGCAAGGTTATAACTGAGTAGTCCATTTACGTGCCAAAATCTATCAAAACAGAAAAGCTTTAAAGATGCATCTGCGAACATATTACGATTTTACATATTTTCACGTAGCAGTTAAGATTTCTGTATAAATATATAGTCTTAAGTTCACTGTTAAATTAATAAAGCAATAATTAGAAGAGAGAAAGATTTTTTTAAATTTAGGACTAAATACAAAAAGTCATACATGATAATAGATCTAATAATTAATTGTACATACATATATACATACATAACTTCACGCCAGTTCCCTTGCGGGGTAGGCACGAACAATAAAGCGCCATTTAGGCCCATTCTTACACACCTCACTTGCTTCTTTGACATTCATAACCTTTGTCATGCACGCTCGTCTGTTCTTAAGGCTCCTGACATCACCCTCCGCTAGTACACGATCAATTTGATCATGGAAGGTGTGTCGTGGCCTTCCACGACAATTAATTGTGGTGTCTTAATAAGGTTGTTTGTTTTTCAGCATAATGCTAGTTTCACAACCGGCGCTGATCATCCGGAATTACCTCTAAGTGATCCACGGCTTAGCTCCACAAAGCAAAATAAAAACAATAAACCTTACTTATACATACATACATAACTTCACGCCAGTTCCCTTGCGGGGTAGCCACGAGCAACGGAGCGCCATTCAGGCTTATTCTTACACACCTCACTTGCTTCTTTGACATTCATAACTCTTGTCATGCACGCTCGTCTGTACTTAAGGCTCCTGACATCACCTGCTAGTACACGATCAATTTGATCATGGAAGGTGTGTCGTGGCCTTCCACGCTCCACATCTTATATATAAAATTCTCGTGTCACAATGTTCGTTCCCATACTCCTCCGAAACGACTTGACGGTTCTTAAGAATTTTTTTATGCATATTCAGTAAGTCTGAGAATCGGCTACTATCTATTTTTCAAACCCCTAAGTGATAAGGAGTTGGACACCCAAATTTTATTTTTTTATTTTTTGGATAGCCTAAATGGCACTCTGTTGTTCGTGCCTACCCCGCAAGGGAACTGGCGTGAAGTTATGTATGTATGTATGTATGTATTTTTTGGATATTTTTATTTTTTTAGGATACAGCATTAAAAAATACATACAACTCAAAATTTTCACTCCTCTAAAATCAACCCCTATTTTTATTTGTTAATTATAAACTTTAATTCTTTGGCAAGACTTTTAATCTTATTTTGTCATGACTTAGAATAAAAGAAATTACATTACTCTTTTAGATTCACAATTAGAACCGGTAGGTGGCGCTGAGATCGGGTTCTGGAATCCTCCTAATCACCTGGAGCGATTTTGGTGATTTTGTTTCTGTGTGTTTGAGTGGGTACCCGGATGGTTTAGATTCGCAATTAGAACCGGTACGTGGCTCTGGGATCGGGTTCTAGAATTTTATTTTTTAAAGGCAGGACAGCGTCTGCCGGGGCCGCTAGTAACTTATAAATAAAGAAGTTAATTTATTAACTTACGTATTACGGACAGGAAACAAGCTAAAGGCACTGCTGTTTTCATATTAAAAAACAAAAAATATACGTTAAATAAATTATTAAAAAGACATGCGCCTCTCTCAGGCGCTCTTCACTTGGATATGCAAGGATATCCTCATTGCGAACACCTCCCACTTTTGAAGTGTCTGGGGTAGGGAAACGTCGCGAATAGGGTTCGCAAAGCAAAGTTTATTCTTAAAATTTTCCTCATCATCTATCTTTATATATATATAATTCGAATTTACCCCAAATCGGTCTGTTTTCAAGTGATAACAGGCCGAATTTGGGTCGGATCGAGACGTGGCGCACACCAAACTGTAGGTCTTGAGGAGGCCTATAGTACAGTGGTCGCGGACCAGGGGTCGCCCTTGGAAAAACGGGAATTAAGGGGGAAAAACGGGAATTTATGAAATTTGGGAATTTGGGATGCGATTATTGTAGGCACTATTAGGCGCACGGAGATGAGAGTGGTGTCGGTGGATAGCCCTCGACGAGCACTATCCGACGATGCCAAAAAAGAGGGGGGTGACAATAGAAAAAATTCGAATTTGTCGAGGAAAACCGAATTTTCTGCACGTGTGTTGACAGTGAACTCCTCCTAAACGGCTGAACGGATTTGAATGATTTTTTTTGTGTGTGTTCAATATGTGTGTTCAGTTCACATCAGCACTCGACATTGAATACTACTTTCTGCCGTCTGAAGTATCATTTAACCTCTACCTCTCGCTGCTACAAGGTATTGTCACGGCAGACATTACATCATTGCAAAGCATGATAGTAGAATCTTAAATATTATACATACATATATATATATATATATATATATATATATATATATATATATATATATATATATATATAAATAATATATATAATGCTCGCCGTACACAACGCGGTGCTGGTACCTACGCTCACGTGTGGAAGCGAGAGTTGGGTATGGAAGAGAGAGCATGAAAGTAGAGTAAACGCGGTCGAGATGCGAGCACTGCGCAAAATCTGCGGAGTGACGCTCGCGGACCGAGTTCCTAATACCGAAGTAAGAAAGAGAGTGTCGGGGTGAAGGTAAGGAAAGGAATGCTCCGGTGGTTCGGGCATGTGGAAAGAATGCATGATGAAAGAATGACTAAACAGATATACAATGCAAAAGTGGATGGATGCAGAAGTCGTGGAAGGCCACGACACACCTTCCATGATCAAATCGATCGTGTACTAGCAGAAGGTGATGTCAGGAGCCTTAAGAACAGACGAGCTTGCATGACAAGAGTTATGAATGTCAAAGAGGCAAGTGAGGTGTGTAAGAATAAGCCTAAATGGCACTCTGTTGTTCGTGCCTACCCCGCAAGGGAACTGGCGTGAAGTTATGTATGTATGTATGTATGTATGTATATATATATATGTATATATATATATATATATATATATGTATATATATATATATATATATATGTGTGTGTGTGTGTGTGTGTGTGTGTGTGTGTGTGTGTGCGTGCGTGTGTGTGTGCGTGCGTGCGTGCGTGCGGGCGCGTGCGTGTGCGTGTGTGTGTATGTGTGTGTGTGTGTATATATATCGGTGCAGGAACGGAGAAAGAATACAATTTCCTGCGGCCTGGCAGCCTGTCGTAAGAGGCGACTGAACAACCCACAGCCAGGTGATAGGGTATTTGCTTGACTGGATGGCGACCACCCATGGTCTAGAGTATGGCGCCATAACAACCTTGTGTTGTGTTCCGGCATTAGTGACCAGGTTCCAGTCTCCTTTAAGAGAGCAGCAGCGCATTTGTAGCACCTTTGGTGTTGCAAATGTTCATAGGCGATGGTAACCGCTTTCCATCGAGTGGGCCGTTTGCCTGTCCGCTGAATTCCTGCAATAAAAAATTAAAAAAAATACACAAGAACTAGGGAAAATAATATTTTTTTTTAAATTAATTTTAAAAAGTTTGTGGGCACTTGGCCCTCACGGGCCCAACGTGTCCACCCGAAACAGTTCAAATATGTACCCTGTTAGAAATAGAATATAAAAGAATATAAATCGATAATGGCAGCCCTATTCATAGTCTAGTTTCACCAAGATACCCATTTAATCCATTACATCATGTCGATAATTTATGGATTAGATATTCTTTGTAACGCTTGGTTCGTGTCAGTGTTTCTCGAACTTTATCGTTACGAAACCCCTATTAAGTCTTCAACACGATGGGGAATGAAATAATGTACATACATACATACATACATACATACATATATAACTTCACGCCAGCTCCCTTGCGGAATAGGCACGAACAACAGAGCGCCATTTAGGCTTATTCTTACACACCTCACTTGCTTCTTTGACATTCATAACTTTTGTCATGTACGCTCGTCTGTTCTTAAGGCTCCTGACATCATCTTCTGCTAGTACACGATCAATTTGATCACGGAAGGTGTGTCGTGGCCTTCCATGACTTCTGCATTCATCCACTTTTGCATTGTATATCTGTTTAGTCATTCTTTCCACATGCCCGAACCACCGGAGCATTCCTTTCCTTACCTTCACCCCGACACTCTTTCAGACCAACTCTCTTTCTTAATTCGGTATTAGGAACGCGGTCCGCGAGCGTCACTCCGCAGATTTTGCGCAGTGCTCGCATCTCGACCGCCTTTACTCTACTTTCATACTCTCTTCCATACCCAACTCTCGCTTCCATACGTGAGCGTAGGTGCCAGTACCGCCTTGTGTATGGCAAGCGGGGCCTTCTGGCTGAGGTTCTTAGCGCCTAGAAGTTTACCTAACGCTCCATTCACACTATTCCCCAAATTCACTCTTCTTTCTATACCAGCGGTGTACCTTCCATCCCTGCTAAAAGCACATCCAAGATATACAAACTCACTCACTTGCTCCAGCATAACATCATCGACCATTATCCTAAAACTAGAATAAATTAATATAATAAGTTATCCGTAAGACACATACACCTCAACACAAAAATCAATAAATTAATGTCACACACAAGAACCAAAATAACTAATAAGCGTGTTAAATTAAAAAAAATTAAATCTAGAAATTAAGTTGTAAAAAAGGGTACGGAACTCGAGTTCGTAGAGCTGTGAATAATAAAAAAAAACCCTCGTATCAGGTGACTTCGGGCGTACTTTCCGAATGTGAGTAATGAACGCAACATGTTGCAGGGCGATCTGCGGCCGAATAGAGGCGCACATCAGCTCGCTGCCTCCGCCGTTCAGGCTGCACCGGCCGATGCTGGCGCGCGCCGCGAGCATGGAGGCGCGCACCCCGGCCAGGGCGCCCGCCTTCTGCGTCAGCTGGTGTGCCACCACACCGGTGAGTACTTTTATTGTTGAATGAATGAATGAAATGAATGAATGAAAACACTTTATTGGTCACCAAAAATTTAAACTTAAAAACTAGATACAATAAATGTTGAACAAAGGGCGGCCTTATCGCTTAAAGCGATCTCTTCCAGGCAACCCCTTAAAGTAAGGATAATATTAAAACATGACAGTGGCGGTGTAGACAATAAAAATCTTTATTATATACTATATAAACACAGTACATATCACAATACTTATAATATTATATATATTTATTATATTAATATATTGTTGTTATAGTTCAATAGGATATGCCCGCGAATCCGTTCACGCTTGACTTGAAATTCCCGCGAGGTACCCGGGACACAAATCACCGCAGCTATAGCAGTTTTTTTTATTAAAATTTATTTATTTGTTTTTTTTACAATTTAAATATTATATAAGTAGGATTAGTTATTATTAGTTATTATTCTCATTGATTATTTAATTAACAAAACTGGGTCATTTTGGTCTTACACCTAAAGGAAGGTTTGCACTGAAAATCAGCGTTGTGTCGGATATTGTTCCGACACAGCAATATGCTGAGTGCAAACCTTGTTTGCTGAAAATGCGGCGTACAAATTCTCAAAATATGCTTTGTGTATAGAAATGTATAAGGAATGTAATTGCGTCGCAATTTCTTCAAATAAAGTTTTTCTTCGCTCCCGGGGTAATTGAAATTCCCGCGGGATATCCGGGACACAAATCACGGCAGCTATAGTAGTTTTTGTGAAAACTGTGTCGGAATAAGCTAATTTTTGCGCACCCGAACAACTTAAAACCGCTCCCGGGGTAATTGAAATTCCCGCGGGATACCCGGGACACAAATCACCGCAGCTATAGTAGTTTTTGTGAAAACTGTGTCGGAATAAGCTAATTTTTACGCACCCGAACAACTGCAAACCGCTCCCGGGTAATTGAAATTCCCGCGGGATACCCGGGACACAAATCACCGCAGCTATAGCAGTTTAGGTGAAAACTGTGTCGGAATAAGCTAATTTTTGCGCACCCGAACAACTGCAAACCGCTCCCGGCGAAATTGAAATTCCCGCGGGATACCCGGGACACAAATCACCGCAGCTATAGCAGTTTTTGTGAAAACTGTGTCGGAATAAGCTAATTTTTACGCACCCGAACAACTTAAAACCGCTCCCGGGGTAAATGCAATTCCCGCGGGATACCCGGGATATAAATATCGCGCATTTTATTACATTAAATTTGCTATCGATCAGTAAAATAAATCACATTGGAATTCCTTTTTTTTAATCTGGCCATTTGAAATAATTCCCAGAAAAATTGCCGCGCGATTCCCAGAATATAGAGTAGCGCAGAGTGTAAGTCTAAGAATTAGCTGTCGATCAGCGAAAACAGGATCGGAATCGGCCCAGTAGTTTTCACGTGAATACCGAACAAACAGACAAGAAATATATAGAAAAAATGCATCGTGGGAATTTTTCTGGGAGTGATTTTAAATGGTTAATAATATCGATCCTTTTCTAGGCAATTTATTTAAGTTAAGGATTCAAAATAAAAAAAAATACGGTCTACCAATTTCATATATAATCGTACTAGCTACGCCTCGCGGTTTCACCCGCGTGCTGATTCAAAATCGTAATATTTTGGATGATAATAATAATAATAAACCCGCAGGGGGGCGAAGAAGCCTTAGGTGAGTAGCGACACCTGACTCCGGGGGCCAAGGCAAGGCCCCCGCCTGCGTGCTTGCCTTAACCAGCCGACACGGAGTGGAGATCGCTAGAGCTAAGACTCAAGCTCCAGGAGTGGAAGTGATAAATGGCATCACGTCAGAAGTAGCTACGGTGAACCTGCAGCCCACCTCTCGACACCCCTTAGCCACTCACACCCATGTTGTCCCTGTCTTCTATGGCATTTTTTGGGGCCCATGCAGAGAGTGGCGAGTCACCGTCTGCCCATTTTTCCATGTTCCCTGAACATTGCGACGGGCAGACGCCATAGTCCCCATATTCCCAGACCTCTATTACCATTAGCAGTTCATCCCAATTACCCTGTACTTTTTGTCCTCATTTCCCACAATAGTTCTACACTGGCCGGGATTTATCCTTGGTTGCATTCTTTTATGATGTATAGGGATAATCGTCGGTCAGTGTCACGCTACATTTACATTAAATTTGTCAAAGGGCCTCTACGTGTTGGGCCTTTCCATGGCCCCACGCAAGGCCTCCAAATATCCGGGTCATTTTCATAGGCCGTGGTCTTGAAACACATACAAATAATAATAATTATTATTTATTTATTTACTTCCCATAAAAAGAAAAACAAAATTTGTAGAGTACAAAAATTTGAGAAACTTAATAAAATGGGAAAGACAGGAGCCCAAAGTAGGTAAACCCTGTATGATGGTATTCCTGGCCCCCGCCTCCCAATAAGAACTATTTCTATAATAACCGCCACCAAAGTGCACTATAATGAAAGAAAAAATAAAGAGATGTGTGTGTTTGTGTGTACGCGCGTGCGTGCGTGCGTGCGTGCGTGCGTGCGTATGGTTACAAGCGTGTCTGGGTGTAGGAGTATCAATGTTTGTAAACTGTGAGTGGTAGTAAAACTAATTGTTATTCAGCAACTGTTATGAAATTCTCAGTTTCTAAGTAGTTTTGAGACTTAAGGAATTTACAAACTAAGTGTTTTGTCTCTTTTTTGGTTAAGTCATAAATATGAAATAACTTATTTATCTTGTTTTATAAACGACTTCCTTGGAAACCAAAAAATCTTCGGAACAAACTCCATCTCTAATAGTGCCAACATTGTATAAACGACTTTTCGGTTTTGGATTATTGCTGTACGGGATTTGTGAATATTGCCTTAAGGTGCAGGCTAAGACAACACACTATCCCTATTAATATTATAAATGCGAAAGTAACTCTGTCCGTTTGTCTGTCTGTTCCGTTTTCACGGAAAAACTACTGGACCGATTTGGCTGAAACTCAGTATATATATATATTTTCGATGCCGAGAATGAACATAGGATATTTTTTATCCCGAAAAATGGGATACTTTCCGGGATAAAAATATATTTGTCTTTTTGTTTGTTATCCTTTTATGGAAAGACTATTTAACCGATTTGGCTGAAACTCGGTACATATATAATTTGAATACCGAGAGTGCCCAAGGGACACTTTTTATCCCGGATAATGAGATTCATTTTGGGATAGATTTATGTAAAGTTTATCCCGGAAACTAGGACAGGTTTTGTGATTTTGTCCATTTCGTCCACTGGGTCTACTGGGTCCACTGGGTCCACTTGGTCCATTGGGTCCACTTGGACCACTGTGTCCACTTGGTCCCCTTGGTCAACTGGGTCCACTTAGTCCACTGGGTCCAATGGGTCCAATAGGTCCAATGGGTCCACTTTGACCACTGGGTCTACTTGGTCAACTGGGTCCACTGAGTCTACTAGGCCAGTCGGGTCCACTTTGTCCACTGGGTCCACTGGGTCCACTTGGACCATGTAATCTATTTTGTAATTTTTGTTACCACAGTCAGCTGGTAGGGTATTTGCTCGACTGAATAGCGACCACCCCTGGTCTAGAGTATGCCGCCATAACAACCTTGAGTTGTGTTCCGGCATTAGTGACCAGGCTCCAGTCTCCCTTAGGAAAGCAGCAGCGCATTTGTAGCACCTTACTGTTCTTCCTTTTTTATTTTACTTCTTATTAATTTCATTATACCTAGACATAAGTTGTTAAAAGTATTCTCTCAGTCAGGTTGCCTGGAAGAGATCGCTTTGAGCGATAAGGCCACCTTTTGTGTTGCCGTTAAATTGTTGTAATTATTTATTCTGTGATTGTTTATTTGGTGAACAATAAAGTGTTTTCTATTCTATTCTATTCTATTCTATGCCTGTTGGAAGTGTAAGTTCCCCTTCTCGATTTCAGACACCGGAGTTCATGAATGCGATAACTGGGAAGTTGGAGTGCGGCCAGCCCTCGTTGTTGTGCAAGCAGAGCATGTTCGCCAGGTGGCAGTACTTGGTCAAGAGACTACCGCATCTGCCCGAGGCGAGTGCACTTTTCTATTGCCTTTGTTGTCTTGTAATTTAAAATTCTGCTTCTTTAAAGTCTTTAAACACAAAAAAGTATAAGTACGTGTGTGGCGACAGCGGCCGAATGCGGCCTAATATAGGTGGTTACAAGAAAAACTATCGACTAAATACCGACAGACAGATAACTATTGAGCCAGTAAATATACATACATACATAACTTTACGCCAGTTCCCTTGCGAGGTAGGCACGAGCAACAGAGCGCCATTTAGGCTTATTCTTACACACTTCACTATAGATAGATATACAAACAAACATAAAAATGACAGAAATGTAATACGTAGTAGATTTGCTAAAACTTATCTTGATAAGCAAGCTATTATAGGAGAGGTGAACATTAACATGATGTATGGATTAACACTTAAATTACTTACTACTTAGTAATAAAATATTAAAATAAACACAACTAATATTTTCTTCAGTTTTCGCGCCTTGTATACATAATAAAACTACGTTTTAACGGTCGCTAAATTAGGCTCCCATAGAGTAAATAATGACCATAAACAAAATTATAACTATAGAATCAAAATGAACAAGTTGGCGGTAGGCGAAATAAAACTTTCACAATACTCATTGACACTCGACATCTTCGTCTTCCGTGATCACGGCTACTGTAAGTCGGAATAATAAAAATCAAATAAATTACCGCGCTCAAAACCGTTGAAACGTAGTTTTATTTTAAACACACCTAGTATATACACTAGCCGTCCCGGCAGACGTTGTCCTGCCCTGAAGAAATATAATTTAGAAGCCGATTGCAGCGACACCTACCGGGTCTAATTGTGAATCTAAACCATCCTCCAATCCACTTGAACACACACAAAAAAAATCATTCAAATCGGTCCAGCCGTTTAGGAGAAGTTCACTGTCAACACACGTACAGAAGATATATATATATCCCGCTTGACTTGAAATCCCCGCACAGAGTATTGCAACATTAAAAAAAAGAATGTAAGTTATCGTTTCAGTGGAAACTGTGTCCGAATGAGCTGATTTTTATGCGTCCGAATACCTTCAAACTGCTCCCGGGAAAATTCCCGCGGGATTTCTGGGATAAAAAATATTAAATTTGCTACCGAGTAAAAAAATGACATTGGCATTCGATAGTTTTTTAATCTGACCATTTTAAATAATTCCTAGAGAAATTCCGGCGGGACGTTATGTACAAAATTGCAGCAAAACCTGTGTGTCTAGTGTAATCTACAAAAATGACCAAAACGACGAAAATGACACATCACAAAACAACCTATCCTACCTTCTGGGATAACCTTTACTACTAGATCTATCCCAAAATCTATACCTTTTCCGGGATGAAATGTATCCTATGTCCTTCCTAGATATTGAATTACATATTGTGGCGAGTGATGGTGGTACGATCTAGTTGGTGTAAGGGGTTTCAGAAAAAATCTAGAAGACTTCAGAAGAAAAAGACAAGGACAGATACATTTTAGAAACGGATAGATGATGAACGAGAGAATCACGAAACGAAGTTCTAAATTCTAGAATAGAAGGTTCAGGAAGGAAAAGACAGAGATAGATAGATGTTTAGAAAGGGACAGATAGTAAATAAAAGAACAACGAAAAGAAGATCGAAATTATGGGTTCCAGAAGATTCCTCCGGGTATATAAGCAGCGTAAGGCGCGCCTACGCGGTAGTTCAGTTGAAGACAGCAAAGCGACAAGTGCGATACGAAAGAGTTGGGAGAGAAGTTTAGTAAAAGACAGTGACGAGTTCAGTGGAGAATTTAGTGGCAAGTTTAGTGGAGAGTTCAGTGCAATATACATCGAGTTTCAGCGAAATCGATCTAATAGATTATACACATAAATTACATACTAAACTATAAAATATTGCTATTCTATTATTATATATTTTGTATGTCTTTCAAGACCACGGGCCATAAAAATGGCCTGTACTTGTGGAGGGCTTGCGTGGGGCCATGCGGAGGCCAGCACGTAGAGGGCCCTTGACAAATTTAGTCTAAATGTGGCGTGACACTGACCGGTGATTATCCCTGTCTACACCATAAAATAATGCAACCAAGGACAAGCCCCGGCCTGTGTAGGTACAAAAAGTACCGGGCTATTGGGGTGAACTGCTAGTGGTACTAGGGCTCTGGGAATATGGGGACTATGGCGTCTGCCCGTCGCAATGTTTGGGGAACATGGAAAAATGGGCCCCAAAAAATGCCATAGAAGACAGGGGCAACATAGGTTTGAGTGGCTAAGGGGTGTTGATAGGTGGGCTGCAGGTTCACAGAAGCTATTTCTGACTTCTTCTGGCTTTTATCTGTGAAGGAACGGAGAAAGAATACAATTTCCTGCTTTGGGGCGGCCTATTGTAAGAGCCGACAAAATAACCCACAGCCAGGTCGTAGGGTATTTGCTCAACAGGATAGCGACCACCCCTGGTATAGAGTATGCCCCCATAACAACCTTGAGTTGTGTTCCGGCATTAGTGACCAGGTTCCAGTCTCCCTTAAGAGATCAGCAGCGCATTTGTAGCACCTTTGGTGTTGCAAATGTCCATAGGCGATGGTAACCTCTTTCCATCAAGTGCGCCGTCTTCCTGTCTGTTGAACTACTGCAATAAAAAATATAAAAAAAACTTGATGCTATTTATCACTTCCACCCCTGGAGCTTGAGTCTTAGCTCTAGCGATCTCCACTCAGTGCCGGCTAGCTACGGCAAGCACAGAGGTGGGGGCCTTACCTTGGCCCCCGGAGTGAGGTCCGAGGTGTCGCTACTCAATTAAGGCCTCGTCACAAAGCACTCCTGCGGGTCATTATTATTATTATTATTATAGTATATTGTAAAAAGACGAGCTTGAGTATGTTTTAAACTAAACACATATTTTATGTTGGCTTTATAATAGGAAACTCACGAAGAAACCACGATAGCGGAGGCGCCATCTTATTCGGAGAACATGCTGTACAACGAGGCGAAACAACTGTGTCCAGTATATCAGGTATACATATCCATAGTAATATTATAAATGTGAAGGTAACTTCAGGTCAGCGGAAACCCTGACCAGACCCAGACCTGATGGAAAGCGGTTACTATCGCCTCTGGACTTTTGTAACTCCAAAGGCGCTACCAATGTGCTGCCACTCTAAAGGGGGAATGAAACCTGGCCATTAATGAAGTAACAAAACTGAAGATTGTTATACACGCTGCCTACTGTAGACCAGGGGTGGTAACCATCCAGACGAGCAAAAACCATACCACTCTTTGTGGACTCTTACGACAGGCTGCCTCAACAGTGCAGTGAGGTAGGCCGGCAAAGTCTTAGCCCGCTCAGC
The DNA here is from genome assembly GCA_019925095.2 of Dendrolimus kikuchii. Lineage (NCBI taxonomy): Eukaryota > Metazoa > Arthropoda > Insecta > Lepidoptera > Lasiocampidae > Dendrolimus > Dendrolimus kikuchii. The sequence goes on along the minus strand of CM034415.1, from coordinate 2,292,024 downwards.
CATAGAGGGTTTTATGGGTTCTAACAATGTGCAACCAAATGCAAACAAAAGAAAAAAGGATTTATGACGTTTTAGTGGAAGGCACACAAAGGTATCAACGCGAAAAATAGATCACTTAAATTCGATGGGGTCATAAAACACCTGTAAAGGATTAGTATCGGTTCGCAACATTATTCATGCATGTCATCACTAAGATATCAATGTTACGTATTTATAGGGGATTTGTAGTATGTAAATTCTAAAATGTCGTTGGAATTATCAAAGTTTATTAGAAGTATACACACGTAATTCACAGTTCTTAGAAGTATAGCCGAATACAACAAAACTAAGCCGTAGGGCAGACAATTGTTATCACATAAATCGCACGAAATTCGTCGTTATAAGATACTCGCTCCGAAAATGCACTAGGTAACGCCTCGTTCGCAGCCAGAACACGACTGGCGCATTTCCCGACTGACCGACCCTCATCCATTTGTAAATTAGACATGGCCTCCTAGAAACACGCCGGCTCCTAAGAATTCGCATGAAATGCCAACACAGGAAAGAAGGTTTTATGACGTCTTACGGCGGCGTCAATAACGAAATTAGCGCGATTAATAGATCACTCAAATTCACAGGGGTAATAAGAAACCTGCAAAGGATTAGTGTCGGCTTTCAACAATAATACAGTGTTACGAGTTGCGAGACTCGAATTAAAATGCCGTTGGAATTATTATAGAGTTTATTAGAACTATGTAAACACGTATAACACAGGTACAAATATAACCGAACACAACAAATCCAAACGTAATGCAGAAGGTCGTAATTCAATAAAACGCGCAAAGTCCGTCACTAATATATTTCCGAATGTACACACGTCTCGCTTTAATCGTGGTTCTCGCTCGACTGCCCCTCTCCCCGTCAGGCCGTCGTTTTATACCTCACAAATACAAATGTGCCCGTATCGTAGACGACGTAATTCCCAACACCTGGCTAATAATTCGGCCACAAGCGGCCATAAACGACTACAATAAAACAATGGGCTGGTCTCTAGAAACGTATGCCAATAAATAAGTAATCAAAAGAAGACGATCATAAAAGAATTACAATTAGTTCAAATGCCGACAGGTAATAAAATGTGTTTTTTTTATGTCGGAACCTAAGTTGTAACAATAGATTTAATATGTTTTGTTTCATAGACGGCCAAAGAGCGTCTATTGGAAGCGTTCGAGAAGGGCAAGCTCGGACGTTGGATCAAGAAACCGTTGGAGCAGGATCAGTTTGTTTGCGAGTTGACCGACCCCGATCCAAAACTGCTGTTCACTTAGGCGGGTGGTGGCCGGTGGTGCGGCGCGGTGGTGATGGTGAACGGTGCCATTCATCACCGTTGGGTCTTGGTGATGAGTCGAGCAGGATCCAACAATATTCAACTGGTGAAGCCACTTTGTCATTTTTCGAAAAGGGGGGTAGGTTAAAAAAAACTTTGTGCAGAAGGAGATTAAAATGTTAACATTGCGGTGGTTAAAGCATTTGTTGGTCTTGCTCCAAAAAGGTTATACTATAAAAATACTGTTTTTGTTCAGAAATGTGATTGTGCAGAAAGAGATTTTAAAATTCTAATATTCCAGTGGTGACGTCGATTATTTGTTTTGTTTAAAAAAGGGGGAAGAAATGAAAACAGTGTTTTATGTTTTGAAAGAAGTGTGATTGTGCAGAAAGAGATTTAAAATTCTAATATTCCAGTGGTGACGTCGATTATTTGTTTTGTTTAAAAAAGGGGGAAGGAATGAAAACAGTGTTTTATGTTTTGAAAGAAATGTGATTGTGCAGAGATTTTTAAATTCTAATATTCCAGTGGTGAAGTCGATTATTGGTTTTGTTTAAAAAAGGGGGTAGGAATAAAACAGTGTTTTGTTTTTTGAAAGAAGTGTGATTGTGCAGAGATTTTAAAATTCTAATATTCCAGTGGTGAAGTCGATTATTGGTTTTGTTTCAAAAAGGGGGTAGGAATAAAACAGTGTTTTGTTTTTTGAAATAAGTGTGATTGTGCAGAAAGAGATTTTAAAATTCTAATATTCCAGGGGTGAAGTCGGTTATTTGTTTTGTTTTAAAAAAGGGGAAGGAATAAAACAGTGTTTTATTTTTTGAAAGAAGTATGATTGTGCAAAAAGAAATTTATAAAGTCTAATATTCCAGTGGTGAAGTCGTTTATTTGTTTTGTTTTAAAAAGTGGGAAGGAATAAAACAGTGTTTTATTTTTTGAAAGAAGTATGATTGTGCAGAAAGAAATTTAAAAAGTCTAATATTCCAGTGGTGAAGTCGATTATTGGTTTTGTTTAAAAAAAGGGGAAGGAATAAAACAGTGTTTTATTTTTTGAAAGAAGTGTGATTGTGCAGAGATTTTGAAATTCGAATATTCCAGTGGTGAAGTCGATTATTGGTTTTGTTTCAAAAAGGGGTTAGGAATAAAAAAGTGTTTTATTTTTTGAAAGAAGTATGATTGTGCAAAAAGAAATTTAAAAAGTCTAATATTCCAGTGGTGAAGTCGTTTATTTGTTTTGTTTTAAAAAGTGGGAAGGAATAAAACAGTGTTTTATTTTTTGAAAGAAGTGTGATTGTGCAGAGATTTTGAAATTCGAATATTCCAGTGGTGAAGTCGATTATTGGTTTTGTTTCAAAAAGGGTAAGGAATAAAACGCGTTTTTGTTTAAAATGTAATTGTACAGAAAACTATTTTTTTTTTGCTTTTGCACGCTTTGAAAACGTGTCTTTCTATATTTTTCAAATTAATGCTTAAAATTGGACTTCAAGTTATTGTCCTTTAGGGTATTTAAGTATTATCACATGGAATTGATTGGCCTGACTCGCTGAAAAGCAAAATTCATGTGTTCGATTACTAGCATGATAAATTTCCTAAACGAAATTTCAGTTGTTTACCATGGTCTGGGTGTCTTGGACAAGTTCTTGAATGGTCAGTTGTAAATTACCCATAATGACCCACACACGTAAGTTGTTTAGCTTAATATTATACAACGTGTGTTATTCTGTTGATTTATTACTATTATTTGTATATTGTTGAAGATGACTGACTATTAGAATGGCACGGACTTTTTAGGGTCTTGCGTGTGACCATAGGAAGACTTACGTGGGGCCAAGGGAATGCTTGTTAGACGCTATGGGAAGGCTTGCTTGTGGCCATGGGAAGTCTTGCTTGAGGCCATGGGAAGACTTAGTGGGGCTATGGGAAGACTTAGTGGGGCTATGGTGGGAAGGCCAACTTGTAACTAAACGTGGCACAATACTGACCGATGATTGTTATTCTATGTGGTCCAAACCTGGTTTCACCACTTGAATTATTTCACCAAGGGTCCAACTCCATCATCGATGAGAAAACACACCGCGTCGCACGCATTTAGGTTGCGATCAGCCTTAAGTGGCAGATTAAGTTTTTACCAATATAACGCTTGTAGTATTTCAGTGATTTTTATCAATAACTTAAAATTTTATAATAATTATGTAGCTTTAAATTTTAAAAATGTTATCATTAAGTCAATTTTATTAAGATTTTAGAAGTTTACCCGCAGCACTGCTTGTGTAAAATATTTGTCCCGCGGAATTTTTTCCGTTTCCGGGATAAAAAATTTAATATGTTCATTAACGTTATTAACGAGAATTTATGTCTATATAGGAATAAGATTGAAGTATTGTTTGTTTGTGATTTTAAAATAAATGCCAAAATTTAAGTGATAACTGCTACTTATTATTTTAACCCTCGATGTATAAGGTTAGTCCTGGTACAGTCGACTCTGGATAATTTGACACACGTTAATTTGAACCTCTCGATAATTCGAAATTTTTTCCCGGTCCCTTGAAAAGTCTATCAATCAATAATGTATTTGCTCAAAAACATGGTGTATATAAGTCGTGCGCAGAAGGTTTGCCGATGGTCGCCCCTCCTGCTCCCTACGACTGGGACCGGGGCTTGTCTAAGTAGTCGTAGTAGTAGTAGTCTAAGAACTAGACCGCGGGTCGCCGTTGTGGGAGGCGGGAGGGGTTGTCGTCGGCAAAACTTATGCGCACGACTTATACATATAAGATGGCATGTGGTTCAAAAGGTTTCACATGTTTATGCCGGCCAGGTATAGAAATTGTACATACAAAGTCTATTTTAAAAGTAATATGTCATACAAATATCTAATTTTTGCATATAACGTCTCGATTAGAACAGATTCATACATACATAACTTCACGCCAGTTCCCTTGCGGGGTAGGCACGAACAACAGAGCGCCATTCAGGCTTATTCTTACACACCTCACTTGCTTCTTTGACATTCATAGCTCTTGTCATAGAACAGATTCGTTTCCATAATGATAATTTATCTATATTTTTTTATGGTATTTCGTCAATTGTGTTAGTATCAACAAGTGTGCTTGATGAATTGAATAAAATCAATATTGGTTATAAACTCCTGTTATTTTGAACTTTTGGTAATTTAAAATTTATCACTGGTCGCTTTGTCAAATTATCGAGAGTCGACTGTACGCATTTTCACTGTCTTCATGTCTACACAAACTGCTTGAGAACGGTGTACCCTGGTACGGCCATATCTTAAAACAACATAATTTTTTTATGTAATAAATGAAAAGAGATATGAGTTTTATAACAAACTATTTTTTTTCGATACAGTTAAAAAGTTTTACGTAATTAAAAATATTTTTTAAACCTAAAGTACGCGAGTACCGAAACGTGCCGACAATTTCCGAATAAACCCGAGCGCGCGTGTGACGTCACTATGATCATTTCTACTTATCGTAGCTTCGTAGCACACGGTTGATGTGCTACGAAGCTATGATGAGTAGAAATTATCATAGTGACGTGACACGCGCACTCGGGTTTATTCGGAAATTGTCGGCGTATGTTCGGTACTCGGGTACTTCGGATTTAATTTTTTTTTTTTAATTACATATAACTTTGTAACTACAGTATAAACTCCATGTAACGTGACTCGATTTAACGACAAACTCCCTTAAGCGTCAAAAATGGCTTTGGTTGGTTTAGCCATACTCTATATTACCGCTTCGGGGGGCCTTTAGCTATCAAGGGAGCAAAGGATTCATCACCCCCGCTGACGAAGTGGATGTGTTCTAATTCCCGGGACACATTCAGACACTTTTTGCGCTGGATTGGACTGGGCGTAACTACGTTCTAAGTCTCAGCCTTTCCTACATAAAAAGCGCGGGGCACATGGGAGGAGGGTGGTTTTAGGGGGTAGTGGTTGTTGCCCGTGCAACATATTCTAGCCCGTAATAAACTCGACTGTCAGCATCATGCATACCGAAATTTCTAAGTACTTCCTTTATCAACAAGATGCCTCAATATCGCAAGATATGAATAAAATAAGTAAAAAAATACAACAAAATTACTGGTGCAGCAAAAGACGTCAGACAAAAATAACAGACTTCTCTCCATTTAACGACAAGTATAACGCCATAAAATGCAGTCCCTTCGGTGTCGTTATATAGAGTTTACACTGTAAATCGAATAATAGTTTGTTACAAAACTTATTTAGAATCTTTCCATTTATTACATTAAAAAATTGATTCAAAAAAATGAAAGGCCCAAGACATGCTGGCTTTACGCGAAAGATGACATGCATACCAATTTCGTTATGTGGGATATGTAAGACTCCAAGTATCTAGGACTAGATTTCACAGTAATTTGAGGCGCAGGGTTAGTATCAAATTCTAAAACTTAACACTTCATATCATATTCTAGCATAGGTATAGAATAGTGATTATTACAAAGGTTAAAGTGTTCTTAATTAATTCTTAAGTAATTATCGCGATTTTAAATGTTTTTGACTTTAAGCTTCAGGTGTTAATTTTGATTATTTATGACCCTGCGTATCAAGTTATCGTAGAGATATACTATATTCTGATGTATTTGATCTCTAGTTGAGTAAGCTAAGCCTTTGCTCATAACTCATTGGAACGTAAAGGCTCCGGGTTTGATTCCTGGGCATGGTAAATTTCGTGAACTTTCTGTTATTTAGTACTAGCTACGGCCGCGTTGTCACTCGCGTGATGATGGAAAATCGTTTTGGATAATTCGCATTATATTTTTATTAATTATAGCCTATGTGTTATTCTGATGTGTAAGCTATATTATTGTAAAGTTTCATCAAAATACATTCGGTAGTTTTTGCGTGAAAGGGTAACAAACATACATCCATTCTTACAAACTTTCGCGTATTTAATTAAGTTTTCGCGATTAGTACACATAACATAACTACGTTTTAACAGTTTTAAAATTATATTAGACTAGCTTCTGCCCGCAACTTCGTCCGCGTGGAATAGTGTAAAAACCCCCCGATTTTGAAACATTCTTCATTGGTGCTCCGCTTCTATTGGTCTTAGCGTGATGATATATAGCCTATAGCCTTCCTCGATAAATGGGCTATTTAACACTGAAAGAGTCAGTGAAATCAGACCAGTAGTTCCTGAGATTAGCGCGTTCAAACATACAAACAAACTCTTCAGCTTTATATATTAGTATAGATATTGAAAAGGTTTTAGGTGATTATCGGATTCCTATATCTCATGCTAGCTGTGCCCGCGACGCCGTCCGCGTGGAATTTGTTTTCAAAACCCCCCCGATTACGAAACATTCTTCATTGGTGCTCCGCTCCTATTGGTGTTAGCGTGATGATATATAGCCTATAGCCTTCCTCGATAAATGGGCTATTTAACACTGAAAGAATCAGTGAAATCAAACAGGTAGTTCCTGAGATTAGCGCGTTCAAACATACAAACAAATTCTTCAGCTTTATATATTAGTATAAGATATTCTGTCTGTCTTAACTTTTACCTTCTCCTAATTAGTTGGGGTCGACACAATATATCATAAGTCCTCTATCACACCATAAATCATCATGTCATCCTTCACACAATCCATCCATCTCTTTCTTGGTCTACCTTTACATCTGTACCCATCCATCTTGCAGTTTAACATTCTTTTTGTCACGGGGCGGCCTGTCGTAAGAGGCGACTTAACAACCCACAGCCAGGTGGTAGGGCATTTGCCCGACTGGATGGCTACCACCCCTGGTCTAAAGTATGTCGCCATAACAGCCTTAAGTTGTGTTCCGGCATTAGTGACCAGGTTCCAGTTTCCCTTAAGAGAGCAGCACCGCATTTGTAGCACCTTTGGTGTTGCAAATGTCCATAGGCGATGGTAACCGCTTTCCATCAAGTGGGCCATCTCCCTGTCTGCTGAACTCCTCCAATAAAAAATTGAAAAGTTTTTATTCAAAATAAGTTCCACTGGAGAACACTTTTTGAAGGTCATACATGTAGGTTAAAATTTAATTTTAGTTCCTAGTCTATGTACACGGCTTCGCAACGTGTTATTGCTGTTAAGGAGAAGAAGCGGCAAGAATCTCCCCAGCAACACGTCTAGCTAAAAATTGTTTTTCTTTATATTTCTTACATACATAACTTCACGCTAGTTCCCTTGCGGGGTAGGCACGAGCAACAGAGCGCTATTCAGGCTTATTCTGACACACCTCACTCGCTTCTTTGACATTCATAACTCTCGTCATGCACGCTCGTCTGTTCTTAAGGCTCCTGACATCACCTTCTGCTAGTACACGATCAATTTGATCATGGAATCTCTGCAACCATCCACTTTTGCATTGTATATCTGTTTAGTCATTCTTTCCACATGCCCGAACCACCGGAGCATTCCTTTCCTTACCTTCACCCCGACACTCTCTTTCTTACTTAATACGCGGTTTATATTTCGTGTTCTATTTATATCTCAAGTTCTTTTTTTATCAATTTTATACAGAAGTATGTTACAGAATTACTTTTTGAAGAATTAATGGAGTTGTAGCAAACAGTGCATACTCAATTAGACAAAAACACAATAAAACGAAAGACAAATATTATTACATACATACATACATAACTTCACGCCAGTTCCCTTGCGGGGTAGGCACGAACAACAGAGTGCCATTTAGGCTTATTCTTACACACCTCACTTGCCTCTTTGACATTCATAACTCTTGTCATGCAAGCTCGTCTGTTCTTAAGGCTCCTGACATCACCTTCTGCTAGTACACGATCAATTTGATCATGGAAGGTGTGTTGTGGCCTTCCACGACTTCTGCATCCATCCACTTTTGCATAATATTATTAAAATATAAATATTATTAAAGTTATAATGATGACATGACGTACTAAAATTTTATGCTGCCACATATCTCCATAAATTCCTTACATGTTTAACTTTGATAATGTGAAAACGTAGGTTTTAACAAAATCAAATAAAATACCACGCTGAAAACCGTTAACACGTAGTTTTATTTTCCGGCATTTACTATGGTCTGGGTGTCTGGGATCGACCCAAGAGTGTTCCGTTGTTATTACACATAACAAAGGCATGACTTGCTTAGCTTCGGAATCCTTCAGAATATAGATTTTGCGTCTGCTAATTAATTACTATTATATAAATATGTATTAATAATTACCTCTTTAATAATGAGTACAAACGTTTTTGATGTTGGTTAAGTTTAGATTGGTAGCTTCGTGTTACGCTGTTTAAATATGAAGGTGTAAAGAAATCATTTTTTAACTTGTGTGATTGCAAAAAAAAAAAAAAATGCTACTTAAGCCGAAATTAGGTTCGCTTTTTGTTTTTGAATAGAAATAAGGCAAAAAACTAGACTCATTCGTTACAACTTTTTTTTACGACTTTTTTGCAGTTTACAAAGTATTTTACTAGCTTTTACAACTCCTTATATAAAGCTGCTAAAAATGTCACTACTTAATGAAAAATGTTGTATAGATTATATTCGATTTATTTATAATTTTCCCACACTTCTATCGAAATGAAAGAAGTAATCCCTATTACAGGAGTGATCCCTACTGGGGTTCACTACAGGAGTGATCCCTACTGGGGTTCACTACAGGAGTGATCTCTGCACGGGTTCACTACAGGAGTGATCCCTACACGGGTTCACAACAGAGGAGTGATCCCTACACGGGTTTACAACAGAGGAGTGATCCCTACACGGGTTCACAACAGGAGTCATCCCTACACGGGTTCACAACAGGAGTGATCCCTACACGGGTTCACAACAGGAGTGATCCCTACACGGGTTCACAACAGGAGTGATCTCTACTCGGGTTCACAACAGGAGTGATCCCTACACGGGTTCACAACAGGTGTGATCCCTACACGGGTTCACAACAGGTGTGATCCCTACACGGGTTCACAACAGGTGTGATCCCTACACGGGTTCACAACAGATGAGTGATCCCTACACGGGTTCACAACAGGAGTTATCCCTACACGGGTTCACAACAGGAGTGATCCCTACACGGGATCACAACAGGAGTGATCCCTACACGGGTTCACAACAGGAGTGATCCCTACTCGGGTTCACAACAGGAGTGATCCCTACACGGGTTCACAACAGGAGTGATCCCTACACGGGTTCACAACAGGAATGATCCCTACACGGGTTCACTACAGTAATAGCCCCTACACGGGTTCACTACAGTAGTGATCCCTACACGGGTTCACTACAAGAGTGATCCCACACGGGTTCACTACAGAAGTGATCCCTATACGGGTTCACTACAGGAGTGATCCCTACACGGATTCACTACAAGAGTGATCCCTACACGGGTTCACTACAAGAGTGATCCCTACACGGGTTCACTCCAAGAGTGATCCCACACGGGTTCACTACAGGAGTGATCCCTACACGGGTTCACTACAAGAGTGATCCCTACACGGGTTCACTACAAGAGTGATCCCTACACGGGTTCACTACAAGAGTGATCCCTACACGGGTTCACTACAAGAGTGATCCCTACACGGGGTTCACTCCAAGAGTGATCCCACACGGGTTCACTACAGGAGTGATCCCTACACGGGTTCTCTACAGGAGTGATCCCTACACGGGTTCACTCCAAGAGTGATCCCACACGGGTTCACTACAGGAGTGATCCCTACACGGGTTCACTACAAGAGTGATCCCTACACGGGTTCACTACAAGAGTGATCCCTACACGGGTTCACTACAAGAGTGATCCCTACACGGGGTTCACTCCAAGAGTGATCCCACACGGGTTCACTACAGGAGTGATCCCTACACGGGTTCTCTACAGGAGTGATCCCTACACGGGTTCAGTACTGGATTGATCCCTATACGGTGTTCACTTCTGTCCGTTTTTGTGACTTTTGATATATGTAAAGATTTTCTTTTTTTATTCGGTGATTATCATTCTTAACATTCATCGGCCATCAGTCTAATCATATCATTCATGCTAGTTCCCCTATTTTACTATTCCTTCATCTGAAATATATACATACTAGTGGTGGGGCGTGAAACTTGAGCGCATCATTGTACGCAACCACGTTTTATATTCAACTTGATAGATCATACATTTTTATTGTTTTGAAACGAAAAACTCTTAAGAGGATATATGATTACAAAACACGTGGTTGCGGCTAAAATTCCACGCGGGAGATCACCCGATTAAAATTTGACATTAACAAATTTGATTTGACGATGACTTTGATTAATTTGAGTTTTAAAAAAAGTGGTTGCGGACAATGACGCGCTTGGGAGATTCTCCCAACATTTTTCTGCCAAAGTGAAGGTATAGGGTAAAATAGGAACCAGGTATTAAACAAGTAAATAATTATGTATAGTTATAAGAGTAATAATAATAGTTGAAAGTTTAATCGTAAATATTATTAATAGTTCTTTAATTGTTTGTTTAAAAATTGTGTTTTTGTGAGATAATAAAGTAAAGAAAATTGTTTGGGTTTTTTTTCTTTTATCATATTTTGAGCGTTTCCATGTGTATGGCGTGGTAGGTTGGTGGGTAATGCTCCTGAATTTCCAACTCGCGGTTTAGGATGGGTTCGAATCCTGGCCGGGAATCATGCGCCACTTCAGCAAGTTTCTGATCTAATGTACATCATCGTCATATCCAGGCGTTAAATCCTGCTTGTGAAGCCTAAGGTTCGCTTACTTTCTGTTGCTGCTGACCTAGAATGTACTTTGTTACAATCACGTGCTGACGGTAAAGGAAAACATCGTGATGAAACCTACACATCGAGATAACCGATGTACACATACTCAAACCAACGCGCACCACCACCGCATTGCATTACACGCAGACTTCACAAACAAACCAAGACACAAAGAGCCTAAACATTAATAACCCAGACACAGAAATGAAAAAAACAACACACATGGCACTAGATACGCCTATATATAAGTATAAATATAAGGCCCACACTGCACATGCACTTCCTCACAACACCAGCATGTAACAGATACACTCTACATTAGTATAAGTTTAGTTATAAAACTAGAATAAATTAATATAATAAGTTATTCGTAAAACACATACACCTCAACACAAAAATCAATAAATTAATGTCACACACAAGAACCAAAATAACTAATAAGCGTGTTAAATTCAAAAAATTAAATCTAGAAATTAAGTTGTACAAAAGGGTACGGAACTCGAGTCCGTAGAGTTGTTAATAATAAAAAAAAAATAACCGATGTGTCAAATCTTCCAAGCCGCCTTGGACAAGCGTGGCGGGTATACTGTCCGTACCCCTATAGTGGGAGGCCCGAGCCCAGCAGTGGGACATTTATACTCTGTTAGTATTATCTATGAACAAATTTTGATGAAATTTAATATTTAGATACGCTGCCTCTTACTCTCAGAGGCCAAATCCTTACCAACATTTAGAAATTTACTTAAAAAACAATATTTGTCCACAAATAGCCGATTAACACAATATAATCATGCTAATACATTTATTGCAGTAACTTCTGTATTTTGAAATATATTATTGTACAGGTGTTTATATATGACTATGTCTATATGTATGTTCTGCCAGGTGGTAGGGCATTTGCCTGACTGAATGGCTACCACCCCTGGTCTAAAGTATGTCGCCATAACAACCTTGAGTTGTGTTCCGGCATTAGTGAACAGGTTCCAGTCTCCCTTAAGAGAGCAGCAGCGCATTTGTAGCACACTTGGTGTTGCAAATGTCCATAGGCGATGGTAACCGCTTTCCATCAAGTGGGCCGTTTGCCTGTCTGCTGAATTCCTGCAATAACAAAAATGTATTTGTATATTTAATTCTTAAATTAGTTTGAGTATTTATGTATCTATTGCCTTTTCCCTGCACCACCTACATCGCCTGATTCAAATTTGTTTTTGATTTAGGTTGCCTTGAAGAGATCGCTTCGAGCGATAAGGCCGCCCATTGTATTGCCTAGAAAATAATGTAAATATGGTCTGTTTTTGTAATTGTATATTTTGGTGTGCAAATCTCTCTCTCTCTCTCTCTCTAAATAATATAAAAAACGAAATTAACAAAAGATACTTTTTATCCTTTTAAACTCTTACGGGATAAGGTTCGAATGAAATAAAATTTCAAACAACAATATTTATTGATACAATAAAAAAACAATAATAATAACTTAAAACTATATTTCGAATGTTTAAAGTTTTATACACTTTCATCTAATTGTTGAAGTTGTTAAGGAGCTGCCATAATGTTCGCTATCCCGCTCAAGCATTAGCACATATTTGAAAATAGAATCTCGACAATAAAATTACGAATGTTTCTCCAAGAAATTAAGTTTATTTATCTATGGAACTGCTGTAGGATACTTTATAAAGGAGTTTTTGTGCAGCACAGCTGAACTGTAGGTAATCGGCACATTATGTGAGTCGTCATGAATTATAATATAGTTATTTATGTCCTAGATATTCGTTTGCTGTATAATATGCTTTCTGAATTAAAATTATTTATTTTATAAAGTATTGTTTTTGGATTTTATGGCTTGGCAGCTAAGCCTTTGGGCCAGATCTTAGTTTACAATATAGTTTCTTCATTTTCTTAAGCCTATGTGCAGCACAGCTGAACTGTAGGTAATCAGCTTTGACTAGGCCACATTTGACTATACAGTTCACATTTCTCACAAAACACATAATTACTACTGAAAAACTATTAATATCCTACAACTATTGTTCATTTTAGAGTAATTTTACACATTTTTAGAAAATAAAACTGCACATCACAACATCTCCTTTCAGTTCCCGCCAAAAATTAAAAATATTTTTAAAATTTTACATATAGATTGATAAAAAGGTGGGTCGCAGCTGTCATTTAAGTCTAGTTAATTAAAAATCAGAACATAGTTTGTAGTTTTTCTGTAATAATGTACAATAAATAAGTTTCTATCAAAATCAAATTTCTTTGCGAAACATTCGTAATTTTATTGTTGAGATTCTTAAATTACAGACTTGTCGTAAACAAATTCTGTCACTATATTTTTTCAAAAATGCAATCGTGTGCCGAGGTACTGCTCGCTCTATTTAAGGTAGCACCTTAAGTTGGACTATCAACTCCTTTCTATAACCTATTCATTCTTTATCATTCTTTGTTGCTGATAAGAGAAGTTATAGTGCTCCCGACTTATCTGTGAAATGAACAGCGTCGCCATGTTCGCTCCGGTGTTTTTTTTTATTTTTATTGCAGGAGATCAGCAGACACGCAGAGGGCCCACTTGATAGAAAGCGGTTACCATCGCCTATGGACATTTGCAACAGCAAAGTTGCTACAAATGCGCTGCTACTCTCTTAAGGGAGACTGGAACCTGATCACTAATGCCGGAACACAACTCAAGGTTGTTATGGCGACATACTTTAGACCAGGGGTGGTAGCCATCCAGTCGGGCAAATGCCCTACCACCTGGCTGTGGGTTGTTTTGTCGCCTCTTACGACAGGTCGCCCGGCCGCAGGAAATTGTATTCTTTCTCCGTTCCTGCACGGATAATGCACGGTGTTATCAGTCTATGAATAATCATCAAAGATACTTCAGTGGCGGAGCAACACCTAAATTCGTGTGGGCAACATACATTTTGCGAGATGTAACGCAAAAAGATAGATTTGACAAGCAATTAAAACTGACTACTGACACTAGCCGGCGGTGGTTCCTCATAAGAATTACAGCCAGTTTTATATATAGTGTATGTATCTATGGTTACAGCGAATGTTGCTAGCCGAAATAAAAAAAATATTGGATATGAGTAAGGATTATTGTTTTAGAACGACTACAATTTTTCGTTTTGCCGGACAATGAATGAATAAATAAATCTTTATTTGCAGAGTTGTTACAATAGTTGGTAAAAAATAGTGTGACTAGTATCAACGTATCTGACCTATGGTCGTAGAAATATTTAAATTAGTGTTAAATAACTTTTACCTTTTAAACTATATTAATACTAAATTTAAAAAGTACGATATCGTATGTTTAGTATGATAATATATTCTTATTACTTTCGACAATCGTAGATTTGAGGCAAGAAACTGTCTTCATATAAATGAGCCCTTAAGGATTATTGTTTTACGACGAATAAAATTATTCAACATTTTAAACGAGACAAAAGACTTGAAATACTTCCTTTTTTTATTGCAGGAGATCAGCTGACAGGTAGATGGCCCACTTGATGGAAAGCGGTTACCATCGCCTATGGACATTTGCAACACCAAGAGTGCTACAAATGCGCTGTTGCTCTCTTAAGGGAGACTGGAACCTGGTCACTAATGCCGGAACACAACTCAAGGTAGTTATGGCGACATACATACAGAGGTGGTAGCCAACAAGAACTTTTTTTTTCTGTTCTATATTTGAAATATAGTACGTTTGCGTCTGTTGTTGAATAGGTTTCCAAGTAAACTGTAATCCGCGTAGAATTTAAAAATAAAAACTGCTAGTATTCATAATATGTGCTGTGCTATTTCCCGGTCCATAACCCACTGAGACCCCTAAGAGTGCGAGGCCGTAGGCACGCCACACTTTACGCCGCTTTTGCATTTGAATATATCACATAAATCTAATGGTTCGGGCATGTGGAAAGAATGCATGATGAAAGAATGACTAAACAAATATACAATGCAAAAGTGGATGGATGCAGAAGTCGTGGAAGGCCACGACACACCTTCCATGATCAAACTGATCGTGTACTAGCTGAAGGTGATGTCAGGAGCCTTAAGAACAGACGAGCGTGCATGACGAGAGTTATGAATGTCAAAGAAGCAAGTGAGGTGTGTAAGAATAAGCCTAAATGGCGCTCTGTTGTTCGTGCCTACCCCGCACGGGAACTGGCGTGAAGTTATGTATGTATGTACATAAATCTAACGTAATTATACATGACTAGTGGTCCCGGCAGTGTGTCCTGCCTTGAAAAAATTTGAGAACCCGATTATTTAAATTAAATATAGCCTAGGTTTTTGTGTTGGAGGATATAATAAATAAATAAATAGCAGAGTACATACAAGACAATTTATTATAGGTATTAACTTGGTAATGGTGTAAAAGGTCATGTCTGTCTCGAAAAGGACATCTTCTTTCAAAATCCTGGGCTGTAGGCTCGGCGGAAGTAAATCCTTCAGGTTCTATGTTATGTTGTTCACAGACTAAAGCTTCACGTTCTGTAGTAGGTTCAACTAATGTTACTCAGTGAAAATTTAGCATTCTAATAGTGCAAGAATTTTTTGAAATCAGTTCAGTAGTTTTTGAGTTTTTTGTTACAGATATACAAAAATACAAATCTTTGTTTTTTATAATATTAGTATAGATAATGCTCGGGCGCTATCTGGGATAATGTCATATTATATTGACTATGGCCAAATGAGTCTTATTTATAGCATTAAAAATAACACCATTAACGAATATACAACTTTTATTAGAACTGGCAACCCCAATTCATGTGAAATTTCAAAATGGCGGCTGTAGTTCCATTTCACAGATAAGTTGAGTGGGCTATAAGTAAATTGGCTTATTGGCAATCGCATTTGTTCATAGCCGCGTGTATCAAGTCTGTCAACTCCTTATAAAGGAGGCAATTACGGCTGGAAGGTTTGCAGATCTCGCGGTGGTCTACTGACACTCCTGAGAGCGTGCCGATACCAGCATCTGAGGATAAAATATACATTTATAACGTTTTATAAATTAGTCCTTAACCCTATTTTAAGTCAAATTATCGATATTACCAAAAAGCCGCAAGACTAACACTATCACTATCTCGTAATATACCCATTTCATACAAATCATACAACTCCTATATAAACAGAGTGAGACAACAACACAATTAACGACCACGTGCACAAACGCGATCTGCACTCTCATCGCGGACACATATGTGCTAATAGTGAGTTTAAGAGTCTTACTATACAATCAGGGCGTTCCATTAGTAGCTCAACGCACAAAATGCTCCTTTATCCGTTCCACTAGGCGACCGCGGTCGTTGTGGTCGTGGCGAAAACGTCACTAATGACGTCATCATTTTCGATCACACAACGCTCACAACGACCCATGTCAAGAGGAGGGTCGAATAGCCGTTCCACTTGGGATTACGATTGTAACGCTGGCAAGCAAGTGGAACGGGAAAAATCTCAGTCGTGAACGTGGTCGTTGTGAGTCCGTAATGGAACGTAGCCTATATAAATAACGTGTTATAATTGATACGTGCTAACGGCGAAGAAGATTTTTGAAGTGAAATCTTCTTCAGACGCGCTGAGCACTTTATTTTATGGGTATTGAATGAGACTGAGTCATCACGCGTCACGCTCGGCTACATAATGCTCGTTCGGGTAGAGTCGGCTCGAGTCGACTAACGACGCGTTCCTTTAATGTCTCACTAAGCCCACAATGCTCAGTCTGGCTTTCCACAAGGCGACCGCGGTCGTTATGGTAGTGGCGAAAACGTCACTAATAATTTGAATATTTTCGAACACACAACGCTCACAACGACGCATGTCAAAAGGTGGGTCGAAGTGGACGTTGACCACGGAGCATTAGTTCTCTCTATCGATTGAAAAATAATAGTTTAAAAAAACTAAAAAATACGCTTTTTAGAAAATCCAACTAAAAAATAGAAAATAAATGTTAATAAATTTGAATTAAAAATAGTGTAAGAAAAAATGGTTTTATTGTAAAAAAAGCGTGGGGCGCATGGTATCAATATTTTGAAAAGCACCCCACGCTTTTTTTACAATAAAATCATTTTTTCTTACACTATTTTAAATTAAAATTTATTTTCTATTTTTAGTTGGATTTTTTAAAAAGCGTATTTTTTAGTTTTTATTAACTATTATTTATATTTTAGTGATTATTTAGTGATTTAATTTCCTTCCCCGTGTAAACTTTGAAAAATGAATTAAATACACTCTTATGATAAAATGGAACGTTATGTAAAAATAAGCTTTTTTAAAAAGGTTTTTAAATACAAGTTTTTGAGATCTTGCATATTATGTAGCAGCAGAGTGCTAGCCAAGACAAGTAAAACGAGCCCAAACACGACGGGTCTATCTTGTTTAGTATAGGAGTTCCTATGACCACCTTCCGACTCCATCATCAGATCAGCTCCATGGTACCATATTATTGCATTGTCACGCGATATACACATACGTGCAAAATTTCAGCTCAATCGGAAACCGGGAAGTCGATCAAATTTAACTTGAAAGATTCCGTTACATACTAACATACGTACGAAACTAATAAAAGCGTATTAAAAAGGCGCGATTTTCAAATCAACCAATGACATTTGTGTATTTCGTCGTTTGTGACATCAACGCCCCATGTTCACGACAAAAAAGGTTTTATTCTTTTGTAATTTTAATTCGAATAATTTAAATATATTATCTGTCATATTAAGAAAAGTCATTCACAATAATACACTATAATACAGAAAACCTTTATTTTTTTATTAATACAAATATTCATTCCCTCTCCAACATCCCATAATCCGTTCCACTAGAGGAGTTTATGATTATAACGCCCGCAGGAACGGAGAAAGAATACAATTTCCTGCGGCCGGGCGGCCTGTCGTAAGAGGCGACTTAACAACCCATAGCCAGGTGGTAGGGCATTTGCCCGACTGGATGGCCACCACCCCAGGTCTAGAGTATGTCGCCATAACAGCCTTGAGTTGTGTTCCGGCATTAGTGACCAGGTTCCAGTTTCCCTTAAGAGAGCAGCAGCGGATTTGTACCAACTTTACTGTTGCAAATGTCCATAGGCGATGGTAACCGCTTTCCAACAAGTGGGCCGTCTGCCTGTCTGCTGAACTCCTGCAATAAAAAAATAAAAAAAAGCAAGTGCAACGGGAAAAATCGCGGTCGTGAACATGGTCGTTGTGAGCTTCTCGTGGAACGTAGCTAACGAATGACATTTCGTTTATGACAACGTAGTTATTTGTTAGTAAATCGAAAAAACGCGATTGCAGCGCCATCTATTTTGCTAATCCGTCTATATATATTTTGTAACGCCCACAAGCAAGTGGAACCGGAAAAATCACGGTCGTAAACGTGGTCGGTGGATACTAAAGGAACGCGTCCTCTGTGTTCTCTCTATGTTATGGAGTCTATACTGAAATGATGTAATCCTTGTTTTCACTAGTGTTTTGTATAATAAACAGATTTAATATGACATGACACCGTGACTTTTTGCTTAAGTCCTGACACAATTATATCTTAAGGAAAGGAATGCTCCGGTGGTTCGGGCATGTGGAAAGAATGCATGATGAAAGAATGATTAAACAGATATACTATGCAAAAGTGGATGGATGCAGAAGTCGTGGAAGGCCACGGCACACCTTCCATGATCAAATTGATTGTGTACTAGCGGAGGGTGATGTCAGGAGCCTTAAGAACAGACGAGCGTGCATGACAAGAGTTATGAATGTCAAAGAAGCAAGTGAGGTGTGTAAGAATAAGCCTAAATGGCGCTCTGTTGTTCGTGCCTACCCCGCAAGGGAACTGGCGTGAAGTTATGTATGTATGTACAATTATATCTCCAAACATATGGTGATGTGCGAGCGAGATATTAAACTCCGTTCAATAAGCCCCTTATTAGCAGGAATATATAACACTAGCTGCACCCCGCGGTGTCACCCGCGTGGTGAGGATAATCGTAATATTTTGGATAATTCACACTATATCTTTATAAATTATAGCCTATGTGTTATTCTGATGTGTAAGCTATATTACTGTAAAGTTTCATCAAAATCCATGCAGTAGTTTTTGCGTGAAAGAGTAACCAACATACATCCATACATATTTTCTTACAAACTTTCGCGTTTATAATATTAGTAGGATTTACAGCACTTACCAGCAGAATCTACGCTCACAATCCTCAGCCATAAGACTGACATTAACGTCCGGCATGTCTCCACCAGGCTCCTGACCACCGGCTGAGACATTTCAGTCGCGACCAGCCATCTCTCTTGCAGAGAAAGGACCAGGGCGCAATCTAACAGTTAACAAAAGCATATTGTTACGAATTTGTGGATGTTTATATTTTATTACAGTATATTATTACATACAATTACATATTTGAATATTTCGTAGAAAAATATATTACAAGGGAAAAATAATTTTTGAAAAAGGATGGTTTTTAATTGGGTCTTGTTGGATTAGGTGTTAAGTTTATGAGGGGGGGGGGGGGGGGGTTGTCAAAATGGAGGTAGGGGGCAATAAAAAAAAGGGGGGGATTTACTTTAATATAGAAAAAAATAAATGGGTCAATGCTGGTTTGGCGACTGAATCACTCAAGCGACGTAATTATATGACATACTAAACTAAGGCTTTCAATACAGCCTCTACTTGCCTTTACTGATCTCCAGCAGCTCGATACTCCTGGAGGTGATTGGGGTCTTGATATCAGCCAAGGGAGATCCTCGATGAGGCACCGAATAGAACATGAAACCAACACTGTTCCTCCAAATACCGGCTTTTACACACAAATCGGTTTGGTCCTCTGAAAATAAAGTTACCCTCGTGCAAACAACATTGGCGCCCAACAAATAAAAAATGGTCTCTACTTTTGACCAGACTCATATATTCTATGTATTTCGATGCGCTGAATCCGATTCTGGGTTCAATTCTGTCCATACACCCTCAAAATTTTGAGAGTTTATGAACTAAACTGACCTCTGATTCGGTCTTTTGGTTCATTAACCTTATAAAATTTTGAGTGTTTATGGACCAAATTGACCTCAGATTCGGCCTTTTGGTCCATTAACCCCATAAAATTATGAGGGTTTGTGGACCAAACTGACCTCGGATTAGGTCTTTTGTTTCATTAACCCCTTAACATTTTGAGGGTTTATGGACCAAACTGACCTCAGATTCGGTCTTTTGGTCCATTAACCCCTTAAAATTTTGAGGGTGTATAGACCAAACTGACCCCAGATTGGAATTCATCGAAATACAAAGGAATAGATATGGTCAAAAGTACAGAACTCTTTTTTTTGTTGGCCGCTGTAATTAATGAAACTGAATTATTTTGGAATGTTGGGTCTAGTTGAATCAATGAATGTTTATTTGTAGAAAGACAGGTAATAGTTGTACATGAGACGGTCACAATGGCAAATGGTCTCACTGTATTTCACCTAAAAACAAATTGAATTTCAAATTCAAGTTTTTATTCAAAATAAGTCCCACTGGAGAACACTTTTTGAAGGTCATACATATGTATGACCTTCAAAAAGTGTTCTACAACTTATATAAGTTAAAATTTTGATTTTACTTCCTATTCTATGTACACCGCTTTACAACGTGTTATTGCTGTTAAGGAGAAGAAACTCCTCAGCAACATGTCTAGCTAAAAATTGCTTCTTATTCTATTTATATCTCAAGTTCTTTTTTTATAAATTTTATACAGAAGTACGTTACAGAATTGCTTTTCGAAGAATTAATGGAGTTGTAGCAAACAGTGTATACTCAGTGAGACAAAGACACAGCAAGGGGAAAGAAGAATATTGTTACATGCCGACAAAAGTGAATGCACACCTGCCTGCCATAAAGCACAGTTTATTACCTTCCCGCATTTGGACTTCTTTTGTTTACTTAGAAAAACAGTCTATTGTGTATTGTACTAGTTTTTGGCCGTTCGCTGGAATAATTGAGCAAGTGTGCGGATTACGTATATCTAGGAAATTAAGTCGACGATACGGGCGGCCACACTTAAATTTGTGAAGTTATACTTCAAACAACGGCAGGATGGAGAGGGGAGGCAGTCTAGCGAGAACAGCAGTCAAGCGACGATTACGATACAAGCAAGACGTGTGTACATTCGGTGAGCTACATAGTGACGGACTTTGCGCGTGTTATTGAATCGTGCATTACTTTTGTGCTGGTTGTGTCCAGTTATATTTGTACCTATGTTATACGTGTTATAGTTCTACCTGTATCTGTGTTATAGTTCTAATAAATTCTATAGTAATACCAACGGCATTTTAATTCGAATCCCTCACCCGTAATAATATTATTATTGTTAAATTCTATTAATCCCTGCCAAAGGTTGTCTGGAAGAGATCGCTTTTTAGCAATAAAGCTGCCCGTTGCACTATCTCTTGTATTTTTTTATTTATGTTTAACTATGCTTTGATGTACAATAAAGTGTTGTCTATTTATCTATCTAAGTATGAAAAAACATAACAATTATTATACCTTAATATCTGATATTTATTGAAAATTATTACAATTATTTTGTTTCAATGTTTAATTAATCTCATTGACTCTTCAGGTGATCAGAGGGCTGGTGCTTACCTCGGCCAACGGATCAGTATGGCGATCTAGCGAGGGAACGTAGCCAGCCTTCTGGGCACCTTACCCATAGAAGACGGTGATCTAGGCTCAGTATTCTACTTATAGTCTTGAGGGACTATGGGTCGAATACAATACAAATAATTAAAGTTTTCTTGCCTTGTATTCGATTATATTGTTATGAGGTACACAGGACTCGAATTAAAATGCCGTTGGAATTACTGTAGAGTTTATTAGAACTACGCAAACACGTATAACATATGTACAAATATAACTAGACACTACTAGTACAAAACTGCAGGATTCAATAACATGCGCAAAGTCCGTCACTATATCGCTTGTCGAATGTACGTCTTACTCGTATCGTAATCCTCGCTCGACTGCCCCACCCCTCCGTTCGGGCATTGTTTTATAGTAAACTGTATAATACCGGCAAAGGACCGCGTTCCCTGAGTTAATCCGCACACCTGGCAAGCTTCGACGCAATGCAATCAATAACAACAAGGATTAGTTCGACACTAATGACGACCATAAAACAAGTACGATAACAATAGGATGTTTTTCTTAATTACAAATTCTAATCACGAAGTAAACAAAAGAACTCCGAATGCAGGAAAGGTGATAAACTGCGTTTTACGACAGGCAGGTGTGCGCATTCCTTTAACTGTATGTAACAATATGTAATTTTATTATAATAGCAATATATGGAAACAAAAATAACATATTATTTGTTGATATTTACATGGAGTTGATAGTACTAACAAATATTAATATCTTAATAATCTCTGTGTCTCTGAAATATTACTCTCTGTCATCCTTAGAAAATCGTATAAGCATTTCAGACCTTCATAAAATTTTACATAGACATTATGCAATATCCACTAGAATAGTAATCAAATCAAATGTAGACAAAGTGTAACTTTATACATATAGTCACTCTATAATATTAAAAACTTTTACCTGTGTTGCTTGAAGACGCGTCATCGCCATCACACATATCTTCATCTTCTCTTAAATGTTTTTCATCATTTCGAACTTCAAAATGATCACATTCAAAACTATTCCCATCAAGTTCTATTCGATGCACAACGGATTCGTTTTCAGTAAAATTCGATACATCTTTAACATTAATTGCGTCGTCATTCACTTTTGTTACATCATCATTTAGTTTTATTACGGCATCATTAATTTGTATTACTGCATCGTTAACTTTTGTATTAATGTCATTAATTTGGTTCAGATAATTGTTTTTGCTAATTTTGTTTCCATTTTTACTATAAGTAGGATATATTATCGTATTGGAGCCGACTATTTGTCCAAATCCATTAGTTTTTGAATGATTATCGGTAGAATTAGTCTCAGTAATGTCATTAATAGTTGTTTTAGCAATAGTTTTCGATTCTGTATTGGTTTGTATGTCAATTTTATTAAAATTAGTAAAAATATCAAATTTTAGTTCAGCTTTGTTAATATTTAGCTCGTTATCATTTAAACAATTCTCATTGACGTCTTCTTTTGTATTTATTTCACCATTTAACGTTAAAGTAGATAAATTATTGTTCTCAGTTTTTACATTCCTTTCATTGTCACAGACAGCTTCATTGCAAGTATCATTAGAATCATCTTTGAAAATTTTATTTTCACCACATATATCTGTAGCATTCATGTCTTTATTACTTATATTTTCATTAATATTATTATCACATTTTGTAAAACTAGATTTTGTTATATCTATAATATTTACTTTATTTTTATCATCTGTATTGTCTGATTTGTTCTCGTTATTGTTTGTATATTTTTTGTATTTGGCTTGGTTTAAATTTAAGTATGCTTCATAGGCTGAAATAATTAAAACGCAAATACTATTAAATGACCTTAACACAGACCCGTTGTAAGCAAGTTACGCTTGTGTTACGGGTAATATACAACGGACTACTCTGGTGCCTAGTTCAGATAGCAAGACCATAGTAAATAACGGAGAAAATTTGTTTTCCGAAATTTACTAATCCAATAGAAAATTGTACACTTTTCGGGTTATTAAGGGTCGTGCGGTACCTATATAACAAATTTCATGAAATTCATGTATACCCAAATTAATACCTGTACTAATATTATAAAGAGGAAAGATTTATATATTTGTAACGAATAAACTCAAAAATTACTGAACCGATCTCAAAATTTTTTACAACATTCGAATGCTTTTTTTTTCTTTTTTTTAACGTGGGGGAAAAGCTATTTACGCACAATACTGGGTCCTTTGCAAGGGATTAGACTATAGTTGATCATGAAGGCTTTCCCCTTTGACAAGGGGCAATCCGAACAATAATCAAGCCAGCTTGTGTGGAGACTCAGAGAAGTTGCACGGGCAACAACTACTACCCCCTAAAACCACCCTCCTCCCATGTGCCCCGCGCTTTTTATGAAGGAAAGGCTGAGACTTAAAACGTAGTTACGCCCAGTCCGATCCAGCGCAAAAAGTGCCTGAATGTGCCCCGGGAATCAGAACACATTCACTTCGTCAGCAGGGGTTATGAATCCTTTGCTCCCTTGATAGGTAAAGACCCCCCAAAGCGGTATTATTCAGGGTGGGAAGTCATGCGCATACCTGCGTCTTCGGATGCCAGCCAACCGCCGGCGTCCGCGTGGAGTCGCATTAGTACGCGAAATAATACTCCTCTCCCTATCTCGTTCGACGGCCTCTTTTAGAGACATTACCGTCTCACAAAAAGTAACCGCAGCCCCGCTATCGCTGCTATGCAGCATGGCTTTCACCAGACTGCAGAGCGAGTCGATCGCTCCTACTTGTGTCTCGAGTTCGAAACGCTGCGGCGCCCATGCCGCGCACTCGATTAGCGCGTGAAACGCCGTGTCGGGTGCGCCGCACTGGCGGCATTCCGGGGAAGGCAAGCAGCCCACAATGCGACACAGATACTTATCGAAACACCCGTGTCCGGTAAGTATCTGTATCATACCATTCGAATGCTACATTATCCCAGATTAACATAGGCTATATAAAAAATTAGGGACCTCTACTAAAACTTCAATAATGTAATCTAAACAAAATACTTGGCGCTAGAATCGGGTTCGACAATTTTGAAGAAATTTATTGTGTGTTTGAGTAGGTCCCGGGGTGGTTCACAATTGAAACCGGTAGGTGGCGCTGGAATCTGTTTCTAGATTTTACTTTTAAGGGCAGGACAACGTGTGCCGAGACCGCTAGTCCAATATATAAACAACTAGCTGCCCCGGCAGACGTTGTCCTGGTCTGAAAAAATAAAAATCTAGGATCCGATCCCAGCGCCACCTACCGCTTCTAATTGCGGATCTAAACCATCCGGGAACCCACTCAAACACACAAAAACAAAATCACCAAAATCGATCCAGGTGATTAGGAGGATTCTAGAACCCGATCTCAGCGCCACGTACCGGTTCTAATTGCGGATCTAAACCATCCGGGAACCCACTCAAACACACAAAAACAAAATCACCAAAATCAGTTCAGATGATTAGGAGGATTCTAGAACCCGATCTCACAGCCACCTACCGCTTCCAGCGGGATAGAGAGTATCCTATGTCCGTCTCCTGGTTCTAAGCTACCTCCCCAGCAATTTTCAGCCAAATCGGTACAGCCGTTTTTGAATTATAAATAGTGTAACTAACACGACTTTCTTTTATATGTAAACAATGTAGCATGGAAAAATGAATATAGTAGAAACATTCGGACAAACTTTTTTATAAGTACTAAAGAGGCGTGCCTCTATGACTAAACAGATATACAATGCAAAAGTGGAAGGATGCAGAAGTCGTGGAAGGCCACGACACACCTTCCATGATTAAATTGATCGTGTACTAGCAGAAGTTGATGTCAGGAGCCTTAAGAACTGACGAGCGTGCATGACAAGAGTTATGAATGTCAAAGAAGCAAGTGAAGTGTGTAAGAATAAAAGCCTAAATGGCGCTCTGTTGCTCGTGCCTACCCCGCAAGGGAACTGGCGTGAAGTTATGTATGTATGCATGTATGTAAAGAGGCGTGCCACGTTTTAAGTGAGGTACACAAAGGAGATGCTGTATTGAATAACATATATATAGAACTTGAAAAACGTACCTTCGCAGTACATCTGTTTTATGAAAAGGCCTCCTTTGGAATGTCCTACCCATATGATGGGTTTCTCTCCAACTCCCATGTCCAGAAGTTGACGCATCATTTGCTCAGCCCTTTCATGTAAACGCAATCTGAAACACAATGTAGTACAATATTCAAAGAGCTATAAAAATGGGAGAATTTTTCTTTCTTCTGTAGCAGCGAGTGGTAAGTGATTAAATAATACTTCAGATGGCATAGAGTAGTATTCACTGTCGAGTGCTGAATTGAACTGAAGTGATCTTATTTATTTTGGAAACGGTAACCTTATGTACAAATATTGAAATGTCGTACAGCTAATGCAATTCATAGCACAATGTGTGAGCGAGACGGATGCTGTGTGAGTGAGATAGAGCATCTAGTATAGGCGCTCCCGCGTTGCCCTAGCTAGTTGTACACTGTACGCTGCGATGACTGGATGCATGCAGCTCTCATACTTCCACGCCCCTAACTTAGATCGTTTTAGTAAGGTCGTAATTTTTAGAATGAATATTAGTCTCATAGATTAACAGATTTTGGGAGGAACTTGACGGGTGTTGTTTTATTTTCAACAAATATATTATTACAAGTGCAATTTATTAGAACTGCACAAACACGTATAACACAGGTACAAATATAACTGGACGCAACCAGTACAAAAGTGATGCACGATTTAATAACACGCGCAAAGTTCGTCATTATATAGCTCATCGAATGTACACACGTCTTGCTCGTATCGTAATCGTCGCTTGACTGACTCACCCATCCGTTCGGGCATTCCTTTTATCCTGTACAAATACAATATGTCTCGACGCAAAACAATAATTTCCAAGGATTAGTTTGACACACCTGTCTAATGACTGCCATAAAAGATTACAATACACTGTAATAAACTGTTCTTTATGGCAGACAGGTGTGCATTTGTTTTTGTCGGCATATAACAATATGTTCTTTTTATTTTTTGAGTACAGTAGACAAGTGGTTACTATCGCCTATGGATATTTGTAGCACCAAAGGTGTTAGCTACTAATGTGGTACCGGCCTCGAAGGTAGGACTAAAACCTGGCCATTAATGCCGGAACACAGCTCAAGGTTGTCATGGTGGCATACACTGGATTAAACATTAAATAATAAATTACAAAAACAAGTTTAAGATTAACTGAATTAAACATTAGGTTGGATATTTCTCAGAATTATATCATGCCCACATCATGACATACATTTCCTTTTTTTGATAACCCTGAGGGAATGCTTTTGCGCGCTATCACCCGGCCCGAGAATGACTCCCAACGACCGGTCCTCTGTTACTCGTGCCTGCAAAAGCTGAATTAATACGAGAGTAAAGGCGCGGCTACAATTGCTATAATTTGTAAAATTGTTACAATACCTTTTATTCCCTTTAATCCACAAAGGTCTCCAGAGATAAGGGTCACTGGTATAATTTATAGATATAACTCTTGCTCCTGGATAATCCATCTTTATCCAATCCCTTGGCCAACAAAGCGAATAACAATCGTCACAAATACATCCACAGCCCATTTCACAAGTTTTCTGTTCATCTATTTTACATTTAACCTCGTTAACTTTACATTTAACTTCATTAATATTACATTTATCATCATTTACGTTACACTCGTTGTTATCAATTTTAAACTTATTGTCTTTACTTTTACACTTACATTCATTAATTTCTATCACATTATTGCAGTTACATCCATTTCGATTATTCAATTTACTTTCTTTAATATCACAGCCATTTTCATTTCTAAACATATCCTGGACAAATTTCGCTTGTGTTTCGTAGTTTTCAACATTATGTTCCAATAAAGTATTATTATAAAATTGCTCAGTAATTAATGAGTTATCATTTGGCAAAATCTTCTTCAGTTCATTTAAATTGTTTATTGTGATATTTTCATTTAAATTTTCGAATGTGTACTCATCATTTATTTTACATTCATTAACGTTAATTAATGATGTTTCTTTATTTATATTACATTTACAAGGGTTTGTGTTATCGTGGTTTCTTAATGGTATCATGTTTGGATCAATTTTGTATTTTGCTTTCCAGTCGCCCTGACGCCAGGTGTTGCCAAGGGAACCTGTAATCATAAAGGGGAAGTCATTCAGCCATATCATGCTCGTCGAATACGATGATTAAGACGGTGTTTTTTTTTATGTTTAAGGCTTGGCAACTAGGCCTTTAAGCCAGGCGCCGTTGTATTGTAGGCTACAATCGACGTCATTCAACGGAGTTCTTGTGAAAACTCGAAAGGCCACATTTGGCTATATAGTTCACATTTCTCGCAAAAACACATAATTACTACTCAAAAACTATAAATATCCTACAACTATTGTTCATTTTAGAGTAATTTTACACATTTTTAGGAAATAAAACTGCACAGCACAATATCTCCTTTCAGTTCCCGCCAAAACCTCCAATCAGTCTCGGTTCTTTCAAGAACAAATAAAAAAAAAATCAAATTCAAATTTCATATTCAAAAGTTTTTTTTTAAATAAGTTCCACTGGAGAACACTTTTTGAAGGTCATACATACATATAAGGTAAAATTTAATTTTACTTCCTATTCTATGTACACCGCTTCGCAACGTGTTATTATTGCTGTTAAGGTGAAGAAGCGATCTTATCGAGCAGACGCCTTATTCAATAGAGAATTTTGTAAATTTCAATATTATGTAATTACATTGTGTATCCAATGTTTTTTGAATATGTAACGAATTGATAATACACAAGTGTAAAAGCAACGAGACTAATGTAATATAATATTTTACATACCAAAAAGTATTAATAAACTAAACTAAATTATAAATAGGAACTATGATAAAAACTACAAACAATAATATAAATAAATCTAATTATAAATTAATATCAACTAAAATTAAACTATGTTTTTTATGTTAATTGTGATGTAATGAAATGATGTGTACATATTATTTTATGATAATTGTACTAAATAAAAGACTTAAGACTTAAGGATTGATCATAGTTAGGGAAATCTGATAACTATCACATGATCTATAACTATAATTTATTACTGAATTTTGGACGAATTATAGAAACAGCTGGACTCATTTTTTAGAATCAATGGCCTTTTTTTTTAAATAGGTAATTTATATTTTTAAAAGTTTTTAAACGAAAGAGTGCAGAATGCTAATTAAAAAAAAAAACATTACACAGACTACCATATATTTGACATACACACGCATATATACTCTTTTGTTTATTGTTAAATTCAAATGAACAGTGTAGCCTTGGCGAAATATGTAATAATAGAAGGTGTTTTTGGCGGGAACTGAAAGGAGATGTTGTGCTGTGCAGTTTTATTTTCTAAAAATGTGTAAAATTACTCTAAAATGAACAATAGTTGTAGGATATTGATAGTTTTTGAGTAGTAATTATGTGTTTTGTGAGAAATACGAACTGTATAGTCAAATGTGGCTTCTTGAGTTGTCACAAGAACTCCGTTGAATGGCACTAGCTGATTATCTACAGTTCAGCTGTGCTACACATAGGCTTAAGAAAATGAAGAAACTATATTGTAATCTAAGATCTGGCTTAAAGGCCTAGCTGCCAAGCCATAAACCGAAATAAATAAAATAATGTAATAATAGAAGTATAGTCTTTGACATTAATTATTATGGTCGAATTTCGACCACGGACGACCACTAGTACTATAAATTATAATAATTAAATATTAATTTTGGGTCCGTGGGGTCCTAACGCTCTAAAAGTCTACCTTGACGTCGCCAAACGTTTAACAGACGTTACACGCGACTAGAAGGCTGGCGTCTATTTCGCTCAAAGATTAAGCATTGCTATAGAGCGTGGCAACGCCGCCAGCCTTCTGGGGACGTCCCCGGTAAGTGACAGTGGTTTGGGACCAATAACTTATCTTTAGATATTTTCCCCTTTTTTTTAGTTTTAGTTTTTATATTGTATAGTTCGTAGTTTATTTTTAAGTTTATATTTATCTGCATAACAATTAGTTGATTCAGATTCACTAATGTAATTAATTAAAAGTATTGACCATTGCCTGGCTTTAAGCGCAATGCATAAAGTAAGCAACGTTATTTAATCTTAGTAATAGATTATAGTACATTATGGTACTAGTGTGTAACATTGGTGATTACCGCCGAGGCGCCATTGAGACTCGAACCGTAGGCGAGGGTCTTAAGAGAGCCGAGGACGGTAATCATCAATACACACGTGTATCATACGACGTTTTCAACACACTTGTGAATAAAATAACAACAAAAACTCATTTTATTTAGTAGATAAAAAAAGTTATATATGAGTGAAAGTTTTATTTATTAAACACGTACGAGTTAAAATTATCTATTTAAATAAGAAGTTGCATGAAATGAGCAAGCAATAGGAACATTAATTTATTTGTTCTATAGAACACGATCTTTTTTTTTAATAAAAACTTTTTTAAGAACAAAGCAACTTAACCAATAAAATTTAAAAAAAGAATCTATAACTCACTAGTGAGTTATAATGTTTTTTACTCACAGTTTGATAATGGGTGTCATTCTGTGCCTAATTGCGGTGACCATAGAGCCACTTTATGAGCAAGTGTGTTGAAATAGTACATTATGGTACTAGTGTGTAACATTGGTGATTACCGCCGAGGCGCCATTGAGACTCGAGCCGTAGGCGAGGGTCTTAAGAGAGCCGAGGACGGTAATCATCAATACACACGTGTATCATACGACGTTTTCAACACACTTGTGAATAAAATAACAACAAAAACTCATTTTATTTAGTAGATAAAAAAAGTTATATATGAGTGAAAGTTTTATTTATTAAACACGTACGAGTTAAAATTATCTATTTAAATAAGAAGTTGCATGAAATGAGCAAGCAATAGGAACATTAATTTATTTGTTCTATAGAACACGATCTTTTTTTTTAATAAAAACTTTTTTAAGAACAAAGCAACTTAACCAATAAAATTTAAAAAAAGAATCTATAACTCACTAGTGAGTTATAATGTTTTTTACTCACAGTTTGATAATGGGTGTCATTCTGTGCCTAATTGCGGTGACCATAGAGCCACTTTATGAGCAAGTGTGTTGAAATAGTACATTATGGTACTAGTGTGTAACATTGGTGATTACCGCCGAGGCGCCATTGAGACTCGAGCCGTAGGCGAGGGTCTTAAGAGAGCCGAGGACGGTAATCATCAATACACACGTGTATCATACGACGTTTTTCAACACACTTGTGAATAAAATAACAACAAAAACTCATTTTATTTAGTAGATAAAAAAAGTTATATATGAGTGAAAGTTTTATTTATTAAACACGTACGAGTTAAAATTATCTATTTAAATAAGAAGTTGCATGAAATGAGCAAGCAATAGGAACATTAATTTATTTGTTCTATAGAACACGATCTTTTTTTTTAATAAAAACTTTTTTAAGAACAAAGCAACTTAACCAATAAAATTTAAAAAAAGAATCTATAACTCACTAGTGAGTTATAATGTTTTTTACTCACAGTTTGATAATGGGTGTCATTCTGTGCCTAATTGCGGTGACCATAGAGCCACTTTATGAGCAAGTGTGTTGAAATAGTACATTATGGTACTAGTGTGTAACATTGGTGATTACCGCCGAGGCGCCATTGAGACTCGAGCCGTAGGCGAGGGTCTTAAGAGAGCCGAGGACGGTAATCATCAATACACACGTGTATCATACGACGTTTTCAACACACTTGTGAATAAAATAACAACAAAAACTCATTTTATTTAGTAGATAAAAAAAGTTATATATGAGTGAAAGTTTTATTTATTAAACACGTACGAGTTAAAATTATCTATTTAAATAAGAAGTTGCATGAAATGAGCAAGCAATAGGAACATTAATTTATTTGTTCTATAGAACACGATCTTTTTTTTTAATAAAAACTTTTTTAAGAACAAAGCAACTTAACCAATAAAATTTAAAAAAAGAATCTATAACTCACTAGTGAGTTATAATGTTTTTTACTCACAGTTTGATAATGGGTGTCATTCTGTGCCTAATTGCGGTGACCATAGAGCCACTTTATGAGCAAGTGTGTTGAAATAGTACATTATGGTACTAGTGTGTAACATTGGTGATTACCGCCGAGGCGCCATTGAGACTCGAGCCGTAGGCGAGGGTCTTAAGAGAGCCGAGGACGGTAATCATCAATACACACGTGTATCATACGACGTTTTTCAACACACTTGTGAATAAAATAACAACAAAAACTCATTTTATTTAGTAGATAAAAAAAGTTATATATGAGTGAAAGTTTTATTTATTAAACACGTACGAGTTAAAATTATCTATTTAAATAAGAAGTTGCATGAAATGAGCAAGCAATAGGAATATTAATTTATTTGTTCTATAGAACACGATCTTTTTTTTTAATAAAAACTTTTTTAAGAACAAAGCAACTTAACCAATAAAATTTAAAAAAAGAATCTATAACTCACTAGTGAGTTATAATGTTTTTTACTCACAGTTTGATAATGGGTGTCATTCTGTGCCTAATTGCGGTGACCATAGAGCCACTTTATGAGCAAGTGTGTTGAAAAATATATTATGCAATAAAACACAAATGGATTTATTATTAAGGACTGAGGTTATTCTTTATGACTTACCATACAAGCCATGCACAAATATCACGTCCAGGGTATGAGAAGGTGGTTCGTGGAGGACCACACACTCGACTTTCGGTTCAGGGTCTAGATGGTCAGTACTCGGCGCCCGGGGCTTTGGTAGCGGCTTCTGTTGGGGTCTCGGCGCTGAAAATGGTATTTTAAAAATTTAAAGTGGGAGACGATTTTATCCAAAGATTTACTTAAATAAAGCTTCATCTTAATTATCTTCTTCTTCAACCACTCTCAGTCCACTGCTGGACGTAGGCCTCCCCAAGTACGCGCCACATATCCCGGTCTCCCGTCTTCCTCATCCAGCCCCTGCCGGCGATCTTGCGCAGGTCGTCAGACCACCGGGCTGGCGGGCGTCCTACGCTACGTTTGCCGAGATGTGGTCTCCACTCCAGGACTCGTTTGCTCCATCGGCCGTCGGTCCTGCGACAGACGTGACCGGCCCACTGCTACTTCAACTTGCTAATTCTGCGAGCTACGTCAGTTACCTTCGTTCTCTTACGGATGTCCTTTATTATGTTAAATCTATATCTACACATATAATAAAATTGTAGAGGTCGAATTTCTATACAATGAAAAAAAATGCTTTAAACCGAGTCAGAAGTGAAATAAAACTAATTTAGACTTTTTTCAAATTTTTTGTTTCTCTCTTTGTCTGTCTCTTTGTACCGGCTAATATCCGAAACGACTGGACCGATTTAAATGAAATTTTGTATGGTGGTAGCTTATATCCCTGGTCAACATATAGGATCCCGAAAAATTAAAGAGTTCCCGTGGGAGAGTTAAAAAACTTTAATTACTTAAACAGCTTCTTATACAACTTATGCATCTAATTAAGTATTGATATTGCCGGTATCATCATCATAAAATAAAACAATTTATACATTAAAAAGCGATTAGGCTATATGTCACCACGCTAAGACCAATAGGAGCGGAGCACCAATGAATAATGTTTTAAAATCGGGAGGTATTTTAACTTACTTTTTCTTTAACTATTCCACGCGGACGAAGTCGCGGGCAGAAGCTACAATGAACTGAATACTACTACTAATACTATAATGAATCTGTAAATGACTCAAGTTTGTACGATGCGTGAAAAAAATTTGAAAATCTTCAGGAGGGATAATTCGGACAAGCAGATTCCGAAAATTCAATGTTTAAAATTGTTGTCTGTCTATCTCTTAGAGCATCACGTGAAAACTACTAAACGGATTTTTTTTAAGTTTATGGCTTGGCAACTAGGCCTTTCAGCCAGGCGCAGTTGTATTGTAGGCAACAACCCACACCATTCAACGGAGTTCTTGTGAAAACTCGAAAGGCCACATTTGACTATACAGTTCACATTTCTCACAAAAACACATAATTACTACTCAAAAACTATCAATATCCTACAACTATTGTTCATTTTAGAGTAATTTTACACATTTTTAGAAAATAAAACTGCACAGCACAACGTCCTCTTTCAGTTCCCGCCAAAGCTCACTAAACGGATTTAAATGAAACTCGACATAGAGCTCGCTTGTATCCCGGAGCGTAACTTAGGATACTTTTTTATCACATAAAGATGGCATTGCGACCGCATCTGTTTTGGAAACTACTGAACGGATACGAATGAAACTCGACATAGTGCTGGCTTATAACCCGAGTTAGAACTTAGGTTACATTTTATCCTGATAAATGATGTCGTTTTCATAAAATAGACGGATTAGCAAAATAGATGGCGCTGCAATCGCGTTCTTTCGATTTACTAACAAATACCTACGTTGTTATAAACAAAATGTCATTCGTTAGCTACGTTCCACGAGAAGCTCACAACGACCATGTTCACGACCGCGATTTTTCCCGTTGCACTTGCTTGCGGGCGTCATAATCATAAACCCTAGTGGAACGGATTATAGGGCGTTGATGTCTTAAACGCCGAAATACACAAATGTCATTGGTTGATTTGAAAATCGCGCCTTTTTCAATGTCAATCGATAGGTGAGACTGAATGCTCTGTGGTCAGCGCTCACTTCGACCCACCTCTTGACATGGGTCGTTGTGAGCGCTGTGTAATCGAAAAGGATGAAAGAAAGAAAGAAAAACTTTATTCGAAGAAATTGCGACGCAATTACATTCCTTATACATTTTTATACACAAAGCATATTTTGAGAATTTGTACGCCGCATTTTCACCAAACAAGGTTTGCACTCTGCATATTGCTGCGTCGAAACAATATCCGACACAACGTTGATTTTCAGTGCAAACCTTCCTTTAGGCGTAAAACCAAAATGACCCAGTTTTGTTAATTAAATAATAAATAGGAATAATAATTAATAAAACTAATCCGATGACGTCATTAGTGACGTTTTCGCCACGACCATAACGACCGTGGTCGCCTTGTGGAACAGCAGACGAAGCATTTTGTGCGTTGTGAGCTAGTAACAGAACGCGTCGGTTGTATTACTTCAAATCAGGTTGGCTTCGACTTATCTCTATGGCTATGTTCCATTAGGGACTCACAACGACCACGTTCACGACCGCGAGTTTTCCCGTTCCACTTGCTTCTTGGCGTAACAATCGTAAACCCAAGTGGAACGGCTATTCGACCCACCAATTGACATGGGTCGTTGTGAGCGTTGTGTGATCGAAAATGATGACGTCATTAGAGACGTTATCGCCACGACCACAACGACCGCGGTCGCCTTGTGGTACGGCTAACTGAGCGTTTCGGGCGTTGTGAACTACTAATGGAACGCACTGTATGTGTAAGGTTTGACACGCGGCGCGAACCCTAGTATATAATATACTAGGTTATCCTCCGTGACGTCGTTGTATACCCCTATATGTATCAACTTACCAGTTATGGCTGGATGGGACGCCGTCATCAGCCTGTGCAGAAGGACCGTGGCAGTACTCCACAGACATGATACGCACCATCGACTGCAACCAAAAGTATTTTCTTAGTTAATTTAACAAAATTGACTGCGCAAGTCTCATTCAAGATATTCAAAAGTTTTGAATCAAAATTTTTTCATAAAAAATGTTCTTAAAATGAAAACTACTGGGCCAAACTATGTCAAATTTTTAGCGGACCAAATGGAAGCTATTTCGCGTTGAACAAAAACAGAATCACGTAAATCGGATCATAAATCTCGGAGTAATCGGTGAACATACATAAAAAAAAGCAAAAAAAAAAATTTGATCCCGACGAATTGAGAACCTCCTCCTTTTTTTGAAGTCGGTTAAAAATAAGTTCCACTGGAGAACACTTTTTGAAGGTCAATACATTTATGTTAAAACTTAATTATAATTATAGTTTACCAGAGACGGAAAGCGGAAAGAAGAGTAATGGCAGGTTATAATGGAGCGCTGAACTCCTGTATGAACAGTCGGAAAGTGTCTGCAAAGGCACGTCTGGCTGTCCATCAACGGGTTTTAGTACCAACGCTAATGCATGGCAATGAAGTGTATGACAGAAGCATGAAAGTAGTATAAATGCAGTTGAAATGAGAGCTTTGATAAATATATGTAAGGTTAAAAAAAATTGTTTTTTTTTATAGCAGGAGTTCAGCAGACAGGCAAACGTCCCACTTGATGGAAAGCGGTTACTATCGCCAATTAACATTAGCAACACCAAAGGTGCAACAAATGCGCTGCTGCTCTCTTAAGGGAGACTGGAACCTGGTCGCTAATGCCGGAACACAGCTTAAGGTTGTTATGGCGACATACTTAAGACCAGGGGTGGTAGCCATCCACTCGGGCAAATGCCCTACCACCTGGCTGTGGGTTGTTAAGTCGCCTCTTACGACAGCCCGCTTCAACGCAGGAAATTGTATTCTTTCTCCGTTCCTGCACGGATAAAATGTAAGTGATATGATAAGAAACAGTGTGATAAGGCAGCATTGAGGATTGAAAGAAGATGTATTGACAAGAGTTCAAAAAGGAATGTTAAGGTGGTTTGGGCATGTGGAGAGAGTGAATGAAAACAGAATCACAAAACAAGTACATCACAGCAGTGTCAGTGGTGGAGTCCGTGCCGGTAGACCGAGACGCACTCACCATAATCAAATTGATGATATTTTGAAGAAAGGTCTGATAAAAAGAAGTTTAAATAAGCGTGTATGTATGAAACGATAAATGAAAATTGATGAAGCGAAAAGTATGAGTGTTCTGAGGTGATTTGATTTGGTGTCTACGTCGCCATTTTACCACCGCACTGCTCCCCGGCGACTGAAATTTCATGCACACTTCCTTGACACCTGGAAATTATCCACTGTACGTGGCGCTCGCTCCTTTATACCTTACGTGAGCAAGCTTTGGAATGAGCCCTCCCGCGGTTTTCCCAGAGCACTACATTATGGGATCTTCAAAAAGGGCGTCAACAGATATTTAACGTTTCAACGAGGTAGGCAACGCATCGGCTCCATTAATGTTGCACATGTGTTGCCTACAAGTAAATATAAAAAAGTGAAACTTCAACGGAACGGAAGTGGAAAAACGAATCGCAACGGACATATGGCAAAACGAATCGCAACGAATGATAACGGACAAGTGGCAAAACGAATCGCAACGAATGATAACGGACAAGTGGCAAAACGAATCGCAACAAAATTTTAACTTGAAGTTTTACGGGCAGATTGTTAATGTACTTGTTCAATTAAAAAAAAATAACCTTGTTG
This sequence comes from Dendrolimus kikuchii, assembly GCA_019925095.2. NCBI lineage: Eukaryota > Metazoa > Arthropoda > Insecta > Lepidoptera > Lasiocampidae > Dendrolimus > Dendrolimus kikuchii. Next base: position 2,254,935 of record CM034415.1, on the reverse strand, counting down.
CGATTCGTTTTGCCACTTGTCCGTTGCGATTCGTTTTTCCACTTGTCCGTTGAAGTTTCACTTCTACTATGTTTCCCAGCATACATTTCGACTTTTCACAGGTTTAGTGTAAATTTTGATTTGATTATGTTAGGTACATTTTAATTAATGCATTTTTTTATGTGAACATATTTTATTTTATCAAACAAAAAACTGAATTCGATTCGGAACCTATAAAAACATCGATAGTCCACTTCTAACATTATGCCGCCACTCACCACGTTTACTCTAAAATTATGCCGCCTTTCACCACGGCCGTAACGTTTTTCGTGACAGAAAAATTCTAATACTATATACATAGGAGTTTCACTTTAAAAACCTAATAATAGCATCCAGTCTCTATATATCTCGTGTGCATAACTGCGCAGGGAGTAATTTCAACCAATTGCCTTGATGAGGGCAATTGGTTGTCAGCTATTTGCGGTACTGCCGCGTGATTGCGAATTATAGCCTGGTATCAGTTAAGACGACGTATTTGTTATGCTCGGGCTTCATCTGAGATAATGTTATAGTTAATAAAACTACATTTTAACTGTTTTAAGCGCGGTAATTTTATTTGATTTTGGTTTTTCCGACGTTTCGGCCACTTTGCAGTGGCCGTGATCACGGAAGACAAAGATGTCAAGTGTCAACGAGTGTTGTTAAAGTTTTATTTAACCTACCGCCAACTTGTTAATTTTAATTTTGTTTATGGTTATTATTTACTCTATGGGTGCCTAATCTAATTTACTACCGCTTAGCAACATGTTATGGCTTGAAGAGAAGAAGCGGCATAAGAAACTCTTCAGCAAACATGCCTAGCTCTAATAATTTTATATAATATTAAAATGGGTGGAAGAAAAAATAAAAGTAATTATCAGTCAAGTTGGTTTGTGTTCCGTTGTACGCAGAAAAAGCTCACAGTGTCTTGAGGTTGGCAGTGGGTTTTGCTGGGTTTGGGTCTTAATAGTTTTGATGATTGGATCCTAAACAGGTGGTACTTGCCAACCATCTTCTCTATTGTTCTCTATTATTATGTATACAAGTCGCGAAAACTTAAGAAGATATAATGTTATAGTTATTGACAGGGTTGGGCAGTATTTCAATAATTACCTACTTGTAATTAAAATACGTAATTGAAATACAAATACGTATTTTGTATTTGTATTTCAATTACTTCTCAAAAATGTAATTGGTAATTAGTATTTCAAATACCTGACGCTGAGGTATTTTGTAATTAGTATTTCAAATACTTATGGTTTCAAAATACATTTCATAAAATACATTTAGCTTACATACATTTGATGGGTGTGTTCACAAACCACTATGGATACTACGTATGGTGTATTCTTCAAAATATAGCGCTCGATAGCTTTCATAAGCAAAATGGTGACCGCTAAATATTAGGTACGTTCTGCAGTACTGGCAATTTAAAATAAATATTTTTGTTTGGCTAAGATATATAATTTAAATTAATTTTTCTTTGAAAACATGAAATTCTTTTTTAAAAATTAGTCATTTATTGATCATTTATTGATAAGCCTTATGTTTTAATCGCATTTGAATCTTTTTCGTCATCATGGATAGTTAAAATTCGAGTAATTATGGAATAAGAGTACCGTCGTGGCAGCAACGCAGCAAGAGCGACCAGCAACATCAACGATCTTTATGAGCGAACACTACAATGAACGCACCACTTGTTATTGGTTTGTCCGTTTCCATTCTGGAAATTTCGACCTTTTTTTATAGCTGGAGTACAGCAGACAGGCAGACGGCCCACCTTATGGAAAGCGGTTACCGTCGCTTATGGACATTTGCAACACCAGAGACTTCATCAACCCGCTGCCGGCTTCGAAGAAATTTTATGACACCCTTTTTGAAAAACTCCATATCGTAGCGCTGTGGAAAAACCTCGGCTAGGAGCTCATTCCAAATCCTCACGGTATGTACGAAAAAGGTTCTACAGAACCGTTGCGTATATAAGCGAAGCGGCTTAAGAAAGTGGGGGTGAAATCCCAACACATGGCGAGCGGTTCGATGGTAGAAAGAGGACGAATACACCATTCTATACATTTCTTCCGAACACTCCCCGTTATACAATCAGTAGAATACGCAGAGAGAAGCGAAAGCTCTCATAAGGCCAAGCGTATCTATACCGTCTGTGAGTATGGGATCATCAACAACGTGAACGGCTCGACGTTGAATACAGTTTAGGGGATTGAGTTGGTAGCCAGGTGCTCCAGCCCAAAAGTGGCAGCAGTAGTCCATATGCGGGCTCACCTGGGTTTTATAAAGCACAAAGCGTTGCCGCGGTATGAAGCACTTCTTGGACCGGTTTAACACTCCCAGCTTCTTTAGACGCAAGTTTTTACTTGCCTTCAAGATGTCCTCTGAACATCGTTCGCGATGTCAACACCGAGGATCCCAATACTCTTGGAGGTGGTAAGGGGAGTTCCTTGGAACTGAAGCGATTGCTCGAATGGAGTTTTTGAATGCCCGGCCGGGATGCCCGGCCGCACGTTGCTGCACAAGTTCGACAATATTGCGAAGAGGTGGGGATACGTACAACGAATTGGCCAGCACGCAGCCCGAATCTTAATCCCATTGAGCATGTTTGGGACAATTTAAAAATAGCTGTATATGCGAGAAACCCTTTGCCCACGACAGTGGCAGCACTAAGAACAGCACTTTCAGAAGAATGGGACAATATTCCGCAAGATCTTTTAATAACCCTAATAAAATCTATGCGGAACCGATTAGAATCCGTAATAAGGGCACGTGGAGGTAATACACCTTATTAAAACATAAATAAACCCTTGCATAAAGTTTGTGTCTATTGTTATAACCAATTTTTTAATTAAACCAATTTTCCCTAAATTTCTATTTTTTCTTCAAAAAAAGTCTTAAGGTCCTTTCCAGTACCCAAACTTAAACTTAAGGATATGACCCTACGCTGTTTTAAAGTTCACGAACCAATCTAGAGGTTTCAATTTAAATCTGTACAGAAAGTTTGCATGCTTGGTTAAAATATTTATTTCAAAGTCGTCTATTACTTTGATGCAGTTTATGAGTCCGTCAGTGTAGATCATTTTATTTTTCATCATTCCAATCGGTGTGTAATTGAACCTCGTCAAACGTAGCGCTATTATAAAGCCGCATTACAGCCACTATAATTTAATACTGGCCGCAAGTTACGGCCAAGGTCTCGGAAGCCGTATCAGTACTTCTACGTTGTAAACAGATGTTTTTTATAGATAGGACAAATCGTAACCTACATACATACATACATAACTTCACGCCAGTTCCCTTGCGGGGTAGGCACGAACAACAGAGCGCCATTTAGGCTTATTCTTACACACCTCACTTGCTTCTTTGACATTCATAACTCTTGTCATGCACGCTCGTCTGTTCTTAAGGCTCCTAACATCACCTTCTGCTAGTACACGATCAATTTGATCATGGAAAGTGTGTCGTGGCCTTCCACGACTTCTGCATCCATCCACTTTTGCATTGTATAACTGTTTAGTACCTTTTACCTGTTTAGTACCAACAAATCGTAACCTACATTCTTTTATTATTATACTAGTGGCCCCGGCAGATGTTGTCCTGCTATGAAGAAATAAAAATCTAGGACCCGATCCCAGCGCCACCTTCCGGTTCTAATTGCGAATCTAAACCATCCGGGAACCCACTCAAACACAAAAACAAAATCACCATAATCGGTCCAGGTGATTAGAAGGATTCTAGAACCCGATCTCAGCGCCACCTACCGGTTCTAATTGTGGATCTAAACCATCTCGGGACTCACTCAAACACACACACAAAATTTTATCAAAATCGGTAAAGTCGTTCTCAAGTTATAAAATTACAACGAAAAGTGGCATTGATTTTTATATATATAGATATCTCTCTTTTTTAGGATTTTTCGCTGTAGTAGATATATATATAAACTCCGTGTAACGTCACTCGATGTAACGACAAACTCCCTTAAGCGTCGAAATCTTTGACTTTGCTTCGGTTGGTTTAGCTTGTCTTCTATTTCCGTATCCCCGTAGCCCTGGCATAAGACGCAAGACGGAACGCCCAAGTGTTTTAGTGAATATCTCTATCTGTGGAGTGTCAATACCGTGGCACCAGTTTTGACTAGGCATGCTAGTGCACCCCCGATCTCACACACGGGTCGCGAATTATTCCTCCAAGGTTCTGACCTTCTCGTGACTTAGTCCTCAAACGGATTTCCCCTGACTAAAAAAAAGCTTATATTCCATACAATGAAACACTATATTCTATATAGCATTACACCCACTCTCAATAACGACAACAATTAAGCAATAAAAAGTACCTTTTAAGTTGCCAAAATTAGTAAAAACCTAGCCCGTAATAAACTTGACTGTCGGCATCATGCATACCGAAATTTCTAAGTAATAAAATAAGTAAAAAAATACAACAAAACTACTGGTGCAACAAAAGACGTCACACAAAAATAACAGACTTCTCTCCATTTAACGACAACTCTCTATAAAGCCATAAAATGCACAGGCCCTTCAATGTCGTTATATAGAGTTTACACTCTGTGTGTATGGCGTGTGGGTGTAAGGTGGCGCAAAACACTGACTATTTTTTTGAGTCTCGAATGAAAAAATGTTAGGTATTGATGTTTTAAGAATTGCCTCCAAAGGACAGCTCAAAAAAAAAAATTTAAGATCTCGCTCCAATTTTTTTTTAAATTTCAAAAATCGCCAAAATATTTTTGATTCAATTTTTTTTCTCGTTAGTACTGTATAATTTTATAGACCAAAAAATAATAAGTTTCAATTCAACATTTGAATTTTAAAAGGTCGCTCTTAATTTTTTTTCATATAGTAGAGTAAGTCTAACAAAAAAAAAAAAAAAAAAAAGTAGGTTACCATCGCCTATGGATATTTGCAACACCAGAGGTCCTTCAAATGCGCTGCTGCTCTCTAAAGGGAGACAGGAACCTGGCCACTAATGCCATATCGTAATGTTCTAGGGATGTGTCAGCCGTATCGTCATATTTGAAATAGACAGTACACGAGGTACGAACGACGTCATTTCTGTGGGATAGACCAGTGGCCGGCAAAGTGCGGCTCCAGAGCCGCATGTGGCTCTTTGGCTCCTTAAGTGCGGCTCTGAAACAAATATCCACGGAAGGCGCAATAATAAATCTTGATGAGAACTTGGAATCATGACTAAAATTCAAAACAACAACATACAAACCTGACTTACTCAAACTTTTCAAGCAGATGCAAGCACGTTGTTCGCATTGATAAATATTTATTAAGTATGAAATTTAGTTTTATTTAATGTATTACTTATTTAGTGTAATAAAAGTTTACTAAACAAGCAGATTTGCCATGCCCGGTGGTAGGTCTAAAGTATGTCGCCATAACAACCTTGAGTTGTGTTCCGGCATTAGTGACCAGGTTCCAGTCTCCCTTAAGAGAGCAGCAGCGCATTTGTAGCAACTTTGGTGTTGCAGACGTCCATAGGCGACGGTAACCGCTTTCCATCAAGTGGGCCGTCTGCCTGTCTGTTGATCTCCTGCAATAAAAAAAAAGGTTTTACTCCCATTTTTTTTTAATTATTGTAATGTTCATATTGGGCTCTTTGGCTAATAAGTTTCCCGACGAATACAACCACAAAGATGGCGGTGTGGTCGAGTTTTTTTAGGCGCCGCCATTGCACTGCATAAACACGTAGCCATGACAACGCGTACGAAACGAACGCTAGCACTAATACTAAGAGAATAAAATTCTAATCAAATGAATGCCTATATTTCATTTGTCGGACCGGTTAGCATGTGGGTTACTTGCAAAACCAGTAGTTTTTCTACTTTGAACTGGTTTGACGTATCATCGTATTTACCCATGCATCTATAGCGTTTGTAGCAGTAACAATATTTTCATACATTTACATTGTTTTTCGTTACACTTTTTTATTGCGAAGTTGGCAAACAGACAGTGGTTTTTTTTTAATTGAGATCAGAAACTGATGAAGAGTTACTTGCGCCGCTTCTTCTCTTCAAGCCGCAACATGTTGCGAAGCGGTGGTAAATTATTTTATTTATTTAGATTTATGGCTTGGCAGCTAGGCCTTTAAGCCAGATCTTAGTTTACAATATAGTTTCTTCATTTCCTTAAGCCTATGTGTAGGACAGTTGAACTGTAGGTTATCAGCTGGTGCCATTCAACGGAGTTCTTGAGACAACTCAAAAGGCTACATTTGACTATACATTTCACATTTCTCACAAAACACATAATTACTACTCAAAAACTATCAATATCCTACAACTATTGTTAATTTTAGAGTAATTTTACACATTTTTAGAAAATAAAACTGCACAGCACAACATCTCCTTTCAGTTCCCGCCAAAAACTTGCGGTGGTAAATTAGATTAGGCTCCCATAGAGTAAATAATAACCATAAACAAAATTAAAATTAAATAAAATGAACAAGTTCGCGGTAGGCAAAATAAAACTTTAACAATACTCATTGACACTTGACATCTTTGTCTTCCGTGACCACGGCTACTGAAAAGTGGCCAAACGTCAGTATAATAAAAATAAAAGAAATCGCCGCGTTTAAAACCCGTTAATATAAAAATATTTTCTTTCTTATATGTATTAATTACTTCTATGTCAGGCGCCTTAAGAACAGACGAGCGTGCATGACAAGAGTTATGAATGTCAAAGAAGCAAGTGAGGTGTGTAAGAATAAGCCTAAATGGCGCTCTGTTGATCGTGCCTACCCCGCAAGGGAACTGGCGTGAAGTTATGTATGTATGTATGTCTTATTGAGTATGCATTGTTTGCTACAACTCCATTAATTCTTCAAAAAGTGATTCTGTAACATACTTCTGTACAATACTTATTAAAACAAAAGAATTTGAGATATAAATAGAATATGAAATACAAAGAAAAACAATATTTAGCTAGACGTGTTGCTGGGGAGTTTCTGGCCGCTTCTTCTCCTTTACAGCATCAACACGTTGCGAAGCGATGTACATAGAATAGGAAGTAAAAAAAAAAATTTAACTTACATGTATGACCTTCAAAGAGTGTTCTCCAGTGGAACTTATTTTGTATGTATGTATTACTTCCATTTAACTTATATTTAACTATGTATTTTGCCCCGTGCAGGAACGGAGAAAGAGTACAATTTCTTGCGTTGGGGAAGCCTGTCGCAAGAGGCAACAAAAACATCCCACAGGGTGGTAGGGTATTTACCAATCTGGATGGCTACCACCCCGGCTCTAGAGTATGCCGCCATAAAAACCTTGAGTTTTGTTCCAGCATTAGTGGCCAGGCTCCAATCTCCCTTTATAGAGCGGCAACACATTGGTTGTGGGCCATCTGCCTATCCGCTGAACTCTTGCTACATAAAAAGGGAACAAAAAAATGTTCATAAAATGAAAACTACTGGGCCAAACTATGTTAAATTTTTAGAGGACCAAATGGCAACTATTCCGCATCAAACTAAACAAGAATCACGTAAATCGGATCATAAATCTCAGCGTAATCGGTGTACATATGGAACGGAATGGAAAATTTTTCATAAAAAATGTTCATTTAATGAAAACTACTGGGCCAAACTATGTCAAATTTTCAGGGGACCAAATGGCAGTTATTTCACGTCGAACAAAAAAAGAATCACGTAAATCGGATCATAACTCTCAGAGTAATCGGTGTACATATGGAACAGAATGGAATTTTTTTTATAAAAAATATTCATAAAATGAAAACTACTGGGCCAAACTGGCCAAACAAAGCCAGGTGGTAGAGTATTTGCTCGACTGGATGGCGACCACCCCTGGTCTAGAGTATGCCGCCATAACAACCTTGTGTTGTGTTCCGGCATTAATGACCAGGTTCCAGTCTCCTTTAAGAGAGCAGCAGCGCATTTGTAGCACCGTTGGTGTTGCAAATGTCGATAGGCGATGGTAACCGCTTTCCACCAAGTGGGCCGTCTGCCTGTCTGCTGAACTCCTGCAATAAAAAAAAAAAAAAAAATTTTTAGGGGACCAAATGGAAGCTATGCCGCGTCGAACAAAAAAAAGAATCACGTAAATCGGATCATAAATCTCGGAGTAATCGGTGAACATCCATAAAAAAAAAACAATAAAAAAAAATCCCGACGAATTGAGAACCTGCTCCTTTTTTTGAAGTCGGTTAAAAATACACTTTTCTTGTTATATTTTTGTGTGTATTGCATTTTAGAAATAACTGAACATTTTCTTTGTTATACATAAACCCGTCCTTGTAAATAACCTTAGCTTAATTTACAAAATGATAAAAAAATTCTCCCGCGAAATTGGCATGCGGCCATATTGGATCCAATGTCATCCGGTCTTTGAACTCGACACGTGTATATTTCAAAAATGGCGTAGGTTAGTTATGAGAGTGGTACGCTTGTTATGTAATCAAAGATTTTGTTGTTCAATTTACATCATGATATTATGGCATAAATTATGATTGGCCAATCGCTTGCTATTGCTTTGAAATCACGTAATGTAAGACGCCTGCAACACATCTTTGAATTATAGCCTATGTTCTAGAAATCTAGATGTTTCGCAAATGTCGGCTTCTGTGGTTGAGCGAGCTAAGCCTTTACCGGCCTATCTCACTGCACCATAGAGGCTCCGGGTTCGATTCCTGGCATGGTAAATTTCGAGAACGATTTTTTTTATTATTTACTATGGTCTGGGTGTCTGGGATCGGCCCCAGAGTAGTCCGTACACAAGCGTTACTAAATCAATTTGGGGATATACAATATAGAGGTATATGAGTATGTGTTTGTCTGCTGAATATTTAAAAAAAAATATTTATTTATTGCAGGAGTTCCGCAGACAGGCAGACGGCCCACTGGATGGAAAGCGGTTACCATAGCCTATGGACATTTGCAACACTAATGGTGCTATAAATGCGCTGCTGCTCTCTTAAGCGAGTCTGGAACCTGGTCACTAATGCCGGAACACAACTCAAGGTTGTTATGGCGACATACTTTAGACCAGGGGTGGTAGCCATCCAGTCGGGCAAATGCCCTACCACCTGGCTATGGGTTGTTTTGTCGCCTCTTACGATAGGCCGCCCGGCCGCAGGAAATTGTATTCTTTCTCCGTTCCTGCACGGATAAAAGTTAAATGTTGATAGGGCCGTCTTAAACATCTAGAACCGGAGTGCGAAATTTAATCTAAGCCCCCCAGTATTAAAAAAAAAAAATGTAAATTGTAACAAAGTTTTATGATTTTTAAGTTGGCCTTTATTGACATTGTATGTTTAAAAGTAGCAGATTACTGTCTGATTTAAACAAGCCGATTGCCAAATACAGGCGATCGGTCGGCCTAGTGTCTTGCGCCCGGTACCACGCACCCTTTGCACCCTCGGTCAATGACGGCTTTGAATTTGGATGTGGTAGAGTCATACTCGAATTATCTTGATTATAGCGGGCAGCATTTTTCTAATATAACCCAAGGTGTAAAAAATGATCTAAAATATTCTTTACATCGTGTGCGCTGCGAAAACTATTGATGATAGAATAAAATAATGTACTACGACTTTGCAGAACCCATAATGATGAAGTTTTATGGGCAGGTTATCAAATTGGACAAGTACATAAACAATCTGCGCGTAAAACTTCAAGTTAAAATTTTGTTGCGATTCGTTTTTCCACTTGGCCGTTGAACTTTTTAATGCTACTGTGTGAATGTGACTAATCTCTCTTCAATATTTTCTTGAATTATTTGACATTATTTTTTTATGATACTTGTTAGGCTTTAACATATCTGATGGCAAGCAATTTGACCGGCTTTGACCTCCTAGGGTTACTCACTAAAACCCCTGTGTGTTCCATCCTCCACTTTATGCCAGGGCTAAGGGAAAGCGGAGACTGTTCTAACTACGCGTGCCCTGGCTGGGGGGCTTCAAAAGCCACATCCAACCCCTGGGGACTGCATAAATGCATAAGAATAGTCAGATTAGTAAATAAATAGATATTAAGAATATATAATAACAAGCAAGTGTAAATTAGCATAAGTAACAAATGTAATATATTAAAAGTTTTTGGAAAAGAAAGAAGAGAAAATAACTAAAAAGAAACAAAAAAAATATGAAACAAAATAAAGAACCCCTTATCTTTAAGATAAATAAATAAAAAAACAATAAAAGAACCTCCATCTTAACCTATGATGGAGGAGAAGGCGAAAAAAAACCACCCTGGGGAGGGGGGGGTTTCGCTTTTATCCCCCGGCATCTTCATGGTCCACAAGTTCCAAGTCGCTCAACGGGCTATGGAGCGAGCTATGTTGGCTGTTTATCTTATGGATAAAATCAGAAATGAGGATATCCGTAAGAGAACCAAGGTAACCGACATAGCTCGCAAAATAAGCAAGTTGAAGTGGCAGTGGGCCGGTCACGTCTGCCGCAGGACCGATGGCCGATGGAGCAGACGAGTCCTGGAGTGGAGACCGCATCTCGGTAAACGGACTGACGACCTGTGCAAGGTCGCCGGTAGGCGCTGGATGAGGAAAACAGAGGACAGGGATGAGTGGCGCCGTCTTGGGGAGGCCTACGTCCAGCAGTGGACTACGAATGGCTGACGACGATCTTCACGGTCTAATCTCTACGTAGGGCGGTTTATAGGTCGTCCCACGGGAGGAGAGGTGAGCGCGCGGGGAACATGTCACGGGGACATACCATGTCCGCTCACCCTCCTACTCCGGCTCCTCCTTCGCAAGCATGACGCGCTCGCAGAAGGAAGAGACGGCGTCCCACCCGGGTTTGCTCCCAACCACGGCCGGGAGCATCCCATCTTCGCTATCCCATACCTGTCTGATCCTCCTAAAAGTTGGCAACGCGTTGCCTTCACCTCTGGTGTTGTATAGTATGGCTACCATCCAGGTGGACGAAAGCTCAACCACTGGATTGCGGGTTGTTTTGTAACGCAGGAATTTGTATTCTTTCACCATTCGTGCACGGATAAAGTTTGCATCTCGCAACAAAAGAACGTCTACTACGATATATTACGTAATTTGAAAGACGTAACAGCAACACAAGGTTGATTAACGTAACTTTAGTGTTTATTGTGACAAACACATGCGAAATTGACTACCAAATAGCAACTAAAATGATCCAAACATTACCTAACAGTACCATACGGAAGACGGTCTGTCTTCCGTGATCACGGCTACTGAAAACTGATATAAAACGCCTCGCTTAAAACCGATAAAATATCATTTTAATTTAAGTTATATAATTTTTTAAATATTGTTTTATTTGTTTTCAATAAAACTTCATTAAACTAATACAATGAAGAAACCGATGGTCGATGATGTTATGCTGGAGCAAGTGAATGAGTTTGTATATCTTGGATGTGCTTTTAGCAGGGATGAAAGATACACCGCTGATATAGAAAGAAGAACGAATTTGGAGAATAGTTTGAATGGAGCGTTAGGTAAACTTCTAGGCGCTAAGAACCTCAGCCAGAAGGCCCAGCTTGCCATACACAACGCGGTGCTGGTACCTACGCTCACGTACGGAAGCGAGAGTTGGGTATGGAAGAGAGAGCATGAAAGTAAAGTAAACGCGGTCGAGATGCGAGCACTGCGCAAAATCTGCGGAGTGACGCTCGCGAACCGCGTTCATAATACCGAAGTAAGAAAGAGAGTTGGTCTGAAAGAGAGTGTCGGGGTGAAGGTAAGGAAAGGAATGCTCCGGTGGTTTGTGTTTGTTTGGTTTGGAAATGTGGAAAGAATACATGATGAAAGAATGACTAAACAGATATACAATGCAAAAGTGGATGGATGCAGAAATCGTGGATGGCCACGACACACCATCCGTGATCAAATTGATCGTGTACTAGCAGAGGGTGATGTCAGGAGCCTTAAGAACAGATGAGCGTGTATGACAAGAGCTATGAATGTCAAAGAAACAGGTGAGGTGTGTAAGAATAAGCCTGAATGGTGCTCTGTTGTTCGTGCCTACCCCGCAAGGGAACTGGCGTGAAGTTATGTATGTATGTATGTATGTATGTACTATTTTTCTATTCTAAATTATTATGAATGGGACTAATTATCATAAATCATTTCTACGCACAGTGGACATATTATTATTCGTGCAGGAACGGAGAAAGAATACAATTTCCTGCGTTGGGGCGGCCTGTCGAAAAGGCGACAAAACAACCCACAGCCAGATGGTAGGGTATTTGCCCGTCTGGATGGTTACCACACCTGGTCTAGAGTATGCCGCTGTAACAATTTTGACTCGTGTTCCGGCATTAGTGGCCACGCTCCAGTATCCTTTAGGAAAGCAGCAGCGCATTTGTAGCACCTTTAGTGTTGCAAATGTCCATAGGCGATGGTAACCACTTTCCATCATCAGGTAGGCCGTCTGACTGTCTGCTGAACTCATGCAATATCAAGATATATAATTTGAATGTTTCCTGATGGTAATGATTATTTTAACTAAACATTGGTTATATTTAGCAAATTATTATAATATTAAAATTTATTGTATAATATGTTGCTATTATAGTTGAAGCGTAGGAAGTCTTCAATGAAAGCACCTTTTGCTTGAAATATGCGTATATTTTGATGTTTTAAAATAATTTAATAAATAGTAGTTCTGTAGTGAATTTTTAAAGTTGGCGGTTGGCCGTAGACTATTGAGCGTTTGTCATATTTTTTTTTTGGATTTTATGGCTTGGCAGCTAGGCCTTTAAGCCAGATCTTAGATTCAATGTAGTTTCTTCATTTTCTTAAACCTATGCGTAGCACAGCTAAACTGTAGGTTATCAGCTAGTGCCATTTAACGGAGTTCTTGTGACAACTGAAAAGGCCTCATTTGAGTTTACAGTTCACATTTCTCACAAAACACACAATTACTACTCAAAAACTATCAATATCCTACAACTATTATTCATTTTAGAGTACTTTTACACATTTTTAGAAAATAAAACTGCACAGCACATCTCCTTTTAGTTCCTGCCAAAAACTCCCAGCGTTTGTCATAGTAAAAGGCTGATATTGCGCGTACACACCGGCGCGTGCGTATTGTTTTCATGCCCGCCTGGACCAGTGTGTACCACCTTGTAAATCGTGCGGCGACAATAGTAAAATTTTACTTAACTAATTTGTAGTTTGGTCGTTTTTGACATCGTGGTAAAAAGGAGGTTTACACTGAAAATCAGCATTGTATCGGACAAACTAAGGCACAGCAATAAGCTGAATGCAAACCTCATTTGCTGAAAATGCAGCGAACATGTTCTCAATTTTTTTTTCTCTTTATTATGTAACGTAGTTATATTCTATTTTACCTATAAGTCCTCAAGACTATAAGTAGAATACTGAGCCTAGGTCACCGTCTTCTATGGGCAAGGTGTCCAGAAGACTGGCTACAATTTTTCTTCGTTGGATCGCCATTCTGGCCGTGTATAGAAGTGACATTAGCGCAAAATAAATTACATGAAAATATATGAAGCAGACATAATAAAAATTTGGCTACATTCCTTTTGTAGCTTATAACGACCGTGGTTTCCCGTTCCACTTGTTTGCGAGCGCTACAATTATAAACTCAAGTGGAACAGATTATGGAGCTATGCATTATTATTATTATTTATTTAGGTTTATGGCTTGGCAGCTAGGCCTTTAAGCCAGATCTTAGTTTACAATATGGTTTCTTCATTTTCTTAAGGATATGTGTAGCACAGCTGAACTGTAGGTTATCAGCTGGTGCCATTCAACGGAGTTGTTGTGACAACTCAAAAGGCCACATTTGACTATACAGTTCACATTTCTCACAAAACACATAATTACTACGCAAAAATTATCAATATCCTACAACTATTGTTCATTTTAGAGCAGTTTTACACATTTTTAGAAAATAAAACTGCACAACACAACATCTCCTTTCAGTTCCCGCCAAAAACTCCTGGAGCTATGCACATATTTATGGTGTGCTAGGGTTGTTATAAATAAATGCGTGATCTAGAAAACCAAGACTATTTATTCACTCATATGTACATTATTTTAGAATGAGTAACACGTCGCGTATATGGATGATGGAAGACAACTGCCACTCGGTGCGCGTCGCATGACGTTCGATGCAATTCGCTGAGTAGACAATGTCCTCACAGAGCGTTGATATCATTAACGACAATGACGACATACGTCATTGGTTGCTGTATGGTTGATTTAAAAATCGTGCCTTTGTCACGTATTGAAACAACGCCCACTTCGACCTACCTCTTGACATGGGTCGTTGTGAGCGCTTCGTGATCGAAAATTATAACGTCATTAGTGACGTTTTCGCGGCGACCATAACGACCGCTATGTGGAACGGCTGAAGCCGAAATTTTACTCTTCATCTCCTGACGCACACGCTTCTCAGGGACTTCTTTTACTTGTTTTTTTGTAGTTTTTTTTATTCTTCTTTTATTCTTATTAATGCCGAATCCTACTACATTATATTCTTACAAAAGGTGCCTAAAGATTGTATTAACTATATTTATACTTTATTATAAACTAGCGGCCCCGCGGACGTTGTCCTGCTCTGAAAAAATAAAAATCTAGGATCCGATCCCAGCGCCACCTACCGGTTCTAATTATGGATTTAAACCATCCGGGGACCCACTCAAACACACAAAAACAAAATCACCGAAATCGCTCCAGGTGATTAGCAGGATTCTAGAAACCGATATATATATATACTAGAGTTTACCCCGCGGCTGCGCCACGGGTCAACCTCTAGTGCGTGTCTCTTGTTTAAAGAGCAAGTAGTACAGGTTACATTGTATTATTTTTTTATGTATTTGCCCCCGAAAGATTCACTTAAAAAACGGAACAGACAGACAGACAGAGTTACTTTCGCATTTATAATATTAACAGGGATTAATAGGGACATTAAATATTAATAGGGATAGGGGTTAATTTTTATTATACCTATAAACTTGAGAAATGATTAGTTTCTCACTAACACTTTCATTTTAGTTTTATTTTTGCGATAAAAAGTATGGCCAGTGACCAAAATGGCCTAAATGGCCCAAAATTACCGAATTGACTGAAATGGCCAAAATGACCAAAAAGGCCAAAATGATCAAAAAGGCTAAAATGACCGACATGGCCAAAATGATCAAAAAGGCCAAAATTACCGACATGGCCAAAATGGCTAAAATTACCAAAAAGGCCAAAATGACCGAAATGGCCAAAATGGCTAAAATGACCAAAAAGGCCAAAATGAGCGAAATGGCCAAAAAGGCCAAAATGACCAAAAAGGCCAAAATGACCGAAATGGTCAAAAAGACCAAAATACTAAAATGGCCAAAATGACGAAAAAGACCAAAATTACCAAAAAATACCCAAAATGGCCAAAATGACGAAAAAGGCCAAAATTACTGACATGGCCAAAATGGCTAAAAAGGCCTAAATGGCCGAAATGGCCAAAATGGCTAAAATGACCAACATGATCAAAATGACTGAAATGACCAAAAAGGCCAATTGACCGAAATGGCCAAAATGACCAAAATGGCCAAAATGACTAAAATCACCAAAATGACCGAAATGGCCAAAATGACCAAAATGGCCAAAATGACTAAAATTACCAAAATGACCAAAAAGGCCAAAATGACCAAAAAGGCCAAAATGACCAACATGGCGAAAATCACCAAAACGACCAAAATTACTAAAATGACCAAAAAGGCCAAATGACCGAAATGGCCAAAATGACCAAAATGGCCAAAATGACCAAAAAGGCCAAAATGACCAACATGGCGAAAATCACCAAAAAGGCCAAAATTACTGAAATGACTAAAAAGGCCAAATGACCGAAATGGCCAAAATGACTAAAATGGCCAAAATAACCGAAATGGCTAAAATGACCAAAATGGACAAAATGACCAAAAAGGCCAAAATGAACAAAAAGGCCAAAATGACTGAAATGACCAAAAAGGCCAAATGACCGAAATGGCCAAAATGACCAAAATGGACAAAATAACCGAAATGGCTAAAATGACCAAAATGACTAAAATGGCCAAAATGACCAAAATTTCCAAATTAACCAAAATAAATAAAATGGCCTAAATGGCCAAAATTACCGAAAAGGCCAAAATGAAAAGTATCCCATGTCCACCCTCGGTATTTAATTCACATACGTACCGAATTTCAGCCAAATCGGCCCATTAGTTTTTCCGTAAAAGCATAACAAACAAATAGACAAATATATTTTTATCCCGGAGCCAAATCGGTCCAGTAGTTTTTACGTGAAAACGGAACAGACAGACAGACAGACAGACAGACAGACAGACAGACAGACAGACAGACAGACAGAGTTACTTTCGCATTTATAATATTAATAGGGATATAGATTTATACTTTATACTATGTTTATAATTCTACTGCCTAATCTGTTAAATATTTTTATACTAATACTTCCTTTTATTATACTATTTATTATCTACAGTATTTACTATTCTCTTAATTTCTAGACAGTGGTACATTGGAACATCTTTTGTGGTACGTATTAATTGCTATTTATTTACTACACTTGCTGTAAATCTTCTATATAATATATCCGAAGGAGCATATTGGGCGTTGTGAGCTATCAGTAGAACGCGCCCTTAGTGTGATATGTCATTCCCATACATTTTCTATTTTATTCGTTTAGATTTAATGCCACTCATCTACAGGTTCTAATCCGTTGTCCAAGGTAGGCACAAGCCCCTGATCACCTAAAGAGTCGATGAGTTGTTGTTGTCATTTAAATAAACAATATTTTTTATACTCACACCAGCGTCGCCAAGTAAGGATGCAATTTCGCTTGACCCTGGCTGTCAGCCAACGAGACTTCACCGGAAGCCGCCATATTTATGTCTAATGGCTGCAAATGGCGACCTATTATCTGAAATAAAAACACTGGTTTCAATCTTGGTAAAAACGAAATGCATTTGTTAAACCTTGCTAGTTTAAAATATATGTATAATTATGTATACTATGATGAAAGAATGACTAAACAGATATACAATGCAAAAGTGGATGGATGCAGAAGTCGTGGAAGGCCACGACACACCTTCCATGATCAAATTGATCGTGTACTAGCAGAGGGTGATGTCAGGACCCTTAAGAACAGACGAGCGTGCATGACAAGAGCTATGAATAAGAAGCAAGTGAGGTGTGTAAGAATAAGCCTAAATGGCGCTCTGTTGTCCGTGCCTACCCGGCAAGGGAACTGGCGTGAAGTTATGTATGTATGTATGTATACTATAGTAGCCGGTGTTATTAGAATGGATAAGGTGAGAAATGAGTACATAAGGGGATCTTTGAAAGTTGCACTCGTGATTGAAATATTGATAGGAAGAAGATTCGTATGGGCATGTAATAAGGAGGGATAAAAGTCACGTGACAAAACTATGTTAAACTGCAAAATGGATAGGTACAAATGTAAAGGTAGACCAAAAAAGAGATGGATGATAAAACTACGTTTTAACGGTTTTAAGCGCGGTAATTTTATTTGATATTGGTTTTTCCGACGTTTCGGCCACTTTTCAGTGGCCGTAATCACGGAAAATAAAGATGTCAAGTTTCAACGAGTATTGTTAAAGTTTTAAAGATTACCCAATTTCTGAGACCTGTGCAATGCAATATCTCACTCCAGGATGCAGGGGTCTACAAGCTCGATTGTGAGTGTGGATTGTCATACATTGGGTAAACAAAGAGGAGCATAAAAACACGAGTAAAAGAACACATTGCTAACATGAAACACACAAGGTCTACGAAGTCTGCGATCAGTGAACACACGCTGGATAAACCCAACCACTACATCAGATTCGATAACCCACAAATTCTCGCAAAAGAGAATCGTTTCATACCTAGAATGATGCGTGAGGCTATTGAAATCAAAAGACACCCAAATTTCAATAGAGAAGATGGTTGGCAAGTACCACCTGTTTGGGATCCAATCATCAAAACTATTAAGACCCAAACCCAGCAAAAACCAGCTGCCAGACCTCAAGACACTATGAGCTCTTTCTGCGTACAACGGAACACAAACCAACTTGAATGATAATTACTTTTATTTTTCCTTCCACCATTTTAATATTATATAAAATTATGAGAGCTAAGCATGTTTGCTGAAGAGTTTCTCGCGCCGCTTCTTCTCTTCAAACCATGACATGGTGCGAAGCGGTAGTAGTAAATTGGATTAAGCTCCCATAGAGTAAATAATAACCATAAACAAAATTAAAATTAACAAGTTGGCGGTAGGCTAAATAAAACTTTAACAATACTCGTTGACATTTGACATCTTCGTCTCCGTGATCATGGCCACTGAAAAGTGGCCGAAACGTCGCAAAGACCAAAATCAAATAAAATTACCGCGCTTAAAACCGTTAAAACGTACTTTTATTATGTATACAAGTGGCGAAAACCTAAGAAAATATTATAAGAGATGGATGGATTGTGTGAAGGATGATATGATGATTTATGGTGTGCCATAGGATGTATGTCAGAATAGACGAGTATGGAAGAAAAAGACATATTGTGCCAATCCGAGAATGTGAAATAAAAGAGAGTAGCCGGCAGACGTTGTCTTGCTCTGAAAAAATAAAATTCTAGAACCCCAATTACAGCACCACCTACCGGGTCCAATTGTGAATTACAAATCTAAATCATCTCAGGACACACTCAAATACAGGCAAAAATTACATAAAAAGCGATCGATCTAGCACAGACCTAAAATATACACAATTAATTTTTGAAAAATTGAAGTATAGAAACATATAATTTTTATTTTTGACGGCCTCTGTGGTTGAGCGGGCTAAGCCTTTGCCGGTCTACCTCACTGCAACGCAGAGGCTCCGGGTTCGATTCCTGGTATAGTGAATTTCGGAAACGTATTTTCTCCGTTATTTACTATGGTCTGCGTGTCTGGGATCGGCCCCAGAGGTAGTCCGTTGTATATTACCCGTAACACAAGCATAACTTAATATTTTATTAAGTTTTCGCGACTTGTATACATAATAAAACTACGTTTTAACGGTTTTAAGCGCGGTAATTTTATTTGATTAGGCTCCCATAGATTAAATAATAACCATAAACAAAATTAAAATTAATAAGATGGCGGTAGGCTAAATAAAACTTTAACAATACTCGTTGACACTTGACATCTTTGTCTTCCGTGATCACGGCCACTGAAAAGTGGCCGAAACGTCGGGAAAAACCAAAATCAAATAAAATTACCGCGCTTAAAACCGTTAAAACGTAGTTTTATTACAAGCATAACTTGCTTAATTTGGGGATATACAATGTGGGTGTTTGTGTTGCCGATTATTATTATTATTATATAATATATATAAATAAAGAAACATATAAGAAAAATATAGAAACCGGGCATATCGTAAGACTAGGAGACAGTGCAGACAAGTAAAAAAAGAAATAAAAAAATTGAAGTGACTTAAAAAAAATTTTTTTTTATTGCAGGAGATCAGCAGACAGGCAGACGGCCCACTTGATGGAAAGCGGTTACCATCGTCTATGGATATTTGCAACAGCAAAGTTGCTACAAATGCGCTACTGCTCTCTTAAGGGAGACTGGAACCTGGGCACTAATGCCGGAACACAACTCAAGGTTGTTATGGCGACATACTTTAGACCAGGGGTGTTAGCCATCCAGTCGGGCAAATGCCCTACCACCTGGAGAAAGAAGGAGATTCTCAATTCGTCGGGATTTTTTATTTTATTTATGTTCACCGATTACATCGAAATTTATGATCCGATTTACTTGATTCTTTTTTTTGTTCGACGAGGAATAGCTGCCATTTGGTCCCCTAAAAATTTGACATAGTTTGGTCTAGCAGTTTTCATTTTATGAACATTTTTTATGAAAAAATTTCCATTCCGTTCCATATGTACACCGATTACGCTGAGATATATGATCCGATTTACGTGAGTCTTATTTAGTTTGATGCGAAATAGTTGCCATTTGGTCCCTTAAAAATTTGACATAGTTTGGCCTAGCAGTTTTCATTTTATGAACATTTTTTATGAAAAATTTTCCATTCCGTTCCATATGTACACCGATTATGCTGAGACTTATGATCCGATTTACGTAATTCTTGTTTAGTTTGATGCGGAATAGTTGCCATTTGGTCCCCTAAAAATTTAACATAGTTTGGCCCTGTAGTTTTTTACTAAGTGAATTATGTACTTATATCAAAAAATAATTTTTAAAGTTTTTGTCTGACCGTGACTGTTTTGACCGATTTTGACGGGACTTTCACTGGCAGCTTTTCTTATTTTTTTGCATGAGTTCAGGAGACAGGCAGACGGCTCACCAAGTTGAAAGCGGTTACCATCGCCTATGGACATTTGCAACACCAAAGGTGCTACAAATGCGCTGCTGCTCTCTTAAGGGAGACTGGAACCTGGCCACTAATGCCGGAACACAACTCGAGACTGTTATGGCGGCATACTCTAGACCAGGGGTGGTAGCCATCTAGTCGGGTAAACACTCTACCACCTGGCTGTGGGTTGTTTTGTCGCCTTTTACGGCAGACCGCCCGGCCGCAGAAAATTATATTCTTTCTCCGTTCCTTCTCGGATAGACTTACTTGTATTGTCGTTTTGTTAAATGAAAACAACCTTTATAATATTGCGGTCAGTTTCCAATGACGTCAAAATTAGAACTAAAGTTTTATTTCAAAAATTTCTTTATCATATTCTATACTTAAGTGATTTGTATCAATTTTTATAAAAAGGTGTGCCTGCCTATCAGTCCGACCTGAATTCTTTAAAGTTGCAGTATGATGCATTAGCGGATTAGAGTCAATTCAAGTGCTGGGAGTGTAAGCGAATGAAAAACAATAAACTGGGCAAGTGCTTGACAGTCCTCGCACAATTTATTTTTATTTAGGTTTATGGCTTGGCAGTTAGGCCTTTAAGTCAGATCTTAGTTTACAATATAGTTTCTTAAGCCTATGTGTAGCACAACTGAGCTGTAGGTAATCAGCTAGTGCCATTCGTCGGAGTTCTTGTGACAACTCAAAAGGTCACATTTCTCACAAAACACATAATTACTATTCAAAAACTATCAATATCCTACAACTATTGTTCATTTTAGAGGAATTTTACACATTTTTAGAAAATAAAACTGCGCAGCACAACATCTGTTTCAGTTCCCACCAAAAACTCGGCCTCGCACAAGGAGTCACAATGGCTTTGTTCCACGTAAAGCTCACAACGACCACGCTCACGACCGCGATTTTTCCCGTTCCACCTGCTTGCGGACGTTACAATCATAAACTCTAGTGGAACGGATTATGGGGCGTTGCGTTATAAACGACGAAATACACAAATGTCATTGGTTGATTTGAAAATCGCGCCTTTTTCAATGTCAAGAGATAGAGAGAATTAATGCTCTGTGGTCAACGCCCACTTCGACCCACCTCTTGGAAATGGGTCGTTGTAAGCTTGGTGTGATTAGGGGCCTTCTAGCATCTAGGGAGCAGAGGAGTCTTCACCCCTGTTGACGAAGTGAGTTTGCCTTTCCCGGGGCATTCTCAAGCACTGATGTGCTAGGATCAGCGTGGGCGTAACTACGTTCTAAGTCTCACGCTCTTCCTGTCATAAGCGCGGGGCACAAGGGAGGAGGGTGGTTTTAGTGGAGTATTAAGTTTTCAGGTCTTCACACAAGCCGGCGATTGGACTCTGGTGCCCATTCGTGGTGTTACCTCTTGTCGCTTTGGTCTAATCCCTAGTAAAGGACCCGGTAGTGTGCGAAATGCATTTCCCCGACCTCAAAAAAAAAAATAGGGGGGGGGGCTTAGTGCGCGCGAGATGCACTGCGGCCATTGAACGCCTCCCGGGTTACTTTCAGGGTACCGTGGAGGTGAATAAAAAAAACCCTTCACACTGACCCGTATATTGGAATCTTCATTAGACACATACCGTTGGTAAAATACATAAAATAATACAACTAAAAGATTATCGCCTTTTTTATGGAACAGCGACATCTAGTGAGCGATCAAACAATTTCAATTGAGCCGATGTGGAGAATTTAACAGCCATCTTGTTTTGCCTCTTCCCTTTTGCATGTCATCGCTCGCATCACTCACATTCCACACGTGCCGCATTAAATGTAGTAAATGTTGAAATTTCCATGTTTTGTGTTCTTGTGTGTAAAGTACATCATAAATGAATACATTTTTCTAGTGAAATATTTAATAGACAAAAACTGTGTTACGAAGTGATAACTTCTTATGGGAGGGTAAACTGCTTCGTTACGTAACGCGTTACGGCGCCAGTCTGTCTGGCTTGCCTTTCTCTCACGCATACAGTAGCGTTAGGCAGGCTAAGCTATCAGTTCTGTCGGGCGTCCCAAGACGCACACGCTTTTTTTTTAAAGACCGGTGCAATCGGACGCTCACATTAGCCTTTCACGTCGATATGCTGTGAGTGATATCCGAAATATCCGCCGAAAGGCCCGAAGATCTGTAATCAATAGGATTCCAATATGGCTCTATCAACCAATTAACTTTGGAAAATGAATAATTTGTATTTGTCTGCTGATTTACTATTATTGATTAATATACAGTTCCTACTTTTATATAGTTCCTACCATTATATATTTCCTAGTCTTATAAAATCTACACTAATATTATAAATAGTAGAGATTTGTATTTTTGTATGTTTGTAACAAATAAACTCAAAAACTACTGGACCGATTTCAAAAATTCTTTTACAATCAGAATGTTACATTATCCCCAATTAATATAGGCTACATTTATAACCAGAAACAAATTAGGGATCCCTACTAAAACTTCAATAATATAATATAATCCAAGGTGTAAAAAAATCAGTGTTTAAGTGGGTCTTGGGATGATTTAGACACACAATTAGACCCGATAGCTGGCGCTGGAATCAGGTTCTAGATTTTTATTTTTTCAAGGCAGGACAACGTCTGTCGAAACCGCTAGTTTCTAATATTTCTATAGTCAGTTATATATAACTGACTATAGAAATATTAGATAAAAGAATTTTCAAAACAGTTTAATAGATTCAGAAATTACCCCCTACAACGTCACTCCCAAACTTTACCTCTTTATAATATCATTAAGTATAAGTATAGACTTATATAACATTAGGTTACAGCGACACCTAACGTACTATTAACATTGTTACATACTACGGACGTGGATATCTATAGCACTAATATATAGTTCTATGCTACTTATAAACTAATAACCTGTAAATATATTTTTTTATGTTTAGTCAAATAAATTTTGCTAAATGATTTTAATTAAACACTATAAGTAATTATTTTTAGAGAAGCAACCGCTCACAATAGAAATTAACGACAGACTGAGCTAAACGCATTGAGAACAGGGTATATGATAAGTAAGGCTGCTGAGGTATCTCGGCAGTCTTGCAGGTAAGCATTAACCCTTGCAGTACATGGGTATAACACCTCCCCCTTTAAGAAGAGACTTTGGGGATGTTTCAAAGTCTCTGTGATTAAACTTTTACTCTAGTCGGAGCCTTAGGGGTGACTATTTCTATATCAGAATCTTTATCGGAAGAATCTTTTGAATCCGAATTCTGCGGAGAAAGTAATTTTAATTTAAATCTGGATGGTTGTGGTCGGTTGCCTCTAGGTTTACAAATTTTATAATATAAGACATAACTAAAATAACAAAGCATACAAATGAAAAGTAAAATCGTTAGGATAGAATAGTGTGTCCCATATCTTACAATGTGCGGGTTTTCTTTTATGGAATTTAGATCACTTAACATGTTTTCCAAAAGCATTTTGCTTTTCTTATTAAAATCGTCCAAATCTACATCATGTAACTTGACAGGAGACACATTATCTATTTCATTTAGTTTTACATGGTCGCAACAAGTATCATCAATAAGGTTAAATTCTGGAAAGCTATTGACAGGTGAAGTTATATTTAAGATATTAGAATTGGGTATAAGTGTTGTACTTTTACAATAACCAACACAATTTTCGGGGATATTAATGATACCTGTTCCAATTATTACAGTTTCGTACAATTTGGAATTGGAACAATCAATCGAAAGTTTGGTCGATTCTGATTGTATATAAATCCATTTATTGTTAGAGATTGATTTCCAAATATCTATTTTCCCGAACACTGTTTTCGTTTCACACTGCGGTGGTTTTTCACTAATTACCTTTGCTAGTAATTCACTCTCACAGCACTGTTTAGCGTCCGTGGAATAGACCGTTTCTACATTACAAATGAAGTTACCCGGACTTACATTCTTGCAGTTTCCGAGGTCATTAAAGATACAATACTGTGCCTTGTCTTTGGTCATTGCTATATATTTATTAGTTGGAAGTATCAAACTAAATGAGTTCGGTTGTTCAGGGTTATGCGGAGTAGGCAGAGCGATGTTGTGGAATAGCATGTATTCCTTGGTGCTTACTAACGGTACTTGCACAACAAACATGATTTTATTATTTAAATAATAACATACTAGTTTTGAAATACTTAGAATAAGGTGCATATTACTTAAATCTAAAACTACGGGCAACTCGAGGTCACCGGGCAAATGACGATGGTTATTAGCAAGCTCTCTGTATAATTGGTTTGGGGTTATAATGGCAGGATGCAGGATATTCTGACTACTAAATAATATTGCGTTGGTAATGTCTTCTAATTGAAATGATAACGTAAGTATCGATGCTTCTAAGGTGGTTAGGATTTCATTAACTTTTACTAATATTTGTAATCCATTTGTTAATTCGGTGATGTTTTTAACACTGACAGAGAGGTTGTTAATAGCGTTACTGAGATAAATTTCATTATCTTTTATTTTTTGTAAAGTTTCATTATAACGTTCTATTACAGATGTGGTAACCAGTATATTTTCCTTCATGAGCGAAATCAACTGTTTTTCGTTATTTTGTAATGCTGTTATCGCTTCATCGTATTTGAGAGCATCGTTTTCGTCTAAGGTGCCGAAAACTTGTTTCAGAATTGTACCTATCCCTCCTATCCAGGCACTGCGTTTTATGCGGTTATCTATTAAGTGTGAGATGGAGGAAAATTCTTTATTCATATCTTGATAACGTGCTTTTAGAGGTTGTAACATATTACGGCATTCTGTGTCGACTTCCATGATTCTGGTTTGACTACACAATTTTCCTGTGATCTCAAAAGCATTTTCAATGTTCTGTATATGGGAGGTAAAGTGTGAAATATCTACCGGTATTAGGATATTTAACTGAACATTTTTAATTTTAAGTTTTCCTAAGTAATCATAGTAGAGGCCTGGACTTGAAGTAATTGATTGGATGTAGTCTTGATCGGATTGGACCCGAGTTGCGCTGCAAATAATAATTAATGTAAGTCTAACTAACGTAAGTATTCTATTTTGTAATATCTAACCTAACTATTATAATATAATATAATTCTATTACTAACCTATATCTATATCTGTGTAAGTTATATATATTATTTTTCTGGTCTAGATTTTCTATTTCTAAGAGTTTCTGTTTTTATTTTAATAATTAGTAGGTTTTCTTCACAGGTTTCCAACTTCAGCTGGTTTCACCTGGTCATAATGGTGAGTAACATGACGCCGGTTAATAAGCAAGGTAAGAGTATTATTACCGTTTATTTTAATCACCTTGTAAGGTCCTTTCCAAATAGGCGATAATGCCTTACGTAATCTAAGGTGGTTTTTCAGGTACACATAATCGCCGATTTTATATTTGACTGAGCGAGTATGTGTGTCGTAATATGTTTTGGATGATTCTTTGGATTTTCTTATAAAATCTAGAGCTTTTTCACGGGAATATTTTAATCTATTTTGGAGCATACGGACGTAGTCGGGGTATGTCGCTCCTGGAGACTCGTTATAGATGGAATTTGGAATGAATGGTTTATTTCCAAACATCAACTCGTAAGGAGTAAAATGGGTTGTGGAATGGACAGAGGTATTATAAGCAAGCATGGCTGTATATACATAACGAGGCCAATTTGTTTGTTCCTCGTTAATATAGGATTTTAAATATTCCTTCAAGGTTGAGTGACTCCTCTCGAGAGCGCCTTGGGTTTGTGGATGGTATGGAGAGGACCAAAGGTTCTTGATTTTTAAGAATTCGCATGTTTTCTTAAAAAGGTCTGACGTAAAGTTGGGGCCCTGGTCTGTAAGGATCATTTTGGGGATACCAAAGATTGATATATAATGGAGCAAGCATTCGCTTGTTTCTTCGGCAGTAGTACTGCGGATTGGGTATGCGGAAGAGAATTTGGTGAGATCATCTTGGATTGTCAATATATATTTTAGTTTTGCAGGTCCAGCTTCAGGGAGTGGACCTACAATATCGAGGGATATTCTTTGAGAGGGTTCTGTTGAAGTACTGGTAATTTGCATTGGAGCGCGATTTATTTTCCTAAGGGCTTTGTTCTCTTGGCAAGATTTACATTGTTTCACATATGATTCTATATCACTACGCATCCCTTTCCAGTAGTATGTTTGTTTTATTCTATTATACATTCTGACAGACCCCAAATGGCCTGCTATAGGAATATCGTGGTTATCGACAAGGATCTTCTTAATTTCCGTAGGGGCTGGATATATAATATTATTATGATATATTTTGATTTTAATACGTGTGTCATGGAAAAGGTATGTTAATATATTATAGATTTTCACAAAGGAGTGCTTTTCAAACGGATTTTTCAGGTCGGATATACTTATTTCATTTATATCTTCAAAGACTATCAATTCGTTTCGAATTGTTTTCAGCGTTTGGAAGATTTCAGGATACGATGATTCGTCGAAATGATGTACTTTCATGAAAAGTAAGTAATAGATTTTATTATTGTATTCAATCCTTCGGAAAGAGAAAAGTTCTTTTTCGGCGTTATAAACGTTGGAGAGCGTTTCGGGATCACTTAGAATCTCTTGGATATAGGGATTAGATTCATCTAAGTCCATAGATGTAGGGACCAGTGTAATTTTTGTGGAAGACTTCATTAGACTCTCGTTATGTTCTTCGATATTTGTATTAAAGGAATTGTTTTTATCTGCCATAGCTTTCAGGAAAGTGGGGTAGTCGTCAACAGGTAAGTCAGGGCATGAACTGGTAGATGGAATTGGATCGATATCTGTATGAACATCGGGAATTGACTGTGAGCTCGGCACGCATTCAGGTAAGTTAGGTCTATCGACATTGGATGCAGTATTGGGAGAGATTGGTAATTCTGATGTATGTTCAGGTAAGTCAATTCTATTAGCGTCAAGTTGGTCATTGGGAAGTAATAGAGGTTCTAATACTTGTTCAGGTAAGTCAACAACTTCGTTTCCAGGTTCACCTCTGTAGTTTTCAATAATATCCGAAAGTGACATAAGGTCATCGTTTTGGTCGAGGGTATGTGGCGAGGTAGTAATGATTTCGTCGGGGTTAAAAGACGGTGGTGATATCAATAAGTCCATTAGATCTCCATCTACTGCAAGGTTGGAATCTGGGTTTCCGGGTTGGATTGGATTAACGGGAAAGCGAGACAAGGCATCCGCGTTAGAATTTATTTTTCCTTTCTTGTACTGAATTTCGTATTCGAATTCTTCAAGTTTCAGTCGCCAGCGGACGAGTCGTGACCCGGGGTCTTTGCAACTAAATAGCCATTGGAGTGGTTTGTGGTCGGTAAGTATTTTAAATCGGTGACCATAAAGGTAAGGTCTGAATATTTTAGTACCAAAAATTATGGCAAGGCATTCTTTTTCAGTAACTGTGTAATTGCTCTCAGCTTTGTTAAGAGTACGCGACGCATAGGCTATTGGGCGGTCTTGCCCTACTGCGCCTTGGGATAATATAGCTGATATAGCATGATTGGATGCGTCACAGGTTAGGATGAATGGTTGTGTAAAATCTGGATAGGCTAATATTGGGGCTGTGACAAGTTTGTTTTTTAAGGATTCAAATGCGAGCTGTTGCTCATTTTGCCATATGAATAGGACGTCTTTCTTTAACAAGGAAGTCAGTGGTTTAGCCAATTTGGCGAAATCGGGTATAAATCTTCTATAATAGGACACTAAGCCGAGGAAGGATTTGATGTCCTTCGGTGACTGAGGAATCGGGTAGTTTGTTACAGCTTTAATTTTATCAGGGTTTGGTTTAACGCCGTCTTCACCGATAATATGTCCTAGATATGCTACTTCCTTTCGTAGGAACTCGCACTTTTCTGGTTGTAGTTTTAAATTAAAACTACGAAGTCTATTGAATACAGCTTTTAGATTGTTAATGTGTGAATTTAAGTCGGCAGAATATATCACGATGTCATCTAGATATACGAAACAACGTGTTCCTTGGAGACCGGAAAGGCAGGTATTCATCAATTTCTGAAAAGTGGACGGGGCATTTTTAAGCCCAAATGGCATTCTGTTGAATTGGTAGTGGCCCTGGGGCACAGAGAAGGCTGTTTTAGGAGCATCTTCGGGAGAAATAAGGATTTGATGGAAGCCTGAGGTAAGATCTAGTGTCGAGAAATATTTACTATTTCCTAATTGGTCAAGGATCTCGGATATCTGCGGAATGGGGTAAATTTCACCAATGGTGATATCATTCAACTTGCGATAGTCAATTACTATCCGCCATTTACGTTGGCCCTGGGAGTCTGCTTTTTTAGGCACTATCCATATTGGTGAACTCCAAGGAGAGGATGAGGGCTCTATGATGCCTTGATTGAGCATTTTGTCGATTTGAGTTTCAACTTCTTTCTTGTGACATTCTGGGAATCTGTACGACTTAGTGTGAATGGGAACATCGCTGCTTGTTTTTATTTCATGGGCAAGAGCAGATGTGTGGGACAGCAGATCATTTGCTAAATGGAAAATATCTGAATACTGAGAACAAACTTCTATAAGAGCATTGGATTCTTCTTGATTGAGATGGTCTATTCTTAAGGAATTAATTACTTCATCGGTACGGTGAGTTGTTTCTCGAGGATTAGCATTGGTGCAAAAGGCGATGGGATGAAGTGGTTCAACCTTAAGGTTTAGGTTCGGATTAATGCTGATACTGGATTCTGAGATATTAGCGATTGTTAGGTTAACACGATTGTTGTCTTTTATCTTGACTATGCAATTGGATATTAATATGTCTTTAGAGACATGTTGATCTATGATAATGCCTTCTTTTAGGTTGGTATTTCGGATTGAACATTCTATAACGGCCTCGCTACGAGGGGGAATGACGTAGAAGGGATCGGAGAAGAGTAGTTTTATCTCCATGTTTTCTATTTTCAAAGTATCGTGAGTATAATCAATTTTACAGCCGAACGCGGTTAAAAAGTCAGTCCCTATAATACCATCGTAAGGTAAGTTAATGTTCTTGATGACATGGAATTTGAAGGATGCTGATTTGGATTTGTTTAATTTTAATTTTAGTTGAAAATGTCCTTCGGTCAGTGTTGGCTCATCGCCCGGGTCTATACCTTTAAGCTTAATCGGTTCTTTCGTTAGTTTCTGATTTTTGTGAATACTGGATTCTTTTATTAGACATATAGCAGAACCGGAATCAACTAAAAGAGATAATGGAATATCTGAGGCTGCCGAGTCTAATAGTACGTGAGGCAGGAGCTTTTTTGAAGTGTCTAAATTAATTTCGTAAACCTTGTTGTCAGTTATGTTGTGGCTTGGGATAACTCTCGGGTTTTTATTTACTGCAACAGGTGAGTGATCTTTTCTTAGATTAGGTTTTATATTATATGATTTTAATTTTGTTTCTTTTGTTTCAGATGCTGATTGCGGGAAACTGGATACTTCTGGAATAGGTCCGTCAGTTCGGGGCTGGTTACCCTGTCGGTTGGACTTTGTAGAAGAGTAAGGTCCGTCGGTTTGGGGCTGTTTACCCTGTCGGTTGGACTCTAGGATAAGGTAAGGTCCGTCGGTTTGGGGCTGGTTACCCTGTCGATTGGATTTTATGGCTGAGTAAGGTCCGTCGGTTTGGGGCTGTTTACCCTGTCGGTTGGACTCTAGGATAAGGTTAGGACCGTCGGTTTGGGGCTGGTTACCCTGTCGGTTGGACCTGAATGTATCAAGATAAGGTCGTTGGCAAGGATTGGATATGGTGTCGGCTTCCTGAACTCGTCTCGTGCGACACCGAGGCGAGACGCTTATTCGTTTAAAGGGGCTAGCGAAACATCAACTTCATCCTGCCCGATTTGTTCGTCCGGTTGATCAACGAAGTTCACCCGCGGTGGTGATCTTGGTGAATTTAGGGTGTTAGATGAGTTAGGATAAAACCTATAACGGTTATTGTTATATTCTCGTTTTTTACACGAAGAAATATCATGGCCGGCCGTCTTACAATAGCGGCAAAAGACCCTGGGTGGTCCTTGAGTTGAAGGGGTGAACGTCCTTTGTGGATTCGTATTATATTCTGGTCTGGGTGTGCTTGTGCTTGGTTTATTTCTATTAAAATTACTAGGTTTATGTTCGATCTGTGGGCGTCTATAAAGTGTCTGTTGAATGCGTTCTTCAGACACGGCTAAGTTAATGGCTTCGTTAAGCGTCCTGGGAGATCTACATCTGACAATGTTTGAAATACGGGGATGTAATCCCATAAGGAAATGATGGAGCGCAAGGTCTTCCATGGCCGCAGTGCGGCCGGGCAACTCCTTACTCTTCGTATTGGCTAGAGAAATTTCCGTCAATAGTTGTGAAAGGTGAGTTTCCACCTTAAGGGCGTATTGGCTAACATTCTCCTGCGGACCTTGTCTGCTTTCTTGAAGCTCCGTTAGGAGGTGGGAATAATGTTTTCTTTCGCTGAACTGATTTTTAAGAAATTCCTTTAGTTGTTCCCAGGACGAGAACTCTTTGATGGAGCAGGCTATCTCCGCTTTACCATTTAATTGGCTGAGGATATATTTAAATAGAATAGTTCTTTGAGTTTCGGATGCGAGTTCGTATGCATTTTCGCAATTAACTAAAAATGAATTTAAGGTTTCGCGGCTGCCGTCATATGCTTTAATGAATTTAAATAATGTGTTTAGGTCCAACTCAGACATCGCAAGGATTGCAGCTGTTTTCCTGGTGAGCCGAGGTGAAATAACAGGTGATTTCGCTTCCGAATCACTTACAATCTGTTCCGGTTCTGGAATAAGTACTGTGAGTTTTGTTTCTTCCTGTTTAGGCACTTTTGGCATAATTTAATTTATGAATGAAAAATAAATCGGAACAGATAGCAAGTTAATGTGATTACGACAACATTAATTATTAAGTTATGGAACCCTAATTTATATATAAAGCGATGACCAAAGACTAACACTTACAGTATTAGCAGTGCGTAGGCGACGGATATAGATGAGACGGACAGGAACATTCCGATGCGATAAGGCTGCGTATCGGGTTACCTCACTCGAAACTTTGTTCTTCAAATTGATGCGGATATTTATTATGTTTTCAGGTTTAGAATTGGAACTCCTTGGTTGATCGAAGGTAGGTAACTGCGGCTCAGGATACCTCTTCACAGGATATGCAGATCTACTCCAGGGGCTGACAGCGTCGTTGTAATAATACAGCCGGGTATAGCAGGATAATGTGGTAAGTATTTAGACCACTATCGGGAATCGGCGGTGTGTTTAACACAAACACAACTGGATACACGAGGATATTTGGTAAGTCTTGACACTTTTCATTAAAATCACGTATAGTTTTTAGAAATTAGGATTCTGGTTTTGCGAGATCCGGGGTGAGTCTGCGATGCGGTTGCTAGGCACTGGGGATTTCCGGATCCCACCGCTGCCACCAAAAATGTTATAAGGGAAATAAATTTACCCTTTTTAAAAAAGGAATATTTTAATTAAACACTATAAGTAATTATTTTTAGAGAAGCAACCGCTCACAATAGAAATTAACGACAGACTGAGCTAAACGCATTGAGAACAGGGTATATGATAAGTAAGGCTGCTGAGGTATCTCGGCAGTCTTGCAGGTAAGCATTAACCCTTGCAGTACATGGGTATACCTTCTGCTAGTACACAATCAATTTGATCATGGAAGGTGTGTTATAATATAATATATAGATAATAAGCCTTCTCCCACAAATGTTACTTTACTAATATTTTATAATAGTCCCCGATCTGTAACTCCACTAGCAGATCATCCCAATAGCCCGGTACCTTTTGTTCTCATTTCCCATAATAATCCTAATGCCAGGTGGTAGGGCATTTGCCCGACTGGATGGCTACCACCCCTGGTCTAAAGTATGTCGCCATAACAACCTTGAGTTGTGTTCCGGCATTAGTGACCAGGTTCCAGTCTCCCTTAAGAGAGCAGCAGCGCATTTGTAGCAACTTTGGTGTTGCAAATGTCCATAGGCGATGGTAACCGCTTTCCATCAAGCGGGCCGTCTGCCTGTCTGCTGATCTCCTGCAATAAAAAAAAAAATCCTACACTGGCCGGGGCTTGTCCTTGGGTACATTATTACATGGTTATAGACAGGGATAATCGCCGCTCAGTGTCACGGCACATTTACATTAAATTTGTCAAGGGGCCTCTACGTTTTGGCCTTCCCATTGTTCCACGCAATCCCTCCAAAACTCCAGGTCATTTTTATGGCCTGTGATCTTATTTTTTTTTTTATTGCAGGAGTTCAGCCGACAGGCAGACGGCCCACTTGATGGAAAGCGGTTACCATCACCTATGGACATTTGCAACACCAAAGGTGCTACAAATGTGCTGCTGCTCTCATAAGGGAGACTGGAACCTGGTTACTAATGCCGGAACACAACTCAAGGTTGTTATGGCGACATACTTCAGACCAGGGGTGGTAGCCGTCCAGTCGGGCAAATGCCCTACCACCTGGCTGTGGGTTGTTCTGTCGCCTCTTACAACAGGCCGCCCGGCCGCAGGAAGTTGTATTCTTTCTCCGTTCCTTCTTCAAGGACATATAAATAATAATCGTCTTAAGGCTGCCTGGCCATTGAATCGGAGCGAGGCTACGGAGTGTAGAAACAGAAATATTATTCAATAGAATTGCATAAAAATTGCTTCAATGGAAAGGCAGCGAATCCTATTGATTAATATTTCTCAGTTACTCTGCCAAGCAATCTCGTTCCGCCTCAATGGACAGGCAGTCTAAGACAGGAACCGGCTGTAATTTTTTTTTGTACTAAACTCTTGCCATGTTCAAATTCAAATTCATAAGTTTTTATTCAAAAAAAGTTCCCCTGGAGAACACTTTTTGAAGGTCATACATATAATTTAAAATTTAATTTTACTTCCTATTCTATGTACACAGCTTCGCAGCTGTTAGAGAGAAGAAGCGGCAAGAAACTCCCCAGCAACACGTCTAACTAAATATTGTTTTTCTTTATATTTCTTATTCTATTTATATCTCAAGTTCTTTTTTTATAAGTTTTATTTTATACAGAAATAGGTTACAGAATTACTTTTCGAAGAAATAATGGAGTTGTAGCAAACAATGCATACTCAATAAGACCAAGACACAAAAGGAAAGAAAAATATTATTATAGTTATTTTAATTTTAATTTTATTTTTATCCGTGCAGGAACGGAGAAAGAATACAATTTCCTGCGGCCCGGCGGCCTGTCGTAAGAGGCGACTAAAAAACCCACAGCCAGGTGGTAGAGTATTTGCTCGACTGGATGGCGACCACCCCTGGTCTAGAGTATGCCGCCATAACAACCTTGTGTTGTATTCCGGCATTAGTGACCAGGTTCCAGTCTCCTTTAAGAGAGCAGCAGCGCATTTGTAGCACCTTTGGTGTTGCAAATGTCCATAGGCGATGGTAACCGCTTTCCATCAAGTGGGCCGTCTGCCTGTCTGCTGAACTCCTGCAATAAAAAAAAAATAAAAAAAAAATTACATGACGTACTAAAATGTTATGCTGCAACATATCTCCATAAATTCCTTACAAACATGGCTCATAATAAAAAAATATTATTTTATTCACATGCTAATGTTATTTTAGCAGGGATGGAAGGTACACCACTGATATAGAAAGAAGAGTGAATTTGGGGAATAGTTTGAATGGAGCGTTAGGTAAACTTCTAGGCGCTAAGAACCTCAGCCAGAAGGCCCAGCTCGCCGTACACAACGCGGTGCTGGTACCTACGCTCATGTATGGAAGCGAGAGTTGAGTATCGAAGAGAGAGCATGAAAGTAGAGTAAACGCGGAGTGACGCTCGCGGACCGCGTTCGTAATACCGAAGTAAGAAAGAGAGTTGGTCTGAAAGAAAGTGTCGGGGTGAAGGTAAGGAAAGGAATGCTCCGGTGGTTCGGGAAAGAATGCATGATGAAAGAATGACTAAACAGATATACAATGCAAAAGTGGATGGATGCAGAAGTCGTAGAAGGCCACGACACACCTTCCATGATCAAATTGATCGTGTACTAGCAGAGGGTGATGTCAGGAGCCTTAAGAACAGACGAGCGTGCATGACAAGAGTTATGAATGTCAAAGAAGCAAGTGAGGTGCGTAAGAATGGGCCGCAAGGGAACTGGCGTGAAGTTATGTATGTATGTATGTATTTTATTCACACTTTTTACAAATTCACAGACATACAAAAGCGTAAAACTCCTTTCAATTTTTACAAATTAATCATTTCTATTTTTAATGAGCTTGTGAATTCGTAACACACATAACAACATGCACTATTATATCATTAATGTTATAAAATATAATGCAACTAAACTTTTCGTATAATTACGAATTTCAAAATGGCGTTAATTCATATACATTGCAGCAATGTAATTCAAACCGTACTTATTTTACGAAACTCATTGAAGAATCAAGCTGTAGTAGCTTAGTTGTTAGTGCATACGCGTCCCAAGCTCAAAGGGCGCGGGTTCGAAGCCGGAAAGCATATGTGCACAATATGGATGGAGACTCATTACAATAAATTCTGCCATCTTCTTTATATATAAAAAGACTGCGTCGTCACACTGGCGCCTTCTCATCTCCAGGAGTCCAAAGTTGGGGTCGGTCGCTCTGCCACTTCTGCCGAAAACCTCAAACGGCTTAAATATGTAGCCCTAGGAACAGGTTATATATTTGAGCCGTTTGGGGTGGAGACTTTGGACCCATGGGGGCCAAGTGTCCACAAATTATTTCAAAAAATTAAAAAACGCCTAGTCGACAAAACAGGAGACCGGAAGACTGGAGCTTACCTCGCTCAAAGGATTAGCCTTTGTATCCAGCGAGGTAATGCTGCCAGCCTTCTAGGTACAATGCCCAGCGACAGTGGTCTGGTGGGGCTGGACGGGCTTTAATATAGGTTTTATTTTAATTTTAGTTTTTTTTACTATTGTAAATATATTTTTAAGTTAGGTATTTATAAGATATTTTAGATTTGTTAATAGATGTTAGACTTAGTTTATTTATAGTATTTAATTATACTTTTTTTTTTCGTCAATTAAGATATTTATTTGTCTAAATTTTATAACAGGTTTTTTTTCATCCAACATAATTAAGATATAAATTAAACTATACAATAAATTAAACTAAAAATAAACTATATATACAAACTAAAATTAAAGTATAAAATCTAGTTCTAGACCGCTCTCAGTCGGAAACGTGCCCAAAAGACTGGCCACGTTGCCTCTCTGAATGGCAATGCTGATGCGTTGTCCGAGGTATAAACCAGTCTTTTGGTCACGTGAGACTTTTATTATACTTTTATTATATTCTATTATACTTTTATTAATAGAAATAATTAATATATATATATATATATGTATATATATATATATATATATATATATATATAAATGAATATTTGTCTCTATGTCCTTTATAGAATCGTAAAGTATACATTTGATCATGTGCGGATCTTTAGCAAAGTTGTTGTGCATGAGCCAAAGAAGGTTTCTGAGTTGGTCCACAATTAAACCCGGTAGATGGCGCTGCTGTCGGCATATCGATTGAAGCTTTACCGGGCAGGACGACGTCTGTCAGCACAGCTAGTTTAACATATAAAAGAACAGGAGTTTTGATTTCCTACTACCGCCTCTCAGCATTCCATCTCCTAAATCCCATTCTAAAATCTAGCAACGCATATTTTAGACTGTATTCGCAAAACGTGACCGTACTGAAATTAATTATTTATAAACATGGTACAAAAAAATGTCCGGGCATGGCGTCTTGTGCCAAATAATATAATTACTTATAGAATAGAACAGAATATATTTATTGCGCAATACATGTACTTACAAAGTTACATTACATTACATAACTTCACGCCAGTTCCCTTGCGGGGTAGGCACGAACAACAGAGCGCCATTTAGGCTTATTCTTACACACCTCACTTGCTTCTTTGACATTCATAACTCTTGTCATGCACGCTCGTCTGTTCAAAAAGTGTTGTTACAACTTTTGCTCTTCATACTCTGCAACGCGCGATAAGGAACTTCGTTCCAAAAATATTGTCAACTAGAGTTTTTGAAAATTATCTATCACCATTTTTTTTTTTCAGAACATGTGTTTTACATTACAATCCTTTCTAGTTGTGAATTTTTTCAATTTTTTTGAAGTGGTCGATTTTGGTGAACATCGGCCTCGAGACTTTTTTGAGTGTCTTTTAAGTGAAGTGTGTTTTTCATTTTTCCATGATCAAATTGATCGTGTACTAGCAGAAGGTGATGTCAGGAGCCTTAAGAACAGACGAGCGTGCATGACGAGAGCTATGAATGTCAAAGAAGCAAGTGAGGTGTGTAAGAATAAGCCTAAATGGCGCTCTGTTGTTCGCGCCTACCCCGCAAGGGAACTGGCCTAAAGTTATGTATGTATCTATTTTTCATTATATGGATAGACGCGTATACACCAGCTAAGCTATTATTAGTCTGCTGAAATAGAGGTTTCAAACAAAGGTTTGGATTGAAAATCAGCATTGTGTCGGAAATTATGCCGGCACAACAATAAGCTGAAAATGCGGCGTACAAATTCTCAAAATGTTTTTATAATTAAGATACATGTGAACAATGTAAGGACGTCGTTATTTCTTCGAATATTATTTTTTGTTTCTTTCTTTCTTTCTAAATAAACATGGTATTACCATCATCAAAAATGGCGCTAGCCGAAATGATTTTTTTTATTGCAGGTGTTCAGCAGACAAGCAGACGGCCCACTTGATGGAAAGCGGTTACCATCGCCTATGGACAGTTGCAACACCAAAGGTACTACAAAGGCGCTGCTGCACTCTTAAGGGAGACTGGAACCTGGTCGCTAATGCCGGAATACAACTCAAGGTTGTTATGGCGACATACTTTAGACGAGGGGTGGTAGCCATCCAGTCGGGCAAATGCCCTACCACCTGGCTGTGGGTTATTTTGTCGCCTCTTACGACAGGCCGCCCGGCCGCAGGAAATTGTATTCTTTCTCCGTTCCTGCACGGATAAAGTTTTACTAGAATTCCATGCCTTCTATACTATTCTTCCTGTCCTTAAACATGTGACATAATTGATGTGGATGGCCCCTTATTATCAAACTATGTAAATTAATTCCATAACCAAAAACTGTATAATACCTATTAACATTTGTGTACTTATATAATACTAGCTTTTACCCACGGCTTCACTCTCGTTAAAATTATGTAAGTATGTCATGGAGCGGGAATGTTGTAATTCATAGAAATGTCTAAATTAATTTTTATTTCAAATGTCCTAATGACAATTATAACGCCGTCTAGCGAAGGTGGAAATAACCATGAGAGCAACGTATTAAAATTGTCGCTGTCATTGTCGTTGCCATGATGATGTATTTGATAGTAAATTGCAACGGTGGCGCCAAGAAAATGCTACCGGAGCGCCATCTTTTCAGCTATATTCGTCTATCTATCGAAAATTACTTTTTTTCTTGATGAAAGGTACCCTATGCGCTATTCTAAACTATCTAAACCCCTGACAACGCGTATGCAAAATTTCGTGACGATCTGTCGCGTAGTAAGGCCTGAAAACATTACAAAGAAGTAAACTTAGATTCAAATTTACAATATTAATTAGGATTTGTATAATCTTAATATTCTTATATAAATTACGTGTCACGTTGTTTGTCCGCGATGGACTCCTAAACTACTTGACCGATTTTAATCAAATTTGCACACCGTGTGCAGTTTGATCCGACTTGAAAGATAGGATAGCTTACATTTGGACCCGGTTGATGGCGCTGGAATCGGGTTCTAAATTTTATTTCTTCAGGGCAGAGCAACGTCTGCCGGGACAGCTAGTAATATATATATCACACATTATTAAACTAGAATAATTAATATGCTACAATTATTTTTCACTTTTAACCAATATTGATCAAAGATTATTTAACACTACGTTATATTAATATTATAATATAATTAAACCTAAATTCTTTCGGTCTTATTCTACTTTATTCAAGTAGTAGTAGTAGGATTCGCCACAAAGGCAGGCCAAGGAATGTTAGTCCATACAGCCAATTCTGATGTATAAGTCTTCGTATAGTAGCGCAGTTGTATTATAGGCCATAACCGACGCCATTCAATGAAGTTCTTATGCAAACTCGAAACGCCACATTTGACTATACAGTTCACATTTCTCACCAAAATATAATTAGTACTAAAAAAAAAATGCTCAGCACAACGTTCCCTTTCAGTTCCCGCCAAAAACACGCTGTTCAATTCTTCTCTACTTACGTTTAAATAAAAAAAAAAGTTTTTACCTTGAACAGACAGCCTATGACATAAACAATGGTATATCCATAATCCCTTAACAAAATAAATATAACAAAATCCCCACTAATAATTAAAATCCGGTCAAAAATATCACTACATTATCATCGAAACCACAATCACAGCACAGATTTGCGTTAATTACAGTTTTTCATAGTTATTAACATTTAAAACTAAAGTTTTATTTTAAATGTACAACGTGAAATGAAACGTAACAACGAAACGATCGCCTCCGTCGCAAAAACGCGCGCGACTGTTTTTTTTTTAAATAAAACTCTATTAACATCCGTCGCATTACATTTAAAAGGAATATACGTATCCTTATTACTTGAAAGATAGAGTTGAATTTCTCTAAGTAGATAACAAACACAAAGTTTGTATTCAGAACAATCTACGCTCGACAAAGTTTATCATGCGGTTGGGAAAATTGAATTTTTCTTTGTCGTTCTTCATTTCTGTGAGCTCTCAGCTGTATATGTATCTTTGTATTTTGCGTATTCAATGATTCACAGATTCAATAAAAATGGCGGCTGGTTGATATATTATTATCTATGTCAAAGTACTTTGAACTTTAATTGAAAACGCACTTTGGTTGAAACTAAATGCAAGTGAGCCTATTGTACATATGTATATTAATATGTACATAAATTTAATTTGAAGTAGTGTGTCCGTACATTTTAAAAAGGCTGCGAAACTCCCACAAAAACAATTTAATCTTAACCCATATCTAGAAAACTACGGATACCAATCATCTTTTGTTTGTTTCAAGAAAAGTTTATCGTAAATACACACACTAACTGTCAGCGATGAGGCGGTTTTTATATTTTTTTTAAATTGCAAATCTGGCAACGGACAGACGTCCCAGCCCGTGGAAAGCGGTTACTGCCGCCTCTAGTCATTTGCAACACCAGGAGCAGAGCCAACGCGTTATCGGCCTTAAAGATGGAATAGGTGCTTAAGATAGAGGGAGCAGACATAAAGGGATAACGCTGTGAATCGAGAGCATAAATTTGAACAATAAATTATGGCGATTATTCAAGATTATTTTAATTTATTTCACGTAACATAACAATATATAATTTTACACGGCACGGTCACATGCAGAAGAGAGAAGAGAAGAGGAGGACGTAAAACGTCGTAAGGCGCTGTCGTCGTATGACACCTAACTGTAACATTTCACTGAAATTGTACGTCACGTCACTAACCAAAATAAAAACAATGCTGTCAAATATAACATTACCTTTCTTATTTAACCAAAACTGTCAACCCGGAGGTGTCTAGATCCTCCACAACTTAACGGCAAAAGGGTGCTGAAGCCAAGACTACTCCAACAGATAAAAAGTATGGGATATGAGATAGGGATAGCAGAATCTTAATTAAGATTCTATCCATGCAGGAACGGAGAAAGAATACAAATTCCTGCGTTGGGGCGCCCTGTTGTAAAAGTCGACAAAACGACCCACAAGCAGGTGGTAGGGCATTAGCCCGTCTGGATGGCTACCCCTGGTCTAGAGTATGCTGCCGTAACAACCTTGAGTTGTGTTCCGGCATTAGTGTTGAAAAAAAAAACCTTCCCTTCTACATAATTTTACATTAAGAGGCAGACTCGAAGAAGTAGTAGAAATAACTATTTTTGTTTTATGCTATGATTATATTTAAATACAAAAGAACAAAAATTACAAACCAGTATTTACAACAATTAGTGGTCAGGTTTCAGCATTCCTTCAGAGAGCGGCAGCACATTGATTACACCTTGATTGTTACAAATGTCCATAAACGACGGTAACCGCTTTCCATCAGGTGGGCCTTCTGCCTGTGCTGGTAGAGGGAAGTATGCCGTCGGAACTCTCACTCGCACGAAACACGACTATCTCATGGCTCACCGTTTCACGATAATGGATTCCAGCATTGCTCTACGACGTACAAAAGTAGTCGCGGAGTAATACTAGTTGTTAACATAAATTAACTTTATTATGAACTAATCATTTCATTATAATATTATTACTGTCTGTATTGTACAATACTTTACTGCAATTTGATAACAGCTACATGTTGCTAATTTATAAACAACTTGAATTAAAACCATGCTGGTATTAAACAGAACAATCAAATTGAATTAAATTGGTTCAAAGACACGAAATTGAAAGGACATAACAGTTGAAAATCGAATCAATTCGATATTTGTGTTACAATGCACATATACGTAGTATCCATAGTAGTTTGTGATGCACATCACTATTCTCTTGCAAGTAATGGCTTCCTGAAGAAACTGGGTTCACATAAATATATATTATTAAATATCACTATTAATTGCGTTAATTCTTTCATTAATCCACAAAGAACCTCAAAACCTCAAACAATAACAGTATGCAATGACATTGACTGTTTCAAATTAATGTTTATAATTAATCACTTTGGTTTATTAATCCAAATTGTAAGACACAAATGAATCGGCTAATGTTAGCTTAATGATGATATAACGTAATATTTTTTGAAGATTTCGCGACTAGTGTTTTTTTTTTTACATCAACTCGGCCTGAGGCAGAGAGGATTACTCCACACACCTATCGTAAATAGCAACTACAGACAAAACGCGTTTATCATACGAAGCTCAAATTCTTTTAACGAAATAGACTCAAATCTAGACCTGTATTGCACACCTATAAATTCTCTTAAGCGCAATTTGGCTCAAAATTCCTTCGATAAGATAAACAGCTAAAAATTTTGTTACATTATTATCCCTCATTATCGTATATGCACATGTCTTTTGTTTTTTTTTAATGTTTTTATGTCTTTTTTTATGTTTTGTTTTCTTTACCAATAGGCGGAGGCTTATTATCAGCAACTTTTTTTTAAATATTATTGTTTCTATATTTTGTATAATTAGACTGTAAGCCTTCCTAAAGTAAAATAAATAATAAAACTACGTTTTAACGTTTTCAAGCGCGGTTATTTTTTTTATTTATTTTTTTATTGCAGAAGATCAGCAGACAGGCAGACGGCCCACTCGATGGAAAGCGGTTACCATCGCCTATGGACATTTGCAACACCAAAGTTGCTACAAATGCGCTGCTGCTCTCTTAAGGGAGACTGGAACCTGGTCACTAATGCTGGAACACAACTCAAGGTTGTTATGGCGACATACTTTAGACCAGGAGTGGTAGCCATCCAATCGAGAAAATGCCCTACCACCTGGCAATGCCCTGGCTATTTAAGGGATTTTTATTATTCCGACGTTTCGATGGCCATGATCACGGAAGACAAAAATGTCAAGAGTAGATAATACACTATATATAAGAATGTCAAGTGTCAATGAGTATTGTTAAAGTTTTATTTAGCCTATCGCCAACTTTTCATTTTAATTATTTCGTTTTAATTTTGTTTATGGTTATTATTTACTCTATGGGAGTCTAATCTAATTTACCACTTGTGGCTTGAAGAGAAGAAGCTGCGCAAGAGTTTATTGCGCCACTTCTATTACGAGGTGATGACGTGGATACTGATGACAGGATTGGTCCACAAATTCCAAGTCGCTCCA
Source organism: Dendrolimus kikuchii (assembly GCA_019925095.2). Lineage (NCBI taxonomy): Eukaryota > Metazoa > Arthropoda > Insecta > Lepidoptera > Lasiocampidae > Dendrolimus > Dendrolimus kikuchii. Next base: position 2,212,682 of record CM034415.1, on the reverse strand, counting down.
CGGGCTATGGATCGAACTATGTTAGGTTTTTCCGTTATGGATAGAATTAGAAATGAGGATATCCATAAGACAACCAAAGTAACCGACATATCTCGCAAAATTAGCAAGTTTAAGTTAAAATACTCCCAAGCATTATTCATCTTTCTTCAATAATATAATGGGATAGATTTTGGGATAGATTTATGTAAAGATTATCCCAAAAGTGGGACAGGCTTTGGTTGGTTTTGTGATTTGCCATTTTCATCATTTTGGTTGTTTTGTCCTTTTTGTCCTTTTGACCTTCTGCCCTTTTGCCCTTTTGCCCTTCTGCCCTTTTGCCCTTTTGCCCTTCTGCCGTTCTCCCCTTCTGCCCTTCTGCTCTTCTGCCCTTCTGCTCTTCTGCTCTTTTTGCTCTTTTTTGTCCTTTTTGCTCTTCTGCTCTTTTTGTCCTTTTTGCTGATTTTGTTCCTTTTGTCATTTTTGTAGTTTTCATTGACGGGGGATAGATAAATACAACTAGGACTGTTTGTAATAGAGGATGAAAGTTTGGATGAGACCAATCATTTCTCAAGTTCATAGATATAAAAATGCATCGTCTATAAAAATGCGATAGTAACTCGATATGTCTTTCTGTTAAGTTTTCAGAAAACACTGGGAATACTGGATCGTTTTTATTGTAATTTTGTTTAAATGTAGTTTTAATGCCGAAAATGGACATATATACTCATGCCAAGAGATCGGCATGAGAATATATCAAGCATCGAGTTTGCGATATAAAATGAAGTGAATTTTTCGTGGGCAAATGCCACTAACATAAAAATGGTGTACATTGTAACCTGTATTAACGCCTGCTCTTTAAACAAGAAGCAGGAACTAGAGGTTAACCCGCGGCGCAGCCGCGGGGTACACTCTAGTATATACATGTATATACGTTGGAAGGCTGGAGCTTACCTCGCTCAAAGGATTAATTAGCCTTTGTATCCAGCGAGGTAATGCTGCCAGCCTTCTAGGTACAATGCCCAGCGATAGTGGTCTGGTGGGGCTGGACGGGCTTTAATATAGGTTTTATTTTAATTTTAGTTTTTTTTTACTATTGTATATATATTTTTATGTTAGGTTTATTTATAGGATATTATATAATATTTTACATACTTATATGTTTATAAATAAATAAAATATATGTAAGTAATTGCATATCCTCTAATATTTATGTATACCACCTTTGACAATGTGAATCTGTTTTATTCCTTCCACGGGTTGTCAGGAAGAGATCGCTTCTTAGCGATAAGACCGCCCGTTGTGCACATTTAGAATATTTTTAGGCTATAAGTTTTTCTGTGTTTTCTGTAATGGTGTACAATAAAGTGTTATCTATCTATCTATCAATAAGAAACGATGGCCGATGGAGCAGACGAGCCCTGAAGTAGAGACCGCGTCTCAGTAAGCGTGGAGAAGGACGCCCTGCGTAAGGCCGCTAGTATCGCTGAATGAGGAAGGCAGATAACCGGGATGTGTGGCGCCATCTTAGATAGGCCCACGTCTAACAATTGACTGCGATTGGGTAACGACTAACAAAAACACAGTATTCTGGCATTTCAAACAATCAGTATCGTACAAAATAAATATTGACGATTTAATAAAATACACGTGTGATTCAGGACGAAACATTAATCTTCAATTTTCTTACAATATCCACAATCTTGCACCAAAATTTTCTTAAGTGTATTTAAGCTTCCCGCTAAAATCATTTTACGTTTTATTCTTCTACTCCGGATTTTGTATACCACGTAACGAACAAATCTTATCATGAACTAAACTAAACACCTCTACAAAATTGTTATATTTTTTTATCATATTTTATAATTATATAAAATTAAATGTATTTTAACTAACCTATCATAATAATAGTAATATATCGATGAGAAACAAAACGCAAAAAATGACGACAAAAACTTATGACATTTTTTTAAAGTGTTTCTATGCAGTGTTACTTTACAGGAATTTAAGAGTAATTAGGTGACTAATATTTCATTATTTTTTAGTCATGTATAGGTTTGCGTTTGACCACTGTCTCACCTAATCTTGAGTGATGACGCAGTCTAGGATGAAGCACGCTTACCTAGAAGATACCTATTCACTCGTGACTTTAAGACTGTAAGATTGCATAGGTTTACTAAATTTACCCCTATGAGAATCGAAAACGAGACCTCTGCGTTCTTCTCTAATAACTGTCTAGGTGAGTCAAGGCTTAAACTACTATTCGGCAAATGCCGATACCACTTTATACGATCAAATACATAAAAAAGCTTAAATTAACATAAACATATTTAAATGGATATATTATCACATCACATTTGAGAGATAAAGCAATTCAATACAAGACATATAAATTATATAAACATCCTCATTCAGACCTTTTGAAGTGAAACTTCTATATAGATATAGACGGGGGGTCTTAAGATTTTTTTGGAGGAGCAACATAAATTTAGACTAGACGTGGTGAGAGGCTGCATAAACTTAGAGTAAACTATAGATGCATTTTTTGGTTCCGGATCTAATTCAGTTTTTTTGTTTGATAAAATAAAACATGTTTAAATAAAAAATGCATTCATTAAAATATACCGAAACAAATCATAATTTGCAGTAAACTTGCGAAAAATCAAAATGTGTGCTGGGACACATAGTAGAAGTGAAATTTCAACGGACAAGTGGAAAAACGAATGGCAACGGACAAGTGGCAAAAAGAATCGCAACAAAATTTTAACTTGAATTTATACAGGCAGATTGTTAGTGTACTTGTCCAATTTCAAAACCTGCCTGTAAAACTTCAAGTTAAAATTTTGTTGCCATTCGTTTTGCCACTTATCCGTTGCCATTCGTTTTTCCATTTGTCCGTTGAAGTTTTATTATTGTGTTTTTTCTCTCCCAAATTTTAATAAAAACTTAAAAATTCTGAAAGAGAATAATGCTATTTTAAAACTATTATGGTAAAGTCTTGTATATTCACTGGTAACATCATTCATGACGGCCATGGCTGTTGTTCTGTCACGCTGTCGTAAAAAATTTTAATTTTTTAATTTCATATTTCTTTGCTTTATAGTTATTAAACAAACTAAAAATACCATTTATTTCAAGTTTATATTTTAAATTAACAAAATTTGGTATAATGTAGTCTATGTATGTGTTTGTAAGTTGTAAAAAAGTGTATTTTTTGTAATCGGTCTACCAAAACGAATGTGAGGCAAAAAAGTCATTTTTTTGTGTGACTACATCAACGCAGGTATGTTTTTTTGCTATGAACAGTATCGATTAGTTACTCAGACATGGTTCCGAGTCGTCTAGTCAACTTTTCAAGCTGTTTTATTGCTTAAAAATCTCAATAATGTTCAATGTTTACATATTTAATTCAAATTTTTCGACACGTAATCTTGTATTAATGTATTTTTATATGATAAATATCATTGTACGACTTGAGAAGGGCATGTCATTGAAATGTTTCGTTAAATTTAGTTCGTAAATTACGCTGTCTGCTGTATTATAGGCAAGTTATTAAACTTTTGAACATTTCTTGATACAGATTATTTCAAATGATGATATTATTGTTTTGATTGCCAGTACATTCATTGTAACCAATTTGCCATTGGTGAATATCATTAATTAACGGTTTACCATATAATTAACTAATAAACAATGAAGCCTCCATCCCTAAGAAATTCTATGTACTCACTGGTTGTTAAGGTTATATTGTAAAGAAAAACTTTCAGCTCTACACTTTTAATGCTTGGTGCAATTACTATATATAAATATGTTATAATGTGGGTTACCTATTTAAAATGAATAATTACTCAAAACTTTTAAAAGTAATATTTGTTTACTCTGAATTTTATGTAGTAGTAGTATTTGCCAAAAGAACTTAGTCCATACAGCCTATTCTGAAGTATAAGTTATTCCTATAGCTCAGCCGATTTCTAAGTCTTTGACTGACACCAATCAAAGGACTTCTGTTTGACAACTCTATAGGCTGTATTTGACTACACAGTTCACATTTCTCACAAAAACATATAATGAATGAAAACACTTTATTGTTCACCAAAAATTAAAATGACATTTTTAAAACTAAGTACAATAAATGTTGAACAAAGGGCGGCCTTATCGCTTAAAGCGATCTCTTCCAGGCAACCCGCTAAACTAAGAAAAATATTAAGACAACAGTGGCCGTGAAGACATATACTTACTCCTCAGAGACATTATTTTGGTGGACCTGGATGGGCCAGTATTTATTTAGTTTTTTAAATCTATTTGCCAATATGCTTACACACTCAGGAGGTAGGCCACACATCGGCTCCCTTAGTCTTGCAGATGTCCATGAGTGACGGTAGCCACTTGCCATCAAGTGGACCCGTCTACCAATTCGCCTATAAGTAAACATAAAAAAACTATTATTACATTTTTTGTAATTATTCACATTTATAGGGCCGATTTTACAATCACAAGATAAAAGCTATTCATAGAATAAAGTATATAACATGCAAAAATTAAAAATGTCAGTTGCATGAATAAAACTGTTCGAAGGTTTCACTCAGGTTATAATTTGTTCGACTGATAACTTTTACCGGATGTTTGAAAAGTCGGCTCTTAGAAAATAAAACTGCACAAAACAAAACAATGTTTTTAACGGTTTAAGCATGGTAAATTATTTGATTTTTATTATTCCAATGTTTCGGCCACTTTTCATTAACAATACGCATTGAGACTTGACATGTTTATCCTCTGTGATCATGGCTACTGAAAAGAAGCCGAAACATTGGAATAATAAAAATCAAATAAATTACTATGCATGAAACCGTTAAAACATATTTTTATTATATATACTACTTGCGAAAACTTAAGAAAATATTATGCACAATACAAGATTCCCTCTTACCAAATAATTATGTTTCCAGATTCTACAATGAACAATATGGCAATGGATGTAGATCCATTGAGCTACGAATATGCTCAATATGATTATTCTCAAGCATCACAACCAAACCAATTTTACAATCCAAATTCAAACTTTAAGAATGAAACACTACCTCATTATCAGTATAGCCAAATACCATACGAACCAGTAATACAACTGGATGAAACTCAACAAACGGATGTTGCATTAGATAATAATTATAATAATGATCAACAAGCCTATGATGATGATAACAATGATACGCAATTGGCAGTTCACTTTGAACAAGAAGATGTAAAACCAGACATAAATGAGCTAAACAAAAAGAAACGTGGTAGACGCAGTAGTTACTGGAATGTCAAGGTGACAGATAAGAACTTTGCATTCTACGGATGTGCAATATGCAATATAAGTTTTATGGAGTTAGAGGAATTGGATAAGCATGTTTCAACTCACAAAGATAGGATAACAACATACGGTTTGAGAGTACACAATCAAAAAAAGAAGAAGCAGATGAAGAAAGAGATGAAGAGGATGAAGAAAATTAAAATGGAGAAGAAAGAGTTCAAATTCGAAGTGGAGATCAAACCTGAAGACGGTTATATAGGAAACGAGAAAGCTTCTGATGTTATGCATGCTTTACAAGAAAATAATTCAACTATGACTGATAGTGAAAATTTTAATAATGCAAACCCTGAGAGCAGTACAGTAAATAATGATGGTAGCACTGTAAAAAATAATAAAGATAATAATGTAACAAATGATAGTAATAATGAAAACTTAAATACAGTAAATGCTGAGAGTAGTAACTCAATAAACAATGAAAGTAATACTGCAAAAAATAATAACAAAAATAGTGTAATAAAAGACACAAATAACGATACTGGTAAAAAAAAGGTTAATAGTGGTAGTAAAAAGATTGATGATAACAAAGAATCATCAAGTAAACGTGAGGCAGATAAACAGAAACAGGACAATTTGCAAAAGATATACAAGTGTTTTGCTTGTCAAAAGCAATTCTTGCTGAGTTATTACTTGAGGTTACATGTGAGGTCACATACAGGTAATAATATTTTTTAAATCCGTCATCCATGCAGGAACGGAGAAAGAATACAATTTCCTGCGGCTGGGCTGCCTATCGTAAGAGGCGACAAAACAACCCACAGCCAGGTGGTAGGGCATTGGCCCGACTGGATGGCTACCACCCCTGGTCTAAAGTATGTCGCCATAACAACCTTGAGTTGTGTTCCGGCATTAGTGGCCAGGTTCCAGTCTCCCTTAAGAGAGCAGCAGCGCATTTGTAGCACCTTTGGTGTTGCAAATGTCCATAGGCGATGGTAACCATTTTCCATCAAGTGGGCCGTCTGCCTGTTTGCTGATCTCCTGCAATAAAAAAAAAATACTTTTTTATGTCCCATGTTTTATGCAATAAACGATGATTTGAGTTGAAAAAATTTATTAAAAACAGCCTTACTTAATCTTGCCTTAATTTTCAGATGAAAAACCGTACTTATGCAGCATATGTGGACAGTCCTTTATAACAGCCAGCAAACGTGGCCGGCACACCAAAAGGACGCATTTGGCTATTAGGCACCAGTGCAGGATATGCTATAAATTTTTTTCAAGGTAATTTTATAATTCTCACATTGGTATCTGTCTATTTTATTTTATTGGAACAACAAACAGTTACATTATTAAGATTAAATACAAACTGCCCATTTTTCCGTGTTCTCCAAACATTGGGACGGGCAGACGCCATAGTCCCCATATTCCCAGAGCCCCAGTACCACTAGCAGTTCATCCCAATAGCCCAGTACTTTTTGTTCTCATTTCCCACAATAGGCCTACACTGACCGGGGCTTCTCCTTGGGTGCATTATTATATGGTGTAGACAGGGATAATCGCCGGCCATTAAATTTGTCAAAGGGCCTCTACGTGTTGGCCTTTCCATGGCCCCACGCAAGCCCTCCAAATGTCCGGGCCATTTTTATGGCCCGTGGTCTACAAAGACGTACATTATAATAATAATAATCGGCAGACAAACACACACATTGTATATCCCCAAGCTAAGCAGGTTACGCTTGTGTTATGGGTGATATACAACGGGACCACACCACACCCAGACCATAGCAAATAACAGAAAGTTTGTTTCCGAAATCTACCATGCCAGGAATCGAAACCAGAGCCTCTACGTACCAACGAGTTCGGCTGGCTATGACTTAGCCCGCTCAACGACAGAGGCCGCCACACATATTATTAAAGGGATTTTGGTAATCGCTATACTTAATATAAAATATATATTAATAGAAAGAAGGAAAAGAAAGTTAGAAAAAAGGAAGAGCAAGGAGAATTATACATACATACATACATACATATATATATATATATATATATATATATATATATATATATATATATATATTTAAGAACATTTGGACTAGCGTCCATATCAGTCCATGAGTACAAAATCTTACATATAATAGTGTTTTTGCATGCATGATGCATGCAAATCACTATTATTTTAAGCTTTTCAAGGAGAAAATAGAAATAGAATTACTGATGAGTTAGTGTTTTGTGGGGCAGGAATTTGTTTTATAACTGATAACTATGTTCTTAAGTTTTCGCGGATAGTATACATAACGGTTTTAGGCGCTGTAATTTATTAGATTTTTACTATTCCGATGTTTCGGCCACTTTACAGTAGCCGTGTTTACGAAAGACAAAGATCTCAAGTTTCAATGAGTATTGTTAAAGTTTTATTTAGCCTACCGCCAACTTGTTTATTTTAATTATTTAGTTTTAATTTTGTTTATGGTTATTATTTACTATTCTAATTTCCCACCACTTTGCAACATGTTGTGGCTTGAAGAGCAGAAGCAGTGCATGAAACTCTTCAGCAACATAACTCTAATAATTTTTTATAATATTAAAATGGATGGGAGGTAAAACTAAGTAAGGCTAAATGACCGACCTTATATATTTGTAAAAAAGCCACGTGCCCACTGCTCCTTGGAATTCTTGTCAGCTTAATGCCTTCTAAGAATGCGCATTTAATCCAAACAATAGACAGAAGGATTTATTACGTCTGACCGGGAGGCGTAGAAACGCGATTTAGATCACTCAATTTCAAAGTGGTATAAAAATGTCTGCAAAGGACCAATTCACAACAATATATTTGACGTTTACCATTTACATTGTGTTTTAAAGATAAACCGGTTATGTATAAATTCAACTCCCACATGGTCTTATTTAATGTATGTTTCAGGTTTGAACTGTTAACGAGGCATTTTGATAAAAAACATCCCGATGACAAGTTAGAAGGGGAACCGTATGGTAAGTATTATACAATACAGTACAACAATATAACAATACAATAATAATACAACAATACCCTTCATTGCACGCCAATTATTATAACAATAAACATGGACTTTTTTATATTAAAAAAAATATATGGTATAGTTTGACCGTAACCGCTGTACCGCGCCCTAGGAACGCGCGGCGAGGGACAGGTTAGAAAGAGCACGAGTTCACACGATATCGATTTGCCGGACGGATCTTACGATATCATTATTTTTTTTAATTTTCCGAAATACAAATTATTATTATTTATCAGTTTTAAGGTACGACCGGTAAAGTCTTAAATTATTAAAATTACTTATTTGCACATTTTTGGCTTTGCACGCCAGTCGTACGTATTAAATTGGATAGGGAATTAATTAAATAAGTATACCTAAATAGTTCATTTAATTACCTAATTTCTTTCATATGCGAAACCTGTGCACAGCGAGACACAAATAACAGTAATAGTGTAGTTCTTCCTCTTTCTTTATTTCTTTTATTTCTAATCAATCAGTGCAAAAGGTGAAAATCAGTGATGAAATAATTAGAGACTAATAAGGTTATAGTAAGAGGATCATGTATTTAGGTAAATAATATTTTGTGTGCTAGATTCTAGGAAGTGAGATCTATTCACATCACGAGATAACTCACGACCCGTCTTGGAATATGTATTTCATGCGCATCCGATACACACAGTCCGGTGTAAGCGGCCAGTTTTCATCCGTGCAGGAACGGAGAAAGAATACAATTTTACAAAACAACCCACAGCCAGGTGGTAAAGCATTTGCCCGACTGGATGGCTACCACCCCTGTTCTAGAGTATGCCGCCATAACAACCTTGTGTTGTGTTCCGGCATTAGTGACCAGGTTCCAGTCTCCCTTAAGAGAGCAGCAGCGCATTTGTAGCACCTTTGGTGTTGCAAATGTCCCTAGGCGATGGTAACCGCTTTCCATTAAGTGGGCCGTCTGCCTGTCTGTTGCACTCCTGCAAAAAAAAAGCGACACTAGCTACCGCCGTAAGCGTCGGCGGCCGACTGACGCAACGGAGCGGCCGGTACCCTCCCCCGTCTCGCCGCGCACATACCTAAAGCGCGGTACAGCGGTTGCGGTCAAGCTATAGTACAGGCTTTATTTAGATCTAGGGTTAGGGATCGGTCTTATTCATATTGAGTTAGAGTAAATTTTAGAGTTTCTTTATCTTAAGGAAACCTTCAAACTTACTTCACTCAATCAATATGTATAAGACCGCTGGAATTTATTAAGTCATCTAAAAAATATGTGATTAATACTGTTTCTAATTCTGCTTATCTAAGAATTGTTCTTGAGTTCCTAGGTAATTTTAGTAATGATGGAACAGATACAAACGTTACTACTACTTATACAATAATATTGTCACTTTACTTATGTCAAAACCGCATTCTCACTTATACAATAATATTGTATAAGTGAGGATGCGGTTTTGACGGAGGAAGTCGTAAGCTCATAACTATTTATTCTCTTTTACTTTATCATTGATAGAAAATTGACATTACTTATTTGGAGTTTATGTACCTTCCTTTAAACAGGAATTAAAATTATTTCTGTCATGATATTTTGGCGTCATTCTGGTATTTTAGTGGCTGCTTTTATAAATGTAAATAATTTTACATTTTAGTATGACATACGTCCATCATAATTGGCTGAAATGTTTAAAAAAAATTAATGAAGATTCTACGCTTAAAACCGTTAAGAGGTAGTTTTATTTACTGCGTGCGTGTGTGCGTGCGTGCGTGCGTGCGTGCGTGCGTGTGTGTGTGTGTGTGTGTGTGTGTGTGTGTGTGTGTGTGTGTGTGTGTGTGTGTGTGTGTGTATGTGTGCGTGCGCGTGCGTGCGTGTGTGTGTGCGCGTGCGGGCGTGCGTGCGTGCGTGCGTGCGTGTGTGTGTGTGTGTGTGTGTGTGTGTGTGTGTGTGTGTGTGTGTGTGTGTGTGTGAGAGAGAGAGAACTTAAGATAATACCATGTGTCCACCACCCTATTACACAGATTATATTTCTCGTCAAATCTTTCAGACTACAACGCGATCCTGCCGTACCTAAAAGAACTGGAAGAGCAGCTTAAAGAGAAGACCGAGGGTGGAGACTGTAAGCCGAAGACCGAAGAGCCTTGGAAAGACCAGTGGAAAGATGGTGAAGCTCCCAAAGAAGAGGTCAAGGATGAAGAGAAACTCCCGGTGGTGAGGTGTTCATTTATATTATTAACTGGAATGTGCTAGTAGAACTTCGTTCGCGTTGCTATGATGACGACGTAGTTGTTAGTGACTTGCACACTTGGTCCGAGTTATCCCTCCTGATTTTTACACATTTTTAAATACATTGTACAAACTCGGAACTATTTGCAGATTTATTATAGTGTTATGAGTGTGGGACCCGAAATTGCAATGCCGTTGGAATTACTATAGAATTTATTAGAACTATACAAACACGTATAGCATAGGTACATATATAGCTAGACACTACTAGTACAACTGCACGATTCAATAACACGCGCAAAGTCCGACACTATATCGCTTGTCGAATGTACGTGTTACTCGTATCGTAATCCTCGCTCGACTGCTTCACCTCCCCGTTCGGGCATTGTTTTATAGTCAATTGTACAATACACAATGGAAGCTCGTGGGCTGGGTTCTTCCAAGAAAATGTAATTTACACACCTGCGAACGGCCAACAAAGTTGAATACAATAACAATAAGGATTAGTTCGATACTAATGACGGCCATAAAACAAGTAGAAAAACAATAGCATGTTTTCTTAATTACAAATTCTAAACCAAAGTAAAAAAAAGAATTCCTAAATCCGGGAAGGCAATAAGCTGCACTTTTACGACCGGCAGGTGTGCGCATTTCTTTGTCGGTATGTAACACTAGTATAGATAGATAATGTACTTACAGTTTTCGAAAAGTATAAAAAACGTATTAAGACGGTAACAATTTTACTCTCATGTTGATGATTACCAAAAGTACCGGCTAGTTACGTGGGGAACAAATGTCTAGCCACGCCACCTCCGCCAGGTCCTGGTCGAAGGGGTAGGCCCAAGAAATGCTGGCTTGACGTTGTGAGGGATGACATGCGTACCAATAGTCTCAATACAAGGGATGCCGAAGATCGCGCGAAGTGGAGAAGAAAGAGTAGGAAAGCGGACCCTGGGCGTCGAAGTGATCGCTCCGAACGCAACCGGGATTTAACGCTCGGATGATGATGACGATGATGTTGATGATTACCAAAAAAAAATTATTAATATCGACCTTCTGGTATGTGATGTGACATCACTAGAAAAATTGCCATTTCGACCTATCTTAAACTATAGATAAACTTTCGAATAAAATGGCACATACAGACAGACGGATTGACAAGATATTTTATAACAAGAGTAAAAATTAGATACCTACCCCTACATTTTATGCCCCCAAACCAAAAATTTTGAGAACAATATTCCCTACCTATATCAACCAAGACAACAGAATCCTACAACAGCTTATTATCCCTTCACAGTTATTGAAAGACGAAGCGGAAATGAAATGTGAATTTGACTTCCCACCTGTGCCCCCCAATATCATCGTGTCGGAAGTCAAGGTTGATGTTACGGACAATGAGGGTGTGGTGATCAAAAAGGAGGTCGATGATGAACCTAGCGAGGAGGGTGGTGGTGATGACGCAGTAGGCGATGATCACGCGCCTGACGACGATGCAAGGAATGACGGGTGAGTGAAATCTTTGAGGGTAGTTGATAAAAAAAAATTTAATAATCAACAGGCCAACTCGTATTGTGTATACCCAAGCTGAGCAAGTTACATATGTATTATAGGTAAAATACTACCATACATAATAATACCAAATACCAATAATGTAATTTGCTATACATATATATTTTATTTCCAAATTTTTTACATTTTTCTTATAGAAAATACAAATTTATTTATAAAAAAAAATATAAAAAGCTGATCTTCGCCGGCAGTGGGGCCTAGGGTCCAGGCTACCGGTGGTTAAGGCTCCAGACACAGGAATCTCCTCACAATACGGGCCGTGTCCAACAGAGCTGCCTTCTGCATCCGACCCTTCAACCAGATACCAAGCGAGAGCCTTTCAAGGTGGCGGTCAAGGCTCTTCGCTATTAGTCCATTCACTGACACCACTATCGGTACTATGATTGTAGAGTCCAGGTTCCACATAGCGGTAACCTCGTGAGCAAGATCAATATACTTTATTTGTTTATCTTTCTCGGCATTCACGAGGTTACCATCATGGGGAATCGCGACATCTACAATTATAGCACGTCTCGCAGACCGATCAACTATCACAATATCAGGCTTGTTGGCAACAATAGTCCTGTCAGTGATAATTGATCGGTCCCAGTAGAGCAGATATTGACCATTGTCAAGAACTGGCTCGGGCTTGTATTGGTAATAAGGTACCTCCGACAAGACAAGTCCGTATTTAAGAGCAAGTTGCTGGTGGATGATCCTGGCTACAAGGTTGTGCCTGTGCAAGTACTCGCTGTTAGCAAGACGAGAACAACCGGAAGTAACATGTCTGAGAGACTCACCAGGGCGGTGACACGCCCGACATATGTCAAGCGTGCCGTCCTTCAGAATGTACTTCCGGTAGTTGTTCGTTTTGATAACCTCGTCCATAATTGCACAGACAAACCCTTTTTGATAACCTCGTCCATAATTGCACAGACAAACCCTTTTTGATAACCTCGTCCATAATTGCACAGACAAACCCTTTATTATTATTATTATAACTGAAAGTTTGTTTAGGCAATGTACCATGTCAGAAACAAATTCGAACATATTGTTACGTGCTGTGGGTACCGTGATTGGAAGGAAACACCGATTTAAAGAGAAACTGCCTTTATTTAATGCCTCTTTAAATTATGCACACGGTTTTTCTCGATTGACTCACGTTCCGGTGTCTCGCCGGTGAACGATCTTGAAGCTTCACGTCTTGATGCTCCACCGTGTCGCTGTCGCGCAGTCTGAAGGCCCTTTTGATACCTTTGTTCTCTTCTCGTTGCTTTCGGTTCGCTAGCCCGTGCGAGTGTGCCGCCGTTTTTTTTTCTTATTGGACTTGACTTTATGTTGTTGGTCCGAAGACCTTACAACTTTACCGGGGTCTTTGGGGCGAGTGCCTTCGCGATGCGAAGGCGCTCGAGCCCGGGGGGGCAACTTGCTCGAGGGAGCTCCCTAAGGAGTTTTACCTCGGCTGGACTGTTGCCATGAATGGGGAATGAATTTAATGATGCCCACCATAGGGCGACACAAAATACTAATTGAGAACGGGCGACGGGTAATATAAAGCCCGAAGGGAAGGATCCCGGCGGGCCGGGATCGGTGGTTTGCGGTGGCCTACGCTATCTTACTGCCGTTTCGCAACGTGTTATGGCTGGGAGAGAAGAAACGGCGAAAGAGTGTGCCGCCGTGCGCAGATTGTCGCGCTTATATACGCGGCCGACGGTCTAGAATGAGCCTTTTGACGTCATTCCATTATATGTCTATCCTTGTTCAACAAATACTCGCGTCCCTGTTACTTGTTGCGAGTTTATTCCGGTAAACTGTCACCAAACAGCCGCTTACTGATCGTCTAAACTCTAATGGGTACATGGCCTTATGCTATTATGCAAACTGAGTTCTACTAAAGAACCGTTTCATCCGTGCAGGAACGGAGAAAGAATACAATTTCCTGCGGCCGGGCGGCTTGTCGTAAGAGGCGACTTAACAACCCACAGCCAGGTGGTTGGGCATTTGTCCGATTGGATGGCTACCACCCCTGGTCTAAAGTATGTCGCCATAACAACCTTGAGTTGTGTTCCGGCATTAGTGACCAGGTTCCAGTCTCCCTTAAGAGAGCAGCAGCGCATTTGTAGCAACTTTGGTGTTGCAAATGTCCATAGGCGATAGTAACCGCATTCCATTAAGTGGGCCGTCTGCCTGTCTGCTGATCTCCTGTAATAAAAAAAAGAACATTCTCGAATATATCCGTCTCGTTTTAACATTTGTCTGGACCTATATTTCTATCCTGCTCTTTCGTGTCCTTGTATTGCAACATTGTATTCTGTTATTGTTAAGGCGAAGACGCTATTTCCTTAAGGAGATTAAATTCTGCTACGCGTATCCGTCACAATATTATAAGGAACTATGTGATCTACTGTGTTAATTACAGGACAGACAAGTAGGCCGTTGTGTAGGTAGACAGGGGCGGATTGGGCAAATTGTAAGCTTTATAAATGTCCATGAAAGTAATTATATCATATATTATAGCCTTAAGAACAGACGAGCTTGCATGACAAGAGTTATGAATGTCAAAGAGGCAAGTGAGGTGTGTAAGAATAAGCCTAAATGGCACTCTGTTGTTCGTGCCTACCCCGCAAGGGAACTGGCGTGAAGTTATGTATGTGTGTATGTATTATTTTTATTAATAATATATATTAAATTTTATTTGCGAGTGCACCAAGCTAAGCAAGTTACAAATATATTATGGGTAAAATACTACAGATCACTCTAAGGCCGATCCCAAACACCCAGACCATAGTAAATAACTGAAAGTTTGTTAAGGAAATGTACCGTGTCAGAAACAAACTTGAATATATTGCAAGGAACTGTGTGAACTACTGTGTTATTTACAGGACAGACAGGTAGACTATTGTGTAGGTACACAGGGGCGGATTGGGCAAATTGTGACCTTATAAATGTTCGATAAAACGAATTATATAGGTCGATATTATTTTCATTAATAATAAAATTAAATTTGAATATGCGAGTGCACCCGGTTGAAATTCAGTATTTTTTATTTAAATAAAGTATTAGAAAAAATACCTCATTAATATTACCATCTGATCTAAAAAGACTATAACCTAAATTAACTAAGAATATGAAAGAATTATGCATGATGAAAGAATGACTAAACAGATATACAATGCAAAAGTGGATGGATGCAGAAGTCGTGGAAGGCCACGACACACCTTCCATGATCAAATTGATCGTGTACTAGCAGAAGGTGATGTCAGGAGCCTTAAAAACAGACGAGCGTGCATGACGAGAGCTATGAATTTCAAAGAAGCAAGTGAGGTGTGTAAGAATAAGCCTGAATGGCGCTCTGTTGTTCGTGCCTACCCCGCAAGGGAACTGGCGTGAAGTTATGTACGTATGTATGTAACTAAGAATATGAATATTCTTAGAAATTCAGTAATGTTGAAAATGAAACTTGTGTCACCAGATGTACTCGACGCATTCATAATGAGTGTTGGTAAAGGAGGTAGATTGAGCAATATTTGGTGTGTGTGAAGTTGATTACTTACTATATCCTCTGGCCATTACGAATTACACAGTGCTCGTCTCCTCCGTTGTATAATTGTTATTTTTAAATATTAGTGTTGCGTGTGCACAGTAAACCGTAAGAGAGAGAGAGAGAGAGAGAGAGAGAGAGAGAGAGAGAGAACACTTTATTGCACACCAAAATTGTGAAATTGACAGCCTCTGTGGTTGAGCGGGCTAAGCCTTTGCCGGCGTACCTCACTGCAACGCAGAGGTTCCGGGTTCGATTCCTGGTATAGTAAATTTCGGAAACGTATTTTCTCCGTTATTTACTATGGTCTGAGTGTTTGGGATCGGCCCCAGAGTAGTCCGTTGTATATTACCCATAACACAAGCGTAACTTGCTTAATTTGGGGATATACAATGTGTGTGTTTGTCTGTCGATTAATAATAATAATACATACATACATAACTTCACGCCAGTTCCCTTGCGGGGTAGGCACGAACAACAGAGTGCCATTCAGGCTTATTCTTACACACCTCACATGCCTCTTTGACATTTATAACTCTTGTCATGCAAGCTCGTCTGTTGTTAAGGCTCCTGACATCACCCTCCGCTAGTACACGATCAATGTGATCATGGAAGGTGTGTCGTGGCCTTCCACGACTTCTGCATCCATCCACTTTTACATTGTATATCTGTTTAGTCATTCTTTCCACATGCCCGAATAATAATAATAAAAAATAAAAAAATATACAAATACAAAAACAGACCATATTGACAATGTTTTCTAGGCAATACAATAGGCGGCCTTATCGCTTAAAGCGATCTCTTCCAGGCAACCTAAATGAAACGAATTTGGCAATCTGGCGATTAGGTGGTGCAGGAAAAAGGCAATACAATAGATACATAAATATTGAAACTAATTTAAGAAATAAATATACAAATCTATACTAATATTATAAAGAGGTAAAGTTTGTGAGGTTGTAGGGGGTAATCTCTGGATCTACTGAACCGATTTTAAAAATTCTTTTACTGTTGGAAAGCTACGTTAACAGGGAGTGTCATAGGCTATATAACATGACGCTATACACCACGGGAGCGGGACAGAGCGCGAGTGAAACCGCGCAGGGCCGCTAGTACATACATATATAGATAGTCATATATATATATATATATATATATACACATACACCGAAGTGCCCTTCAATTGCCTTAATCTTTCCAGTTTATCTGACGAGGATTATTTCCCCTCGAACACTTGGGCGTCCACGCCGAAGGTCGAATCTGCCCCACCGTCCCCTGTGCGCAAGCGCAAACAGAAATCGGCCAAGAACCTCACCTGCGAGATATGCAACAAGGTGGTCAAGTCCAAATCATATCTCAAGATACATCTCAGGACCCATACCGGGGAGAAGCCTTTCAAGTATGTATCATTTATTCGGTAATTCTTTGGTATATATCGACCGACATCTTCACCTGTCAGATAAACAAAGTGACGAAATCTACATAATAAAAGTACGTTTTAACGGTTTTAAGCGCAGTAATTTATTTGATTTTTATAATTCTGACGTTTCGCCCACTTTTCAGTAGCCGTGATCACGGAAGGAATACAGTAATTTCATAATCTGTTTTGATATATTCATTAATACTTTATTTCAGATGTGTTGTTTGCGAGAAAGGCTTTATAACGGCTACCAAAATGCATAGACACGTGTTGACGCAACACGCGAGCACAGACAGCGCTGGTGAGCTTCATATTTTTTAATAGATTCACAAAGCCTGCGGAAATAGCCACTTTTTGAAAATTATCAGTCAAATTAATCTACTATTATTAACAGTGAAATTATTTATATTTCTAAACATTTTTCTACATTGGAAATACTTTTTCACTGAGTTTTCTGAATTTGCTCACTGACAAAGTTTTTTTAGTAATACTATATATACCCAAATTAAGCCATTTCAGCATGTATGCTAGAAACAACATCAGGGTGGGTCCTAACAACACAGACCAGAGCAAATGTCGTTTTTAGTCTCTTATATAAAGTTAACCTAATGGGAAATCTCTTGCATCTCACCAAACCTGTGAAAACAATGTAGATTTTATATTAGAAAATGTTGCAGAGGGAGGTGTGAAACTCGAAGCCGCTTCCGACGAAGAAAATCAGGAGGGGAAAAAGGGGAAAAAGTAAGTAGGGCTAATTAGTCAATAAGAAACATCACTATCCATCAGCAAAGTTGCATATCTCATGAGAAAAGTCGATTCACCAAACTGCACTACTTGTGGTGATTTGGAAGATTTGTCACAATCGAGAAAGTCGTTATGCGGGGAACGGTCTTAAGCAGTTCAGTCATATTATGCGGGGAAACCGTCATAAGCGGTTCAGACATATGCGGGGAAACCGTCATAAGCGGTTCAGTCATATTATGCGGGGAAACCGTCATAATCGGTTCAATCATATGCGGGGAAACCATCATAAGCGGTTCAGTCATATTATGCGGGGAAACCGTCATAAGCGGTTCAATCATATGCGGGGAAACCATCATAAGCGGTTCAGTCATATTATGCGGGGAAACCGTCATAAGCGGTTCAGTCATATTATGCGGGGAAACCGTCATAAACGGTTCGGTCATATTATCCGGGGAAACCGTCATAAGCCGTTCAGTCATGTGCGAGAGAACCGTCATAAGCGGTTCAGTCATATTATGCGGGGAAACCGTCATAAACGGTTCAGTCATATTATGCGGGGAAACCGTCATAAACGGTTCAGTCATATTATGCGGGGAAACCGTCATAAACGGTTCAGTCATATTATGCGAGGAAACCGTCATAAGCGGTTCAGTCATATGCGGGAAAACCGTCATAAGCGGTTCAGTCACATTATGCGGAGAAACCGTCATAAGCCGTTCAGTCATATGCGGGGAAACCGTCATTAGCGGTTAAGTCATATTATGCGGGGAAACCGTCATAAGCGGTTCGGTCATATGCGGGGAAACCGTCATAAGCCGTTCGGTCATATGCGGGGAAACCGTCATAAGCTGTTCAGTCATATGCGGGGAAACCGTCATTAGCGGTTAAGTCATATTATGCGGGGAAACCGTCATAAGCTGTTCAGTCATATTATGCGGGGAAACCGTTATAAACGGGGAAGTCATGTTATATGCAGTGGCTTCCAACAACCGTGCACTTTTCCAAACGAGTTAGCGTCTTTAGCGATTTCGCTAATCATTGATGGGATTTTATTTTCTCTGTGTTTCAGGAAGAGATCGAAGAAGATAAAGTCGAAGTTCGCGCTGCCGAAGGTGAAAGAGAAGAAGAAGCATCAGAAGAGGCCGCACGCCTGCGAGTTTTGTCGGCTGAAGTGAGTATTATAAGCATTGTTAAGAGCCGGCTAATGGCCGGTTCTCGTACCTTACTATTCTTTCGCTCGCCTTACTATCGATTGATTGTGGCGTGATTGTATAACAAACGTAATAAATAATCGACAGACAAACACACATATTGTATTTTTTTTTTATTGCAGGAGATCAGCAGACAGGCAGACGGCCCACTTGATGGAAAGCGGTTACCATCGCCTATGGACATTTGCAACACCAAGGGTGCTACAAATGCGCTGCTGCTCTCTTAAGAGAGACTGGAACCTGGTCTGAACTCAAGGTTGTTATGGCGACATACTTTACACCAGGTGTATATCCTCAAATTAAGCAAGTTACGCTTGTGTTATGGGTAATATATAACGGGCTACTCTGGAGCTGATCCCCGACACCCAGACCGTAGTAAAAAACGGGGAAACTTTGTTTCCGAAATTTACCCATTCCAGGAGTTGAACCCGGAGGGGGTTGCAGTGAGATGAGCTCAATCACAGAGGCTGTCAAATTCGCCGTTGAATTCTGACATTAATTGCATGGTGTTTATGTCAAAGCCAAATGAACGGTCAGGAAGATATAGAAACCGGCCATACGCGGCGTTCGCTATCTCGCTCGGGCTTTACCACATTTGTTAACCGATTTTAAGAAAGGAGGAAATTCTCAATACGTCGTGTAATTTTTTTTTTTTTTTTACATTTACGTATATTCAAATAAGTTTTGTTTTTAAACCGATTTTGATAATAGATAGATAGATAACACTTTAATGTACACCATTACAGGAAACTTACGTACTAGTATTATTGTGATTGTGTACAGAGGGCGGTCTTATCGCTAAAAAGCAATGTACTAACTAATGCATTACTTTAGATTTTTTCGAGCGAGTAATGCACTAGTATATTTAAAAAAAATTATAAGCGACCTCTTAAAATTCAAATTTTGAACTATGAAACTTTCAGAAACTTATTATAAAGAATTAAATATTGTCTATAAAATTATAACACAATGAGAAATAATTGCAAACAAACGGTATTTGGCGATTTTTGAAATTATAAAAAATTTGGAGCGACCTCTTTTTTTTGAGCTGACCTTTGAAGGGAGTTCTTAAAACATCAAAAACTAACATATTTCACAAGCTTTTATTTAACTTGCAATGGATGTATCAGTTGGGGTGGAATGTTGCAAGTTAAACTTGACCAACTTCCCGGTTTCCGATTGAGCTGATCTGATGATGGAGTCGAAAGGTGGCCATAGGAACTCCTGTACTAAACAAGGTAGACCCGTCGTGTTTGGGCTCGTTTCACTTGTCTTGGCTAGCGCTCTGCTGCTACATGATATGCAGGATCTCAAAAGCTTGTATTTAAAAAGCTTTTTTACTCGAAACTCAAAAAAATACTCGGTTTTTTTGCGCCACCATACACATAAGTTATACTATATATATATATATATATATATATATATATATATATATATATATATATATATATATATATATATATATATATATATATATATATATATATATATATATATATATATATATATATAGTGACAAAATGAAACTATATAAACATAATAAATATATATAGCTATATGCAATATAATACTAATATTTTCTTAAGTTTTCGCGACTTGTATACATAATAAAACTACGTTTTAACGCGCTTGAAACCGTTAAAACGTAGTGCAATATAATAATAATTAATATAAAGGTAATTATTTTGTGTTGGATTCAGTACAATCTCAAACCATTTTGAAGCCTTACTAAAAATCCAACGCAAAAATAATTATCAAAATCGATTCACAAACCAAACAGTTATAGCTGAACAAACTTAAAAAAAAATACACGACGAGTGCAGAATCTCCTTATTTTTTTGAAGTCGGTTAATGTCAATTGCTAAGCTCTAAAACGGCACAGCTGATTCGCTTCTGAACATCACGAAAGTCATGTCTTCCACCATTCCAGATTCTTGCACCTGGAGACGCTGGAGATCCATAGGAAATCCCACGAGGGCGAACCGATACCTTACAACTGCTACTACTGCCTCGAGAGCATGGGCGACGCCGACGCCTTGAAGGAGCACGAGGCCACCCACGGGGGCCCGAAGCCGTTCCTGTGCACCCTCTGCGGGAGGGAGTACAAGAAGCGGGAAGCCATGGTGAGTCGATTGGATTTTCTTTTTATATTGACGTAACAATGAGTCAGGGTTCCGATGGCCCACTCTTCCCCCATGTCTACTTTGTCTACATGTCCCATCCTCCTATCCCCTCCATCTCGTTCCTCCTGTATGATCCCTTGATCCCACGACTTCTATTCTATGCCTCGTATATGCCCTCTATCCTTACCTACTATCGCATCTTCTGTCCCTTACCTCATATCCTATATCATCTATCTCTTACTTATTATCCCATGCTCTATCCCTTACCTCCTATCCTGTCTCCTCTATCCCATCCTTTATCCCGTACCTCCTATCCTATCTCCTCTATCCCTTCCTTGCTATATCATCCTTTATCCCGTACCTCCTATCCTATCTCCTCTATCCCTTCCTTGCTATCCCATCCTTTATCCCGTACCTCCTATCCTATCTCCTCTATCCCATCCTTTATCCCTTACCTCCTATCCTATCTCCTCTATCCCTTCCTTGCTATCCCGTACCTCCTATCCTATCTCCTCTATCCCTTACTTGCTATCCCATCCTTTATCCTGTACCTTCTATCCTATCTCCTCTATCCCTTACTTGCTATCCCATCCTTTATCCCGTACCTCCTATCCTATCTCCTCTCCCTTACTTTGCTATCCCATACTTTATTCCTTACCTCCTATCCTATCTCCCCTATCCCTTACTTGCTATCCTATCCTTTATCCCGTACCTCCTTTCCTATCTCCTCTATCCCTTACTTGCTATCCCATCCTTTATCCCGTAACTCCTATCCTATCGCCTCTATCCCTTACTTGCTATCCCATCCTTTATCCCAAACCTCCTATCCTATCTCGTCCATTCCTTCCTTGCTATCCCATCCTTTATCCCTTACCTCCTATCCTATCTTCTCTATCCCTTACTTGCTATCCCATCCTTTATCCCGTACCTCCTTTCCTATCTCCTCTATCCCTTCCTTGCTATCCCATCCTTTATCCCGTACCTCCTATCCTATCTCCTCCATCCCTTCCTTGCTATCCCATCCTCTATCCCGTACCTCCTATCCTATCTCCTCTATCCTTACCTACTATCCCATCCTCTATCCCTTACCTCCAATCCTATCTCCTCTATCCCTTCCTTGCTATTCCATCCTCTATCCCGTACCTCCTATCCTATCTCCTCTATCCTTACCTACTATCCCATCCTCTATCCCTTACCTCTCTGTTCCGTCCCCTCTATCCCATCTCCTCTCCTTGAGAACGGCACAAATGCTATTCTCCAATCGGATGAGATAAGGGATAGAGAGAAGGATCTCATCCCTCCTATCCCATCTCGTTTATCTCCTATATCCCCCTTCTACTTGCCCATCTGGATGGCTCCAACCTCTGATCTAGGGCATCACTGCTGCTGCTTCCACTACATGTCCATTGGCGACATACCTACTGCTTAGAATTATGATGAATCAATCAGAACCTTGGATTGCAGGTGTTCCACAGGAAGCACCATAAGCCCGACAAGGAGTTCGTGTGCGACATTTGCTCGAAGAGGTTCCCGTCGCAGTACAAGCTGCAGAGGCACATCGCCACCCACAACCTGTGCAAGTACATCGTGCGGTACGAGTGTCCCGTCTGCGCGCACATGTTCCACACCAAGTACCACATCCAGATGCACCTCACCACCCACCAGAAGGAGGGCCTGTGAGTGTCGTTGCTCATTACACTTTAGACGGCAGTAGAATCAATGTTGTGCGATGCTTCCATAGTCCGATTTAATTTCTTTAGTGCCTGTAAGATCGATAGCGAATGATGATCTGTGTGTCGTGCCTAAACCTCAACTCCTTTTGTCCTTTCAAACGATTCCCTTTCCATAAACTCGGCAAAAAAAAAGAAAGCCCTGAAGATGTCAAGAGATGGCGCCACCTGTATACGCAGACGACTGCTAAACATCAAAGCTGTCAACTAAAATTCTCTCTCTCTCTTTCTCAACCGGCATGTACAAGCGGTACAGGTTACATTGTAATAAATTTGTATGTTCGCAAACTATACCATCCCCCGTCTATCTGTAAACTACATAGATGACAAAACTTGACAAAACATGATAGATAACAAGGACCCAGTGGACCCAGTTGTCCCAGTGGACCCAGTTGTCCCAGTGGACCCAGTTGTCCCAGTGGACCCAGTTGTCCCAGTGGACCCAGTTGTCCAAGTGGAGCCAGTGGACCCAGTTGTCCTAGAGGAGCCAGTGGACCCAGTTGTCCAAGTGGAACCAGTGGACCCAGTTCTCCAAGTGGAGCCAGTGGACCCAGTTGTCCAAGTGGAGCCAGTGGACCCAGTTGTCCCAGTGGACCCAGTTGTCCAAGTGGAGCCAGTGGACCCAGTTGTCCAAGTGGAGCCAGTGGACCCAGTTGTCCAAGTGGAGCCAGTGGACCCAGTTGTCCAAGTGGAGCCAGTGGACCCAGTTGTCCAAGTGGAGCCAGTGGACCCAGTTGTCCAAGTGGAGCCAGTGGACCCAGTTGTCCAAGTGGAGCCAGTGGACCCAGTTGTCCCAGTGGACCCAGTTGTCCTAGTGGAGCCAGTGGACCCTGTAGTCCAAGTGGAGCCAGTGGACCCA
This sequence comes from Dendrolimus kikuchii, assembly GCA_019925095.2. NCBI lineage: Eukaryota > Metazoa > Arthropoda > Insecta > Lepidoptera > Lasiocampidae > Dendrolimus > Dendrolimus kikuchii. Next base: position 2,189,017 of record CM034415.1, on the reverse strand, counting down.
GTTGTCCAAGTGGAGCCAGTGGACCCAGTTGTCCAAGAGGACCCAGTGGACAAAATCACAAAACCTATCCTAGTTTCCAGGATAACCTTTACATAAATCTATCCAATTATTTGGGATAAAAAGTTGACTGATAATTACTTTTATTTTTTCCTTCCACCCATTTTAATATTATATAAAATTATTAGAGCTAGGCATGTTTGCTGAAGAGTTTCTTGCGTCGCTTCTTCTCTTCAAGCCATAACATGTTGCGAAGCGGTAGTAAATTAGATTAGGCTTCCATAGAGTAAATAATAACCATAAACAAAATTAAAATTAACAAGTTGACGGTAGGCTAAATAAAACTTTAACAATATTTGTTGACACTTGACATCTTTGTCTTCCGTGATCACGGCCATTGAAAAGTGGCCGAAACGTCGGAGAAACCAAAATCAAATAAAATTACCGCGCTTAAAACCGTTAAAACGTAGTTTTATTAAATATTTTATTGTTAAACTGTGTACATAAGGGTGGGATAAATAGAATGAAGAAGCAACAGCTGGCCCAATGAGAGCGTACAAATAACATTTGTTAACTACATGATTACAATTAATCATTATTTCATAGGTTAATTAATCATTCATTAATCTAAATAGGTTAATTAATAAAATTTATACAAGCATATTATTTTTACAGTTTTTTTTTTATAAAATATCAGTAATATTAAATTTAATTACTTGTAACATAGTTTTGAAACTCGATGAAACGAGAAAGCGACACTGAAATGAGATAAACAGACAAGTCTATAGGACTAAGCCTGCGAGAAAATGAGATACGTGTTTTACATTGTACATCACAGATTAAAGAGTCCAAAAGACTGATGATTAAACATAGGTCCAGTTTGGACCAAAATAAAAGTGATAATAATATTTTTTGACTAAAACAGTGAAAAATTGAAAGTGACACTCAAGAAGTTTATCTTGAACTATAATATTGTTACAAGTTGCAGGACTCGAATTAAAATACCGTTAGAATTACTGTAGAATTTATTAGAACTATATAAACACGTATAACACAGGTACAAATATAACTAAACACAATCAGTCCAAACGTAATGCGCGATTCAATAAAAGTCCGTCACTATACAGATTATCGAATGTACACACGTCTTGTCTCGCTAGTGGTTATCGCTTGACTGCTGATCTCTCCATTGGGCCATTGCTTTATACTGCACCGATACAATATGGCTGCCCGCCCGCGTAGATCGAATTTCTTAGAATCAGTTCGACACACCTGTCTAATGACTGCCATAAAAGATTACTATACCACAATAGGCTGTTTTTCTAATTACAAATTTTAAACACAAAGTAAACAAAAGAAGCACAAATGCGGGAAGGTAATCAATAAACTGCAGGTGTGAATCGGTCTTTGTCAGTTGTATCAATATGTTGACTGATGTAGGCTAAAGGAATTATTTATTTTTTTGAATAACCACCACTTTCTTCTACTGATTTATTCTATTTCTATATACATCTTATACTAATATATAAAGCTAGAGTTTGTTTGTTTGAACGCGCTAATCTCAGGAATTACTGGTCTGATTTGAAAAATTCCTTCAGTGTAAGATAGCCCATTTATCGAGGAAGGCTATAGGCTATATAACATCACGCTATGACCAATAGGAGCGGAGCACCAATGAAGAATGTTTCAAAATCGGGGGGATTTTTTTTTACTATTCCACGCGGGCAGAAGCTAGTATGTTCACATATTCTTCTGCATATATCATGTCGCGTATTGTTTAACAGCTTTAGTCTGTTGGTCTATATAAATATCTATTTTTGTAAAAATCCAGTAGAATAACGGAATGTAAGCTTTATGAACGACTACAATATTAAATTTTATTATTTGTGTTCAACAGAATTGTAGAAGAAAATCGCAACGAAATATTGGCTATGGTGCTTCAAAACGTCAGAAAAATACCAACGCAACCGGGATCGACCAGTCTGACCACGATAATACCGTCGGACGAGCGAAGCCGCGTGTGCAACATATGCGGCGAGATGTTCACACACTTCTACTTCCTGGAGGAGCATCTGAAAACGCACGGGTCGAAATTCGCCCTAGAGGACCTGACCAAGAGCGAAGAGAAGAAATACATATGTCAAGTATGTAATAAAGGTTTCAAACTACATTATTACCTGAAATTACATTCGTTTACACACACGAAGGAGAAGCCTTATATTTGTCAGCAGTGTGGGAAAGGCTTTATAACGAAAGGTAAGTTGAAGCGTCATCTAGAAGTACATACGGGTCTAAAGAAGTATCAGTGTCATGTATGTTACAAGTTCTTTACGAGGCCCAGTTATTTGCGTATCCATGTGCGGACTATACATGGGACTCAGGATTATAATTTCAGGACGGATAAGCCATGGGAAGGGGCCATGGTTGATCAAGATGGTATTTAGTAGGCTAAATAATGTGGCAAAGGCTTAATTACAAGATATCTAGAAGTACATGCGGGTCTAAAAATGTATCAATATCATGTAAAGTTCTATACAAGGCAAGTTAGTTGTAAATCCGTGTGCAGACTCATGGGCCTCAGGATTATAATTTCAGGACGGATAGGCTATGGGAAAGAGGGTTGAGTGATCACTTTGTAACGAGAATTCATCTAGAAGTACATGCGGGTCTAAGAATGTATCAATATCATGTAAAGTTCTTTTCAAGGCAAGTTAGTTGCAAATCCGTGTGCGTACTCATGGGCCTCAAGATTATAATTTCAGGACGGATAGGCCATGGGAAAGAGGGTTGAGTGATCACTTTGTAACGAGAATTCATCTAGAAGTACATGCGGGTCTAAAATGTATCAATATCATGTAAAGTTCTTTTCAAGGCAAGTTAGTTGCAAATCCGTGTGCGTACTCATGGGCCTCAAGATTATAATTTCAGGACGGATAGGCCATGGGAAAGAGGGTTGAGTGATCACTTTGTAACGAGAATTCATCTAGAAGTACATGCGGGTCTAAAATGTATCAATATCATGTAAAGTTCTTTTCAAGGCAAGTTAGTTGCGAATCCGTGTGCGGACTCATGGGACTCAGGATTATAATTTCAGGACAGATAGGCCATGGGAAAGAGGGTTGAGTGATCACTTTGTAACGAGAATTCATCTAGAAGTACATGCGGGTCTAAAATGTATCAATATCATGTAAAGTTCTTTTCAAGGCAAGTTAGTTGTAAATCCGTGTGCGGACTCATGGGCCTCAGGATTATAATTTCAGGACGGATAGGCCATGGGAAAGGGGGTTGAGTGATCACTTTGTAACGAGAATTCATCTAGAAGTACATGCGGGTCTAAGAATGTATCAATATCATGTAAAGTTCTTTACAAGGCAAGTTAGTTGCGAATCCGTGTGTGGTCTCATGGGACTCAGGATTATAATTTCAGGACGGATAGGCCATGGGAAAGGGGGTTGAGTGATCACTTTGTAACAAGAATTCATCTAGAAGTACATGCGGGTCTAAAAATGTATCAATATCATGTAAAGTTCTTTTCAAGGCAAGTTAGTTGCAAATCCGTGTGCGGACTCATGGGCCTCAAGATTATAATTTCAGACGGATAGGCCATCGGAAAGGGGGTTGAGTGATCACTTTGTAACGAGAATTCATCTAGAAGTACATGCGGGTCTAAAAATGTATCAATATCATGTAAAGTTCTTTACAAGGCAAGTTAGTTGCGAATCCATGTGCGGACTCATGGGACTCAGGATTATAATTTCAAGACGGATAAGCCATGGAAAAAGGGGTTGAGTGATCACTTTATAACGAAAGTTCATCTAGGAGTGCATACGGAGCTAAAAAGTATTAATGTCATGTATAAGTTCTTTGCAAGACCGAGGTATTTGCGTACCTATGTGCGGACTATACATGGGACTTAGGATGGATAAGCCATGGGAAGGTGGTTTCGGTGATCACGGTGGTGTTTAGTAGGTTAAGGTAATATGGCAAAGGCTTCTAACGAAAGTTCACCTAAAAGTACATGCGGGTCTAAAAAAGTACGAATGTCATGTATAAGTTCTTTACAAGGCGTAATGCACAAGTCGCGCGAACCCATATTTAAACAAAAGGGAAGTTGACATAGATGAAAAATCCTAAAAATGACAATCGCTTAGTACAAAAATGTCATTCTAAATAAGCTTCTAAATCTTATCCTCTTAGAGGGCGCCACAAGTGTCCTTTTGCATTTTGATGTAGCAAAACAGTATTACACTTTCAACCGACATTATACATTATATTTTTATGTGTAATTATTCAGAAGATTAAATACAAATTAACTTAATAAGACTATAATTTTTTATATTGCCTTTTATATTGAGAAACAGACGGCCCACTCGATAGAAAGTGGTTACTGTCGCCTAAGGACGTCTGCAACACCAGGGGCGATGCCAACACGTTGCTAGCCTCTAGGATAGAATAGAGGACATCATCATCATCGTCAGCCATTCGCAGTCCACTGCTGGACGTAGACCTTCCCAAGTCGGCGCCACTCAGCCCCGTCCTCTGACTTCCTCATGCAACGCCTACCGGCGACCTTGCGGAGGTCGTCACTCCAGGACTCATCTGCTCCACCGGCCATCGGTCCTGCGGCAGACGTCACCGGCCCACTGCCACTTCAACTTGCTAATTTTGCGAAAATATGTCGCTTACCTTGGTTCTCTTACGGATATCCTCATTTCTAATTTTATCCATAAGAGAAACACCCAAAATGGCTCGCTCCATAGCCCGTTGAGCGACTTGGAACTTGTGGACCAATCCTGCAGTCAGTGTCCATGTCTCGGCCGTAGGTCAGGACGGGGAGGACGCACTGCTCAAAGACTTTTGTCTTCAATGTAGTAGGATAAATAGAATAGAAGGGATTGGATGGTGGAAGGTGAAAGTGTGCCAGCAGAGCTCTTATTCATTATACGGAACACATTCTGTGTTCGTGTGGTAACACACCGGCCCTAAGAGCAATAATGAGGGTAGTCCAAGGTAATCCAGCTTGGCTGCAACACCTCAGGAAATTACTGAGATGTTTTAAATAACAAAATGTCGGTTAGAGTTTAGTAATGTGTTATTATAAAAAAACAACGCAAAAGATCAAAGCTTTGTGGCGCCATCTTCAAAAGAAAGATCAAGAACCTTGTTCAGAATTATATTTTGTATTAGGCGATTATAATTCATCGTATTCTGTGGCACTGAGTACTATTTGACTCAATTAATACCACTGGACCGACTTCTGCGTATTAATGACAAGTACACTTCGTAAGTAGCTTAGGCGTAAGTAACTTTTTTGTTTACTTTCTCACTATCAGCGCTAAAATCGCGTCGCTCAGACAGGCACATTTGGTACGAGCAAAATATAATTGCGCCTTTGAAGTTCGTACGCGTCATTTCACAAATGTAAAGTTCACCAACGGGTTGATAGGGAGAGTGTTGTCCTGCTCTGCCACTATTAAGACTCGAATGCCATCTCCTTTGCACATCAAACATAGGTGCAATAAACGGTATCATTAGACTGGACCTGCGCAAAATCACGGAACTGACCGCACTCCAAGCGCATTTAAGCTTTGCGCGTACTGTAGTAATAATAGAAATCAATGGACGACAAACTTAATAGCAATTTTAAATTGCATATACAGGTTGTCCCAAAGCTATGCCACATGGAGAAGTAATTTACATATTGTAGATAAATTAATTTTGCTCAATGGAAACATTTTTTCATTTTTAAAAGTAAGAAAAACTTTTAATTTTTTTTAATAGCTTGCCTGATCTGGCTTTCGAATCGTCTTAATGTCAGTTTGTCAGGTTTTATTTGTATTTTTATTTGCTTCGTTTTCTTTGATTGAAGATAAATAAATAGATTCAGGGTGTGATCATTTTTTGAATAAATTGTAATAATTTCACAATGTTCCTTTAATTTGAGATACTAACTCCCTTAGATGGAATTAATCCACATGACTAATCCTTTCTATCTGTAGCATAATTTTTTTTTGAGTATTGGTCGGTTCGATTCCCAGATGAGGCAAGCAACTTTTTTTAAATCTTTGAATTCAGTTTTACTTGCTTTTAAAAATAAAAGGATGTTTCCATTAAGCGTCATATCCTATCTACAATATTAAAAGCACTTCTCCATGTAGCTTAGCTTTGGGACACCCAATATGCCGTATGCTAGTATTGTAAATATTGTACAGAATAGTTAATATAGAAAATAAATAAATAATAGGTATAAGGGTTTTAGGATTATTTAGTTGCTAATTTGTTATAGTGTTCCAATTCACGCGATGCTACGCGAAGCGATACATATGCGATGTTTTGGCACATATTGTTAAACTCATTTATTCACAACAGTGTTGTTACTAAGCAAATTATGCTTGCGTTATGTTATAACGAACAAGTTTAAGACCGATTTCACATGTGTTGGTGTTAATAGTCTTTCGGTAACAAATAAACAAAATATCTGTTTAAAATTATTACTTAAAAACTGGTATCCCTTAAGTATTTGTACTGGCAACATCGTTTATTACTCTCTCTCATTCCATGCTCTCTGTGTATAGAATGGTGCTTTGTGATTGTGTTTTTGTAAACTATAATAAATCAAGACTATCGTACATATTTTTGCTCTAAACCCTTAAGGTTATGGGCCCAGGATATTGTGTATTACATACATACAAACATAACTTCACGCTAGTTCTCTTGCGGGGTAGGCACGAACAACAGAGTGCCATTTAGGCTTATTCTTACACACCTCACTTGCCTCTTTGACATTCATAACTCTTGTCATGCAAGCTCGTCTGTTCTTAAGGCTCCTGACATCACCTTCTGCTAGTACACGATCAATTTGATCATGGAAGGTGTGTCGTGGCCTTCCACAACTTCTGCATCCATCCACTTTTGCATTGTATATCTGTTTAGTCATTCTTTCATCATGCATTCTATTTCTTCATTGTGTATTACGAAAATGATAATAACATATCCAGAACATAGGAATGTTCCTTCACGAAAATTACTATGTGAATCGAACACGGTATGACCTGCGTTAATAATATACGATAATGTATCGCTTCACATATCCATCGCCCATGTTACGTATTGGAACAAATACTAATTATTGTTAAGTTTCATTTGATTGTTAACTAATAGTTGTTTATAATGAGGTTCTTTTTATAAATTAAGACTCTTCTTTTAAATTAAGTTTATTTTTTTAAATAAAGGTTATTATTTTTATTTAAGATTATTTTTTAAATAAAGGATATTATTTTTATTTTAAATTAGGGCTATTTTTTTTTAAATGACCGTATACTAACGCCATTTGTCTTAAAAGGGTTGGGCTTTAATACTATGTGATTAAATCAAACTATTAAGGAAAGGTAAAAATAGCACTGCGAGAGATATTTTATTAACAGATTAAATTCATCATCACATTTCGACGAGAAAATTTTATTGTGACAAAAGTCAAATTTCAATTGTTGGTTGGTGTTGCCAACACTATGTTTTAAATTACATTCTTCTAGAAATATTATCGTGGCTCTCTCGATTATCTGCTAGTATACTTCATTTCTGTCTTTCAGTAGTAGTAGTAGAATTCGCCACAAGGGCAGGCAAAGGAATCATTAGTCCATACAGCCAATTCTACTGTATAAGTCTTTGTATAGTACAGTTGTATTGTAGGCTACAACTGACGCCATCCAACGGAGTTCTTGTGAAAACTCGAAAGGCCACATTTGACTATACAGTTCACATTTCTCACAAAAACACATAAATACTACTCAAAAACTATCAATATCCTACAACTATTGTTCATTTTAGAGTGATTTTATACATTTTTAGAAATAAAACTGCACAGCACAACGTCACCTTTCGGTTCCCGCCAAAACTCCTTTCTGTCTTTCAATTTTGACAGTTAGTGATATTATCAACTTTAAAAAATAAACGTAGGCTACGTTCCATTAGGAACTCGCAACAACCACGTTCACGACCGCGATTTTTCCCGTTCCACTCACTTGCTTGCCGGCGTTATAATCGTAAACCCAAGTGGAACGGTTATTGGACCCACGTCGTTGATATGGGTCGTTTTGAGCGCTGTGTGATCGAAAATGATGACGTCATTAGAGACGTTTTCGCCACGGCCGTGATCGCCTTGTGGAACGGCTAACGGAGCATTTTGGGCGTTGTCAGCTACTAATGGAACGCGCTGAGAAATTAATTGTTAAAAAATTAATGCGCTTAATTGTTAAAAAAGGTTTCATTTGTTATTTTTTATATGCTTATCTGTATTCAAGTGTTTCTTAGATTATGGAGTATTTTCAAGGACAAATTTGTGTTTGTGTAAAATATCGTTGTTTATAAATAACTAACAGAAATACGAATAACAAAATTTGGTTTATTATTATTATTTAGGTTTATGGCTTGGCAGCTTTAAGCCAGGTCTTAGTTTACAATATAGTTTCTTCATTTTCTTAAGCCTATGTGTAGCACAGCTGAAGAGTTCTTGTGACAACTCGAAAGGCCACATTTGACTTTACAGTTCACATTTCTCACAAAACACATAATTACTACTCAAAAACTATCAATATCCTACAACTCTTTGCCAGGTGGTAGGGCATTTGTCCGACTGGATGGCTACCACCCCTGGTCTAAAGTATGTCGCCATAACAACCTCGAGTTGTGTTCCGACATTAGTGACCAGGTTCCAGTTTCCCTTAAGAGAGCAGCAGCGCATTTGTAGCAACTTTGCTGTTGCAAATGTCCATAGGCGATGGTAACCGTTTTCCATCAAGTGGGTCGTCTGCCTGTCTGCTGATCTCCTGCAATAAAATAAAAAAAAAAAAACTTGCTCATTTTAGAGTAAATTTACACATTTTTAGAAAATAAAACTGCACATCTCCTTTCAGTTCCCGCCAAAAACTTCAACAAAATTTGGATCTTTATACAATAAATAGTGATGTTACTGACATTTACTTTGACTCCAAAAGTTCATTTTATAAAAAGATTCGTTTAGTCCAAAAATACACTAATTTGACATAGACAGATGGACAGACTAATTTCAATAATTTACATATTTTTTTTTGTTATTTTTATTATTAGAATTTAATTATATAACAGTGAAGAAATTAAATTGGAAGTTGTTTTCACCTATAATTAGTTTTTACATCGCATTGTAAGCCCTAGTCAAAGTCTATTGACTGATCAAAAGTAAAGAACTGTTGGTGAACCTTAATAAATAAATTTAAAAAAAAAACGAGAAGCAGTTAAAAAGTTACTTATGAGAGCTTTGTTAACAATTAATATAGTTTTATTTTTTTGTTGGCAAGAAATATGTTCATACATTTTAATACTTTTGTTTTTGCCGCATTCAGCTGTATTTCACAGCGCCAAATCTGTAGCTAGCCCGTATACACGACACCACCACCACTCGACCAAACTGTGTAGACTGGACTAGATTTTCGCTGTCATGTCACCGGTAGGATGGCGGTGTAGGCGGGCGGAGAGCGTTCGCATATAAACATAATAGCAGCGCGGTAGCGGTGCCGTATACGCGAGATGTAAAGCACTCGATGTATTCAAGTACAACCCTTTTAAGACAGACGGCGTGTGTTCTTAAACGGCACGGGTTTTCCTATTATTATTTTTTAAATTAACTTGTGAATGGGTGATAGTGTTATTGGCTTATATTAAATCATCGATCTTTTTTTTTTCAAATAAATGAAGTTAATGAATTATATTTAATTTTTGACTGGGTTTTGGAGTTGTTATTATTAATTTAATACATAATACCATTTTATAACATCCTGTTGTTAGGCTCGGACCTCCCAATACCGAAAGATTACTGAGCGTCTATATTTTTATAAGCGTTACCTGAATGTCTAGGTGTTGGTGCGGGAGTGACACACACCGAAAGTGTCAGGTAACGCTTATGGATACAGACGATCGGTAATGTTTCGATGCCGCATGTACCGATCATAACGATTCCGCATCGCCGCTGCACCAACAAATCGGAGAGCGGCTTAATGGTTTATGCTTTGTATCACAGTAAATGCCGTACGTTGGGGGTCGAGTGTGAAATAAAACCTCATTAAGTTATACATTGTAAGAAAGTAATATCTGGGTTGTCTATAATTTTAGTTTTGTGGTAATGTAAAATATTCTACGTTTTTAAGAAATGTTGAATTTTTATTGTAAAAAGGAATAAAATGAATTTTTAATAAGGTTTGTTTTTTTATTTAAATCGCCCACAATCAACTTTTAACCCGAATCAACACTTAGGATAAGTTTTATCTCGATCTAGTTGTAAGCACCTTGCTTTATGCGGATGATGCCGTGCTTTTAGCCGAATCGCCATCAGAACTGCAAACACTAGTCACAATGATGAAAGATGACTGTCAGGCGAGAGGCTTACATTTGAATGCGAAGAAAACAAAGGTTATGGTGTTTGAAAGAGAAGAAACCAGAACGAATGCAAGGATAATGGTCGATGATGTTATGCTGGAGCAAGTAATGAGTTTGTATATCTTGGATGTGCTTTTAAATGGAAGGTACACCGCTGATATAGAAAGAAGAGTGAATTTGGGGAATAGTTTGAATGGAGCGTTAGGTAAACTTCTAGAAGAACCTGCCAGAAGGCCCAGCTCGCGGTGCTGGTACCTACGCTCGCGTATGGAAGCGAGAGTTGGGTATGGAAGAAAGAGCATGAAAGCGCGGTCGAGATATGCGCAAAATCTGCGGAGTGACGCTCGCGGACCGCGTTCGTAATACCGAAGTAAGAAAGAGAGTTGGTCTGAAAGAGAGTGTCGGGGTGAAGGTAAGGTAAGGAATGCTCCAGTGGTTCGGGCATGTGGAAAGAATGCATGATGAAAGAATGACTAAACAGATATACAATGCAAAAGTGGATGGATGCAGAAGTCATGGAAGGCCACGACACACCTTCCATGATCAAATTGATCGTGTACTAGCAGGTGATGTCAGGAGCCTTAAGAACAGACGAGCGTGCATGACAAGAGTTATGAATGTCAAAGAGGCAAGTGAGGTGTGTAAGAATAAGCCTAAATGGCACTCTGTTGTTCGTGCCTACCCCGCAAGGGAACTGGCGTGAAGCTTGGAATAATAGATGGCGCTGCAATTGCAATGTAGACAACCATCGTAATTCAATAACAAATACGTTTGTCAGGTTGCCCACGCGTCTTTCATTACGTATTAGGTACTTCTAATCAGGTTGGCTGCGACTTTTCTTTGTTTCGCTGTGCAGTTGTCTACACTGTATTGAATTAGTTTCTTTGTAATTGTAGTAAATTGAACAAGATACTAAAGTATTGGTTTATATAATAACTACCTGATGCACGCGATTTCGTCCGCGTGGTGCGGTTTTTTAACTACCCCACGGGAACTCTTTAATTTTTCGGGATCAAAAGTATCCTATATGTTGACCAGGGATATAAGCTACCACCATAAAAAAAATCATTTAAATCGGTCCAGTCGTTTCGGAGATTAGCCGGTACAAATAGACACACAGACAAACAGAAACAAAATTTGAAAAAATCTAAATAAGAATATAATAAGTAAGAAGTGAAATAGAACTACTATTTCACTTCTTACATCCCCCCGACTCGGTTTTTAGCAAATTTTTTTTTCATTGTACAGAAATTCGACCTCTACAATTTTATTATATGTATAGATAACAGCCCATGAACTTCCCACTGCTGGGCTAGTGCCTTCCACTTTACGGGAACGGACAGTATACCCGCCTCGCTTGCCCAAGGCGGCTTGGCAGCTTTAACACATCGGTTATCTCGATGTGCAGATTGCATCACGATGTTTTCCTTCACCGTTGTTAGCAAGTGGTGCATGCGTTCCAGCCAGGATCGAACCCGCGCCCTTTGAGTTTGGGACGCGTGCGCTAACAATTACGCTACCACGACTGTTTGGTTTTGAAGGTTTATATATATAATGGAAATTTTTTCATAAAATGAAAACTACCGGGCTAAACTGTGTCAAATTTTTAGGGGACCAAATTGAAGCTATTCCGCGTCAAACAAAAAAAGAATCACGTAAATCGGATCATAAATCTCGGATAAATCGGTGAACATACATAAAAATTTTATCCGTGCAGGAACGGAGAAAGAATACAATTTCCTGCGTTGGGGCGGCCTGTCGTAAGAGGCGACTAAACAACCCACAGCCAGGTGGTAGGGCATTTGCCCGACTGGATGGCTACCACCCCTGGTCTAGAGCATGCCGCCATAACAACTTTGAGTTGTGTTCCGGCTTTAGTGACCAGGTTCCAGACTCACTTAAGAGAGCAGCAGCGCATTTGTAGCACCTTTGGTGTTGCAAATGTCCATAGGCGATGGTAACCGCTTTCCATCCAGTGGGCCGTCTGCCTATCTGCTGAACTCCTGCAATAAATAAAAAAAAGGATCCCGACGAATTGAGAACCTCCTCCTTTTTTTGAAGTCGGTTAAAAACAAATTATTTTTTTATGTATATATCATGGAGCTGTCCAACCAAGGATTTTAACGCGGCGTAGCCTCGGAGAAACCTAGTGTAGAATAAAACACGTAATTATTCCAAAAAAATTTAATTCGTTTATTAAAAATAAAATTTACAGAAATATTAAACATAAGTAACCAAAATACTAGACATTTCTACAAAGAAAATGAGTGGTGCATTAAGTTTCGTTACATAACGAAAACTGTTATAATAAGTCAAAAATTTAATTTGTCAAACTGCTTTCTGGTTTGTTGGCGCAGCAACGGTGCAGAATCGGTACACGCGGTACGGAATGCATATTTTTCTGTGAGCCTATCCCGATTCACTAGGTATGTGCCGCTGTCGCACCCACGCTTAGCCAATCAGGGAACGCTCATAGAAATATAGGCAGTCTAAAGCTTTCGGTACATATCGAGCCTCTCAATACCGCACCACTACTGCACCGACAAATCACAAAGCAGCCTTAAGAGAGAATTAAAATAAAACCTTTTCTAAATTGGCAGTTTTTTTTTTATTAAGAATTGTCCAAACATGTTTTTATTTTTAACGTATATTTATTATCTTTAGCAATTTTAATTTAATTTTTTCATTAGGATGATTTCCACCAGACGGCTCGCAAGGCAACGGATCGGAAAGGACGATTTGGTGTAAATCATCCTTTCATGTGACAGTGGATTTTCACACGTACAGTTAACTCTGTCAAAAGTTAACGTTTACTACTAATAATTACTTCCAACTAAACGAAGCTTTCGAATATAAATTTCACTATTATATAAAAATAAATGTAATACATTTAAAAATTGTGTAACGATTTCGAGAGGTTTGGCCTATTCGCAGATTTCTCAAAACAGTGGAAATTGTACACATATCACTCGACCGTGACGTAATTTGATATAAAAATCATCACCGACCCGAATATCATCACAAACAATTCACACATCCAAAAATTAAAATCGAACATGTCGTTTTATTAATTAAATCTTACATAATTAATATTCTTTTTTAAATATAATAATAAATAAACTCGTGGTATTTACACGTGGAAATGAATCTTTACTTTTTTCATTCTGTGAATATTAGTAACATAATAAAATAACCGTTTAGTGAATTTAAAACAATATCATTCAACGATAATGCGATTGTAAATTGTAAAAAGTAACGAAAATACAATTGTAAAGAACGAAAACACAATTGTAAAGAACGAAAATACAATTGTAAGTTACGGAATTACAATTGTAAAGAACGAAAATACAATTGTAAAGAACGAAAATACAATTGTAAGTTACGGAATTACAATTGTAATTAACGAAAATATAATTGTAAAGAACGAAAATACAATTGTAAAGAACGAAAATACAATTGTAAAGAACGAAAATACAATTGTAAAGAACGAAAATACAATTGTAAGTAACGAAAGTACAATTGTAAAGAACGAAAATACAATTGTAAAGAACGAAAGTACAATTGTAAATAACGAAAGTACAATTGTAAAGAACGAAAATACAATTGTAAAGAACGAAAATACAATTGTAAAGAACGAAAATACAATTGTAAAGAACGAAAATACAATTGTAAAGAACGAAAATACAATTGGAAGTTACGGAATTACAATTGTAAGTAACGAAAATACAATTGTAAAGAACGAAAATACAATTGTAAAGAACGAAAATACAATTGTAAAGAACGAAAATACAATTGTAAAGAACGAAAATACAATTGTAAAGAACGAAAATACAATTGCAAGTTACGGAATTACAATTGTAAGTAACGAAAGTACAATTGTAAATAACGAAAGTACAATTGTGACTACAAAAATGACAATGACTTCTTTTTCGTTACAAAATGTAAATAAAAAAAGAAAATGCCGTAAGTAAATTGTTTTTCTTAAGGAATTACTGTAACTAAATTATTTTCTTGTGTGCTTTCATTTTACAATCTTGAACACAAAATGACAATAACTTCTTCTTCGTTACAAGGTGTAACTAAAAAAAAGGAAATGCTGTAACTGAATTGTTTTTCTTAAGGAATTAGTAACTAAATTCTTTTCGTGTGCTTTCATTTTACAATCTTGAATACAAAATGACAATAACTTCTTTTTTCGATACAATTGTAATTAAAAGTAACTAAATTGTTTTTTGTTTTCATTTTACAATCGTAACTATAAAATTACAAAAACTTCTTTTTTGCGTTACAGTTGTAACTAATAATACAATTACTGTAACTGAACTGTTTTTTTTTGTTTTCATTTTACAATCGTGACTACAAAATTACAAAAACTTCTTTTTTGCGTTACAGTTGTAACTAATAATACAATTACTGTAACTGAACTGTTTTTTTTTTTGTTTTCATTTTACAATCGTGACTACAAAATTACAAAAACTTCTTTTTTGCGTTACAGTTGTACAGTTGTAACAATCGTGACTACAAAATTACAAAAACTTCTTTTTTGCGTTACAGTTTTAACTAATAACACAATTACTGTAACTGAATTGTTTTTTGTTTTAATTTTACAATCGTGACTATAAAATTACAATTATTTATTTTTTCGTTACAGTTATAACTAATAATACAATTACTGTAACTAAATTGTTTTTTTTTGTTTTCATTTTACAATCATGACTACAAAATTACAAAAACTTCTTTTTTGCGTTACAGTTGTAACTAATAATACAATTACTGTAACTGAACTGTTTTTTTTTTGTTTTCATTTTACAATCGTGACTACAAAATTACAAAAACTTCTTTTTTGCGTTAAAGTTGTAACTAAATAACACAATTACTGTAACTGAATTGTTTTTTTTTGTTATTTTCATTTTACAATCGTGACTACAAAATTACAAAAACTTCTTTTTTGCGTTACAGTTGTAACTAAATAACACAATTACTGTAACTGAATTGTTTTTTTTGTTGTTTTCATTTTACAATCGTGACTACAAAATTACAACAACTTCTTTTTTGCGTTACAGTTGTAACTAATAATAGAATTACTGTAACTGAATTGTCTTTTTTTAAAATTTTACAATCGTGACTATAAAATTACAATAACTTATTTTTTCCTTACACGGTGAACTAAAAAAGGAATTGTTGTAAC
Organism: Dendrolimus kikuchii; assembly: GCA_019925095.2. Classification (NCBI taxonomy): domain Eukaryota; kingdom Metazoa; phylum Arthropoda; class Insecta; order Lepidoptera; family Lasiocampidae; genus Dendrolimus; species Dendrolimus kikuchii. The sequence goes on along the minus strand of CM034415.1, from coordinate 2,173,425 downwards.
CAAAATGTTTTGTTGTGTTTTCATTTTAGAATATTTTAAACTTGTGCATTTTTAACAACACATGCACCATATGACAATCTAAATTGGTGCCGAGAAATATATTGAGCAATAGTTTGTTTTCTTTGAAAATTGGTATTAATGAATGACAATATAGCTGCGTAATTTATAAACCCAGCAACTGACATAGTTTTTTAAATGTATGTCTGTACATTTATTGACTTGCCAGGTTTTGGGCGATGTATTGCGCCAGTCAAAAAATGTGTAAACCAAATCATTATATACCTGAATTTGGATATACAATTTTAAGCTCAATATATAAAATATATACAAAAATTACATCATTTGGCAAAAAAAAAGTTTAAATATTAGAGATTTTCGATTCATTCGATTGTGCTGATGTAATGACAAACGGACAAAAGTCTGTGCGGAGTGTTACTATATATATATAGCTCGCAAATGTCACCTCGCAAAGCGCGTTTGCAGTATTTATAATATAATGTTAAAATATTGTATAAAATATTTTTAACAATTGTATACGGTCTATTGAGACGTTATTGAATTGCGGACAGTATTTTCAAATTGATCAGATTGATGACATTTTTGGTGGCACTCTTAGACGATCAAACCAGATCTGGCAATAATAAATGATGGTAACGCAAAACATCCAAAAGCAAGATGTGCAATTAGTAAAAAATATCATTATTCAAGCTTAAAGATGTCAAAAACTTCGTAAACTAGTTTTAGTATATGAGATGACGGTCAAGTAAAATGTAATGAAGTAACCCGTGGCACATCGTTATTATTAATGTGAGAACTTAGGGAGTATTTTCTCCCTGGAGGAACGGAGAAGGAATACAAATTCCTGCGGACAGGCGATCTGTCGTAAGAGGCGACAAGAGAACCCACATCCAGGTGGAAGGGTATATGCTCGTCGGGAAGGCTACCACCCCTGGTCTAGAGTAACAGCCATTATAACAGCCTTGGGTTGTGCATTAGTAGCCAGTTTCCAGTCTCCCTTTAGGGAGCGGCAACGTAGGCGATGATAACCGCTTGGGGCCGTGGGCCGTTTGCCTAAATAAAAAACAAAAACACGGCTGCCCGCGTTTTATAGAAAATATGATTTTATATTTCAAAAATTACTATAAAATACTGTTAGTTTTTTGTGTATGAAAATAGCATCAATTCACCATCAATACAAAACTGATTAATAGTTCAAAGTAATCAAAATGCCATCAAGACGATGTCAGTCCGAGAACACTGCCCGCAAACAAATAAGTCTTTAACTATTGTACATTGTGGAGGATAAAGGGGGTAATGGGATCGGTGTATAATATGTAGTATAATAAATATATCTCTTTGTGACTATTGCTATGTGTGTGGCACGCCACGCGAGGGTAACGAGCTTCAGTCTTTGTTCAGTCTTGTGTGCTTTGTTCTTATGGGCGATTGATCGTATATTGACGGTGTAGATTTTTCTTCTTTGAATTTGGAACACTGTAAATTTGACAGACGCAAGTTTGTTGCCTGCGTTATTGGTAACATTCAACAGACAACTCCGAGGTTGGTTCCTGATCATAATAAATACCGGAAAGGCATATGCATATACAAGACTTCTGGAATGTAGTAAGTAGACCAATGGTCAGAAGACTAAACAAAATAGATGCAGAGGCTTAGACATAATTATGATGCGGTACTCAATTTTTTTAACATACTTAAAAATCTTTTTACTGCAGTAAAGCAGTCACGCGTCTTCTTCTTACAATTGCTTCAAATTAACACAAAAATATGCTTGTAATTTATATACAGTATTCAGTCTAGTGCTTATAACATGCATAAAAATCAGCCCTAGACAAAGCACATGAAACTAAGTGTATCTCTCCAGACAGACTCTGTCCGCTTCTTGGTGCGCATATGCGCTGTTCCGGGCCCGCGCGGGCGGACGCTGCGCGCGGGTACTGTGCTATCGGGCTTATCAACTAACTTATTAACTAACAGTTCTGCATAATGTTGTTTCTAACGATTTTTTTCACTGCTGGGTTCAGAAACAGTGAGATAGTTTGTGTAGCTATCGCGAACACTAACATTCCCAACAAGATGACAACTAGTAGGTCTGGACCCACAGGACCCACCCCTTCCACTGTGATAAACATCAGGTGAATCCAATCCAATGATAAAGTTCATCAGTGTCATAAATTTTTTTTTCAAGGATTTGTAGTGTCATTACAAAACGTCTAATACCCACCAAACATAATTTATAAAATCATGACATTCATATTAACGAAAACCTGCTTTATATTTTGAATGAATCGATGCTTTTAGTCATCAGAAAGATGAAATGATGATGTTAAAGGATGGAAGTCATTTAATAAGAGTAATATATTCCTCCCCACTGTTAGATATATGTATCTTTGTTTAGAATAGTGACTTTTCCTCAATGAATGTATGCTCGCTGTAGAAATCTTATTTTATATAATCAAAAATACTCGTCAGAGACAACATTATACATAGACATGTATCATTCCATGAGCAGTAGACTCAATATCTTACCAAACTAGCTTGACAAATCATAAAGAATGTGCAATAGAACAATGTATTAAGAAAAAATCAAATATTGATCTCAGGTTGAACATTTAAAGATGCCTCAAAGGAATTATATAATTTTAGAAATCAAATATGTATTTCTCTTTAACAATTATATCCTCAAAAGGAAAATTTGACATATTGATGTTGAACTGACTGTTTAAACATTTTTTGCATGGAATGGATTAAAATTTTAGAAATTAAATACACTTTTGTCTTTTCAAGTATATTGAAGCCACAGCTCATAGATTGTGGAATTCAGTGCATAATTGTAAAAAAAACAATACGGTCAACACTTATCAGCTAGTGTAAGGGTACATAAGTTACCTTGAGCTATGTGAAACTAAGCATACTATATTGAAGAAATTTCAGTCAAATCTAATGGTTATTAAATAAAGATTTATAAGATTATGACCATATTTTGTAACATGACAACCAGAGTTTGTAAGATCATGACCACAATTTGCAAGACCATGACAATATTTCGTAAATCCTGACCACAGTTTAATAATTACTGTAGTCTGTAAAAATCATGTCCACAATTTGTAAGACTATGACAACAGTTCGTAAATAATTATCACAGTTTGTAAGATATTTTATTTATTAATAAAGTTTGTAAAATCATGGGAACATTTTGTACGACCATGAAAACGATTCGTATATGTTGAACCTTTTTTAAGTTAAATAACACAGTTTATAAAATTGTGACCACAATTTGTAAGACCTTGAGCACATGGCATTGTATAGCTATGAAAATTATGAACATAACTGTGATAGAGCTTAGATTCACACAACTCAAAACAACTCAAAAATATCACATATTAGAAAATATAGCCTAACTGGCACCGTTTAGTTCAAACAACGCATCTATACAAGAAAAAAATGGGAAGAACGCTCTTTGTACACATCAGTCGCCTACGTACCATCATATAACATTGTCTATTTTGATCTTGTAACATTAATAACAAAGAAAAATAACCTCCTCAAAAAGGAACGTTAGTACCATCACCGCAAATTTAAAATCACCTACATGATATATTTGTTGAAGACTTTCAAACTTTGAAGAGCATTGAAAAGTACTCCACTTTACCGTTCATCAACCAGAGCATTTGTTTTATAATATTTTTTAATAAGTATTATTATTTGTAATAGTGCTAAAGAAAAGCTGCTAACCAATGTACCTGTGACTGTGTTAAGGATGACGCCTGACTTGAAGGGCCATAAAAAATGTAAATATAATTTAGTAAACAACATAGTCCACTATTATCAGTAATAGGAGTTTTAATCATTTGAAAGACTCCTTAACCATTTGAAGCCACCAAAAAAAAATGTATAAACAAGTGAAGAGTGAGCCCCGATAGGGTGGAGGTAGCGAGATGGAATGCTCCTCCGTCTTAAAGGAAGATCTTCCAGCGAGGCTAATGTTGTTCCTCGCAGGCCTAGGCCCATCTGTTATAGTTGAAATTTTGTATATATTCTTTGTATGTTTCGGGAAACGTTTGTGACATCAATTATTGTACAGCGCCATCTATTGGCTTGTAAGTGTTCAACTACACAAGTTTTTTCAAATGTTCGTCAAACTTACTTTAAAGCTATAGGTGATTTTACATTCACAACAATAATATATAAATCTATGTCAACATTAATTCCAAAATTAATAACCTCACAAGACCAAAATACAACAACATATTCAAAAAATCATGCACTCATCCGAAACACTTGAGTCCCATGAAACTTAACCGTTGAGTGTGATCCGGCTATGCAACAAAGTCCAACGGTCTGTTGAAACCACCTTTCCTGTTCATATATTGTCTGTACTTACGTTTTAACACCACATGGACGTCCCCTTCGACGTTGTCATCTACTTTTTTGCCCTTCGTTGTGTTGAAGCCACAGAAGCCCATGACCTTGAGCATCTCTTGCTCCTCTGGTGTTTTGCCTTCTAAATCTGCCGGGGTTACTATGGGACGTTCTCCAAACGTCTTTTTTGGTTTCATGAATGACGTCGATGGACCTGAAATATAGAAGAGCATACCTATAAAATTGTATAAGGAATGAGAAGAGTCATTCTACAATATATTTGAAAAGAAGGAGGAGCTTCTTAATTTGTCCTGTAATTTTTTTTTATACATGACACATTCAGCGGACTGGCAGATGGCCCACTTGGTGGAAAGCTGTTACCATCACCTATGGACATTTGCAACACCAAAGGTCTCTCTTAAGGGAGACTGGAACCTGGTCACTAATGCCGGAACTTAACTCATGGCGGCATACTCTAGACCAGGGGTGGTAGCCAACCAGTCGGGCAAATACCCTACCACCTGGCTGTGGGTTGTTTTGTCACCTGTTACGACAGGCCGCCCTAACACAGGAAACAGTATTTTTTCTCTGTTCCTGCTAGTATATTATTCTATTATATTCTAAAATCTAAATGAGTGCGTGTTGGCTTTCTTCACCTGGAGACAGCGATCTCGATCGGCGGCGGCGCGGCGACGGTGACCTCCTCCTCTCCGGGGACCTCCGCCTCCTCTCCAGGGAGCGAGACCTCGACCTGGTGCGGGGCCTCCGTCTCTCGCGGTCCCTCTCCCGCTCCCTGCGATCGTCACGTCGTCTGTCGTCGCGCCGCCGCGGGCTGGGCGAACGACCCATTTTTTTTAAACTGAAAAAAATCACATCGTAAATATTTATATTTAAAAAAAGTAGCCTAAGTTACACCTTATAACATCTGCTAGCTGCCAGTGAAAGTCTCGTCAAAATCGGTCTGGCCGTTTCAGAGATTAGCCAGAAAATCCAGACAGACATAAAATTCTAAAACTTGCATTTTTGGAATCTCCTGATCCTGATTTTGACATTACAAACAGACACTTTAATTTTAATTATCAGTATAGATTAGTATCTATTAAACTTGAAAACCGATGAAAAATGTCAAACATGTTACAGCCTACTGGCTGGTTCATATATCTTACCTCCTGTTCATGTCCCTTACTATCGGTCAAAATATGACATAAGCTACATACAACTAATGTTAAAATTCAACCAATAATAAAAAAAATGAATACATACAGCACCTTCCTTTGGTCGTGGAAGGCCACGACACACCTTCCATGATCAAATTGATCGTGTACTAGCAGAAGGTGATGTCAGAAGCCTTAAGAATAGACTAGCTTGCATGACAAGAGTTATGAATGTCAAAGAGGCAAGTGAGGTGTGTAAGAATAAGCCTAAATGGCACTCTGTTGTTCGTGCCTACCCCGCAAGGGAACTGGCGTGAAGTTATGTATGTATGTATGTATGTACCTTCCTTTGGTATCTCACAACGCCCAAACTGCTCCGTCTACTGTTCCCCAAGGCGACCGCGGTCGTTATAGTCGTGGTGAAAACGTCACTAATGACTTCATCATTTTCGATCACACAGCTCACAATGACCCATGTCAAGAGGTAGGTTGACCAACCATTCCACTAGAGTTTATGATTGTAACGTCCGCAAGCAAGTGGAACAGCAAATTGTGAATGTGGTTGTTGTGAGCTACTAATGGAACGTAGCCATAGTAAGATAGGCCAAAACAGCCTAAGTAAATAGGAACTTTTCTTTTTGGTTTTGTTGACATGATGTAAGGCTCTTGAATAAATATAACCTCAATCTTAAAACTGGCTTTTATTTTAACTGTAGTAAATATCTTTTTGTTGTAGAACATGACTCTTGTAACTGAATTCAAAAACCCCATCTCTTTTTTAATAGTTTTAATTCCAGACAATGGGAGCGAGTTTTATACACATCTCTAATTGGTTAGTTGTATCCTTACCTCGTGGCTAACAGAGCTATATAGGCATTGATTAACAAAAACAAACATAGATCATTCAATATTTGACAAGTTAATTTTAAATAAACAAATAAAGAATTGGGGCCTGCGGGCGTGCCTATATTCAGACCATAGTTAACAAAGGAAAGTTTGTCTATGAAGTTTACCATGTCAGGAATCGAACCCAGAGCCTTTGCGCTTCAGTAAGGTCGGTATGCTAAGGCTTAGTCCACAAAATGGCACTATGTATGCCGTCAAGTTGCAGAAACCGCTTGAATGCAGGTAAAGAAGGTTTACATTCCAAACGAAATAGTGTATTAATGCGAAACAACAAGTGAAACATTATATGTTAATAAATCAGTTTATATTTCCATATAGTCATAGACTGCGCTGTATCTTATCAAATTATTCGAAACTTAAATGGGCAGCTTGTACTTAGAAGTGAGTTATCAAGAAAGAAGAACCGCGTACAGCTGTCATTAAGGAGATTACTATTGAGGCGCAAATGACAGGAACGAGAAAAATGTAGGAAATCAAAACATTCCTTTAAATAAGGAGTACAAAGATTATAGAAGATATGGAACAAAACAGAGAGTAAGTGAACATTCTGATGAAGGAAAATAGGGAATCATTTAAATCTGGAATGTAATACATACATACAAGTAATTTTGTAATGTTATAACAACAGATAGGTACCAAAAACATCAACAATATTTATCCCACAAGGGCAAGGACATCGTATTTGAATTTCAAGCAGGAACAAGACACACATTTCGACAATTTTTCGACCACAAAAGAGCTATTGAATCATCTTGGGTTAAAATAACCCTGCAGTACTATTGAAATACCAAAACCTGTTTTAGTATATTGAACTACTATTTGGGTACTGTTCTGCGATGCGTTGATTTCTGCATGTACAATATTTAAGAATTTAGAACGACTTTAGAACATTTTCATTTTATATCCTGTGTAAATTATACGGTTAGGATAACATAACATTTTTAGGTTATAATTAACTTTAATTATTAGTTGATTTATTAAATTAAATATTTGAGATAAAGTAAACATAAATATAAACAACTATGTATATTCAGAATCTTCTAGAATTGTGTAAATTGTCGTAATTTCGTAATAGTGGGTTGTGAAATTTTGAATTACAAAATAAATAAATCATAACGTACCTAAATCACGAAGTAAAATTAGTACAATACGAATAATACATGGATAATATGTAATTAAAATAATACTCACCTTAATTTTGAGTAAACAGTTTTAAAATTTTAGTGAAAATAAACAAAAAAATTAACAACGCGTACGGCCTAAACGAGCGCCATTTTGAAAGTGAAGTTTAATTTTTTTTATAACTAACGGCATTAACTTAGCGTTTTGTTTGTAAAATATCAGTCAGTAACACTAACTAACTAATTTATATTTTGTAACTAATATAATACACTGTAATTAATTTAACGCTTATTTTTATAAAATAAAAAGGAATTAATTTTCAATTTTTCTTTTTTTTAAATAGATATATTTTAAATATATAAAAAAGTTACCGCTAAAAATTACAAACATCAAAACGACTTTAGTGTTTCGTTTAACTAGATAAAACCAATAGATATAGCAAAATAACGAAATGGAACTTAAGGAATCTCAAAAATACCTTTTAATAACTGTATAAATTCATTACAATTTTTATAGCAAAGCGCTATAATATTATTCGAGTACTTTTCACGACTATGATAATTTTATTACCATAAATCAGTTTTATTAATTATATTCCTTTAGACGTCTGCGTACATAGGATCGTAAAATAATAATATTGCCAGTTACGAACATTAGTTTAAAAATAAGGTAATTACCATGAAAAGATTTGTAAAAACATTTTTGATTAGTACATAATAATAACACAGGGCCACAATAAAAGGTTGTGTGAGCTGAACCCAACACTCACAACTTTTCTTTGTGAACCTGTAGAATATAACGGTCTGAACAGATTTAATATCTGGTCTATTTAGCATTATTCGTATTGGTATTTTGTACGTTACGTACGTGGTACGTAAGTCCTTACGGGTATTTGGATTAGTGTCTTTCGGAGACAACGTCACTATATACCTTGTTTATCCCTAATAAATCAATTTCGTCCTTTGTAATCAGTATTTTGCAATGAGTTACACTATTTAATGATGTTTAAATATCTTGGACTGCTTAAGCCATATCTAAAATTAGATATTACTGAAGAAAATGTTTTATATTGCTTATATAAATACACAATGTAACTAAAACTTTATCCAACAATTTATCTTATAAGAAAAAACAAGATACAGAGAGGAATATGCAGAAATTCTGGCTTGGGGTACGATTAGACACACAGAATCTACTAAAATTTTCATCTACTAAAATTTACCAATTCGTTTCCAAACCAGTAAGGTACAAACATCCCAAATCTCTTTGTTTATTAGCATGTATAGGTTAAAGACTTCACTCTTAGTATCTAAATAAAAAGATGATGAGGTTTGTTAAATAGTATGGTTTTATATGCCTAAATCGAATTTATATTTTGTAGTTAATTATATGACCGCTCTTACCTACTGTCAAACTGTCTCTTTTTCATACCAACCAATTATTTAGGAATCTTTTGCAAGTAATTCATGAATTTGGCGTATACTTACCTGATTTCGTTATTCAAGTTTAGTATTTTTAGTTTTTTATATTGCAACATTATCTACGGTAGCGCCATCTACCAAATCATGCGGTTCCGCGAAAGTGGCGACAGCGGCAAAAAGGCGAAACTCGCATCGACATCGATCTCCTCCGGTAGCGTGCGAGGCATTTTCTTTTTTACGAACGAAATATTGAAATAAACGCGTATCCGCGTTATGTTGCTGGTGCTAGTGTGTTGAAGACAACAATAAACGTTCTGTGCGTTTTTATTTTATATGATGTTACGTGTTTAACGTGCTTAGTGTATGTTACAGTAACTACTCTGTGTATTGAGTGATTGTTCTTAGTGGATAAAAATTAACGTCTTCGCATCGTTTTGGAGCAATTTTCTGTACGTATTACGTTCTATTTGTCTCCCTTTTGCATTTATTTGTTTACATTATTTGCTAGAATGCATCTAAGGAAGCGATAAATTACTTTTTTTTGTAATCGTCTTTTTGGGTGTGTCAGCTACTGGTTTGAAATTAGGTCGTCGTTTTTTGTTCCCACGTTTCTAATTATCAACCACATCTCTGAATTCACCCACAAAAGGACTATCTATATACATTATATAAAACTGCAATCATAGTAGTCGGTTTTACATCACCATATTTTCGATGAAATAACTCGTTATTTTTAAAAAAAATATCTCTATTTTGACAGCAAAATAGTGTTTTTAGACCATAATTTTGTATTCAAATCGTGTTTCTTACAGTTTTTTTAGGTGTGCTATATATCTATTGCATATCTTTGCCATAATAGAACGGTGATGTCACCGGGCCGGGCCGCCTATAGGTATAATCCAACAGATTTCAATAGGCCGCATTAGAGTACAATGCGAATGGAATTATAGTACATTATGGTACTAGTGTGTAACATTGGTGATTACCGCCGAGGCGCCATTGAGACTCGAGCCGTAGGCGAGGGTCTTAAGAGAGCCGAGGACGGTAATCATCAATACACACGTGTATCATACGACGTTTTTCAACACACTTGTGAATAAAATAACAACAAAAACTCATTTTATTTAGTAGATAAAAAAAAGTTATATATGCGTGAAAGTTTTATTTATTAAACACGTACGAGTTAAAATTATGTATTTAAATAAGAAGTTGCATGAAATGAGCAAGCAATAGGAACTTTAATTTATTTGTTCTATAGAACACGATGTTATTTTTTGAAAAAAAACTTTTTTAAGAACAAAGCAACTCAACCAATAAAATTTAAAAAAAAATCTATAACTCACTAGTGAGTTATAATGTTTTTTACTCACAGTTTGATAATGGGTGTCATTCTGTGCCTAATTGCGGTGACCATAGAGCCACTTTATGAGCAAGTGTGTTGAAAAATACATTTTACACATGGGCGGTTATTCTAAAAGCTAAATTGTTGTGTGTACTCCTAGCAATTGCATGAACTTTAAAATTTCTTCTAAATTTTTTATGATTCACCTTAAAGTGGAACGGTGTAAAGTGTAGGCAGAGTTTTAAATTGTATTATTTAACCAAAATACTTATTACATGACCAAGCTTTAACAAATTATGCTAAGTTACCACTGATTGTCATATTCTGAGTGAGATTTGGCCCCTAAAGGACCTTGCACTAGGCAAAGCCAGTTTCGCCTCTTGCAGGGATCATACAATTTTATACATACATGAAATGTTATCTATAATATTATAAAATTCTAAGCATGCCATGTCTGTACATTGAAGCGATTAAAAAAAACTGGAATACACTATATAAATGATTGAGAACACAATGCAATTTTTTTTTGTTTGTTTGTCTCTTTGTTCAGAATTCACATAAAAATTACTGGACCAATTTCGATGTGACTTTGTTGATCTACAACAAATTCTTAGACTTAAAATCTGCACTACTTTTGATTCTGGGAATCCAGCGGGAATTTTTCTGGGTATGATTTAAAAAGGCAAGATTTAAAATGAATCTGGGTTAGGTATAGATATAAGCCCAGATGATTTTAATGGTGAATGTGTTCAGGAATATATTTAAGACTTATTTATAACAACTAAAACTGGTTTTGAGTGGAGAAAAAACATTTTCAATTAATTATCGAAATTTAAAATTCATGACAATGATCTGGGAATTTTGACAATAATAAAGTGTTATTTAACTTTAGAAATATACTGATGTATTGTATAACACTACTAAAACTGTTTTAAACCACTAAATAATCACTAACACTGATTTTAAGTCTAAAAATAAACTTGAACTTTAAATAAAGAATCTTCTTTTTCTTTCACCATATCCCAATTACTTGGGGTCGGCACAATATGTCTTTTCCTTCCACACTCTTCTATTCTGACATACCTATTCTGTCACACCGCATATCATCATGTCATCCTTCACACAATCCATCCATCTTTTTTTTGGTCTACCTTTAGATTTGTACCCATCGATCTTGTAGTATAACATTCTTTTTGTCACGTGACTTTCATCCATCCCAAAGAAGCCAGGATAAAAAATATGATAATGAAATACAGTTGTTTTTACTTTCTTTATAGTTCGATAACTCAATATGGACATGTCACTAGGTTAGCTTTAGGCCAGAACTGACTGATAAGCATCTACTATTTGTTTTATACACACAATTAGTCGGTTAGGTTAGGTTATATGCAGACCGAAGCGCACATGCTGAGCGAGCATAGCAAGCGTGCCAAGGCAGCGGCCGGCGAGTGCTAGAACTGACTGGTAACCTTTTACTATTTATTATATACACATGAACAGTCGGTTAGGTATTTCTGTAACTAGGCAAATAATTGCGTACTCGCCAACAGTCTATATATATGTATATTTAAAAAAAATGTTTTGTAGCTTAAAGACCTAGTTACTAACCATAAAATTATAATAAAAAAACAAATATTATCAATGTCTTTTGTTTTTCAAATTATGTGAGTTGCTTTGTTGTGTTTTATTTCATTTTTAAGACTTTATGTTGTGTTTCTGGACCATTTTGAATCTTTTTATGTTGATTACTGGATTTATATTGGCTATTTCAACTTTGGACCTATGATATAAGTGCAATATTAGTGAAAAACATAAGTGAGGTTATATTTAGAAAAACATTAATATCTCAAGAACTATACATGTTCGCCGCATAGGAGACGCAGAGGGCGTAAGTTTTCCTCCCTCCGCCCTTTTATTACTTATAATAATGAATAATTACTTATATACTATACCACACGCAAAAATCGAATTTCAGTGTGATTATTTCACTGACCGATTGCAAATTTTATGTAATAAAATTTGCCATACTTTTTATCACAGGAATCCTGCTGGAATTTTCCTGGGAGCAGTTTGAAGTTGTTCGGGTGCATAACCATTAGCTTTTCCTGACAAATTTTCATGAAAATGATAGCTTATATTCTTTTTCAAATGCTGCACAAAATCACGGGTATACTTAGTCATATAAGTCTATCTATCTATCATTTAAGATCTATGCTCTTGTTGATGGAGCCTTCTGCAATCTTCTCTATTATGTGTCAGTTGTTTTACGTCTATGTAAGACACAACATCCACCTTTTCTTTTATTTGATCCATGAATGCCCGCCTTGGTCCTCCCTTCCCTCTCTTTGCTTTCACTTCACCTTCGATTAACGTGCATAAGGTGTCATGTAGTAGTAGCAAATGGCCAAACATCTTCCCCCATTTTTCCTCCAGGGGCTTTAAGATACATAATTATATTTTGAAAATTTGAGTGCTCATAATCGCTTGTGTATGTGTGTTTATATGTTTTGATACAAAACTGAGTAGTTCTGTTTAAAGGTGGATCTTCATTGGGGATAACATTAAAGTTTTACACGGTTTCACCCAGCTATGGTTATATACATCAAGTCGTGGTAGCATAATGGCTAGCACACGCATACCAAACTCAAAAGGGCATTGTTAAATCCAGTTAAATCCTGGCCACGGTGAGGTAGAGGAGCCGGAGAGACCCGGATCTCCGGCTACCAAATGGTGAGGCCAACTCGCCAAGGGTCCGGCCGCCGTCCATCCGGGCTGGTGGTGAATGTGCGAGCGAACCCACCGCCCGGACAAAGGACCAAAGGAAGCTCGGGATCGGACAGGGGTTTTAGTGGGTATCCCTAACCGCGGCGTGGCAATAGCATCTCACATCTCAACGTGGGGTGCTAGTGCCACCCCGACCTGGCGAATCGCACTCACGGGCCGCGACCTTTCCCCCTCGCGCGGCCTGCAGTCCTCAAACAGATTTCGCCTGTATAAAAAAAAAAGAAAAAAGTTAATCCTGGCCAGAAGGCATGCACTACTTACTCAGTTTTCTGATCTAATATGCATATTGTTACAATTACTGGGTAGGGTGTAGTTATAGCCTTTTTAAGTTAATTTTATATCTCAAATAATGAATAAATGTGCCCTATAACTATACAGCAACCACAATTACTATATTTTTTTTTATTGCAGGAGTTCAACAGACAGGCAGACGGCCCACTTGATGGAAAGCGGTTACCATCGCCTATGGACATTTGCAACACCAAAGGTGCTACAAATGCGCTGCGGCTCTCTTAAAGGAGACTGGAACCTGGTCACTAATGCCGGAACACAACACAAGGTTGTTATGGCGGCATACTCTAGACCAGGGTGGTCGCCATCCAGTCGAGCAAATACCCTACCACCTGGCTGTGGGTTGTTTAGTCGCCTCTTACGACCGACCGCCAGGCCGCAGGAAATGGTATTCTTTCTCCGTTCCTGCACGGATAGAGATGCTGATGATATGTGAACAACAGTGAAGGAAAACATTGTGATGCAACCTGCACATTGAGATAACCAATGTGGTAAACCTGCCAAGCCTCCTCGGACAAGAGTGGCGGATATACTGTCCGTTCCCCGTATAATGGGAGGCCGGAGCCCCGCAGTGGGATATTTATTGGCTGATATTATACCCAGATATGGTGATAAATCTATATCTGTGCAGGAACGGAGAAAGAATACAATTTCCTGCTTTGGGGCGGCCTGTCGTAAGAGGCGACTTAACAACCCACAGCCAGGTGGTAGGGCATTTGTCCGACTGGATGGCTACCACCCCTGGTCTAAAGTATGTCGCCATAACAACCATGAGTTGTGTTCCGGCATTAGTGACCAGGTTCCAGTCTCCCTTAAGAGAGCAGCAGCGCATTTGTAGCAACTTTGGTGTTGCAAATGTCCCTAGGCGATGGTAATCGCTTTCCATCAAGTGGGCCGTCTGCCTGTCTGCTGATCTCCTGCAATAAAAAAAAATTTATACAATCCAAGCCATGGCTACAGCTAGATATTAAATAGATAGATAACTCATTATACACCAATACATAACTAAACAGGATATGTCTAATTGAGCACATAGGCCATATTGTGTGTATATGACTAAATGTTTTATTAAGTCCTCTAATTATCATTTGTTGTTCATTAATTAACCTAATAAGCCAACAATGTTTTTGTATAATAAAATCGTCTTATCTCCCACTTATCAATGCCTTATGTAAATTCAATAATAAGTAAATGTGTACAATTATTAGGTTTTTAGGATCTATGATTTGAAATATAGTACAGCCGAATAATCTTTATTGTATTGTTGTTGTAGGAAGTAATTTTTTTTTTAAGAATGAAAGTAATCCAGTGAATTATTTATAATAATCGGCAGACAAACACACATATTGTATATCCCCAAATTAAGCAAGTTACGCTTGTGTTATGGGTAATATGCAACGGACTACTCTGGGGCCGATCCCAGACACCCAGACCATAGTAAATAACAGAGAAAATACATTTTCCGAAATTTACTACACCAGGAATCGAACCCGGAACCTCTGCGTTGCAGTGAGGTACGCCGGCAAAGGCTTAGCCCGCTCAACCACAGAGGCCGTCAATTATATACTGCTCATAAAGCATATTTTACACACACATATGCGATAAACAATATACTAAAACAGAAGTATTAACATTGCGCTCACTTGTACTCTACAAGTTGTGCCTCTCAGATCCACAAATTACTTTAATAAATAATAATAATAAAGCCTTTATTTCTATTTACAATATTGTTACGAGTTTGCGGGACTCGAATTAAAATGCCGTTAGAATTATTACAGAGTTTATTAGAACTATACAAACACGTATAACACAGGTACAAATATAATCGAACGCAACAAATCCAAATGTAATGCAAAAGGTCGTAATTCAATAAAACGCGCAAAGTCCGTCACTGTTAGAGTTCCGAATGTAAACACGTCACGCCTAGATCGTAGTTGTAGCTCAACTGAACTCTTCTCTCAATCAGGCCATCGTTTTATACTTCACAAATGCAAATGTGCCCGCCCGGCAACGTCGACATAATTTCCTAGAATTAGCTTGTACTTATAATCCGCAACACATGGCTAATGATGATTCCGAGCGGCCGTAAACTAGTACAATAGGAAGGTAGTTTATCACCAGATATCGTGATATTACGCCAAAAAAATTAAAACTGCCAAAAAAAAATTATACATACATACATACATAACTTCACGCCAATTCCCTTGCGGGGTAGGCACGAACAACAGAGTGCCATTTAGGCTTATTCTTACACACCTCACTTGCCTCTTTGACATTCATAACTCTTGTCATGCAAGCTCGTCTGTTCTTAAGGCTCCTGACATCACCTTCTGCTAGTACACGATCAATTTGATCATGGAAGGTGTGTCGTGGCCTTCCACGACTTCTGTATCCATCCACTTTTGCATTGTATATCTGTTTAGTCATTCTTTCATCATGCATTCTTTCCACATGCCCGAACCACCGGAGCATTCCTTTCCTTACCTTCACCCCGACACTCTCTTTCAGACCAACTCTCTTTCTTACTTCGGTATTACAAACGCGGTCCGCGAGCGTCACTCCGCAGATTTTGCGCAGTGCTCGCATCCAAATTGTGTGACATAATTTATGCATGGCTCCTTATTTGCTAAAATAGGGGAGCAGACTGTCAAATGGATTGAGGTGATCAGAAGTCTGGCCTTATGATGTCAAAACTCATAAGGTGGTACAAGTAAAAGTAGTCAAATAGCGGATTTATTACTGTTTGAGATGATAATTTAAATTATTTTTGTTATAAATTTTAAGTTAGATGATAAAAATATTATTTTAGTGCCTGGAGCCCGATTCTGCAATTTTAATAACTTGGTATTGCGAAGATATCCAAAGTACGATTCCTTTGCGATACTGTTAATAAATGGTATTCTACTAAATCCACAATATCTTCTCGATATAATCATGTCAGAATAATAGTAGAAAAAAATGGTGTTGCCATTATTAGGAATCGAAAGAAAAGAATCAATCAACCAATCATTTATTTGCTCAAAAAACATGGTGTGTACATAGATCTTATTTTGCCAGTTAGGCATGCAAATTTTAACATACTTAAGACTACTTTAAAATTATGCAAGTCAATTTAAAATGATACAATCAATACAATATTATTTTAGCCTATAGAATACTTTTATTTCAATAGTAATCATTTATTTATATATTTTTCATGGCTTTTTTATATAATATTTACAGTATATCATGCCTATATTTCGTCTACTGAGTAATATGATTTTTGGATCAAAAGACCTCAAAAAGTTTATTTTTAAATGAACTAATATTTTTAGTCATTTTTAAATAATTTGGTAATTTATTAAAAATTAATATACCCATGGCAAAAATGAAAGAAAAGGATTTATTTAGAACTACAATAAAACTCACTTAAACTATTAATAGAAAAACAATAAATAAATGTAGTCCTAAATTGGCCTTAGCTCAGCAAAGTTGCCGGTTAATATAACCAGCGCTGATCTTCCGCTAGGGCCATTCGTGACATGCGCGAACACAGGCAAACAAGATAAAGATATGAAGTGAGCCACAGCAAAAAATAAAAATAAAAACAAACCATAATAACGTTAACTAAATATTAAAAGATTAAATACTTATTACTTACATAAATTAACATTGCTGCCTATCTAATATATAAAATTCTCGTGTCACAGTGTTAGTTACCATACTCCTCCCAAACGGCTTGACCGATTTTTATGAAATTTTATATGCATATTCAGTAGGTCTGAGAGAATCGGCTACTATCTATTTTTCATACCCCTAAGTGATAAGAGTTGTCCACTCCTAATTTTTTTTAATTTTTAGATTTATTTTTATTTTTTTAGGACACAGCATTAAAAAATACATACAACCCTAAATTGTCACCACGCTACGATAAACCCCTATTTTTATTTGTTAATTATAAACTTAAATTTTTTGGCAAGATTTTTAATCTTATTTTGTCGTGACTTTAGATTTACAATTAGAACCGGTAGGTGGCGCTGAGATCGGGTTCTGGAATCCACCTAATCACCTGGAGCGATTTTGGTGATTTTGTTTTTGTGTGTTTGAGTGGGTACCCGGTTGGTTTAGATTCGCAATTAGAACCGGTACGTGGCTCTGGGATCGGGTTCTAGAATTTTATTTTTTAAAGGCAGGACAACGTCTGCCGGGGCCGCTAGTTATCTATAAAATTTAAAAAAGAACGATATCAAACAACTTGAATAAACAATACAGCATTTAACACACGACATAAGTAACGCAGCCAGGATATATCAGGCACACTTTTCACATGCGCACCATCATATAGCACTGGTATCATGAATAAGATCGGCCTGGCGCACTTGATGGTCATATAAGAACTTTTTCAGGGGCTGGGATATTGTGATATTGTGAATTGGGTTAGCCCAAAGGAATATTCAAAGACTACCAAAAATTTACACATTTATCTCGCGAATTTTCGCTTATGGAGTGGCGTCCCGCGTTTTTGGTACTAACAGATCACCGAAATCGGGCAAATCTACGATTGAGACTACAGTGTCCAGCGGTTTTGACGAGATAGTAATAGTAGAATAGGCGCCCCTGTTTTTTTATAATTATGTATAAATGTTGGGGTGCGGATGAGTGATCTAGTTGTGAGCACCTTGCTTTATGCGGATGATGCCGTGCTTTTAGCCGAATCGCCATAAGAACTGCAAACACTAGTCACAATGATGAAAGATGACTGTCAGGCGAGAGGCTTACATTTGAATGCGAAGAAAACAAAGGTTATGGTGTTTGAAAGAGAAGAAACCAGAACGAATGCAAGGATAATGGTCGATGATGTTATGCTGGAGCAAGTGAATGAGTTTGTATATCTTGGATGTGCTTTAAGCAGGGATGGAAGGTACACCGCTGATATAGAAAGAAGAGTGAATTTGGGGAATAGTTTGAATGGAGCGTTAGGTAAACTTCTAGGCGCTAGGAACCTCAGCCAGAAGTCCCAGCTCGCCGTACACAACGCGGTGCTGGTACCTACGCTCACGTATGGAAGCGAGAGTTGGGTATGGAAGAAAGAGCATGAAAGTAGAGTAAACGCGGTCGAGATGCGAGCACTGCGCAAAATCTGCGGAGTGACGCTCGCGGACCGCGTTCGTAATACCGAAGTAAGGAAGAGAGCTTCGGGGTGAAGGCAAGGAAAGGAATGCTCCGGTGGTTCGGGCATGTGGAAAGAATGCATGATGAAAGAATGACTAAACAGATATACAATGCAAAAGTGGATGGATGCAGAAGTCGTGGAAGGCCACAACACACCTTCCATGATCAAATTGATCGTGTACTAGCAGAAGGTGATGTCAGGAGCCTTAAGAACAGACGAGCGTGCATGACAAGAGTTATGAATGTCAAAGAAGCAAGTGAGGTGTGTAAGAATAAGCCTAAATGGCGCTGTTGTTCGTGCCTACCCCGCAAGGGAACTGGCGTGAAGTTATATATGTACGTATGTATGTATAAATATTAGAATTTATCGTAAGACTTGTGGCTGGTGCCTATTCCTATGAAACTAAAAAATAATGAAAATTGTCTCTGCCAATAAAATATCATAATACATATATACATACATAACTTCACGCCAGTTCCCTTGCGGGGTAGGCACGAACAACAGAGCGCCATTTAGGCCCATTCTTACACACCTCACTTGCTTCTTTGACATTCATAACTCTTGTCATGCACACTCGTCTGTTCTTAAGGCTCCTGACATCACCCTCCGCTAGTACACGATCAATTTGATCATGGAAGGTATGTCGTGGCCTTCCACGACTTCTGCATCCATCCACTTTTGCATTGTATATCTGTTTAGTCATTCTTTTATGATGCATTCTTTCCACATGCCCGAACCACCGGAGCATTCCTTTCCTTACCTTTCACCCCGACACTTTCTTTCAGACCAACTCTCTTTCTTACTTCGGTATTAGGAACGCGGTCCGCGAGCGTCACTCCGCAGATTTTGCGCAGTGCTCGCATCTCGACCGCGTTTACTCTACTTTCAAAAATAAAATCTCATAATACTACTCGCAAAATGCACAGTTAGATTTCGTGTTTTTTATTGAGAAAAATGTAGCACAAGTAGTTTTCTTTTCATAAAAAATAAACAGTGTAATCTCAAAAGTCCAGTAAAAACTTAACGATCGCCAGAGATCGCAAAATCTAGGTGTTGCCATAAAAAATAAATAAGCTATACTTCATAGGTCAAAATGAAGAAAAATTTGATTGACATTTATTGTTGATTAGCTGCGCTCGCGGTTTCACCCGCGTGGTCATGGAAAATAGTTATATGTTGGATAATTCGGACTATATCTTTATAAATTATAGCCTTTTTTATTGCAGGAGATCAGCAGACAGGCAGACGGCCCACTTGATGGAGAGCGGTTACCATCGCCTATGGACATTTGCAACACCAAAGTTGCTACAAATGCGCTGCTGCTCTCTTAAAGGAAACTGGAACCTGGTCACTAATGCCGGAACACAACACTCAAGGTTGTTATGGCGACATACTCTAAGACAGACCAGGGGTGGTAGTCATCCAGTCGGGCAAATGCCCTACCACCTGGCTGGGGGTTGTTAAGTCGCATCTTACGACAGGCCGCCCGGTCGCAGGAAATTGTATTCTTTCTCCGTTCCTGCACGGATAAAAGCCTATGTGTCATTCTGATGTGTAAGCTATATTACTGCAAAGTTTCATCAACATCCATTTAGTAGTTTTTGCGTGAAAGAGTAACAAACATACATCTATACATCCATTCTTACAACTTTCGCGTTTATAATATTTATAGAGAAGAGATTACATTACACGCACACTTCACAAACAAACCAAGACACACAAAGAGCCTAAAAATTAATAACCCAGGCACAGAAAAGAAAAAAACAACACACATGGCACTAGATAGGACTATATATAAGTATAGATATAAGGCCAACACTGCACATGCACTTCCTCACAACACCAGCATGTAACAGATACACTCTACATTAGTATAAGTTTAGTATTAAAAATAGGATAAATTAATATAATAAGTTAATCTTAAGGTACACCACAACATAAAAATCACTAAATTAATGTCACACACTAACAAAAATAAACAATAAGCGTGTATGGACTGTAAAATTTTTCATAGAAATTAAGTTGTAAAAAAAGGTACGGAACTCGAGTCCATAGATATGTTCATAATGAAAAAAAAAAAAGAGTAGAGATTATGGCTTTTGATGAGTTAAAAACCAAAATCTCCAATTTCGATTCTATCGTCTATCCAGTTTCTTGCCTGAAGTTATTTCTTTTTTATATTTACAGCCATTACAGCAAATGAGAAAATTTTCGAGTCAAATAATTTATTCGTATCAAACTGAAAAGAAAGAAAGAAAGAAAAAACATTTATTTAGAACTACAGCACAAATGAGAATACAATACACAACATAAATAAATAAATGTACAATGTAACATGCATTAAAAAAAACCAAGCAAGTGTAGCTCTAAATTGGTCCTAGCTCAGCATGTTGCTGGTTAAGTTAACCAGCGCTGATCTTCCGCTAGGGCCATTCCAGTGGCGTACACAGACAGACACTGAAGCAAATAAAAAACAAAATGAAAAGAAAGTAAGTATAAAAGAGAAAAAAAAAGAAAAATGTGCAGAACATACATACATACATAACTTCACGCCAGTTCCCTTCCGGGGTAGGCACGAACAACAGAGTGCCATTTAGGCTTATTCTTACACACCTCACTTGCCTCTTTGACATTCATAACTCTTGTCATGCAAGCTCGTCTGTTCTTAAGCCTTCTGACATCACCTTCTGCTAGTACACGATCAATTTGATCATGGAAGGTGTGTCGTGGCCTTCCACGACTTCTGCATCCATCCACTTTTGCATTGTATATCTGTTGTATGTGCAGAACAATTGTAAAAAAATGAAATACATATTATTTATACAGTTTGAGATATAATAAATAATAAAACTAAGTTATAACGGTTTTAAGCGAGGTAATTTTATTTGATTTTGGTTTTTCCGACGTTTCGGCCACTTTTCAGTGGCCAGTGGCAGTGAAAAGTGGCCGAAACGTCGGAAAAACCAAAATCAAATAAAATTACCGCGCTTAAAACCGTTAAAACGTAGTTTTATTATGTATACGAGTCGCGGAAACTTAAGAAAATATTATCAGTTTGAGATAGTTATAACAGTAAGAGTTTAGAGTTTATGCAGAAGTCGTGGAAGGCCACGACACACCTTCCATGATCAAATTAATCGTGTACTAGCAGAAGGTGATGTCAGGAGCCTTAAGAACAGACGAGCGTGCATGACAAGAGTTATGAATGTCAAAGAAGCAAGTGAGGTGTGTAAGAATAAGCCTAAATGGCGCTCTGTTGTTCGTGCCTACCCCGCAAGGGAACTGGCGTGAAGTTATGTATGTATGTATGTATGTATGTAGTAAGAGTTTAAAAGTAGCAATAGTAAGAAATACATACACGACTCAACACATACAGGATAGGTCAGGCCTCCAAATGGGCGCCATCATATAGCACTGGTATCATGAGCGAGATCAGACTCACTGCAGAAAAACTACAGTTTTAAGAACGAATTTAACCCTACTTACTTCAGTATTACATTAACGTGTACGTGCAACGTAAATAAGTAGTAGAGTTGGGTAGGACATGATTTTGAAATAAGTTTGTAAGAGTAACATGACATTTTGTACTGAACCACTACAATGAGGCACTTTGCACTTTAAATGAGGCGAGGAGATTTGTATGATTTGTACCAAAGCAGTAGTACATTTGAAGCGATGTGGCCGTTGAGGCTGTGAGCGTCATTCCCTCATTTGTCCCGTACAAAACTTATAGTTCGGAAATGTCCGTTAAGAATCGTATGTCGGCCTCGGTCACCTCATTTTACTAGCAGTCGTACATGTCATGTTGTCCCTCTTTGTCATGTGAATATCCGTAGAGGCGTTATTGTACTGTTATAGCATTAGCCTCGTTCCGTCCTTCCTCTTACATTTGAGGCGCGAGTAGTACATTGAGTAGTAGCGCGACAAAATATTTGAAGCATTACTTTTTTAGATGTTGTACCGTATCAGTACAAATGGATTTCGTACGGGACATATGTACCAGGTCGTACATGTCCGACGCAACTCTAAAGCCGAACGTCCACCGCGAACTAAACTAACTTAGTTTAGTTAAGCTCGCATAGTTGAGCCAGTTTTTCATACATGTTCGTCCACCGCAAACTATGCCAGCTTTTTTTTTTTTGGCCAGGGGAAATCTGTTTGAGGACTAAGCCGCGACAGGCACAGAAGCCTAGGGGGATCTTCGCGACCGGTGTGAGTGTGTGGGATTCGTCAGATCGGGGGTGACACTAGCGTGCCCGGTCAGAACCGGTGCCACGCTATTGCCACACCCCAGTTAGGTATACCCACTAAAACCCCTGGGTGCTCCGTCCTGCGCCTTATGCCAGGGCTAGGTGTATACGGGCTTCCCAACTCGGCGTGGGCCCCCCTCACTGGGCCTCTTCCTATGCCAGAGGACGTATCCCCCGGCTACAACTAGGTCAAATCCGTGCGTGGGGCGGTCTGTAACGCGCCCCACGGAAAGAGAGATGAGCGCGCGCGGAACACTCGCGCTCTCATCTCGACGGCATGTGCGGGTGAGTGAGGAGAACCCCTATACCCCTAGGGGCCCCACCCGCGCCGCCCGCGCCGCCCGCTTACGGCGGCCGAAGGTCAGTCACTATCCGACCTCCGGCGTCGGCGCGTCCTCTGCCGGGAGCGGAGCAGGGAATTACGCTCACGCTCCCGTTCCGCCTCCTCCTTCGCGAACATGACTCGCTCGCAGAAGGAGGAGACGGCGTCCCATCCGGTGGAGCTCCCGACCATGGTGCGTACCACGGCCGGGAGCTAGGTGTCAAATCCGCTATGGGCGACGAGCTCCCGGCACTGCTCCAAAACTATGGCAGCTAAGCTAACTAAAATATCCCAACTAGGTCCAACTAACTTAGTTGTGTAGGCCGATCCGAAGCTACGCGAACTAAGCCGAGCCCCTCTCACCCCCTTGCGCTACCCCTCTGGCGCCGTTCGCCAGTGATGTTTTGCAGGCAATGAAACACGTATTCCTACGTACACATCCATCACGTCTGATTAACTCGACACTCCAGCACAAACTGATCATCACTAACGTAGTTATAGCTTATTTTTCGGTGGACGAACAACTATTTCCTAGTTTAGCTTAGCTTAGTTTCTAATTATTTTAGCTGGCGGTGGACGTTCGGCATAATAAATAGCCCAGGCCACTGACTTCGTGTAAACGACAGAAGTAAGTTTTCGGCGTCAGCACTAGCTTCGTTTGAAGTCAAGTACCTGCATCAATTTAAATCAGTCAGTTAAGGCGAATGAATGGCCGGTAGAGATGTAAGAATCGGCCGTGTATGCATCATTGTGCCGGTGTCTAATATTCTAACATCACATGGCAACACGCCAAATTGCGGGAGCGTCGTCACCATTCCGCTGAATGTATTCAATGACTGTCTATTTAATTTCGGTGCGTTTCTATTATTGACAACCAGTGATTGCGCTGTTTACGTCCCAATATAACGCATACTGGGGCGTATAACAGCGCCATCGCCGCGCTTCGATGTCAACTCAGAACCAAGGCTTGGAAACCGGTAAAAAGGTCGAACCGGCTATAGCCTAATTACATAGGGAATTTTCTATTCGGTTATGTTCTTAATTTAAGCTCAATCAAACGGTTTTTGATAATAAAAATTTGTTAAATAGGTTTTGTTGTATAAACCGGTTTTTTTTTATTAACATCTCTACGGACTCGAGTTCCGTACCCTTTTTTACAACTTAATTTCTATGAAAGATTTTAGAGTCCATGCACGCTTAGGTCAAGGTATTTCGTTGTTAGTGTGTGGGATATTAATTTAGTGATATTTAATGTTTTATGGTGTACCTTAAGAATAACTCGTGTTAGAGCGTGATGACCAGAGTGTCAGGGGCATGTTACGTGCTGGTGTTGTGAGGAAGTGCATTTGCAGTGTTGGCCTTAAGTATCTATAGACGAGAACATATAACATGCCTGAGTTCGCCCGGGCGATGAATATACTAGCTGTCCCGGCAGTAGTTGTTTGTTGTTCTGCCCTGAAGAAATAAAATTTTGAACCCGATTCCAGCGCCAGTTCCTAAGAGAGAGCGGGGTGAATCCCTTGTCGGATCCATGGTGGTTCGTCATTTTCAAGCTATCCTATCTTTCAAGTCGGCCACAAACTGCACAATTATTGTTATTATTATTAACAAATTTGATTAAAATCGGTCAAGTAGTTTAGGAGTCCATTGAGGACAAACATTGTGACACGAGATTTATATATATTAAGATATGTATACTGTATAAACCGGTTGTGAACGATTTCGAACGGTTTTTGTCGGACACCGCCAAAGCGCAGTCATGTTGCATAGCAAGTTTTCAGTTGCACACACATGTTGAAAGAGATAGAATGATACTTCTTCTCGCAGAATAAACCGGTTATAAATTCAGGTTTATATAACACTGTTTTTAGGTTATACACATCCAACGAAATGCCTAAAACCGGTAAATATTGACTAAAACCGGTTCCAAGCGTTGCCGGGACAATCTATCTAATCAAGTCGGCCTCTGTGGTTGAGCGGGCTAAGCCTTTGCCGGCGTACCTCACTGCAACGCAGAGGTTCCGGGTTCGATTCCTGGTATAGTAAATTTCGGAAACGTATTTTCTCCGTTGTTTACTATGGTCTGGGTGTCTGGGATCGGCCCCAGAGTAGTCCGTTGTATATTACTCATAACACAAGCGTAACTTGCTTAATTTGGGGATATACAATATGTGTGTTTGTCTGCCGATTATTATTAAAAATAAAAAAAAATCTTTATCTTCTGGTGTTGCTAACGTCCATAGGCGACGGTAACCGCTTTCCATCAGGTGGACTGTTGTTTGCTGTATTTTCACAATAAACGATATAAAAAAAAAACACTAGTACACATAATTAAAATTGCGTTTTAATTGTTTTAAGCGCGGCATTTTATTTGATTTTTACACCGACGTTGTGGGCACTTTTCACTATAATAGCTGTGATTACAGAAGACAAATGCTAAATAAAAACTTTATTTGCTCGTTTTGATGGCTGCCACCCCTGGTCTAGAGTATGCCGCCATAACAACCTTGAGTTGTGTTCCGGCATTAGTGGCCAGGTTCCAGTCGCCCTTTAAAGAGCGGCAGCACATTGGTTAGCACCTTTAGAATAGAATAGCATAGAACATATCTTATAACATTAAGATACAATTCAAGAAGTTTAAGTACAGAAGACAACGGGCGGTCTTATTACTAAAAGCAATTTCTTCCAGACAACCTTAGGAAGCATTAGACAAAAAATGTGTAACATGTGGGTTTTGCAATATAACTAGAATAAAAAAGTACATACATACATAACTTCACGCCAGTTCCCTTGCTGGGTAGGCACGAACAACAGAGCGCCATTCAGGCTTATTCTTACACACCTCACTCGCTTCTTTGACATTCATAGCTCTTGTCATGCACGCTCGTCTGTTCTTAAGGCTCCTGACATCACCTTCTGCTAGTGCACGATCAATTTGATCATGGAAGGTGTGTCGTGGCCTTCCACGACTTTTGCATTGTATATCTGTTTAGTCATTCTTTCCACATGCCCGAACCACTGGAGCATTCATTTCCTTACCTTCACCCCGACACTCTCTTTCAGACCAACTCTAAATATATTGATATATACGTAAACAATAATCATAGTAGATAGATAGATAGATAGATAACACTTTATTGTACACCATTACAGAAAAACTTACGAACTAGTATTAATTAGTCTAGTTGGGTACAAAGGGCGGTCTTAGTTATATACATACACAAGATATGGTGATAATATGCAACTATTTAAACATAATAAACATATAACTATATGCAATATAATATCTACTAATTATATAAAATTACATATCGTTATATTGCAGATAGAATTTCCTGACTAAGTTCTTAAATGTTATTAGGGATTTTGCTTGTCTGACAGCAACAGGCAATGAATTCCAAAGTTGGACAGCCTTAACCGTGAAAGAATTATTGAAGAACGTTGTATTATGAATAGGAGTAATAAGTCTTTGTTGACTGGAAGGGCGTAAATTGTGAGAGCAAGAAATAAATTCAAAGCGTTCTTTAAGGTACTGTGGAGTATTAGGGATGAATAAAATACTATAAAGCAATGAAAGAATGTGAGTATTCCGGCGAAAACGAATTGGCAACCACTTGAGTTTTTTTCGAAATTCAGATACGTGGTCATACTTGCGTAACCCAAATATGAACCTTATGGAAAAGTTTTGGAGGCGCTCAAGTTTATTAAGTTGCTCTTGAGTCAAATCGAGATAGCTGGCGTCGGCATAATCAAGTATGGGCAAAAGTAACGACTCTGCAAGCTTAATTTTGGTGGCGATGGGCAGGAAGTTTTTCAGCCGCCAAAGTGATCTGGAGGAGAGAAATAACCGCCGACTCAACTCCGTTATATGGGGTCTCCAGGACAGCTCACTATCAAATATAACTCCAAGATTTTTGACCTTATCACTAATAGGGATAAGCTTCCCATCAAAGAGAAAACTTGGCATACAGGTCCAGTCAACTTTACACAGCATCCGTGAGCTACCGATGATAATTACTTGAGTTTTCTCCTATAGGCACACGAGCTGTGAAAGACTTAATGTAAAATCGCGAGTGATTTTCAGGTGTTTCCAGACGTATGTTTTCCGATGATCCGAGGTGATGAGTATGACTAAGGTGTGGATATTTAAAACGCTCCATGAGATAAGGAGGTGGTTATGAAGCTTTAGTGTTGCAAATGTCCATAGGTGATGGTTGCCGTTTTGTATCAGCTGGGTCTTCTCTCTGCCTGCCTGCTGAACTCGTGCAATAAAGACATCTCTTTTTTTTCTTTTTTTATTGCAGGAGTTCAGCAGGCAGGCAGACGGCCCACTTGATGGAAAGCGGTTACCATCGCCTATGGACATTTGCAACACCAAAGGTGCTACAAATGCGCCGCTGCTCTCTTAAAGGAGACTGGAACCTGGTCACTAATGCCGGAGCACGACATAAGGTTGTTATGGCGGCATACTCTAGACCAGGGGTGGTCGCAATCCAGTCGAGCAAATACCCTACCGCCTGGCTGTGGGTTGTTTAGTCGCCTCTTACGACAGGCCGCCTGGCCGCAGGAAATTGTATTCTTTCTCCGTTCCTGCACGGATAATCTTTGTCTTACATGATCGCAGCTTGTGAAAAGTGGCCGAAAGTCGGAATTAAAAATCAAAAGCTGGGCTAAAAATAGTTAAAAGGTAGTTTTAATTAAATTAAAGAATAAATCGAAAATTACCAACGCAAGGAACACGTGACTGAATTATTATCATGTAATACGTTTTATCTGCAGCGTATAGAAAACTACGTGCACAATCATGATATACATACACACAAATTTATTTACATTGGTATATTGAGTACAGATAAGCAGCGTATGCGAAATTATATTTCGCTGCGAATAAAAATTTCTTAAATGCATGTCGTTGATACAGTTCCGTCAGTGTTGCCATTTTAGAAATTATGTCGCTGAATCTATGACGATTTTTATGAACTTGGTTTATCTTATACTTACTAATATATAAAGCTGAAGAGTTTGTTTGTTTGCTTGAACGCGCTAATCTCAGAAACTGATGGTCTGATTACAAAAATTCTTTCAGTGTTAGATAGCCCATTTATCGAGGAAGGCTATAGGCTATATATTTTGTCATCACGCTAAGACCAATAGGAGCGGAACACCAACAAAAAATGTTTCAAAATCGAGGGGTTTTGAAAACAAATTTCATGCGGATGACGTCGCGGCTAGAAGCTAGTTATATATAAAATTCTTCTGTCCGTGTGTATGTCACTGAACTCCTCCAAAACGCCTGGACCGATATTGATGATCTCACTTTTAGAATCGTTGTGATTGGAAACTCAATGAAACGGAGAAGCGGCACTAAAGGCGATAAACACACCTCTATAGGACTAAGCCTGCGAGGGAATGAGATTGACTGCATTATATTTAATAATTTAAACACTATTTTCATACAGATAGAGTTGGAAATGTTTTGAAGTCTTTCGTTAATACTTCGAATTTCGTGTTTTAAAGCTTTAATATATTATAACGATGTAATATAGGAAATGTGACGTCACGAAATTTAGTATCCCTTCCACCCCTTGTCAGACTTTAAGAAAGAAAGAAAGAATTTATTTGCTAGGAAAGCGACAATACATGGTTGCAGAAATATTTATACATACATTATCACTTCTACTGCGTGTGAGCTGCACACACACACACACAAGTTTTTTTGTGTGTTTCAAATGTTTTTGAGAATGGTTTAGATTCACAATCGGATCCGGTAGGTGCCGTTGCAATCGGTTTCCAGTACTTGACGGTTTTTTTTAGCTTTATTTGCTCTTCGGCTTTACAACGCAGGGCTGTCAAACTTTGGAATATGCTGCCTCTTACTGTCAGAGAGGCCAAGTACTTACCAACATTTAGCATTTACTCAGAAAATACTATTTGTCCACAAATAGCTATGTCTGATTAACACAATATAATCATGCTAATACATCTATATACATATGTAAAAGAAAGTCGTGTTAGTTACACTATTTATAACTCAAGAACGGCTGTACCGATTTGGCTGAAAATTCGTAGGGAGATAGCTTAGAACCAGGAAACGGACGTAGGATCCTTTTTATCCCGTTGGAACCGGTAGGTGGCGCTGAGATCGGGTTTTAGAATCCTCCTAATCACCTGGACCGATTTTAGCGATTTTGTTTTTGTGTGTGTTGAGTGGCTTCCCGGATGGTTTAGATTCACAATTAGAACCGGTAGGTGGCGCTGAGATCGGGTTCTGGAATCCTCCTAATCACGTGGAGTGATTTTTGTGATTTTTTTTGTGTGTTTCAGTGGCTTCCCGGATGATTTAAATTCGCAATTAGAACCGGTAGGTGGCGCTGAGATCGGGTTCTAGATTTTTATTTTTTCAGAGCAGGACAACGTTGCCGGGGCGGCTAGTTTATTATAATAATTTATGTATTTTGAAATGTAATATTAAATTATATAATATATGACTATGTATATATGTATGTAATTATATATTTATTTATTCAATTAGTTTCAGTATTTATGTATCTATTGCTTTTTCTGCACCACCTATATCGCCTGATTCAAATTTCTTTGATTTAGGTTGCCTGGAAGAGATCGCTTTGAGCGATAAGGCCGCCCATTGTATTGCCTAGAGAGTATTGTAAATATTGGTCCGTTTTTGTAATTGTATATTTTAGTGTGTGTGTGGAATAAAGTGTTATCTCTCGCCCGCGCCTCCCCCCCCCCACGTCTTTCTCTCGGTGGTTTAAATTAGAGATGTAATGAATAGTAATCCGTGCAGGAACGGAGAAAGAATACAATTTCCTGCGTTGGGGCGGCCTGTCGTAAGAGGCGATTTAACAACCCACAGCCAGGTGGTAGGGCATTTGCCCGACTGGATGGCTACCACCCCTGGTCTAAAGTATGTCGCCATAACAACCTTGTGTCGAGTATTAGCAGCCAGGTTCCAGTCTCCCTTAAGAGAGCAGCAGCGCATTTGTAGCACCTTTGGTGTTGCAAATGTCCATAGGCGATGGTAACCGCTTTCCATCAAGTGGGCCGTCTGCCTGTCTGCTGATCTCCTGCAATAAAAAAAAAACGGATGGTTGAGGATGAACATGATTCATTTTTACTCGTACAAATATTTTACGAAACTGCACCAAAAACCGGTATGGCCGGTAGTGAGATGGCGAGACTGCGCCGCCGTCTGTATGTTTAAACTTTAGGAAAGCTTATTGTGCAATATAGTAATCGACATTTAAGGCTGCGCGCAAACGAGCCACTGGCCACACGTGTGCGGCGAGTTCAACAAAATGTTTTTTTTTTTATTGCAGGAGTTCAGCAGACAGACAGACGGCCCTCTTGGTGGAACGCGGTTAACATCGCCTATGGACATTTGCAACACCAAAGGTGCTACAAATGCGCTGCTGCTCTCTTAAGGGAGACTGGAACCTGGTCACTAATGCCGGAACACAACTCAAGGTTGTTATGGCGTTATAAATGAATGAAAAAGCGTGATTTTTATTGCTGAAGCACAGCAGACAGGCTTACGGCCCAACTGTGATGGAAAGTGGTTGCCATCGCCAAGGACATTAGCAAAAGCATATGCTGCCGATGTGTTGCCGGCCTTGAAGGAGAAACTGGAACCTGGCCACTGATGCCGGAACACAACTCAAGGTTGTTATGGCGGCATACTCTAGGCTAGGGTTGGTAGCCATCCAGTCGGGCAAATGCCCTACCACCTGGCTGTGGGTGGTTTTGTCGCCTCTTACGACAGGCCGCCCGGCCGCAGGAATTTGTATTCTTTCTCCGTTCCTGCACGGAGGAAAACTGCTTACCGCTGGCCATAGGTAGCCCGTTTGCGCCCAGCCTAAATCGAGTTTTTGACCGGAGCTGAGCAAGAGTGATTTTACCCGGTTTTGACTGTTACGCTAATATTGCAATCCGTCGGGGTCAGGGTGATGTTTGAGAGGTCGCGGAAATCACCTCCATGCCGCAGATAGGCTGCCAGACGCCACAGGTGGCCACCTAAATCCCGAGATGGCCATCGAAAGCTGCAGACGGAGCCAAAGCGAAGCCCTTGATGGCCATCGAAAGCCGCTGATTGGTTGACGCGAGCCATAGACAACCCCTTATTGTCAGGCGGCTCCCGTACCCCGTCACCGGGTTGTAGTCACCCGAAGATTTTAGTCTGGGGCATTATTCTACCTAAACAGCTTCGCAACGTGTTATGCCTGTTAAGGAGAAGAAGCGGCAAGAAACTCCCCAGCAACACGTCTAGCTAAATATTGTTTTTCTTTATATTTCTTGTTCTATTTATGTCTCGAGTTCTTTTTTTATAAGTTTTGTACAGAAGTATGTTACAGAATTACTTTTTGAAGAATTAATGGAGTTGCAGCAAACAGTGCATACTCAATAAGACAAACACACAATAAAATGAAAGACAAATATTATTATAGTTATAATAATGACATACATACATAACTTCACGCCAGTTCCCTTGCGGGGTAGGCACGAACAGCAGAGCGCCATTTAGGCCCATTCTTACACACCTCACTTGCTTCTTTGACATTCATAACTCTTGTCATGCACACTCGTCTGTTCTTAAGGCTCCTGACATCACCCTCCGCTAGTACACGATCAATAATGACATGACGTATTAAAATTTTACGCTGCTATATATCTCCATAAATTGTAAGAAAGCTTGGCAAGATAAAAACGTTATACAAAGTATAGTATAAGGCAACGCAAGCGAAGCCGCGTGAAGAGCCCTAGTTCACAATAACAATTGCCGGTCCCATAAATCTCAACAGTCGAATTTCAAGTTCAGAAAACAGCAGTTCATTGCGCTAACGGCTGTATCTCTTGTCCCTTTCTAGAGTATTGAAGTTATGCGTCTGTCTCTTTCTAGCGAGGATTTTCGAGGACCGGTTGGGCAGGACCGGTCGTCGGCTTGGCCACTTAACAAACAAAAAAAGGATTAGATATTCGAATTTTGTTCGTTATGCGTACATCTCTCTCTTGCTTTCTTTGGGACTGCTGCCAATATACAACGCGCAAGAGTTAACTTGAGACTTGGCTCGGATGACGTCAGCGCGAGGTACTGCCGCGTCGATGGCGAGAGCGGTAAGAAGGCGGGGGTCGGGAGGGGGGCGCGCATTCCGCTCAGGTCTCAAGTTATATCTTGCGGATAGTAATTTCCTACATACATAACTTCATGTCAGTTCCCTTGCGGGGTAGGCGCGAGCATCAGAGCGCCATTCAGGCTTATTCTTACACACCTCACATGCTTCTTTGACATTCATAGCTCTTGTCATGCACGCCCGTCTGTTCTTAAGGCTCCTGACATCACCTTCTGCTAGTACACGATCAATTTGATCATGGAAGGTGTGTTGTGACCTTCCACGACTTCTGTATCCATCCACTTTGGCATTGTATATCTGTTTAGTCATTCTTTCATCATGCATTCTTTCTATATAAAAGAGACAAAGGTCTAGGGGGCTAAAGCGGGCCCCTTTTGGACAATCGCTTGATGAAATTGACACGTGTCTTTTGTCACTTTCTTCAAGACGGTCATTTGAAGACTCTGAGACCATTTTTGAATTACCGACTGAGAATGTCTTAAAACACGGTTTTGTGGCAAACAAATCATTCACTGCGAAAGCTGTAAGGCTTTGGAACACACTACCAGAAAACGTAAAAGAAGCCAAGTTCAAAAAATATAAGTTAATATTTAATTTTACTTCCTAGTCTATGTACACCGCTTCGCAACGTGTTATTTTGCTGTTAAGAAGAAGAAGCGGCAAGTAACTCCCTAGCAACATGTCTAGCTAAAAATTGGTTAACTCAAACTTTTGTTTTTGAAGTGAAACTTCTATATAGACGGGGGTATTAGGATTTTTTCTGTCACGAAAAAGCGTTACGGCCGTGGTGAAAGGCGACATAATGTTAGAGTAGACTATCGTTGTTTATATTGGTTCCGAATTGAATTCAGTTTTTTGTTTGACAAAATAAAATATGTTTAAATAATTAAAATGTGCATAACCTAACCAAATCATAATTTGCAGTAAACCTGCGAAAAATCGAAATGTGTGCTGGGACACATAGTAGAAGTGAAACTTCAACGGACAAGTTTTTATCCGTGCAGGAACGGAGAAAGAATACAATTTCCTGCGGCCGGGCGGCCTGTCGTAAGAGGCGACTTAACAACCCACAGCCAGGTGGTAGGGCATTTGCCCGACTGGATGGCTACCACCCCTAGTCTAGAGTATGACGCCATAACAAACTTGTGTTGTGTTCCGGCATTAGTGACCAGGTTCCAGTCTCCATTAAGAGTGCAGCAGCGCATTTGTAGCACCTTTGGTGTTGCAAATGTCCATAGGCGATGGTAACCGCTTTTCACCAAGTGGGCCGTCTGCCTGTCTGCTGAACTCTTGCAATAAAAAAAAGATATTTTTTATAAAAAATAGACCACATTATTCTTTTATAAAAATACATATTCAATATAAAAAAAAAACTAGCAGCTCACCGCCAGCGGGGCGTGGGGTCCGAACTAATCGGTGGTTAGGGCTCCAAAGACAGGAACCATAATAATACCAGGCAATGAAAGAATGACAAGAGTTATGAATGTGAAAGAAGCAAGTGAGGTGTGTAAGAATAAGCCTGAATGGCGCTCTGTTGTCCGTGCCTGCGCCGCAAGGGAACTGGCGTGAAGTTATGTATGTATGTAATGAAAGAATAAGAGATTCGAGACCGAAGCGATCTCCACTGTGGCCCGCCACACAGGCTCTTTTGAGACCCAGTGCGGACACCAAAGCTAACTTTGGACGCTCCTATAAAATTGTCATCGTATTGTGAATTATTTTAGAATTTTATGCTCCTTGTACTCGTTATGTAAATAAATTTCATTTAGATTTAAATTTTGATTTACATGCATGACCTTAAGTGTTATCCAGTGGAACTTATTTTGAATAAAAACTTTTGAATTTCAATTTTAAAGCGGATCCCCAAGCCTTGCTCTGCACTAATTAGGCTCTCAGCTACGATCAAACATCCAATACATGCTTCCTCGAACCGCTAATAAATTTAGCGCTATGGCAAGTAATAATGTTTATTCGACAGAAATAGATTTGCAAGGACGCGTCCCTTAGTAGCGAAGAAGCGGCTCAGCGCTTATTGGTGGCAGTTGCTTCTCGGGTTTGGAAATTAAAATGCGACGTAATAATGGACTGTATGATTATTATTAAGTTATAAATATACATTTAAAGAGTAGAGCAAAGTATGCAAGAGAGTTGAGTACAATATATGAATAGCTGAGTGGCTGAATTCATAGTTGTTCTTGATGTAGTAGTTTTTTCAGGTTTTTTCGGCCTCCTATATCCCGCATTCCGTCCGACGCCTAGTTGCTAATCGCGCTAGCTAATGGCGTCGGCGGTATGCGGAGCGCGGAGCGTAGATGTGCTCCGGCGGGTGGGTCAGGGGGTGCTCTCTGTCCGCCACAGCGCTTATGTTAAGTTATAAGTTTTTATGTCATGGAAAGCATGCGAGTGATATTGCAAGGAGATAAATGGCCGGTAATATGGTACATACATACATACATACATAACTTCACGCCAGTTCCCTTGCGGGGTAGGTACGAACAACAGAGCGCCATTCGGGCTTATTCTTACACACCTCACTTGCTTCTTTGACATTCGTAACTCTTGTTGTCGGTAATATGGTGAGAGTGTTAAACTCTTATATGAACAGCCCGAAGATATCTATAAAGACGTGTCAGGCTGTTCATCAAGGGAAAGTTTGGTACGGCAGAAGAAGCATGTAAGAATACTTCTCGCGGTTAAAATCAGATGAACAGAACTGCCTGTATCTCTATTTTATCCGTGCAGGAATGGAAAAAGAATACAATTTTCTGTGGCCAAGAGGTAGGGTATTTACCCGTCTGGATTGCTACCACCACTGGTCTTGAGTATGCCGCCATAACAACAGGTTCCAGTCACCCATTAGAGAGCGGCAGCACATTGGTAGCACCTTTGGTGTTAAAAATGTCCATAGGCGATGGTAACCGCTTTCCATCAGATAGGCCGTCTGCCTGTCTGCTGAACTAGTGCTATAAAAATCACTGCGAGCTACGTCCATGTGCTGCAAGCTTTTGAGATTCTGGATATCATGTAGCAGCGGAGTGTTAGCCAAGACAAGTAAAACGAGCTCAAACACGACTGGTCTATCTTGTTTAATACAGGAGTTCCTATGGCCACCTTCCGACTTAATCATCAGATCAGCTCCATGGTACCTTATTATTCCATTGTCACGCGATATACATATGCGTGCAAAATTTCAGCTCAATCGGAAACCGGGAAGTTGGTCAAATTTAACTTGCAAGATTCCACCCGAACATACATACATAGGTACATCCATTGCAAGTTAAATAAAGGCTTGTAAAAATCACTGCGAGCTACGTCCGTGTTATGGATCTTGGTTACAGTGGTCCGCAAGCGAATACCCTGCTTTAGAGTATGTATTTTATCAGTCTTACTCCATCGTTGTGGATTCTCGGTGAATTTAATATCCAGACTAATGATCCTTGGCCTTCCATCCCACTTGATGGCATCATTATGATGTCATCCACTTAGTCTCGCGGCTAAGAAGGTTGAGCTAATAACCGCTCTACACGCATTACATGAATTACCACAGCCGTTGTATTTTTTGTAAGGCACATGATATTATATTATAAACCTTGGAAAAGAATGGACGAGGCATTAAGCCGATTGTAGACCAAGAGCTCTCTACACCTTGCGCCAAAACGATTGTCAATAATGTTCGTTGACCTTTCTGTTGCTCGATCCGGGGTGAGAAACATTTCCTAATATGAAACGTGGTTTAGTATCTTTTTTTGATTGCTTAAGCACTGCAGACAGACTGACGGCCCAATGTCATGTTACTCTTACAAACTCATTTTAAAATCATGTCCTACCCAACTCTAATTCTGAATGACGTGATAATCTACAGTGATGCACTCGAGTCGCTTCGCGATGCCTTAAGGAGAGTGTACAGGTAGGATGACGCAGATACTTACCGGGCATGGGTGCTTCGATAAGTATCTGAATCATATCGCGTGCTGCCTGCCTTCCCCTCAATGCGGCCAATGTGGCGCATTAGACACTGTGTCTCATACGCTGGTCGAGTGTGCAGCATGGGCACCGCAGAGATTTGAACTGGAGTCCCTCGTAGTCCGATCGATTCGCTGGGAAGATTGGTGGAAGCCATCCTGCATAGCGACGATCATTGGGTGGGCGCGGCCAATTGCTGCGAGACTGTCATGTCGCGAAACGAAAAAGGGAGAGAGGTGCGCATGCGTGTCGCGGGTACCGATGTCAGTCGGGGTCCCGGGGGCGCAGATATGCGCAAGATCTCCCCCCGTAAATTCCGCTGCAGGGGTCCTCCAGCATCTAGGGAGCGGAGGTGTCTTCACCCCTGTTGACGAAGTGAGTTTTTGCCAGGTGGTAGGGCATTTGTCCGACTGGATGGCTACCACCCCTGGTCTAAAGTATGTCGCCATAACAACCTTGAGTTGTGTTCCGGCATTAGTGACCAGGTTCCAGTTTCCCTTAAGAGAGCAGCAGCGAATTTGTAGCAACTTTGGTGTTGCAAAGATCCATAGGCAATGGTAACCGCTTTCCATCAAGTGGGCCGTCTGCCTGTCTGTTGATCTCCTGCAATAAAAAAAAAAGTTTGCCTTTCTCGGAGCATTCTCAAGCACTGATGCGCTAGGATCAGCGTGGGCGTAACTACGTTCTAAGTCTCACGCTTTTCCTACCATGAGCGCGGGGCACATGGGAGGAGGGTGGTTCTAGTGGAGTATTCTAGTCTCCACACATGCCGGCGATTGACTCTGGTGGCTATTCGTGATTTCATCTCTCATCGCTTTGGTCCAATCCCTAGCAAACGACCCGGTAGTGTGCGAAATGCATTTTCCCCGCCTCAAAAAAAAAAAAGAGTGTACAAGCGGCATTGAGGTTACGTCTTGGAGGTTATAAATTGCAAAGCGAACGCAGCCCGAACACTCCTAAGTGCTCTCTTTCCATGACTAAATGCATACCTTTTGAATGTTATATCTCAAATTCATTAGAAACATCCAAAAGCGATAAAGAAATAAATGTGTTTTGTTTTTGATAAGATAGAAGCGAACGTTACTCTGAGAGGCAATAAAATATTATGTATCTGTGTATAGACTTGTTTTAGGGAGGCCATGACTTGGGGGTTCGCATGGATTTTATTTTAATTTTTTTAAATAAATATACGTACATATTGTCGCGACTTTTTTCCATAACTGTTGGATATGCAATTGTCAAGACCTTGACATAATACGTCTTTTGCTTTGTATCTACTTTCATTAATTAAAACTACGTTTTAACGGTTATGATCGCGGAATTTTATTTTGATTTTTATTTCGACGGTTCGGCCACTATTCAGTAGGTAGTATTGTTAAAGTTTTTATGACATTACTAGGACCCGAGTCGCGGACTATGCTCGTGACTTCGTCCACGCTTGACTTGAAATTCCCGCGGCATTCCGCGCGGTCAGTGTCGCAGCGTTTAACTCTTCAGCTCACTATTAGCACATATGTGTCCGCGATGAGAGTGCAGATCGCGTTTGTGCACGTGATCGTTAATTGTGTTGTTGTCTCGCTCTGTTTATATAGGAGTTGTATGATTTGTATGAAATGGGTATATTTTCTTTGTATATTACGAGACGGTGATAGTGTTAGTCTTGCGGCTTTTTGGTATATCGATAATTGTCTTAACCCTTCAGCTCACTATTAGCACATATGTATCCGCGATGAGAGTGCACATCGCGTTTGTGCACGTGATCGTTGATTGTGTTGTTGTCTCACTCTGTTTATATAGGATTTATTTGAAATGAGTATATTTTCTTGGTATATTACGAGATAGTGATAGTGTTAGTCTTGCGGCTTTTTGGTATATCGATAATAGTCTTGAGGGTTAAAAATGAATGTAAGTTATAGTTATAGTGAAAACTGCCGGAATAAGCTAATTGTTATTCACCCGAACAACTACAAACCGCTCCCGGGAAAGTTCCCTCGGGATTCCCAGGATAAAAAGTATGCAGATTTTAAATCTGCTGTCGATCAGTGAAACTCGTATCGGAATCGGCCCAGTGGTTCTTACGTGAATCCCGAACAAACAGACAAGAAATCTAAAAAAAATGCATCGTGTTCTCCGTCGTTAAATTATAGTCGTGTATTCCAGTTGTTTTCTTTTTAATAGCTTCAGAGTACAGACACAGCATGTGTAGAATTTTATAGTATCGTCGATTACGACATCCTTTTTATGACAGTTAATTCTAATTATAATGATTGTAACTTTCCATGCCTAATCTGACCAACATTATTTTATACGTTCAGCAACGGAGAAAGAATACAATTTGCTGCGGCCTGGCGGCCTGTCGTAAGAGGCGACTAAACAACCCACAGCTAGGTGGTAGAGTATTTGCTCGACTGGATGGCGACCACCCCTGGTATAGTATACTAGAGTATGCCGCCATAACAACCTTGTGTTGTGTTCCGGCATTAGTGACCAGGTTCCAGTCTCCCTTAAGAGAGAAGCAGCGCATTTGTAGCACCTTTTGTGTTACTAATGTCCATAGGCGATGGTAACCGTTTTCCATCAAGTGGGCCGTCTGTCTGTCTGCTGAACTCCTGCAATAAAAAAATAAATAAAAAAAAACATGCCCCTTAACTTTCGTACCATCATGTATACTCTGATGTGTGGACACACATGTATAAAATAAATTATAGAAAGAAAGAACGACATATTTTATTTAGGACAAAAAGAATACAAAGTATTATCAAACAGTAAAATAATAGAAACAGAATAAGTCCTAAAATTGGACCCAGTCTCAGCATATGCTGACCAATTGAGACCAGCGCTGTTCTTCTGCCGGCGACCAGCAAGTGAAGTCACGAAGGACAATGCAACACACACACATAATGTACAATGCAGTTAAATAATACATACATACATACATAACTTCACGCCAGTTCCCTTGCGGGGTAGGCACGAACAACAGAGCGCCATTTAGGCTTATTCTTACACACCTCACTTGCCTCTTTGACATTCATAACTCTTGTCACGTACGCTCGTCTGTTCTTAAGGCTCCTGACATCACCCTCCGCTAGTACACGATCAATTTGATCATGGAAGGTGTGTCGTGGCCTTCCACGACTTCTGCACCCATCCACTTTTGCATTGTATATCCGTTTAGTCATTCTTTCATCAGTTAAATAATGATAAAACTATAACGTATTTAAAGACAACATATCATAAAAAAGTAATACATTTAAAAATACACATACATAATCATTAATAATAAATAAATTCATATATATTGTTAAAATTTGGCCCACCTGCATATCTGTAAACAAAGCACATTTATTACCCGTCGGCGTTTGAGCTAATAACATTGAAACTCTTTTATGACCGTCTTCTTTTGTTTACTTTGTGTTTAAAATTTGTGATGGGAAAAACAGCCCATTGTGTATCGTAATCTTTATGGTAGTCATTAGCCAGGTGTGATTCTTGGAAATTCAGTCCACGCGGGCGAGGGACATATTGTATGTGTGCAGGATAAAGCAATGCCCCAATGGAGAGACCGGCACTCTAGCGATAGCCACAAGCGAAGCAAGACGTTAGTGACGGACTTTGCGCTTGTTATTGAATCGTGCATTACGTTTGGACTGGTTGTGTTCAGTTATATTTGTACCTGTGTTATACGTGTTTGTATGGTTCTAATACATACATAACTTCACGCCAGTTCCCTTGCGGGGTAGGCACGAACAACAGAGCGCCATTTAGGCTTATTCTTACACTCCTCACTTGCTTCTTTGACATTCATAACTCTTGTCATGCACGCTCGTCTGTTCTTAAGGCTCCTGACATTCATTACCTTCTGCTAGTACACGATCAATTTGATCATGGAAGGTGTGTAGTGGCCTTTCACGACTTCTGCATCCATCCACTTTTGCATTGTATATCCGTTTAGTCATTCTTTCAACATGGCCGAACCACCGGAGCATTCCTTTCCTTACCTTCACCCCGACACTCTCTGTCTTACTTCGGTATTACGAACGCGGTCCGCGAGCGTCACTCCGCAGGTTCTAATAAATTCTATAATAATTCCAACGGCATTTCAATTCGAGTCCTGCAACTCGTAACAATATAATCATTGTACCGATCATGTACGCGCTTGTGTCTTGTCTAAGATTAGCCTGTGCAACTTGGTGTATACTTCCTCTTTACCTTTACTATAGAAAAATGTTCCCCGGTTTTCGTTTTGACATGTGAACACCCTACACGAGCGCGCCGAGTATCGAGAATTGGGATTGATAAGGCATTAATCTTATCGCGGCGTCTTTATCGTTTCACATTCTGTGTTGCACTGTTCAAGTATTGCGAGTACTTTAAGCAATCATGTTTGTATTGATTCAGTATTAGTGTATTAGTCATTTACTGTTTAAAAATGATTTTTAGAGTTTAGTAATCAAGGGGCCTAAAGTGGTCGCTTTCGTAGATTCCTATGATGAACATGACTAGTGTTTTTTTTTTTCAATTTATTGTCCAATATGCTTACATTCTATATATTAAGTAGCTGTGCCCGCGACGTCGTCCGCGTGGAATTTGCTTTCAAAATCCTCCGATTTTGGAACATTCTTCATTGGTGCTCCGCTCCTATTGGTCTTAGCGTGATTATATATAGCCTATAGCCTTCCTCGATAAATGGGCTATCCAACACTGAAAGAATTTTTCAAATTGGCTACAACACTAATACTTACATTTTAAATATCGCGATATCTTTTGAACGAAACGTCCGAATTGAATAATTGAAAAAGTTCTAGAAAGGTATTGAATTCGTCTTGAATATGGAGTAATTTATTTTGATAAGGATTAATACCAAGGTACAAAATAAAGAGTTTTTGAAGCGACGGCATTTTAATTATTTAAAAAAATAAAAGAAAACACTTATTGTGAGACAACTACAATAGTTAGACATATGGTTACGCGATATTATTTATAGACAATTATATGTTCTGCAAAGTGGTAGTGCATTGTTTTGTTCTATAATCAATAGTTTTCGCAGCGCACGCCGTGTTAAGGATTTTTTCGGGTCATTTTTTTACACCTTGGGTTACATTATTGGACTTTTAGTAAGGATCCGTAATTTTTTTGAAAATATAATATAGCCTATAGCCTTCCTCGATAAATGTACTATTCAACACTGAAAGAATTTTTCAAATCGGACCAGCGGTTCCTGAGATTAGCGAGTTTAAACAAACTCTTCTGCTTTATAATATTAGCATAGATACGTGAAGCCACTAGTTATATGTATTTCTATGTATGTCATTTATTATTATTACATACATACATAAGTAACTTTATGCCAGTTCCCTTGCGGGGTAGGCACGAACAACACAGCGCCATTCAGGCTTATTCTTCACACCTCACTTGCTACTTTGACATTCTTAGCTCTTGTCATGCACGCTCGTCTGTTCTTTGCCAGGTGGTAGGGTATTTGCCCGACTGGATGGCTACCACCCCTGGTCTATAGTATGCCGCCATAACAATCTTGTGTTGTGATCTCTCCCTTAAGAGATTTTTATTCGTGCAGGAACGGAGAAAGAATACAATTTCCTGCGTTGGGGCGGCCTGTCGTAAGAGGCGACAAAACAACCCACAGCTAGGTGGAAGGGCATTTGCCCGACTGGATGGCTACCACCCCTGGTCTAAAGTATGTCGCCATAACAACCTTGAGTTGTGTTCCGGCATTAGTGGCCAGGTACCAGTCTCCCTTAAGAGAGCAGCAGCGCATTTGTAGCATCTTTGGTGTTGCAATGTCTATAGGCGATGGTAACCGCTTTCCATCAAGTGAACCGTCTGCCTGTCGGCTGAACTCCAGCAATATAAAAAAAAAAACGATTAAGTTGTGTGAATTACATTGTGAACCGCTTATTAAAATGTATGTTAAAGGAAATAGATAATTTTACATACATACATACATAACTTCACGCCAGTTCCCTTGCGGGGTAGGCACGAACAACAGAGCGCCATTCAGGCTTATTCTTACACACCTCTTGTCATGCACGCTCGTCTGTTCTTAAGGCTCCTGACATCACCTTCTGCTAGTACACGATCAATCTGATCATGGAATAGATAATTTTGTCCGTAAATATTATGCAGTTGTTTTTTTATTGCGAGCCCATTAAACTTGGAACTGTGGATAACATACGGGTGTGGGCAGTAATCCATATGCAGCCTCGCATAGGCTTTGTGAAGCACAAAGCGTGTTCAATCGTAAACTGTTTGACTTGAAATATGCAATAATAATATGTGGCCTAAATAGCAAGAGCCTCCGCAGTGCAAAGTTCAACATGGAATACTTGAAAGAATTGTTTTTCTTCCACTTGACACTGAGGTTATCTCTGTACCAAAACACTCGCACACGATCAGATTCCCGGTGCGTTAGAACGAGATGACAGATCTTCCCTCTCGCTTGCACGCGTCGATAACAATTTGTACCAATAACCAGGGGTCTCGTTGCTTTCGGCGCTTGCGCATGTCTGGGCGTATATGAAGAATTTAAAGGATGAAGAATGACAATCGTCCGGCGAAGGAAGTAAATATGAAAGCTACTAAATCGTTCGCTAATAGATGGCGTCACAGGTATCTTGTGTTGTTTTTTGAGGTTTTTTTTGTTTTAAACTTTTTTTTAAAGTGAATCTTCTATATCGGGCGGGTCTTAGGATTGTTCTGTCACGAAAAAGCGTTACGGCCGCGTGGAGGAGCGGCATAAATTTAGACTAGACGTGGTGAGAGGCGGCATAATTTTAGAGTATACTATGGATGCGTATTTTGGTTATATATATATATATATATATATATATATATATGTATGTATATTATTTACGTATTTATAATTAACTAGGATTTACCCGCGACCTTCATCCACGTTGGTTGGGTAGCGAAGATCACAATTGTTTTACCCAGAGAATTTGAATCCGGGACAATATTACATCGAAATCAGATTTTGTTCGTCCTGCCTGGCCATTTTAAACAGCTTTCAAGAAAGTTGCCGCGGTATTCCCGAGATCAAAAATACCCCACATTTTAAATCCGGTAATTAGCAGTCGGTCAACGAAAACCGCATTGAAATCGGCTCAGTAGTTTTTGCGTGAATCCCGAACAGAAAAAAAATATAAAAACAGGACAAAAAGAAAACATGTTATGTAGTATTTAGTATGTATGCATAGTTATGAATTGTATGTAAGGTTGGCCTAACAACTGCTATTCGTGCTATTAAGCTCGTATTACACATTAGTCATAAATGCATAAGGTCACGTTAAACCACGAGTCATGTTTCGAGGCCGGTCGATTAAATATGGCGGGAACAATGGCCGCTTTCACTCGTTATGGAGCGGCGCGACGCTCGGCGGGTGCGCTCGCGCATCCATAGGACGCGAGTAGGGTTACCAGATCAATTGAATAAAAAATACTAATTAGTGGAATCGGCAATTAAACTATGCGTTCCGTTCCGTCCATTAAATATGAGGGGTTTGCTAATCGTCACGTACACTTGTAAGTTTAAGGTTAATATCGTTATGTGAGAGAATGAAGGTAACTCAAGAATGTTCTCGTATGCATAAACTTTGCTCCCCCCCCCCTCCCCCTCACCCCTATACTGCCCCTCTCCCCTACGCCCCTCTCTCCCCCCTCTCCCCTACGCCCCTCTCTCCCCCTCTCCCCACGCCCCTCTACCCCCCTCTCCCCTACGCCCCTCTCTACCCCTCTCCCCTACGCCCCTCTCTACCCCTCTCCCCTACGCCCCTCTCTCCCCCCCTCCCCTACGCCCCTCTCCCCCCTCTCCCCTCTCCCCTTCGCTCCCCTCTCCCCTTCGCTCCCCTCTCCCCTTCGCTCCCCTCTCCCCTACGCTCTTCTCTCCCCCCTCTCCCCTACCCCCCCCCCCCCCCCTCCCCCCCCCCGCCCCCCTCTCTCTCTCTCTGTGTGTGTGTGTGTGTGTGTGTGTGTGTGTGTGTGTGTGTGTGCGTGCGTTGGCGTGAGTGTGTGCGTTGGCGTGTGGGTGCGTGCATGCGTGGGGCAAGGCAAACGAAGGGCGTTTCTCTCTCCCCCATCCGTTCACCTCTCCGACGATATAATAAAATGATTTATTTATTTGTTTATTTCATTCAATAATAGTGACTCACAACGCCCATAATGCTCATTTAGCCGTTCCACCTGGCGACCGCGGTCGTTGCGGTCGTGGCGAAAACGTATATTACCAGACATGTCCAGAGGATTCCTAACGTTTGGCAACCCTAGACACGAGCCATGATTTGTCACCGATTTTATTC
The DNA here is from genome assembly GCA_019925095.2 of Dendrolimus kikuchii. Classification (NCBI taxonomy): domain Eukaryota; kingdom Metazoa; phylum Arthropoda; class Insecta; order Lepidoptera; family Lasiocampidae; genus Dendrolimus; species Dendrolimus kikuchii. The sequence continues at coordinate 2,128,880 of CM034415.1, read as the reverse complement.
AATCGATTTGAATTTGGAAGGAGCATTTGAATTAATGTACGTTTGTATTAAATATACATTCAAAAGATTTTATTCATATTGAGTTCGACTGGGGAATATTTTTTCAAAATTATACATAAAGGTGCGTACCCTAACTATGTGACCTATTTTCACAATTTATTAACCCCTTCTTCGCGTCCAGTTTTCACGTAGTTATATAAGATTTTTTATCTCATTAGGCGTCTTGAAAGCGTTAAAAGCTGCGCGCCATATTTGAATGTAGCACGAAAAGCGCGAGATTTCTGTTGCAGATATTTATTGCGGCGGGTTGTGACCCGCCCCACGTGAAGAGATGATTGAGATTTTGAGTTGTCTTCCGGCATTAGTGACCAGGTTCCAGTCTCCCTTAAGAGAGCAGCAGCGCATTTGTGGCAACTTTGGTGTAACCGCTTTCCATCAAGTGGGCCGTCAGCCTGTCTGCTGATCTCCTGCAATAAAAAAATTAAAAAAAAGAAGTGAGCGCGCGCGGAACATTCGCGCTCTCATCTCGTCGGCATGTGTAGGTGAGTGAGGAACCCCCTTGCCTATACCCTCCTGCGTAATCGTCACCTCACACAGAATGAGGGTAGACAGCAAAATTGAAGGAGCGATGTTTTACCTACCTTATACTAGGCAAGGACGGAACAAGAAGAAGAGATCGTACCATAAATATCTTCTAATATCTTTCTTTATTGTTTCAGAGTTGTGCATGACTCCAAGACGCCGCTAGCCGTTTGAGGACATTCAAAACGTTTCATTGAGTGAGTACCATTTTATTCGATTAAGATTGACGAGTGCCGGTCTTCCGCTACAGACCTTAGAATTTTGTACTAATCCTATGAAGGAAAGAAGGAAAATAATGTTTACTGGCTGATCCGCCAAACTTTGTACCGCCTCAGAACCAATAAATAAAAAACGTTGATTTCTGAACGACTTTTAAATTTAATTGATTTCTAAACGACGGGACGAACATCAAATGTTTGACAGGTAGGTATAGTTTCTAAGGGAAAGCGAAATTGTTGTTTTTACTATATTCCTAGCTTTTTTTTCATATTTACTCACCTTTTAAACCTTCCCTGGACTTCCGCAAATAATTCAAAACCAAAATTAGCGAAATCAGTCCAGCCGTTCTCGAGTTTTAGCGAGACTAGCGAATAGCAATTGATTTTTATATATATATATAGATTTTAGAGTTATTTCAAATGGAAATTATTTATAAAGAGGTTAACAAAAGCCAATGGTTAACTTGGTAGCAGTGGAGCTTTGCCTCTGCTGTACGTAGTGGTGCAACCCTGCTTCCCGGGGCTGTACTATTCTTGCACAGTACGGCGTCACAGTGTCAGTAACTCTGTCCTAGATCCCGTAGTGTCGTAACAAAGTGCATTTTCGTCAGGACGCAGGTAGGTAGGTTTTAGTGGGTAGTATCGCCATCGATACAGAATCGCTGGCACTTAGCCATCGACTTGTATGTACTGTAATGCAATCAATAACAACAAGGATTAGTTCGACACTAATGACGGCCAAAAAACAAGTACGATAACAATAGGATGTTTTTCTTAATACAAATTCTAAACACGAAGTAAACAAAAGAACTCCGAAAGCAGGAAAGGTAATAAACTGCGTTTTACGACAGTACGCATTCCCTCGACGGCATGTAACAGTATGTACTTCTATATGCATTTAGTAAACAGCTATTATTTTGACATTACAAACAGACACGTCAATTTTATATATCTGTATAGACTCTGTATGAAACTACATATTGCTTTAGTATAATTTGCGTCTATATTCTTAATGTTACTATTTTGCTTTATGGGCAGCAATAAAAGATCCCCCATAGACTATCGCCATCGATCGAGACTGGCTGGCACTTAGCCATCGACTTGTACGTCTGCTGAGAATAATTCTCTATGGGTTATTACAAGGGCATATAATACGTTGTAGTATACGCGCGGGTAACCTTTGCCTCTGCTGTGCGTTGTGGTACAATCTTGCTTCCCGGGGCTGTACTGTTCTTGCACACAACTGCGTCACGGTGCCAGTAACTCCGTCCTACATCCCGTGGTGTCCTAGCAAATTGCATCTTCGTTGGTAGGAAGGTTTTAGTGGGTAGTTCGTCGGCTCTCTCTTATCAGTTGAGGCACCGATAGCATCCATACCACACGCACTCGTTGCAGGCGCTGCAATTGGCCCTCCCCCGTATTCATGGCATTTCACCCTGTGATATATTTTATTCATGTAATAGCTTAAGCCTATCTGTTTATTCGTGTAGGAACGGAGAAAGAATACAATTTCCTGCGTTGGAGCGGCTTGTCGTAAGAGGCGACAAAACAACCCATAGCCAGGTGGTAGGGCAATTGCCCGACTGGATGGCTACCTCCCCTGGTCTTAAGTATGTCTCCATAACAACCTTGAGTTGTGTTCCGGCATTAGTGACCAGGTTCCAGTCTCCCTTGAGAGAGCAGCAGCGCATTTGTAGCACTTTTGCTGTTGCAAATGTGGGCCGTCTGCCTATCTGCTGAACTCCTGCAATAAAAAAAAGAAAAGTAACTCTATCCTAGATACCGTGGCTTCCCAGAAAGTACATCTTCCTCGGGACACAGGTAGGTTTTATTCGGTAGTTCGTCATCTCTCTCTTATTGAGTTGAGGCGCCGATATCATAGAGTCCCCCGACATGCACTCGTGCAAGCGCTGCAATTGGTCTTCTCCCATATTCATGGCTCGAGTGTGTGTCGCAAGAAAAGACATTTCCCCCTGTGTTAACCAAAAAAACGGGCGTAATACGTTAGGCCGGGGGAGCATTGCGTAAGTTACGTTGCGATAAAGCAATCTGCTTTACAACGTGTTATTGCTGTTAAGGAGAGGAAGCGGCAAGAAACCCAGCAACACGTTTAGCTAAAAATTATTTTTCTTCTCTTCTCGTACAGAAGTGTTGTTTATTATTTAAGAGGGAAAATCAAGCATGGTTGCCAGATTACACTTTCATACATTACATAGTATATTCTTCTCTCTCTCTCTACTATAGTAATGTGTATATAAGTCTATCTCCCTCCCCCCCCAACACCGAGTAACACTTCTCTTCGAACCCGGGGACACTAAACTTCTCAACATACTTTTAATATAAAAACAGTATCAAAGGCCGGCCCAGTGAACTTTGAACTACTTATATTTTCTGTGATTGTGTAAAGTGCGGCGTGCTAACGGACGTAAACTACGTGCTATGTAAGTTATATGTATTCATATTTATTACTTTTTGAATACACAAATCAGAATCAAATTTTTATCCGTGCAGGAACGGAAAAAGAATACAATTTCCTGCGGCCGGGCGGCCTGTCGTAAGAGGCGACTAAACAACCCACAGCCAGGTGGTAGGGCATTTGCTCGACTGGATGGCTACCACCCCTGGTCTAAAGTATGTCGCCATAACAACCTTGAGTTGTGTTCCGGCATTAGTGACCAGGTTCCAGTTTCCCTTAAGAGAGCAGCAGCGCATTTGTAGCAACTTTGCTGTTGCAAATGTCCATAGGCGATGGTAACCGCTTTCCATCAAGTGGGCCGTCTACCTGTCTGCTGATCTCCTGCAATAAAAAAAAAAAAAAAAAGTTCCCTTGCGGGGTAGGCACGAACAACAGAGCGCCATTTAGGCTTATTCTTACGCACCTCACTTGCTTCTTTGACATTCATAACTCTTGTCATGCACGCTCGTCTGTTCTTAAGGCTCCTGACATCACCTTCTGCTAATACACGATCACTTTGATCGTGGAAGGTGTGTCGTGGCCTTCCACGACTTCTGTATCCATCCACTTTTGCATTGTATATCTGTTTAGTCATTCTTTCCACATGCCCGAACCACCGGAGCATTCCTTTCCTCACCTTCACCCCGACACTCTATTTCAGACCAACTCTCTTTCTTACTTCGGTATTACGGACGAGCGAGCAGCTATATAAATGAAGTTTTGTCATTTAAATATTATTCATTACTGTAGTATCCCTTTTTAAGCAAGAAACTTTTTAATTTAGTGAAAGGCAGATATGACATTTCAGTCGGAATCTTATTGAAGAAGCGTATACCAACCCCCAAGAAAGAGGACAGTACTTTTTGTAATCTAAAAGATGGCAATATCAGTCTATTACAATGCCTGGTGTTGAAATTGTGAACAACCTTATACTGCTTGTAGGTACTCAAACTTTTACGAAAATAAATAGATAGATAACACTTTATTGTACACCATTACAGAAAAACTTACGAACTAGTATTAGTCTAGTTGGGTACAAGGGGCGGTCTTATCGCTAAAAAGCGATCTCTTCCAGACAACCCGTGGCGAGAATATTCTGATTAGGAGTGGCGACGGTGGTATACGTAATTATTGTACGATTTTTACATTTTAATAATAAATATATAACTATACTATATATACAAATATACATACATACATACATAACTTCACGCCAGTTCCCTTGCGGGGTAGGCACGAACAACAGAGCGCCATTTAGGCCCATTCTTACACACCTCACTTGCTTCTTTGACATTCATAACTCTTGTCATGCACACTCGTCTGTTCTTAAGGCTCCTGACATCACCCTCCGCTAGTACACGATCAATTTGATCATGGAAGGTGTGTCGTGGCCTTCCACGACTTCTGCATCCATCCACTTTTGCATTGTATATCTGTTTAGTCATTCTTTCATCATACAAATGTACACATAAGTTATATACATATACAAGATATGGTGATAATATGCAACTATTTAAACATAATAAACATATGACTATATGCAATATAATGTCTACTAATTATATAAAATTATATATCATTATATTGCAGACTAGCTGTGCCCGCGACGCTGTCCGCGTGGAATTTGTTTTCAAAGCCCCCCCCGATTTTGAAAGATTTTTCATTGCTGCTCCGCTCCTATTGGTCTTAGCGTGATGATATATAGCCTATAGTCTTCCTCGATAAATGGGCTATCGAACACTGAAATAATTTTTCAAATCAGACCAGTAGTTCCTGAGATTAGCGCGTTTAAACAAACAAACTGTTCAGCCTTATATATTAGTATAAGATAGAATTTCCTGACTAAGTTCTTAAATGTTATTAGGGGTTTTGCTTGTCTGATATTATATTATTAAAAATATATTATTACGTCGATTAGTGCCGTGTGTTAGCCACTCAGCTACCAAGACTTCAGTGACGTGGAGTGAACAAACTCCGCATAGGTTAGTTAGTTCCCCATTACAACCGGGTACGCAATCAAAGTTAACACAGTCTGCCGAGTTTGGAGTGCCTCGTTAGGTGAATGAAAAGTCTGCGAGGAAATCAACGGGCGTGAGACTGTTTATAATGAATCTATCCTAACTGCAATATTATAAATCGGAATGTGTTTTTTAAATACTGTTACGAGTTAGCGGGACTCGAATTAAAATGCCGTTAGAATTATTATAGAGTTTATTAGAATTATACAAACACGTATAACACAGGTACAAATATAACCGAACACAACAAATCCAAACGTAATGTAGTAGATCATAATTCACTATTAGATCCCGAATGTACACACGTCAGGCCCGTATCGTAGTTGTAGCTCAACTGACCCCTTTCTCAATCAGGCCGTCGTTTTATACTTCACAAATGCAAATGTGCCCGCCAGCTAGCTTGTAATTGTAATCCGCAACACCTGACTAATGATGCTCCTGAGTTAGTACAATAGGATACTAGGCTGTTCTCCACAATAACTAGAAACGTTATCATAAAAGGATTACAGTTAGTCGGAATTTGAACAGATCAAATTCCGACAGCTAACAAAATGTGCTTTTACAGATCTGTACGTGGAATTTGTCTTTGTCGGGGCCTAATTTGTAACAATACGTTTTGTAGTTTTCACGTAATGTCTGACACCAGACAGACAAACAAAAATTCCAAAAGTGCATTGTCGGAATCTGCTGGTGTGAATTAGCCCCGCAGATATTTTTCTCATTTTTAACCGACTTGGCTCCCAACAGATGTGTTATTTATGTTTCTTGACCACGTGTTATAACGTTATAACCCTATATTTAAATTATCTATCATTCTTTTCATGGTTGCCTTGATTGTTCGTTGTCGGTTGTTTGCCTTAATTCTTTGAGTATTGAAATGTTACCATCTATTGTCAATATCTAATCCATTTGTGTTTATGACCGACCTTCGGGTATGACATCATAAACCGTTTTTATTGGTTAATTTTCGCTGCAAGTTCTTAAAAGCCATTTTGTTTTGCATTGGATTGGATTCTATTGGATTTCCGACGGTCTCTGTGGTTGAGCGAGCTAAGCCTTTGCCGGCCTACGTCGCTGCAACGCAGAGGCTCCGGGTTCGATTCCCGGCATGGTAAATTTCGCAAAACCAATTTTATCCGTTATTTACTATGGTCTGGGTGTCTGGTATCGGCCCCAGGGTAGTCCGTTGTATATCACCCATAACCCCAAATTGCTTAATTTGGGTATATACAATATGTGTGCTTGTCTGACGATTATTTATTTATTTAGCTTACAAGTTTGAGAATAACAGTTTTTTTATTGCTGGAGTTCAGCAGACAGGCAGACGTCCCACTTGATGGAAAGCGGTTACCATCGACTATGGACATTTGCAACACCAAAGGTGCTACAAATACGCTGCTGCTCTCTTAGGGAGACTGGAACCTGGTCACCAATGCCGGAACACAACACAAGGTTGTTATGGCGTCATACTGTAGACTAGGGGTGGTAGTCGGGCAAATACCCCACCACCTGGCTGTGGGTTGTTTTGTCGCCTCTTACGACAGGCCGACAGGCCGCCCGGCCGCAGGAAATTATATATATATATATATATATATTATACGTATTTATTGGGGAGTCCATGTCTATTTTGCGAATATATAAAGTCGGCCCATTGAGACAGATTTAGTTGCGTTTCAACTGCGATTGAGGTATTACTAAGTATCCATTCGGGACGTGAATCTCACATGACAGACTGCGCGTTTTGTGTTATTACGATCGTCTGCTTTAAGGTTTAGACTTGTTGTATTTGTAAGAACTGTAAATTACGTGTGTGCACTTCTAATAAAGTTTGTGTACATTTATTTGGCATTAAATTTCGAATCCCGCAAATTCGTAACAATATAATAGGTGAACTCTGTAGCTTGTCGTCGATATATTACAGTTACCCATATTTATTGTTCAATAATTACTAACCAATTATGTAATTAATTACTCATCACAATGACTTCATTAACTCATGGAATTAATTGCCTCCCGATAATTAAGGAAGCTTATTGACGTTTTAATTGAACGCTTAAAGCGTTTTACGAGTAATTATCTTCGTATTATTACTGGTCTATTTGGTAGTTTGACTTTTTATTGCTGGAATGCTGCTGACAGTCTGACTGTGTACTTGATGGAAAGTGGTTACGGTCAGCTATCAGTAGAGATGCCGTCAATGTGCTGCCGGTCTCGAAGAAAATTAGTGACGTTTTACAAATTCATTGATTGCTCCATCTGCTTTCACTGCTTTCCTACCTTCACCTCTACCTATGCATATTTTCTACGTGCAGGACCGGAGATAGAATACTAATTCCTGCGGCCGGGCGGCCCGTCGTAACAGGCGACAAAATAACCTACAGGAAGGTGGTGGACCATTTGCCGGTCTGGATGGCTACCACCCCTGGTGTTTGAGTCTTTGAGCTTGAGTTGTTTTCCGGCATCAGTGGCCAGGTTCCAGTTTCTCCTTCAAGGCCGGCAGCATATTGGCAGGAGCTTATGTCCATAAACGCCCGTAACCACTTTCCATCACAGTTGGGCCGTCAGCGTGTCAGCTATGCTTCAGTAATAAAAAAATATCGATCTTTGACTCTGTATTTATGTTTTTTTTTTTTATTGTATTACCCTTTATTATTTTTTTAGTATTACTTAAGTTATATGTAGATTTTTAGTGCAAAACCAGCTCACCCGGGAAACTTTGTTCCGCCTCAGAATCAATAAATAAAAAACGTTGATTTCTGAACGACGGAATGAACATCGTGTATGACAAGAGTTATGAATGTCAAAGACGCAAGTGAGGTGTGTAAGAACAAGCCTGAATGCCGCTCTGTTGTTCATGCCGACCCCGCAAGGGAACTGGCTTAAAGTTATGTATGTATGTATGTATAGGATGAACATCAAACGTTTGACATTCAAAACCAAAAAATGGAAAAAAAAATACTTTTAAATTTAATTTGATTGATTTGATTGATTGACTGATATATAAGAAGTTGTTTGCCTCTTTTATGTAAAGTTGCTGAACAAGGGGTTATGTGGATATTTAATCCACCATCTGCGCGTCCACCATCCATGCAAGATGGACGGATTGTGTGAAGGATGATATTGATGATATGTGGTGTGACAGAAGATGTATGTCAGAGTAGAGGAGTGTGGAAGGAAAAGACATTGTGCCGACCCCAATTATTTGGAAATTCCATGCAGGAACGGAGAAAGAATACACTTTCCTGCAGCCCGGCGGCCTGTCGTAAGAGGCGACTGAACAACCCACAGCCAGGTGGTAGGGTATTTGCTCGACAGGATGGCGACCACCCCTGGGGTCTAGAGTATGCCGCCATAACAACCTTGAGTTGTGTTCCGGCATTAGTGACCAGGTTTCAGTCTCCTTTAAGAGAGCAGCAGCGCATTTGTAGCACCTTTGGTGTTGCAAACGTCTATAGGCGATGGTAACCGCTTTTCATCAAGTGGGCCGTCTGTCTGTCTGCTGAGCAATAAAATTAAAAAAAAAACGACTTTTGCTTTCTTTCAAATCGCATCATCGCGAAATCCCACTCGGTTTGATTGGTGTTTTACGGGCGTATGATTTTGCCCACCCACATCACAACAGTTCGCGGTCTCGCGGCCCGTCTTCCGGTCGTCGGCCGCCCGTCCCCAATTGGACGCGTCCTGCGGAACAAAGCGTTTCCGGAATTGTGTGTAGCGTTGCCAGGTATCGTGGGTGACCTACAGGTAATCGCATGATGTGAAAATAAGTTAATAGATTTTATTTTATTTAGGTTTATTAGGCTTGGCAGCTAGGCCTTTAAGCCAGATTTTAGTTTACAATACAGTTTCTTCGTTTTCTTAAGCCTATGTGTAGCACAGCTGAACTGTAGGTTATCAGCTGGTGCCATTCAACGGAGTTCTTGTGACAACTCAAAAGACCACGTTTGACTTTACAGTTCACATTTCTCACAAAACACGTAAGTAATTACTCAAAAACTATCAATATCCTACAACTATTGTTCATTTTAGAGTAATTTTACACATTTTTAGAAAATAAAACTGCACAGCACAACATCTCCTTTCAGTTCCCGCCAAAAACTCCAAGTGAATAGATAAACAAAATGGCAATAGATAATTAAAGTAAATGTAATAGTATAATCAAATCTTTATATATATAATTCTTCTGTACGTGTGTTGACAGTGAACTCCTAAACGGCTGGTCCGATTTGAATGAATCTTTTTGTGTGTGTTCAAGTGGATTCGAGGATGGTTTAGATCAACAATTGGACCCGATAGGTGGCGCTGCAGTCGGGTTCTAAATTTTATTTCTTCAGGGCAGAACCCGGAGTCTCTGCGGTGCAGTGAGATAGGCCGTTAAAGGCTTAGCCCGCTCAACCACAGAGGCCGTCTATACATTTATATTATTGTTACGAGTGTAGGACTCGAACTAAAATGCCGTTGGAATTACTATAGAATTTATTAGTACTATACAAACACGTATAACATAGGTACAAATATAACTAGACACTACTAGTACAAACTGCACGATTCAATATCGCGCAAAGTCCGTCACTATATCGCTTGTCGAATGTACGTCTTACTCGTATCGTAATCCTCGCTCGACTGCGCCACCACTCCGTTCGGGCATTGTTTTATAGTAAACTCTACAATACACAATCGATTGCGTGGGCTGGGTTCTTCCAAGAAAATGTAATTTGCACAACTGTGAACGACCAACAAAGTTGAAAACAATAACAATAAGGATTAGTTCGACACTAGTGACGGCCATAAAACAAGTAGAAAAACAATAGCATGTTTTTCTTAATTACAAATTCTAAACTCAAAGTAAACAAAAGAATTCCTAAATCCGGGAAGGCAATAAACTGCGCTTTTACGACAGGCAGGTGTGCGCATTCCTTTGACGGCATGTAACATTATATTATATTTATATAAGACCGTAGAATGTTTTAGACCCCAAAATTGTAAATTTAAAGCTGGTTCTCCTCCTTGAAGGTAGCCGTCCAAGCTTCACACCCATACATCAGGACAGTATGACGGTTTTATAGATCCTGATTTTGTTTTTTCTGTTTAGAAGCCTGGACACCGGTACCTTATGCAAGGCTGCACAACATTGTTGCGTAAGACTAACATAATGTTCACTGAGTGAATTTTTAAATATGGAATTAGTTTTTTGATATCAACGTACTGAGGGATGAGGAGGTCTATAATGGTCCGTTTTTCAGTTTTTCGCGAATAACTCGAAAGTAACAGCATATAGCAAAAAATGACCTAGGATTAAATTAATCTACTTAAAGTTTTCTACAAAAAAGTTACTATTGTTTTATTTTTATTTCGTAAATTGCATACATAACTTCACGCCAGTTCCCTTACGGGGTAGGCACGAACAACAGAGCGCCATTCAGGCTTATTCTTACACACCTCACTTGCTTCTTTGACATTCATAGCTCTTGTCATGCACGCTCGTCTGTTCTTAAGGCTCCTGACATCACCTTCTACTAGTACACGATCAATTTGATCGTCGAAGGTGTGTCGTGGCCTTCCACGACTTCTGCATCCATCCACTTTTGCATTGTATATCTGTTTAGTCATTCTTTCATCATGCATTCTTTCCACATGCCCGAACCATCGGAGCATTCCTTTCCTTACCTTCACCCCGACATTCTCTTTTAGACCAACTCTCTTTCTTACTTCGTAAATTGCGTATATTAAAAATAACGATATATAAGCTTTGTACCTTTCCAAACCTTATTGATGCAACTATGGCCAATTATGAGTCAATGTTTGCTTATGCTCAAGGTTTATTTAGCTTTGGAACATAAGCTGTTGCAGCTTGAGTCATTCTATTGTGCCGTCTCTGTCGTTCTTAAAGCGTTGGGAAGAGATGCAAGAGTTCGAAAGGTAATGTTCCGTTTTTGAATGTTTAATTTTGGCAATAATGGAACCATTTTGAAAAGTCATATTAATATATGCATGTGCATTTGTTTGTAGATATCGTGGTTCTTTTGAAAAATTGGTTTTGAATATAATCGATCGGTGCTCGAGTAATAATGTCTATCTCTGTTACTCTTAAAGCGATGGAGAAAGACGGAAGAGGTGCGTATTCGAATGTTCCGTGTTTGAATGTTTAAAATTTTTAATTTCACGTTCCATTGTGTCTTGAAAAATGTAATTTTTATGATTCCGCAATCATTTTAGTAATAAGTGTTCGGTCCTTGTCTAGTATGAGGTAGGTGGAAAATCGCTCCATCAATTTTGCTGTCTACCCTCTTACTGTGTGAGGTGCCGGCCAATGCACAGGAAGGTAGATGCAGCCATTTTTAAAAACACTTACATCTGTCAACGTTGTGACGAGAGATCGCGCCGTGCGTCTATTCTTCTAAATAGGTATATAAATTCCAATTGTAATCACTGGCCGTGCCAAGAACTTATTGTGTGATACTAGTGAACAGAAGTAACCACTCCAAAGTGAATTTGGTGCCGTGCGCTGTTCCTCTGTGTGCTGCAACCAGAACCAAGCCAGGAGAGGTCGGATCTCAAGGTTGGTGGAGCTTCTACTGCTTTTCTAGTGCAAGGATCTAAGCCAGATATCTATCTATATTTCCCATACAGTCCATTATTATAAAACCAGCGTTATTTGACCAAGGGCCACCACACTACATTACCCTTAGGCTACAGCGCCCCACAATAAGCGACCGTTTTGAAATAGTCATGTATGTCCGTTTGTTTGTATACGAGATAAGTCATGTATGTCCGTTTGTTTGTATAAGAGATTTTCCCCTATCGAAAAGTGCCCAACGCGGCGAAAGAAGTTTTCACTACAAAAAATATCTTTTTCGTTGATGGCGCTTTTCTCAACTCTACGAAACCCTCCGTTGTTAGTGGACACCTAAGCACTTGACCGGTGCATGAATATGCAACACGTAGCTATATGACGGCGGCAGTACTATTGTTTTGCCACTAATGCTGTCCGTGTTTAGAATAATGTGCCGCCTTATTAGGTCCTACTTGTCTATTTCATAAATGTCTATGTGTGTTGTTTGCTTCAGTGTCTTAGTTGTAACAAGTACCGTGTGTTATTGCATGAGTGAAATAATAAATATGTGCGTGCAGATCACACGCAGTAGAAGTGAAACTTCAGAGAATATACAGGCATATATAATTAATGATAATTATATCTACAACGCTTAGTATACAAGAGTAAGGACGCTACGAAAACTACTATACTGTTACAACTTAGGCGCCGACAAGGACCAATTCCACGTACAGATCTGTAGAAGCACATTTTATTACCTGCCAGCATTTGAACTAGTAGTAATTCTTTTATGATCGTCTTCCTTTGTTTACTTATTGTGGAGCATAGCCTGTTGTCATTAGCCAGGTGTTACGGATTATGAGTACAAGCTGATTCTAGGAAATTATATCGACGCTTGCCGGATGGGCATGTTTGTATTTGTGAGGTATAAAACTAGGGCCCGATGGAGAGAGGGGGCAGTCGAGCGAGAACCACGATCAAAGCGAGACGTGTGTGCTACAATCGCGAATCTAATAGTGACGGACTTTGCGTGTTTTATTGAATTACGACCTTCTTTTTTTTTCTTATTGCAGGATTTCAGCAGACAGGCAGACGGCCCACTTGATGGAAAGCGGTTACCATCGCCTATAGACATTTGCAACACCAAAGGTGCTACAAATGCGCTGCTGCTCTCTTAAGGGAGACTGGAACCTGGTCACTAATGCCGGAACACAACTCAAGGTTATTATGGCTACATACTTTAGACCAGGGGTGGTCGCCATCCAGTCGAGTAAATACCCTACCACCTAGCTGTGAGTTGTTTTGTCGCCTCTTACGACAGGCCGCCCGGCCGCAGGAAATTGTATTCTTTCTCAGTTCCTGCACGGATGAAAATAAAGTATGTGAAAATACTCTATAACCCAATATTTTTTACTCTGATGCGTAAAATTAAATACTTATATGGATAATTACTGAACTATTATCGATCCAGCTTTCACTGGAAGAGTTTATTCAGTAATGAATCTAAAATGGCGAGAAGAAGGGAACAGGACGTCTATAAATATAATAAAAAATCAATCGTTGGTTTGTTTAAATTTAAATTGGGAATGTAAAGAAATAATGTAAAACTTCTAAAAATTTTAGCATAATGAAAAGTTGTTAGTGTGTGCTAGAAGCATACAAAAATAGTGTCTCCAAGAGAAGAAATAAATAAAATTTTGAAAAATATTTTTTTTTCTTCTAAAAACTATATTTTTTCATACATACATACATGTTAACACGCTTTTTTCCCATGGGGGTAGACAGAGACTATAGATCTCCACTTGTGACGATCCTGACAGACAACTTTCGCTTCATCCACTTTCATTAACCTCTTCATACGTGCACGTTTATTTGATATGCTTTTTATCTGATTTTTTTTTATTCCCTGTTTAAAAAATGTAATACGTTATTTTTCTCAAAAAATAGTTGGCAACCCTAGCCTTCTCTGAAAAAGCTCGATTATACAAAAACAAAGTTATAGCCATTAGCTTTCTTCAAACTGCTAGCGTCATCTGAAAATTTGTGGTACTGGCTATTTATTGATGAAAATGAAACTAATATCCGATTATAATGTATTGCATATACATAATATTGACATTAATTAATTAAATTACTAGAAATTGACATTCGAATTGTAAATGCTGTGCACTCCTTTTACGGGTCCACACATCAGAACTTTTATATTAAACGATTTGTAATGTAACATAATAATGGCTGTTGGTGTGCCTTAAATAATTAAAGTAATGTAAGTGTTGCGGACAGAGAGTACTCCCCTGACCCGCCCGCCGGAGCACACCTACTCTCCGCGCCCCGCATACCGCCGACGCCCATAGCTCGCACAGTTAGCAGCTAGGCGTCGGACGGTACTTTGGATATAGGAGCGGCCTTGGAGGCAAAAATAGTTAATTCTTCGACACAATTCTCATTGACAAGTTACTACTCTCTCTCTCTTTCTCTCGACTCTCTCGCACAATTTGTAATTACTTCTTCATGTATATTTGTAATTTTATAATAATAATCATACAGTCCATTATATCGAGTTTAATTTCCAAACAAGAAGCGACCGCCACCAATAGTAAGGATTACTTAAAAAAGATGAATAAAACTTTACAAAATCAAATTAACCTACTTCCAAACTGGTAATTGAAGTAAAAATCACTACAGACCCCCAAACAACAGTTTTATCTTAATCACACGGTAAGATTGCTTAAAACAAAAGGCTTTGTTCCCATTCCGTATCGCAGAACGTCTATACCGATTCCGTAGTCACCGCTAAGTGTGTGTGCATACGAACGTTTTGGACGCTACAGAAAAAACGCTTCAGAAAAAAGTGTAGGTGCCTTGATTGATTGATCGACCTGCGTCGTCCGCCAGGGGAAATCCGTTTGAGGACTAAGCCGCGACAGGCAAAGAAGCCTGGGGAGATAATTCGCGACCCGTTTGTGGGATTCGCCAGATCAGGGGTGGCACTAGCATGCCCCAGTCAGAACTGGTGCCATGACATGCGTCGCCCGTATTCAACTAAATTGCTAACTGCCTGCTCCTATGTATTTTTTTTTACTCTTTTGGGCCCGGGCGAACGAGATTGCCCGAGTCTGATGCCTTTATTTATAAAAAAAACTTGATTAAATAAACCGACTTGAATTAATAGTAATCCTTCTATGATCGTCTACTTTTATCACTTATTTATTGGCATACGTTTCTAAGCTATTGTGGAGAACAGCCTATTATTCCAGTGTACTCGTTCATTAGTATCATTAGCCAGGAGTTACGGATAACGATTACAAGCTAATTCTAGGAAACTGTATCGACCTTGTCGGACAGGCACATTTTGCATCTTGAAGTATAAAACGACGGCCCGTTGGAGAGAGGAGGCAGTTGAGCTACGACTACGATATGGGCGTGACGTGTGTACGTTCTAAAATATAATAGTGCTGGACTTTGCAGGTTTTATTGAATTGCGACCTTCTGCATTACGTTTGAATTTGTTGTGTTCGGTTATATTTGTACCTGTGTTATACGTGTTTGTATAGTTCTAATAAACTCTATAATAATTCTAACGACATTTTAATTCGAGTCCCGCTTACACGTAACAATATTATATAAAATTATGAAGAGCTAGGCATGTTTGCTGAAGAGTTTCTTGCGGCGCCTCTTCTCTTCAAGCCATAACATGTTGCGAAGCGGTGGTAAATTAGATTAGGTTCCATATAGTAAATAATAACCATAAAAAAAATTAAACTAAATAATTAGAATGAGCAAGTTGGCGGTACGCTAAATGAAACTTTAACAATACTCATTGACACTTGAAACCCTTGTCTTCTCTGATAAAGAATTATGTTATGTAATGCACGGATGATGATGAGGTGTTCAAATACGCTAGTAACGAGCACTGTACGCGATCTTTCATAACAGCGTCTTTAATACCGCGGCGTTGAAAAAAACGCTCGTGTATATAAGTCGTAAATCTCCTTAACAGATACTCGAAACTGGGTCACCCTTTGCGCAGTACTAACGGCGTCTGGCCGCCCCCTTTCTCCGCGATAGGATAATGTTATTTGATGTGTAATTTGATTTTTATGTGTCTGAGAGTCTGGGCTTTATCTTTTTCGACTAGTCAAGAGTGTGATGGACATGATAGAAGGAAAAAGAATACAGGGCAATCTATCATCTTGATTTTTTGTTAAGCCTAGGTCCCCGTTTTTTATGGGTTAGGTAGACTAGAGGTGCCAGGTGGTAGGGCATTTGCCCGACTGGATGGTTACCACCCCTGGCCTAGGGTATGCCGCCATAACAGCCTTGAGTTGTGTTCCGGCATTAGTGACCAGGTTCCAGTGTCCCTTAAGAGAGCAGCAGTGCATTTGTAGCACCTTTGCTGTTGCAAATGTCCATAGGCGATGGTATTTAAAAAAAAAAAAAAATATTGCAGGAGTTCAGCAGACAGACAGACGGCCCACTTGATGGATAGCGGTTACCATCGCCTATTGATATTTACAACACCAAAGGTGCTACAAATGCGCTGCTGCTCTCTTAAGGGAGTCTGGAACCTGGTCACTAATGCCGGAACACAACTCAAGGTTGTTATGGCGACATACTTTAGACCAGGGGTGGTGGCCATCCAGTCGGGCAAATGCCCTACCACCTGGCTGTGGGTTGTTTAGTCGCCTCTTACGACAGGCCGCCCCAACGCAGGAAATTGTATTCTTTCTCCGTTCCTGCACGGATAGTAACAGTACAGTAGTAACAGAACAGCAACTGATTTTGAAATACCTATATAGATATATTAATTGGACCTACTTATGCAAAATGGAACCAACCCACGTACTGACAGTTTTGAGAAAAAGCCGTTTTTATTTAAATTTTGGTTACAAAAAATATTTTATTGAGTTGATAGAAGGTGCATTTTGAAAGTCTTCTGCATCCTTAACCCAATTTTGGCATGTTTGTGGATTGGTTCTGTTTCGCCTAAGTAGGTCCAATTCGTCTCTAGTATAAGAATTAGGCATAATTATTTAAGAAAAAGTAGTGTTTTATGAGTGCTTTCTTAAATGTAGGCGATGTTTTGGCCTCTCTGACAGTAAGAGGCAGCTAATTCCAAAGTTTGACAGCCTGCACTAATAAAGTGTTATCATAAAAGGATGAAGTGTGCAGCTGTACTGAGTTTACGATACGTATGTAAAAGTACTGTCCTCTTTCTTGGGGGTTGGTATACGCTTTTTCAATAAGATTCCGAGTGAAATGTTAAATCTGCCTTTCACTAAATTAAAAAGGGGATACTACACTATTGAAGAATACTTAATGACAAAAATGCATTTACATAGCAGCTCGCTCCAACTTCTTATACTAAATTCTGTATAACGTTTGTATCTTGCCAAGCTTGTAAGGAATTTGTGGAGACATATTGCAGCATAACATTTTATTACGTCATGTCATTATTATAACTATAACATTATTTATCTTTCCTTTTATTGTCTTGGTCTTATTGAGTATGCATTGTTTGCTACAACTCCATTAATTCTTCGAAAAGTAATTCTGTAAGATACTTCGGTACAAAACTTATAAAAAAAAATGATTTAAGATATAAATAGGATATGAAATATAAAGAAAAACAATATTTAGCTAGACGTGTTGCTGGGGAGTTTCTTACCGCTTCTTCTCCTTTACACCATTAACACGTTGCGAAGCGGTGTACATAGAATGGGAAGTAAAAAATTAAATTTTAACTTACATGTATGACCTTCAAAAAGTGTACTCCAGTGGAACTTATTTTGAATAAAAACTTTTGAATTTGAATTTGTATTTATGAGTGCGCAAATAGTAAGTACAAAGGCGAAGGAATTCAAAACATTCCTTATGGTAAGGAGGACTACAAAATATAATATGTTACTATATATTACAGTACGGTTGGGAACTCAACTCTACCACGACATGTGTGTAGATAACTGTAAGCGAAGTTGAGGATAAAAGCTAGTTTGTTATATTGACTTGTTTGCCCCGACTGTGCGTGTCGACCGTATTGATTCGGTCGAGGTACCCGCAAGCGTAGACTACTGGCGCCCAACGTGGGGTATAACGGGCGAAGTTTCATGGAAGCGGATTACCTTTGAAAAAATTTTGTTTGCACGATGAAATATTAGGGATGCGGACGCATGAGAACAGGCGTTAAAATAATAAAAATATAATTTTTAAAATATCTTCTATCCGTGCAGGAACGGAGGAAGAATACATTTTCCTGCGGCTGGGCGGCCTGTCGTAAGAGGCGACAAAACAACCCACAGCCAAGTCTAAAGTATGTCGCCATAACAACCTGAAGTTGTATTCCGGTATTAGTGACCAGGTTCTAGTCTCCCTTAAGAGAGCAGCAGTGCATTTGTAGCACCTTTGGTGTTGCAAATGTCCATAGGCGATGGTGACCGCTTTCCATCAAGTGGGCCGTCTGCCCGTCTGCTGAACTCCTGCAATAATAAAAGAAAAATCGTGATAGTGTTACGAATTTGTAGGATTTGAATTTGAAATGCTGTTGGGATCATCACAATCTTTATTAAAAGTACGCACACGTAATTCACAGTTCTTGCAAACACAACCGAATACAACAAGTCCAAGTTGTAATCCATAAAATCGTCATACATGTAACGCGCATTCTGTCGATGTAAGATTCCCGTTCCGAATGTCACTTAATAACTCCTCGATTGTAGTTGAAACTCGACTAACTCGGTCTTAACGGGCTGACCTTATGTATTCGCAAAATAAACATGGCCCCCCAGCAACATGCCCACTATTCTTTGCATATATCGAACTCGTAAGCTTAATGGGTTCTAAGAATCCGCTTCTTCGCTTTTAACAGTATCAAAAATTGCTTTGCGGTGGTAGGCCTCATGACTTTCAGTAAGTAATCTGTAAGATTCCCTTTTTGTTATAAACGTTTTCATTTTCAACGGTTCGGTTTTAGCCAAATTGGGAACCCAAAAAAGTAAAAAGTACATTGCAACCAACCCCAGTGCATCGAACCCGGCGAGCCGTGACCTCATGCCGCGTGATAGGGGTGGTCTCATATTGCGTCACTTCGTTTCCACGAACGACGTAATGTCCGGAAGGGAACCGCCTTGTACTTCATTGTTACGAATGCATATATTTTGGTCGTGAAGGACTTCCCGCCGCGGTCACAGTTGGATAATGGTCAATTAAGACTTAAATAGCGATTTTTTTGTATTGCAAAGCTGGCAAACAGGCATAGTGCTCAACTCATGGAAACTGGTTACCGTCATCTATAGACGTTTGCAACACCAATGGCGAGGCCGACGCGATGCCAGCCTTTTTTTTAGGAAGGGATAGGGGTGGGGGATGATAAATTAGGCGAAGATATGGTCGAGCGTACAGATCAATTCAAGTATATGGGATCTGTACTTAGCACGTCTGGGGATATCGACAATGACGTCAAGGCCCGTATCTCAGCAGCTGGGGCCAACTGGCGTGAGGTGACAGGTGTCAGTGTCAGACAGTTCTATAAATCCATCATTAGATCTGTCCTTTTGTATGGCAGTGAAGTGTGGCCTGTACTTGAGCGACACAACCAAGAGCTGCGTGTTGCAGAGACGAATATGCTGCGATGGGTGCGTCGAGTCACGCGGAAAGACAGCGTCAGCAACTCACGCATCCGCGTCAGTCTTCATGTCCATGACATAGCAGACGAACTGCAAGAGAGTCGCTTACGCTGGCCACGTTTTACGTCGTCAGCCAATCACCGTCCACTGCTGGTCGTAGGCCTAACCAAGTCGGGCGCCACTCATCACGGTTCTCTGCCCTCCTTATCCAGCGCCCACTGGCGTCCTTGCGCAGATCGTCAGTCCATCGGGCTGGAGGGCGTCCGACACTACGTTTACCGAGACGCGGTCTCCACTCCAGGACTCGTCTGCTCCAGCGGCCATCGGTCCTGCGACAAATATGACAGGCCCACTGTCACTTCAACTTGCTAACTTTGCGAGCTATGTCACGTTTTACGAAGACCGCCTAATCACGTAGGGAACAAATATCTAACCATACCGCCTCGACCAGGTCCCGGTCGAAGAGGAAAGGCCAAAGAATCCGCGCGCAAGAACGGAGAAAGAATACAATTTCCTGTGGCCGAGCGGCCTGCCGTAAGAGGCGACAAAAGAACCCCCAGCCAGGTGGTAGGGTATTTGCCCGACTGGATGGCTACCACCCCTGGTCTTTGTTTTTTTGTCTTAACATCTCTACGGACTCGAGTTCCGTACCTTTTTTTACTACTTAATTTATATGAAAGATTTTAGAGTCCATACACGCTTATTGTTTACTTTTGTTAGTGTGTGACATTAATTTAGTAATTTATATGTTATGGTGTACCTTAAGATTAACTTATTATATTAATTTATCCTATTTTTAATACTAAACTTATACTAATGTAGAGTGTATCTGTTACATGCTGGTGTTGTGAGGAAGTGCATGTGCAGTGTCGGCCTTATATCTATACTTATATATAGTCCTATCTAGTGCCATGTGTGTTGTTTTTTTCTTTTCTGTGCCTGGGTTATTAATTTTTAGGCTCTTTGTGTGTCTTGGTTTGTTTGTGAGTGTGTAATGCAATGCGATCGTAGTGCGCGTTGGCCACCCCTGGTCCAGAGTACACCGCCATAACAACCTTACAT
Source organism: Dendrolimus kikuchii (assembly GCA_019925095.2). NCBI lineage: Eukaryota > Metazoa > Arthropoda > Insecta > Lepidoptera > Lasiocampidae > Dendrolimus > Dendrolimus kikuchii. Next base: position 2,108,370 of record CM034415.1, on the reverse strand, counting down.
TGTGTTCCGACATTAATGACCAGGTTCCAGACTCCCTTAAGAGAGCAGCAGCACATTTGTAGCACCTTTGGTCTTGCAAATGTCCATAGGAGATGGTAACCGCTTTCCATCAAGTGGGCCGTCTGTCTGTCTGCTGAACTCCCGAAATAAAAAAAATAAAAAAAGCAAGATGACGGCCATGATATTATTAAAGCTTGCTCTTTTATATGACGTGTCATCTACCAGATTGCCGGTAAGCCTGAAAGGAGTCGTCATACAACAAAAACCGCTGCCTACTAACGACGATCGATATACAGCGAGGTCGACGCACTTGGTCGCCGCCCAGCAACAGCGCGGGCGTGACTCTTCACCCTCTCCAGCTGTATAGGCGCTACGAAAGTTACGATGATCAAACTACGTCGGCTCAATCGGTGTGATACCACGCTCTCACAGTATACCGGCATGAAACGGTTAATTAATGAAATGAAATTCATTTGCATATGACATGGTACATAAAATTTATACAGGTCTTAAGTTATACATATATGAGTGCACATGTCATTACCCATAGGGTCTTATAAAAGATATAATTTAAATATTAGTTACGTTAACCACAGAAAATTAAATTAAATTATAGTATTGTTGTATGTCAAAAGATAATAATTTCAAAAAATTAAATTCATATAAATGTCATACAGCCTCATCTATGTCTTGTTCCAATTAATTTTTTTTTAAATAATCATGCACCGAGTAAAAACATTTCGTTTTGTCGCCTCTTACGACAGGGCGCTCGACCGCAGGAAATTCTATTCTTTCTCCGTTCCTGCACACGGATAATAGTGAGATTGTAATTGAGAGTGAAGTATTTATTTAGCTATATTATGATATTTTAATTAAATCATAAAACAATATACAAGCAACATGTGTTTGGAATACGCAATATTATATTTGGTATTAAAAATAATTGTACGCTCGACCGTTTGCTTTTTTGCCTTAGCAAAAATTACTGGATTGAAGGTGGTGAAACTAAATGTTGGTAATATCCATTTAGCGATAATATAAAATATTTGGTCTGAAATTAGCTTTAAAGGCGTTTATATATTTTTATGGCATAGCATAAAAAGTAAAATAGCTACATTTCAACAGTACTTCATGAAACACAATTTGGTGAGCATTTATCCATTCTGGCAGGTATTTCGTATTTATTGGTAGTAAAATAGGTGCGTTCGTAATACCGAAGTAAGAAAGAGAGTTGGTCTGAAAGAGAGTGTCGGGGTGAAGGTAAGGAAAGGAATGCTCCGGTGGTTCGGGCATGTGGAAAGAATGCATGTTGAAAGAATGAGTAAACAGATATACAATGCAAAAGTGGATGGATGCAGAAGTCGTGGAAGGCCACGACACATCTTCCATGATCAAATTGATCGTGTACTAGCAGAAGGTGATGTCAGGAGCCTTAAGAACAGACGAGTGTGCATGACAAGAGTTATGAATGTCAAAGAGGCAAGTGAGGTGTGTAAGAATGGGCCTAAATGGCGCTCTGTCGTTCGTGCCTACCCCGCAAGGGAACTGGCGTGAAGTTATGTATGTATGTATGTATTGGTAGTAAAATAGGTGCATTTCTGGTAGGCGTTTAAACACAAGCCCCTTTAAAATATCATGGTATATTTATGTAATCTATACTGTTTTATTACTCAAATTATATTGAATTGTTCTTTGGGGCCCCAGGCTTGTTGGAATCAACATCTTTACATAGTTTTACTTTTTATATTTTGACACTGTTAACATTCTTTTGCTTTTTTTTTCTTTTTAGTCACTGTATATTCTTCCTTACATTGCACCGTATCGTTGTATAATAATTTTTTTTTTTTTTTTTTTTTATTGCATGAGATCAGCAGACAGGCAGAAGGCCCACTTGATGGAAAGCGGTTACCATCGCCTATGGACATTTACAACACCAAGTTGCTGCAAATGCGCTGCTGCTCTCTTAAGGGAAACTGGATTTTAATATTATTTGAAAATTCTCGTATTACTTCGCGTCCAAGTAGTGATATATACAGTCTACGTGCTCTCGACATACTGGCATTGGAATCTATTATTATTATGATTATAAAATTCTCGTGTCGCGGTGTTTGTTACCAAACTCCTCCGAAACTGCTGAACCGATTTGTATGAAATTTTGTGTGCATATATCGGGTAGGTCTGAGAATCGGCTACTATTTATTTTTCATACCCCTAAGTGATAAGGGTTATCGTCAACCCCTAACATTATTGTTTAAATTTTTTTTTATAATGTTGCATTCAAAATACATACAACCCCAAATTATCACCCCTCTACGATCAACCCCTATTTTTTATTTGTTAATTGTAAACTTTAATTTTTTGGCAAGATTTTTAATCTTATTTTGTCATGACTTAGAATACCGGTAATTTTAGTGTCTTTATTATACCATAGCAAACCATATTTAGAGTATTTAAATACAAATAATGCAGTTTCCGCGTTTTTTCACTTTTATCATTAATGCTAATTGTCTCTAGACATTAGTAGTTTTAAATTCAATTATTTCGTAAGCTACATATGTGGCAAGATACAGTGATACCTTTGTTGTTATGATTATGGACACCATATTCAAACCTGTATAGCACCAAATAAATTACTTTGAAAACTCTTAGACCGATTTGGCTGATATTCGGTATGTACGTAACTAGAGTTCACCCCGCGGCTCAAACTCTGGTAAATTAATAAATCCCTGTCGTCAATGAATGATAACTTAAGCCTTTATATTATTGTATATTTATTATATATTTACAGTATTATAATTACCATATACATACATCATATTTTATACAGCTATAGCCTTAGATTATAATAATAATATTAATATAAATTGATAGATATGTAAAAAATAAAATTATAGAACCCGATCCCAGAGCCACGTACCGGTTCTAATTGCGAATCTAAACCATCCGGGTACCCATTCAAACACACAAAAACAAAATCACCAAAATCGCTCCCGGTGATTAGGAGGATTCCAGAACCCGATCTCAGCGCCACCTACCGGTTCTAATTGTGAATCTAAAAGAGTAATATAATTTTTTTTATTCTAAGTCATGACAAAATAAGATTAAAAATCTTGCCAAAAAATTAAAGTTTATAATTAACAAATATAAAATAGGGGTTGATCGTAGGGGGATGAAAATTTAGGGTTGTATGTATTTTTGTATGTTGTATCATAAAAAAATAAAAATTAAAAATTTTGTCTAAAAAATAAAAAAAATATTTAGGGGTGGACTACCCCTAACATTTAGGGGGATGAAACATAGATGTTGGCCGATTCAATTTCATCAAAATCGGTCAAGCCGTTTCGGAGGAGTATGGCAACGAAAACTGACACGAGAATTTTATATATTAGATAAAACACTGTGCATACTTGATTACTGTACAATGTATTTAGTTTCTCTTTCTTCTTATTATTATTATGTATAATACTTTTATTTATTTTTAGGTTTAATTTTTGCTAGGATTAAACAATTATATTTTTATACGGGTCTTAAGTTAATATATTTAAAATAGGAAGTGGGCACTAAAAATCAGCGCTGTGGCGGGGTATCTCCCGACACAGCAATACACTGAGTGCCAACCTCGTTTGTCGAATAGCGGCATCTATAAACATATTTTGCTTCTTCTATTTTATAATTAATTGTTTCTGTCGCATTTGGCAAATAAACGCTTTCTTTCTTTCTTTCTTTACGTTCCAAATACATCGAGCGCTAGCCCAAATCCGTGCGCCTTACATAAACCCATAAAACTCTTCACCTATTTAGTTGGACCGTCTATATTTGTGTTCCACATAGGTATGTATTTTTACTCTTTGTTTTTCTTAGTAACGGAAGCGGATTCCTTTGGGGCGTTCTATTTTGGGCATGTCTCGTCGGCCGTAATGTGAAAGTACTGCTTTTTTTTCTTATTATCCGTGCAGGAACGGCGAAAGAATACAATTTCCTGCGGCCGGGCGGCCTGTCGTAAGAGGCGACAAAACAACCCGCAGCCAGGTGGTAGCGCATTCGCCCGACTGGATGGCTACCACCCCCGGGTCTAGAGTATGTCGCCATAACAACCTTGAGTTGTGTTCCGGCATTAGTGAGCAGGTTCCAGTCTCCCTTAAGAGAGCAGCAGCGCATTTGTAGCAACTTTGGTGTTGCAAATATCTATAGGCGATGGTAACCGCTTTCCATCGAGTGGGCCGTCTGCCTGTCTGCTGAACTCCTGCAATAAAAAAATAAATAAAAAAAGGAGGAAAAAAAAATGAGTGGCGACGGTGCGGTGTGACGCGTGGTCGTTTAAGCCCAGTGAATCCCACGTGCGGATTACACCGCGCGGAAAGTTCGGCGGCTGGCGGATCGACGCTAATCTGAACTCGTTGGAATTTCATGTGTCCATAGGTAACTTGGAGAACGTTGCGAGCGTATTTAAGCGTTTGTAGTAGACGAGATATATAGAAAGAAGAGTAAATTTGGGGAACAGTGTGAATGGCGCGTTCGGTAAACTTCTAGGCGCTAAGAACCTCAGCCAGAAGGCCCAGCTTGCCATACACAACGCGGTGCTGATACCTACGCTCACGTATGGGAGCGACAGTTGGGTATGGAAGAGAGAGCATGAAAGTAGAGTAAACGCGGTCGAGATGCGAGCACTGCGCAAAATCTGCGGAGTGACGCTCGCGGACCGCGTTCCTAATACCGAAGTAAGAAAGAGAGTTGCTCTGAAAGAGAGTGTCGGGGTGAAGGTAAGGATAGGAATGCTCCGGTGGTTCGGGCATGTGCAAAAGAATGACTAAACAAATATACAATACAAAAGTGGATGGATGCAGAAGACGTGGAAGACCACGACACACCTTCCATGATCAAATTGCTCGTGTACTAGCAGAAGGTGATGTCAGGAGCCTTAAGAACAGACGAGCGTGCATGTCGAGAGCTATGAATGTCAAAGAAGCAAGTGAGGTGTGTAAGAATAAGCCTGAATGGCGCTCTGTTGTTCGTGCCTACCCCGCAAGGGAACTGGCGTGAAGTTATGTATGTATGTTTTAATTTAATAATCTCTTGATGTAAAATTGCAAAATGTGATGTCACACTATGGAGGGAGGAGTCTCACAAATGTGACCAGCTGTGACAAGGACGGGAGATGGGACAGAAATATCACGAAATTCGTGTGTCGTAATTAAATATGTCCAATTATATAAATCTCATATCTTATACTAATATATAAAGCTGAACAGTTTGTTTGTTTACACGCGCTAATCTCAGGAACTACTGGTCTGATTTGAAAAATTCTTCCAGTGTTGGATAGTCCATTTATCGAGGAAGGCTATAGGCTATGTATCATCACGCTAAGACCAATAGGAGCGGAGCAGTAATGAAAAATGTTTCAAAATCGGGGGGGGGGGGGGGTTTGAAAACAAAGCACAGGTAGTAATTATATTAATGTAATTTACACATTTATATAATTGGACATATTTAATGTTATAGACATAATAAATCCAGTACACGACCCGCGCAAGGTCGCCGGTAGGCGTTGGACGGGGAAGGCAGAGGGCCGTGATGAGTGGCGTTGACTTGGGGAGGCCTACGTCCAGCAGTGGATGGTTATTGGCTGACGACCGTCCATTCATGAGGAACGGAGAAAGAATACAATTTCCTGCGGCCGGGTGGCCTGTCGTAAGAGACGACATAACAACCCACAGGTGGTAGGGCATTCGCCTGACTGGATGGCTACCACCCCTGGTCTACAGTATGTCGCCATAACAACCTTGCGTTGTGTTCCGGAATTAGTGACCAGGCTCCAGTCTCCCTTAAGAGAGCAGCAGCGCATTTATGGCGCCTTTGGTGTTACGGTGGCATTAATGTAGTAAACAATAGTCCATTCACGTCTTCCGGTGTACTAAAAAAAATCTAGGCCCGTAACAACGTTCGGGCGTTTGGCTCGTTGCCTATAAAAACTTCTACGGCTGACTCACGCACTATTTGCGTAGGGCTGCCAACTGCTTTTGGAGTATTGCCGGCTTCCAAGTTTGTTGTATATACCAATGATCAAATTTTGATGAGCTATTTGATTGAGGTATTGATGAAAGAACGATACACAGATATACAATGCAAAAGTGGATGGATGCAGAAGTCGTGGAAGGCCACGACACACCTTCCATGATCAAATTGATCGTGTACTAGCAGAAGGTGATGTCAGGAGCCTTAAGAACAGACGAGCGTGCATGACAAGAGTTATGAATGTCAAAGAAGCAAGTGAGGTGTGTAAGAATAAGCCCGAATGGCGCTCTGTTGTTCGTGCCTACTCCGCAAGGGAACTGGCGTGAAGTTATGTATGTATGCATGTATGTCGTTTGTAAGCTAGGGCAGGACATGTCTCATGATTATTCATGAATGATGCAACTTAAAGATGCAAAATTATAATCTAATATAAGAAACAAGATTAATGAGTTGATGTAAATGGCATCAGCCTAGCGTTAAATCCCGGTTGCGTTCGGAGCGTCTGTCTCGACACCCATAGTCGTCTTTCCTATTTCTTTCTTTCCTTTCCTTTATACCTAATTCTTAGTCTCAATAGTTTATAAATCCTAGGGAAGCTTTTACAGAACTTCATAAGATGTTACTAATTTTAAATGTTGGCAACCCTACCAAGTAAGAAATGTTGGCCCGCAACCAAAAATTAGCCCGATTACGCCAATTAGCGTCATGAAAGGATAGCGCTGCGCTTTCCGTGGCTCGGTCACGGACCTCGGGGTCTCGCATGATTCTTAACTAATTAAAACTCATACATCGGTTAATAGATGTTAGAAATCAATGCACGAACGGAATAGGCAAATCCCTGCGGACAGGTGGGTGGTTGGTTGGGCATTCGTCCGTCTGGATGGCCGCCATCCCTGATCTAGCGTATGCCGCCATAACAACCTTGTGTTCCGCCATCAGTGGCGAGGTTCGAGCTTCCCCTTTTTTCCCCCTTCTCTTGCCCGAGCGAACGAGATTGCCCGAGTCAGTTTATTACTTACTAGCTTCTGCCCGCGACTTCGTTCTCGTGGAATAGTTAAAAAAAGTGAGTTAATAACCCCCGATTTTGAAACATTCTTCGTTGGTGCTCCGCTCCTATTAGTCTTAGCGTGATGATATATAGCCTATGGCCTTCCTCGATAAATGGGCTATCTAACACTGAAATAATTTTTCAAATCAGCCCAGTATTTCCTGAGATTAGCGCGTTCAATCAAACAAACAAACACACTCTTCAGCTTTATATATTAGTATAAGATACTACAATTTATTTGTTACTTGTAGGAAATTACATTATACTTATATATTACTTCGGCTGGGCGTAACTATGTTCTAAATCTCAGCCTTTCCAACACAAACAAAGCGCAGGGTCGTCAGGGAGGAGGGGGTTTTTAGTGGGTATTGGGGTTGCTCGCTCGTGTAGCAACGCTCGGAGTCTTCCACACTATTCTGTGACGTCGATCGCGGACGGAGCACCGCCAAGAGCATACTATTGCTGCAGTGTTATCGCCCCCGACCGACGCGTGTCGTTCCCCTAGCAACGACCCAGTTTGTGCGTAAATCGGTTAAGCATTTTCCCTCGCCTCAAAAAAAAAAAAACTTATATATTACTTCTACTTATTTTGTTTTGGGTAAATAATGTTCATTACTAGGGAAGTTTAGGCAAGGTGGGTTGGATGGATAAGCCCTTGGTGCTCCTTCGTTCATTTAATGCCAGGGCCATGGGTACACGGCCTGGCCGTTCTGCGAGCCCTGGCAGGTTCCCATAGCCATGGCGTAAGGTGATGGACCGAACATCGGTTAAATGGGGGCTATGAGCCTAAAAAGCGTACGCCAAACCGCAATCAAAGTTGCAATGGTGGTAAGGAGGCTAGTTTCGCCTACGCGCGGTTCGTTGAACTTGGCGGCGCCCGCGCAAGCAAAAGTCGCGTGGCGTGACTCACCCGCGATGCTCTTAAGCTCAGTGCCCAATGTCGCGGATAAAAGACGACGGTTCTGCCGCCGGTTGCAGCGTCTCCTAATTGACATCACATACACAATTGTTTCTACTATAAGGTCGTAATATTTATTAATGAATGAATAATAAGATACAGGAACCGGCTATTAGCAATAAGATTTACGAAGTCCATACACATGTATGCACCCCCATATTCGACACAAATGACACTGCCTAACTACTTAGTATTGTTCATTCACAACCAATAAATACCATTGGGGTAGGAAGGATTGTTTCTCACTATTATAATGTTAGTAAAAATGTAACCCTCGGGGGAGAGTTGCGAAAGTTATTGGAATTCCTGCGCATCAAATCGATATTATTGTAGTATTTTGTAATGACTTCGAGCTCAGTTTCTCGGTAGGGTGCCACGGGGACCAGCAGCAATTCCTCCGTCAATAACGAGGAAAATTATGTTTTGACTTCCACTAACGATGGTGGGGCTCGGTTTGGAGGTGCTAGTGCACTGTTTTCATCTGTGCCCTTCATATGCGGCGACTTAGAGACTGCCGCGTTGTACATTGTACCGGCGTCTAAAACACGCTGGAACATGTGACGCTGTACAGCGTGTAACGGCCTTTACATGCGCATGCGCTTCCTTGTCGGCCGTGGGCGCAGGATATGACTTTTAATAATTCAAAATCGGAATATAGTAACTCGTTCGGTAATGTTCTCCTCGCTTTAAAATTTTTCATTTGTAAAGCGATAGAGTATAAAAAATACCTAAAATAAGATAAAATCGGCCATTAGCCTTCGAGTTGTGTAGGTGTTTATATTATTATGTGTGTAGGTAGGCCCGGCAGATGTCCGGTCTGCTAAATCTATCCATTCTTTTAACAGACTTGTGAAGGAGCACTATTTAACTGTATAACGTGTTTATTGATTGTTTTGTATTTCTATGTACGTATATATTTTTATAACTATAATATATGTATTATAATTATTTTATTATTATCTATTTCAACTGCACGCCAACGCTATGTATGTAATTAGTTCTTGTCCATCCAAAGGTTGCCTGGAAGAGATTGCTTTTAGCAATAAGGCCGCCCATTGTACTACCTTTTAGTATGTAAGTTTATTGTGTACTTTTTCTATGTAATGTTGGTGTACAATAAAGTGTATTGTTGTTGTTGTTGTTGTGTTTTCGATTGAATGCTTATTGCCAAATTACTAATGGCCGGTTCCCATATCTTACTTTCCGTTCACATTCCTTAACATCGGTTGAGTTTTGCCATTACTGTATGTAGCTTATGTCAAATTTTAACCGATGCGTAGGCGAATGAACGGTCGGTAAGATATAGCAACCGGCCATGAATAAAGGGACGTTCGACCAGTGTGTGTCATTGAAATCTTAAACACCTGGACAGATTTTTACTAAATTTTGTTGTGTAATGAATTAAGGCTTGTAGCAACGCCAACGTCCTGCAGGATTTTTCGGGTGATTCCATGGATGCTGTCGGTCGTTTTTCAGATGCATTATTATTGTGTTGTGAATAAAATAAAAAAATAATATAACCAAATTATTTATCTCTCTTTTGTAAAGGTGTACATATTCTTTTTATCCTGTTTTAATAAAAATTTAAGGAGTAAAATGGTTGTCATAATTTGGAGGTGATTTGGTGATTTTTTTTCTTAACTTAAAATAACTATAGGAAATTTTAGAAATAAAAGTCGGTGCTCGATCGGGTTATCAGTTGTTATTTCATCCAACACGTCTGGAAAGCCGTCGAGCGTAAGAGATAGTAAGTAATACAGTAATGATATATGCACGAATAAAAAACGTAAGTGCCAATATGTTCATGGCGCTTCCGACCTTTTAGTGACTGGTTAATTTATAGAGGCACTAGTGATAACATTTTTAAACAGAACACGTAAAGGCCAATGAGTACGTGGCGCTTTCGACCTTTTGGTCACTAGTCCCTAGTTTCTTAAAGGTAGGCTATGGGGATTCAAGTTGTATGAAGTTCACGCCACTGGTGTACAACCAACCAATATAGATGGCGTAAAAAAGAGACAGTTCGAAAGGCATCAATACAGCGGTCAGCATTTTTCGTTGCGGTTGCACATTTTTCCGCCTAGCTCTCATCCGTCGAGTGTCTGAAGCGTCTCTCTCTTTTCTTTCACCATATCCCAATTACTTGGGGTCGGCACAATATGTCTTTTCCTTCCACACTCTTCTATTCTGACATACCTCTTCTGTCACATCGCATATCATCATGTCATCCTTCACACAATCCGTCCATCTTTTTTTTGGTCTACCTTTAAATTTGTACCCATCGATCTTGTAGTATAACATTCTTTTTGTCACGTGACTTTCATCCCTCCTCATTATATGCCCATACCAACTGAGTGTCTGAAGCGTAACGTGCGATAAGGTACTTGGTTCCAATAAAAGTGGAAGAAAATACGAACACATGTTCGGTTACGACAGAAATGAAATAATAATTATCTACAAATGCATCCCAGCATATGTTTAGTTACACACACGCATGTATAGATGCAGACATACAAACACACGGAGTTTGATTGCGTTATCGGATTAGCTGACCGCGGCGTCGGATATGGGGCGCATATGGCTTCGCGGAGAGCTGCAGACGGATGGGGTCACGGCTGTACTGGTTTGCTTATATGTATGTGTTGTTCTGAAATCGGTCAGGTGCGTGTCGGGGCGCTGATTATGAAGGGTGATTCCAAACACGCATACATGATGGAAAGTATTTACCGTGGCCTATGGAAGTTTGTAATAGCACGGGTGACGCCAATGCGTTACGAACCTTTAGAACAGGAAAATAGGAAGGGTTGAAGGGATACATTTTTTTACTGCACGAGCTAACAGAGAGGCGGACGGCCCACCTGATGGAAAGCGGTTACTTTCGTCTATCGTAATTTGTAACACCAAACGCGCACTACCACCGCATTGCATTACACGCACACTTCACAAACAAACCAAGACACACAAAGAGCCTAAAAATTAATAACCCGGGCACAGAAAAGAAAAAAACAACACTCATGGCACTAGATAGGACAATAGGTATAAGTATAGATATAAGGCCCACACTGCACATGCACTTCCTCACAACACCAGCATGTAACAGAGATACACTCTACATTAGTATACGTTTAGTATTAAAACTAGAATAAATTAATATAATAAGTTTTTCGTAAGACACATACACCTCAACACAAAAATCAATAAATTAATGTCACACACAAGAACCAAAATAACTAATAAGCGTGTAAAATTAAAAAAAATTAAATCTAGAAATTAAGTTGTAAAAAAGGGTAAGGATCTCGAGTCCGTAGAGATGTTAATAATAATAATAAAAAATAAACAATAGGTGCTACCGATGTGCTGCCGTTCTCTAATTGGAGACTGGAACCTGGCCACTAATGTCGGAACACAACTCAAGCTTGTTATGGTGGCATATTCTAGACGAGGGCTGGTAGCCATCCAGACGGGCGAATGCCCTACCGCCTGGCCGTGGGTCGTTTTGTCGCCTCTTACGACAGACCACCCGGTCGCAGGAAATTGTATTCTGTCTTCGTTCCTACACGGATAACAGTTATAAGAGAATATCCTTGTGAGACATTGTATAATTACTTCCGTGTTTATATGTTTATGAAATTAGTATATTGCACACTGTCTTTGAAATGTAAGAAATGTTTACTTTATAAACACCCGTGCTTGTCAGATATCACTAAGCGACACGTTGCATTCTACGAACAGGCAATCGTTATATTTTATTTTAGTATTGTTACAACTCAGGTCCCGGCAAACACAAAATCCACCGGCATATCTGAAACAAAGCACATTTATTACCCGTCGGCATTTTAACTAATAAAATTGAAATTCTTTTATGGTAGTCTTCTTTTGTTTACTTATTCGCATACGGCTTTAAAGTACAAGCTGGTTCTAGGAAATTCGGTCCGCGCTGCCGGGCGGACATATTGCATTTGTGCAGTATAAAGCAATGGCCCGATTGAGGGAGGAGTTAGTTGAGCGAGAACCACCAGCGAAGCGAGACGTGTGTACTACAATCGGGAATCTAATAAGTGACGGACTTTGCGCGTTTTATTGAATAACGAACTTCTGCATGACGTTTGGACTTGTGTTGTGTTCGGTTATATTTGTACCTGTGTTATACGTGTTTGTATATTTCTAATAAAGTCTATAGTAATTCTAACGGCATTTTAATTCGAGTTCCGCGACTCGTAACAGTATTATATATTAAACAATTGAATAACATAAAATAAACATTCAAAATATTTTTTTAAACGGAAATGTAGTTATGTCGTTATATTTTTAAGTATAATTATATGCATCAACTAGTGATGAGTAGTACACGTATGAGCCAGTACATTTGTCTCGTACAAAATACATTTGTACTGATACGCCTCAAAATTTTTAAAATGTACTACTTCAAAGTTTTTGTGCCGCTACTACTCGCGCTCAATGTTTTTTTTTTTATTGCAGGAGATCGGCAGACAGGCAGACGGCCCACTTGATGGAAAGCGGTTACCATCGCCTATGGACATTTGCAACACTCTTAAGTGAGTCTGGAACCTGGTCACTAATGCCGGAACACAACTCAAGGTTGTTATGGCGACATACTCTAGACGAGGGGTGGTAGCCATCCAGTCGGGCAAATGCCCTACCACCTGGCAGCAATTGTAAGAGAAAGAGCGTAACGAGGACAACATTACAATAACGCCTTTACGAATATTCACATGACGAAAAAGGACAACATGACATGTAGGACTGCTAGTAAAATGAGGTGACCGAGGCCGATCACATTCGCTTCTTACGAACATTTCCGAACTAGAAGTTTTGTACGCGATGAATGAGGGAATGACGCTCACCGCCTCACCGGCCTCATCGCTTCAAATGTACTGCCGCGGTACAAATCATACAAATCTCCTCGCCTCATTTGAAGTGATACATTGTACTGGTCCAGTACAAAATGTCATGTTACTCTTACAAACTCACTTTAAAATCATGTCCTACCCAACTCTAGCATCAACCATTGTACCTTGTGAAACAAATCTGCGTGAAACTTCAATAATTAAGAACACACATTACATGTAATCCGTGCAGGAACGGAGAAAGAATACAATTTCCTGCGGCCGGGCGGCCTGTCGTAAGAGGCGACTTAACAACCCACAGCCAGGTGGTAGGGCATTTGCCTGACTGGACGGCTACCACCCCTGGTCTAAAGTATGTCGCCATAACAACCTTGAGTTGTGTTTCGGCATTAGTGACCAGGTTCCAGTTTCCGTTAAGAGAGCAGCAGCGCATTTGTAGCAACTTTGGTGTTGCAAATGTCCATAGGCGATGGTGACCGCTTTCCATCGAGTGGGCCGTCTGCCTGTCTGCTGATCTCCTGCAATAAAAAAAACATACTTTTTCAAATAATGTAAACATTTGACGGCTGCTTACCATGTCGCATCCTATCAGGGTTCCTCCAGCCGAAGAACCAACTCCTGCAGCCAGCTCGCGAATCACGTCAATCGCCGTTTCCGTATACTATTTAGATTTGGAAGATGCCTTAATTTAGGGGGGCTTCAACCGAGAGACGTTTCGGTGTTTGGCCATAAAACCGGCTCCAAGCCTTGACCCTAATAGATTTACTATATTATACATACGGATTGAGCTGCACGAAAGCTGTATAAGTTGTTTAAAACAAGGTCGGTAGGATTTTACATTAAATGTTGTAAGATATCATTATAATAAGATGCAGTAAAGCATGTCAACATAGAAATACATACATACACATACATACATAACTTCACGCCAGTTCCCTTGCGGGGTAGGCACGAACAACAGAGCGCCATTTAGGCTTATTCTTACACACCTCACTTGCTTCTTTGACATTCATAACTCTTGTCATGCACGCTCGTCGGTTCTTAAGGCTCCTGACATCACCCTCCGCTAGTACACGATCAATTTGATCATGGAAGGTGTGTCGTGGCCTTCCACGACTTCTGCATCCATCCACTTTTGCATTGTATATCTGTTTAGTCATTCTTTCATCATGCATTCTTTCCACATGCCCGAACCACCGGAGCATTCCTTTCCTTACCTTCACCCCGACACTCTCTTTCAGACCAACTCTCTTTCTTACTTCGGTATTACGAACGCGGTCCGCGAGCGTCACTCCGCAGATTTTGCGCAGTGCTCGCATCTCAACCGCGTTTACTCTACTTTCATGCTCTCTCTTCCATACCCAACTCTCGCTTCCATACGTGAGCGTAGGTACCAGCACCGCGTTGTGTATGGCGAGCTGGGCCTTCTTGCTGAGGTACATACATACATACATACATAACTTCACGCCAGTTCGCTTGCGGGGTAGGCACGAACAACAGAGCGCCATTCAGGCTTATTCTTAAATTGTAAATTGAAAGCTGGTTCTCCTCCTTGAAGGTAACCGTCCAAGCTTCGCAACCATACACGTCAGGATTGGCCGCATGACGGTTTTATATATCCTGATTTTGGTTTTTCTAATTAGAAGTCTGGACACCTGTACCTTATGCAAGGCTGCACAACATTGTTGCGTAAGACTAACATAATGTTCACTGAGTGAATTTTTAAATATGGAATTAGTTTTTTGACATCAACGCACTGAGAGCTGAGGAGGTCTATAATGGTCCGTTTTTCAGTTTTTCGCGAATAACTCGGAAAGTAACAGCATATAGCAAAAAATGACCTGAGATTAAATTAATCTACATAAAGTTTTCTACAAAAAAGTTATTATTGTTTTATTTTTATTTTGTAAATTGCATACATACATACATACATAACTTCACGCCAGTTCCCTTGCGGGTTAGGCACGAACAACAGAGCGCCATTCAGGCTTATTCTTACACACCTCACTTGCTTCTTTGACATTCATAGCTCTTGTCATGCACGCTCGTCTGTTCTTAAGGCTCCTGACATCGCCTTCTGCTAGTACACGATCGATTTGATCATGGAAGGTGTGTCGTGGGCTTCCACGACTTTTCTTTGTCTTCCGTGATCACGGCCACTGAAAAGTGGCCGAAACGTCGGAAAAACCAAAATCAAATAAAATTACCGCGCTTAAAACCGTTAAAACGTAGTTTTATTATATTTTGATTTTGTCATGTTTCTACCGTGTAAGTAATTTCAAAGCAGGTCGTTGACTTGCGGTCATTGTGACCCATGCTTTTTGTTGACGCGTCCTCAATACCGTGTCATGATGTCAATACGTAAGTACAGAGTCATGGTGAAATGTTTAACCTTATTTTATAGTAGTTTAGGGATCGATTGGACTTTCCAAAAAGCCTTTTTTTTCTCTTTATGGCCGGCAACAGGCGAACAGACAGACTGGCTATTTTTTTGACTAAGTGAGACAAAGGTGCTATCAGTGTGCTGCCGCTCTTTAAAGGGAGACTGGAACCTGACCACTGATGCTGGAACACAAGCCATCCAGTCGGGTAAATACCCCACCACCTGGCTTTTTTTATGTTTGCTTGCAGGCAAACTAGCAAACGGACCACCTGGTGATAGGTGGCTACCGTCGCCCGTGGATATCTGCAACACTAAGGGAGCCGATGCGTTGCCTACCTCGTTGAGACTAGGTATCTGATCAGGCCCTTTTCGAAGAGCCCCATAGGGAGTTTTTGGCGGGAACTGAAAGGAGATGTTGTGCTGTGCAGTTTTATTATCTATAAATGTGTAAAATTACTCTAAAATGAACAATAGTTGTAGGATATTGATAGTTTTTGAGTAGTAATTATGTGTTTTTGTGAGAAATGTGAACTGTATAGTCAAATGTGGCCTTTCGAGTTGTAACAAGAACTCTTCAGCTGTGCTACACATAGGCTTAAGAAAATGAAGAAACTATATTGTAAACTAAGATCTGGCTTAATGGCCTAGCTGCCAAGCCATACACTTAAATAAAATAAATAAGAGCCCCATATTGTAGCGCTCTGGGAAAACCGCGGGATTGGGGATTCATTCCATAACTTGGAGACATATGGCATGAAGGAGTGTCCGAGGACTTCCAAGTGTCTAGGAAGTGTGGATGAACTCTTGATCTTCGGCAAGTGGTGCGATGATAGAATGGCGACGTAGGCACCAAATAAATTAGCTCAACGTCTCTTCTATGGCTGAGAGACTCCAAACCGTCTGTAATTGCGGGATCGTCGACAATCCGGACCGCTCGGCGCTGCAAGGGCTCAAGTGGGAGCAGCTGGCTGAGGGTTGTCTTTGTTGCCTCCTACGACAGGGCGTCCGGCCGCAGAGAAATTGTATTCTTTCTCCGTTCCTGCGCGGAAAACGTATCCTTTTGCGGAGACCTCGCCGTTCGGGGATCAACCGCCGGTACTGTGGCACTCGCCGGCCAGATGGGCTGCCGGAATACCCACTGAAACCCCCCGGTGTTCCTCCTTTCGCCATATCCTTTATCCGTGCAGGAACGGAGAAAGAATACAATTTCCTGCGGCCGGGCCTGTCGTAAGAGGCGACAAAACAACCCACAGCCAGGTGGTAAGGTATTTGCTCGACTGGATAGCGACCACCCCTAGACTAGAGTATGCCGCCATAACAACCTTGTGTCGTGTTCCGGCATTAGTGACCAGGTTCCAGTCTCCTTTAAGAGAGCAGCAGCGCATTTGCAGCAAATGTCCATAGGCGATGGTAACCGCTTTCCATTAAGTGGGCCGTCTGCCTGTCTGCTGAACTCCTGCAATAAAAAAAAATATTGTCGGGGCCATGGAACGTGGCGTAATCCACGACCCCGATTTACGTTGGCCTGCCCCTGTTACAAGGGTAGCCCTCTCCTTTGGCCAGAGAGGAATACGTCCCCGGCATCTGTCGTCTTCTTTTTGGCAGAAGGTGAGGAGGTCGCGTGGATCACCAATGCGCCCCCTCTCGGCTTGCGTGCCGGTGGAGGCTGGCAACGTCTCCCAGTGGCCTCAACGTTCGCGTACAGACTGGCTACCTGACGTGACGCGGTTACCGTCGCCTATAGACGAACCTCTAGTTTGGTGTATTTTTTTAAAACCTACAGATTCTAGGTTCATACTTATATTTAACTAGCCGGGCCCGCGACGTCGTCCGCGTGGAATTTGTTTTCAAAACCTCTCGATTTTTAAAGAATATTCATTGGTGTTCCGCTCATATTGGTCTTAGCGTGATGATATATAGTCTATAGCCTTCCTAATAAATGGGCTATCTAACACTGAAAGAATTTTTTAAATCAGATCAGTAGTTCCTGAGATTAGCGCGTTCAATAAATATAGCCTTCCTAATAAATGGGCTCTCTAACACTGAAAGAATTTTTCAAATCAGACCAGTAGTTCCTGAGATTAGCGCGTTCAATAAAACAAACAAACAAACTCTTCACCTGTATGTATTATTAGTATAAGATTTAACAAGTGTTGGATTGTTTTATTCATTAACCAGCTGACCCGGCAAACTTCGTACCGCCTCAGAATCAATAAATAAAAAAACGTTGATTTCTGAACGACGGGACGAACATCAAACGTTTGACATACAAAACAAAAAAATTACAAAAAAAATTCACTTTAAAATTTAATTTGATTTCTGAACGACTTTTAAATTTAATTGTTTTCTAAACGACGAGACGAACATCAAATGTTTGACAGGTAAGTATAAAGTAGTTTCTAAAGGGATAGTGAAATTGTTGTTTGTACTATATTCCAAGCATTTTTTTCCATATTTACTCACCTTTTAAACTTTCCGTGGACTTCCACAAATAATTCGAAACTAAAATTAGCCAAATCAGTCCAGCTGTTCTCGAGTTTTAGCGAGACTGACGAACAGCAATTGATTTTTATATATATATAGATTATACGCTAGTACAATGTTGTTATTTTTTTTAATAATAGACTTAACATTCTATATTGACGTGTTAGTAATGGGTTAAAATTTGACATAAGCTCATCCGTCTCTATATCATACATAGATACATACGTAGCTTCACGCCAGTTCCCTTGCGGGGTAGGCACGAACAACAGAGCGCCATTCAGGCTTATTCTTACACACCTCACTTGCTTCTTTGACATTCATAGCTCTTTTCATGCACGCTCGTCTGTTCTTAAGACTCCTGACATCACCTTCTGCTAGTACACGATCAATTTGATCATGGAAGGTGTGTCGTGGCCATCCACGACTTCTGCATCCGTCCACTTTTGCATTGTATATCTGTTTAGTCATTCTTTCTACATGCTCGAACCACCGGAGAATTCCTTTCCTTGCCTTCACCCCGACACTCTCTTCCTTACTTCGGGATTACGAACGCGGTCCGCGAGCGTCACTCCGCAGATTTTGCGCAGTGCTCGCATCTCGACCGCGTTTACTCTACTTTCATGCTCTCTCTTCCATATATATCATATAATATATAACTATCTTACGTGTGCCGTTTTACATGTCGTATTAGATATTATATAATATTAACATGAATACACGGACAGACATAACATACGGAATCTTTCGTATATAATTTGGAATGCACTTGACCGATTTCATACGGAAATCATGTGTGTTAGATACGTTTTGAACAAATATGAATTTCTTCTTGATCACGTTTTAACACACGTTCGAGAATCGTGACTTGCACTGTTGTGGACGTTGAAAAGGTTTTAGGTGATTATTGGATTCCTATATCTCATGCTAGCTGCGCCCGCGACGTCGTCCGCGTGGAATTTGTTTTCAAAACCCCCCCGATTTTGAAACATTCTTCGTTGGTGCTCCGCTCCTATTGGTCTTAGCGTGATGATATGTAGCCTATAGCCTTCCTCGATAAATGGGCTATTTAACACTGAAACAATCAGTGAAATCAAACAGGTAGTTGCTGAGATTAGCGCGTTCAAACATACAAACAAACTCTTCAGCTTTATATATTAGTATAGATATTGAAAAGGTTTTAGGTGATTATCGGATTCCTGTATCTCATGCTAGCTCTCCCCGCGACGTCGTCCGCGTGGTATTTGTTTTCAAAACCCTCGCGATTACGAAACATCCTTCATTGGTGCTCCGCTCCTATTGGTCTTAGCGTGATGATATATAGCCTATAGCATTCCTCGATAAATGGGCTATTTAACACTGTAAGAATCATTGAAATTAAACAGGTAGTTCCTGAGATTAGCGCGTTCAAACATACAAACAAACTCTTCAGCTTTATATATTAGTATAAGATAAGATGTTCATTCTTTTAACTTAAGGCTCCAGTTGCCGCGAAAGGTCGAAAGTGGTGCAAACGAAATAACTTTTCTTTGGTAATTTCTGATCAATAAGCTACGATATTTTTTTTTTAATCTTAAGTTTTCGCGAATAGTATACATAATATTATCATCATATCAACGAGGTAGGCAACGCATCAGCTCCCTTAGTGTTGCAGATGTCCATGGGCGACAGTAGCCACCTACCACCAGGCGGTCCGTATGCCAGTTTGCCTACAAGCAAACAAAAAAAAAATTACGTTTTAACGGTTTTAAGCGCTGTAATTTATTTGATTTTTGTTATTCCGACGTTTCGGCCACTTTTCAGTAGCCGTGATCACGGAAGATGAAGACATCAACGGTTTTGTCGATTTTTGAAATCTTAAAAAATTGTATGTATGTATGTAAAAAATTTGGAGCGACCTCATAAAAAAAATATTTGAGTTGTCCTTTGGAGATAGTTCTTATAACATCAAAAACTAACATTTTTATCACTCGAGACTCAAAAACATAGTCAGTTTTTTTGAACCACCATATATCTAATTATATAAATATACTAGCTGACCTGGCAAACTTCGTACCGCCTCAGAATCAATAAATAAAAAACGTTGATTTCTGAACGACGGGACGAACATCAAACGTTGGACATTTAAAACCAAAAAAATGAAAAAAAAAACTTCACTTTTAAATTAAATTTAATTTCTGAACGACTTTTAAATTTAATTGATTTCTAAACGACGGGACGAACGTCAAATGTTTGACAGGTAGGAATAGTTTCTAAGGGAAAGCGAAATTGTTGTTTTTACTATATTCCAAGCATTTTTTTTTTTCATATTACTCACCTTTTAAACCTTTCCTGGACTTCCGCAAATAATTCAAAATCAAAATTAGCCAAATTGGTTCAGCCGTTCTCGAGTTTTAGCGAGACTAACGAACAGCAATTGATTTTTATATATAAGAAGAAGATAAAAAATAACGGCGCAACATCCATCCGTCCTAGGGTGTAGTTGGAAACCAGCGTCAGGCACCTGTTGCCTGGCACATGCTGAACTGCATCTATGTGCTGCCATCGCGAGACTTTTTTTTGTTATATAGCTACATCGTGTAATTCATCACCATATGTCTCGCTATGTGACATTATTATTAGTATTTATCCGTGCAGGAACGGAGAAAGAATACAATTTCCTGCGGCCGGGCGGCCTGTCGTAAGAGGCGACTTAACAACCCACAGCCAGGTGGTAGGGCATTTGCCCGACTGGATGGCGACCACCCCTGGTCTAAAGTATGTCGCCATAACAACCTTGAGTGTTCTGTTCCGGCATTAGTGACCAGGTTCCAGTCCCCTTTAAGAGAGCAGCAGCGCATTTGTAGCACCTTCGGTGTTGCAAATGTCCATAGGCGATGGTAACCGCTTTCCATCAAGTGGGCCGTCTGCCTGTCTGCTGATCTCCAGCAATAAAAAAAAATGTGAAACTGTGCTTTACAACATTTAAAGATGGAAAGAAAGAATTTATTTGCTAGGAAAGCGACAATACATGGATGCAGAAATATTTATACATACATTTTTAATAATAAAATTCAATATGTTGTACACCGCATTTCCTACAAATGAGGTCGGCAACTCAGCTTTATGCTGTGTTGGAGTTTCCTCCAGCACAGCGCTCATTTTCAGTGCCGACCCCGCCTCATTGTTTTTTTTTTTTTTTTGTTAGAATCTCCAACAAAGGGTAACACATAACAAATTTATAAAACATACATGACCTTAAATTTTTAATAACTGTGCTCCTTCAATCACTGGAGACCACGACATGCGTAAAAACTAATCATATAAATTTAAAATGTCATATATAATACAATAATACTTACATTAAAAAGCTAAACTACATAATATTATATATTCGTGATAGAATACACAATTACATATATAGATAAATTAGTTACATATAAAAAAAATATATATATATATATATATATATATATATATATATATATATATATATATATATACATATATACATACATACATACATAACTTCACGCCAGTTCCCTTGCGGAGTAGGCACGAACAAAAGAGCGCCATTCAGGCTTATTCTTACACACCTCACTTGCTTCTTTGACATTCATAGCTCTTGTCATGCACGCTCGTCTGTTCTTAAGGCTCCTCACCCTCATCACCCTCCGCTAGTACACGATCAATATATATATATATATATATATATATATATATATATATATATATATATATATATATATATATATATATATATATATATATATATATCTCTATGTCAGGAGCCTTAAGAACAGACGAGTGTGCATGACAAGAGTTATGAATGTCAAAGAAGCAAGTGAGGTGTGTAAGAATGGGCCTAAATGGCGCTCTGTTGTTCGTGCCTACCCCGCAAGGGAACTGGCGTGAAGTTATGTATATATGTATGTGTATATATATGTGTATATATGTATATATATACATGTATATATATGTGTATATATATGTATATATATATGTATATATATGTGTATATATATGTGTATATATATATATATATACACTAATGTACACAAGTAATAGGAAATATAATAAGACAGAGTAACACAGAATGTGAAAACATAAAAACAGTTAAGACAAATACGCGCACACAAAATAAAAAGAATCATTCTCCTATATGGTAATAAAAAAAAAAGAGTACAAAATATATACGTAAACAGAGCTGCAATAATTAAATACCAACCAGTACGGTAAACAATAATCTTATTACTATTAATTGAAACAAAGATGGCATTATTTTATTTTTTGAATCGATCGTATACTAGCAGAAGGTGATGTCAGGAGTGTTAAGAACACACGAGCGTGCATGACAAGAGCTATGAATGTCAAAGACGCGAGTGAGGTGTGTAAGAACAAGCCTGAATGGCGCTCTGTTGTTCGTGCCTACCCCGCAAGGGAACTGGCGTGAAGCTATGTATGTATTTTTTTTTTTTAATAATAATAATAAACTTTATTTTCAGTAATAAAAAACAGCTAGGTAGCGTAACAAAAATTTTAGAAGTAGTACAGCATAAATATGTTTGTGAATAAGACCGAAACTAAGAATAAACTTGTATCTTCGGCCTCAGCACCTTCCCATTAAATTTGACCATATTGTAACACATAAATTAATAACAGCTGAATAACTCTTAGACAAAGATAAAGACAGTTAATATAATCTAAATGAAAAAGAAAAAAAAAATAAAAAAAAATGAAAGATCTAACAAAGTAAAAATTAAGTGTAAATTATAAAGAAAATAAATAAATAAAGAAAAGTGTTTTAGTGTCCTCTCTGTGTGTATTGGAGGAGTGTATGTGAGTGAATGTGAGAGGGTGTGTGGAAGATCAACGAATTATAAATAAGGTGAATTATTAATTTTATTGTTTTAAATGTTTCCTTCTTGTGGCTTCCCTATGTTTTCTTTCTTCCCGCGTCTTTAGGTGCATATATGTATCGGAATCCTTTGTTTGAATTTGTAATCGGTAATTCGTAACACCGATTCATCGGATGGAAAGTGGATGGATGCAGAAGTCGTGGAAGGCCACGACACACCTTCCATGATCAAATTGATCGTGTACTAGCAGAAGGTGATGTCAGGAGCCTTAAGAACAGACGAGTGTGCATGACAAGAGTTATGAATGTCAAAGAGGCAAGTGAGGTGTGTAAGAATAAACCTAAATGGCACTCTGTTGTTCGTGCCTACCCCGCAAGGGAACTGGCGTGAAGTTATGTATGTATGTATGTATGATTCATCGAGTCGATAAAGTGCGTCGACCTCTTTCGTTTGCCGATGATACGTGATCGAGCCTCTTGCGCGCACGCACGTAATGTTGCGTTACGCAACGTAATCGCCGCGGTCTACATGTAAATTGGTACTTTTACATTTGGACCGTTGGGCTGCGTCGAAGCTAAGAGCCAAGTACGCTCGGACCGATTGAACTCGGATTGGTAGCGACCAGCTCGTCAATACAAGGCTTCAAGCGTTGGGCTAGAGGGCAATGAGGTTGTTGATCGCCTGGCAAATGAAGCTGCATCTATCATCATATTTCTAATGTCATACATACATACATAACTTCACGCCAGTTCCCTTGCGGGGTAGGCACGAACAACAGAGTGCCATTTAGGCTTATTCTTACACACCTCACTTGCCTCTTTGACATTCATAACTCTTGTCATGCACGCTCGTCTGTTCTTAAGGCTCCTGACATCACCTTTTGGTAGTACACGATCGATTTGATCATGGAAGGTGTGTCGTGGCCTTCCACGACTTCTGCATCCATCCAATTTTGCATTGTATATCTGTTTAGTCATTCTTTCATCATGCATTCTTTCCACATGCCCGAACCACCGGAGCATTCCTTTCCTTACCTATGTCCTTATATATGTCATATCATAGTCATATTTAATTGTTATCGTTGTCCTATTACAGATAACACAAGGAGCGGCGCAATGGCGGAGACTGACACAGAGCCGATCACCAACGGCACGGGCCCGCTGTCCACGGAAGAGGAGGACGAGAGGCTCAAGCAGCGCCCGGCCGACATCGACGCTGTAAGTACAACTCCTAACCATCGACCTTTGACCTCGAATGACTTAGTACAGCGGACAGATTGCCGGCCCACCTCATGGAAAGCGGTCACTGTCGTCTATGGATATTTGCAAGGCCAGAGACTTTTACATTTGTTAAATGAATGACTTCATAAAGGAGGATATTTTCAACCCGTTATTATCCGTGCAGGAACGGAGAAAGAATACAATTTCCTGCGGCCGGGCGACCTGTCGTAAGAGGCGACAAAACAACCCACAGCCAGGTGGTAGGGCGTTTGCCCGACTGGATGGCTACCACCCCTGGTCTAAAGTATGTCGTCATAACAACCTTGAGTTGTGTCCGGCATTAGTGACCAGGTTCCAGTCTCCCTTAAGAAAGCAGCAGCGCATTTGTAGCAACTTTGGTGGTGCAAATGTCGATAGGCGATGGTGACCGCTTTCTATCAAGTGGACCGTCTGCCTGTCTGCTGATCTATTACAATAAAAAAAAGGTCTAATTTTAACCGGACTTCGCAAATTGTCCTCAGGACGTCCGCGAGATGGAGCGTCGCAAGCGCGTCGAAGCGCTCATGTCCTCGAAGCTGTTCCGCGAGGAGCTGGAGCGGGTGCTCGACCAGCAGATGCACGAGGGCAACGACGCGCCGCTGCTGCAGAGGATCCGCGAAATGGTCGGCGGGAGGCTGCACACCGGCAGCCTGAGGGTTAGTCCATCATGTTTAACTCGAGGATGTAGTGACATCAGCAAGAAACAAATAAAAAGAGTTTGAGATATAGACGGAATAAGAAATATAAAGAAAAACAATTTTCCGCTAGACGTGTTTCTTGGGAGTTTCTTGCCGCTTCTTCTCCTTAACAGCATCAACACGTTGCGAAGTGGTGTATATAGAATAGGAAGTAAAATTAAATTTTAACTTACATGTATGACCTTCAAAAAGTGTTCTCCAGTGGAGCTTATTATAAAAAAAACTTTTAAATTTCAAAATTTAGTGTTGAAATAACAATGTTGAAGTGGTTTAGGAATATAGACATAATGGATGAAAGCAGTATCACAGAACAAATGTATGACGGCATGCATGTTGATGCCGATAGACCGCGACCTACTCGGCATGATCAAATCTTATACAAATATATAAAGCTGAACAGTTTGTTTGCTTGAACGCGCTAATCTCAGGAACTACTGGTCTGATTTGAAATATTCTTTCTGTGTTGGATAGCCCATTTATCGAGGAAGGCTATAGGCTATATATCATCACGCTAAGACCAATAGGAGCGGAGCACCAATTAAGAATGTTTCAAAATCGGGGGGTTTTGAAAACGAATTCCACGCGGATGACGTCGCGGGCACAGCTAGTACTAATATATAAAGCTGAAGAGTTTGTTTGTTTGCTTGAACGCGCTAATCTCGGGAACTACTGGTCTGATTTGAAAAATTCTTTCAGTTTTAGATAGCCTATTTATCGAGGAAGGCTTTAGGCTATATATCGTCACGCTAAGACCTATAGAAGCGGAGCACCAATGAAGAATGTTTCAAAATCGGGGGGTTTTGAAAACAAATTCCACGCGGATGAAGATTTTTTCATTTTTTTGGTTTCGAATGTCAAACGTTGGATGTTCGTCCCTTCGTTCAAAAATTAACATTTTTTTATTTATCGATTCTGAGGCGGTACGAAGTTTGCCGGGTCAGCTAGTATAATAATATATATGTGATATATGGGTGAGTTTGTGCATATGTAATACACATATGACACGATCTGCATAATACGCGATGCTCGCTCCTAATAATTGCCTTGAACTTGGGAATGAGCCCCCTTCATCTGTTCCTAGAGCACTGACATGTTTGGCTCGTCAATAAGAGCGTAAACAAATATTTGTACTGCCATCGAATGTGTCTTCAGGGACCCAGCTGCGTACTGCCCATAAACGACATCCGCGGCATAGAAGGCGTGGGCTACGAGAAGGGTGAGAAGATACTCCGCTGCAAGCTCGCCGCTGTCTACCGCCTTGTGGATCTATTCGGGTGGACTCAGAGTGAGTATCGGAGTCTGTCGAACGCCCGTGGTAAAAGCATAGCGGCATCTTGTGCTTCCTTCGTTCTACTGGGACCTTTGCCACAGTAACATGTCAGCCCTATCTAATTTTTAGCTTCGAATTAGTGAGTTAGATAAAAATTTAGCTTCTTCTGAGGCTGATTATTAAATTTTTTGATGTGATTACAGCCAGGCAGGCGGCAATCGTTGCCCATGATTATAGCTCTTAAGGCCAGCTCTATCGGTGTGAATATCAGTGTGGTGTGGTCCACTTTACCCTAGCCCTGTAGCAACCCCCCCAACTAACCCATCCCCTTTAGCGGATCCTTTCTATCTAGTCACATCCCCTTTAACGGACCCCTTCAATCTCCACCTTCAACATCCACTTGAGCGGATCTCTTTTCTAATTACATCCCCTTTAGCGGATCCCTCCTACCTAATCACATCCCCTTTTAGCGGACCTCTCCTTTAATCACATCCCCTTTAGCGGATTCCTCCTATCTGAGCACATCTCCTTTAGCGGATCCCTCCTATCTAATCACATCCCCTTTAGCGGATTCCTCCTATATCATCCCATCCCATTTAGCGGATCCCTTCTATCTTATCACATCCCCTTTAGCGGATCCCTCCTATCTAATCACATCCCCTTTAGCGGATTCCTCCTATATCATCCCATCCCATTTAGCGGATCCCTTCTATCTTATCACATCCACTTTAGTGGATCCCTCCTATCTGATCACATCCCCTTTAGCGGATTCCTGCTATATCATCCCATCCCATTTAGCGGATCCCTTCTATCTTATCACATCCCCTTTAGTGGATCCCTCCTATCTGATCACATCTCCGTTAGCGGATCCCTCCTATCTAATCACATCCCTTTTAGCGGATTCCTCCTATATAATCCCATCCCATTTAGCGGATCCCTTCTATCTTATCACATCCCCTTTAGTGGATCCCTCCTATCTGATCATATCTCCTTTAGCGGATCCCTCCTATCTAATCACATCCCCTCTATCCCATCTGATTGGCAAATGTGTTGGCATCGCCCCAGTTCTTTTATTATATCTTTATTACTTGAGTTCAGCAGACAGGCAGACGGCCCACCTGACGGAAAGCGGTCCATAGATGATGCCATCCCCTATGAACGTTTGCAGAATGTGATGTGATGGGATGGGCCGTAATGGTAACCATTTTCCATCAGTTGGGTCCCCATAGTCCCCATGGAGATTAATGCTTCTTACTCGTCTCTGATAAATCTACTCTTATCTATCTATACTATGATAAATCTGTAAATGGTTTCAATTTGTACAATGCGTTAAAAATGTGAAAAAAATCAGGGGGATAATTCGGACCATGTCTTTCCGTCTGCCTGTTAGAGCGTCACGTGAAAACTACTGAAGGGATTTAAATGAAATTCGATACATAGCTAGCTAATATCCCGGGGCGTAACTTAGGATACTTTTTATCCCGACAAATGACGTAATTTCCGTGGGATAGACGACAATAGCGAAAAAGATGGCGCTGTGATCGCATTATTTTTGGAAACTACTCAACATATATGAATGAAACTCGTCATAGTGCTGGCTAATAACCCGAGTTAATACTTAGGATACTTTTTATCCCGATAAATAATGTCGATTCCATGGAATAAACGGATTAGCTAAATAGATGGCGCTGCAATCGCGTTTTTTTAATTCGCTAACAAATACCTACGTTGTCATAAACAACATCTCATCCATTGTATTACTTCGAATCAGGTTGGCTGCCACTCGCCTCTTGTTTCGCTGCGCAGTTGTGTAGACTATATGGACTTAGTTTCTTTGTTATTGTAGTGAAGTTAGTAACGAGAGATAGTAAAGTTTTAGGTAAAACACCTAATTGAATTTGTATATACAACCCGCAAGAGTTAACTTGAGACTTCGCTCGAATGACGTAAGCGCGAGGTACTGACGCGTCGATGGCGAGAGCGGTATGAAGGCGGGGTCGGGAGGGGAGCGCGCATTGCGCTCAGGTCTCAAGTTAACTCTTGCGGATAGTACGTAACATAGAGGATTTTTCACACGGCGTAGCCTCGGGGAAACCTCTAGTCTTGTATAAATCTGTTTCAGCTGGCATCACCGGTCAGATCACGGCTCGGCTCAACACCGCCGTCGAGTCCGTGCTGACGACTCCACGAGGCTTACTCCCGCACGAGGTCACCGCGTCCTCCCTGGTGAAGGTCGACATGCAGGGTGCAGTTCAGGATCAGGGCACCACCAACTTCCCTGTGAACGTCGAAGGTTTGTGTCTATTATAGTTGCTTTAAGAACCCATAGCAGGTAAGGTAAGTGCGCATGTCCAGAGCCTCCCAACAATACATTTGGTCTCTTAGTGTTCCAAATGTCCATTGGCGATGGTAACAGCTTACCTTCAGCGCCCAGCGTAACAACTCTGCTATTACCTCTATTTGTGCAGGAATGGAGAAAGATTACAAATTCCAGCGGCCAAACCCACAGCCAGGCGGTAGGGTATTTGCCTGACTGGTTGTCCACCGTAATAACCTTGAGTTGTGTTCGGGTATTAGTGGCCAAGTCCCAGCCCCATCTATGAGTCCGGTAGCACATTGGTAGCACCTTTAGTGTTACGAATGTTCATTAGGCGACGGTAACCACTTTCCATCACAGTTGGGCCGTCAGCCTGTCTGCTGTACTCTAGCAATAAAAAAAAGATATCGTTAGAACGGTCAACCACTGGCCTCATAATGGCAGTTTTTTCATACCAAAGAAACCATTATTTTCTTTTATTTTTTTTATTGCAGGAGTTCAGCAGACAGGCAGACGGCCCACTAGATGGAAAGCGGTTACCATCGCCTATGGACATTTGCAACAACAAAAGTGCTACAAATGCGCTGCTGCTCTCTTAAGGGAGACTGGAACCTGGTCACTAATGCCGGAACACAACACAAGGTTGTTATGGCGGCATACTCTAGACCAGGGGTGGTCGCCATCCAGTCGAGCAAATACTCTACCACCTGGCATTATGTGGCCAGTACTCGAATATTCTGACGATATTATAATAGCGGATATGGGGTCCGGGTGGACTGTTTGACAGAGGACATGTATCAGAATAAAGGAGTGTGGAAGGAAAATGGCAATATGATGACCCCAAGTGATTGGAGGAAGGAAAAATGAAATAATGATTTATTTATACTTTCTGTTGGCTTATTATTATTGGTTATGGTATAGTCGTGGTAGCGTAATGACTAGCGCACGCGTCCCGAACTCAAAGGGCGCGGGTTCGATCCTGGCCGGAACGCATGCACCACTTAGGCTGTTTTCGGACCTAATGTGCATATTGTTACAATTATCATGTGCTAAAAACGGTGAAGGAAAACATCGTGATGCATCGAGATAACCGATGTGTCGAACCTGCCAAGCCGCCTTGGACAAGCGTGGCGGGTATACTGTCTATTCCCCTATAATGGGAGGCCCTAGCCCAGCAGTGGGACATTTATGGGCTGTTATTATATTTATTATTATTATTGGTTGATCCGCAGGTTTCTCGCTACACGCGTCGGTGCACGCGGCCCGCCCGGACGTGCGCTGCGTGCTGCACGTCCGCTCTCCGTCCGCTTTGGCCGTGTCCTCCATGAAGCGGGGGCTCCTGCCGCTGTGCAACGAGGCGGCCCTGCTCGGAGACATCGCCTACCATCGGGTGCCTACTGGTTAGTCTTCTATATACTTATATATATACTAGCTGTACCCGGTAGACGTCGTGTTGCCCTTAAAAAATAAAAATCTAGAAACCGATTGCAGCGCCATCAACCTGATTCAAATTTGAATCTAAACCATCCCAGGACCCACTTGAACACACACAAAAATAATTCCACCTAAATCGTGGAACCCAATTGCAGCGCCATCTTCCTGATTCAAATTTGAATCTAAACTATCCATAGACTAAATTGAATAGCCATAAACAAAATTTCACCTAAATCGTGGAATAAGATTGCAGCGCCGTAGGCCTAAATAAAATTTGAATCTAAACCATCCCGGGACCCACTTGAACATACACCAAAATAATTTCACCTAAATCGTGGAACCTGATTGCAGCGCCGTCTGCCTGGTTCAAATTTGAATCTAAACCATCCCGGGACCCACTTGAACATACACCAAAATAATTTCACCTAAATCGTGGAACCCAATTGCAGCGCCATCTTCCTGATTCAAATTTGAATCTAAACTATCCCGGGACTCACTTGAACATACACCAAAATAATTTCACCTAAATCGTGGAACCTGATTGCAGCGCCGTCTGCCTGGTTCAAATTTGAATCTAAACCATCCCGGGACCCACTTGAACATACACCAAAATAATTTCACCTAAATCGTGGAACCTGATTGCAGCGCCGTCTGCCTGGTTCAAATTTGAATCTAAACCATCCCGGGACCCACTTGAACATACACCAAAATAATTTCACCTAAATCGTGGAACCTGATTGCAGCGCCGTCTGCCTGGTTCAAATTTGAATCTAAACCATTCCGGGACCCATGTCAACAGAGGCCAAAATGAGGTCACCTAAATCGTGGAGCGTAAATGCAGCACCGTCTGCCTGGTTCAAATTTGAATCTACCCCATCAAGGGAACTGGCGTGAAGTTATGTATGTATAATTTCGCCTAAATCTTAGACCAGGGTTGGAACGCCATTTAGATCCAGCCAGTCGGGCTAATTTCCTATCATCTGGGGACCCACTTGTTTTTTCGCCTCTTACGACATCCCGCCCGGCCGCAGGAAATTGTATTGCAGCTCCATCTTCCTGATTCAAATTTGAATATATATCATCTCGGGACATAGTCGAAAAGGCAGAAAAAAATTTCATAAAAATCGGTCCCACCGTTAAAGAGGTCTTCAGCGGCGCCCCTACCAGGTCCAATCGTGACTCTAAAGTCTCAACCATCCCGGGACCCACTTGAATGCACACCAAAATAATTTCACCTAAATCCTGGAACCCGATTGCAGCGCCATCTTCCTGATTCAAATTTGAATCTAAACCATCCCGGGACCCACTTGAACATGCAGAAAAATAATTCCACCTAAATCGTGGAACCCGATTGCAGCGCCATCTACCTGATTCAAATTTGAATCTAAACCATCCCGGGACCCAATTGTACACACACAAAAATAATTTCACCTAAATCGTGGAACCCGATTGCAGCGCCATCTGCCTGGTTCAATTTTGATTCTAAACCATCCCGGGACCCACTTGAACACACAAAAATAATTCACCTCAATCAGACAAATGAAAATGAGTTTAAATGAAGTCACCATTGCCGAAATCGGTTGGGAAAGGTCATAACAAATGAATGGCTGGACTGATATTGTGACTGATGTTTCATATGAGATTTTTTATGATTTTTTTAGCTGCGCCCGTGGCTTCATCCGCGTGGTGATGGAAAATCGTTATATTTTGGATAATTCACACTATACCTTTATAAATTATAGCCACGTGTTATTCTGATGTGTAAGCTATATTACTGTAAAGTTTCATCAAAATCCATTCACTAGTTTTTGCGTGAAAGAGTAACAAACATACACCCATACATACATTCTTACAAACTTTCGCGTTTATAATATTTATAGGATATAGGATTCCGGACGAGGACAATTCCAAAAAACACAAAATTCATGAAAATTGATCCAGCCGTTGTTGAGTTATAAATGGTGTAACTAACACGACTTTGTTTTATATATTGATATAATATTATAAAATTGTAAAAGTTTAGTCTTTTGCTTCTATATGTTAAATGTTAATATGGGTCTCAAGTTAATATATGCGAAAACGTAACCGCTTTCCATCAGGCCATCTGCCTGTCTGTTGAATTCATGCAATAAAAATAATTTGCTCTCAGGTATCCTGGACAACGAGGAGCGCGACAAGCTGGTCCGTGCCCTTGGCCCTTCGGCCAAGGTGCTGATGCTCACCAGCGGGGGTGCTCTATGCTGCGGGGCCACCCTCGAGGAGGCTTTCCACCAGGCCAGGCACCTGACGGCGGCCTGCGACGTCCAGCTCAGGCTGGCCTCCCTGCCACTGGACGAGCTGTGTCTCATCGATGAGGATACCAGGAAGCAGGTATGCATAAAGCGGTATATAGAATAATTAACAGTGACGGAAATACTCCTCTGGTGATGGACTGATGAAAAGTAATATGTGCTGTATTGTCTCGTAACTGATTTTTGCTAAGACTGAATTCGCAATGAAGAAAGAATGACTAAACAGATATACAATGCAAAAGTGGATGGATGCAGAAGTCGTGGAAGGCCACGACACCCCTTCCATGATCAAATCGATCGTGTACTAGCAGAAGGTGATGTCAGGAGCCTTAAGAACAGACGAGCGTCCATGACAAGAGCTATGAATGTCAAAGAAGCGAGTGAGGTGTGTAAGAATAAGCCTGAATGGCGCTCTGTTGTTCGTGCCTACCCCGCAAGGGAACTGGCGTGAACTTATGTATGTATGTATCAGTCAAAGACACCAATGGACTGAAAAATTGAGAGTAAGACTCCGTCTGTCGTTCCACAAGGCGAGCCCGGTCGTTATGCTCATGGCGAAAACGTCATTGATGACGTCATCATTTTTCCATCACACAGCGCTCACACCGACCCATGTCAAGAGGTGGGTCAAAGTGGGCGTTGACCGCAGAGCATCAATCCTCTCTGTTACATTCCCGGAAAGCATCCCTTACCCAGTAACATTTCCTCTTCCACCTTACTCACTTACTCAACATACTTGTATACTGTTATTTTTGTCTGGCGTCTTTTGTTGCACCAGTAATTTTGTTGTATTTTTTTTACTTATTTTATACGTATCTTGCGATATTAAGGCATCTTGGTGATAAAGGAAGTACTTAGAAATTTCGGTGTGCATGATGCCGACAGTCGAGTTTATTACGGGCTAGGATAATTAAGCAATAAATGAACGCACACAGCTGCGCAGTTTTTACTACATTTGGCAATTTAAAAGGTACTTTCTATTAGTTAATTGTTGTCGTTATTGAGAGTGGGTGTAATGCTATATAGAGTGTATGGAAGACATGCTAAACCAACCATGGTTTTTTTTTTTGGCCAGGGGAAATCCGTTTGAGGACTAAGCCGCGACAGGCACAGAAGCCTGGGGGGATGTTCGCGACCCGTGTGAGTGTGTGGGAGTCGCCAGATCGGGGTGGCACTAGCGTGCCCGGTCAGAACCGGTGCCACGCTATTGCCACGCCCCAGTTAGGGATACCCACTAAAACCCCTGGGTGTTCCGTCCTGCGCCTTATGCCAGGGCTATGGGAAATGGGCTGCCCGACTCCGCGATGCCCTGGCAGGCGTGGGCCCCCCTTCAATGGGCCTCTTCCATGCTAAACCAACCAAAGCCAACTGATTTCGGCGCTTAAGGGAGTTGTCGTTAAATCGAGTGACGTTACATGGAGTTTACACTGTATATCTAGACACTTATCATTCTCATCCCCCCGTAGATCTACGAGTCGTCCCGGAAGCCGCCCTCGGACACGGCCAAGTGGCGCGTCGGCGGCGAGGAGTTCGAGGCGCTCATGCGGATGCTAGACAACGCCGGATTCCGCACCGGATACATATACAGGAATCCGCTCGTCAAGGTAACCAACCGCACGTTTAACGCAACCGCAGAGCCGGGGGCCCAATGCCTCCGTTTCCGACATCTTAGCATTACAAGCATATTCGTTGTGTTTTTTTTAAAGTGAAACTTTTATATAGACGGGGGGGGGTGTAATTAGATTTTTTTTTCTCACGAAAAAGCGTTACGGCCGCATGGAGGGGGTAGAAGGTATATATATTAGAGTAGACTATGGATGTTGTTTTTGGTTCCGAATGGAATTCAGTTTTTTTTTTTTTAAGAACGCCGAGCGCCTGAACTCTTCGTAAGGCGAATCTTGTATACGCGGGCCGGTAGTAATAAAATTTCTACAGGCGCTTATTAATACATATATTATTAATAATCACTACGTTTTGACGGTTTTAAGCGCGGTGATTTATTTGATTTTTAGTATTCCGACGTTTCGGCCACTTTTCAGTGGCCGTGATCACGGAAGACAAAGATGTCGAGTGTCAACGAGTATTGTTACAAGTTTTATTTGGCCTACCGCCAACTTGTTAATTTTAATTATTTAGTTTTAATTTTATTTATGGTTATTATTTACTCTATGGGAGTGTAATTTACCTTAATTTACTTTCAAAACGTAGTTTTATTATGTAAACTTATACAAGCAAACTAGGCGGTGAAGTAATCACTGTATCGAGTTGTATTTGAATAGATGATTCAATACAAGGTGTTTACATGGATATACACAGGGCTTATTTTGTAATTTTTTTTTGGGGGGGCAATCTAATTCTCGAAAGTTGTAAGTCTATAATTTTTTGTTCCTAGCTCCACTCCAGAAAAACCTATTAATAATCCATTTTTTTGTTTGTAAAGGTTACCAAAATTGTTTTTTTTTTTCATTTTTCAGTTTTTTTTTTCAATTTTTCGATATTTTCGAAATTTCCTTTAATGGCACTGCGTGCCCCCACTAGTGGAGACCTGGATATACACACAGGGATATGCCAATAGATTTAAGTATGGTTAGGTATTTATTTTAATTTTAAAGTAACAAAGTATTTTATTGTTGGATCTATTTAAATTGATTTATTTGATTTACCAATTAACTATAACACAAGTAGATTTAGTTAAACAAAGTTGGGTTGTTTTGTTCTCACGCCAAAAGGAAGGTTTGCACTGAGAATCAGCGTCGTGTCGGATATAATTCCGGCACAGCAATATGCCGAGTGTAAACCTTGTTTGCCGAAAAGGCGGCGTACGAATTCTCAAAATATGCTCTGTGTATGATAATGTATAAGGAATGTAATTACGTCGCTATTTCTTCAAATAAGTCTCTTTCTTTCTTTCTACTAAAAAGTAGAAAATATAATAAAACTACGTTTTAACGGTTTGGTTTTTTTTGGAAACACACAAGATCTACGAAGTCTGCGATCAGTGAACAGATGCTGGATAAACCCAACCACTACATCAGATTCGATAATCCACAAATCCTCGCGAAAGAGAATCGTTTCATACCTAGAATGATGCGTGAGGCTATTGAAATCAAAAAACACCCAAATTTTAATAGAGAAGATGGTTGGCAAGTACCACCTGTTTGGGATCCAATCATCAAAACTATTAAGACCCAAACCCAGAAAAAACTAGCTGCCAGACCTCAAGACACTGTGAGGTCTTTCTGCGTACAACGGAACACAAACCAACTTGACTGATAATTACTTTTATTTTCCTTCCACCCATTTTAATATTATATAAAATGATTAGAGCTAGGCATGTTTACTGAAGAGTTTCTTGCGCCGCTTCTTCTCTTCAAGCCATAACATGTTGCGAAGCGGTAGTAAATTAGATTAGGCTCCCATAGAGTAAATAATAACCATAAACAAAATTAAAATGAACAAGTTGGCGGTAGGCTAAATAAAACTTTAACAATACTCGTTGACACTTGACATCTTTATCTTCCGTGATCACGGCCACTGAAAAGTGGCCGAAACGTCGGAAAAACCAATATCAAACAAAATTATCGCGCTGAAAACCGTTAAAACGTAGTTTTATTTTGTATACAAGTCGCGAAAACTTAAGAAAATATTAAGTAGAAAATATTTTTTGAAGTGAAACTTCTTTAGAATCGTTCATGATTTCAAAATCGATGAAACGAAAAAGTGATAAACATATAAAATTCAACCTTATATAATTCTAAATTAAACGCAATTCTCTTTACTCGTTAATGTTAATTTTCAATTTAAACAAAACGTCACAAGTTTTCAAACGAATTTTGGCTCTAACTGTATATAATTAAGGCAGATATTCATTTATGCGTAGATCAAAGGACATTGTGCGTAACGGTGCTTTGAATTTTGAACTTTATGCTTGTGTTTTAAAGTGTAATTTAGATTGAATTCTTTGAATTATAATATTGTTACAATTTGGGCTACCTGCATATCCGTAAATAAAGCACATTTATTACCCGCCGGCGTTTGAGCTATTAATATTGAAACTGTTTTATGACTGTCTTCTTTTGTTTACTTTGTGTTTAAAATTTGTGATTGGAAAAAAAACAGCCCATTGTGCATTGTAATCTTTATGTTAGTCAGTAGCCAGGTGTGATTCTTGGAAAACTCAGTCCACGTGGTCAAGCAGACATATTGTATCGGTGCAGTATAAAGCAATGCCCCTATGGAGGGGTGAGGCAGTCGAGCGATAACCAGCCGCGAGGCGATACTTGTGGTCATTCGATAATCTATTTAGTGACGAACTTTACGCGTGTTATTGAATCGTGCATTACGTTTGAACTGATTGTGTTCAGTTATATTTGTACCTGTGTTATACGTGTTTGTATAGTTGTAATAAATTCTATAGTAATTCTAGCGGCATTTTAATTCGAGTCCTGTAACTCGTAACAATATGTTGACGGATGTAGGCGAAAGGAATTATATTTATACTAGAGTTTACCCAACGGGTCAACTTCTAGTGCGTACCTCTTGTTTAAAGAGCAGGCGGTACAGTATTACATTATTATATGTATAGATTTCGACCTCTACAGTTTTGTTATATGTATAGATTTCGACCTCCACAGTTTTATTATATGTGTAGATTTCGACCTCCACAGTTTTATTATATGTATAGATTTCGACCTCCACAGTTTTATTATATGTATAGATTTCGACCTCCACAGTTTTATTATATGTATAGATTTCGACCTCCACAGTTTTATTATATGTATAGATTTCGACCTCCACAGTTTTATTATATGTATAGATTTCGACCTCCACAGTTTTATTATATGTGTAGATTTCGACCTCCACAGTTTTATTATATGTATAGATTTCGACCTCCACAGTTTTATTATATGTATAGATTTCGACCTCCACAGTTTTATTATATGTATAGATTTCGACCTCCACAGTTTTATTATATGTATAGATTTCGACCTCCACAGTTTTATTATATGTATAGATTTCGACCTCCACAGTTTTATTATATGTGTAGATTTCGACCTCCACAGTTTTATTATATGTGTAGATTTCGACCTCCACAGTTTTATTATATGTATAGATTTCGACCTCCACAGTTTTATTATATGTATAGATTTCGACCTCCACAGTTTTATTATATGTATAGATTTCGACCTCCACAGTTTTATTATATGTATAGATTTCGACCTCCACAGTTTTATTATATGTGTAGATTTCGACCTCCACAGTTTTATTATATGTATAGATTTCGACCTCCACAGTTTTATTATATGTATAGATTTCGACCTCCACAGTTTTATTATATGTATAGATTTCGACCTCCACAGTTTTATTATATGTGTAGATTTCGACCTCCACAGTTTTATTATATGTATAGATTTCGACCTCCACAGTTTTATTATATGTATAGATTTCGACCTCCACAGTTTTATTATATGTATAGATTTCGACCTCCACAGTTTTATTATATGTGTAGATTTCGACCTCCACAGTTTTATTATATGTGTAGATTTCGACCTCCACAGTTTTATTATATGTATAGATTTCGACCTCCACAGTTTTATTATATGTATAGATTTCGACCTCCACAGTTTTATTATATGTATAGATTTCGACCTCCACAGTTTTATTATATGTATAGATTTCGACCTCCACAGTTTTATTATATGTGTAGATTTCGACCTCCACAGTTTTATTATATGTATAGATTTCGACCTCCACAGTTTTATTATATGTATAGATTTCGACCTCCACAGTTTTATTATATGTATAGATTTCGACCTCCACAGTTTTATTATATGTATAGATTTCGACCTCCACAGTTTTATTATATGTATAGATTTCGACCTCCACAGTTTTATTATATGTGTAGATTTCGACCTCCACAGTTTTATTATATGTATAGATTTCGACCTCCACAGTTTTATTATATGTATAGATTTCGACCTCCACAGTTTTATTATATGTATAGATTTCGACCTCCACAGTTTTATTATATGTGTAGATTTCGACCTCCACAGTTTTATTATATGTGTAGATTTCGACCTCCACAGTTTTATTATATGTATAGATTTCGACCTCCACAGTTTTATTATATGTATAGATTTCGACCTCCACAGTTTTATTATATGTATAGATTTCGACCTCCACAGTTTTATTATATGTATAGATTTCGACCTCCACAGTTTTATTATATGTGTAGATTTCGACCTCCACAGTTATATTATATGTATAGATTTCGACCTCCACAGTTTTATTATATGTATAGATTTCGACCTCCACAGTTTTATTATATATATAGATTTCGACCTCCACAGTTTTATTATATGTATAGATTTCGACCTCCACAGTTTTATTATATGTGTAGATTTCGACCTCCACAGTTTTATTATATGTATAGATTTCGACCTCCACAGTTTTATTATATGTATAGATTTCGACCTCCACAGTTTTATTATATGTATAGATTTCGACCTCCACAGTTTTATTATATGTATAGATTTCGACCTCCACAGTTTTATTATATGTATAGATTTCGACCTCCACAGTTTTATTATATGTATAGATTTCGACCTCCACAGTTTTATTATATGTATAGATTTCGACCTCCACAGTTTTATTATATGTATAGATTTCGACCTCCACAGTTTTATTATATGTATAGATTTCGACCTCCACAGTTTTATTATATGTATAGATTTCGACCTCCACAGTTTTATTATATGTATAGATTTCGACCTCCACAGTTTTATTATATGTATAGATTTCGACCTCCACAGTTTTATTATATGTATAGATTTCGACCTCCACAGTTTTATTATATGTATAGATTTCGACCTCCACAGTTTTATTATATGTATAGATTTCGACCTCCACAGTTTTATTATATGTATAGATTTCGACCTCCACAGTTTTATTATATGTATAGATTTCGACCTCCACAGTTTTATTATATGTATAGATTTCGACCTCCACAGTTTTATTATATGTATAGATTTCGACCTCCACAGTTTTATTATATGTATAGATTTCGACCTCCACAGTTTTATTATATGTATAGATTTCGACCTCCCCAGTTTTATTATATGTATAGATTTCGACCTCCACAGTTTTATTATATGTATAGATTTCGACCTCCACAGTTTTATTATATGTATAGATTTCGACCTCCACAGTTTTATTATATGTGTAGATTTCGACCTCCACAGTTTTATTATATGTATAGATTTCGACCTCCACAGTTTTATTATATGTATAGATTTCGACCTCCACAGTTTTATTATATGTATAGATTTCGACCTCCACAGTTTTATTATATGTATAGATTTCGACCTCCACAGTTTTATTATATGTATAGATTTCGACCTCCACAGTTTTATTATATGTATAGATTTCGACCTCCACAGTTTTATTATATGTATAGATTTCGACCTCCACAGTTTTATTATATGTATAGATTTCGACCTCCACAGTTTTATTATATGTATAGATTTCGACCTCCACAGTTTTATTATATGTATAGATTTCGACCTCCACAGTTTTATTATATGTGTAGATTTCGACCTCCACAGTTTTATTATATGTATAGATTTCGACCTCCACAGTTTTATTATATGTATAGATTTCGACCTCCACAGTTTTATTATATGTATAGATTTCGACCTCCACAGTTTTATTATATGTATAGATTTCGACCTCCACAGTTTTA
Source organism: Dendrolimus kikuchii (assembly GCA_019925095.2). Classification (NCBI taxonomy): domain Eukaryota; kingdom Metazoa; phylum Arthropoda; class Insecta; order Lepidoptera; family Lasiocampidae; genus Dendrolimus; species Dendrolimus kikuchii. The sequence goes on along the minus strand of CM034415.1, from coordinate 2,068,772 downwards.
TTATATGTATAGATTTCGACCTCCACAGTTTTATTATATGTATAGATTTCGACCTCCACAGTTTTATTATATGTATAGATTTCGACCTCCACAGTTTTATTATATGTATAGATTTCGACCTCTACAGTTTTGTTATATGTATAGATTTCGACCTCCACAGTTTTATTATATGTGTAGATATACTGAGTTTCAGCCAAATCGGTCCCGTAGTTTGGTCCATGAAAACGGATCAGACAGAGAGACAGGGTTACTTTCGCATTTATACTAATTATATTTTCATAGCTGAAATAATTATAGGAATCAATAAAAGTTAGGGAAGAATTAACAGTTCACACACACAATATTTTTTTAATAAACTGTAGTGGAACACTTCCAAGCCAATAGATGGCGCTGTGCAATAATTGATTTCACAAACGTTTCCCGAAACATACAAAGAATATATACAAAATTTGCTAGGTGGTAGGGCATTTGCCCGACTGGATGGCTACCACCCCTGGTCTAAAGTGTGTCGCCATAACAACCTTGAGTTGTGTTCCGATATTACTGACCAGGTTCCAGTCTCCCTTGAGAGAGCAGCAGCGCATTTGTAGCAATTTTGGTGGTGCAAATGTCCATAGGCGATGGTAACCGCTTTCCATCAAGTGGGCCGTCTGCCTGTCTGCTGATCTCCTGCAATAAAAAAAAAAATCAACTATAACAGATGGGCCCAGGCCTGCGAGGAACAACTATAGCCTCGCTGAAAGATCTTCCTTTGAGACGGAGGAGCATTCCATCTCGTTCCACCACCTTATCGGGGCTCACCCTTCAAAACAAAACCGACTCGGAACTAAAAAGCAGAAAATAAGTGTATTCTTTTCTTCCGCAGAACGACGTGCCCCGGCCGAAGAACGACGTGGAGGTGCCGCCCGCGGTCTCCTCCCTCGGCTACCTGCTCGAAGAGGAAGAACTCTACAAACAGGGGTAATACATTCGTCTTCGGTGGACGTATCGGTAAAAGGCCGAAGGGCGCGGGTTCGATCCTGGCCGGGACACGTGCACCACTTGGGCAGTTTTCCCACCTGATGTGCATAGTGTTTTTTTTTTTTTTTTTTTGGAACGAAGTTCCTTATCGCGCGTTGTGAAAGGGGGCTAGACGGAAAAAATTCTTACGAAAAGTTGTCACGACACTTTTTGCTATAGTAAGCTATTATACAATTTCAACTTTAATGCAATGAAATAAAATCTAAAATATCAATTAGTGTAATAATATACGCTGTTTTTGATACTATTTGTTTGTTTATGTATTTCTTTCTATACATAGGTTTTTGATAAAATTTCGATGGTTTTCGATGCTTATCGAAACACTTTTTGAGACGTTTTGAGAATTTTTAAGACATTTTAGGAGAACTTCGTTCCAAACATGTGTCCCAAAGACACCTCATTAGTTTTTTTTTTTAATTCGCCAACTACCTCCGTCATTGTGCAAGACAGAGCATTTTTAATTTTTTAATCTAATTTTAACTACAGAATAGGAAAAAGGGGTGGGAATTTTTATTTATTTTCTTTCTTTTTCTTTTCTTTTCTTCTCTTCTCTTAATAATCTTATTTCTATTACATGTTATACATATGTATATGTTACAAAAGTCTTATTCTTACTAGTGTTCTTGCATTCACTCTTAACTAGAGAGAAGAGCCAAGAGGTCGATTGGTAGCGACCAGCTTGTCAATACAAGGCTTCAAAGCTTAGAGCATCGACGCCGGGTTGCTGGTCTGTCGGTTTTTTATAGGATTCGTTTCGGAGAGTGTGCGGTTGAACTGTTTGACCTGATTCCCCCCTACACCATTCCATCTTCGGACCACAAGACGCTCTGGTTTGCGCCGTCGTTTCACAGTGGAAACGCTACCAGTGCGTACTGAACGTTTCGCCTCCACGTTCCTTCTGCGTACGGCAGAATTGTGGAATGCACTACCAGAGTCCGTGTTTCCCGAAAAGTACAATCCGGGAATCTTCAAGTCTCGTGTGAATAGGTACTATCTAGGTAAGCGTGCTCCATCTTCGACCGCATCATCGTCCGGCACTGGACGTGATCGTGGTCAAACGCAAACCTATCTATAATAAAAATAAAAAAAAACTATAATTTTACTACTAATACATGTTTTCATCTGTTATATATCTATGTTTATATTATATTTATGTTTATTACTACTTATGGCTATCTACTATTAGGTTACATGGTATTATACTCTATTGTGCATACTGTTACGATTACCACGCACTAACAAAACGGTGATGGAAAACATCGCATCGAGATAACGGATGTGTCGAACCTGTCAAGCCGCCTTGGGCAAGCGTGGCGGGTGTACTGTCCGTTCCCCCTATAATGGGAGGCGCGAGTCCGGCAAGTGGGCGAACTCAAGGTTGTTATGGCTGCATGCTCTAGACCAGGGGTGGTAGCTATACAGTCGGGCAAATACCCTACCAGCTGGCTGCGGGTTGTTCTGTCGCCTCTTATGACAGGCAGCCCCAACGCAGGAATTTGTATTTTTTCTCCGTTCCTGCATGGATACAATTTTTAATTAACTATTATATCGGTATTTTTTCTTTCAGACTATGGAAGAAGGGAACAGGCACCAAGGGCGAGAGGACCAGGTGGCTGAACTCACCGAACGTCTACCAGAAGGTTGAGATCCTGGAGACTGGCACTCCGGACCCCAAGAAGATCACCAAGGTAGAATATCTTAGGGTCGAGGCGGAGTAAGACGGATAGGGACGTATGGAAAACACTGCGAGAGTTATTAAACGCACTGGACAGTATGCCGCCATTTTGTTTTTTCGCCTGGTACATGGACGCCATTTTGGCGCTGCCTGTCAAGACGCCGAGTGTGGCAGGATTGATGAACTAAAAAGTCACTTTGATATTTTACTAGTTTTCATATAAAGTAATTGACAGTTGTCTGTTTATGAATCGGTACATTTTAACGGTTTTACGCGGCTGTATTTTGTTTGATTTTCATTTGGACGTTTCGGCCACTTTTCAGTATGGTCAAGTGTCAGTGAATATGTAATGATAAAGCTATTATTTAGCCTACCCCCAAATTTTACAATTTTTGTTTATGGTTATTATTTAACCTATGGTAACTACTACTACTTAAAGCCACAACATGTTATGAAGCGGCGGTAAATTAGATTAAGCTCCCATATGTTATGGGATAATGATAAACAAAAACAAAATTAAGACGAGCTAGTTGAAGGTAGACCGAATAATAACTTCAACGGTTATTCGTTGACGCTTGACATCTTTGTCTTAAGTGATCGCGGCTACTGAAAAATGGTCGAAACGTCAGAGTGAAAATAAAAATTAAATAACATGCCGTGCTTAAAACCGTTAAAAACAATATAGGCGAGCTATTGATAGTTTTTACTGTGGGATATACTAATGTCGGGTATGCTTCTTCTGTGACAGTACTGTTCTTGCAGTGTTTTCCATAGACAAAGAGTCGAAAGTGTCCATAGGATATGGGTGGTGTCATATTGTTTTAATTAAACACTTTTTTAAAAAAAATGGGGTACGTTCTGTAATAACAGGCTATATAGCGGTTGTTGTTAAAAATAGCCAAGTTTTCTTTGTCGGTCAATATGAGAGCAATTTGTTAACAAATAACTGTCACTTTGTGACTTAACATACAACCATTGGTAACTTGCTAAGATGTGCTTTCTCTAAAGTTGGGTAGCTATCGTAATAACCGGCTGCGGCTATCGTAATAGCGGCTGTTAAAAAACCAGCCACGGCTGTTTATCTTGTCAACGAGTCAACGAGACAGCTATTCGCTAATGAATAACTGTCAAATTTGTGGCTTAACGGGCAGCCATCAGTAACTGGTTATGATTTTAACCAATTGATTATTGTAGCCAAGTAACTGCCTAACTACGTCGCTAAAGTTAAAACCATCAGTCTGTTTAGCCCATATCGGACTGTTTAGGTTGAACATCTCTCGCTAATTTTGTTATATGCGAATAACTGGTTTTCAACTGCTAATAGCAGGATTATTGATACTTCAGATAGTTACTCATCTATAGCTATGATTGAAAAAAAAAACAAAAATTAGTAACATATTTAGAGTATTTAAAATAGTCGTCAATATAAAATTTGTTTTTATATCACATTTTGAAATAGACCTTATTACATCTCTCTTTCGTTCGTACACAAATATTATATTGCCGTCCTGCTCGCACTATAGCAACGAGTGAGTGAGACGGAAACGTTGAAGCACAAGCGAGTGAAAGAGATGGGAAATGATTGGGGAAACGACACTCGTCAGTTATTTGCGAAGCACAAGTGTGATGTCATGTGTTAAATGGAAAATATTTTTATTTTGTAACTTTAGCATATTTTCAAAAGCAGATATAATTTATCAGCTTGAATCATTTTTAATACTAAACTAAATATATGTAAAAATATTATTGGAAAAATTGGAAAATTAACTGGATGGATGGAATGGATCGCTTTAAAAAATTTGTTTGCAAATGGTTCTCAAAGTTTACTCAGTTTTTGGGGGGTATTTGTGGGGCAAGAGAATGGTGACATCACTCTAAGTGAAATTATTAACAGGTTTTTTTTTTCATTTTAATTAAAACATCACAAATATGAAAGGTCAAATATTTAATATTTTTTTTCTTATAGATGTTAAGCTCTTACTAATTTTTTTTTACATTAAAGCATTAATTTTTTATTTTTTTTACTAACACCTCTCATTGATTTTTCTCTCAGTATACATGCACTAGTAAGACATCCTATATTTTACTATTCATTCAAGTGCCTTAACATCGGTAGAAAGACATAACTTGTATGGAGCTTATGTTAAATTTTAACCCATCGTAAGGCAAATGAACAGTTGGTAAGATATAAGAACTGTCCAAAAGTAAACATGCCACTTCTGGACTCGACTTGCCTATATTTTCTTCCCTTTTATCGTCGGTCGTGGTATAAAATTATTTCATATAGTCTGGTGCAACAGCATTTTGGCAGAGCCCTTATCGGAATCTGCCAAGAATAAAAACAAAATTAATATCTTGTATACGCCACCTAATTTAAATATATGTTGATTATTAATTATTAAGGCGACATAGCCAAGTTGTGGCTAAGCCTTTAGGAAGAATAAATAAAAATAAAAATGGTCTGAACATTGGGTGCCAAAGTGTTTCTGTTTATCAAGATTCTAATTCATAATATAGTTTTAATAACGGGTTGGCGCAGTTTTGTATTACGTTTAGCCCATAATGAAGATTGAATTACCAAGAGTCTTCGGAAGTTGAAGTTATTTCTTTAACTCTTAAAAGGGGCCAAATGTAATATTATTTTTGTCCATAATTTGCCAGCTGCCCTCAAAATTGCCGCGCCAAAATCAAGAGAATAATATCGTCTGTTTTACTCTAATACAAATTCTATGTAGTTAGAGGGAGAAAGCATCAGTTCAACCGTTCGTTTCATTTATCTGTATCTGACCACAAATCGATGTGGTGTTTCCCAATTAGCCGTGTGTGACAGTTCGGCAACAAATTTGTGGTGGTTTCGTCTTAAAAGGTTAATAACCTATAAATTTGAACATATTTATGGAGTTTCCGATGATTATGATTTGTCTTTTAATAAATTGTTATTTTTTCTTTCAAAATTGGGCCTCGATGGCAAAGTATTATAGAATTTCAAAATTGATTAGTTGTGTAACTGAGAGAAAAATCGATACCTATTTTGATACGACATTCCAGTTTCTATTTTTTTTTTAATGATAATGCTTTTTACATATTTTCGGGCTAATGGGTACTGGCATTTATTTTGATAGTAAAAGGGATATTTATTATTGATTAAGAAGCATTTAGGGGCTAGATGTAATTTATGAATGTTGCCAAGATAACTTTTACCATGGGTTCCCAAACTTTTCTTGAAATAGTGCCTCCAATCTTTATATTATAATTATCAATATTTATGATAAATATATTTAGTACTGTTTAACTTTAACAGTGAATTTCGGTTGTAAATTAAAATAATAGTAACTTAAACGCTAAAAAAAATAATCGGCAGACAAATACACACATTGTAGTATATGCGCAAGCTAAGCAATTACGCTTGTTTTATGGATAATATACAACGGACACCCAGACCACAGTAAATAACATATGGTTCGTTTACAAAATTTACCATGCTAGCAATCGAACCCGGAGCATCTGCGTTTCAGAGAGCTCGGCCAGATAAAGCTTGACCCGCTGAATCATAGACGATTCAGGCTATATTTGGTACGGGTTCCAAATGTTTAAATTTTTTTGAGATTGCGGCAACATCGTCGAAATTTTTTGCAGTAATTGCTGTTTATTTCTTTTTTACAAGCACTATATTAAACAAAAATGTATAATTTTAATACTTCGTGCGGTTTGGCTGCTGATCTGCGCATCAGCGCCTCCAGTGGCAAAAATCAATGTGTCATCGCAAATTATTTAAAAAAGACTCAAACTTTTGGATGACGTTACAACATTTTTATATAACACCAGAAATAAAATAGCATATATTATTATGTTCTAAAACATCCTCAGAAACATTTTTTTGTACAAATCCTGTTAATTTCTGACGATGCTATCCCCATACCCCTTCGGGGGACAGAAACGCTCGCTTTGGGAACCTATGGTTTATATCTAGAATATTGAAGAAACATATATACGCTGTTATTGCACACCATTTTTCTGTAGGCTTTTACGAGTTCAACAATTATTAACACATTTTATATTTCTTAAGCCTAATAGAGTGTTATCTATGGCTTTGTTTTTTCAAAGAATAAATAAATCATCGAGAAATAGCGTTAAGTTTCTAAGAAATTAGAAAATCGACTATTATATTATATTGTGCAAAGTAGATTTCTCTATTATCCCCGCAAGTTGCTAATGCGCCTGTCCGCCATTTTGGTGACGTAACCGTAGCCGAACACTCAGTACCGTTGGGAGTTTTTGGCGGGAACTGAAAGGGGACGTTGTGCTGTGCAGTTTTATATTCTAAAAATGTGTAAAATTACTCTAAAATGAACAATAGTTGTAGGTTATTGATAGTTTTTGAGTAGTGATTATGTGTTTTGTGTGAAATGTGAACTGTACAGTCAAATGTGGCCTTTCGAGTTGTCACAAGAACTCTTCAGCTGTGCTACACATAGGCTTAAGAAAACGAAGAAACTATATTGTAAACTAAGATCTGGCTTAAAGGCCTAGCGGCCGAGCCATAAGCTAAAATAAAATAAATAACTCAGTACCGTTAGCGTCACAGGCCGGCGAGCACGCGAATGTTAATTCGACAAGGTTCCAGCGCGTTAGCAATTTGCGGCGATTATATTTAACCTGTGTATAGATAGGTTTTTGTGAAATTATATGACTAATCGTTGTCCTTAACTACTTACGCACTTGTTATAAACGGATACTCATTGATAACCTTCGACATTGAACTCTAATGCTTATATATAGAAAGTATATATTTAGAAAAATCATTTAGTGATCATAGATTATATATTAGAAATATAAATATATAAAAATAAAAATTAATTGTATTTCTTTGAACGCTCTTAACTATCCAATGGGATGCTTTTAAATTTGTTTCGATAGTTTTTGATACCGTTTGAATTGTTGATCAAGCTTATTGTAAATTTTGATGCTAACAATTTAAATGTTTGATCTATGTGATTGATTATTTTTTGTAAGTAACACTTGAAGCCTTTACCGCCGTTTTATCTTAAACCTTTTGAGGGGGCAAAGTTCATATTATTTTTGTCTAAAGTCATCAAAATTGCCGCGCCAGAACCAAGATAATTATATCGTCTCTTTTACTCTAATACGAATCGTAGGTAGTTAGAGGGAGAAAGCATCAGTTCAACGTTCGTTTCAATTATCTGTATTTGACCACGAATTTGTGGTGCTTCCCAATTGGCCGTGTGTGACAGTCGAGAACTTTATGGTGGTTCCGTTTTAAAGGGTTAAGCGACATTTGGGCCTAAATATATATTTTTGTTGCAAAAGGCATTTTAAACTATCATTTTGTTCTGAGATTTTTAGTTTTTGATTCAGTAGGGTCTAGTCTAACTAAAACTGGAAGTCTTAGAACAAAATTATAGTTTAAAATACCTTTTGCAACAAAAAATATAATTAGGTCCATATGTCGCTTACGATGAAATGGCGGCAAAGGCTCGACATGTTCACTAACTTTTTTGTTTACTTTTAAATTGCCGTAATATTGTTGATGACCGTAATACTTTTAGATAATCGTGATACTTCATTAATAATAATAATAATAGTACTTCAATTTTTGATGACCGTTATACTTTTTAGTAAGCGTAATACTTGTTGATAACTCTAATACTATTTGTTAATCGCGATACTTTATTAATAACGATAATAGTACTTCAATTTTTGATGACCGTTATACTTTTTAGTAAGCGTAATACTTGTTGATAACTCTAATACTATTTGTTAATCGCGATGCTTTATTAATAACGATAATAGTACTTCAATTTTTGATGACCGTTATACTTTTTAGTAAGCGTAATACTTGTTGATAACTCTAATACTATTTGTTAATTGCGATGCTTTATTAATAACGATAATAGTACTTCAATTTTTGATGACCGTTATACTTTTTAATAAGCGTAATACTTGTTGTTAACTATAATACTATTTGTTAATCGCGATACTTTATAAATAATAGTACTTTAATTTTTGGTGACCGTTATACTTTTTAATAAGCGTAATACTTGTTGATAACTGTAATAATACTATTTGTTAATCGCGATACTTTATTAATAATGATAATAGTACTTCAATTTTTGATGACCGTTATACTTTTTAGTAAGCGTAATACTTGTTGATAACTCTAATACTATTTGTTAATCGCGATACTTTATTAATAATGATAATAGTACTTCAATTTTTGATGACCGTTATACTTTTTAGTAAGCGTAATACTTGTTGATAACTTTAATACTGTTTGTTAATCACGATACTTTTTAATAATAGCATTAATACTTTTTTGATGACCGTGATACTTTTTGGTACTAACACTTAATTACTAAGCTGTGTTTTTTTCTTTTGTTTTGTGTTTTTTTTTACTAATGAGTAATAATGTTGCAGTGGGTCGACGCTAACAACGAAGAGGTAATATTTTTTGTTTCTAAATGCCATCTCTCTTTTTCTTCTCACTTTATTCATAAGGGGGGAGTAGGATAGTGGTATTATTAGTAATAATTTTTCTCGCAATTTTCCTTTTGAAATTTCGCGGTTAGTAAGACATCATACTGAATACAGTCCTAATATTTTATACTGCTCTTAGTTTTTTTTTTTTTTTTACTAATTAACAAAAGACATAGGTAGAGTCCGCGCCACGAAAGAAGTCCCACAGACCGATTTTTTTTTGTAAATGAGGTATTTAAGAAGAAATACCTAATTAATATTACCATCTAATCTAAAGTGGATGGATGCAGAAGTCGTGGAAGGCCACGACACACCTTCCATGATCAAATCGATCGTGTACTAGCAGAAGGTGATGTCAGGAGCCTTAAGAACAGACGAGCGTGCATGACAAGAGTTATGAATGTCAAAGAAGCAAGTGAGGTGTGTAAGAATAAGCCTGAATGGCGCTCTGTTGCTCGTGCCTACCCCGCAAGGGAACTGGCGTGAAGTTATGTATGTATGTTAAATATAACTTAAATATGCCGCCATAATAACCTTGAGTTGTGTTCCGGCATCGGTGGCCACGTTCGAGTCGTCTCTTCGAGACTGGCATTCACGTAGGCAGCAACTTTACTGTTGCAAACGCCCACAGGGAACGGTAATCGCTTGCCATCAGGTGGGCCGTCGACATTTTTGATCTACCCAGCAATAAAAATACACTCTCAACAAGGGGATAGTAGATAGGATAGATTGGGATGGTAGGTTTATCCCATTGCATGTCAGACTTTATGCAAAATTGAATATAATAGATGTATGGGTCAAATACAAAAAGGTTTTATATATCTACAGGAGAATTCTTTATCCGTGCAGGAACGGAGAAAGAATACAATTTCCTGCGTTGGGGCGGCCTGTCCTAAGAGGCGACTTAACAACCCACAGCCAGGTGGTAGGGCATTCGCCGAACTGGATGGCTAATTGGCTACCACCCCTGGTCTAAAGTATGTCGTCATAACAACCTTGAGTTGTGTTCCGGCATTAGTGACCAGGTTCCAGTCTCCCTTAAGAGAGCAGCAGCGCATTCGTAGCAACTTTGGTGGTGCAAATGTCCGTAGGCGATGGTAACCGCTTTCCATCAAGTGGGCCGTCTGCCTGTCTGCTGATCTTCTGCAATAAAAAAAAAAGAAGACTACAGATGTTGGAACATTATGTTTGTATGTTTTGATTCGCAAACATGGATTGCTTTATGAAAAGTTGGTTGTTTTTACGTGTTTCTATTATTAAAAAGTTTATTCTTTGTTATTGGATAATTTTTCAACGTCTAGCGAACTGAGGTATTCTTTTTTTTTTATTGTAGGAGTACAGCAGACAGGCAGACGGCCCACTTGATGGAAAGCGGTTACCATCGCCTATGGACATTTGCAACACCAAAGGTGCTACGAATGCGCTGCTGCTCTCTTATGGGAGACTGGAACCTGGCCACTAATGCCGGAACACAACTCAAGGTTGTTATGGCGGCATACTTTAGACCAGGGGTGGTAGCCATCCAGTCAGGCAAATACCCTACCACCTGGCTGTGGGTCGTTTTGTCGCCTCTTACGACAGGCCGCCCCAATGCAGGAAATTGTATTCTTTCTCCGTTCCTGCACGGATAAATTCAGTAGCCGAACAGTCATTAGGAGACATTTTGGTTTAAACGAGAGCCATAAAAAATAATTTATTTGTTACAATACTAAAGACTGTCAAATCGTCAGATTTGACATACATAATCTTATATAATAAAAAAAATACATGGACAAATAATTTATGTGACTTGGAACACTTTATCTGCCGTTTTTGTATTTGACCCATATGAAAAAAAAAAGACACGTTTCAGTTGAATTCTTCATAATATTTCACGCGAAACGTAAACAATGGGGAAATTGCTTCCGACATTTAGACGGCTAAGAAGTAACGGTTGCAAATTTAAGAGGATTATAAAATTATCTGACCGTATACGCTTTTGTTTCTGACTGTACTGTATGACGTGGTTTGGAAAACTGCCCTTATGTCAATCAATGTGAACGGACGTCATTAATCTCTCTGATCATATCTCTTCGTCATAACTCTTCTTTCTCTCTTCATCTCTTTATTTATATTATTTAATCGGTATCAAAGACTGTCAAGATTTTTTTGTATGTATTGTGTATATGTCTAACAATTTATAAACCTCGAACAATTGTTGTGAATAAAGTTTTTAAAAGCATCTCATATTATATCCCTGGTTGAGAAATGAATAAAATTATTCAATGTCGCCGTTTTGTAAATTCTTTATAGTAAAATTCGATTCAGTTTTGCACGTATCGATGTATTAACAGTATTCTAAACTTTTTTTTAAATAATTTTATTCATTTTAAATATATATTAAATACACATCGAGTTTGTACAGTGTAGGTCAAAGGAATAAATAAATCAGTTTACAAAAAAAAAATGTTGCCAACTTTAAAATCCCATATCCCAGCACGACCTATATTTTCTCCAATTTTTTATTTATTGCAAATCCTTTTTCTTTCGTTACCACAAGATATTTTTGTTTTATGTGAATGATTCCAAGTAGAGATGGGTAGCCATTGTATCAAAACCAACGAAATAACTGTTGCTAAGTCCATCAACTCGCCAGATGCTAATGGCTGTTGAAAAAACTGACAAGTTAACGGCTTAACCGTCAGCCTGCTACTGAACTATTACCCAGATGACTGCTTTTCAAATTTCGATTGGTTACCCATCGCTAATATTGAATATTAAACGAATGAAATATTCGAATGATCAAAGCGCGTTCCATTTTAGAATTTTCGACGTTCGTATTCTTAGCATGATAAGATAGCATTGCTTAAAATCAAAGCTTACTGCATGGGGACTAGCATTCAAATGTCTTGTATTTTTTGCTTCTGAATTTGTAAGTAAATTGATAAAAAAAAGGACGCTCCTTGTACTGTACACGCTCGATGTAACCAGGTTTTTGAAAAATGTTTCGAATTGTCTATGTATGAAATGTCTATTTTACTTCCTTTTTTTATTCTTGAGAACTATTTTCACCTATTTTTGCACATTTTTCTTTCTTATTATTACGATAAATGCCACCACACCTTATCCATTCCTTTAACGAACTAACTACAAATTTGGCGGAATTTTAAGTGTTGCTTCTGAATATTGAAATACATAAAATTTCGCTTGGTCTGGCAACATTTTTACTAATTTATTCTTTTTTTTTTCTTTTCACCTACATGCAAACTCCGATGCTACGATCGCGACCCAACGAAAACCATTGAAAATGTGATGCGATACTTGAATCCAATGATACTACGCAATTTCTTATTTGATCTAACGGACCTAATTTTGGATCGAAAAAAATGAAATCGATCGAAAATACAAATGCGTCGGCTTTTTGAATCGGATATTACGATGTCTTTTGGATTTAACCATACGAAATCAATCGAAAATACGACTCCTTCTGGATCGAAAAATATGAAATCGATCGAAAATAAAACTCTTTTGAATCGAAAAATATGAAACTAATCGAAAATACAACTGCTCTGTGGATCGAACAATAAATGGATTGGAAATGTGAAATGGTGTACAACAGTGGGTTCAAGATGGATCCCCGGCGCACTCCAGCACTCCGGTCAAGATTGATACGTTGCAGTTTGTGCCCAAGAACACTAATCCTAAGGAATTCAAGCAGCTTCAACAACAGGTATGATATCTGGTCTTATTTTACACAAAAAGCTCGTTTGAACATATTGTGTTAAAAAACAGGTCAAATTTTTATTTACAAAATGGTCATCACTACAAAAAAATTTAAACAAAAAATCATGAGTAATATACGAAAAACCAAAGACACATACACAGTTCCTTACAAATTTCACTTAAAAAATCGTCGTAGATTATCAAAACAACAAAAAAAAAATATGTAAAAAAGTCACGACTTCTGATTATATAGAAGACAAATTGAGTCTTACACACATCACGTAGAGGCAGAAAGAGAGATATATATAAAGTGTTATCTCTCTCTCTCTCTCTCTCTCTCTCTCTCTCCCTTTATTGCACACTAAAATATACAATTACAAAAACAGACTATATTTACAATATTTTCTAGGCAATACAATAGGCGGCCTTATCGCTCGAAGCGATCTCTTCCAGGCAACCTAAATGAAAGAAATTTGAATCAGGCGATGTAGGTGCTGCAGGAAAAAGGCAATAGATACATAAATAATCAAACTAATTTAACAAATAAATATACAAATATATACATAGTCGTATATATAGTTTTTTAAACCACATAAACCAACGTTTTGCGACGTTTTTGACGATGACTGTGTATATTGGGTTTTTTTTTGGTATATTAATGGTACACGGTATAATTTGCCAAAAATTGGTGGTGAAAAAGTTTTCGAATACTGGGTCAATTTTTTTTTTTCAATTTAAATTATATAGTTTTACTGGGGGGTCTGACAGACGTAGCTCTGTCCGGAAAAATAAAAATCTTGAAACCAATTCCAGCGCCACCTTCCGGGTCTAATTGTAAACCTAAACCTAAACCACTCTCGAATCAACTCGGATCATACATACACAAAACATTTCATCAAATTCGGTCCAACCGTCTTGGCGGAGTTCAGCGACATACGCACGAGCAGAAGACTTTTATATATAAAGATTCTTCAATATGTTACCTCTTCTACAAATGACTTTTTCGTATAGATCAAGGAGTACCGTCGCGCGGATAAGATATCGGCGGGTCCCCAGTCTCATATCCTCGAGGGAGTCACTTGGGACGAGGCGAGCAAGCTGGTCGGCGAAGACGCCGCCAACACCCACACCGGAGACCATGTGGTGAGTCGTCATTATGTTCTTGTTTACGGCATGCGCTATTAACAAAGATAATAAAAAGGTAAAATATAGGTTTTTTTTTTTAAATATGGTTCTTAGTTAAAAGGAAATTATAACAACGCCCTGCGCTAATGAACAAAGACAATAAAATAAACAATAATATATGTTAATTTTTTCTAATAAGGTACTTAACTAACTAACTAATTACCCGTGCAGGAACGGAGAAAGAATACAATTTCCTGCGTTGGGGCGGCCTGTCGTAAGAGGCGACTTAACAACCCACAGCCAGGTGGTAGGGCATTTGCCCGACTGGATGGCTACCACCCCTAGTCTAGCCATAACAACCTTGAGTTGTGTTCCGCCATCAGTGACCAGGTTCCAGTCTCGCTTTAAGAGAGCAGCAGCGCATTTGTAGCACCTTCGGTGTTGCAAATGTCCATAGGCGATGGTAACCGCTTTCCATCAAGTGGGCCGTCTGCGTGTCTACTGAACTCCTGCAATAAAAAAAAATAACTGTTTGCTGAGCGATCCAAAATGTGTCTTAGCCTCCGAAACGAGAACATATTTCTGTCCTGTGCGATTTCTTGCCAGTTATGGGCTTGAAGCTCGCACAGGTCACCCTACACCGGTGCTTGGGGCGACCGAACGGACGTCGCCCATCCCATCGTCCGAAATAGGCCCTCGTCACGCTTCGATCCTCTCCTATCCGTTCCACGTGACCGAACCAACGGAGGCGTTGAGATTTTATCTCTCCTATTATTAGACATTGGATTATATGCATATGCCAATGCATATAAATCTATTTTTATAGCGTTATTGCATATTTTGGTACCTTTTCATCGACAGTGCTTATTTCGGTAGTTATACGTGGTAGGCGTCTTGTATTATGCCGACGACACGACGAAAAAATGATTGAACAGAGTAACGCCCTTCCGAGTTTGTGGCAAATTAAATGCAGTTTTGTATAAAAACCCCGGTCTTGAAAGAATAAAGGCAATTGACGCATTTATCAACGGCACCGGACAAACTCTACCTGAAGAAGTCGGTGCAGAAATGACGCCAAATTTCAAGTTCTGTCCGGTGACGTGGGTTGACGTCGAAAGGCCATTTTCAGCCTATAGATTAATATTGAAGAAAACCTGGAAAAATATGTTATTGTTTACTGCCACAAGAATTATTATAATAATAATTTATAACAAATATTAAGATATGTTTAATATATAAATATAATGTGAAAATAAACTTGAAATTCTAATTAATCTAATAATAAATGGTTTATCGATTGTGCATATCTCGCCCCTTTTTAGTGCATATTTTGCCATTTTGATAGTGCATATAATCCGATGTCTACCTATTATGTTAGTCTCGCCCACGAGATTATTGATTTCATCGTTGGTTCGGACCCTCCAGCTGCCATCGTCTCTCCTTGTTGGGCCCAAAATCTTACGGAGAGCCTTTCTTCCAGCCACTAACGGCTGGTTAAAATATAATATATGAAGTACTTAGAAAAAGAAAATTATAATTCTCTACGCTATTAACAACGACAATATTTTTTTTTTTTTAAATAATATCCTTAAAAAATTATTTTGGTACCGCGCTATCCAGACATCGGAAGTTTGTTAGCTGATTGTATTGATTAATTTCGTGTCAGGTGCTGATGGGTGCAGCTTCGAAGGGCATAATCCAGCGCGGCTACCAGCACAACGCGACCATGTACAGCGCCCCGTATGCGCGCAACCCGTTCGACCACGTGACCGACACCGACCTCGACGAGTACAAGCGCGCCGTTGAGAACAAGAGGCGCGGCAACGACTGTGAGTGTACTCTGTTGTTGCTCGTACAGGTGACGGGGAAAAAAGGGCGTTGACCTCCGAGCGTATAAAAGGGTACATCAAACTGAGGCTCAAGTGGAAAACTAGTGGTTGTGTCTGTATGAGTATATGAGTGCGTGCGCCAGGTTACACTAAAGAAGGGTTCCGTACGTGGTGTTTGCTAGGATAGTGAATATAATAAAGCCTTTATTCACTGTCCTAACGGAGCTCGACGAATGCGCTTGCGGCATAGTACAGAACAAGACGCACGGCAACGACTGTGAGTGTACTCTGTTGTTGCTCGTACAGGTGACGGGGAAAAAAGGGGTGTTGACCTCCGAGCGTATACGAGGGGTCATCAAACTGAGAGTCAAAAGTGGAAAACTAGTGGCTGTGTCTGTATGAGTATATGAGTGCGTGTGCCAGATTCCGTAACTGGAGATTGCTAGGATAGTGAATATAATAAAGCCTTTATTCACTATCCTAACGGAGCTCGACGAATGCGCTTGCGGCATAGTATAGAACAAGACGCGCGGCAACGACTATGAATGTACTCTGTTTCTCGTACAGGTGACGGAGAAAAGGGCATTGACCTCCCAAGTGTATAAAAGGGTACATCAAACTGAGACTCAAGTGGAAAACTAGTGGCTGTGTCTGTATGAGTATATGAGTGCGTGCGCCAGGTTACACTAAATAAGGGTTCCGTAAGTGGAGATTGCTAGGATAGTGAATGTAGTAAAGCCTTTATTCACTATCCTAACGGAGCTCGACGAGTGCAACGCGCCATTGAGAACAAGAGGCGCGGCAGTGACTGTGAGTGTACTTTGTTTCTCGTAAAGGTGACGAAGAAAAGGACATTGACCTCGAGGATAACCGCGGGGTAATGAAACTGAACATTCTGATTTTAAATTGTAAATAATTGACGGATTCTAAAATTGAATCATATTTTGTATCCGTGCCGTGTCTCTTGGGTAGACTATTGTGCTGCCATCTATTGTTCGAACACATTTCTTATATTATACTTAATCTAACACATTCCCTACATAATAATAATACATTAAACTTAATTTAAAATATGTCACCTATCCACTTGACGGATTCTAAAATTGATTCTAATTTTGTATCCATGCTGAGTTTCTTGAGTAGGCTATTGTGCCACCATCTGTAGTTTTTACACGTTCTCTATACACTTACTCTTACACATTTCTTATAGTGTAATAATATGTTAAACTTAATTAAAATATGTCACCTATCCAATTGACGGATTCTAAATTTGATTCCAATTTTGTATCCGTGCTGTGTTTCTTGTTTAGGCTATTGTGCCACCATCTGTAGTTTTTTACACATTCTCTATACACTTACTCTTACACATTCCCTATAGTGTAATAATACGGTAAACTTAATTTAAAATATGTCACCTATCCAATTGACGGATTCTAAAATCGATTCCAATTTTGTATCCGTGCTGTGTTTTTTGTGTACACTGTTGTGCTGCCATATATACTTCCTGCATGTTCTCTAGAGGTATAATAGACGAAATAATGAATGTCTGTTATGTTTTCCAGACGACACCGACCTGTCGGAGTCGGAGGCCATCAGCGCCGCTCAGATCACGTCCCCGGCTTCGGCGCCGTCCGAGACCGAGGAGGAGAGCCGTGACGGTATGAAAATTTACCATTTCCAAATTGTTCATCGCTAGCATGTGCCAGCGACACTTCGTTCGCGTTGCCATCGCAACATGTCTTTGTTAGTGGATTGCAACAGCGGAATAAAAAAAAACGCGACCACAGATCCATCTTTGTAGGGATAAAAAGTATTGTTGCGAGCCGACACTAATCTTAACTTACTTAGTCGATCTATTGTGCGCGCTAATCTCTTTGTTCAGGCCGCCGTAGGTCGTCATAAAACCTTTTTTCCTCTGTTGGTATTTCATGCGAATTCTTGGAAGCCATTAAGCTGGCCATTTAACGAGTTCAAGAACCAGTGGGCGGCATGTTACTAGGAGGCCATGTCTAGTTTACAAATGCGTGAAGGTCGGTCAGTCGGGAAATGCGCCAGTCGTGTTCTGACTGCGAACGAGGCGTTACCTAGTGCACATTCGGAGCGAGTATCTTACAACAACGAACTTTGCGCGATTTATGTGTTAACTATTTTACCCCCTCCGATTTGGTTTTGATGTATACTGCTATACAGGTAAGAACTGTGAATTACGTGTGTGTGTACTTCTAATAAACTTTGTGATAATTTTTTTTTTTTTTTTTTTTATTGCAGGAGATCAGCAGACAGGCAGACGGCCCACTTGATGGAAAGCGGTTACCATCGCCTATGGACATTTGCAACACCTAGGGTGCTACAAATGCGCTGCTGCTCTCTTAAGGGAAACTGGAACCTGGTCACTAATGCCGGAACACAACTCAAGGTTGCTATGGCGACATACTTTAGACCAGGGGTGGTAGCCATCCAGTCGGGAAAATGCCCTACCACCTGGCTGTGGGTTGCTAAGTCGCCTCTTACGACAGGCCGCCCGGCCGCAGGGAATTGTATTCTTTCTCCGTTCCTGCACGGATAATTCCAACGGCATTTTCTAATTTACATCTCCTACAAATTCGTAACAGTATCATGAAAGTTGACGAACGATATAAGCTAGCTCTTGTTTCTAGTTTCATTTAAAACGGTTTATAGATAATAATCCTATAATTTCTAGAACATCGGGTTCTAGAAATTATAGGATTCAACTCACAGTGATGAGTTGAATCAACGACTCACTCAGCTCACTTATGAACGCGCCGTACTATAACTCTTTGCTCTACGCTTGCAATATAAAAAAAAAAGTTCGATTGCAGCTGTCATTTTAGTCTAGCTAATTAAAAATCAGAGTATAGTACACTGCGTTCACGATAACTTGACGCACGGGGGTTACCAACAATCAAAAATATTAACACCTAAAGCTAGAGTCAAAAACACCTAAAATCGCGATAATTACAAAAAAAAAATCACGTTTTGTAATAATCGCTATTTATAACCTATTTCGTAACATAATATTATGTGATGTTACTTTTTAGAATTTGGTAACCCTGCGCGTCGAGTTATCGTGAACGGGGAATAGTATTCACGAGACATTCTAACACACAGACAGACTAGTAAAAAATTCTAAAAGTTGCATTTTCCTACTCGAACCCTCTACAGATTCATTATATCATAGACTAGAATGTTCCTGAGATTTTGGAAAGAGATTCTTTTTTATATAAATATATAATAATATCAGCCCATTAATGTCCCACTGCTGAGCTCGGGCCTCCCATTATAGGGGGAACAGACAGTATACCCGCCACGCTTGTCCAAGGCGGCTTGGCAGGTTTGACGCAGCGGTTATCTCGATGTGCAGGTTGCATCACGATGTTTCCCTTCACCGTTGTTAGCACATGGTAATTGTAACAATATGCACATTAGATTAGAAAACTGACTAAGAGGTGCATGCGTTCCGGCCAGGATCGAACCCGCGCCCTCTGAGCCTGGGACGCGTGCGCTAGCCATTACGCTACCACGACTTTTTTACTTTTACTTCTTTTTTACTTGCATAAAAACTTATTAGGTTTTTCATAGAGTATAAACTCCGTGTAACGTCACTCGATTTAACGACAAACTCCCTTAAGCGTCGAACTCACTTTGCTTTGGTTGGTTTAGCGTGTCTTCCACGCGCATTACACCCACTCTCAATGACGACAACAGTTAAGTAATAAAAATTATCTTTTAAGTTGCCAACATTAGTAAAAACTGCGTAGCTGTGTACGTTCTTTTATCGGCTTACTATCCTAGCCCTTAATAAACTTGATTGTCGGCATCATGCATACCGAAATTTCTAATTACTTCCTTAATTGCTGATAAAGGAAGTACTTAACAATTTCGGTGCGGTTCGGTTAGATGCCTCAATGTCGCAAGAAATTAATAAAATAATTTAAAAAATACATACATACATACATACATAACTTCACGCCAGTTCCCTTGCGGGGTAGGCACGAACAACAGAGTGCCATTTAGGCTTATTCTTACACACCTCACTTGCCTCTTTGACATTCATAACTCTTCTCATGCAAGCTCGTCTGTTCTTAAAAATACAACATAGAAAAACAACTAGTGCAGCAAAAGAAAAATAACAGACTTCTCTCCATTTAACGACAACTCTCTATAACGCCTTAAAATGCATAGTCCCTTTAGTGCCGTTATATAGAGTTTACACTGCATATAAACCTTTGGTGAAAAGTTTTAAAGCTGTCGGTGAAGAGCGTTTAAAACTTCGTCGTGTGGTTTAGGAGGAATATAGCGGATATACAGACAGACAGAAGTGTAGAGTGACTTTGTCTTGTACTATGTAAAAATAATATTGACTCATATAGCACGTTTGGATATTTGCAGAGCATCGCGTCTTAAGAATAGAGACAAAGCAGGCGCCAGTCCGTAGCCAACCGGAGGTCGTGCTTAGTGACGGTAAGTACTAGTTATAAGTTTGTATGCATGCGATTACATGCGTATAATGAATTTATTTCAAAGAAATATTTAATCATAATTTTTGGATTTAATTTTGTAATTTTTTTTTGCACGGTACAGTCAAAGTCATAAATATATACACGTTATCTTCGAAATAATATTTATATTATTTCTGAAAACATCTAAAATTAGTTAAAGACAACCTTAGGCTATATATTATCCAAACAAATATAATGAATTTAAAATAAAATAGTAGATGAGCGATTCAATTTTTGTTTAAATATCTCGACATCGCCCATCACTAGTTGTTACTATAGGTACGTTCCACTAACCGGTCACAACCACCACGCTCACGGCTGCGATTAAGTAATAATAATTATTACACAACATTAACTAATAATTATTGAAGTACATACATACATACATACATAACTTCACGCCAGTTCCCTTGCGGGGTAGGCACGAACAACAGAGCGCCATTTAGGCCCATTCTTACAGACCTCACTTGCTTCTTTGACATTCATAGCTCTTGTCATGCACACTCGTCTGTTCTTAAGGCTCCTGACATCACCCTCCGCTAGTACACGATCAATTTGATCATGGAAGGTGTGTCGTGGCCTAATTATTGAAGTCTTACAAATTATAACCTTTTTAAGTTCTTGATTTATTTTCAAAGTCGCCATTTGCAATGTGTTACATCATAAAACGCTCCATCATCCATTCCACTTGAGTTTAGGACTATATCGCTCGTAAGTGGAACTGGAACTGTTTCTGAAAATACAATATGAAAATAAATATTTAATTTGAGTTACGAATGTCAAAGAAGCAAGTGAGGTGTGTAAGAATAAGCCTAAATGGCGCTCTGTTGTTCGTGCCTACCCCGCACGGGAACTGGCGTGAAGTTATGTATGTATGTATGTAATATTTAATTTATATCACAAAAAAAATCTTGCTTGCGGTAACCAAAATAGCTTTCTAGGACCTCAAAAAGTCGAAGCTTGGTATAGTCTGATTAATATGTCTATCTTTGCGGATACCGAGAGTATTTTTTTTTGGGCCATCTTTAAGTTTTGAAAATTGCGCCTAATTTTTCAACGCCCACGTCGACCCACCTCTTGAGATGGGTCGTTGTGAGCGAAAATTATGACGTCATTTGGTCGTTATGTGAAACGGCTAATGACGCATCTTCAGCGTCGTGATCGTCTAGTGGAACGCACTATATGGCATCCAAACCGTGTTTAGAAATATGCTAACGGAATTGTTAAATATCATAATAATAGCCATCGATTTGTGCATTTGTACATTGGCTACGTTTGAAAATGCATTTTGTTTGTTTTGATTTATTGTAGTTTTTTTTTTACTGGCAATTTTTCCTTTGAACATTTGTACATGTCACAAGTGGTTTGTTGTCTTTGACTAGCTCATTATTTTTACGATTCTAAATTTGAATCAAGATCGGCATGAATAATTCAATTTTAGAATCCGTCAATTGTTTGGAATTTGAATTGAAACTCACGTCTCAAATATTAATTATGCTCACTTTTTCACAAATTATTGTATAGTCCTTACATTTTTTGATACATCTTTCAAAAATAAAATATAAACATTGATATAGACACATATATGCATTTTGATCATGTAAGGAGTATATGAGGAATGATAATCTCAGTACTGTACATTGTGGTGATGATTAGTTTCACTTTTACTCTGGGATGTTGACAGTGTCCACTACTAGTAATGACTTACGCACCTAATATGTTGTCCTATGTTGGACTCTTAATTGATTTAGTTCTTTTTTTTTAATATAAAGTAGAAAGTAAATCAATGGAGATTTTAAAATTCTCAGTGATGTGGTTTAAAATATGTTTTTTATATATATTGTCATTCTTCTTATTCTTATAGTACGCGCTAAACTTTAATGCGTCTCGAGTGCAGCTAGGTCCTTGAGTTTGTGAAACCCCAGTTTATTACACACCTGACTGTATAGTGCAAAAGAGATGGTACGCTAGTTCAGATAGCGGGCGAGCGAGAGCGCAGCACTCTTCCATCTCAGTTCCGTACTGGGAACCTTATAACTGTATACTGCGCTATGACGTTTATCAACTTCAGAGATGCATTTAAGTTTCGTTCGTACTATACATGGTGTAAATCGATGTTTATTTTTTTCAATTGTTTACACACTTTGAATGCATATATAGATTTTGGGCATGCATTTTCTTTATAGTGTTTTGTTGATAGTATTTTTTTTTTTTACCTTATTCAACAATCTCTTTGTAGTCGATACGACCGATTTCTTGAATGCTGAGAGAGCGCACGCGGACCTGTCTAGAGGTTAGTTTTTGTAGATTTTTTTAAATTAAATAATATTTACAGGTTCATGAAAGCAAAAGTGTCCTTGATCGTATAGTCAGCAAAAAAAAAAAAAAAAAATATTTGTTCATAATAATATAGATAGACCACAAACGTCTCCACTCAGCCGAGAATGTTGATAAATGAGTACATAAGGGGGATCTTTGAAAGTTGCACCCGTGACTGAGAAATTGAGAGGAAGAACACTAAGTGATTATGGGTATATAATGAGAAAGAATGTAAGTCGTGTGACAAAAAAAAAGTTAAACTAAGATTGATGGGTAATGGTAGAGCAAAAAGAGACGGATGAGTGTGTGAAAGTTGACATGATGAATTGTGGTGTGACAGAGGATAGGATACATAGGTCAAAATAGAGGAGTATGGATGGAATAGACATATTGGGAGAAGGAGAAGATGAAAAAAGAAACAGGAGAACCTTTTTGGTAAAATAGATTAATTCATATGTAGATTATTCTGATACGACAATGACACTTTTGGATTTATGTCCCCCAAAGTGGTTTATATGAAATACTTACTAATTTAACACAGCATGAATGTATTAAACTCTTCGTGTAACTTAACGCAGGGCTTTGTTACACTGTGTAATGCTCGGGCTCCATCTGGGATAATGTTAAAATTATTGACTGGTGCCAAATGCGTCTTATTTATAGCGTTAAACATAACATCGTTGACGAATAGCTGAATTACTGTATATATACATACTTTATCTGTCAATATTTGACGTCATTAATATTTAATAACAATATCGCATGGCAACTAACGCATTAAACCCATCGCTATAATCTGCCTGTGAAACGGTCAATAACTATAACATTATCCCAGATGGAGCCCGAGCAATTACAATAATCCTGTTGTGTAACAAAAATAAGTATGATTAGACTAATGTCATACTTGTTGTTGTTGTTGCAAGAACTTTCTTTTCAATGCGCTTAACAATAAATCTTCAAACTAAATTAACAGGTGTTTGCTATTTAAAAAAATTATAAATAAAATAACTTGCATTTTGTTTTATGGTATAGAATGGTCACAGATTATTATTAATAGCGCTGTCAGATGTCAAGTTTCAGAATTGACATCTGACATTTGACAATTACAAATACGCTGTTACAACAAACTATGCTTTTAGAAAAAATCCTTTTTAAATAAAATTACTAGACTTTCATTACAATTTAAATTATGTTGTTTTAGGACTTAAAATATTCGTTTTTTTTTCTATGCCTCACATAAAGTCTTGACGAACACTGAGTTATGTGATTTTTCTGGTATATATTTTCTTACTTGGTTTTTCTTTTCGCGTTATCAATCTCTATCTACTCAAGGTCTTCCTTTGGACTCCAACTTGCTATCGGAGTCTGAGGCTTTCGGCGATTCTTCCGCGTCTGTGACGTCACCAGGACCTATGGTCGTAAGGGTACAGCAAGGCGTCCCTAGAGGTGAGGAGTGCGTGTTAGGTGGTGGTTAAAATAAAGATTTCGTTACTGACGTATCAAAGATGCCTCAATTCGTCTGCGTGACGTATAGACTAACAGTCAATTTGACATATGTCATGCTGACAACGTCCATGTGACTGGCGGGTGTCAGTGTCACGTATTTTCATTTAGGTATGATATCGTTGACGAATGTGTGACGTGGGGTGGTTTGAAATAGAGTATTAGTGTTATGTCTAGTAAAATTTGTTTTCGAATTTAAATATAAACAGCAACTTCTTGTAACCAAAGTCATTGTATTGCTTATAAATCTGCACTGAAAATTTATGGTATTTGGTATATAGACCCTAAGTCACAAAAATGTTATTGTCCGTTTAGCACTTCACTATAATTGCGCTATCCTTTATAAGTTTAGATTCCAATACTAATAATAATACTCTTAAAGAAGAACTCGCTGATTCAAAATCATAAATTTATATTAATATAATATTATAAGGAGGAAAGATTCGTGTTTTTGTATGTTTGTAACGAATAAACTCTAAAACTACTGGACTGGTTTCAAGAATTCTTTCACCATTAGAATGTTTTTTTTTTAAGGCGGGGGAAATGCTATTTACGCACAATACTGGGTCCTTTGCAAGGGATTAGACCATAGTTGATCATGGCTTTACCCTTTAATAAGGGGCAATCCAAACAGTAATCAAGCCAGCTTGTGTAGAGACTCAGAGAAGTTGCACGGACAACAACCACTACCCACTAAAACCACCCTCCTCCCATGTGCCCCGCGCTTTTTATGTAGGAAAGGCTGAGACTTAGAACGTAGTTACGCCCAGTCCGATTCAGCATAAAAAGTGCTTGAATGTGCCCCGGGAATCAGAACACATCCACTTCGTCAGCGGGGGTGATGAATCCTTTGCTCCCTTGATAGCTAAAGGCCCCTCGAAGCGGTATTATTCAGGGTGGGAAGTCATGCGCATACCTGCGTCTCCGGATGCCAGCCAACCGCCGGCGTCCGCGTGGAGTCGCATTAGTACGCGCAATAATACTCCTCTCCCTATCTCGTTCGGCGGCCTCTTTGCGAGACATTACCGTCTCACAAAAAGTAACCGCAGCCCCCGGTTTTTTTTTTTTGTTTTGAGGCGAGGGAAAATGCTTAACCGATTTACGCACAAACTGGGTCGTTGCTAGGGGAACGACACGCGTCGGTCGGGGGCGATAATACTGCAGCAATAGTATGCTCTTGGCAGTGTTCCGTCCGCGATCGACGTCGCAGAATAGTGTGGAAGACTCCGAGCGTTGCTACACGAGCGAGCAACCCCAATACCCACTAAAAACCCCCTCCTCCCTGACGACCCTGCGCTTTGTTTGTGTTGGAAAGGCTGAGATTTAGAACATAGTTACGCCCAGCCGATCCAGCGCAAACCGCAGCCCCCGATACATTATCCCCGAGTAACATACATAGGCTATATTGGCTAATGTCCACCCGTGCGAAGCCGGGATGGGCCATCAGTCCTACATATTTCTAGTACAAAATATAGTACAGGTCATAAAGATACAGATTTATGGCAATAAGGTACAATTTACTTGTAAGCATTTGAACTTAAAATTCTTCCATTGAATAAGATGTTAGCTGAACAAGATGATTTTTCGAGTCTTGTTTGAAGCAGCCCACACTCCGTAATCCTAACCGAGGGTATATTATATACTGATGTACTTATAATATTACGTGCATCTTATATCTCTAAATTCTCTGAATCCTACCGAGTCAGGACAATGATCACTAGGCCTAACGAAATTATTATAATTAAAGAGAATGTCCCTGATGTGAACCTTAGTCGACGACGAAGTGTTCTCTCTTTCAGAGCAGAACTTGCTCATTCCGTATCTTCTCTATATAGTCCCTGAGTTTCTTCAAGTAGGGTGACCCGTGTTATGTGTTGTACTGATAATACTGTATTTAAAGTGGACTCGTTCAGACTAAAACTTGTTCATTCATTATCATCTCTCTATATACCCTGAACCTTCTCAGGTCAAAACAATAATCACTGGGCAGAACCTGTTGGACGACTACTAAGTGTTGTCTAACTCTTTCAGAATAGAACTTGCTCATTCGGTATCATCTCTTTTATATTTCCTGAATCCTTGGGTGACTTGGGTTACTATAATGATAATACTGCTTTTAAAGAGACCGGCCGCGGTTCGAACCTGTTAGTCGATGAGGAATTGATCTTTTTTACAGACTACAACTTGTTCATTCATTGTCATCTCTCTATATACCCTGAGCCTTCTCGAGTCAAGACAATAATCACTCGGCATAACCTGTTGGACAACAACGAAGTGTTCTCAAACTCTTCCAGAGTAGAACTTGCTCATTCGGTATCATCTCTTTTATATTTCCTAAATCCTTGGGTGACTTGAGTTACTATAATGATAATACTGTATTTAAAGAGACCGGCCGCGATCCGAACCTGTTGTCCGACGACGAGGTGTTCTACGACTCGCCCGTCTCGCCTGTCACTTCGAGCGTGATGTCACCTATACCCTCGGATGTGACGTCACCGACCCCAGTCGTTGTGCGGGTGCAGCACGGTGTCATACAACACGGGTTCGCTAGAGGTGAGATAGGGAAGGTGCGGGGGATGATTGAGAGTGTGATGGAACAGCTGTTTGATAATTATAAAACGATAATACGAGTACTTAACTAGATTTTTGAACGTTGCATTCGAGATTGAAGAATTTTGAGGAAGAATATATCGGAGGTGGTGGAATAGATGAAGTAATAGGAGATTAGTGTCTTTGACAAAAAGGAGAGATAGGGAATGTGTGGGAGATGAGTGCCTGTGGTTTTGGATTAAAGTTTAACAAGTATAAATACAATATGGATTACATAAGGGGATTTCCGAGAGAAGATTAAGGTGCTACGGGTGTAACGAGTCATGATAAATTTATATTATAAAGACTTGCTGTGTCCTCTGGGTAAAAGTGGATTGTTATTCCATGTTAATTAGCAACATTATTGAGAAGAGATTTATGAGAAGTCGTGAAGTTGCGATTTTTTATGAGGTGGAGAATGTGTCAATAGTGCATGATTCAAAATTATACTCTATATGCAGTGAAAGTTACTGAATGATTGAAGTTTGCTTTATTAATTTTGGGTCAAGGGATATTGTGGTGTCGTTTCGCTTTCCATTGTGAGGCAATAATTTGTGGCTAGAGTCATATAGATTATATTGGTGTAATATCATAAATGTATTTATTCATTTTCGAGCTGGTTTGTCTGTTGTGTTATCGTGTTTTGTTTCTTCGTGTCGGCTATTTCTGTCATGATCATCATCATTATTACATGTTTTGTCTACAGGGTCATCTGTTATTGGTCGCTAGTGTTACTTAGATCATATGAGAAAAGGTTTCTGTGTTGTTTTCATCGTATCGAAACAGGCTTATGTCGGTTGTGTTCTCAGGAGTGTATCATTGGTTACTAGATGTAAGATAGAAATTTTTGTATATTTGTGTTGAAGAAGGTTTGTATATGCTGTGTTGCCTTGGTTATTTTCTTTCTTTCATCGATTTATAATATCAGTGTTGTCATCGTTATTTTTTATATCTACGTCTATCCAAATATTCATATACATTTTAGCATTTTTCGTTTATTTCACTGTTTCACTGTAAGTGCTATATTATTATTGGCAATTTGTAAACCGACCCTTGTATCATCTATAAAGTGTATTAATTTTGCGAGGTTTTTACTGACGTTATCATTATAATGTATTGCTTAAATAGTACCATGAATATCTTGTCTCCTATAATTTGTATTCATATTATTCATTACATTAGCTCGTCGTGATGTTTTAATTTAATGTAGTTGTGTTATTCCATGTTATCAAAAAATAGAATAGAGGAGAGTATGCATATAGATAAAATAATCCCTTAAATATTTCGAAATATACAAATACTAAATTATGAAACAGATTGAGACATTAGCTCCTCATCATATAGCGCCTGACCAAACATTTTTACACTCAC
Source organism: Dendrolimus kikuchii (assembly GCA_019925095.2). Classification (NCBI taxonomy): domain Eukaryota; kingdom Metazoa; phylum Arthropoda; class Insecta; order Lepidoptera; family Lasiocampidae; genus Dendrolimus; species Dendrolimus kikuchii. The sequence goes on along the minus strand of CM034415.1, from coordinate 2,040,624 downwards.
ATTGCGTTACAAGCTTTGTTCTATAAACATCAGCTCTTAATAATATTGTTTAAAATATACTCTTATAAACTCTGGCTAATCTATAAACGGGAAATTACATCATTTTCAAAACAATTTCTGCTATATTGTTAATCGATTTTTTAAATGAGTTTTACTTAAGAATACGCTAATTGTTCACGTTAAAGTGACTATAGTTCTAATGATTAAAAGCAAATGGCAGTTCTAATAACAGTAAATGTTTATATTCCAAAATATTGCAAAATCATATATTTAGCAGATATTATTTTGAACCCTCTATCAAATGTATCAAACATAAGTGAATACCACTAAAGCTGGCATTCAATTGAATGCTTCGTCCATGCTATGTGTTAATTTAACCTCTGCAAGATAGACGTTATGAAAGGACGAGGTAGCATTCGCATGTTATTATAACACAAAAAAAAATATCGAATGAGTCTCATCACAATTGATACTCTCTAACCTTATAGATGACGTCTATCTAGAAGCACTATCAAAGCTACGCACAAAGACTAATACGCTTGCTAATCCGCTTACAGGTAAAGAGGAAGCGACAAAAGAAGCTATTAATGTTAATAACAGAAGCGTACACAACTATTCTCGTACTGAAAATTTTGATAATATCGTTAAAGTATATGGCACTGAAAAGAAACATAGGAAATGTAAAGTAAATTTGAATTTTAAATATAATGGAAAAAACAATACTAACAATGGCAATGATAAGGCTTTTAAAGATTTTAGCCACGATAATGTTAAACCTGAATTAATAAATCCCGTACAAAACACTACAGTACTTGTTAATAATAATAATAATTTAAAATCTAATTTAAGTGACAATAATAATAAATTGTCTACACGCTTAAATTACGAAACTCTTACATTAGATGTTGCACAGGTTAAAAGCAAATCTCGCCACGAAACTAATTTGAATAGTAAAGTTACTAAATTGCATCTGGAGCTAGATAACAGCAACGATGTTACTGCAGCTAAAGAAGTTATTGTCAAAGATATAAAATATTGTGATTGTAATGATAATAATTCTAAACCCATTACATGTAAACTTAAACTAGCACAAGATGATGTAAATAAAAAAGAGGATACGAGCCGCCGCTCTAGCCTTCAATCAATTCCTTCAATAGAATGGGATGGCATATCTAAATTTGAGTACAATTTTAGAACTAGATCTTTACCAAGAAAAAGTTCTAATTCTAACAAATTGTACAGAACTTATTCGCATGGTGGTTTTATTAATTCTCATATTCAAAATCCCAAACCCTTTCACTTTCATCTCCCAAAATGTAAGTCTTGTGGAGCGGAAAATAATTCTTATGTTTGGGAATTATCTAAATGTGATACACCTCGTCGAAGCGAAAAAATTACGTCAGTTTATTATTCCGCTGATAATATACCTTTAAAGTGTGATGAAGAATTTAGAAACAAAAAGTTTGAATTTGTTAAAGTGAAAACGTCAGAAGTGCCGGTTTTCAAAATTACGAAGGACGATGAGTTTGTTGATAGTCAGGAGTTTAGTGAAGATAATTATTTAGATGATGGGAAAAGTTATTCTTCTGAGAAATGTACTGTTGTTGATAATATTGAAATTAAAACAGCTAATATAAATTATGGACCAAATGAAGGAATCGTTCAAGCTAAGGAATTAAATTCAATTGTTGCTGTAAAAAAAATTGATACACTGGTTAATAATCTTGTTGATGTACTTATAGAAAAAGACTCTGATTATAATAGAGATAATCCTAATATCAGTCAAGATAATATTCAAAAAATAACACCATTACTAGAAAGTGGCGTCGATAAGAGCCTCGAGTCAACAGACGGCGAGTATCATAGTTTTATAGATTTAGAAGAATGTTACGAGAGTCCTGTCAAGGAATTGGTAGAGAAAGATATAAGAGACTATTCTGTACCCATAAATTGCTATTGTGATGATTATAAAAATGAGAGTCCTAAGAAATCTCATAAATTAATAGCTAATATACTTGAACCTATTTTGGAAGAATCAAAAAGTTCTTATAGTGACGAATCTGTGACACAAGTTGAAGCTAAGAATAAAGAATCTGGTTCGCTATTTCCGGATAATAAGTATAGTGATGAACCTATTAATGTAACTGAGAAAGGACACGATGCTGATGACGATACAAGAAAATATCTAGATGTGTTTTCATCTAATGAGAATGTTTCTGTAATAAATGGTAAAGTTACTGAAAATATTAAATCTCGTGAGGAGAATGACAACTTAATAGATATATTAGAGGCAGAAATTGTTACACCTGGCTTCAAGATTGCTTCTAATGCCGACTTGGCAACTAAAGTAATCTGTGATAAAACGGTCACGGAAATTGGAATACCACGGCAACAAAACACACCTTTTAAAAATGCTGAAGAGGAACCAGGTTCATGTCTAATTCTCACGGATATTATTGATAAAGCTATAAGCATAGCGGATCTCAAAACAGCGTTAACTGGCAATGATACTAAAGTAACCGCTGACATGCTAGAATTTGAGTGCCTGAATAAAGATAATTATTTTGTTACTGATGAAAATTCAGATGGTTTTTCTATCGACATAGAAGTAAATAACAACGCACTTCCAGTAGAAACAGCGCTTGATCTGTATGAAGATAATGCTACTGAAAACCAGCAACACAAATTGGTAGATAGTGTCTATGAGAATGTAGTTAATATTTTATATGACCAAGTCGTTATTAAAAATGATACTGATGTAAAAAATATAAAACCCTCTGAGAATTTAGGCCGAAATGTGTTCAACCCTGTAACCGATTTAGAAAAAAATCAAAAAAGTCATATTATAAAACTGAATCCAGTTATAGATTATGCTAATAACATTAACAAAGAAATATCTTTTGTTATGCCGTTGCCATGTTACAGTGATTTAAGTTCCAATACGGAGATTATGAGTTGTGATTCTACCGCAGAGTTTGAAAAATATGAAGCAGTAACTGATATTATGTTAACATTGTTAAATAGAGTAAGCTTGGAGTTGACTCAAAAAATTAAAAAATCTAATTTTGAGTTAAGTTCAAACGCAGAATTACGAAGTTTTGATTCAACCGTAGAATTTGAAAAATATGAAATTGCCACAGATATTCTGGTCAGTATAATTAATCAAATAAATGTCGTCTCAGATGTATTCAATTTTAATAATTATAAGTATCGTAATTTTGACAGGGACGTAATATTCGAAACACAGCAAGATCTAGAAAAACCTAATAAAGCAACCAAATTTGCAGATCCATATGAAGTAGATGGTGAAAAAAAATTCCATGACGATATAACAGACAACGTTTCACAAAAAGGTATAGTTCACGATAATACTGAAATTACAGTGAAACAAACTGACTTAAGAGATGATAATTCCCTTATTGATACAAAGCATGAAACATCAGATACTTTCTCTATGTTAGAGCTTATTCGAGATCTAGAGAAAAATGTTTACTTAAATGATACAATTGTAACCGAATCAAGTGACAATGATATTTCTGTCTTAAATAAAATTATAGAAGGAGTTATTTATTACATTTTCGATAGAGCAGTCTATATAGCTACTAGTAAACAGAAGGTGAAAAGGGATAAAAAAGTAATAACTGTTGTGGATAGCGCTGATATTATGTATACTGCATTCGATTTGTGGAATACAAGTTTTGAAGAGCATCCTACTAACACTGATTATTTTATTACGAATGATAATAAAGCAGTGTCATGTGAAGTGCAATGTAAAATAAATGATGAAAGCAATACATTATTAACTGAAAATGTAACTATATTTGACATAGGGTTGCATGTTTCAGAATACTGTGATAATTCTAACGCTAATATTAATGTATTAAAAGGTAAAGACCGTTTGGAGTTGACAAAGGAGATAAGACAAGAAAGTAATTTAAAACTTACAGATATATCAAACGATTTGTTTCAAGGAAACCATAGTAACTTTCGTAATCTATCAGAAAATGTATGTACAGAATTAGTACGTGCTGATTTAAATAAAACAAAAGTTCAGTTCGTTGATGTTAATAATGAGATTAGATTGGAATGTGTTGATAGTATTATAACGGTAGACTGTAGTACGAGCTGTACACAATGCAATTCATTTGATTTAACGCGTGATGTTACAATAAATGAAAATTTCTTTCAAAATGTATTTATAGATTCTAAAGACGATATGAACACAGCCTTCGTTGATTATAGTAATGCTTTCAGTAGATGTTCTTCTCCTTATAGGGAAGGAGTAAGAGATTTGGATGTTTGTGGTGAATCCCCTATTAAAAAAAGCGCTAGCTTGAGTGATGACTCTTTTTATAGTACTAATAATAGTAGTGGTGATAATATATTAAGGGAGAAAATAGTAAAAGCTAATGAGAGTGAAGACACTGCCTTTACAAATATTGCTAAAGACATAAAGTGTATCAATATAACCAATACGTGTTGCACAGAAAGTAGAACCTTCAATAATAATAGATCTCTTGTTGAATGTTATGATAATAACAATGTGAAATATACTGAAAAAACTGTCGTAAATGACTATAATATTACATTCATAAAACAAATTGAAGACTTTATAGTAAATGATGCTGATCTTTATTCAATAAAACATAATGATGATATGACTTTAGATAACATTACGCATCTGGAAATTCCAAATAAAGATGCTAAAATACCTTTCACATATCTTAGAAAACAAAGACAGACAGCGCTTGTTGTTAACAAAGGTAGCAAACACACTTTCAAAGATTCTGATCATAGGCTCACTAATAAAAGGACAAAGAGAGGAAAAGCATATGTAAACGTGAAGAGCAGACACAACAAACATAACGAATCGCGCAAAAACAACGATAATAAGCTTAATATAAATGAAGAAATTGACTCACCTTTTCTAAAAAAAGCTCCAGTCATATCTATGAATCAAACTGAACATTCGGGTGGTGTAAAATACTGGCTATCGTTTGATAACAGCACGGTGGACAACTTAGAAAAAAGTAATCAGCGTAAAACTAAAGTAAAATGCATTGATGATACTTTACCAAGTTTTGTTGCCTTAGATATTGAAGACAGTTTTCAAGGATACCTTAAACTCAATGCCAAAAAAGAAAACAATTGTGACTATGGACAAAAATTTGGTTTTAAATACGAACGATCTGATGCTACTGAACCGAGCAAAATAGTTGTTGATAATGTAAACACATTAAGTTCTGATGGTCCTTTAGAAACAAATTTTAAAGACTTGCCAGGCGTTGATAATGTTGTTACAACAATGGATTATTCTGATAAAGTTATTTCAGGAAATTGTATTAATTTTATAGATGATAAATGTATTGATAATAAACATGCAAATTTTGCTTTATATTCCTTATCAAATGAAGTCGGTGATGCATTGGATGAAGCAACGGAAATTAATTTATGTGAAAATAATACCAATTCAGAAGTCAAAGAAGCTGTATTTGATAGAAATTTTCGTGATATTGATTCAACGAACGGACGCCTATTAGCTAATGTTAAAGCTTCAAACGATTTTGATAATACTAACAAAGAAGATGATAATTTTACTGATTTCTATCCAACAGAGAAATCACGTCGCAAAAGTGTTCTAATAGACATCGCACCTACAACTTCAAAAGATTTCGAGAATATTGAATTTAATAATAGCACAGAGTTAGAGGAAAGTAAACTGTATGGGTTACATAGGAAAGAGACGAAAAGATTATACTCTAGTTGGCCTCCTTATGAGCATACATTGTTTTATAAAATTATTTCGAAGTTTCGCATGTCCCAAAGTTTTGATCCTAGCGAGCTGGATGATGCTAGGTTTGATTTTAGTCTTTAATATTTTGTATATATGGATTCAATTGCCAAAATCTAAAGGATTGTGTAGATCGGGTATACTCAACCTGTGGCCCGCTCAACTTTTGTGAGTGGCCCGTCAAGGTTTTTGTGAGTGACCCGCCAAAGCTTTTGTGAGTGGCCCGCCTGGAATATTACATAATTGTATAATATATATAATAGATTTACATTGGTGTAACACTGCTGTGGTGAATGTCCATAGGCGACGCGACCACTTTCCACCCGGTGGGTCGTTAGCTGCGTTAGTATTCTAGTAGTAAGAAAACACCTAAATAAACAATCTTGCACCCGCGATATAATGTATGCGTGGTGTGGATCATGCCTACTTGCCATAGGGATGCAAACATTGACTACATTATTTCTAATGGTTTCTATTGTCGGTAGTATTCGAATATTTCTCTGTACTTGTTGTAAAAAATATTCAAGTCATTATTTGAGTCACCGACTGATTCCAATTGACTCGGTTTTGGTTAAAAAAAACATGTGTATTATTTCTCGTTAAACAGAATTATTGTTTTTAATGGCGGTAAATGATTACAGTACGAGGGTGGTCGTGTAATCTTTTTTACGATTAATTATTTTATTTTTTCATGCATGTATTTTCTATTAATAAAGCTATTTTTTGTATTTTATGGTCGTCTATTAATGTGGTTTATGTTGAGACGTGTTTATTGGAGGTGGTAGATTTTCACTCAAAGCTTAAATTCACTCACTCGTTGACTGTTTTTCACTCAAAGTCAACAAAATTTACTCACTCGTTCAATAGGAATGAAGTTTAAGTGAAAAGTTCAACATGAAAAGCTTGCCTTGTCGTCCGTCTTGTGTTGTGTATTACATACATACATACATAACTTCACGCCAGTTCCCTTTCGGGGTAGGCACGAAGAACAGAGCGCCATTTAGGCCCATTCTTACACACCTCACTTGCCTCTTTGACATTCATAACTCTTGTCATGCAAGCTCGTCTGTTCTTAAGGCTCCTGACATCACCTTCTGCTAGTACACGATCAATTTGATCATGGAAGGTGTGTCGTGGCCTTCCACGACTTCTGCATCCATCCACTTTTGCATTGTATATCTGTTTAGTCATTCTTTCATCATGCATTCTTTCCACATGCCCGAACCACCGGAGCATTCCTTTCCGCGTTGTGTATTAATGTGATTTATTGACACATGCTTATTACAAATGTTTGTTACTCACTCAAACTTTAATCAACTCATTCTTTCAGCAGCTTGTGTGTTTATGTGTGAAGTTTAACACGAAAAATTCTTTTTAGAACAATATTCATGTGCAAACCGACGCTATAGTTGATATTCGGCAGGATAAACGAACAACGATACTTGTCGCGAACGCGACTATAACTTTAAACGTCAAACGTCAACGTGACATAAGAGGAACGTCACTTCAATTTTGCACCACTTTTGAATACCAACTTGAACCGACGGCTTTGTAATATTCCAATAAATAAATTAGTTACTCTCAAGAAATTAGCGCCTATGATTTTCCACTGCGAACTCTGGAAGCTCAAACAATACTTGATTGAGAAGTCCTAGTCGTGAAAAAAACTTTTAGCTTCTTAGAGAAAGTTGGAATACCGTTATTGGTGAAGCAAGGGGTAAATGTTTCAAATTCCTGCAGGTCCCTGGTTCTTTCACTGTATGAGTTCAGCAGACTGGCAGATGGCCATCTGGTGGAAATCGGTTACCATCGCCTATGGACATTTGCAACACCGGAAGGCTGCCAATGTGCTGCCGCTCTCTAAAGGGAGGCTTGAATCTGGCCACTAATACCGAAACACCATTCAAGGTTGCTATAGCGGCATACCGAAGTAAGAAAGAGAGTTGGTCTGAAAGAGTGTGTCGGGGTGAAGGTAAGGAAAGGAATGCTCCGGTGGTTCGGGCATGTGGAAAGAATGCATGATGAAAGAATGACAATGCAAAAGTGGATGGGTGCAGAAGTCGTGGAAGGCCACGACACACCTGCCATGATCAAATTGATCGTGTACTAGCAGAAGGTGATGTCAGGAGCCTTAAGAACAGACGAGCGTGCATGACGAGAGTTATGAATGTCAAAGAAGCAAGTGAGGTGTGTAAGAATAAGCCTAAATGGCGCTCTGTTGTTCGTGCCTACCCCGCAAGGGAACTGGCGTGAAGTTATGTATGTATGTATGTATGTTTTCCACCTGGCTGTGGATTGTTTTGTCGCCCATTACGATACACCGCCCGGCACCCAGGAATTATTAATCTTTGTCCATTCTTACACGGATGAAAATTTTTCTTTAGGCTGACCAAATTCGCGACATATATGCGTCGTAATTACTTAAGTCTGTAAAACACCGCCTAGCGTCATTTGCTTGATATTATAAAAGTCGGTTTGAGCATTAATATTGTACTAGAAAAGGCTTTCAAATAATACTTTTATATTTAAAATGCACTTAATAGATTGATTCAAGATTAACAGCACTGTTACATTGATTGCTAATATAGTCGAGACTTGATTATCCAGAGTTCAGTTGTACGGCTTGGTAATAAAGTATGTTGTAGTTCAGTTCATAGTTCAGTCAGATATGTCGCAACTGGCACTATCCGTTTGCACCGTACGTCATCACTGCTGCACGTGTTTCGTCATTGTCTTATGTCCCTGCTCCATCTGGGATGATATTAGTGACTGTGGCCAAATGTATCTTGTTTATAGCATTACAAATAACGCCGTTATTGATTAGCTACGTCAGTGTATATATACATATGTACTGTACAGCTAAATTAGCTTCGAGACATTTTTGCGTTTGTAGTAGTGTACTGTCAGCACATAAATAAACTAATACCTTTATATATTTTTGAAATGTATTAAAATGGTAAATATTAATATTAAACATAATTGTTAGTACTAAATTTCGAGTTTAGAAGTCCTGTAAATATACAAATTTTACTACAAACGTAAAAACGTATCGAAGCTAATTAACCTGTACGTACAGTCAGCGTCTTATAGAAAGGAGCGGCCAAGCTGGAATGTAAAATATTTTTATGACAGTAATAATACTATTTGAGCTTTGATTTAGTATGAAATCATCTCGATTTGACACTAATCACATTTAGAATAGAGTTCATTTTTCTAGAGTGTACCGTACTTTTGCATACTTTGATTGCTTAGTTACATTTGCCGAAGTGGTTGTTAACATAATAATGATGACTTCAATGAACCCATATATTTGACGTTGTTCGTGCACCGATATTTTTGGACAAGAAGGCTGATTCGAACTATTAGACGACCTTGGTTGTATCGATATTAATGATCAATTTCGATACTCTTATCTATTTGACCATCTAGGCCGCTCCTTTTTATAAGATGCTGACTGTACATTAACAATTAATTACAATTTCGCATCACAAATAACCCATTAAACCCTTAGCTATAACCCGCAAGAGTTAACTTGAGACTTCGCACGGATGACGTAAGCGCGAGGTAATGACGCATTCCGCTCAGGTCTCAAGTTAACTCTTGCGGGTGGTACATCTGCGTGATACGGTCACTAACATTATACCAGATGTAGGAGTCACATTTGTCCTATCAAGTCTGCACTTCAAAAGACCAATCTGTACTTACGTACTATAAATTCCATCATCCGGAATACCTTATAACAACAAATCTGGTAGATCAAGTCTTAACTGAAATTGTTTCGATACAAGTGTTTTGATGTGTTTGTAAATAAAGTTTTTTGTGTTGTATATGTTTTTTTATTTGTCCTTTCTTAACGACATAATGCCTCGACAAGAACTTATAGCTCTCTACATTAGAAAACTTTATAATTCTTGAACTAACGACAAATTCAGAACAACGACTAAAGCTATAAAACCGTGTTTATATAACAACCGAGGAACAGCTATTTTATTCATATAAAGTAATACAATATACACGGGTGTGAGTGAAACAAAAAGTCTATTGTTTCGGATGAATTACAGTTATAAATGAACATTTTTTGTCTATACTACCCAATTAAAAATACGTACCGTCTTTGTTTGCGAAGTAAGTATAGCTTAATTTAGCTGTCACATATTTATAGCTAGACTGATTTATATACATTGTTATTTCTTAGATAATTTTGGGACTGATCATGTTTAAATGTCTTAGTCAACTGAAACATCTAAAGTAGTCAAGACTTTATCTCATAAAGAGACAGTTTGCATCTTATTTTATAAAATGACCTTGTAAATAAGGAACGTACGGCTTTATATCCATCTCTTTCTAACACACTGTCAACGCCATAAGTGAAGGTAGTTCGGATGCATTTCGCAGCTATTTAAATACGGTTTCTATGCATTTAATCATTGTTCTGAGTTATATTATTGTTTTGTAATTTCTTTTGCGGCCTTTTTAAGCTTTATTTTCACTGCACTCGCACGCATATTGAAGCTTTTGGATGGTTTTTGGGACGACGGCATGTGTATATAATCGAAGCTGGTAAGTTATTTTTTTCATTAAATAATATCAAACTGAGAAATACTAAATAAACCTAGAGATATAATGTAATGTGACACTCGCTTGCGCATTCACCATTATGTCATTTGTGGCACTGTGTCAATTTATTCAAAATTTTAATATTTTTTATTTTGTATGCATACACTATTATTGTTGTTAAGATTTCTTAATATCTTGAATAAAGTGACAGGGTGCCGCCAACTATGGCACGTGGGGTGCCAACTAGTGCACGTGGGGTACCAACTATGACACGTGGGGTGCCAACTATGACACGTGGGGTACCAACTATGGCTCTGGTTGCCCTATGTACAAAATTTCTTAAAAGTCGGTTAAGGCGGTGAATATAGTTGGATTTTAGTTATGTAGTTAGATTTACGCAGTATAATGTTATGCAGGACTTATTTGTTTGTATGTTTGTTTTCAGGCGAGCACACAGTGAATGGAGATCACTCTGATGCCCACCAGAGCACCTTTTCGCACAGCAGTAAAGAGGTTGGTGATTTTTTTCTTTTTTGATGACTATTACTAGCTGGGGTGCGGTTAGGGTTGCCAACCATACTTTATAGTAACGTATCCTACTTTATTTTTGGTAAATATACTTTATACTCTGATGCGTAAAATGAAATAAATGAATAAATAAATAAAATGATGAAAGAATGACTAAACAGATATACAATGCAAAAGTGAATGGATACAGAAGTCGTGGAAGGCCACGACACACCTTTCATGATCAAATCGATCGTGTACTAGCAGAAGGTGATGTCAGGAGCCTTAAGAACAGACGAGCGTGCATGACAAGAGCTATGAATGTCAAGGAAGCAAGTGAGGTGTGTAAGAATAAGCCTGAATGGCGCTGTGTTGTTCATGCCTACCTCGCAACGGAACTGGCGTGAAGTTATGTATGTATGTATGTAAAATGAAATACTTATGTGGATAATTACTGAACTATTATGGATCGAGCTTTCACTGAAAGAGTTTATTCAGTAATTAATCTAAAATGGCGAGAAGAAAGGAACAGGACATCTATAAATTTAATAGAAAATTAATTGTTTGTCTATTTAAATTTAAATTGGGAATATAAAAATAGCTTCCAAAACCTTTAAGGATATTGAAAAGTAGATAATGTGTGCTAGAAGCACACAAAAATAGTGTCTACAAGAGAAGAAATAAATAAAATTTTAAAAAATACTTCTTTTTTTCTTCCAAATACTTTATTTTTTTCCTAAATAAAAAATGTAATAGGTTATTTTTCTCAAAAATAGTTGGCAACCCTAGGTGCGGTATAGATATACGGCACATTTATTTATTATTTGAGATATAAAATTAGCTTTGGGTGGTTATATATATAAATTTATCCGTGCAGGAACGGAGAAAGAATACAATTTCCTGCACCCCGGCGGCCTGTCGTAAGAGGCGACTAAACAACCCACAGCCAGGTGGTAGAGTATTTGCTCGACTGGATGGCGACCACCCCTGGTCTAGAGTATGCCGCCATAACAACCTTGTGCTGTGTTCCGGCATTAGTGACCAGGTTCCAGACTCCTTTAAGAGAGCAGCAGCGCATTTGTAGCATCTTTGGTGTTGCAAATGTCCATAGGCGATGGTAACCGCTTTCCATCAAGTGGGTCGTCTGCCTGTCTGCTGAACTCCTGCAATAAAAATAAAATAAAAAAAAGATAACCAACAAAACAATAGTTCAGTAAGAGAAGAAGCAGCGCTAGAAACTCTTCAGCAAACATGCCTAGCTCTAATAATTTTATAATATATTAAAATGGGTGAAAGGAAAATACAAGTAATTATCAGTCAAGTTGTTTTGTGTTCTGTTGCACGCAGAAAGAGCTCACAGTGTCTTGAGGTCTGCTAGTTGGTTTTTGCTGAGTTTCGGTCTTAATAGTTTTGATGATTGGATCCTAAAAAGCCATCCACAACACACACACAGGATAGACAGGATATCTTCAAGCCATAACATGTTGCGAAGCGGTGGTAAATTAGATTAGGCTCCCATAGAGTAAATAATAACCGAAATCAAATAAATTACCGCACTTAAAACCGGTAAAACGTAGTATTATTATGTATACAAGTCGCGAAAACTTAAGAAAATATTAAGCTTATCAAAATAAAATTATTAGACCTAGGCTGAAGAGTTTCTTGTTGCACTTCTTCTATATAGGCCACATATTGCAAAGCAATGATAAATTAGACTAGTCTCCCATAGAGTAAATAATAAACAATAACTAAAATGAACAATTTGCGGGTAGCCTAAATAATAACTTTGACATTACTCACTGACATTTGACATCTTTGTCTTCCGAGATCACGGCTATTGAAAAATGGCCGAAACGTCAAAATAAAAATTAAAAAAATGCCGCGGCGAAAGCCTTTAAAACGTAGTTTGGGAAACTCAATACAACGTAGTGTTGTAGTGAGTTGTGTTCCGGCATCAGTGGCCAGGTTCCAGTTTCTCCTTCAAGGCCGGCAGCACCTTTGGTATTGCTAATGTATGTAGGCGACGGTAACCACTTTCCATCACAGTTTTATCCGTGCAGGAACGGAGAGAGAATACAATTTCCTGCGGCCTGGCGGCCTGTCGTGAGTGGCGACTAAACAACCCACAGCCGGGTGGTAGGGTATTTGCTCGACTGGACGGCGACCACCCCTGGTCTAGTGTATGCCGCCATAACAACCTTGAGTTGTGTTCCGGCATTAGTGACCAGGTTCCAGTCTCCCTTAAGAGAGCAGCAGCGCATTTGTAGCACGTTCGGTGTTGCAAATGTCTATAGGTGATGGTAACCGCTTTCCATCAAGTGGGCCGTCTGCCTGTCTGCTGAACTCCTGCAATAATAAAAAAAAAAGTAGTTTTTATTCGTGGTGTTTTATGTCAAGTATTTTGATCATTATCAAGTATTAAAAATAGCTAAGTTGTTCTTTTTTTAATACAGGGCTCACCATCAAAGGAGGTGTCCACCGAGGACTCGCCCAAGAAGGACAAGAAGAAGAAAAAGGGCCTCCGAACGCCCTCCTTCCTCAAGAAGAAGAAGGAGAAAAAGAAGGAGAAGTCCAGCACGCCACAACCCGCCTAGAGGTGACCTGTTTTAAATATTGCCAATTATACTATTAACAAATCCAAAACTATAGTATATAGCGAAAAACTTTCAAAGGAGTCTCAAAGGCGATTTTAATGAAATTAATGTTATATTATTAGATTTTTTTTAAATCAATTACTTATACTCTAATTTTTTAATTACCTGGACTAATATGACAGCGACGACCGATATTTTTTATGTTAAAAGCTTGAAGCAACTCATCATACACAGGGTGAGTTTTTGATTCAACTCGCACGACTCACGCACGAGTAAAAAAAAAGGTCGATTGCAGCTGTCATTTTAGTCCCGGTAATTAAAAAGCAGAGCATAGTCAGAATCGAATCGACTGATATTCATTAATCATTAATGAATCATAGTGTAGCTCAGGGGTCACCAATTTGTTTCGCTCGGGGTCCGTTTTAAGAAATGAAATGACCATCGGCGGTCCGCACAACATTTTATAGAAAAAAATATGTATTAAACAAATGTAGTTACGGAAATACCAAAGGTATTTTTAATAAAACTACGTTTTAACGGTTTTAAGCGCGGTAATACTATTTGATTTTGGTTTTTCCGACGTTTCGGCCACTTTTCAGTGGCCGTGATCACGGAAGACAAAGATGTCAAGTGTCAACGGGTATTGTTAAAGTTTTATTTAGCCTACCGCCAACTTGTTAATTTTTTAATTTTAACAAAGATGTCAAGTGTCAACGAGTATTGTGAAAGTTTTATTTGGCCTACCGCCAACTTATTAATTTTTTAACAATACTCGTAGGCTAAATAAAACTTTAACAATACTCGTTGACACTTGACATCTTTGTCTTCCGTGATCACGGCCACTGAAAAGTGGCCGAAACGTCGGAAAAACCAAAATCAAATAAAATTACCGCGCTTAAAACCGTTAAAACGTAGTTTTATTGTGTATACAAGTCGCGAAAACTTAAGAAAATACAAAGGTATTTTTTTACATATCAATGAGAAAAATGACATTTTTTTGTTGCGGACTATCTGTCTAAAGTTTAGAGTGAAATTGGTGCAAGCTATTGACATATCCTGGAGTTGTTCATCAGTAAGTCGAGATCGCCAGGTGGTAGGGCATTTGCCCGACTGGATGGCTACCACCCCTGGTCTAAAAGTATGTCGCCATAACAGCCTTGAGTTGTGTTCCGGCATTAGTGACCAGGGTCCAGTCTCCCTTAAGAGAGCAGCAACGCATTTATAGCACCTTTGTTGTTGCAAATGTCCATAGGCGATGGTAACCGCATTCCACCAAGCGGGCCGTCTGCCTGTCTGCTGAACTCCTGCAATTAAAAAAAAAACAAAAACGAAATTTGTTCTTAATGAAGTTTATCTTCGAAAATGGTCCTTCACAAATATATGTTGACCCAAACAAAGTAAGAAGTTTCAAAGCTCATTTTTGGAATTCTGAATATTTATTACCACACACAAATTCTATCCAGAATTCAATCTGCGAACTCTTTCTCGCTTTTTAGGCCGTTTTCGAATTGACGTCAACAAATATAATGCGGGTGATACATTTTTATTAAATTATGTACCCTGTAGTGCAAGTTACTGTGATCTTGCGGTCCGCACAAAATGGTCCGGATACGGACCCCAGTCCGCCATTTGGCGACCCCTGGTCCCAATCAATTTATATTCTTCTATGACTATCTATAAGTATTTATACCCTGTCCAACGATTTATTTTACCTGATATTTGTACGCGCATGAAGGCTACGTTCCATTAGAGACTCACAACGACCCCGTTTACAATCGCGATTATTCCCGTTCCACTTGCTTGCCGGTGTTGCAATCGTAAACCCAAGCGGAACGGTTATGCGACCTACGTCTTGACATGGGTCGTTGTGAGCGTTGTATGATCGAAAATTATTACGTCATTAGTGACGTTTTCGCCACGACCACAACGACCGCGGTCGCCTTGTGGAACGCCTAACGGAGCATTTTGGGCGGTGTGAGCTACTAATGGAACGCGCTGCAAGTTGCACATTTTGACAGTAAACAAATGTCACCTTCATTCTTACAAGCCACGTAGTAGTGCCGTTGTTTGTCATACATTTTATCCGTGCAGGAACGGAGAAAGAATACAGTTTCCTGCGGCCGGGCGGCCTGTCGTAAGAGGCGACAAAACAACACACAGCTAGGTGGTAGGGTATTTGTCCGTCTGGATGGCGACCACCTCTGGTCTAGAGTATGCCGCCATAACTACCTTGTGTTGTGTTCCGGCATTAGTGGCCAGGTTCCAGTCTTCCATCGAGTGGGCCGTGTGCCTGTCTGCTGAACTCCTGCAATTAAAAAAAAATTGCTTTTATTTCATTTTTAAGTATAAATACATAATTACAAAATCGAATTGGTAATGCTTTAGGATATCACGAATGGATACATGATCGACCTGTCAAAAGGAACTAAGCCCTTGGACAGGGTATAGGCTAATAAATCACTGTTATAATCGTTTGACATTTTATTTTCAGATAAACACAAATCCACACTGCCATCTCGCTTTCAAGTTTACTATTGTGTAATATTTAATTAAAGAATAAGGTTTAATCCAGAAAAAGTTACACGTTGTAATCTATTTGTAATATGTTTATTGACGGGCTTTTGAGTAGCATGCGTTATGTAGTGATGCGTTGTACATAATTGTAACATGGGACACGCTGTATTTTCGGACGCGCGCCATTTTGAAAGTTTTGACGTGTGCAACTTGTGACATTGACAGATAAAAATTGCACCACATTTATCTTTTTATTATTTTATTTTGGACATATAAACTTATTTATTTTAAAGCTGCTATTGTAATTTATATTTATTTCAAATTTTCCTTATTTATTTAAATGAACATTGATGACATTATGCAGTTTTATAATGACAATAATTTTAGCTGAATATTATTTTATTAAGATAAATTGACTACCGATTTACATTTTAGAATTATATTTAACTAATTAATCTGCGTAATAAAGTGTTTTATATGGATGTTTTTACGGTGTATTTGTTGATTACAAATTAGTTTGTCTCGAGATTAAATCATTTATTTTAAATAATCAATGTATTATTTTATTTTTTAATAAATATAGGCAAAGATGTGTTATTGATAAGCCTCCACAGATACAAATTCTAAATATTTTTATAGTTTTAAATGTAATTACTTATTAAAGAAATTGACGATGGTGTATTTCTTAAAATACCTTGAAATATGTAGATTTATCATATTTTTCTGTTCAAAATTCCAAATGGCGTGTCGTCACTTCGCTCAAAAGTAAATGGAAAATTGTAATCTTCTGTAATCAGCATAACCCACCTATTTTTGGCTAGAGAAGTAACTAGAAGTTTCTTTTGTGTCAGCTTTTTCCTTTTTGTGACCTGTTGTTAAACCTCGTTATATTTTTTCCAAGCTTTTATTCTACTTTTGACCTTTGCAAGTCTATCAAGTTGCATATTTGTTGAGAGTAAAGCCCACGTGAAACAACTGGCATAATTATCGCACTTTATTGTTGTCGGTGACGTAAAAGTGATGTTCTGTGAGTCATGTAACGCACAGACTATTAACCCTTCACCCTTTTATCGATATTACCAAAAAGCCGCAAGACTAACACTATCACTATCTCGTAATATACCAAGAAAATATACCCATTTCATACAAATCCTATATAAACAGAGTGAGACGACAACACAATTAACGATCACGTGCCCAAACGCGATCTGCACTCTCATCGCGGACAAATATGTGCTATTAGTGAGCTTAAGGGTTAAAATCACCGACGCTATACGTAAATGAATCGAAAGCAATCGATTTGGAAA
The DNA here is from genome assembly GCA_019925095.2 of Dendrolimus kikuchii. Taxonomy (NCBI): domain Eukaryota; kingdom Metazoa; phylum Arthropoda; class Insecta; order Lepidoptera; family Lasiocampidae; genus Dendrolimus; species Dendrolimus kikuchii. The sequence continues at coordinate 2,023,354 of CM034415.1, read as the reverse complement.
TAAAAAATATTCAGCTTAATTTTTAATTTTTTTACATTATTACAAAAATGGCTTATATATGTAAAATATGTTCATTGAAATGTGCGTATAGTTATGACACGATATAGTATTTTTAGTAAACATATATAGAGAAGTTAAATTGATTAAAATGTATTTATAATTGAAGTCGATTTTTATAAAAAATCGAGTCGGTAACAACGCATTATAGAACATTACTAATAGAACTGTCATCGAGCTGTCAAAAGTGAAATAAATGCTTGAAAAGGGTATAGATATACTGAACGATTTACTCATTACTAAAATTGCATTTTTTTTTAAACATTTGCTATGTTATAACTTGATAATATTTCACAACCTATATCCCTCATGATTGTTATGTTCATGAGATGGGAATGTTCCACATCTTGTCTTGTTGTCTTCCACATCAACGACGGTAATGTTTGTTTGCTTTATGTATCGAATTTATCACTTTCTTGGATTGCTCAAAGTTTTAACCTTGCTAAAGTATGCAGCAATAAATTAATTCACATTTATTAAAACTATTAATATATATTTTGAAAATTGTTTTCGTGGTACGATATCTGTTTGTTTATATCGCCACCACCCCTGGTCTAGAGTATGCGGCTATAACAACCTTGAGTTGTATTCCGGTATTAGTGGCCAGGTTCCAGTTTCCCTTTAAATAATAGTGCAATAAAAATAAAGACTACCTATACACTATAATAAATAACAATATGTTAACCCTTAAGACAATTATCGATATACCAAAAAGCCGCAAGATTAACACTATCACCATCTCGTAATATACCAAGAAAATATACCCATTTCATACAAATCCTATATAAACAGAGTGAGACAACAACACAATTAACGATCACGTGCACAAACGCGATCTGCACTCTCATCGCGGACACATATGTGCTAATAGTGAGCTAAAGGGTTAATAATACAGGACGAAATGGTCACAAAAGAGGTTTCTTCAAGGTCTTAAATAATTTTATTAATGCAAAATACACGCTATTATAAGTCACGTTGAAAGTATCTAAGTACGTGGAAACCGAGTGCTATTCGTGTCGTGGTAATTGGCAATTCGTGTGCCTCAAGAACCTCACTTGAATGTAAGAGGAAGGACAGAACGAGACTTACGCTACAACAGTACAATAACGCCTCTACGGATATTCACAAGACAAAGAGGGACAACATGACAGTGTCATAGTACGACTGTTAGTAAAATGAGTTGACCGAGGCCGAGCACATCCGATTCTTAACGAACATTTCCGAACTAGTTTTCTCACCGCCTCACTGGCCTAATCGCTTCAAATGTACTGCCGCGGTGCAAACCATACAAATCTCTTCGGCTCATTTGAAATGGCACATTGTACTAGTTCGGTATAAAATGTCATGTTACTCTTACAAACTCATTACAAACTCCCCAACACTATTTCACACGAGTCCACTCGGTCCAAGCATACTTTGTTTATATAACACTGATATTAGACGGGTCAACCAAATTGATTTAAATATGTTGAACAATTCAAGTTTACGGTTATGAGGATCACTTTGGTTGATTCATCCAAATTGATAGGCAAAAATTAAGTCTAATATCAGCTTAAGCTTTCATACAGATGTGTTTTACAGTATTAGAAGTATTGAAGAACAACTTCGTACACTAAGTATCCATTTTTGTAATGCTGCTAAAATACTTACATTTAGATTGCGCCCGATTTGGGTGGAATGCTCGTGAATGGACAGATACGCTTAACTTCGGGCACAGTTCTGCTTAGTTTCGGGCTCCGCGTGCCCGATTTTAAGCACTTATGCTAGAAAGGGATCGCTTACGGGAAATCTGTTTGATAGTGCTCAAATCGATTTTTGTTATGCGTAGCATAATAAGCATTTGCCTAGATCTTATGTTGATGTGCCCGATTCTGAGCATTTGCTTAATATCGAGTGTTCCCAGCGTTTAGTGGATTAGATGCTATAATAGTTTTTAAAAATATGGCGAGTGTCTTCTGTATTTATTTTATTTTTCGAAAAGCAAAATCAATTTTGACTTGCCAAACGAGTTCTTATGTGAGAAATAGTTATGATGTTTTTTTAAATAATTTTATATTTTCTGTTTAGTTCTCTCTGTGTGCGATATGATCGAAAACGCTTAAAATTTTCTTATGATATTGGAAGGGCAGCTAATTTAAAGTTATTTACAGCTAAAGTGATGTATAAAACTAAATCGACTCCTAAAGTCGTCGACCGCTAAAGTCGCCGACCGTTAAAGTCGTCGACTCCTAAAGTCGTTTTATTGCCTCAAAGTACAATAATAATTACTCATGGGTATTTTCTATATTGTTTTCCTAAAGCTATATCTACACCTAAAGCGGGTTACGGGAATGAGCAAGTATTACTAAAATATTTTGATTTCGTATAAATTTCGATCTAATATCGCGAAAACAGTTATGGTGCAACATTAATTTCCTTTTTTAATGGCATATAATGCTTTTCGTGTTAGAAAAAGGGCAAGTGTGAACTTAGCCTATGCCATTCGTGCTTTTAAAAATATTATTAAATAGTTGGCCTATTGGATGGAATGTGTTTTTTGAATGTTTAATTGAAATTGTCATTGTTTTGTTAAATAACCTAATTTCATAAATACATGAGAAGAAATCGGCAGACATATATGAACACTTCATATTGCCAATCTTAGATATACTACTACTTAGTAACATATATCAGAGGACTCTGCTAACGCTCCTAGTAATAGTTTTCTGAGAATAAACAAAGACAATACTATTTCTGAAACGTAGTCGATTAGAAATTGAATTGGTGGTAGTTAAATGATTTTACATCGGTCAAACGTGATTTAGGTGTCTAGTGCAGTGTTCCGCAAACTTTTTGTATTCAAGGTACAGGTGGTAGGGCATTTGCCCGACTGGATGGCTACCACCCCTGGTCTAGAGCATGCCGCCATAACAACTTTGAGTTGTGTTCCGGCATTAGTGACCAGGTTCCAGTCTCCCTTAAGAGAGCAGCAGCGCATTTGTAGCACGTTCGGTGTTGCAAATGCCCATAGGCGATGGTAACCGCTTTCCGTCCAGTGGGCCGTCTGTCTGTCTGCTGATCTCCTGCAATTAAAAAAAAAAAAAACAGTAAAAAGAAATTTTTTGGAGGTACACCATATATAAAAATCATATTTGAAGTAATATTAATCAACAGTTATTTATTAATCATTGAAACAATATTTATTATTAATCAACAGACCTAAAGTTCAAATTGCAGCATAGCCTTATTTTTCCGACCCGCCAATTAATGACCACGGTACACTAGTGTGCCGCGGTACACACTTTGCGAAACACTGGTCTAGTGCCCTTCAGTGTTGCAATTATATGGAAATCGAGCTATAATCAGAGAGCAATTCATTTCAAATTATAATCAATTAATCATGCATACAAGAAGCGACTTCAGACATCTTATCTTCATCATCAGACTCCTAAAACTCTTCTACGTGCATTAATATTGTCTCCTGCTTGTTATAAACTTATCGTCGATATGTTTTGCTGTTGTTGTCACATAAAATAAGTTTTGTACAAATATCTAAATTATATTCGGTCTTATATGGGAAATATATAGGAAACTGAGTGTTGTGAGTTTCAATTAAATTCTCAAAAAACCTTATTCCATCAAATAATCCCAACGCTATAATTAAATAAATATTTAATATATAAGCACTCTATTGATGTAATTTTAAGGTAAATCCAACTAGCCTACGTTACATTGTAGTATCGTTTTTAAATTATTTTGTATTTGTTAAAAAATAACTATCTAAATTATGCTAATTTTGGTGATTGAAATTTCAAATTTATAAGTTTTTTTTTTAAATACGTAACAAATCTATCTATATTACGGCTTTAATATAAATTTAACCAGCAATTGAGTATCCATAATCTTACATGGTAGAAAATTTACTTGTATGGAGTTTCTATCAAATTTTAACCATTGTAGTAAGATCCCTGGGCGTCGGTAGGCTATGATGATGGCAAGAGCATAAATTATAGGTACAGTCGGCGTAGTGCGAGTCTTATCTATTATAATAGGAACAGTTGAAAATCTATTGTGTAAAACTGCACGAGCATTTGGTTTCTTTGCATTTGGCTATATTTTTTAAGCTAGAGGTAAGATATAATAAGACAAAATCCTAACCTATGGCTTATGGCTGTCTAAGATGGCGATATAATGGTATAGAAGATTGCAAACCAAACTTCTTAAACTATATGGTTTCAGCTTGGTATGTAAATATATTTGCAGCCATCGGATAACCTTCCAAAATTACATAGTCTAGCTAGTTATTTGTTTATCAAACTTATTACCACCATATTTTAGTTATTGATGACGTAATTTCGCATGAAGATTTTATTTGGTTTGTATGATGACGTATTTGGTACTGAATTACGATGGCGAAAAAAAGCGACCGCAACGCCACATTTTGGCTTTATTCGTCCATCCCACAGAAACATTATCGGGATAAATTAATCCTAGTTGAGTCTTCTTTGAGCGGCTTGATTATTTAGAAGTTTTAAATATAACTTGTTTGTCACATAACTGGTGCTCATAATTTAAGTTTGAATTTCGAACGTTAACTCCTAAAACTGATAATTACTAAAGTGGGAATTTTTCCTAAAGTGAGATTAAACAGCAAATGAAATATTTATGCGAAATTTTAAATACAAAAATTCAGTACATAGTTATTAGTGGGTCAATATTATTTTGTAAAAAATATTATTAATTTTTTTGTAATTCTATTTTTTATTATGACCCCTTAAGTGGCTGCGTTTGTAGTTTAAATTAACAAATATTCCGGTGAATAACGAAAGCTGTCAAAATATTAAAAAATATCTTAAAATCTGGTTCACAGGTCCAATGAAGATTAACTTCGAAAATTGTAAAAATTCAGGTAATTATTTTGTTAGAATATGGATTTAATTTTTTAAGTAACGGCTACACCTAAAGTCTAGTTTGGACTACGTGAGTATTTTAAGTACGCCTAAAGTGTATAGTCTCCTAAAGTACTCACGTAATTTGTGCTAGACTTTAGCGGTCTTATTTATATTGAGTGAACTTTAAAGAAGCTTACAAATTCATTCTAACTCGATATGAATAATACCGTTGATGTTTATTTTATCAATTTGACATTACCTAGAATTGATCTAGTGTTTTAAAATGACAAGTTGTGTATAATGTTAAATGAAATCTAATATATCGTGAAATCTTGAAAAATAAAGATTTTTGACAGTTATTTTCTTTTAAATAAGCAGCGTGTAATCGTCAGAAATGTAATTTCAAACAACAAAAGTTTTAATATAGTTTGTGAACTCTGTTTTTTGCCGTCACAAAGGTGGGCTGCGCCTTTTGGTCGGGCGATAGTTGCGCGACAGTCGGCGTACAAAGGTTGCCGAACAAATTGCACGTTTTGAATAGTTGACAGTAAAGATGGAGATTTTTTTTCTTTTGTTAATTGACTTCTTTTAGGCCGTTAAATGAAAATATTCTATTTATAGTTTAACTCTCAATAAAAAAGTCTTATATATGACTTTGGCATAAGAACAACCTAGACACACGTAACAGCTATTACAAATTGATCAAAATGTAAAAAATAAAGAAATAAATTCAAAATAATGATAATATCATTAGTATTTGACAATTTACATTCAATTCAATGACATATTACTTCGATATTTTATGTAGTAATGTTATGATGTAGATTTGTTAATATCGGCCTCTCGCATAAGGGCGCATACACAAAGGACCAACATCGGCCAACGATCGGTCGTTGGCGTTTGTGTACAAAATAATCGACGTGGCGGTAACTTCCATCTATCTATTCGCAGTGACGTATACATTTGCCAGCAGTACGCAATTCAAATTTTGACGCTCCCACCGGGCTCTACAATTTGATACCCTAATTCACAATTATATTAATTACATTTATTTATTAATTTAAATGCGATTTTTTGGTTTATGGTACAATCGTCTTAATTACACTACCTTTTTGCCTTATTTAGGTTTGACTGTTGTGGTTACCTTAAATATTAATCTGAGGCCTTTACGCAAATTGTAGAAAAAAATATATAAGAGGCTAAATCTAAAATTACATGTTAGATTGTATGTTTGGAGTAGGGATATATAAACATAAATCGTTTAATCTCTGTAAGACTACCCTAGGCTTCAGCCTACTCAATCTATTGATAAATCCGCCACTGTCCACTCGACTGTTCAACAAAACATTTAGGTACGGCCAATGAAGCCCAATCTTTAGCCTTCGTTGGGGCAGTCTGTAAGTGCCTTTATAAGTTTTTTTTTCGAACTTCTTTGTGTGATATTAAATTTCAAATGTATTTGCTGAATGTAAAAACGAACGTGTCCAGTACAAGTTTAGTCACGCACAAATCGCCCGACTGAAAGTTGCGCAACAGTCGCCAACGAGTTGTGTTGCTAGTGACGCGGTGTTAGTTTTTAAGATATTTTAGCTTATAAAGAGTTTATGTTATTAATAAATTTATTTGTAATGTGTATTTTTTTATTTCTTAAAATATTATACGCTCTTTGGAAGATTTATTATGATATACGCGTTTTATTTATATTACCCGTTCACGATAACTTGACGCCCAGGATATGGAGGGTAGAGGTAAGAAGAACCATCTCTGTATTTTGTCCGTTGAAATGCATTAAATTAGGGTGGCGCCACTTTGGCATCAGGGTGAATTTGAAAGAAAGCCCCAAAAGTTACTAGAGTAGTATTATAAGTATTGGTGGCAGTTGCTTCTCGTGTTTGGAAATTAAAACTCGACGTAATAATGGACTGTATGATTATTATTAAATTATAAATATACATTTAAAGAGTAGAACAAAGTATGCAAAAGAGTTGAGTACAATATATGAATGGCTGAGTGGCTGAATTCATAGTTGTTCTTGCTGTAGTAGTTTTTTCAGGTTTTTTCACCCTCCTCTATCCCGCATTCCGTCCGACGCCTAGCTGCTAACTGTGCGAGCTATGGGCGTCGGCGGTATGCGGGGCGCGGAGTGTAGATGTGCTCCGGCGGGCGGGTCAGGGGGGTGCTCTCTGTCCGCAACAATAAGTGTTTTAGTTTTATAAAATTAAATATTACAAAATCACTAAGCGTATTGTTCAAAATTCACGAAATTAAATCACTATTCACGTTTTCACACAACAATTCTTTGAGATTATATTTAATAAATTACTTTGTACTACGTAAATAGTTGACGTTTTATAACAGTGTACTGTCACCAACTACTCTAGTCGCTAAAGAAATTTTTTTTTTAACTCGGCATACTTCGATCCGTCTATAACAGCTACATTCATACCATACCCTTTGTCTACATCAGCGCCATTGTGGACGATTTTTGAACTGTTATTTACAGCTTACAACTGGACACTAACTATTTTTCTATATGAGATGATTCTCCTTACCTCTACCCTCCATAACCCAGGGTTACAGATTCCCTTCCGCCAGGGCCAGCGGAGGGGTTATGTTCTAACCCGTGGCTCTGGCATTAAGGGCGAAGGTCGGAATACCGAGGGGTTTCAGTGGGTATTCTTGTGGTGTGGCAATAGCAGCTTTAGTTCTGCCTAGAGGTGCTAGTGTCACCCCGACCTGGCCAATCCTCACATTGGCCGCGATTCCCTACGCGCGGGTGAGGGTTCTAAACCGGGTTTCCCCTCGTTAAACAAACACGGTTACAGATTCCCATAAATTAACATTACTTATATATCACGTAACAAAACATGTTATAAATAAAGAATATTAGAAAACGTATTCTTTGTATGTTTGGGGATTTCTAGTAACTAGTGGTCACCCGTAGTTGAAATGCGACCATATTAATTTGTTGTCAAAGACTATACTTCTATAATCTCAGATTTCGCCAAGGCAACAATAAATAAAAGAGTATATATGCGTGTGTCTCTCTCTCTCTGTGTGTGTGTGTATGTCTGTGTCTCTGTGTCTGCGTGTGTCTCTCTCTCTCTGTGTGTGTGTGTGTGTGTGTGTGTGTGTCAAATACATGGTAGTGTGTCTAATGTTTTTTTATTGATTAATGTATTTTTTATGCATAATTAAAAAAAATATTAGCATTCGTCGATTCTTACAAAGTTTTTGCTTCTTACAAAGTTTTAATCGGGCTCTAGAACCCTCCTAATCAGTTGGACCGATTTTGGTGATTTTGTTTTTGTGTGTTTGAGTGGGTCCCCGGATGCTTTAAATCCACAAATGGGATCGGGTCCTAGATTTTGATTTTTTAAGAGCAGGACAACGTCTGAAGGGGCCGCTAGTAAAAGATATAGACGGCGTCTGTGGGTTGAGCGGGCTAAGCCTTTGCCGGCCCACCTCGCTGCAAACGCGAGGCTCCGGGTTCGATCCTGGTATAGTAAATTTCGGAAACATATTTTCTCCGTTATTTACTATGGCCTGGGTGTCTGGGATCGGCCCCAGAGTAGTCCGATTTATATTACCCATAACACAAGCGTAACTTGCTTAATTTGTGGATATACAATATGTGTGTTTGTCCGCCGACTAGAAAAAAGAAAAAGATATAATTAAAATAAATTTATTTCGTAGGACAATTGTCTTGTAGATTAATTTAATAGTTAAAGAATATTAAAAGAAAAATACAATTAAATACTAAAACTAAACTAGAGTATAAAAAATAAACCGAAAATTAAAAACTAGAACTAAATAAAAAATTATAGATAACAACATAATACATCTACATGAGTATTATTAGACAGTGTGAGGAGGAAGTTCAAATTCAAATTCAAAAGTTTTTATTCGAAATAAGTAACGTTCCACTGGAGAACACTTTTTGAAAGTTAGGTACATGTAAGTTAAAATTTAATTTTACTTCCTAGTCTATGTACACCGCTTCGCAACGTGTTATTGCTGTTAAGGAGAAAAAGCGGCAACAAACTCCCCAGCAACACGTCTAGCTAAAAATTGATTAACTCAAACTTTTGGTTTTTTTTAAATAAATTTTATACGGAGATTTGTAAATTAATTCTTCGAAAAGTGATTGTGGAAATCACTTTTCGAAGAATTAATGGAGTTGCAGCAAATAGTGCATACTCAGTAAGACAGACACAATAAAAGAGAAAAATATTATTATAGTAATAATAATGACACGACGTAGTCAAGTCTTGGCTCGGGCCAAAAGGGTTTTTAAAAAATACAAAATATATGTACGACCGAAATGCAGGTCTCTCGTTTAATGATCTAAAATCTAAAAGACAAAGATTTAAGCTAAAAAATGCTGACATGCGTTTGTGGGCCTTCCGCTGGACCGGGGTCGCGGAAGAAAAGCTCACGCATATCCCGTGACCCCGGCTCATGGCGTCAGGTGGCACCAAGGGGTTTTAGTGGGTATTCCGGCTCCTCTAGCCGGCGAGTCCCACACTCCCCCGCCGAAGTCTCCCCGGCGGGGGGTCCGCAAACGGATTTCCCCTTGTAAAAAAAAAAAAAAAAGGGCCTTCCGCTGGAGAAAGCTTACTCAGCTAGTCGCCCGCAGGCGCATGTTTACTAATCTAATATAGATGGTTGGGAAGAGTTCATAACTACGTACTAAAATTTCATACTGCAACATATCTCCATAAATTCGATACACGTTTAGCAAGATAATAATGTTATACAAAAATAAAAAACCGACTTCAAAAACTAAACAGTATAAAATAACTTATTTCTAAAGCTATTATTATTAATATATATTATCTAAAACACCTTAAAGTCGAAGAAGAAAGAATGTAGAAAGAATGCATGATGAAAGAATGAATAAACAGATATACAATGCAAAAGTGGGTGGATGCAGAAGTCGTGGAAGGCCACGACACACTTTCCATGATCAAATTGATCGTGTACTAGCAGAAGGTGATGTTAGGAGCCTTAAGAACAGACGAGCGTGCATGACAAGAGTTATGAATGTCAAAGAAGCAAGTGAGGTGTGTAAGAATAAGCCTAAATGGCGCTCTGTTGTTCGTGCCTACCCCGCAAGGGAACTGGCGTGAAGTTATGTATGTATGTATGTATCTTAAAGTCGGTGCTGAGTAATTTTCAAAATATAGTCATTTTTATGTTTTACTTTGCACCGACTTCAAGATGTTTTAGATAATATATATTAATAATAATAGCTTTAGAAATAAGTTATTTTATACTTTTTAGTTTTTGAAGTCGGTTTTTTTAAACGAAGTTTTTTTTATTTTTTTGTTACTTTTTAGTGTCTAGCTATGTATGGGTAGACATACGAAAGGTGCCGCGCTCCTTAAAAAATATAGGTCCCAAGAAACGGGAACAGAAAAATGTTCGTAAAACGATAACTACTGGGCCAAACTATGTTAATTTTTTAGGGGACCAAATGGCAACTATTCCGCATCAAACTAAACAAAAATCACGTAAATCGAATCATAAATCTCAGCGTAATCGGTGTACATATGGAACGGAATGGAAAAATTTGCATAAAAAATGTTCATAAAATGAAAACTACTAGGCCAAACTATGTCAAATTTTTAGGGGACCAAATGACAGCTATTCCGCGTCGAACAAAAAAAGAATCACGTAAATCGGATCATAAATCTCGGAGGAATCGGTGAACATGCATGAAAAAAAAGTCAATAAAAAAAGATCCCGACGAATTGAGAACCTCCTCCTTTTTTTGAAGTCGGTTAAAAATATAGTATAAGAGTTTGGAGTGGCTATATAAATGAAGTTTTGTCATTTATGTATTTTTCAATAGTATCCCTTTTTTACCAAGATACTTAAGTTTAAAAATTTGAAAAAATGAAAGGGGCTAATTCGGACGAGCATATTATAAAAATATTATCTTTAGAATTTCTAATTGTCTGTCTGTTAGTATCATATGAAACTAATGAACAGTTTTTAATGAAACGCATACACAGGAAAATGGGTTGCAAGATGATAACACGTGTTACCAGTTTTTTGTTTATTTTAGCTTTAACAATTTGTGTGATGTCAGAGGCATAACGATCGGTACTATATTAGTAAATTTTTATGTCATCAAGGATAAAGCGGTATTTCTATAATTTGCGTTGATGCTATACTTCTAACAATCTACATTTTTTTATTTATTGAGACGGCCCACTTGATGGAAAGCGGTTACCATCGCCTATGGACATTTGCAACACCAACGTTGCTAAAAATGCGCTGCTCCTCTCTTAAGGGAGACTGGAACCTGGTAACTAATGCCAGAACACAACTCAAGGTTGTTATGGCGACATACTCTAGACCAGGGGTGGTAGCCATCCAATCGGGCAAATGCCCTACCACCTGGCCGTGGGTTGTTTTGTCGCCTCTTACGACAGGCCGCCCGGCCGCAGGAAATTGTATTCTTTCTCCATTCCTGCACGGATAATCAGATTTTATGGCTAGAATCTTATTTATCAGGTTATGGGTCCAGTATCTATAGAACTTATATTAGTCATTCTGTAACATACTTCTGGATAAAACTTATTAAACACTCGATGTGGAAAGAATCGCAGCGCTTCGGTAGCATAAAGTAGAATTGGCAATATGATCTCAAGGAGCGTTTTAAATATCTACACCTTAGTCATACTCATCACCTCAGATCATCGCAAAACATACGTCTGGAAACACCTGTAAATCACTCGCGATTTTACAATAAATCCTTCACAGTTCATGCAGTATGCCTGTGGAATGCGCTACCTGTGAAAATCAGGCGTGCCCAGTCTCTTCAGGCGTTCAACGGACTCCTGAAGGATCATTACCTCGGGCTCTAAAGTCAATCATAACATCTTCATCTGTTTTCTTTTTTTTTTTTCTTTTTTATTGCGGGAGTTCAGCAGACAGGCAGACGGCCCACTTGATGGAAAGCGGTTACCATCGCCTATGGACATTTGCAACACCAAAAGTGCTACAAATGCGCTGCTGCTCTCTTAAGGCAGACTGGAACCTGGACACTAATGCCGGAACACAATTCAAGGTTGTTATGGCGGCATACTCTAGACCAGGGGTGGTAGCCATCCAGTCGAGCAAATGCCCTACCACCTGGCTGTGGGTTGTTTTGTCGCCTCTTACGACAGGCCGCCCCAACGCACGAAATTGTATTCTTTCTCCGTTCCTGCACGTATCTGTCCCATATTAACGTAATTCTATACATTATTAATATGATTATTATTTATGTATATATCAATATATGTATATTTTTGTCTTATTTCTATGTCTATTATACTTGCCATTACAAAATTTTATATATATATAATTTTATTTATATTTATTTTTATTCTAGTTACATTGCAAAACCCACATGTTACACAATTTTTCTCTAATCCATTCTAAGGTTGTCTGGAAGAAATTGCTTTTAGTGATAAGACCGCCTATTGTCTTCTGTACTTAAACTTCTTACATTGTATCTTAATGTTATGCAATAAAGTATATTCTATTGTATGATTACTTTATAGACAGAGATCTTTGTACGTAGCCAAATATCATGCGAATCCCAAACTCTGTGACGGAGTTTGCTAAAACATGCAGCCGCTCTTGCGATGCGAGAAGAAATTCCTGTTACCAACTTGTTATCAGTACGCACAGAGCTTCCGAGGTACTTGAAAGAGGAAACTTTCTCTAGTGTCCGGCCGCCGAGATATATTGGTGTAGGGTCAGATGTAGTTCCACGTGCAGGTTGTTTCAGTACTTGTGATTTGGAGACACTTATAACCAGACCAAATTTTCGGCAGGATCTATCCAGGTTATCCAGAAACATCATTGGCCATAAAGCAAACGTCATCTGCATAAAGTACGTCTACGAGTGAGAGCTTTTGTACCGATCTTTTGGTTCTAAATCTTGTCAAGTCGAAGACGCTCTTGCCGCATCTGACACTGAGAATAATCTGCCCCATAGGCTCATTATACGAATGTTTATAAGAGCAACGCCTTATCGAAAAGAACCGCCCTAAAATCTCCTACAACTATACATACGACTCATCAGGACGGCTGTATTGCGTTCATTGCAGAAGAACTTTTAAAACACAAATGATATGATAAAACTTATTAAAAAAAAACTTGAGATATATATATAATAAAAAATATAAAGAAAAACAATTTTTAGCTAGATATGTTGCTGGGGAGTTTCTTGCCGCTTCTTCTTCTTAGCAGCAATTACACGTTGCGAAGCGGTGTACATAGACTAGGAAGTAAAATCAAATTTTAACCTATATGTATGACCTTCAAAAAGTGTTCTCCAGTGGAACTTATTTTTAATCAAAACTTTTGAATTAGAATTTTGAAATCTGAATTATTAGGTATAATTCAGTAGATGTAATAAAATGTACATTTTTTTAAAAATAATTTCATAATAAAATTACAAATTGCATGTTCAAATATGACAAATTGCATCAAGATTCGAACGAAAACAAAGCACTGACTCACTAACTGTATTTAGCTCAGTGTTGCCGTTTTGTAAATGGAAAAAATGCTAGACTTTGGCGGTGATAATGCTAAAAATGTGCTAGATCAAACTTTAATATGCTAATAAAAATGCCAAATGCCAAGTCTTGTTTAGATCAATTAAAAACGAAAATAATTGCAAGTAGGTAGTGTTATTAAAAACGCAGTGCAATTTTTAAGTATATTTAATCATGAAGATAAATCAAATAATATTTGTAGATCATCAATATCGTCATCGTCGTGAGCTTGTGCTTGTGATGTTGAAGGGCCAACTTCAAAATCAATAGTCATTGGCATCACAATCGACTCTATACTTTGGCTATAATGTTGCACTTACAGTATTTGCAGTAAGCTTTGGTCGAATCTTCTTTAGCTCGTCTTAGCCAGTGTTTAAATTCGCTCATCTTCTCCGACTCTTCTCGCTAATGTTGTTCATATTTTGGAGGCATATTATCTCTACAGAGTCAATCGAAAACTACTTTTCAAGCACACACACAGGATATAAGTACAAACGTTTATTTTAAAGCTATCACAATACAAATATCGGTACCAACTTGCACTTGAAAGTCTTCTAAGATCCGAATCCGAATGTAAACAAAGTCTTTTACTATTCTGTATTTGGGAAAGTCCCTAATTCATAACAGGGTTACCATATCCACTAAATATTTTAAAAATATTGTCTATGGGCTTATCAATCTTTTGCACAGAGTAAATAAATAGCTTACAAGGGTGTGAACAAAAAGTCAATCAATTAAAAAAATTGCTATCAATAGTACTTAAAATTCGAAAGATACAAAAAATTCAGAAAATGCTAAAATATGCAATATGCTAAAGCTTATTTTTTCATGCCAACAGGTTTAAAAATATTCCAAATTTAGCATTAAAAATGCCGAATCGGCAACACTGATTTAACTAGCAATTTGCCGTTATTGCTGAAAATAGTGTAACATTGCAACATATTTAATCTGACATCATTCTGTAGTTAGTGATGCCGCCGTGTAGATGGCGCATTTTTGTTTACATGGGTAAATACGCTTAGTTGCTCCATGTCATTTAGAGCCAGTACATCTGGGAGACTGAGTTGGCGATTGTCGTAGATCGAATAGCTAGGCTGGGCTTGAGGGTCTCCCCCGCGAAAACGGAGGCCATCATGTTCCATAGGAAATTTCGCAATCCCCCCGCGGACTTGACCGTTTCGGTCCAAGGGGTGGCCATTAGAGTAGGGCCCCAGATGAAATATCTGGGGCTAGTTCTCGATGGGAAATGGCTGTTCAAAGCGCACTTTGAGCAGCTAGTTCCCAAACTCGTCAAATCCGCGGGCGCACTCTCGAGGCTGCTTCCCAACGTAGGGGGCCCGGGAGGTGCGACGCGGAAACTTTACTCTGGCATCCTGAGGAGTATGGCACTGTACGGTGCACCCGTCTGGTCCAATGCACTTCACCGCCACAACAGAACCCTGCTGCAACGGGCGCAGCAGGTTCTGGCCGTGAGGACCATACGGGGGTATCGCACAGTGTCGCGGACGGCGGCCACCCTCCTGGCAGGCGATCCGCCCTGGCATCTCCAGGCGGACGTCCTGACAGTGGTGCGCCGCACCCGGCAGGATGCCCTAGCTAGAGGCCTGACCTTCTGTCAGGTCGAAATCGAGGCGATCAGGAAGCGGGAAACCGCCTCCATGATCGCCGTCTGGTCTCAAGAGCTCGACAACCCTGCGGCCTATGGCGGCTACACGGTGGATGCAATCAGGCCACAGCTGACGGAATGGGTCAACCGCACCAGCGGCACCCTGACCTTCAGGACGACACAGATACTTACCGGACACGGATGTTTCGATAAGTATCTGTGTCGCATTGTGGGCTGCTTGCCTTCCCCGGACTGCCGCCAGTGCGGCGCGCCCGACACGGCGTTACACACGCTTGTCGAGTGCGCCGCATGGGCGCCGCAGCGTTTCGAACTTGAGACGCACGTAGGTCCAGTCGACTCGCTCTGCGACTTGGTCAAGGCCATGCTGCAGAGCAGCGACAATTGGGGGGCTGCGGTTACTTTTTGCGAGACAGTAATGTCACTCAAGGAGGCCGCAGAACGAGACAGGGAGAGAAGTCCTGCAGCGCGTGCCAATGCGTCTTCTCGAGGTCGCCGGCCTTCAGCTGGCACCCGGAGAGGCAGGTACGCGCATTACTTCCCTCCCTGAGTTAGGTTCCGTTTACCGCGGGGGGCCTTTAGCTTGCTAGGAAGAGCAAAGGACCTTCTACCCCCGCACAACGAAGTGGGGTGTGTTCTCCCAGGGCACACTCCAGGCACTTTATTGCGCTGGATCGGCTGGGCGTAACTATGTTCTAAATCTCAGCCTTTCCAACACATTCAAAGCGCAGGGTCGTCAGGGAGGAGGGGATTTTTAGTGGGTATTGGGGTTGCTCGCCCGTGCAGCAACGCTCGGAGTCTTCCACACTATTCTGTGACGTCGATCGCGGACGGAGCGCTGCCAAGAGCATACTATTGCTGCAGTGTTATCGCCCCCGACCGACGCGTGTCGTTCCCCTAGCAACGACCCAGTTTGTGCGTAAATCGGTTAAGCATTTTCCCTCGCCTCAAAACCAAAAAAAAAAAAAAATCTGGGAGACTGATAGTATATTTACACCACATTAATATTCATGTTGTAATATATTTTAACTATTGCGTAAACACTTCGTATAAAATTCGAATGAACCTTCAATTATTATTCATTGTGTAACTAACAATAGTACAGTGTAGAAGTTCTCTGCTCTGTGTCTTTGATAATTAATTTTGAAAAGTGACAACTGTTTCTTCAGAGGATTTCAATTTTAACCGGTAATATAAACTAAACTAAATCATAAATACTTATTTATGCAAATTAAAATTAAACTATAAAATCTAGTCCCAGACCGCTGTCAGTTGGAAACTTGCCCAAAAGACTGGCCACATTACCTGGCCGTATCGCAACGCTAATGGGGTATATTACACAGTCAATAATATTGTTGTGGTCGTCGAACGAGAGATATCGTGATTTTTATAAAGAAATATCCTGCTTTTTGTATTATTTCAAATATATAAACATAATAAACACAACAGTGGATATTTATACGTGTATTCCTCTCAATAATTTTCACTCGACAAAAAAAACAGTTTGACATAAAAAATAAAAATCACATTCTAAATTCTATTACATACATACATACATACATAACTTCACACCAGTTCCCTTGCGGGGTAGGCACGAACAACAGAGTGCCATTTAGGCTTATTCTTACACACCTCACTTGCCTCTTTGACATTCATAACTCTTGTCATGCAAGCTCGTCTGTTCTTAAGGCTTCTGACATCACCTTCTGCTAGTACACGATCAATTTGATCATGGAAGGTGTGTCGTGGCCTTCCACGACTTCTGCATCCATCCACTTTTGCATTGTATATCTGTTTAGTCATCCTTTCATCATGCATTCTTTCCACATGCCCGAACCACCGGAGCATATAAATTCTATTCCATAAGAAAAATAGGTTTCAAACTAATGAGTCAGCAACAAATATCGTACATACATACATACATATATAACTTCACGCCAGTTCCCTTGCGGGGTAGGCACGAACAACAGAGCGCCATTTAGGCCCATTCTTACACACCTCACTTGCTTCTTTGACATTCATAACTCTTGTCATGCACACTCGTCTGTTCTTAAGGCTCCTGACATCACCCTCCGCTAGTACACGATCAATTTGATCATGGAAGGTGTGTCGTGGCCTTCCACGACTTCTGCATCCATCCACTACAACAAATATCGTGATCCTGGAATCTCGATATTATCACAAGATGGCAAATACTGATTGGGCTATTACACTTATCAATATTATCATCAATATTACCACTTCAGTAAGCGGTTGACTTTAGTGGAATGTAGTTGTGTTTCTGAAATCATGGATAATAGAAGAAAGTCACTTTTAGGCTTAGTATTCGCATTTGAGTTGAAAAGTAAGCGTTGCAGAAAGCGTTGGGCGAAAGAGTGGGTTTTAAAATGAAACCAATATACTCCTTTAAACATCACACAAGAAATGCGACGATTTAAAATGATTACGCTAATTATTTTAGATGAGTGAAGATTTGTTTGAGAAGCTTCTAAACTTAGACTCATACATACATACATACATACATAACTTCACGCCAGTTCCCTTGCGGGGTAGGCACTAACCTTAGACTCACCTTATATTATATATATTTGGAGTCAATTTTTTATTTATGTTATTTTGTAAGTATAGCTTTATTTATTTATTTTTAACTTTTAGTTTTATTACTTAGTATGAACCTAAATTAAAAACGAATTATTTCCTTATATTACTAAACAAAATACACATATGAGACAAGCTATGTCGCCGAGGGAAAAACTTAATAATTTTTAAATAATTTTTGTCTTTAGGGTTCCATAGAGACGAGCATGTTTCGTATAAGAGAAGAAACTCTTTTAAGCCACTTTGTCATTTTGTTGCGACACGGCGTCGTCGGGGTTCAATTCGTTATCCTGCTCACTTCCTTCCGCCATGACTGCGAGTGCGTACTCACAGAAAATATCACGATACGCTTACACTGTCAATAATATTGAAGCCACGCCCCCTTAGTATCGTGGATTTCAAAATATCCGGATAACCTGCGATGTTATCATGATACGGCTATACCATCAATATTGCATCGCGTGATATTATTGACAGTGTAATATACCCCAATGCGTTGTCCGAGGTACAGACCAGTCTTTCGGTCACGTGAGACTTCTACAAGACGTTTCGCTATGTCTCGATAAAGCTTGTGCGCCTCAGGCCCCCGTGGTCCCAGGGTCTCGACCCCAAAAGCCGCAAATATGTAACCGTTTCATATTTGCGGCATTTTAGGGCCTCCTGTTGTGCAGCAGCTGTAGCGGCAGACATGATAGTGGCTGGAAGATGGAACGCTGGCAAAGTATAGATGCAAGACGCGTCCCATACTAAGGGGCGACCCATCCTCCAGGGCACCAATGACATACCATCGGGTCTTTTGCCATCGGTGCGGCAGAAGCCGTTCTGTTCTAGAACGGCAGGTACCCCGGCGGTGACAAGAGCCCGACGGATTATGTCATTAAGCGCTGCATGACGCGGAATATTATTATCGGTAATATGACTTGTAAAGGCATTTCGATTATGTGAAATTTTCGCGTCGAATTGTTGGGAATATGTAGGATGCGTACACTGGTTTAAATAAAACTGGCGCTAACACTGCTTCGTGGTTTCGAATCCCGGGTCGTGCTTTAAACAACCGTTTTGATCTTTTAATTAATTTTAGGTTTTTTATGACTTCCTATCACGATTGTTACGGTTGCAGCCGGCAACTAGACCGGTTGGCGCGGGGCGGCAGCTGCGGCGGGGGCGACGCGGCGCATCGGCCGGTGTCACACATCTTAGAGCACTTTTTGCTAACGATCCTCTCACATCAACGCGCGCGCACCATACACATATAATTAATTGTAATTAATACCAGCAAAGCAATAAAATTATATATATATATATATATATATATATATATATATATATATATATATATATATAAAACGTTCATTATTCATCATAATAGTACAGTCCACAAATTCATAACCGGAGTGTCAGCAGGCTCAGGCCTTTACAAGGTCCTTCGTCGCCGTTACAACGATTCTAATATATCTATTCTATCTATAAATACATAATTAACACACCGGTTAAAAATTTACAATAGTGGTCACGGAATTTAAGTAATGGGGGTGGAGGGGGATAACGGAGGAGTACTTCTCCTTTCTGCAACCCCCATGTCTAGGAGACATGTTGGTTTTGAGATATGATTTTTTTTGTAAACATTACTTATTTTTTTCATTAATGGTGTACTTATTTCTTATGTCTAAAGACGAGAAATACAGAAGAAAGGTAGTGGTCAATGTAAAAAACATTCAAAACAGACTAAAGCCCACAAGCCGCGCGAGCGAAGCGAGTGTGCCAGAACAGGGGTCAGCAAATTCCACAACCGATTTGTAACCATCATTTAAATAGTTATCAATGAATAAATGGTGACCAGTCAGTTTCGACACTCGCCGGCCTCTGCTACGGCACGCTCGCTTCGCTCGCTCGGCTCATACATTTTGGTCCAAAGACTAACTTAACCTAACCAACTCGCCGTTTTAGTCACTGGTCGCGACTTTCGATAAGGATATCCCTAACTCAAATCACCATTAATTTACCTCCCGTTTATCTATATCACACCCAAATATTCAGATAGAGGATTTCGCCAAAATCCAAAGTTAAGCATTGCAATCAAAATCCAGTGAGAAAACCAGTCAACGTAAAAATAATCGATATAATAAAAACAGCGCAAGTCGTCAAAAAATCCAAAACAAAACAAAAAATACATTCATATAACTAAAAGAGAAATGAAATAAAAAAGGAGGCAAATAGAGTATAGCAAATTATACATCGATTTTTGAAATAAAAATAAATCGATTAAAAACATACTGATAATGCAAGCTCGCCAGCAGCTTAGCCAGGTGGCAGGGCATTTGCCCGACTGGATGGCTACCACCCCTCGTCTAGAGTATGTCGCCATAACAACCTTGAGTTGTGTTACGAGATTAGTGACCAGGTTCCAGTGACCCTTAAGAGAGCAGCAGCGCATTTGTAGCACCTTCGGTGTTGCAAATGTCCATAGGCGATGGTAACCGCTTTCCATTAAGTGGGCCGTCTGCCTGTCTGCTGAACTCCGGCAATAAAAAAAAAACTCGCAGTATATAAGCAAAAAAATAATCAATTTTTTGTATTTAACAATCGATATTGTAAACATATCGAATTGTTAACATTTATAAGCGTAAAGAAAAAAAGTGACAGTACTGTGATTTATTATTATGAACCTTAAAATTATAATAACTAATTCAAAACTGGTTTACTAAACTCAAAAACAGTTTTAGTGTTTATATATTAGGTATAAGTGTATTCCTAAACACAAATCTAACTTTTTATCAACAAAAGTGACGTAATCTTGTTTATCATACATACATACATACATATTATCACGCCTTTTTCCCATGGGGGTAGGCAGAGACTATAGATCTCCACTTGTGACGATCCTGACAGACAACTTTCATACATGCACGTTTATTTGATATGCTTTTTATCTGACCTCGTTTTAACACTTCTGTTATTTGATCATGGTGTGTACATCGTGGTCTACCGATACCAGCTCTACCATTCACAATACTGTCATACACTTGTTTTGTGATTGTATTTTCATACATCCTCTCTACATGCCCAAATCACCTTAACATTCCTTTTTTAACTCTTGTGAGGACATTCACATACACTACAAGAGTAACCATAAAAATATTCAAAATGGCGGCCAATAAAGACGCAATTATAAATCGTGTATATAAAATAAATAGTAAATGGTTACAATCGGTTCTGGCACTCGTCGACTGCTGCCGCGGGAAGCTCGCTTCGCTCGCTCGGCTCGTGCACTTTGATCTGAACCTAACCTAACCTAAATCACTGTTCTCGTCACTGGTCGCGACCTTTCACCACCCATCACAATAATTTTAGTGAAAAAATAGGTGAAGTTATGTATACCAAAAATAAATATTTCAAAAACTCCGGACCCTAGGAGTTGCAGAAATGGTAAGCATACCTTCCTCCCTATCCACTACGCCCACCCACTTTAAGATTTTTGCACAGGATAGCTGAATAGTAGTCCAAATCCTTAGTGTTTTAAAAATCAGGTTCAGAAGCATTACTTCTCTATTGTGTATAATAATTCCTAACATACATACATACATAACTTCACGCCAGTTCCCTTGCGGGGTACTTACTATTTATCTTATTATATCCGTTTATTTTTTGTCTGTGCAGGAACGGAAAAAGAATACAATTTCCTGCGGCCGGACGGCCTGTTGTAAGAGGTGACTTATCAACCCACAGCCAGGTGGTAGGGGGTGAACAGCCAAGTACGCGAGTTCGAGGTTCAGCGTATAGCTGACCTTGATACTAAACGCGACCAGTTAAAGGCTCACCCACCTGCTGCCATTATATACAATTATGACAACGGCGTGCTCACGTGCCCTTGGTGTGCACGGAGTCTCGCCGCCAAGATAGGCTACATAAGCCATCTTCGCACGCACCAGCTCCAATTATCCGACTAGCGGTCAAAGTGGTCGCCATGGCCGAAAACGGTCGGAACAATCATCATCAATTAGGTTGTTATACGTTATCACAGATGGTGTGATTGATAATGAAAGTGTAGAAAAATGTTTCAAACTCAACCAGAATATGCATTATGAGACTGTAGTTTTTCATGCCTTTCATGAAATAATAAGTGCAATTGACCTTTCAGTAGGATCATCTTTCTTCAAAAAGCGTTGCATGGTCTACTGCAATAACGAACTATATGATTCCACTGACATTGCTAAGGATTTAGACTACGATAAAATCAACATTGATAACTTTGCTTCTGAGCAACATAATTTAAAGTCCTATATCAAATTGAAGTTCCTGAAAAAATCCAAACATGATGCTCGCGTTTTGATAGAAATCAAGAAACTTAAGAAACTGCGAGGTCGACTATTATATGAGTTATCATGTAAAACGCAACAAAAGTGTAAAGTGAATTTGGAAACAAAGGATAGAAATATCTTTATTCGTGAATTTACTGCAATGGATTGGTACAAGAATCTTGATACAGCTGTGCAAGTGGTGAAGGTTGGCGTCGAGAAAGCCATCACAGCTATGATCAATTATCTCGTTAATGAAAATAAATCCTATTCATTCGATGCATTGAAATTCAACACAAAATATGAAGAATCCGTTAAAGAAGAACAAATAGTGAACGTAAACTTTACCGCCGAACAAGAAATTGAGTTCCCTGACATCATTTTGGACGACGACAAAGGAATCCCGGTTGTAATTCTAACAAAATTGGATCTGCTGGAAAAAATCATTTTCCATGGAAGATACGGGGAAGAAGTACAACCTGCTAGTTTTAGTAAGTTCAAATCAACTATGGAATGTCCGCTGTTTTTAGTAAATGATAAAGATATCAGTGAGTCAATTGGTTACTTCTATACTTACAATGTTTACAAACAACTCTTGGCAAACAATAAAAAGACTGAACCGAGAACACGAAAACTATTTCACGGCGGCCTCGTACTGACAGACATAAAACAATTTGATCAATATAACGACTATATTTTATCAGCGACGTACTTTAATTCCAAAAAGATTAACTTCAATGTTGGGCTGTTCTACTACGTGCTGTGGAAAAATTGCGAAAACAAAGAATGGATGGATAAAAATGTTGTCGAACAGTTTAAGAAGTATGCGATGAGACGTATCAGTGAAACAGTTTGCAAAATTGGCCTCTCATCTCTGCCACTAGATCCTCAAGAAAACACTTCGCTGCTTACTGCATTGTGGTACTGCGTTGATCTGTCTTCGTGTATTTTCAAAGCCGTTCCCCAAAATTTCCATCACGAACGATTGAGGATGTTTCACAGCGTAGCGCATTATATGATCGAGATCTTGAAGTACTTTGAATACGATCTAAACATGAAGTCTATTGAACAACGCATAGAACTATTGAGTGATGTGATGACTTTGAAGAGAATCCAAAAACATAACGAGAAAGTTTACTATTTGCTGAAAAAAATCTTTAAGACTGTAGACGGATTTTTAATAAGTGAAATTGAAAAGCCATTCAATCTGCATAGGCTCAATTACCTGAAATTAGACCACAAAAAGATGTTGAACGATAATGTGATTGAAGAAACAGTTTATTTGAATGACTACGTTCACTTGATGCATTGTGTAGGAAATTTGGAAGCTTCTAAAGCCGGTGAAACTACAGTGGAAATTTGCGAAAAGACATACCACCCTTTCTTCGCTATTGATCGTAACAAGTCGTTTTATACAGAATTGGTCAAGAATACCAAGAAAGTAATGATTAGCGATGATAATGATAAAGACAAAGTTAAAGTGTCTTTGGAACCCGTTGATTCGCTTGAGTTTGATAGAACTCTGTCTCTATACAATTTATTTATCCACTGCGTGAAAGATTTAGAGAAGTATCCCACCTTGCCTGAGTATGTCGAGTATATTTCCAGAAAGAAGAAATTCCTCGATAATTTAGTGACTATTTTTCCATCCAGTGTTTACCTTGACATCAAAAATGTATATGATCGCTATCAGAAAGTAGTGAGTAAAGTTGACGTTAGACAATTTATTAAGGTGTGCAAAATTTATACTAGTCGAACTGAACGAGTCAAAGCTGAAGAGAGAGTGAAGTTTAATAGTGATGATGAAATTAATGAATTTATTTCTAGGGAGCAGTTGAAAGTTAAGTTAAAAAAGGAAACGTGATCTGAAAATGAAATTGCGACGAAATGTATTCAATGTAAATTTATTTATGATGTGATTAATTGAAATGTATAACAATGTATGCAATGTTATTGTTACAGAGGCCAAAAATGTACTTTGTGAAATTTATATTGTAATTTTGATCACTTAGCATAACATTTGCAAAAATGTCCATATTTCAAACAAATAAATTACTTTCACTTCGATTTTGACTTTGAATTAGTCTCCACCTGTTGCTTATTTAAAATTCCTGTATTTAATATTTAAGACAATAAAAGATAACTTATTTGTATTGTATTCTACCCATAGTCTCTCAAGACTATAAAGAGAATACTGAGCCTAGATCACCGTATTTTATGGGGAAGGTGCCCAGAAGGCTGGCTACGTTTCCTCGCTGGCGCCATATTGATCTGTTGCCCGAGGTAAGCACCAGCCCTCTGATCGCCTGAAGAGTCAATGAGTCGTTTTGATAAATTTTGGTAGACGCTCATGGTCTCAGGACCCCACGGTCTAAGCGTCTTGACAGAAAAAGGCATAAACGTACAAATCTCACTGAGGGTTGCATATTTGCGCTGTTTGAGTGATTCAGCTATTCCCACACCAAAGGTTTGCCACGCTATCAGGGAATTAGAGTCATAACATCAGGTTGCCTACCATCGTCACGTGCAATACTGTTCGCCTCCAATAAAGCCGGCACTTTAACGGTGGCAAGCGCCCTCCGTAAGACATCATTTTAGGCGGCGTGTCGTGACCATCTCCGGGCACTGCGGCGGCAAGAAATACCGTAGTATCCTGGGTTGACTACCTCTGTTCCACAGACGCATGTGTGTGGTGTACATATTATGCGAGAAACCAAGTGCCGATTTATAGCTAAAGAAAAGGACGTATTATCCATCAATGTACCTATATTTGGGGAGGGGATAGCTTGGAATCAGAAACCAGACCCTTTACGGGAAACGGGAAGTATGCGGGCATGTCCTGTAGATTTAAATTGAATTTAAAAATTCTCTATTTAATCCTCTACAAACAGGTCACCCCAGCACCGTTGCGAATTCAAGATTGTGGGAATGTCTTCACCAGGACAGAACATTTACCAGGCGTTTAGTGCTTCATTTAAAAATGATGTACTGGCACTATCCCAGTTCCGCATAAGTTTTTTAAATTTAAGCCTAGTGCTATAGGCAAATGAAAGAAAAGTCGGTAGAGCAACGCTAGAGATTTTGCGGATGCCTAAACCTCCATATCCAATGGGTAAGGTAGCTTGGATCCAGCAGGTGTCTGAAAGTTCAGAATTTAAAACTTTAGTAGGTACATCTTTAATGTGATGAAAGAATGACTAAACAGATATACAATGCAAAAGTGGATGGATGCAGAAGTCGTGGAAGGCCACGACACACCTTCCATGATCAAATTGATCGTGTACTAGCAGAAGGTGATGTCAGAAGCCTTAAGAACAGACGAGCTTGCATGACAAGAGTTATGAATGTCAAAGAGGCAAGTGAGGTGTGTAAGAATAAGCCTAAATGGCACTCTGTTGTTCGTGCCTACCCCGCAAGGGTACTGGCGTGAAGTTATGTATGTATGTATCTTTAATGCGGTCATCTAGTGGTTTTATAATCATTCATCGTAAGACATAATGTTAATTTTGATACAAACAGACAATGTCGTCTAATGTGATATGCAATTTAAGAGTGAATAACAAAAAATTTAGAGTATGATAATCAAATTTGGCTGATTGCTCATACAGATAATTGGTATGAAATGGTATGACCTTATATAGAATAGGGACTTTAAGCAAGCGAAGAGAGTCCTTCTCCAGGACTTAAATACCAGGTGCTACGACATTGAACATATTGCTAATATTGCCACTGTCGTTTTTAGACAGATTTTCAGACAAGAAAATTTCCCAATTTGTAAAGTTTAACTCTAATCCTATTGAATTAAATTTTGAAATCAGAATAAGTAAGTCTTGGAGTATAGTTTCTACATCGCCGCCTGGAGTCCTATCGTCTAGACACCACATATTGAATTTGAGGGATTCGATGACCACATGAATCGCCAAGCTGAAGGTGGCCGGTCCTAGCGGGTCGCCCTGCAGTGGGCGTATTTTTTTTTTAACAATCCCCATTGTGTCCTAATATCATTAACTAGCGAGTGGTAAATATCCATGAATACCCAAGTTTTAGAATAAGCACGTCGCTCTGGTCGCCCTGTTACGGACAAAATTGATGTCATTTTTGAAAAAGTGGAGCAAGTTCGGCATATTAGTAATTACGATGTAGCTGGAGAACTGGGAATTGACCACAAAACGGTTTTGGCGCATTTGAAAAAGCTGGGTACACAAAAAAGCTCGATATTTGGGTGCCTCATGAGCTCACTGAAAGAAGCCTAATGAACCGTGTACTCATTTGTGATTCTTTATTACGACGTAATGAAACCGAACCATTTATGAAGAAGCTGATAACTGGTGATGAAAAGTGGATCACATACGACAAGAACGTGCGAAAAAGATCGTGATCAAAGGCCGGTCAGGCTTCACAGACTGTGGCGAAACCCAGGTTAACTCGCAACAAGGTGATGCTGTGTGTATGGTGGCATTGGAAGGGCATTATTCATTATGAGTTGTTACCGCCAGGCAGGACCATCGATTTTGAACTGTGCTGCGAACAACTGATGATATTAAAGCAAAAAGTTGAGAGAAAGCGGCCGGAATTAATCAACAGAAGGGGTGTAGTTTTTCACCATGATAACGCTAGACCTCACACATCTTTAGCCACTCAGCAAAAATTACGAGAGTTTGACTGGGAGGTGTTAATGCATCCGCCGTATAGTCCTGACCTTGCACCTTCAGATTTTCACCTGTTTCGGTCTCTGCAGAATTCCTTAAGCAGTGTCAGGTTAACATCACGAGAGGACTGCCAAAACCACTTGTCGCAGTTTTTTGATTAGAAGCCCCAAAATTTTTATAGCAATGGGATCACGTCCCTACCTACAAGATGGCAAAAAGTTATCCAACAAAATGGCCCCTGCATACTTTAGTCAAATGTAAATAAACTTTATAAAAAAACCTTTTGAATTTTTATATAAAATGCGAAGAAACTTTTTCCCCAACCTAATACATATGTTTGACTAACTGACCCGGCACACTTCGTACCGCTTCAGAATCAATAAAAATAACGTGGATTTCTGAACGACGGGACGAACATCAAACGTCTGACATTCAAAACCAAAAAAATTAAGAAAAGTTCACTTTTAAATTTAATTTGATTTCTGAACGACTTTTAAATTTAATTGATTCCTAAACGGCGGGACGAACATCAAATGTTTGACAGGTAGGAATAGTTTCTAAGGGAAAGCGAAATTATTATTATTACTATATTCCGAGCATTTTTTCATATTTACTCACCTTTTAAACCTTCCCTGGACTTCAACTAATAATTCAAAACCGAAAATTAGCCAAATCAGTCCACTTCAGTCCAGACGTTCTCGAGCTTTAGCGAGACTAACAAACAGCAATTGATTTTTATATATATATATATATATATGGAAGCGAGAGTTGGGTATGGAAGAAAGAGCATGAAAATAGAGTAAACGCGGTTGAGATGCGAGCACTGCGCAAAATCTGCGGAGTGACGCTCGCGGACCGCGTTCGTAATACCGAAATAAGAAACAGAGTTGGTCTGAAAGAGAGTGTCGGGGTGAAGGTAAGGAAAGGAATGCTCCGGTGGTTCGGGCATGTGGAAAGAATGCATGATGAAAGAATGACTAAACAGATATACAATGCAAAAGTGGACGGATGCAGAAGTCGTGGAAGGCCACGACACACCTTCCATGATCAAATTGATCGTGTACTAGCGGAGGGTGATGTCAGGAGGCTTAAGAACAGAAGATTTTTCTGATATATTCAGCAAAATTATGTAGCTTTTACACAATACGCATATAAAAACAAATGAAAACTTTTTGAAACAATACTATTATACCCAGAACGGGACTCTTCAAGCACTCGCTAAAAGTCTAATGAACCATTCCGTTTTATTCGTCAAACATTAAAAAGCAAAAAAGAAGAATTTATGACAATGTCAAATTTTTCTCCTAGATATTCGATTTTACGATTTAACGGGTTCTTTTAAATTTTTGTGTTACCGAAACTATTTAAAATGTTACATAGATAGATTAGGTTTGCTATTCTTAGCAAATATGGAGAACGTTATCCAGTTATGGAAAGTGAAGGTGAGTTTAGACAACGAGTTACTACCATACAAAACAACGACTACATCTCTCCATACATATTAGCAACCATTTGTGTTGCAAATATGCACACTGTCCAAATGTAGCTACCTACTATTTATTACATACATACATACATACATAACTTCACGCCAGTTCCCTTGCGGGGTAGGCACGAACAACAGAGCGCCATTTAGGCTTATTCTTACACACCTCACTTGCTTCTTTGACATATTATTTATATTATACTATATTATATTATACTATTTATTAGTAGGTATAATATATAATATAATCTGTTGAACACCAGCTATAGTCGAAACTTACATGAAAATTTATGGAATACGATGTAAGCCCGTATTCTATCCGTGCAGGAACGGTGAAAGAATACAATTTCCTGCGGCCGGGCGGCCTGTCGTAAGAGGCGACTTTACAACCCACAGCCAGGTGGTAGGACATTTGCCCGACTGGATGGCCACCACCCCTGATCTGATATATGTCGCCATAACAACCTTGAGTTGTGTTCCGGCATTAGTGACCAGGTTCCAGTCTCCCTTAAGAGAGCAGCAGCGCATTTGCAGCACCTTTGGTGATGCAAATGTCCATAGGTGATGGTAACTGCTTTTCATCAAGTGGGCCGTCTGCCTGTCTGCTGATCTCCTGCATGAAAAAAAGCCCATCAGATTCATTTCTTATAAGTATTGTTTTACAGAACGAGCCCAAATCAAAGGAAGGCAAACCAGCGAAAAATGCAAAGAACGGCAAAAAAGGCGCAGCAGACCCGTCGATGTTCGAAATCTGCCAATCTTTCAGCAGCCACTGCTGTTCATGCGGCTGTATATTGGCTAAATATATAAAAGAAATATATCGATTAATATTTTTATGTGCAAATGATACAAAAATAGCGTCGATACTATGTGATTTGTGTGAAAATGTTGCTGGTATGTGTCGGGATTGTTTTGAAATTGTCCGACGTATATTTAGGTTCTTGATTGTTTATCAAAATTAAACGTATTTTGCATATCTGTATTTTTTATGGATCATAAAGCCCTCAAGTTGCAACCTTATTTCGTAAATGTAAAGCTTGAAATTGCTATCAAAACTGCATAATCTCCGGGCTCATAGATATGCGCAGTTTTCTACTGCTAGAGCGGCACCCATGAAATACGGGTGTAAGACCTCGTCCACATAGGCCCAAACGTCGTCATGGCCAACAAATTAATATTTTTCACCATCCTTGGTTTTACGCTCATTGGGCCTGTTTGTATACGGCCCGAGTTTAGACGCTGTAAAATAGCATTACAAATTTTGGTGTGCTCTTATATTAATCATTTTTTCTCCTTTTTTTATGTACCTATGTAATATATTATAATAGGTACAAGTTTTTATGCACTCATTGAATATAACATCTGCGTGCTATGAAACGTGAGTTACTTTACTGAACTGTCAAGGTGTTTTTGGCGGAAAATAAAAGGGGGCGTTGTGCTGTGCAGTTTTATTTTCTAAAAATGTGTAAAATTACTCTAAAATAAACAATAGTTGTAGAATATTGATAGTTTTTATGTAGTAATTGTGTTTTTTTGAGAAATATGAACTGTATAGTCAAATGTGACCTTTCGAGTTTAAACAAGAACTCCGTTGAATGGCGTCGGATGTAGCCTACAAATGCCTACAATACAACTGCGTTTATGAAGCATAAACCTCAGAATTGGCTGTATAGACTAAGATTCCTTTGCCTGCCTTTGTGGCATTCTACTACCTACTACTAATCTGTTAATGTCAAAACTTAGGCCGTGGTTAACGCACGCGTTGGCGATTTTGACATTTAAATATTAGTTTATCCTGGTTTTATTGATAATTTTCTTATTTAAATTTGTTCTACGTATTCTATTTATATGTAATTAATCTTTTATATGTGTTTTTCCACTCCTTTAATGATATTTATTCTTCCTTGGTGATTTTCTAATCTACCCTCATAAGGTAAGTCTTTATTAATTTATTCAAATACTCAATTTAGGGGTCTTCGACTATGTCGAAGATCCCTCCCGGTCCACCAGACCCTCCCCCGGGCTCTGCAACATGTAATGAACAAATGGATCAGGAGCCGTGTGGCTCTCGGTCGCGACCTGCAGAAATGAGAAAACGGCCTGCGGTTGACGAAGTATCAAACATTCCTTCGAAAAAAGCACCGTTGTCGTCAGACCTTAACACAGACAAATCTTTATGGGTCCATCATTCTCTAAATGTACCCTACAAGTACTCGAGCGAAGATAAAGGTCCTTTTTTAGTCCACGTGCATAGAATAGAAAACAATCCTAGCTCTGGAGCTACTATAAACAAAATATTATTTGGTAAAATGATGATTAACACAAATGTCGGCAAAATTGTTCAACAGGGGATCAAAAGTGTGGGTAGAAACAGAATATCTGTAGAATTTCTATCTGCTCAGGATGCCAATAACTTTGTGGTCAATCCAACTTTAACAGCTGCTCATTATAAGGCTATTATCCCAACTTTTAATGTCTCCCGTATGGGAGTGGTTCAGGGTGTCCCCAAGGACTGGTCCATGGAAGAGTTCGTAGAACAGGTTGAACTCCCGGATTACTGCGGACAAATTATTAAAGCTAGAAGGTTCAGTAGGAAGGTACGCCAGCCAGATGGCTCCATAGATTGGACACCAACAACAACAGTAGTTCTAACATTTACCGGACAGATCCTCCCTAAACACATTTATTGTTGCTACACCTCAATTCCAGTCACAGCTTACCAGTTACCGACAATACAATGTTTCACATGCTGCCGCTTTGGACATGTAAGCGACAAATGTCGATCCAAGCCCAGATGCTATAAATGCGGCCAATTACACTCTGGTAACACCTGTTCTGTTGCTCCCGAAAATGCCTTTTGTTGTTTATGCAAAGGGTGCCATTATGCTATCGACAAGAACTGCCCTGAACTGGAAAGACAAAAACTTATTAAAAAGAAAATGTCAGAGGATAATATCTCATATTCAGAGGCGGCAACCCTCTTCCCTCCTTCAGTTCGGTCTTTCTCAGATGTCGCCCGTACAATGTTTGCTCCAGTTAAACCCTTCCCAGCCCATTATACTGCAAGACCCTCTCGGGACATTAATTCTCTTACCCCCTCCCAAAATTCTCCAATAACTACCAGTTATAGACGCACCACTTATTCCTCCCCCAGACCCCGCGCTCCTTTGGCCCCTGGTTACGATAAGGCTGCCCACCGTTCCATGATTTCTCAATATGACCCTCCATCCCCACAAAACGGGGTTGCTTTAAGAGGCAATGCAAATAATGATAATAATGACAATCTTATAGATGGGCTTCTCACCATGCTTATAAATATTATATCGAAATTTGATGATCACCCAGCACCGTCCAACGTAGCATCCAAATTGACCCAGCTCATAAATATTATTTCTAAAATTCAACCTCATCCAGTGGAATAGTCGTAGCATAGCCCCCAAAAAACATGAAATTTCTCAAATGATATATGCCCATGAACCCGTCGTTTTTGCCATTTCGGAGACATGGCTTGTCCCTGGTTCTCACTTTCGAATACCTGGGTACACTTGTTTCCGTGATGACAGGGACGATGGGTATGCTGGCTCAGCTATATTAATAAAATCATCACTTACATATTCTCTTTTCCCTCTTCCACCCCTACCAAATTCTCTAAATGCCGTTGCCGTAAAAATTCACAATTATAATTTAACTATATTGTCTATATATATTCCTCATCCTTCTCCCAATTTAATCCCTGTGCTTGAATCCATCTTCATGACTCTCACTACTCCTTTTCTTATTTTGGGGGATTTCAACTGCGCTCATTCGTTGTGGGGCAGCCCTTATTATGATTCCTTTGGGTGTGATCTTGTTGACATTTTGGATCATCTTAACATATGCATCTTAAATGATGGCTCTCCAACTCGCAGAGTCGCTCCAAATAATCAATCAAGCACGCCCGATCTCTCTTTTTGCTCTCCAGACCTTTGTTCTGTTGCATCATGGTCTGTTCTCGAAGATTCTCATGGCAGCGATCACTTACCTCTCCTCATTTCTTTTCCTCACCTCAGTGTTCCCGTTCGCCAGTTCTCACCTCTCTTAAAATACAACACTAATAAGGCGAATTGGGATTCATATGTCATAGAAAGTGATCGCCACACTAAATCAATCCCAGAGATTTCGGAAACAAACTTCCTCCATACCTATGACCAACTAATTAACGATTTGCATACGGCTGCTAATCTGTGCATCCCCCTTAAAAAAACTGGAACTAAAAAGCGTTATTCTCCACCATGGTGGGATGATGAGTGCACCTCCATGTTTCAAAATCGTAAGGCAGCTGAATCCCTATATAATTCAGATATGTCAACATCTAATTATATAGAATACAAAAAGGCTATGGCAGCTTCTAAAAGATTTTTCAAGAAAAAAAAGAAAAGGTCATGGTTTAGATTTACAGAGACCCTAAATCCTCAAACTCCTTCTTGTGTAGTATGGAGGACCTTAAAACGATTTCGCGGTTCCTGGCATTCATCTAATCTCTCCTGTAACGATAATTCGGTCTGGATTTCTGACTTTGTTAGTCAATTGGCCCCTCCTTCTGTCCCTAATCATGATTCTCTCCCATCTCCTTATCCCCTATCTTTTCCTGCCCACAAATTTAACGAACCTTTTAATATGCCTGAATTATCCTGTGTTTTCAATCGACTTAAAGACTCTTCCCCCGGCTTGGACGGTATCCCATATTCCTTCCTTACCAAAGCTGGATCCTGCACTAAGGCCCTATTTCTCAAATTTCTTAATAAATCCTATGAATTAGGTATAATACCAGACTCTTGGAAATCCCAACTTATTATTCCCATTCTCAAACCAGGTAAAAACCCTTCCATGCCTTCCTCCTATCGTCCTATTGCTTTATCGTCTACCCTTGCTAAGGTAATGGAGCACCTTCTGAAAAATCGCTTGGAATGGTACTTAGAATCTAATAGCATGCTCTCCAGCACTCAATATGGGTTTCGCAAAGGATCAAGTACCATGCATAGTCTTTCGATTCTTACCACCGACATTAGGATTGCTCTATCCAAACGACAAATCCTGGCGGCCGTGTTTCTTGACATAACTGCCGCGTATGATAGTGTTCTTCTTCACCACCTCAGGCAGAAAATGCAAAAGCTGAGTGTTCCCGTGAGGTTATCGCACTACATATGTAATTTGCTAATGGATCGTTCGGTTGTAACTAGACTAGAAGGTTCTATTCACTCTACTCGTCGGACATGGAAAGGCCTCCCCCAGGGCTCTGTTCTGAGTCCATTGCTATACAATCTATATACCTCAGAATTAGATCATACTGTTACCTCCTTCTGTAACATATTACAGTACGCTGATGATATAGTACTCTACGCATCAGCTGATACAACAGAGCAAGCTGAATCTATGTTGAACCGCGCATTGCACTATTTATTTAACTGGCTAACGGAACACGGGCTAGATTTGTCACCAGATAAGAGTAAAGTAGTCGTTTTTACGCGTAAACGAAATCCCCTATCGATCAGAGTGGTATGTAACGATCTAGTGATTCCAGTCTGCGACAGTATTAAGTTTTTGGGTGTATTTTTAGATTCAAAAATGACAGGACTACAGCATTTAAATTTTATTATAAAAAAGACTGAATCGAATTTAAATCTCCTTAGATGTTTGTCAGGAGTCTGGTGGGGCGCCCACCCATACTCCCAAAAATTAATATATAATGCTATAATCCGTAGTATTTTAGATTATGGTTCTTTTATTCTTCAGCCTTGTTCAAAAACAGCTCTTGTTAAACTAGACAAACTACAGTATAGATGCCTCAGGGTGATACTGGGTGCCATGCGATCATCTCCGACCAATGCATTACAGATAGAGGCCTTAGACCCTCCTCTTCAAATTCGCCGCCAATATTTATGTGATCGTTTCTTATATAAAACCTGTCAGATTTCTTCTCACCCTTTAATTTCTAAGATCAAGTCCCTCTCTTCCCTTATCACAAACAACCCTTACTGGTACCATAAAGATCTTCCATGTCTTATAAAATCTTTTAGAAAATTAGATAGATTAAGTACTCCGCTTTTCCAATCCCATAAACTAGCTCCTTTTAGTACCTCCTATGAAGTCTTAAATTTCTACCCTAAAGTTTTACTACATTTTGGCATCTCCAAAGACGATCCTAGAGCAAATGATTTTTTTAACCTACGGCTTTCATCGGAATGGTCAGACTGGTGCCCGATTTATACTGATGCCTCCAAACTATCTCTAGAAGGCTGTGTTGGTGCTGCTGTCTGGTGCCCTAACTACAGGCTAGCATTGACCTATAAGTGTCCTATATTTACATCTACTTTTACTGGTGAAACAATAGCAATTTTGGAGGCAATAAAGTTTGTTGTTGCTAACAAAGATAGGATACATAAATGTATAGTCTTTTCAGACTCTCTAAGCTGCCTCCAAGCTATCCTTTCAGAGGATTTAACAATTGGCCTGCGTTTCCCTTTGATTCTTAAAATCAAGGAAAATCTCTTTCTCTGCCAGTCTAAGAGTATTGATGTTGTCCTAGCTTGGATTCCTAGTCACTCAGGTATATCCGGTAATGAGACCGCTGATGAGTTAGCGAAAAGTGCAATAGTTTCAGGATGCCTAGACCACTCCAGACTGCACCCTCAGGATCTCTGTTCTAAAGCTCTGCAAGACCTTAAAGGGGAATGGCTTATTAGTTGGACAAATTCCAGTCTGGTCAAAGGGAGGTTCTATAAAGATATTTCTCCAGAGATACCCATCAAACCATGGTTCTATAAATTCCGCAATGCTGACAAAAGACTCACCTCAGTGATTTGCAGGTTGCGACTGGGCCATTCGTGTACCCCTGTCCACCTTCATAGGATTGGAGTTCGTGCCTCTCCAATGTGTGAATGTAATACAGGGGAAGGCTCTATCGATCATATATTTTTTAACTGTCCCCTTTACCCCACATCCCTATATGATATCCTGCCACCTAAAATTCCAAGACCCACTAATATTAAAACTCTCCTTTCCCTTATATGTAATCGTCTTATATTTAATGCTCTAACCAAATATATTTCCGTTTATAATATAAAATTATAACCCTATAACAAATTTTGTGTACCTAAATTTAAAAAAAAGTGTTTTCATATATGTGTATATATTTATTTTACTAATACTGTTTCAGGTGGTGGCGGTGAATTAATTCTAGAACAAGTTTTTATTTGTTTTCCCCCCTTTTTTTTGTGTTTTCTTATCTAACTGGTCATCGCCATAAACCTTGCCTTTTCCACACCTGACGTTGGCAGTAATGGTAGTTCGACCAAGAACAAGCCTCTTGCCAAAAAACAAATATGGGAACCATACGAGTACTTACATAAATGTAGTATGTTTAAAAGTTTTCATTTTAAAATAGTTTTTATTCTGTCGTCACTTTATAGCGCTAAAAGGTCACAACCCTCAGAAATCAGGATTTTAAGAACACAAGACACGGTGGAGGATTCTTTTTTCACAGTCTGGGATAAAACTGACACTTATCAAGCCAATTATACCTAGACAAAAGTTGTTAACAGTATCCTCTGTCAGGTTGCATGGAAGAGATCGCTTTAAGTGATAAGACTGCCTTTTGTTTTGTGTTAAATGGGTAAAAATGGGTAAGGGACCTAAAAATGAAATTCTATTGCTTTGTAATGTTTAATTGTCAATTTTTCCAGATGTAAGATTTCATACAGAATTAAGTAAAAATAATAAGAAAAATATAGAAAATCTTGTGGATATAAAAACTTTAGTTAAAGATGACAGTGTAACATGTATGGAGTGGGGCAACAGGGAGCAGACAGAAATACTAATTGGAAGAAGGAACCAGCAAGTAAGTAATATTTAAGTTATGCCAAGTGGTAAGGTAGTTGCCTGACAGGATTGTTACCACCCCTGGTCTAGAGGATGTCGCCATAACAACCTTGAGTTGTGTTCCTGCATTAGTGACCAAGTTCCAGTCTCCCTTTAGAGAGCTGCAGCGCATTTGTAGTACCTTTGGTATTGCAAATGTCCATTGCTTTCCATTGAGTGGGACGTTTGCCTGTTTGCTGAACTCCTGTAATATAAAAAAAATAAAACTCTAAGCAAATCTGTTAAGTGCATGAAATGTTGGTGCGAGCCTGTCTCCCAGAGGAAACAACCTCCCATAGGGTCTGTGTTAACTGGTTTCAGCAGTTATCAGCTGGTATTTAGCAGCTGCATTGCTAGCTTGTTAGGGTGTTTACTTAGCCTTTTTTTGTGCTACTGTAGCTTCGGATTTCCTCTCTCACAGTGTTCATTTGCAGATATGTATTTCATGATTTGTAATTAACCATGGGACATTTGATATGTTTCTTATTATTATGTTTTGAAGTCTCCGCAAAATATTGAGGTTTGAGTCACTAGCACTTCCCCACAGCTGTATTTCATACGTCCAACATGGCTTTGATGGATGGATACTTTTATAGATGAGCAGTTTGTTTACAACACAGTGATAGCTTACGATCGACAGCCTCTGTCGTTGAGCGGGCTAAGCCTTTGCCGGCCTACCTCACTGCAACGCAGAGGCTCCGGGTCCGATTCCTGGTATAGTAAATTTCGGAAACGTGTTTTCTCCATTATTTACTACGGTCTGGGTGTCTGGGATCGGCCCCAGAGTAGTCTGTTGTATATTACCCATAACACAAGCGTAATTTGCTTAATTTGGGGATATACAATGTGTGTGTTTGTCTGCCGATTATTATTGTTATTACGATCCTTGGAACACCCTTGGACCAAGGGCTGACATGGAAATCTCATATAATACTGAAGAGAAATGAGCTCAATATCAGCTACAAAAACCTCTACTGGCTAATGGGGTGGAAATCAAAACTCAACAGACAACAAACTGCTTATCTATAAAAATATTAGTATGGAAATTATTAATACAATAACACCCAGACTTCTCAATCCCAGGCTCTTTCTCTTTAATAAATACGGAAGTATGTTGTAGCATCATGCTTCATTCACCAATTTATTGATGTATAATTTAGCACAGTTAAATACCATAGTAAATTAATGAATGTGATGCTATGTAAACACAAATAGATGATATTGCTGTTAAAACCGAGGATAAGATTGGGCATTTGTCTTAATCATCAAAAATGTCCAATCTCATAAACATGTAATATAATATTTAATAATGATTAGAATACTGATGTGCACATCACATAAACTATAAGGTTTCTGTATATATAGTCTAAGTTAAATTAAGAAATAATATACTGCAAGAGTACAACAACTCGTCATTTTTACTCCCTTTACAGGCGATTGGGCCGTTGGCTCTCGCCAGTAATGCATCACCCCATTATCGACGCACTACTGAACTTATGAAACCTCACATCTTATACTAGTATATAAAGCTGAATAGTTTGTTTGTTTGTTTTTTTTTGCTTGAATGCACTAATCTCAGGAACTACTAATCTGATTTGCAAAATTCTTTCAATGTTAGATAGCCCATTTATCGAGGAAGGCTATAGGCTATATGTCAACACGCTAAGAACAATAGGAGCAGAGCACCAATAAAGAATGTTTCAAAATCGGGTGGTTTTGAAAACAAATACCACGCCGACGACGTTACGGGCACAGCTAGTATGTCATAAAATCACTTTTCAATGAAAAATCTTATTGATTCTTCATATTCCAGATCCAAATATATTCCACAACTGAAGGTTTCAAAGACACATACTCATCGGACTTTGCTCCCGGTGATATCATAGGAATTGGACGCTGGAAGGAGATTTTACTTGCTGGAGTCGCAAGTGGCACTGTCAAGTTGTGGAATGGAGATGAAGAGGATGAAGTGGAGATCGGTGGAAAGATGGACAGGATGGTAGTCTGTGCAGACGATAACGTTTTTGCTACAGGTAGGTAAATACAAATTTGATGGACTTATATTTGTATAAAATGTACCATAATATGGTGACGTCATCGCAAAGATAGTGTTAGAAAGAGAGAGAGAGAGATAACATTTTTGAATTTGTAAAAAAGTCGATTTTTCACTAATTTTCAAATATTTGTATCTCAGCTTCTTTATAACTTAAAGACTATATATATATATATATATATATGTGTGTGTGTGTGTATGTATATATACACACATGGGATAATAAAAACATACATACTCAGGTGTTTTATTCTTGAAAGTCTAAAATTTTTTGTACAAACCAATTGTTAAAGTTATTAGTTATTAGTCTACCCCCAGTTTACATACATACATAACTTCACGCTAGTTCCCTTGCGGGGTAGGCACGTACAACAGAGCGACATTCAGGCTTATTCTTACACACCTCACTTGCTTCTTTGACATTCATAACTCTTGTCATGCACGCTCATCTGTTCTTAAGGCTCCTGACATCACCTTCTGCTAGTACACGATCAATTTGATCATGGAAGGTGTGTCATGGCCTTCCATGACTTCTGCATCCATCCACTTTTGCATTGTATATCTGTTTAGTTATTCTTTCCACATGCCCGAACCATCGGAGCATTCCTTTCCTTACCTTCACCCCGACACTCTCTTTCAGAACAACGCTCTTTCTTATTTCGGTATTACGAACGGGGTCCGCGAGCGTTACTCTGCAGATTTTGCGGTGCTCGCATCTCGACCGCGTTTACTCTACTTTACTCCCAATTTGTATTTTTTTTTTAAATCGGCTGTCAAGCACATATTGTATATCCCCATATTAAGCGAGTTACGCTTGAGTTATGGGTAATATACAACGGACTAGTCTGGGGCCGATCCCAGACACCCAGACCATAGTAAGTAACGGAGAAAATACCATTCCGAAATTTACTATACCAGGAATCGAACCCGGAGCCTCTGCATGGCAGTGAGGTAAGCAGGCAAAGGCTTAGCCGGCTCAACCACAGAGGCCGTTAATTTTAATTGTTTAATTTTAATTATTTACTCTGTGGGTGTCTAATCTAATTGACAGTGCATAGATAATATTCTTTTCAGGTGGAGAAGAAAATGATCTGAAAGTCTACCGAATAGGAGAGTCCGATGCGACATTCTCAGCGAAGAATCTACCACACGACTGGCTCCAGCTCCGAAGACCTATATGGGTGACAGATGCTTGCTTCCTGCCTGGAGAGGGAGGGAAGTTGATTGCAGTTTGTTCCAGGCACGGCTATGTTAGGTAGGTTTAATAGTGGAGTACTTATTTGTATACATCATAGATGTCTGTAGAAGAGTATTTTGCATCAGTGGTAGATATGGAGTAGTTGTAAATGGTGAAAGGTGGTAGATTTGGAGTAGTGTTAAATTTGGATTAGTGATAAATGTGAAAAAGTGGTAGATTTGGAGTGGTGAGAGATGTGGAATATTGGTAGATTTAGAGTAGTCATATTTGTGAATAGTGGTAGATTTGGAGTAGTCGTAAATGTTGAATGATTGTAGATTTGGAGTAGTGATAGATGTGGAATATTGGTAGATTTGGATTTTTTTAATATGTGGAATACTGGTAGATTTGGAGTAGTTGTAAATGTTAAAGACTGTTAGTAGATTTAAATGATTTTTTATTATTTGATACTAAAACCTGTCCTATACATACGGGCAGTATGCAACGTAAAAAAGTATAACAATAATTAAACTACGTTTTAACGGTTTTAAGCGCGGCATTTAATTTGATTTTTATTTCGACGTTTCGGCCACTTTAAAATGAAAATTCAGTACAATTCCGCGCTTAACCCTTAAAAGGGGCGAAATTTAATATTATTTTTGTCCATAATCGGCCAGCTGCCATCAAAGTTGCCGTGCCAAAACCAAGAGAATTATATCGTCTCTTTTACTCTAATACAAATTCTATGTAGTTAGAGGGAGAAAGCGTCAGTTCAACGTTCGTTTCAATTATCTGTATTTGACCACTAATTTGTGGTGCTTCCTAATTAGCCGTTATGACAGTTCAAGAACAAATTTGTGGCGGTTCTGTCTTAAAAGGTTAAGACGTTATTAAACTTTTTTATCCGTGCAGGAACGGAGAAAGAATACAATTTCCTGCGTTGGGGCGGCCTGTCGTAAGAGGCGACTTAACAACCCACAGCCAGGTGGTAGGGCATTTGCCCGACTGGATGGCTACCACCCCTGGTCTAAAGTATGTCGCCATAACAACCTTGAGTTCTGTTCCGGCATGAGTGACCAGGTTCCAGTCTCCATTAAGAGAGCAGCAGCGCATTTGCAGCACCTTTGGTGTTGCAAATGTCCATAGGCGATGGTAACCGCTTTCCATCAAGTGGGCCGTCTGCCAGTCTACTGATCTCCTGCAATAAACATGCCAACTACTAAATTCCAGGTTATACGACACCCGTGCTCAACGAAGACCCGTATGCAACGTGGAATTTGACAAGATGGCCGCAACGTGCCTAACGCCCGTGTTGGAGGAGCGGTGAGTTTTATCACTTATTTACTTGTGATGATACAATAGTCGTTAACTAGGATACTTATAATTTAACTAACTAGGTAGTAGCTCTAAGTTACATATATACAAATTTAATTTGATGTTTTACCTAAAACTTTACTGTTACTTGTTGCTAACTTCACTACAATAACAAAGTAACTAAGTCCATAT
The DNA here is from genome assembly GCA_019925095.2 of Dendrolimus kikuchii. Classification (NCBI taxonomy): domain Eukaryota; kingdom Metazoa; phylum Arthropoda; class Insecta; order Lepidoptera; family Lasiocampidae; genus Dendrolimus; species Dendrolimus kikuchii. The sequence goes on along the minus strand of CM034415.1, from coordinate 1,982,581 downwards.
AGTCTTCACAGCTGCGCAGTGAAACAGAGGCGAGTCGCAGTAATAATTCTACAACGTCCTGAAGTCAGTGCAACGCTTCAAGATGTAAAACGTAGTGAAAATTACTATGTTTTGCAAATTCGTTGTTGTTATTTTATGTTTTACTTCGGCACTGACTTCAAGGCGTTGTAGAATATATACTTTAATAAGTTACTTTTGAAGGTTTTGTTTTTTTTTTCAATTTTTTTAGTTGCGCAAATACTTGAATAGTTTTAGAGAGAAAACCTATGAAACTTGTTGTATGTGGTACCGTAGGAATATAACCTTTGAATAAAATTTGTGAAAATCGGTCGACAATTGACGGATTAATAATAAACAATAAAGCATACAATCGAATTGAAACCTCCTTTTTGAAGTCTGTTACCTGTAGGTTTTTCTTTCAGCCAAGTGTTGGTAGGTTTCGGACGTGGCCAGCTCCACCAGGTGGACTTGAGGGTCGGGAAACTGAACAAGGGGTACAAGGGGTGCGTGGGCGCCGTCACCGGGATAGCGACCGACAGGGATAGGAGACTGGTGGTAAGCTGCAGTCTGGATAGAAGAGTCAGGGTGCACCAAGCGGATAGTAAGGAATTGTTGTATGAGGTATGTACATGTACAATGAATGAAAATGAATGTATTTATTTCAAAATGGAGTCTTACAGACTATATATTGAAAGTGACGTGTCTACCACCGCTTCCATGTCAATTGTAGTTAGTGTTAAAGGTGAAAATCGAAATGTTTGCTGGGACACATAGTAGAAGTGAAATTTCAACGGACAAGTGGAAAAACGAATCGCAACGGACAAATGGAAAAACGAATGGCAACGGATAAGTGGAAAAACGAATTGCAACGGACAAATAGAAAAACGAATGGCAACGGATAAGTGGAAAAACGAATCGCAACGGACAAATGGAAAAACGAATGGCAACGGATAAGTGGAAAAACGAATCGCAACGGACAAATGGAAAAACGAATGGCAACGGATAAGTGGAAAAACGAATCGCAACGGACAAATGGAAAAACGAATGGCAACGGATAAGTGGAAAAATGAATCGCAACGGACAAATGGAAAAACGAATGGCAACGGATAAGTGGAAAAACGAATCGCAACGGACAAATGGAAAAACGAATAGCAACGGATAAGTGGAAAAACGAATCGCAACGGACAAATGGAAAAACGAATGGCAACGGATAAGTGGAAAAATGAATCGCAACGGACAAATGGAAAAACTAATGGCAATGGACAAATGGAAAAACAAATGGCAACGGATAAGTGGAAAAACGAATCGCAACGGACAAATGGAAAAACGAATGGCAACGGATAAGTGGAAAAACGAATCGCAACGGACAAATGGAAAAACGAATGGCAACGGATAAGTGGAAAAATGAATCGCAACGGACAAATGGAAAAACTAATGGCAATGGACAAATGGAAAAACGAATGACAACGGATAAGTGGAAAAACGAATCGCAACGGACAAATGGAAAAACGAATGGCAACGGATAAGTGGAAAAACGAATCGCAACGGACAAATGGAAAAACGAATGGCAACGGATAAGTGGAAAAATGAATCGCAACGGACAAATGGAAAAACTAATGGCAATGGACAAATGGAAAAACAAATGGCAACGGATAAGTGGAAAAACCAATTGCAACGGACAAATTCTATCCATGCAGGAACGGAGAAAGAATACAATTTCCAGCGTTGGGGCGGCCTGTCGTAAGAGGCGACAAAACAACCCACAGCCAGGTGGTAGAGTATTTGCCCGACTTTATGGCTACTACCCCTGGTCTAGAATATGCCGTCATAACAACCTTGTGTTGTGTTCCGGCATTAGTAGCCAGGTTCCAGTTTCCCTTAAGCGAGCAGCAGCGCATTTGTAGCACCTTTGGTGTTACAAATGTCCATAGGCAATGATAACCGCTTTCCATCCAGTGGGCCGTCTGCCTGTCTGCTGAACTCCTGCAATAAAAAAATAATAATAATTAAAAAGTTTATTTTTTGTTATTGGATTATTTTTCAACGTCTACCTAACTGAGGTATTCAGTAGCCGAACAGTCATTAGGAGACATTTTGGTTTAAACGGGAGCAATAGAAAATAATTTATTTGTTACAAATACAAAAGACTGAAGCAAGTGAGGTGTGTAAGAATAAGCCTAAATGGCTCTCTGATGCTCGTGCCTACCCCGCAAGGGAACTGGCGTGAAGTTATGTATGTATAAAAGACTGTCAAATGTCACTTACCCACAACATAATCGTATATAATAATAATATCCCTAAATAATATCTATCTATAACACTGACTAAACCTCCCTTTATTCTCCTACACTAACTTTATTTTAAGTATAACCTACACTAAATTATTAAAATCAATAACATTACTAAGTAGGGTTCGGGTTCAGTTTAACATTACGATTCATTTTGTCGCCGGGTTTTCAGAAATCTTTTGTCTCTTAAGCGTTTATTGCTTTTTTAATGATGGTTCGGGCATGTGGAAAGAATGCATGATGAAAGAATGACTAAACAGATATACAATGCAAAAGTGGATGGATGCAGAAAACGTGGAAGGCCACGACACACCTTCCATGATCAAATCGATCGTGTACTAGCAGAAGGTGATGTCAGGAGCCTTAAGAACAGAGTTATGAATGTCAAAGAAGCAAGTGAGGTGTGTAAGAATAAGCCTGAATGGCGCTCTGTTGCTCGTGCCTACCCCGCAAGGGAACTGACGTGAAGTTATGTATGTATGTATGTATATTTCACTTATAGCAATACTTGACATCGAAGCTGTCGAGAGTTTTAGTGCAAACTGAATCTTCTACGCCGCTTCGGAAGAACACCGAAGAGATAAAAGAAGAGGCGGAAGAAAGAGAAGAGATTAAAATGGAGGATTTGGACGATATGGACGTTATATTCGACAGGATGGAAACTATTGGGTAAATTTTGATTATTTTTAAATATAATGTACTTTTGACATTTTTAATTTGAACGCCTCTTCTACTTTTTAAATATGATTACTTCCGATTCGGGTATCTAGCCTATATCAAGTATAGATTAATATTCAAGTTTTAAGAATATATTCAATATGTCAAAGAAGCGAGTGAGGTGTGTAAGAATAAGTCTGAATGACGCTCTGTTGTCCGTGCCTACCCCGCAAGGGAACTGGCGTGAAGTTATGTATGTATGTATGTAAGAATATATTCAAGGAAAAGCGAGTTTGAGTGACGCCAATCAACAAATATATTGTGGCTACTCGAAAAGCCACATTTTTTTTATTACAGGAGTGCAACGGACAGGCAGACGGCCCACTTGATGGAAAGCGGTTACCATCGTCTATGGACATTTGCAACAGCAAAGGTGCTACAAATGCGCTGCTGCTCTCTTAAGGGAGACTGGAACCTGGTTACTAATACCGGAACACAACACAAGGTTGTTATGGCCGCATACTCTAGACCAGGGGTGGTAGCCATCCAGTCGGGCAAACGCCCTACCACCTGGCTGTGGGCTGTTTTTGTCGCCTCTTACGACAGGCCGCCCGGCCGCAGGAAATTGTATTCTTTCTCCGTTCCTGCACGGATGGAAATGTTTACACGGTCGTGACATATTGTAAGCTGAGTATAAAGGAAGGCCTGAACGGAGAGATCGGCAGTCAAGTGACGATTACCATACTAGCAAGACGTGTGTAGTACTTTCGATTAGCGATTATTGATGGACTTTTTTTTTTTAATTGCAGGAGATCAGCAGACAGGCAGACGGCCCACTTGATGGAAAGCGGTTACCATCGCCTATGGACATTTGCAACAGCAAAGTTGCTACAAATGCGCTGCTGCTCTCTTAAGGGAGACTGGAACCTGGTCACTAATGCCGGAACACAACACTCAAGGTTGTTATGACGACATACTTTAGACCAGGGGTGGTAGTCATCCAGTCGGGCAAATGCCCTACCACCTGGCAAAACTTTGCGCATGTTATTGAATCGTGCATTGTTAATGGTTATATCCAGTATATTTTTACCTGTTTTATACGTGTTTGTACAGTTCTAATAAATTCTATAGTAATTCCAACGGCATTTTAATTCGAGTTCTGTGGAGCTCGTAACAATATGTTGAACACTTCTTTATATATTAATATTGGAATGAATTGTAAATATTTTAATAATTATTATCATTAACATATGCGAATATATGAACGATCTAATGTTCACACACACACACACACACACATGGCACTAGATAGGACTATATATATATATATATATATATATACTAGAGTTTACCCCGCGGCCGCGCCGCGGGTCAACCTCTGGTGCGTGTCTCTTGTTTAAAGAGCAAGTAGTACAGGTTACATTGTATTAAGTTTGTATGTATTTGCCCCCGAAAGATTCACTTCATTTTATATCGCAAACTATACCACCCCTGTGTATATGTAAACTACATAAATGACAAAAGTTGACGAAAATGACAAAATAGATAACATGGTCCAAGTGGACCAAGTGGACCCAGTGGACCCAGTGGACCAACTGGACCCAGTGGATCCAGTGGACAAATTGGACCCAACTGGCCTATTGGACCCAGTGGACCCAACTGGCCTAGTGGACCCAGTGGACCCAGTGGACGAAATGGACAAAATCACAAAACCTGTCCTAGTTTCCGGGATAAACTTTACATGAATCTATCCCAAAATGTATCCCATTATCCGGGATAAAAAGTATCCCTTGGGCACTCTCGGTATTCAAATTATATATGTACCGAGTTTCAGCCAAATCGGTCCAATAGTCTTTCCATAAAAGGATAACAAACAAAAAGACAAATATATTTTTATCCCGGAAACTATATCATTTTTCGGGATAAAAAATATCCTATGTTCATTCTCGGCATCGAATATATATATATATACTGAGTTTCAGCCAAATCGGTCCAGTAGGTTTTCCGTGAAAACGGAACAGACAGACAGACAGAGTTACTTTCGCATTTATAATATTAATAGGGATATAAGTATAGATATAAGGCCCACACTGCACATGCACTTCCTCACAACACCAGCATGCAACAGATACACTCTACATTAGTATAAGTTTAGTATTAAAACTAGAATAAATTAATATAATAAGTTATTCTTAAGGTACACCAAAACAGAATAATTACTACATATAATGTCACATACACTAACAAAAATAAACAATAAGCGTGTACGGAGTCTCAAAATTTTCATAGAAATTAAGTATTAAAAAAGAGTACGGCACTCGAGTCCGTAGAGAGATATATATATATATATATATATATATAAAATTCTCGTGTCACAGTTTTCGTTGCCATACTCCTCCGAAACGGCTTGACCGATTTTGATGAAATTTTTTGTGCTTATCCGGTATCTATGAGAATCGGCCAACATCTATTTTTCATCCCCCTAAATGTTAGGGGTAGTCCACCCCTAAATTTTTATTTTTTAGACAAAATTTTTAATTTCTATTTTTTTATGATACAGCCTTAAAAATACATACAACCCTAAATTTTTACCCCTCTACGATCAACCCCTATTTTTTATTTGTTTATTATAAACTTTAATTTTTTGGCAAGAATTTTAATCTTATTTTGTCGTGACTTAGAATAAAAAAGAATATATTACTCTTTTAGATTCACAATTAGAACCGGTAGGTGGCGCTGAGATCTGGTTCTGGAATCCTCCTAATCACCTGGAGCGATTTTGGTGTTTCTTTTTTGTGTTTGAGTGGGTACCCTGATGGTTTAGATTTGCAATTGGAACCGGTAGGTGGCTCTGGGATCGGGTTCTAGAATTTTATTTTTTAAAGGCAGGACAACGTCTGCCGGGGCCGCTAGTATATATATATATATATATATATATATGTATATATATATACATATATATTATTTAGGATTCCCTTCATGCTTTGCAATGATGTAATGTCTGCCGTGACAGTGCCTTAAGGGCTCAGCGGAAGATCAGCGCTGGTTTTAAAAGACCAGCATTATGCCGAGTCTGATGCCCCTTTCAGGACAAGATTATGTTGTTAGTTTTAAATTTGTTAACAATTATACCTACACTACACCGATGTAATTTTATCCTGAATAAAATTATTTTCTTTCTTTCTTTCTTTCTTTCAATAAAAAAAGAACGATCTAATGTAGAAAGACGAATAATTCACTAAACAATTGAGATTTTTCAAAGTATAATTACTCGTCAAAAACAATGACTGTACCACAACGACTAGGCAGGATGCGATTTAATCAAGTAAATTATTATGATTATTTAATCTATTCAATTATTCTATCCGTGCAGGAACGGAGAAAGAATACAATTTCCTGCGGCCGGGTGGCCTGTCGTAAGTGGCGACCAAAAAACCCACAGCCAGGTGGTAGGGCATTTGCCCGACTGGATGGCTACCACGCCTGGTCTAAAGTATGTCGCCATAACAACCTTGAGTTCTGTTCCGGCATTTGTGACCAGGTTCCAGTCTCCCTTAAGAGAGCAGCAGTGCATTTGTAGCAACTTCGGTGTTGCATATGTCCGTAGGCGATGATAACCGCTTTCCATCAAGTGGGCCGTCTGCCTGTCTGCTGAACCCCTGCAATAAAAAATAAAAAAAATATTTGTGAGAAATGTCAACTGTATAGTCAAATGTGGCCTTTCGAGTTGTCACAAGAACTCCGTTAAAACGGCGCCAGTTGATTACCTACGGTTCAGCTAGGCTATGCATAGGCTTAAGAATATGAAGAAACTTTAATGTAATCTAAGATCTGGCTGAAAGGCCTAGCTGCCAAGCCATAAACCTAAATAAATGTCAAACGTAGGCCCAAAAAAGAGATGGATGATCTGTGCGAAGGATGATTTGTGGTGTGACAGACGACGTATGTCAGAAGAGAAGAGTGTGAAAGAATGAAAAGAGAGATTATATTAAATGTCTATTATCATTGTTTTATCTCTCTTCTAGTGACAAATCAAAAAAGAAGAAACAAGAAGTAAAGAAGAAGGATCCAGAAGTAGTGGCGAAGAAGATAAAACCATCCACAGAAGGTAGTACGACAGACTTGGATCAGACCGACGAGGCGATTGTGAAACTTCTCAGAAGCACAGAGAAGCAGAAGCGTAGAATAGAGAAGAAGAGAAAAGAGAAGAAAACGAAGAGCGTGTTTCATAACGCTTGAATAAACATAGTTAAAAAAATATTGTTTTCTTTGAATGCGTTTTAAGATAAATATGGAGACAACCGTCAGAGATGTTTGCCCTCCTTTGGGTCAAGCACCCGGCGATGACGCGTGTTACTTATTATGCTGATATTAGACAAATCAATTTGTTTAAAAGCCACAGAACTGAAAGGGCCTGAAGTTATTCAATGGTATTGAATGATTCAAGTTTATATCACTTTGGTTGATTCATCCAAATTTAAAGACAGAAATGAATCGTCTAATATCTGGTTAACTTGACATCCAGAGCGTCATTATTAGACGCATTTCAGTGCTTGGCTTCGCTTCGCATTATTACATGCCAGATACAATTTATTTCTAAATTTTTTTTATCACAAAAAGTAGTTTTGAAAAAAATTCCCCAATGATAAAATCCTGTCCTTCATTTTGTAACTGGCGAATGCAAATCGGTCGCAGTCACTGTAGCCGATGAGTCGGAACCGACTGGTAACTGTTGAGAGTTAAACTAATATAAGCTTTTTAAAAAGATTTTAAATACAAGCTTTTGAGATCCTGGATATCATGTAGCAGCAGAGTGCTAACCAAGACAAGTGAAACGAGCCCAAACACGACGGGTCTATCTTGTTTAGTACACGAGTTCCTATGGCCACCTTCCGACTCCATCATCAGATCAGCTCCATGGTACCATATTATTGCATTGTCACGCGATATACATACGCGTGCAAAATTTCAGCTCAATCGGAAACCGGGAAGTTGGTCAAATTTAACTTGCAAGATTCCACCCGAACTTACATCCGTTGCAAGTTAACTAAAAGCATGTAAAAACGAGGGTAATTGAAAAACAAACAGTTATAATTACAAAATTTCTATTATTTTTTTAAAATTACATGAGTTTACATTATATAAACATCGCATAGCGTCCGAATCTACACATCTATAAAAAATAATTATAAATATACAGATGGAAGTAAACAAAGTAATTGTAAACACTTGTTTAAGTTTGTTGAATTTAACTTCGAGAGTTTACCCAAGTCCAGTCAAATAACCTTTATAACACTCTGCTCTGTAGACAAGCGGCATTAGCGTTAGACGAATAGAATAGAGAATGCATGGAAATGACAATACTTAGCGTATTATTTTATTTAAGTTTATGGCTTGGCAGCAAGGCCTTTAAGCCAGATCTTAGATTACAATATAGTTTCTTCATTTTCTTAAGCCTATGTGTAGCACAGCTGAACTGTAGGTTATCAGCTGGTGCCATTCAACGGAGTTCTTGTGACAACTCAAAAGGCCACATTTGACTTTACAGTTCACATTTCTCGCAAAAACACATAATTACTACTCAAAAACTATCAATATCCTGCAACTATTGTCCATTTTAGAGTAATTTTACACATTTTTAGAAAATAAAACTGCTCAGCACAACATCACCTTTCAGTTCCCGCCAAAAAACTCTTACTTAGCGTAATGATGTCATTATCATTAGTGATGTGACGAATGTCGAATTTTTCACATTCGCGAATGTGAATATGAATTTTGACCGTTAAAATAAAGCTTATATTCATGTAATAAAAATATAGATTAAAAAATTTAAACCAGACTTGAAAGAAAAAATTAAAATTTTTTATGTGAATATTTTCTTATATTCGTTATACAGTTTTCCTCCGGGTCCCATAGCTCTTGGATGCTCTTTCCATATATAATTTCCTCTACCTCTAATACATTCGCCAAAATTCACAACATTTTTTGAAAAATATTCTTTACATCACTAATTCCCATAGACTTCCATTATATTCCTTTAACGCTAATGCCACTTGACTACAGGGCTTGACAATGTGTAGTGCGAAAGAGATGGCATGCGAATATGAACAGCGAGCGTGCGAGCGAGAGCGCAATACTCTACTCTGCATAGTGGCACCCAACTTATCTGTGAAATGAAGTGCGTCGCCATCAAGGTATAAAATGATCTAAGAGCGTCGCTATGTTCACTTCGGTGTTGCCAATCTATGAATAATCATCAAAAACATTTGAATATATAATATTAATCTAAGATAATCATATAAGGCTCCATCAGGGATAATGTTAATGACTGTGGCCAAATGAGTCTTATTTATAGCGTTAAAAATAACGCCGTTAACTAATAATCGTATTTTGTTTAAAAACTGGCAGCCCAAATTCGTATGAAATTTCCACAAGGCGGCTGCAGTTTTCAGTATTTCACAGATAAGTAGGGCGGGCTATACACGTGTAGATTTTGCTCGTACTTTATTTAGAGTTTGGCCAGCGAGTCGTTTCTCAAGCTAATTTTTCAGATTCTTCCTATGGCAACACCCGGATATGTCAAACGAATAGTCACAAACATCTCTGTTTTTGGTTTTTCATGTTATATTTGATATTGCCAGTTGAAGATATTTTGAATTAGCCGCCATTTAGGACCCGCTGACCGGACTCTAACTTTGGTTCTTGTTCCGAGTTTGCAATGTATCTGTCATTATCACTATGATATTGACAGAACGCGAAATACGTTAGGAGCCATCTATAAATACAAACAAAATAAATAATTTTCATTTAATTTATATTTCACATTAAAAACCGACCTTAATTTCCTCCTAAGCCGATGTTTTTTCCACAATTATCGACATTTTCACTTTCTATTAACGAAAACCTTCCCGAATCTTATCTATACTAATCACTTCACTTCCATATTCAAATTACATCAAATTTTCATCGAATACCCTCATAATACAATTTTTAAATTAATTTTCAATTAATTGATAAATATTTTAACTCTTTTTTTTCTCTACGTATACATTAGCTTGTTATATGGGCCCTAATTAATCAAGTTTGTTAAGCGCTTTTCCGGGCTAGGCGGTTAGCCGGAGCCCAATAAACCATCCGGTTGTCCGCAGTCTGCGGTTAAAATTGCATTGCATATTACGAATAGCAACGTTAAGTCTGACCGCAGCACTACAAACAGCCGGATGGTTTTGCGGGTAGCCCGCAGAAAAATGCGGATCGAAATGAGTTTTACCATAGAAGAATACTCTAAAAGGCCTTAAATCCTATATTTATAGATGGCGCTACAAGTCATTACAATAACTGTATTATTTTTATTACTAAAACTTTCGACCAACATTTTATTATTATTATTATTATCTCCAAAGTGTTCCATGTCGAACTTCACGGGGTCCACGTCAGCGAAAACAAAATGTAGGGGTCCGAGAGCTACAAATAGGGGTCCACAATAGTAAATAACACAAGTTGTGACGGTATTTTGACATTTCTTTAAAATAAAATAATATGATAGGTTTGTACTTAAAAGTTATAAAATTTGTATGGGACCAACTAGAAAATATACTGAATGCAACATATACTTATATAAAAACATAGATATTTACGCGACGAGTTGAGGATCTCCTTTTTTTGAAGTTGGTTAAAAATATAGGGGGGTCCATTATGCCCGGCTCCTATATCTTACCGACGGTTGTCTGTCATAGTAACTGATTGATTATGAAGCTATAATACGCGGCACGCAACTTGGCCACGTTTTGGCGTAGTGGGGGTAAGTTCACGCATGGTACGCTCAACACGCCTGCCAGGGCTGCGGAGAGGCTAGGTCATATACCCGTAGCCCTGGCATAAGGCGAAGGACGGAACACCCAGAGGTTTTAGTGGGTATCCCTAACCGGGGGTGGCAACGGCATGGCACCAGTTCTGACTGGGCATGCTGGTGCCACCCTCGATCTGGCGAATCCTACACACGGGTCGCGAATTATCCCCCCAAGGTTCTGACCTTGTCGCGGCTTATGGTCCTCAAGCAGTTTTCCCCTGGCTAAAATTTAAAAAAAAAAAATTTACGCTCAACACACGTATACACGTTGCGCTTGTCTAGTGTCGGTGAATAACCGCGTGGTGTGACGTCACACTGCGTTCTGTTACAACCCTATTCAGTAAGCACTTATTGCCGAGTCGAAGTTCATTGACATCGGTTTCTAAAATGTCGATCGGCAGTACATACATAACTTCACGCCAGTTCCCTTACGGGGTAAGCACGAACAACAGAGCGCCATTCAGGCTTATTCTTACACACCTCACTTGCTTCTTTGACATTCTTCTTCCAGGGTCTTCTTCCTCGGTTTGTAATGAGGAGGTTGGGGCCTCGAGGTATACCTCTTTACCCCAGCTGCAACTCAGTGGGCAACTACCCACCGGTAATTGGGTTTGGAGCTGCTGGAGTCTTCTCCGCATGGCGATGGCTTCTCAGCAGCTCTCGTTGCCCAATCTGCGGCGTTCGATGGCCATCTCGGGCTTTAGGTGGCCATCTGTGGCATCTGTGGCCTGTCAGCAGCTTTGTGGATTTTGCGACCTCACGCCATCGCCCTGATTAGGTGAGCGTATGAGATCACGAGGAGTCGGCAGCCAGGTGCGTTGATGGTCTGGTGGCCGTGTGTGTAGTGGAGCAATCCCGTGGAGTGACGTGTGGCCGCCATTGTCGGCGCGGTCGAACATTCGTCGCGCCATCTTCGCCACAAACTCAACACTGGCTTTGACATTCATAACTCTTGTCATGCACGCTCGTCTGTTCTTAAGGCTCCTGAGAGCAGTAATTGCCTATAAACACCAAATCTTTTTCCAAATTCCCAGAGTTCTCTTGGTTATTAGCCAGAGGTCTACAGCTACGGACCTGGTTTATGCCTGCCGGCTGGATTGCCTGAACTAATACCATATCGGTCCGGTAGACCTTTGAGGTCCCGTATATTGAGACTCCAAGTCACGTATTATTCGTAATAGTGAAATAAAAAACGGTCCTAATAGGGAAGTGTTTTTTTTAAACATATAAGTGCTAACAGGACTAACAGTTCGCATCATGAAAAGTCTGTCTGTCTCTCTCGCGCGCGGTCAAGCTTATGAGTATGAGGGAGACAGTTGAGTAGATTCATTCCCCGCGTCTCGCTTGACAACCAAAGCGACTTTTGCGCATCTTACGACTTTGGCCAAGTTGCGTGCCGGGGATTATACCAATAACCGATGGTTAAGAGGGCTATACGAGCGTTTCATAAGCTCGTTGACAAGGCTATACGAGCGTTTCATAAGATCGTTGACAGGGCTATACGAGCGTTTCATAAGCTCGTTGACAGGGCTATACGAGCGTTTCATAAGCTCGTTGACAAGACTATACGAGCGTTTCATAAGCTCGTTGACAAGGCTATACGAGCGTTTCATAAGCTCGTTGACAGGGCTATACGAGCGTTTCATAAGCTCGTTGACAAGGCTATACGAGCGTTTCATAAGCTCGTTGACAGGGCTATACGAGCGTTTCATAAGCTCGTTGACAAGACTATACGAGCGTTTCATAAGCTCGTTGACAAGGCTATACGAGCGTTTCATAAGCTCGTTGACAGGGCTATACGAGCGTTTCATAAGCTCGTTGACAAGGCTATACGAGCGTTTCATAAGCTCGTTGACAAGGCTATACGAGCGTTTCATAAGCTCGTTGACAGGGCTATACGAGCGTTTCATAAGCTCGTTGACAGGCCTATACGAGCGTTTTATAAGCTCGTTGACAGGGCTATGCGTTTCATAAGCTCGTTGACAGCGCTATACGAGCGTTTCATAAGCTCGTTGACAGGCCTATACGAGCGTTTTATAAGCTCGTTGACAGGGCTATGCGTTTCATAAGCTCGTTGACAATTAGTATTACTGTCAGTTATCAGTTACTAATTCTCTCCCAAGCGTTTTGCTAACGCAACGTAGTTCGCTGAGTTGAGGTATTAACTACAAAATAAATACATTTTTAAAAGAAGAAATCTTTTGTGATACACGATTGTCATTAAAAATCAAGCTTTCAATTAATCTGCTTTAAAAATATAGTACAAACTCTATATAACGACACCGAAGGTGCGAGGGTGTGCATTTTATGGCGTTATAGAGAGTTGTCGTTAAATTGAGGGAAGTCTGTTATTTTTGTCTGACGTTTGCTACACCAGTAATTTTGTTGTATTTTTTTATTTATTTTATACATATCCTGTGATATTGAGGCATCTTGGTGATAAAGGAAGTACTTAGAAATTTCGGTATGCATGATGCCGACAGTCGAGTTTATTAAGGGCTAGGTTAATAAAGCGATAAAAGAACGCACACAGTTTCGCAGCTTTTACCAACTTTGGCAACTTAAAAGGTACTTTTCATTACTTAATTGTTGTCGTTATTTAGAGTGGGTGTAACGCTATATAGAGTGTATCATTGTATGAAAGTGGATATAATAGGGGGTCTGAGATACGAAGAGGAGGAAGGGGACATTCGGATTTTTATGACATGCAACAAATGACATTCTAATATAAATAACTAGCGGCCCGGTGCGGTTTCACCCGCGCTCTGTCCCGCTCCCGTGGTACATAGCGTCATATTATATAGCCTATGACACTCCCTGTTAACGTAGCTTTCGAATGGTAAAATAATTTTTAAAATCGGTTTAGTAGATCCAGAGTTTACCCCCTACAACGTCACAAACTCACAAACTTTACCTCTTTCTAATATTAGTATAGATAAAATGTTGATTGGAAAGTCTACCGGTATTTTTAAGCTACTATGTTTTTTTAGTGTTTCTTATGCGATTTCCCCGACAATTGTAGACCGATTTTCAATTTAAAAAAAAATCGAAAGAGTATATTCCCAATTCTATAATAAAAATCCCGAGACCAATGACTTGCGTCTTTCTTTATAAATTTAGGATTTATGGCCTTTTCCAGTGTTGCAATTATTACCAGCATTCTTCTTATTATTCTTCTTCCATTATTATATTTTTTTCCGTGAATTATAAAATAATTTAATAATTTTAAATAATTTCTAATAATAATAATGATCACTAACTAGCGAGTTCCCTTTTCAATCTAATTTAAGCGGATATAAAAAATTAAATACACTTTAAATTGATATTTAATTATTAGTTTAACTGCCTCTGTGGTCTAATGACGCATACTCACGGTCAGAGTACGCTCGGACCGAGTGCACTCGGACAATGGCGTCCGAGGCCTTACTTTCAAACGCCTTTCGTCGTTCATTTCGTCCGATCGGCCCGAAAGAGCCCATGAAATTATATATATTATAAAACAAGTAAAAAAATTAAGAAAAGACAAGAAAAAAGTACGTATGCGTCTCAGGACGCCCGACAGAAGTGATAACTTGCCTGAGAGAAAGGGAATCCAGACAGACTGGCGCCGTAACGCGTTACGTAACGAAGCGGTTTAACCTCCCATTAGAAGTTATAGCTTCAAAAAAACATGTGGGTCTCGGGACGCCCGACAGAAGTGATAACTTGCGTGAAAGAAAGGGAAGCCAGACAGACTGGCGCCGTAACGCGTTACGTAACGAAGCGGTTTAACCTCCCGTTAGAAGTTATCACTTCAAAAATGCAATAAATATAAAAAAGTTCTAAAACAAAAGACGTTTGAGAGTGAAGTCGCTGATTCGAATGTAATCGCATCGTGCTTATGTTGTGTCTTGTTGTCACGATCCGAGTGTACTCTGATAGCTGCTCAGACTCTACTCGTATCTTCGCAACTTGTAATACGAGTCGAATAACGACGCCTAATTTCAACTAGTTTAGGAACTAGTAGAATCAAAAAAAAAAAAAAAAATACTGTCTAATCAATCTATGTTTCAAAGAAATAAATAAATGTAAAAAAAAAAATTGAGTGAATTCATATCATGCTATATTATGTCGCGTTGTTACGATCCGAGTGTACTCTGACAGCTGCTCGGACTCTAGTCGGTATCATGGCACATAGTAATCAGAGTGCGCTCGGACAACGGCGTCTGATACGAGTGAATTCTGATCGTGGTCATATTTTGTGACGTGTTGACACTCTCCGAGTGCACTCCGATAGTTGCTCGGACTCTACTCGTATAACACCTCGCAAACAGAGCTCACTCGGACAACGAACTCAGATCCGAGTGAATTCGGACCGTGCTCAACTTTTAAGTCGTATTGACACAATCCGAGGTCTCGTATCATGGCTTAAAGCAATCAGAGCGCACTCGGACAACAGACGGGGGGGTTCGAAAAATTACGAAATATTTCTCATCAGATATTATTTATTTATTTAAATTAGATTTTACCTATATTTAAAGATAAAATTCTGAAAATATTTTAGATACTTTTTACCAAAGAAAATGTATGTAATTTTGGATTTGGGGATAGTCTAAAACCTCACCAGGAGGGGGTTGAAAAAAAGGTTGCTAAGAATTCAATTTTAAAGCGAAAAGCGATAGTATATCCGTCACGCTTGTCCATGGCGAATTGGCGGGTTTGACACATCGGTTATCTCGATGTGCCCCGGCTTTCATCACCGTTATCACGTGGTATTTGTAACAATATGTCTATTAGGCACACTGACACTGTCTATTAGGCCACGACACACCTTCCATGATCAAATTGATCGTGTACTAGCAGAAGGTGATGTCAGGAGCCTTAAGAACAGACGAGCTTGCATGACAAGAGTTATGAATGTCAAAGAGGCAAGTGAGGTGTGTAAGAATAAGCCTAAATGGCACTCTGTTGTTCGTGCCTACCCCGCAAGGGAACTGGCGTGAAGTTATGTATGTATGTATGTATGTCTATTAGGTCTGAAAACTGGCCGAGTGGTGCATGCTTTTTCGACAAGGATTCGAATCAGCGCCCTTTAGAATTTGGGACGCGTGCGCTAACCACTAAGCCACCACGGCTTGGACATGACAATAATATCAATTTAAAGCAATTTAAATTTAATTTTGCATAATATTTACAACACTTACACACATTAAAATATACACAGTTAAGTCTAGGAAATGAAACGACTATTATATATGGCGATTTAAAATAATACATTTTTTTTGTTTTCAATAATTCCTCGTCATTTTATTTTAATATAAATAAATTATATATGAATAAAGAATTGTGTGAACATTGACGAATCTGAAATAGGACAATTGCCCAGTTAAATAATACCCTACATAGGGATAGATTTTTCAAAAATAGCCGATTTTAACGAAATGTAAAGAAATTTTTTTTTTAAAATATTTTTGAAAAGAATCGGCTGATTTTGGAAAGAAAAATTACAGAACAAAAACGTGTCTCCGTGTTGAGTTTTGGAAGTCTCGCCAACTTCATGAATTTTGCCAACGGTAACACCGTGACATCCAGACCGTAGTTATTATTAGATATATTTAAGTGCTCGCCTCGTTGTTTTTATATGCAAAAGATAAAATTTTATATATACCCCAACGTTTATTGATCCCATACAAACATTATTGGGGTGAAAAACGTCCCAACCTGGAGAGCCTGATTTCACGCGCTTTTCCAAAATTATTTTTTCCTGAGCAATTGTCGTATCTAGAATATTCTTCCATGACTTGTCTATTACATGTTTCATTATTATCTTATTTCAGCTGTGCAATAATTTCAAAAACTAGCAGCTTTTTTTTTGCCTTCTGGCAATACTCTATTTTATCTGTGGTCAAGGCCAATGAATCACAAACAAGGAGTTTTTGACGGAACTGAAAGGGGATGTCGTGCTGTGCAGTTTTATTTTTTACAATTGTGTAAAATTACAATGAAAATGAACAATAGTTGTAGGATATTAATAGTTTTTGAGTAGTAATTATGTGTTTTTGCGAGAAATGTGAACTATATAGCCAAATGTGGCCTTTCGGGTTTTCACAAGAACTCCGTTGAATGACGTCGATTGTAGCCTACAATACAACGGCGCCTGGCTTAAAGGCCTAGTTGCCAAGTCTTAAACATATTTTTAAAAAAATCAGAAACAAAGCGAATTTATTCATATTATTTTAATTTTAACGTTGATCCGAGTTTAAAATCCGCTAAAAAAATAACTAAATACTTCAAAATATTTTATTCAAAATAAGTTCCACTAGAGGACACTTCTTGCAGGTCATACATATAAGTAAAAAAATAATTTTACTTCCTAGTTTATGTACACCGCTTCGCAGCGTGTTATTGCTGTTAAGAAGAAGAAGCAGGAAGAGACACGTCTAGTTAAAAATTTATTTATTCAAACTTTTTTTTTTTAATAAAATTCCTACAAAAATATTTTACACAATTACTTTTCAAATAATAATATTATTATAGTTATGACATGACGTAATAAATTTTTGTACTTGCAACATAAATCTCCATAAATTCCTTACATGTTTGGCAAGATAACAACGTTATACAAAATATAGTATAAGAGGCTGGAGGGAGCTGCTATGTAAATGAAGTTTTGTCATTTAAGTATTCTTCAATAGTATAGTATCCCTTCCTTTTAATCAAGATACTGTGATCTGGCTGTAAACACCACGTGGTAGGTTATTTGCCCGACTGGATGGCTACCACCCCTGGTCTAGAGTATGCCACCATAACAACCTTGAGTTGTGCTCGAGCATTAGTGACCAGGTTCCAGTCTTCGTTAAGAGAGCAGCAGCGCATTTGTAGCAACTTTGGCGTTGCAAACGTCCAAAGGCGATGATAACCGCTTTCCATCAAGTGGGCCGTCTGCCTGTCTGCTGAACTCATGCAATAATAAATAAAAAAACACACGTAAATCGCGTTGTAATGAGACACTTGCCGGCAGTATTACGATGGCATCAATCGAGGCAACGCGTACGCGCGTTTCCGGCGCGATACACGCGCGTGTATTTGAAGTTTAGCGATGCCGACAACGCGCGTCGATGGCGCCTTAAAAAAACGTGGTATGTAAGGGCCCTAAGAAACGCTTCACTTCATTTGACTCTTCAGTGGATGTAGTCTCAGTATATACTGTGTGAAATTGCTAGAAATCCATTTGCTAGGTTTTGAAATTGCTAAGCTGATTTGTTTATTTCTAGAACTTTTATAAATTCAGAAATGCTTTTGTTATAATAACGAAAGTGTTAGTTGGGCGCCATTTAAAATTCGAAACTGTTAGTTGGGCGCCAATTTAAAAATCGTAAAACAAACTGGCGGCCGAAATAATTCCTTCAAACGCTTATCTTATTACATTGATTGTTTACGGTGAGAATGTGATTATTCATAATTTAATTTAAATAATGAAATAAATATATGAAATAATATTAAATAATATTAAATGGCACGTAACAATGACGAAAAAGAAAGAAACAAAATTATGTTTGTTGTTTAAGAGTTGTGCAGTAATGATTTAACACTTCAGTAATTTTTATTTAAATTAGATAATTTAGATATTTCAAAAGCTTTTTCAAATCTTGTCCGTTTGTTGTGTTGTTCTTATTATTTATGAATCAATAACGGATATGAACATTATACATACATATACAATTTTTATTATCAATTTTTCAACAAGTAGTCTGAAGATTCCATTGTGAAATAAATATATTATTTTCAATTTTCAATCTTTAATCCAAGCCATATTTAAAGAAAAGATAAAGAGATTACATAGTCTTTAGTTACATAATTCTTATGTACGTGTATCATTGAACTCTTAAACCGCTGAGTCGATTTTGATAAGAATATTTGTGTGGGTTCCTGAATGGTGTAGATTCGCAATTGGATCAGATATGTGGCGCAAGAATCGGGTTCCAGGATTCTAATGAAATTTTTTAGCGTGTTTGGGTGTATTCCTGGATGGTTTAAATTCACATATCGACATTGGCAAATGGCACTGGAGTCGGATTCGAGAATTTTGATAATTTTTTGTGTATGTTTGAATGGATCCCTGAATGGTTTAGATTCAAAATTGAATCCGACAGGTGGCTCTAAATAGGATTTAATGAATTTGATGAGTTTCTTTTTTATGTGTGTTTGAGTAGGTGGGTCCCTGGATGGCTTAGATTCACAATTGGGTAGGTGGCGCTCGAATTCGGCTTTGGGATTTTGATGGCATTTTTTGTATTTTTAAGTGGGTCCCTGGATAGCTTAGAATTAAAATTATACCGCGTAGGTGGCGCACGAGTCCGGTTTCAGGACTTTGATGGCATTTTTGTATTTTTAAGTGGGTCCCTGGATGGCTTAGAATTAAAATTGTACCGCGTAGGTGGCGCACGAGTCCGGTTTCAGGACTTTGGTGGCATTTTTGTATTTTTAAGTGGGTCCCTGGATGGCTTAGATTTAAAATTGTACCGCGTAGGTGGCGCACGAGTCTGGTTTCAGGACTTTGATGGCATTTTTGTATTTTTAAGTGGGTCCCTGGATGGCTTAGATTTAAAATTGTACCGCGTAGGTGGCGCACGAGTCCGGTTTCAGGACTTTGATGGCATTTTTGTATTTTTAAGTGGGTCCCTGGATGGCTTAGATTTAAAATTGTACCGCGTAGGTGGCGCACGAGTCTGGTTTCAGGACTTTGATGGCATTTTTGTATTTTTAAGTGGGTCCCTGGATGGCTTAGATTTAAAATTGTACCGCGTAGGTGGCGCACGAGTCCGGTTTCAGGACTTTGATGGCATTTTTGTATTTTTAAGTGGGTCCCTGGATGGCTTAGATTTAAAATTGTACCGCGTAGGTGGCGCACGAGTCTGGTTTCAGGACTTTGATGGCATTTTTGTATTTTTAAGTGGGTCCCTGGATGGCTTAGATTTAAAATTGTACCGCGTAGGTGGCGCACGAGTCCGGTTTCAGGACTTTGATGGCATTTTTGTATTTTTAAGTGGGTCCCTGGATGGCTTAGATTTAAAATTGTACCGCGTAGGTGGCGCACGAGTCCGGTTTCAGGACTTTGATGGCATTTTTGTATTTTTAAGTGGGTCCCTGGATGGCTTAGAATTAAAATTGTACCGCGTAGGTGGCGCACGAGTCTGGTTTCAGGACTTTGATGGCATTTTCGTATTTTTAAGTGGGTCCCTGGATGGCTTAGATTTAAAATTGTACCGCGTAGGTGGCGCACGAGTCCGGTTTCAGGACTTTGATGGCATTTTTGTATTTTTAAGTGGGTCCCTGGATGGCTTAGATTTAAAATTGTACCGCGTAGGTGGCGCACGAGTCTGGTTTCAGGACTTTGATGGCATTTTTGTATTTTTAAGTGGGTCCCTGGATGGCTTAGATTTAAAATTGTACCGCGTAGGTGGCGCACGAGTCCGGTTTCAGGACTTTGATGGCATTTTTGTATTTTTAAGTGGGTCCCTGGATGGCTTAGATTTAAAATTGTACCGCGTAGGTGGCGCACGAGTCTGGTTTCAGGACTTTGATGGCATTTTTGTATTTTTAAGTGGGTCCCTGGATGGCTTAGATTTAAAATTGTACCGCGTAGGTGGCGCACGAGTCCGGTTTCAGGACTTTGATGGCATTTTTGTATTTTTAAGTGGGTCCCTGGATGGCTTAGATTTAAAATTGTACCGCGTAGGTGGCGCACGAGTCCGGTTTCAGGACTTTGATGGCATTTTTGTATTTTTAAGTGGGTCCCTGGATGGCTTAGATTTAAAATTGTACCGCGTAGGTGGCGCACGAGTCCGGTTTCAGGACTTTGATGGCATTTTTGTATTTTTAAGTGGGTCCCTGGATGGCTTAGATTTAAAATTGTACCGCGTAGGTGGCGCACGAGTCCGGTTTCAGGACTTTGATGGCATTTTTATATTTTTAAGTGGGTCCCTGGATGGCTTAGATTTAAAATTGTACCGCGTAGGTGGCGCACGAGTCCGGTTTCAGGACTTTGATGGCATTTTTGTATTTTTAAGTGGGTCCCTGGATGGCTTAGATTTAAAATTGTACCGCGTAGGTGGCGCACGAGTCTGGTTTCAGGACTTTGATGGCATTTTTGTATTTTTAAGTGGGTCCCTGGATGGCTTAGATTTAAAATTGTACCGCGTAGGTGGCGCACGAGTCCGGTTTCAGGACTTTGATGGCATTTTTGTATTTTTAAGTGGGTCCCTGGATGGCTTAGATTTAAAATTGTACCGCGTAGGTGGCGCACGAGTCCGGTTTCAGGACTTTGATGGCATTTTTGTATTTTTAAGTGGGTCCCTGGATGGCTTAGATTTAAAATTGTACCGCGTAGGTGGCGCACGAGTCCGGTTTCAGGACTTTGATGGCATTTTTGTATTTTTAAGTGGGTCCCTGGATGGCTTAGATTTAAAATTGTACCGCGTAGGTGGCGCACGAGTCCGGTTTCAGGACTTTGATGGCATTTTTATATTTTTAAGTGGGTCCCTGGATGGCTTAGATTTAAAATTGTACCGCGTAGGTGGCGCACGAGTCCGGTTTCAGGACTTTGATGGCATTTTTGTATTTTTAAGTGGGTCCCTGGATGGCTTAGATTTAAAATTGTACCGCGTAGGTGGCGCACGAGTCCGGTTTCAGGACTTTGATGGCATTTTTGTATTTTTAAGTGGGTCCCTGGATGGCTTAGATTTAAAATTGTACCGCGTAGGTGGCGCACGAGTCCGGTTTCAGGACTTTGATGGCATTTTTATATTTTTAAGTGGGTCCCTGGACGGCTTAGATTTAAAATTGTACCGCGTAGGTGGCGCACGAGTCCGGTTTCAGGACTTTGATGGCATTTTTATATTTTTAAGTGGGTCCCTGGACGGCTTAGATTTAAAATTGTACCGCGTAGGTGGCGCACGAGCTCGGTTTCAGGACTTTGATGGCATTTTTGTATTTTTAAGTGGGTCCCTGGATGGCTTAGAATTAAAATTGTACCGCGTAGGTGGCGCACGAGTCCGGTTTCAGGACTTTGATGGCATTTTTATATTTTTAAGTGGGTCCCTGGACGGCTTAGATTTAAAATTGTACCGCGTAGGTGGCGCACGAGTCCGGTTTCAGGACTTTGATGGCATTTTTATATTTTTAAGTGGGTCCCTGGACGGCTTAGATTTAAAATTGTACCGCGTAGGTGGCGCACGAGCTCGGTTTCAGGACTTTGATGGCATTTTTGTATTTTTAAGTGGGTCCCTGGATGGCTTAGAATTAAAATTGTACCGCGTAGGTGGCGCACGAGTCCGGTTTCAGGACTTTGGTGACATTTTTGTATTTTTAAGTGGGTCCCTGGATGGCTTAGATTTAAAATTGTACCGCGTAGGTGGCGCACGAGTCCGGTTTCAGGACTTTGGTGGCATTTTTGTATTTTTAAGTGGGTCCCTGGATGGCTTAGATTTAAAATTGTACCGCGTAGGTGGCGCACGAGTCCGGTTTCAGGACTTTGATGGCATTTTTATATTTTTAAGTGGGTCCCTGGATGGCTTAGATTTAAAATTGTACCGCGTAGGTGGCGCACGAGTCCGGTTTCAGGACTTTGATGGCATTTTTGTATTTTTAAGTGGGTCCCTGGATGGCTTAGATTTAAAATTGTACCGCGTAGGTGGCGCACGAGTCCGGTTTCAGGACTTTGATGGCATTTTTGTATTTTTAAGTGGGTCCCTGGATGGCTTAGATTTAAAATTGTACCGCGTAGGTGGCGCACGAGTCCGGTTTCAGGACTTTGATGGCATTTTTGTATTTTTAAGTGGGTCCCTGGATGGCTTAGATTTAAAATTGTACCGCGTAGGTGGCGCACGAGTCCGGTTTCAGGACTTTGATGGCATTTTTGTATTTTTAAGTGGGTCCCTGGATGGCTTAGATTTAAAATTGTACCGCGTAGGTGGCGCACGAGTCCGGTTTCAGGACTTTGATGGCATTTTTGTATTTTTAAGTGGGTCCCTGGATGGCTTAGATTTAAAATTGTACCGCGTAGGTGGCGCACGAGTCCGATTTCAGGACTTTGATGGCATTTTTGTATTTTTAAGTGGGTCCTTGGATGGCTTAGATTCACAATTGGATTGTATCATTAATGCACAACTTTAACAAAAATATTAATACAGCATATAATCATTACATGTGCATATCATATTGTATTATCTTATAAACGCTAAGCTAAATCTCTATATATAATTTTATCATATCAAATTGTATGTACATTAACCTGTAATGCTCCACAGATTAAAATAAAAATGCAGAGAATAATAAAATAAAAATTATTCATAACAAATTATAAGTAGACTGTGTAAATATAGTTGCCTTATTGTGATCAAAATGAGAATAGATTATCTATGGTGAACTTTTAGACCATAAACAACAAATCAAAATTATAGACCCACAAACTGGTTTAGACAAAGTAAATTAGAATAAAGACTCTTAAACGTTCCACTGCTGGACTGCTGGGAACGGACATTATGTCAGCCACGCTTGTCCAAGACGGATTGGCGGGTTTTACACATCGGTTATCTCGAAGTGCAGATTTCATCAACATGATTTCCTTCACCGTTGTTAGCACGTGGTAATTGTATAGCGCATGCTTTGCCAGGACTCGAACCCGCATCATTTGAGTTTGGGACGAAGTGCGCTAACTACTAAGCTTCAACAAAGCAATTATTTAGAATGGTATTTTCTAAGTTTACGCGACAAGTACACGTAATCAAAATAAGGTTTTAACGGTTTCAAGCGCGGCATTTTGTTTGAAATTTGTTTCCGACGTTTCGGCCATTTTTCATTAGCCGTGATCGCGGCGGACAAGGATTACAAGTATATATATGTATATATATATATATATATATATATATATATATATATATATATATATATATATATATATATATATATATATATATATATATATATATATATATATATATATATAATAACAGCCCATAAATGTCCCACTGCTGGGCTAGGGCCTCCCATTATAGGGGAATAGACAGTATACCCGCCACGCTTGTCCAAGGCGGCTTGGCAGGTTTGACACATCGGTTATCTCGATGTGCAGGTTGCATCACGATGTTTTCCTTCACCGTTGTTAGCACATGGTAATTGTAACAATATGCACATTAGGTCCGAAAACTGCCTAAGTGGTGCATGCGTTCCGGCCAGGATCGAACCCGCGCCCTTTGAGTTCGGGACGCGTGCGCTAGCCATTACGCTACCACGACTATATATAAGGATTACAAGTCGGCCTTACTAATCGGTTTTTCACTTTTTTACAGAAATGCTATTCCAAGGCGCTAATCTATGCACAAAGCTTGATTTTTATCTCGTTTTTTTAGATACATTTACTCCATATAACGTCACTCGTTTTAACGACAAACTCCCTTAAGCGTCGAAATCACTTGGCTTTGATTTTTTTTAGCATGTTTTCCATACAATGATACACTCCATATAGCATTACACCCACTCTCAATAACGACAACAATTAAGTAATAAAAAGTACCTTTTAAGTTGCTAAAATTAGTGAAAACTACGCAGGCTATTGAAAAGTAGCCGAAACGTCGGAATAAATATCAAATAATATGCCGCGTTTTAAACCGTTAAATTGAAATTTTAATTATGGTTTTTTTTAATATATACAATCTATTCTCATTTCTCATCACATTTTACGTTTAATAATAAAACTGATCAAACCTTAGGATTCTTATTACTACCATTGTAATAATATATAAATAAATGACACATGATTTTAATTATTTTTTACGCTTAGCTGCTACATTAGAAGAGAAAATGTGTAATATTTAGTAGTCTATTTTAAAAAAAAATTACCAATGTTGAAACGTGATTTTTCAATGTCACGTGACAATTAACAAAATTCTAAAAATATTAAAAAAAAAATCACTCGGCAAAATCAACTTCAATTCACTCGGTGAAAAAAAATAAGTAAAGAGGACGCGTTTTTCAAACTCGTGATGTGATAATATATTTTCCGTGTATGAATTTGTATGATAAAATTCTAAACACCTTTTTCACTGAGTGACCAAATCAAATTTAACTCACTCAGTGAAAATTTTTTTTACAGAGGACGCGTATTTTTTTTTATCGTAAGGTGAAAATATATTTCCTATGCACAGAACTTATACATTAGTTGTATGATAAAGTCTTTAACATTTTTTCACTGAGTGACCAAATCAACTTTAACTCACTCAGTGGATTTTTTTTTACAGAGGACGCGTATTTTTATATATCGTAATGTGAAAATATATTTCCTATGCACAAAACTGATAGATTAAATCGTCTGACAAAGTTCTTAACATTTTTTCACTAAGTGACCAAATCAACTTTAACTCACTCAGTGAAAAAAAACTTACAGAGGACGCGTATTTTTATAAATCGTAAGGTGAAAATATATTTCCTATGCACAGAACTTATAGATTAGTTGTATGATAAAGTCTTTAACATTTTTTCACCGAGTGACCAAATCAACTTTAACTCACTCAGTGAAATTTTTTTTACAGAGGACGCGTATTTTTATATATCGTAATGTGAAAATATATTTCCTATGCACAAAACTGATAGATTAAATCGTCTGACAAAGTTCTTAACATTTTTTCACTAAGTGACCAAATCAACTTTAACTCACTCAGTGAAAAAAAACTTACAGAGGACGCGTATTTTTATAAATCGTAAGGTGAAAATATATTTCCTATGCACAGAACTTATAGATTAGTTGTATGATAAAGTCTTTAACATTTTTTCACTGAGTGACCAAATCAACTTTAACTCACTCAGTGAAATTTTTTTTACAGAGGACGCGTATTTATATATATCGTAATGTGAAAATATATTTCCTATGCACAAAACTGATAGATTAAATCGTCTGACAAAGTTCTTAACATTTTTTCACTAAGTGACCAAATCAACTTTAACTCACTCAGTGAAAAAAACTTACAGAGGACGCGTATTTTTATAAATCGTAAGGTGAAAATATATTTCCTATGCACAGAACTTATAGATTAGTTGTATGATAAAGTCTTTAACATTTTTTCACTGAGTGACCAAATCAACTTTAACTCACTCAGTGAAATTTTTTTTACAGAGGACGCGTATTTTTATATATCGTAATGTGAAAATATATTTCCTATGCACAAAACTGATAGATTAAATCGTCTGACAAAGTTCTTAACATTTTTTCACTAAGTGACCAAATCAACTTTAACTCACTCAGTGAAAAAAAACTTACAGAGGACGCGTATTTTTATAAATCGTAAGGTGAAAATATATTTCCTATGCACAGAACTTATAGATTAGTTGTATGATAAAGTCTTTAACATTTTTTCACTGAGTGACCAAATCAACTTTAACTCACTTAGTGAAAAAAAAACTTACAGAGGACGCGTATTTTTATATATCGTAATGTGAAAATATATTTCCTATGCACAAAACTGATAGATTAAATCGTCTGACAAAGTTCTTAACATTTTTTCACTGAGTGACCAAATCAACTTTAACTCACTCAGTGAAAAAAAACTTACAGAGGACGCGTATTTTTATAAATCGTAAGGTGAAAATATATTTCCTATGCACAGAACTTATAGATTAGTTGTATGATAAAGTCTTTAACATTTTTTCACTGAGTGACCAAATCAACTTTAACTCACTCAGTGAAAAAAAAACTTACAGAGGACGCGTATTTTTATAAATCGTAAGGTGAAAATATATTTCCTATGCACAGAACTTGTAGATTAGTTGTATGATAAAGTCTTTAACATTTTTTCACTGAGAGACCAAATCAACTTTAACTCACTCAGTGAAAAAAAAACTTACAGAGGACGCGTATTTTTATATATCGTAATGTGAAAATATATTTCCTATGCACAAAACTGATAGATTAACTAGCTGATGTCCGCGACTTCGTCCGCGTGGTGCGGTTATTTTTAACTAGCCCACGGGAACTTTTTAATTTTTCGGTATCAAAAGTATCCTATCCTACCAGGGATATAAGCTACCACCATACAAACTTTCATTTAAATTAGTCCAGTCGTTTCGGAAATTAGCCGGTACAAACAGACAGACAAACAGAGAATCAAAAAAATTAAAAAAAATCGAAAATTAGTTCTATTTCACTTCTTACATCCCTCTGACTCGGTTTTTAGCATTTTTTTTTCATTGTACAGAAATTCAATCTCTACAGTTTTATTATATGTATAGATTGTATGACAAAGTCTTTAACATTTTTGCACTGAGTGACCAAATCAACTAACTCACTCGGTGATAAAAAAAACTTTGACAGGACGCGAATTTTTATAAATCGTAAGGTGAAAATATATTTCCTATGCACAGAACTTATAGATTAATTGCCTGACAAAATCCTTAACATTTTTTCACTGAGTAAGCAAAACCAATTTCACGCAGTGAAAACAAATTCAAGGCAAGATTTTTTTACACGTGAGGTAAAAAAATCTTACAAAATCTTACCTGTACATAGATAGAACTTGTAGATGCATTGTTAGACAACGTTCTAAACAATTTTTTTCAAAAATTTTTTTTGACTGAGTAAGTAAAACTAATATTCACTCAGTGAAAAAAAATCTTAAAAAGGACGCGTTTTTTTAACTCATAACGTGAAAATATATTTCCCATGCATTCAATTTGTAGATAATCAGTATGAAAACGTTCCAATCATTATTTCACTGAGTGAGCAAAAACAAATTTCACTCAGTGATTTTTTTAAATGACGCGGTTTTTTGTTGCTGAGGTAAAAATAAATATTTTTGATTGTTGATTATACGATTTGCCTTATATTTTAATAGTTGTATCACCATATTTCACACATTTTCTCCGAAAAATAAATACATTAATCCTTAAATTAAATAATAGATATTAGTTATGCGTTATATATCCGTGATTCTTACTTTTAATGTATGTATATATTTCTAACGATTATTTGGCAGTTTCACGCGAAAAAACGTCAAAGCGTTTTTACAGCTTAGTCCTGAAAAGAAAATATATAAATCAAATTATTTTTTTATTTCATATTATACTGGCTGTTGCCCGCGACTTCATCCGCGTGGTGCGGTTTTTTAACTATCCCACGGGACTCTTTAATTTTTCGGGATCAAAAGTATCGCTATATGTTGACCAGGGATATAAGCTACCAGCATACAAAATTTCATTTGAATCGGTCCAGTCGTTTCGGAGATTAGCCGGTACAAACAGACAGGCAAACAGAGAAACAAAAAATTTGAAAAAAAATCTAAATTAGTTCTATTTCACTTCTTACATTCCCCTGACTCGGTTTTTAGCATTTCTTTTCGTTGTACAGAAATTCGACCTCTTACAGTTTTATTATATGTCTAAATTGTATTTATTGATCAATATTAAAGTTCAATTTTATCAATGCATATGGAGTTTAGTTTGCCAAATTTATTAAGAGATGGCGCCACCGTCGTTTTGAATCGCGGTATGGTTTTTTGTATCGTGTATTCTCTTATGTTATTGAATTATTATAAATAAAGAGTTTTTTTACGTTTGCATATCAAGTGCGAGTGTTTGAGTTTTTAATCCCTGTGTAAAGTGAATTGTGCAGTGCTAACATTATATGTATGGATTATTCTATATTTTATATTTTAATTATAGTCAGTACATAACATACAATCATTAAAGTAAAAAAAAATCTCTTACAGCCTAAAATTAGGCTACAACACTGATTAAACCAAAATTAAAACTTCAGTAACACCCAGATCAGAAGTCCATTCACTGTTATAAGACATGTATGGGGCATGTAGTTTTAAATTGTACGAACACCCAGTATGGACATCGATTCATTTTTGTAGAAAGAGTACGAGCCGGTCGGCTTAAATTTTACCAACACCCAGACCTGAGCTATTTTCTGCCATCATATGAACACTAGATCGGATCCCAGTAACACTCTGACTGAACCAAATTGAAAACTACACCCGACACCCAGACCGGAGCGTGCATTCACCTTTATAGCAAGGGCACGGACCTGCCTGTGGGTTTAAATTTCACTAACACCCAAACCAGGTCGTGCACTCGTCGTTATAGGAAGAGCACGGATCTGTCTTATCAATACACAGACCGGAGCGTGCACTAAACGTTATATTAAAAGTAGGGGCCTGTACTTTTAAATCTCAGCAACACCCAGACCGGAGCTAGTTCCTGCCATTTAACACTCGGGCTAAACCAAACTTAAAACTGCACCAACACCCAGACCGGAGCGTGCACTCACCGTTATAGGAAGAGCACGGGCCTGTCGCCGTGCGGCGGCCTGTCGGCCGACGCCGCCCTGTTGTGGGCGTCCGTCGTGGACCCGCTCGAGGTGGACTTACGGTCGGCCTCCTTCGCCGTGAGGTGCTCCGAACCGCCGCTGGAGCCCCCGCTGCCGGACACTACGCTCTCTTCACGGTTGTAACTGAAAAAAAAATGGAGTGGAATCAATACACCGGCCCACAAAAATAAAAAGCTGCCGTCTGTACTTTTGACCAGACCCATCTATTCTCATATATTTCGATGCGCTAAATCCGAATCAGGGGTCAGTTTGGTCCAGACACCCTAAAAAATGCAAGGGGGTGTGCACCAAAAGACCGAATCTGGGGCCAGTTTGGTCCATGCACCCTAAAAAATTTTTGTGGTGTGTGGCTCAATCGCCCGAGAGGGGAGTGCAAAATAAGACGACGAGTTGTTGTACTCTCGGTGTATTTACTTGCTAAATTCTTCTTAATTTAACTTAGACTTTACATACAGATACCCTATCGTTTATGTGACGTGCACACCAATGCTAATCAATATTAAATCTTGTATTTACAAGTTTATTGTACAGTTTGTACATTTGCTCTTGCTGTAGTGGTGGATGCTGGCAGTGGTTGGTGAACTGCTGGTGATTTCTTGTAGTACGGTGAAGAAAATACACCTCGTTGCTTTCAGGGATTTATTCTCGTAGTAGTTGGGCTTGGATGCTGATACCTGGGTTCAACTTAGTGGTAGTTGAAGTCGTATGTTACGACTAAGTAGCAACTCGTAGCGACTTGATAACAACTCAATCACGAAGTATTTGTAAGTATTATTTATACTAATATTATATTAAAAAGTCGCGGTAGCGTAATGGCTAGCGCACGCGTCCCACACTCAAAGGGCGCGGGTTCGATCCTGGCCGACACGCATGCACCACTTAGGCATTTTTGTGACCTAATGTGCATATTGTTACAATTACCACGTGCTAATAACGGTGAAGGAAAACATCGTGATGCAACCTGCACATCGAGATAACCGATGTGTCAAACGTGCCAAGCCGCCTTGGACAAGCGTGGCGGGTATACTGTCCGTTCCCCTATAGTGGGAGGCCCGAGCCCAGCAGTGGGACATTTATGGGCTGCTATTATTATTATTATATTATATAATATTAAATTAGCATAAAGTAGGCCGCAGCGTCAGCAAAACGCTGTACGTTGAACCGTACATTTAAGAAATTGGACATTTTTATTGATTCAGCCATATGCCCAATCTTATCGGCAGCTCTAACAGCGATATCATCATCTGTATTTAATTAGCATCACGTTCATGTATTAACCATAGTCTTTAACTGTGCTAAATTATACATCAATAAATTGGTCGATGAAACGCGATGCAACAGGCGTATGGACCAAAAGACCAAATCTGGGGTCAGTTTGGTCCGTACACCCTCAAAATTCTGTGTAAATTTCACCACAAAAAATGGCAAAAAATTGCAGTTCTGGTGATAAAGAATAATAATTCATATAAATAAATAAATAATCGGCAGAGAAACACACAATATGTCCCCTAATTAAGCAAGTTACCCTTGTGTTATGGGTAAATATAACGGACTACTTTAGGGCCAACCCTAGACACCCAGACTACAATATATATTAAAATTCAAATTCAAAAGTTTTTATTCAAAATAAGTTCCACTGGAGAACACTTTTTGAAGGTCATACATGTAAGTTAAAATTTAATTTTTAACTTCCTATTCTATGTACACCGCTTCGCAACGTGTTGATGCTGTCAAGGAGAAGAAGCGGCAAGAGACTCCCCAGTAACACGTCTAGCTAAATATTGTTTTTCTTTATATTTCATACATACATACATACATAACTTCACGACAGTTCCCTTGCGGAGTAGGCACGAACAACAGAGCGCCATTTAGGCCCATTCTTACACACCTCACTTGCTTCTTTGACATTCATAACTCTTGTCATGCACTCTCGTCTGTTCTTAAGGCTCCTGACATCACCTTCTCCTTCTGCTGGTACACGATCGATTTGATCATGCATCCATGCATTTGACTTCTGCATCCATCCACTTTTGCATTGTATATCTGTTTAGTCATTCTTTCATCATGCATTCTTTCCACATGCCCGAACCACCGGAGCATTCCTTATTCTATTTATATCTCAAATTCTTTTTTTTATAAGTTTTGTACAGAAGTATGTTACAGAGTTACTTTTTGAAGAATTAATGGAATTGTAGCAAACAATGCAAACAATATAACGAAGGAAGTTCGTGTCCGAAATTTACCATACCAGGAATCGAACCCGGAGCCACTGCATTGCAGTGAGGTCAGCTGGTAAAGGCTTAGCCTGCTTGACCACAGAGGCCATCATCCACAAAGTTTTATGAAACTAGATCAAATATGTTTTTTTGTATATTTTGATCCGCTGTTTCTGAATGTTGAGCCCATTTAGCCCACAAGCCCTCGAGAATTCAACAAAATTGCAAAAAATCCCCTGAAATCTCCTATCATGCTAATTCGGTACCTCTATATTACAATTCAGTCACTTGCTCCACCATTGGTTGAATTTTGATATTAGCCGTAAAGAGCTCATGTCAAATTTTAACCGATAGTAAGGTCAGCAAGATATAGGACCGACTATAATAGTCATCCGGCATTCGACAAGCATCGTCTACCACGAACGAACGCCGCGTTGTCAACTAGTGCACCTAGATTGGTCCACGAGTGGATGACTTGCCAAGTAGTCTATCAGCGATTGGTACTAGGTCTATAGGTTAATCACTCCGAGAAGTGGGTCATTACAGTGGTTCACTCACCGTGGCTTATTTAGAATCTTTGTGCTTAAATCTTCACACTTGGCAGCAATACAATGCACTATTTTTTCACTAATGTAGCCTTTCATAGGTAATTTATATCAATTTAAAACCCAAATTAAAAAATGTTGTAACTTAGAATAATACAATAACTTACACTTTTTAGAAAAATGCTATGACTTACATTTTTTAGAAAAATGCTATGACTTACACTTTTTAGAAAAATGCTATGACTTACACTTTTTAGAAAAATGCTATGACTTACACTTTTTAGAGAAATGCTATGACTTACACTTTTTAGAAAAATGCTGACTTATACTTTTTAGAAAAATGCTATGACTTACACTTTTAGAAAAATGCTATGACTTACAGTTTTAGAAAAATGCTACGACTTACACTTTTTAAAAAAATGCTATGACTTACACTTTTTAGAAAAATGCTATGACTTACACTTTTTGGAAAAATGCTATGACTTACAGTTTTAGAAAAATGCTACGACTTACACTTTTTTAAAAAATGCTATGACTTACACTTTTTAGAAAAATGCTATGACTTACACTTTTTGGAAAAATGCTATGACTTACAGTTTTAGAAAAATGCTACGACTTACACTTTTTAAAAAAAATGCTATGACTTACACTTTTTAGAAAAATGCTATGACTTACACTTTTTGGAAAAATGCTATGACTTACATTTTTTAGAAAAATGCTATAACACACTTTTTAGAAAAATGCTATGACTTACACTTTTTAGAAAAATGTTTACACATTTTTTGTACTTTCCTTTTTTTACTCTATTTTGTTAGTAATTAATTATTTTTGTTACTTTTTTAATATTTTGACATACGTATTTTCGTGATATTTTTTCAATGTTTGAATAGACATTTTATGTACTTTTCTTATAATTGTCATGTGTTTTTTTCTTGTATTATATAATTTATTGTTTTAGTGGAAACTTGATTTATATATGTATTAATTTTGTGTTTCATATTGAAGAATATCAATGATTGTATGTTTCCCAAATAAATTAATCAAATAAAAGGCATATCACTAAACACGTGCAGGAGTGCCATAATGATAGGATTTTTTCCTAGTTTGGGCTCCCGACATTTCCACCTGTAGCAATTTTTTCTCTTATTTCTTCTTTTATGGAAAGGAAAATAAATACATTAATAAAAAACACTTACCCATATATCGTGTGTTCAGTGTTGACGCAGGAGTACTTGAAAGGAATGGGCTGGTAGCCGTACGAACCGGCGTATGGCAGGTACCCTGGGCCCATCAGGCTATAAAAAACATATTAACACATGTTTATTATCTAAGCGGGAATTTCAAGCGTCGTTGCCAGACTAACACTTTTTATCCGTGCAGGAACGGAGAAAGAATACAATTTACTGCGGCCGGGCGGCCTGTCGTAAGAGGCGACAATATAACCCACAGCCAGGTGGTAAGGTATTTGCCCGACTGGATGACTACCACCCCTGGTCTAGAGTATGCCACCATAACAACCTTGAGTTGTGTTCCGGCATTAATGACCAGGTTCGTCTTAAAAGAGCAGCAGCGCACTTGTAGCACTTTTGGTGTTGCAAATGTCCATAGGCGATGGTACCTGCTTTCCATCAAGTGGGCCGTCTGCCTGTCTGCTGAACTCATGCAAAAAAAAAAAAAACCACTTTCATACATTATATACTCTTCTCCTTTTGACTATAGTAATGTGTATATATGTCTATCTCCCTCCCCCCAACAGGGTGGACGCACGAAATGCAGCGGCGTTGAAGCGATTGCGACATGGTATTGTGAACTTCATGTGAACATATAAAAAATGGACACTATCAAACGCCGGCCCAATGAACTATTCTACTTATATCTATGTGATTGTCTGTGTGAAGTGCTAGCGGATGTAATATGGTCGACGTGTTATGTAAGTTATAAGTATTCATATAACGTTGTTATATGAATAACAACGTTATATGTTGTTATTGTTCGTGCCTACCCCGCAAGGGAACTGGCGTGAAGTTATGTATGTATGTATTGATTGTTTGAATACACCAACAGACGCAAGCAAAGTTGAACTGTTCGCTAAAAGTCAACCAGCGGTTATTATTTGGATGCCCGGAAACATTATTAAAATATTGCATTGGAAATTCAGGCACAACACATATATAACAAATATATATAAATAAAAGTTGCAACTAATTTTAAGAACAATCAATTAGAATAAGAGCAATAATGATAGATAGATAGATAGATAACACTTTATTGTACATCATTACAGAAAACACTGAAAAACGTATAGCCTAAAAATATTCTAAATGTGCGCAATGAATTAAAATAATCGATTGTTTTTGTTTACGTTAGGTACATCTCTAGCTAAGACGATTTGGTTCGTGAAGTACGTTCTGCGCAACCACTCGGCGCTAACTTCAGACGGGCAACGACTCATAGGCCGTACTGTAAGTAATAAATAAAAATCTAAAATCGAAAACTTAATAAATTCATACTGTGGGAAAGTTATATCAGCACACTCACTTGGGGTTCGGCAGGGGCTTCAGGTTGTCGCTGGTGATGGAGTCGGCGTCCGCCGGCCTGATCCTGAGCGCGGCCATGTCGCCGCAGAGCCCGCCTGCCACGTAGTAACATTGCTCCGAGAAAGTGATCTTGTTCACCGTGTGACGAATGAAACCGGCCTGAAATCATATCATCATACCCTGAGTGTTGGGCGTGAGGGCGCAGAGGTCGCCCTAAATGAAATACCCCTTAGCAAGTTGACTGAATTTATTTATAGACGCTACAACAGCAACAGGTGCGATCAGCAGAACTGTATCAAATGGCACATTCGAGGTTAACCAACACAACTTAGCACTAGCCCTGGATGTTACACTGAACTAATTATATCGATTACACCGATCTATACGAGTGGCACTAATCACAATACACTGGTGTTCCACAAGTTCCACATAGTCACGCTGAGAGTCCGTTGGCTGTAGAGTCTTCCGAATGTTCTTTGATCTTCCTGGTCTTCTTAGTCTTCCTTGTGTGTATATACTTGACTATTTCCTTATGTGTGTATATACTGACCGCGAGATAGAGATACCGGAGGCCCGCCCCGTGCTTACTAAGGTACTACAAAAATGCAGACGCTTAGCAGCTAACAGAGCGAGCTACATACTCGCGGTAAGCCCGGCGTGGGGGTACGGAATCTCCGGGGGAAAGGTCAGGGGGTGATTCTGTCCACAACACTGAGCCTCGGCCACGGGGTTGGCAGATGTCCGATTTTCGACCGGACAGTCCGATTTTGTTTGTCTGGTCAAGAAAATCTCGTTAGACCGGCGAAATGATTGCCCAGTTCTAAAGCGAATTTGTCGATTATCTGGCGAACTCTGTTCGTATCTCACCGTAAATACCTTAAACATGTGCGTTTTCTTTAATATTACTTCTAGTTGCAGTGAATTCAAATAGCTAGAATTGCCAGATGTCCTATTTTCGACCGGATATTCCGGTTAAGAAAATCTTGGTAATCCGGACAAAAGATTGTCCGGTTTTTAAGCGAATTCGTTAATTTTCTGGCAAACTGTTTGTATCTCACCGTAAATATCGTAAATTTGTGCGTTTTCTTTAATATAACTGCTAGTTGCACTCAATTCAAATAGCTAGAGTTACCAGATGTCCGATTTTCGACCGGACACTCCGGTCAAGAAAATCTTGGTAAACCGGACGAAAGATGGATGCACTAAATTCAAAAACGCCATCTAAGGCAATAAAACTTTATTAAAAGCGGTGGCATCGAGTAGTAAATATATGTGTAAAAGTAGATTAGCTCTTAATTTAGCATTCAATGCAAATGTAGTATCTAAAAATTTAGTTTTCAATAAATTTATATGTTAATTTAAAAAAAAACTTGTCCGTTTTTTTGTCAAACACATCTGGCAACCCTTCCGATTTTCTATTGGATACTCTTTTTATAGTTAGAAGTTAGTTAGTATAGGGTCGCGTTTGCCTCTGAACTCGCCTGATGTGGAGTGAAAATATGGTCTAAGACAGTGCAAGCTTGCCTGGAAGGTAAGTATTGGGGAAGACAGACTCAATTGTTGTATTATAGGCTTATGTTATGTAGCGCCCAGCGAAGTGGGCACAGGTTAGCGGGCAATCGTGTACTGGCTTATCTTATGTAGCGCCCAGCGAAGCGGGCACGGGTCAGTGGGCAATTGTGTATTGGCACATCTTATGTAGCGCCCAGTGAAGTGAGCAGTCAGTGGGTCAATTATGTATTGGCTTATCTTATGTAGCGACCAGTGAAGTGGGCACAGGTTAGCGGGCAATTATGTGTTGGCTTATCTTATGGAGCGCCCAGCGAAGTGGGCACGGGTCAGTGGACAATTATGTGTTGGCTTATCTCGAGCAGTGTCCAACGAAGTGGGCACAGGTTAGCGGGCAATTATGTATTGGCTTATCATATGTAACGCCCAGCGAAGTGGGCACGGGTCAGTAGCCAATTATGTGTTGGCTTATCTCGAGCAGTGTCCAACGAAGTGGGCACAGGTTAGCGGGCAATTATGTATTGGCTTATCATATGTAACGCCCAGCGAAGTGGGCACGGGTCAGTAGCCAATTATGTGTTGGCTTATCTCGAGCAGTGTCCAACGAAGTGGGCACAGGTTAGCGGGCAATTATGTATTGGCTTATCATATGTAACGCCCAGCGAAGTGGGCACGGGTCAGTAGCCAATTATGTGTTGGCTTATCTCGAGCAGTGTCCAACGAAGTGGGCACAGGTTAGCGGGCAATTATGTATTGGCTTATCATATGTAACGCCCAGCGAAGTGGGCACGGGTCAGTAGCCAATTATGTGTTGGCTTATCTCGAGTAGTACCCAGCGAAGTAGACACGAGTCAGCTAGTTAGTCATATAACTATATCTAGTTAAAAAGTTACATATCCATGACATCTATAACCGGCATGGTTTTCCAAGGGGCACTCCCCACACATGGGCTTTAGTCCCACAAACTCCAAATAGTGGATGGTATCTCACCTTGAGCATATGTGAGGCGTATTTTCTGGCGTCCCTGCGGTCGGCGATGCCAGCGACGTGCTGCAGTATCCATTCTACGACGTCAGCGCCGATGAAGGCGTTCGGGATTGTTATCTTCAACCACATGCGATCGCGGATCTCAAGGCCTGAAACATATAACGTAACAATTACCCCAGGGGAGACAGTATCAGTATAAGGATGTTCACAATTTCAACACCAGGCATTGTAATCGACCGATGTTGCCACATTTTAGATTACAAAAAGTATTCTCCTCTTTCTTGGGGGTTGGTATACACTTCTTCATTAAGATTCCGAGTGAAATATTAGATCTACCTTTCACTAAATCACTAAATTTAAAACTAAATTAAACAGCATCTCGCTAAAAAGGGGATACTACACTATTGAAGAATACTTAAATGACAAAACTTCATTTACATAGCAGCTCGCTCCAACCTCTAATACTATATTTTTGTATAATGTTTTTATTTTATCTTGCCAAGCTTGTAAGGAATTTATGGAGATATGTTGCAGCATATAATTTTAGTATGTCATGTCATTATTATAACTTTAATAATATCTTTCTTTCCTTTTATTGTGTCTTTGTCTTACTGAGTATGCACAGTTTGCTACAACTCCATTAATTCTTCAAAAGTAATTCCGTAACATAAGAGCTCCTCAGACCAAATACGGCCCGCCAATGTCATCGATCCGACCGATCAGTGTCATCAATACAGCCCGCCAGTGTCATCAATCTCGCCCACCAGTGTCATCGATCCGACCGGCAAGTGTCATCAATGCGGCCCGCCAGTGTCATCGATCCTACCGGCTAGTGTCATAAAACTGGCTCACAAATGTCATAAATCTGGCCTGCCAGTATCATCGATCCGGCCCGCCAGTGTCATCAATCCGACCCGCCAATGTCATCGATCTGGCTCACAAATGTCATCAATTCGACTCGGGATAGATAATGAGTCATTGTTATTATTGTAACTGTGATAAGTTGGATTTTAAAAAAAACAGAATGATTTTAATATAATCATTGAAACACACAGACACACATGAATTATCTATACAGATAAATAAAATTGAAGTGTCTGTTTTAATGCATAAATAAAAATGTGAAAAAATCAGGGCGGATAATTCTGACCAGGTGATTCCGAAAATGCAATTTTTAGAATTTTTATCTGTCTGTCTGGATGTTCCGGCTAATCTCTGAAACGACTGGACCGATTTTGACGGAACTTTCACTGGCAGATAGCTGATGTTATAAGGAGTAACTTAGGTTACTTGTGAAATTAGGGTACCGCGTAAAAAAATTCCACGCGGACGAAGTCGCGGGCAAAGCTAGTTATAGAATATGTAGAATAAATATTCTGAAGAATGCGATGACTCAAGACAATGAGAACACTCACCTGAATCGGGCCTCAACATTGCCCTCACAACCAACGCCATGTCCATGTTGACCGACAACTGGGGCTCCAGGGGGGCTGCGGCCAGAGTACTGGCTTCAGAAGCCCCCCTCTCCGACACGGAGGACACGGGCAGCGCCGATAGGGACGGCGGAGGCGGGGGATAGGCCTCCCGGAGGGCCTGAGTGTGGGCCACCCATGCACCTGTGAAGCATTTATGCATTTGTTCGATTAAAGATTGCATTTTGAATTAAATAAACTGTGAAATAACCGAAAAGTTCTGAGATAAAAAAAAATTGTGTGTGCAGTTCACATGCAGTGGAAGTGAAACTTCAGAGAATATACTAACAGATAATTCTTCTTTAACTTTTATTAATGTAAATATTGTTACGAGTGCGGGACTCGAATTAAAATGCCGTTGGAATTACTATAGAATTTATTAGAACTATACAAAAACGTATAACAGAGGTACAAATATAACTGGACGCAACCAGTACAAACGTGATGCAGGATTTAATAACACGCGCAAAGTCCGTCACTATATAGCTCATCGAATATACACACGTCTTGCTCGTATTGTAATCGTCGCTTGACTGCCTCACCCCTCCGTTTGGGCATTGTTTTATACTAAACTATAATAATAATAATCGGTAGACAAACACACACATTGTACTATCCCCAAATTAAGCAAGTTACGCTTGTGTTATGAGTAATATACAACGGACTACTCTGGGGCCGATCCCAGACACCCAGACCATAGTAAATTACGGAGAAAATACGTTTCCGAAATTTAGTATACCAGGAATCGAACCCGGAACCTCTGCGTTGCAGTGAGGTACGCCGGCAAAGCCTTAGCCCGCTCAACCACAGAGGCCGTCAAACTATACGAATAAAATATGTCTACCTGCCAGGCGTCGACGCAATTTCCCAGAAAACGTAATCCGCACACCTGTTTAATTATTCCTGCGAACGGCCATAAACGAGTACAATACACAATAGGCTGTTTTTCTAAGTAAACAAAAGAATTCCAAATGCGGGAAGGTAATAAACTGTGCTTTATGGCAGGCAGGTGTGCATTCACTTTTGTTGGCATGAATTCAGTTTTTTTGTTTGATAAAATAAAATACGCTTAAATAAAAAATGCATTCTTTGAAATGTATCTACCCTAACCATATCATAATTTGCAGTAACCCTGCGAAAAATCGAAACGTGTGCTGGGACACATAGTAGAAGTGAAACTTCCAATGGACAAGTGGCAAAACGAATCACAACAAAACTTTAACTTGAAGTTTTACTGGCAGGTTTTCAAATTGGACAAGTACATTAACATTTGCCCGTAAAACTTCAAGTTAAAATTTTGTTGCGATTTGTTTTGCCACTTATCCCTTGCCATTTGTTTTTCCACTTTTTCACTGTTTTAGTCTAAGAAATATTATTATCTTATTTTTTTTTTAAATTTCGTGACTAGTATACATAATAAAGCTACGTTTTAAGGGTTTTAAGTGAGGTAATTTATTTGATTTTTATTATTCCGATGTTTCCGCCATTTCAGTAGCCCTGATCATGGAAGACAAAGATGTCAACTGTCAATTAGTATTGTTAAAATTTTATTTAGCCTAACGCCAACTTATTTTAATTATTTAGTTTTAATTTCGTTTATGATTATTATTTACTCTACTTAATTATTTACTTTACTAGCCTAATCTAATTAACCCTTAAGACTATTATCGATATACCAAAAAGCCGCAAGACTAACACTATCACTATCTCGTAATATACCAAGAAAATATACCCATTTCATACAAATCATACAACTCCTATATAAACAGAGTGAGACAACAACACAATTAACGAACACGTGCACAAACGCGATCTACACTCTCATCACGGACACATATGTGCTAATAGTGAGCTAAAGGGTTAACCACCACTTCGCAACATGTTGTGGCTTGAAGAGAAGAAGCGGCGTAAGAAACTCTTCAGCAAACATACCTAGCTCTAATAATTTTATATAATATTGAAATGGGTGGGGGGTAAAATAAAAAGTAATTGCCAATCAAGTTGGTTCCTGTTCCGGTGCACGCAGAAAGAGCTAGTGTCTTGAGGTATTTATTATCTTATTATCCGTGCAGGAACGGAGAAAGAATATAATTTCCTGCGGCAGGCCGGCTTGTCGCAAGAGGCGACAAAACAACCCACAGCCAGGTGGTAGGGCATTTGCCTGACTGGATGGCTACCACCCCTGGACTAAAGTATGTCGCCATAACAACCTTGAGTTGTGTTCCGGCATTAGTGACCAGGTTCCAGTCTCCCTTAAGAGAGCAGCAGCGCATTTGTAGCACCTTTGGTGTTGCAAATGTCCATAGGCGATGGTAACCGCTTTCCATCAAGTGGGCCGTCTGCCGGTCTGCTGAGCTCTTGCAATAAAAAGTAAAAAAAGGTCTGACAGTTAGTTTTTGCTGGATTTCAATCTTAATATTTTCTTTTTTTTAATTGATTATACAACCTTTACAGCTCAATTATTTGAATAAATCTTAACCTCTACAAGGCGAATGTTTCCTTACAAAATACTGTTACAATTTAGGTTCCGACAAAAACAAATTCCACCTGCATATCTGTGAAAACACACTTTATTACCTGTCGGCATTTGAACTGATTGTAATTCTTTTATGATCGTCTTCTTTTGTTTACTTATTTATTGGCATACGTTTCTAGAGAACAGCCCATTGTTTTATTGTACGCGTTTATGGTTTATGGCTTGCGGCCGTATCATTAGCCGGGTGCTGCGGATTACGTCGACTACGATATGGGCACATTGGTATTTGTGAGGTATAAAACGACGGCCAGATGGGGAGAGGGGGCAGTCGAGTGAGTACCACGATGAAGGCGAGACGTGTGTGTATTCGGGAATCTATTAATGACGGACTTTGCGCGTTTTATTGAATACGACCTTCTGCATTACATTTGGATTTGTTGTGTTCGGTTATAATTGTACCTGTGTTATATATGTTCTGTGTTATATGTGTTTGTAGAGTTCTAATAAACTCTATAATAATTCCAACAGCATTTTAATTCGAATCTCGCAACTCATAACAATACGATAAGTAAAAAAGTCTATAACTCAAACTTTTGGTGTCTCCCATCAAGTTCGACTTAAAGTGGATATACTGTATTATAAAAATGGTCTTTGAGAGTGCAATAAGGGTACATACCAGGATCAATAGGTCTCACTGGTTCTGTCCTCGGTATTGTGAAATACCCCTTTGGGTTCGGATCCCAGCATTTGGCCACCACCAGCTTGATGGGGCCTGGTTTCTGCACCACCTCCCTTAGTACCCGCACTGCCTCATCATTGGTCATGTCTTCAAAGTTTACATCATTCACCTATAAACAAATTATATCTATTATCTAAACATGCCATGTCTGTATATTTTAGCTATTAAAAAAAAATGTGTGCTGGGACACATAGTAGAAGTGAAACTTCAACGGACAAGTGGAAAAACGAATGGCAACAAAATTTTAACTTAAAAGTTTTATGGGCAGGTTTTCAAATTGGACAAGTACAGTAACAATCTGCATAAAACTTCAAGTTAAAATTTTATTGCGATTCATTTTTCCACTTGTCCGTTGAAGTATCATTTCTACTATGTGTCCCAGCACACATTTCGATTTTTCACAGGTTTACTGCAAATTATGATTTGGTTAGGTTAGGTACATTATAATGAATGCATTTAAACATATTTTATTTCAGTAAACAAAGAAACTGAATTTGATCCGGAACCAAAAAACGCATCCATAGTCTACTCTAAAATTATGCAGCCTCTCATCACGTCTAGTCTAAATTTATGCGGCTCCTCCATGCGGCCATAATGCTTTTTCGTGACAGAAAAATTCTAAGACCCAAATTCAAAAACTGGAGTACACTATTAAACATTGGAGAACACAATGCATTTTTTTTAGGTTTCCTGTCTGTTTGTTCGGGATTCACGTAAGAACTACTGGGCCAATTTCGATGCGGTTTTCACTGATCAGCAGCTAATTCTTAGATTTAAAGTCTGCTGCTGATCCCATGGGAAATTTTCTGGGAATTATTTAAAATGGCTAGATTAAAACAAATCAAATTCCAAAGTGATTTTTGCATTGATTAGCAAATTTAATATAATAAAATTTGTGATACATTTTACACCAGGAATTCCACAATTGACTTCTATGGACGATATGGACCAGTGCAGAATGCTAATATTTCTTTAAAATTATACATAAAAAATACATTAAATCAATAAAAAAAACACATTACACACGCTACCATGTATTTGACACACACACACATATATACTCTTGTTGTCTTGTTTATTGTTAAAGTCAAATTAACAGTGTAGCCTTGGCGAAATCTGTGATAATAGGCTATATTCCATTAGTTACTCACAATGACCATATTCAAATTACTGTTCAAATTACCATTCCACTTGCTTGCCGGCTTACAATCGTAAACCCAAGTGGAACGGTTATTCGACCCACCTCTTGATATGGGTCGGTGTGAGCATTGTGAGCTAAAAATGGAATGTCTTTATAGAAATATAGTCTGACAACAGAACCTTAATAATATTCAAACTTAAAATTTAAATTTATTATTATGGTCAAATTACGACTATCGGTGACTACTGGTACATATTAAAGTCAATATAAATGCTTATTTTCTTTATTCTTTTCTGTTGGAGGGATTAGGTCCAAACTCCCCATGGCGACCATCAGGATTATGGACTTATAATTTAAACTATTAAATATGTTATTCTTATTGAATATGGAGTCATGGTAGCATAATGGCTAGCGCACGCGTCCCAAATTCAAAGGGCGCGGGTTTGATCCTGGCCGGAATACATGCACCACTTAGTCAGTTTTCTGATTTAATGTGCATATTGTTACAATTACCACGTGCTAATAACGGTGAAGGAAAACATCGTGATGCAACCTGCACATCGAGATAACCGATGTGTCAAACTTGCCAAGTCGCCTTGGACAAGCGTGGCGGGTATACATCCGTTCCCCCTATAATGGGAGGCCCGAGCCCAGCAGTGGGACATTTATGGGCTGATTATATTATATATTAAATATTCCTTTTGGGTCCTGATCGATAGTTGCTATTTCTTTAAACCCATACTTTTTAAATATGAATCGGCTCTTGGTCTCATTAGAGCAAATGTATTGTTACATTGTTGTTTAAATATTTTATTTTATTTATAATTTAGTCAAAAAATTAATTTTCATCCCTCCTCCCTCCTCTCACCATAAAAACACTGAAATTCAGAGACCCTGTTACCCTGCAATTTCAGTTGTAAAACCTAAATACCAACAAAGGCTGTTATATTTCATAAAAGTTATGCTATATGCAATATATTATTGGCCCAGTCTTCAAAAAAGTACACTTACCTGTAATATCATATCACCAGGCTCTATTCTGCCATCTAAAGCCACCGCACCACCTTTCATGATACTTCCCACATAAATTCCACCATCACCACCTTTATTTGACTGTCCCACTATTGAAATACCAAGAAAATTCACTGTGTCCATATTCAGAGTCACTGTAATTATGTGCATTGACATTGTAGAGTCTGTTATTGAGGAGTAAGATGAGGTCCGAGACATAACTTGAGGTCTTTTGCGTCTTCGCTGCGGTCTTTTCCTGTTGCTAACTTGTAAATGTGATACACTGCTGCATTCAGTCAAAGCACGGTCTACTGACGCGTTGGTGTGCCGTCCTGTCGTCGTAGTGATTTCTGATTGACTGTCAAAAAGACTGGTAGAGTCCAAATCTGAACTTAGGACTGATGCAGTCTCATATTCCAGGCCGTGGTTTCCGTATTTAGAATGACCGTTTATACGTAGTCCGCGGTATTTGTACTTGTCGCAGGAGGCTC
This sequence comes from Dendrolimus kikuchii, assembly GCA_019925095.2. Lineage (NCBI taxonomy): Eukaryota > Metazoa > Arthropoda > Insecta > Lepidoptera > Lasiocampidae > Dendrolimus > Dendrolimus kikuchii. The sequence continues at coordinate 1,938,302 of CM034415.1, read as the reverse complement.
TGTGACCCGGTCGAGAGCTTATTGTGCTATCAGTGTCTGTACAAGTGTCCCGAGTCAGCGGAGCCGTCGGAACTCCATGAGTTTGTTTTCCTTTACCAGCGTTACTATCCGTGCACTGCGAAGCACCGTCCGAAGGGTTAGAACCCTCGGCCGACACCAACCAAGACACAACACGACCGTTAAAACACGGTAAATGCGCATTATCGTCCACAATTTCTTCTTTCACAACACCAAAATCATCGTCCATCGACTTGAAAAAAAACTTGTAATTCGGCCTATTCAACTGATTTTTAAAGTCCAACAACGTAACTTTTTCCGGGGATATGGGTATTTTGACCAAATACGGCGTCTCCTCATCGTCTATGTAATATATTACTTTTGTTTCCTCCATTTTAATGCATTTATTATATGAATAACAACACCCTTACGATCTATAAATATCAGCCGCCATTACAAAAATGGCGATTAATCTTAGTTCGATTTTTGAGCACTTGTGGCGCTAGTGAAAAATGTTATTTTAACTATCTTCGTTCGGAAACATTAATTTATAAATAAATAATCGAATTAACTAGACTACATATAGCCGTATCTGATTGAGTTCACGAGTACCCATATTCCGCAAAAAGTCCTAAAATCAATACTATTATTGATATCCGTTACACACAGATACACATTATTGATTTTTGAATATAAAAACTACCTTTTCTATATTAAGTGTTAAATTTTACCAGTATTATCTACTTGAAGAGATAAAATTTCGTTTGCTAGAGTCTTATGAGACTCAGATCATCATAAATATTAAAGACTAAATTACACATTTAGCGCGTTTATTAGTAGCTCACAACGACCACGTTCGCGGACGCGATTTTCCCGTTCCACTTGCTTGCGGGCGTTTCAATCATAAACTTGAGTGGAACGGTTATTCGACCACCTCTTGAGATGGGTCGTTGCGTGATCAAAAATTATGACGTTAATAATGACGTTTTCGCCACGACCATAACGACTGCGGTCGCCAGCCGGAATGCCTGGCGGAGCATTTTGGGCATCGTGAGCTACAGAAGGAACGCGCGTCGCACTGTGTGTAGTCATTTTAAGAACATATTTTGCTCTTGAGGAATATTTGCAGATAAGAATTTCTTGGGTCATTTTTGGGGACTAAAATTTCGGAGCTAGGGAAATGGGGGAAGTGTTTTCCTCTAGCCTTATTAAAAACTGCTTAAAATATTCGACATATCATGAAATTGCTAATTAAAAAATTAAATCCAGACATGTCTGTATACAATAATTGTAATGGTATTGGTTACATGTTACTTTCAATATCATGATACTAAATATAGTCATACTAGGTGTAATATTCTCACTATATACGATAATAACAAGGATTAGCTTTAATAATATAATGTGTATGTTACATATTGTCACACAAGTCATTAACTGTACTCTGTAATCTATATATATAAAAGAAAGTCATGTTAGTTACACTATTTATAACTTAAGAACGGCTGTACCGATTTGGCTGAGAATTGATGGGAAGGTAGCTTAGAACCAGAAGACGGAAATAGGATACTTTTTATCCCGTTGGAACCGGTAAGTGGCCGATACCGGTACCTGGACCGATTTTGGTGATTTTGTTTTCGTTTGTTTGAGTGGGTTCCCAGATAGAATAGATTCGCTATTACAACTGGTAGGTGGCGCTGAAATCGGGTTCTAGAATCCTCCTAATCTCGTGGACTGATTTTGGTGATTTTGTTTTTGTGTGTTTGAGTGGGTCCCCGGATGGTTTAAATCCATAGTTGGAAACAGTAGATGGCGCTGGGAACGAGTCCTAGATTTTTATTTTTTCAGAACAGGACAACGTCTGACGGAGCCGCTAGTATAAAAAATAATAAAAGGTCACTCTGCAATGTTTTTTGGTTAAATGTAAAAAGGAAGGATATGTTCAGTACCGTTTTGAATATATTGTAGTGACATACTTAAGAAATTAAAAAAGGAAGTCATGCCGCTGTGATTCAATTAGTACACACTGAATAAGTAGCTAGTTAATAATAGAGCATTTTGTCTATCACATAATAATAATAACAGCCTATAAATGTCTCCCTGCTGCGTTTGGGTCTCCCTTATTCTGTTATAAAGGAACGACCAGTATACCCGCACACTTTTCCAAGGTGGATGACGGGAAGACACATGGTTTATCTTGATTTGCAGACTTCATCATGACATGGAAGCCATTTTTTTTCACCACCATCAGATAACAGAACGATATCTAAGTTTGACTGTCAAAACTTAGGCCGTGGTTAACGCACGCGTTGGCGATTTTGACATTTAAATATTAGTTTATCCTGGTTTTATTGATAATTTTCTTATTTAAATTTGTTCTACGTATTCTATTTATATGTAATTAATCTTTTATATGTGTTTTTCCACTCCTTTAATGATATTTATTCTTCCTTGGTGATTTTCTAATCTACCCTCATAAGGTAAGACTTTATTAATTTATTCAAATACTCAATTTAGGGGTCTTCGACTATGTCGAAGATCCCTCCCGGTCCACCAGACCCTCCCCCGGGCTCCGCAACATGTAATGAACAAATGGATCAGGAGCCGTGTGGCTCTCGGTCGCGACCTGCAGAAATGAGAAAACGGCCTGCGGTTGACGAAGTATCAAACACTCCTTCGAAAAAAGCACCGTTGTCGTCAGACCTTAACACAGACAAATCTTTATGGGTCCATCATTCTCTAAATGTACCCTACAAGTACTCGAGCGAAGATAAAGGTCCTTTTTTAGTCCACGTGCATAGAATAGAAAACAATCCTAGCTCTGGAGCTACTATAAACAAAATATTATTTGGTAAAATGATGATTAACACAAATGTCGGCAAAGTTGTTCAACAGGGGATCAAAAGTGTGGGTAGAAACAGAATATCTGTAGAATTTCTATCTGCTCAGGATGCCAATAACTTTGTGGTCAATCCAACTTTAACAGCTGCTCATTATAAGGCTATTATCCCAACTTTTAATGTCTCCCGTATGGGAGTGGTTCAGGGTGTCCCCAAGGACTGGTCCATGGAAGAGTTCGTAGAACAGGTTGAACTCCCGGATTACTGCGGACAAATTATTAAAGCTAGAAGGTTCAGTAGGAAGGTACGCCAACCAGATGGCTCCATAGATTGGACACCAACAACAACAGTAGTTCTAACATTTACCGGCCAGATCCTCCCTAAACACATTTATTGTTGCTACACCTCAATTCCAGTCACAGCTTACCAGTTACCGACAATACAATGTTTCACATGCTGCCGCTTTGGACATGTAAGCGACAAATGTCGATCCAAGCCCAGATGCTATAAATGCGGCCAATTACACTCTGGTAACACCTGTTCTGTTGCTCCCGAAAATGCCTTTTGTTGTTTATGCAAAGGGTGCCATTATGCTATCGACAAGAACTGCCCTGAACTGGAAAGACAAAAACTTATTAAAAAGAAAATGTCAGAGGATAATATCTCATATTCAGAGGCGGCAACCCTCTTCCCTCCTTCAGTTCGGTCTTTCTCAGATGTCGCCCGTACAATGTTTGCTCCAGTTAAACCCTTCCCAACCCATTATACTGCAAGACCCTCTCGGGATATTAATTCTCTTACCCCCTCCCAAAATTCTCCAATAACTACCAGTTATAGACGCACCACTTATTCCTCCCCCAGACCCCGCGCTCCTTTGGCCCCTGGTTACGATAAGGCTGCCCACCGTTCCATGATTTCTCAATATGACCCTCCATCCCCACAAAACGGGGTTGCTTTAAGAGGCAATGCAAATAATGATAATAATGACAATCTTATAGATGGGCTTCTCACCGTGCTTATAAACATTATATCGAAATTTGATGATCACCCAGCACCGTCCAACGTAGCATCCAAATTGACCCAGCTCATAAATATTATTTCTAAAATTCAACCTCATCCAGTGGAATAGTCGTAGCATAGCCCCCAAAAAACATGAAATTTCTCAAATGATATATGCCCATGAACCCGTCGTTTTTGCCATTTCGGAGACATGGCTTGTCCCTGGTTCTCACTTTCGAATACCTGGGTACACTTGTTTCCGTGATGACAGGGACGATGGGTATGCTGGCTCAGCTATATGAATAAAATCATCACTTACATATTCTCTTTTCCCTCTTCCACCCCTACCAAATTCTCTAAATGCCGTTGCCGTAAAAATTCACAATTATAATTTAACTATATTGTCTATATATATTCCTCATCCTTCTCCCAATTTAATCCATGTGCTTGAATCCATCTTCATGACTCTCACTACTCCTTTTCTTATTTTGGGGGATTTCAACTGCGCTCATTCGTTGTGGGGCAGCCCTTATTATGATTCCTTTGGGTGTGACCTTGTTGACATTTTGGATCATCTTAACATATGCATCTTAAATGATGGCTCTCCAACTCGCAGAGTCGCTCCAAATAATCAATCAAGCACGCCCGATCTCTCTTTTTGCTCTCCAGACCTTTGTTCTGTTGCATCATGGTCTGTTCTCGAAGATTCTCATGGCAGCGATCACTTACCTCTCCTCATTTCTTTTCCTCACCTCAGTGTTCCCGTTCGCCAGTTCTCACCTCTCTTAAAATACAACACTAATAAGGCGAATTGGGATTCATATGTCATAGAAAGTGATCGCCACACTAAATCAATCCCAGAGATTTCGGAAACAAACTTCCTCCATACCTATGACCAACTAATTAACGATTTGCATACGGCTGCTAATCTGTGCATCCCCCTTAAAAAAACTGGAACTAAAAAGCGTTATTCTCCACCATGGTGGGATGATGAGTGCACCTCCATGTTTCAAAATCGTAAGGCAGCTGAATCCTTATATAATTCAGATATGTCAACATCTAATTATATAGAATACAAAAAGGCTATGGCAGCTTCTAAAAGATTTTTCAAGAAAAAAAAGAAAAGGTCATGGTTTAGATTTACAGAGACCCTAAATCCTCAAACTCCTTCTTGTGTAGTATGGAGGACCTTAAAACGATTTCGCGGTTCCTGGCATTCATCTAATCTCTCCTGTAACGATAATTCGGTCTGGATTTCTGACTTTGTTAGTCAATTGGCCCCTCCTTCTGTCCCTAATCATGATTCTCTCCCATCTCCTTATCCCCTATCTTTTCCTGACCACAAATTTAACGAACCTTTTAATATGCCTGAATTATCCTGTGTTTTCAATCGACTTAAAGACTCTTCCCCCGGCTTGGACGGTATCCCATATTCCTTCCTTACCAAAGCTGGATCCTGCACTAAGGCCCTATTTCTCAAATTTCTTAATAAATCCTATGAATTAGGTATAATACCAGACTCTTGGAAATCCCAACTTATTATTCCCATTCTCAAACCAGGTAAAAACCCTTCCATGCCTTCCTCCTATCGTCCTATTGCTTTATCGTCTACCCTTGCTAAGGTAATGGAGCACCTTCTGAAAAATCGCTTGGAATGGTACTTAGAATCTAATAGCATGCTCTCCAGCACTCAATATGGGTTTCGCAAAGGATCAAGTACCATGCATAGTCTTTCGATTCTTACCACCGACATTAGGATTGCTCTATCCAAACGACAAATCCTGGCGGCCGTGTTTCTTGACATAACTGCCGCGTATGATAGTGTTCTTCTTCACCACCTCAGGCAGAAAATGCAAAACCTGAGTGTTCCCGTGAGGTTATCGCACTACATATGTAATTTGCTAATGGATCGTTCGGTTGTAACTAGACTAGAAGGTTCTATTCACTCTACTCGTCGGACATGGAAAGGCCTCCCCCAGGGCTCTGTTCCGAGTCCATTGCTATACAATCTATATACCTCAGAATTAGATCATACTGTTACCTCCTTCTGTAACATATTACAGTACGCTGATGATATAGTACTCTACGCATCAGCTGATACAACAGAGCAAGCTGAATCTATGTTGAACCGCGCATTGCACTATTTATTTAACTGGCTAACGGAACACGGGCTAGATTTGTCACCAGATAAGAGTAAAGTAGTCGTTTTTACGCGTAAACGAAATCCCCTATCGATCAGAGTGATATGTAACGATCTAGTGATTCCAGTCTGCGACAGTATTAAGTTTTTGGGTGTATTTTTAGATTCAAAAATGACAGGACTACAGCATTTAAATTTTATTATAAAAAAGACTGAATCGAATTTAAATCTCCTTAGATGTTTGTCAGGAGTCTGGTGGGGCGCCCACCCATACTCCCAAAAATTAATATATAATGCTATAATCCGTAGTATTTTAGATTATGGTTCTTTTATTCTTCAGCCTTGTTCAAAAACAGCTCTTGTTAAACTAGACAAACTACAGTATAGATGCCTCAGGGTGATACTGGGTGCCATGCGATCATCTCCGACCAATGCATTACAGATAGAGGCCTTAGACCCTCCTCTTCAAATTCGCCGCCAATATTTATGTGATCGTTTCTTATATAAAACCTGTCAGATTTCTTCTCACCCTTTAATTTCTAAGATCAAGTCCCTCTCTTCCCTTATCACAAACAACCCTTACTGGTACCATAAAGATCTTCCATGTCTTATAAAATCTTTTAGAAAATTAGATAGATTAAGTACTCCGCTTTTCCAATCCCATAAACTAGCTCCTTTTAGTACCTCCTATGAAGTCTTAAATTTCTACCCTAAAGTTCTACTACATTTTGGCATCTCCAAAGACGATCCTAGAGCAAATGATTTTTTTAACCTACGGCTTTCATCGGAATGGTCAGACTGGTGCCCGATTTATACTGATGCCTCCAAACTATCTCTAGAAGGCTGTGTTGGTGCTGCTGTCTGGTGCCCTAACTACAGGCTAGCATTGACCTATAAGTGTCCTATATTTACATCTACTTTTACTGGTGAAATAATAGCAATTTTGGAGGCAATAAAGTTTGTTGTTGCTAACAAAGATAGGATACATAAATGTATAGTCTTTTCAGACTCTCTAAGCTGCCTCCAAGCTATCCTTTCAGAGGATTTAACAATTGGCCTGCGTTTCCCTTTGATTCTTAAAATCAAGGAAAATCTCTTTCTCTGCCAGTCTAAGAGTATTGATGTTGTCCTAGCTTGGATTCCTAGTCACTCAGGTATATCCGGTAATGAGACCGCTGATGAGTTAGCGAAAAGTGCAATAGTTTCAGGATGCCTAGACCACTCCAGACTGCACCCTCAGGATCTCTGTTCTAAAGCTCTGCAAGACCTTAAAGGGGAATGGCTTATTAGTTGGACAAATTCCAGTCTGGTCAAAGGGAGGTTCTATAAAGATATTTCTCCAGAGATACCCATCAAACCATGGTTCTATAAATTCCGCAATGCTGACAAAAGACTCACCTCAGTGATTTGCAGGTTGCGACTGGGCCATTCGTGTACCCCTGTCCACCTTCATAGGATTGGAGTTCGTGCCTCTCCAATGTGTGAATGTAATACGGGGGAAGGCTCTATCGATCATATATTTTTTAACTGTTCCCTTTACCCCACATCCCTATATTATATCCTGCCACCTAAAATTCCAAGACCCACTAATATTAAAACTCTCCTTTCCCTTATATGTAATCGTCTTATATTTAATGCTCTAACCAAATATATTTCCGTTTATAATATAAAATTATAACCCTATAACAAATTTTGTGTACCTAAATTTAAAAAAAAGTGTTTTCATATATGTGTATATATTTATTTTACTAATACTGTTTCAGGTGGTGGCGGTGAATTAATTCTAGAACAAGTTTTTATTTGTTTTCCCCCCTTTTTTTGTGTTTTCTTATCTAACTGGTCATCGCCATAAACCTTGCCTTTTCCACACCTGACGTTGGCAGTAATGGTAGTTCGACCAAGAACAAGCCTCTTGCCAAAAAACAAAAAGTGAAGTGAAGTGAAGATATCTAAGTTTTGACTTGAAAAAAGAAACCCAAAAATAATGAAAAATGGATAAAAAAAGGAAAAAGTAGCACCACTAGAGCAAGTTCTTTTTGTGTTCTGTAGTAATTTTACCAAAAAGGTAGCTAGCCTATAAGATCATGGTCTGTCTTTAAATAATATATCACAGTCATTCGGAATTTTATGGTTTTATAATCGAATTATAATGTAATATTTACACGACGAAAAGAGAACCTCGTTTTTTTTTTAAAGTCGGGTAAAAATATCAAATATTAGTCGACTCAGAAATTCTTCTATGAGCGTAGTCCGATACGCACTTGTTAATTTTTTTTATCCAATTATATGCCTGGCATAATTTTTGAAATATACATTTTGGGTATTTTTTGCGAATGTGAGTTTTTCGTAAATTCAATCTGGAGACCCTGTCTGTATCTGTAGTGTTAAGTTTCTTGGTAGTGTGGGAACCTTCTATCGTAGTGTTAAATTCTCTTTATAGAATCATAGGTAGTATCCATAGTAGCTTGTGATAGAATCCGACTCTGATGGTGTAATTAGTATTCATAAGTGTGTGCCACAAGTATATTCTATACGTTAGTATCCATAGTAGATACGTAGTATCCATAGTAGTTTGTGCATAGTAGTTTGTGATCGTAATATTAGTTGATTATACGATGATTACTATGTGATCTATGATTATTATTACACTAATAGTATGGCAGACAAATGTAGGGTTTGTTTGTCCGGTGATAGACGTATGCACGCTATAAGCAATACTGTGTTTCAAGAAATATGGGAAAGGCTTACGAAAGCTCAGGTGAGTTCATTCATAGAAACTTATTTCCCCAAATTAAGCTTTGTAAAAGGGCCAGCACATAGAGAAAGTCACAAGTAAAAACAAATTGAGACATTTTTGCTTTTTAAAAAGATAATACAGGCTAAAAAGTCACTAAACCGATATTAGATGGTTAATGGTCTTTTAATTTACACAACAATCATTTGAAAACATTTTGCATGAAACCAAAGTGAGGCTGATACTCCCGGTACACGAATCTTAAGTAGTGGAGTGCTAGAGAGGAAGGTATACTTACCCTTTCTGCAACCCCTATAGTCCGAAGTATTTGAAATTTTAATTTTTAGTAAAGAAAAGAGTAGGTGAAGCTCACCTACTTTTTTCCACTAATATTTTTGTGATGGATGATGAAAGGTCGCGATCAGTGACTAGAACACTGATTTTACCCCAAGGCCAGAATCAACTGGTAAACATTTAACGTTAGTTTTATTCATCTGTTTAGCAGGCTACTAGCAAGATGCTTTTTTAATATGTCAATGAATCAATATATTTATTATCACAATTTTTAAATAGTAGACTACTATCAGTGCAGCAACATAGAAAGAATACAATTTCCTACAGCAGAGCGACCTGTTGTAAGAGGCCTCAAAATAACCCACAGCTAGGTGGTAGAGCATTTGCCCGACTTGATGGCTACCACCCCTGGTCTAGAGTATGTCGCCATAACAACCTTGAGTAGTGTTCCGGTATTAGTGACCAGGTTCCAGTCTCCCTTAAGAGAGCAGCAGCGCATTTGTAGCACCTTTAGTGTGATAAATGTCTATAGACTATAGTAACCGTTTTTCATCAAGTAGACCGTCTGCCTGTCTGCTGAACTCATGCAATAAAATATATATATATATATATATATATATATATATATTGCAGAAAATTAAAAATATTTTTTTATAAATATACAAATGGATTCATTTGCCTCTATTGGGCGCCATTTTGAAGATTTTCATTGTGCTCTGTAGTTTTTTCTTGATTTTGCTGTTTTTTTTGGTTATTTTGATTCTTTTTCTGCTGATTACTGGCTTTCTTTTTGGACTTTTATTAGAGTGCTCGACTTTGGACCTATGATGTAATTGCAATGTTAGTGAAAAAATAAATGGGGGTGCTGTTTTACAGAAAATTAATATTTATAGAACTCTGGACCATACCGGGGTTGCAGAAGGGGTAAGTATAACTCCTGCCTCCCCACTCTGCTCCCCCCACTAACTAAAATTCATGAATCGAACATCTATATATTTACCCCAAAGTGATCCCACTCACATCAATATATATAAAACAAAATCGTGTTAGTTACACTATTTATATATAACTCAAGAATGGCTGGAAGAATTTTTATGATTTTTGTGTTTTGAAATTGTCTTTGTTCAGAATAGGATAATAAGTATTACAATAATTATGATATTAATTAATAAAAAAAACTTCAGTCACAACATCAGTCTATAATTTGTTATGATCTTTCCTGGCAGATTTCGGCAATGGTGACTGTATTTAAACTCATTTTCATTTGTATGCTTTAGGTGAATTATTTTTGTGTGTGTTCAAGTGGATCCTGGGATGGTTTAGATTCACGATAAGACCCGGTAGGTGGCGCCGCTGAACACCTCTTTAACGGTGGGACCGATTTTGATGAAATTTTTGGCAAATGGAAAATAATCTTTGTATAAAGTTTATATTTGGGTTATGTAAATATGACCACGTCTCTGAATTTCGTAAAAAACTCAAGTGGTTGCCAATTCATTTTCACCGGAATACTCATGTTCTGTCACTCCTTTACAGTGTGTTGTTTATCCCCACAACCCCGTATTATCTTAAAGAACACTTTGAATTCGTCTCTTCCTCTCACAATTTACGATCTTCTAAGAATCTTAGACTTAATACTCCCAAACATTATTCATCTTTCTTCAATAATTCTTTTACTGTACAGGCTATTCGACTCTGGAATGAGCTACCTGTTACTGTTAGACAAGCTAAATCACTAACAATATTTAAGAACATGACAAAAAAGCACTACCTGCAACATAGTGATTTTGATATTTTTTGCGTATATTTATGTATGTGCAATGCTGGATCACGGATCCTTATCACACAGCTTCGCTGGTTCTATTAAATGATTTTTTTGTGGACTGTATACCCTATATATATATATTTGACAGTGAGAGGTATACCAAATCCTGCACAAAAACCAATGGGGTAATAAGCACCACAAACCTCGGAATCCACCTCCAATGGGGCAGCTAGACAGCTCCTGAAGTGCACGGCACTAACAAGTCCTCAGATGGCACTTAGGTTTAAGTTATGGCACACTCACACCAAGAGCAAGCACGGCTTGTGTCTAAAGTTTAATAGGATCTTCAAGAATGGGATGTGAAATGTTCACTTACACAGAGAAAACGGAACGTCCGAACTGACCTCGCGTGCCTTGGAGACTGGTTCGCCACCACGCAATGGTGTTGAGACCGAAAGCCAGCAGCACTTACAAAACTATCCACATTAGTATAAATTGTGAGGATCCAACAATGTATATGTCATATCAATAAGTATATTTATATATTTCTATTAAGTATAATTCTTACTTTTATAATATTTTGCATACTTATATGTTTATAAATGAATAAAATATATGTAAGTAATTGCATGTCCTCTAATATTTATGTATACCACCTATGACCAATATAATATGTTTTATTCCTGCCACGGGTTGTCTGGAAGAGATCGCTTCTTAGCGATAAGACTGCCCATTGTGCACATTTTAGAATATTTTTTAGGCTATAAGTTTTTCTGTGTTTTCTGTAATGGTGTACAATAAAGTGTTATCTATCTATCTAACTACCATGAAATTTTTATAAAGTACAGTTTAATCAACAGGAATGAACATAGAACACTTTTTTTCTGAAATGTAAGAAGTATATGAAGATGTAAGAAGATACAAAGTTTTCATGAATAAAACTATTGAATGCAAAATGCCCAGTGAAAGTAGTGTTTTGCATTTCAGTTCAACATTAATGATGGGAAACCACTCTTTGTGTGCTACATATGCTATGCTCAGCTGAGAAACGCACATCAGTTGATGCAGAGGGCTTCGAAGGCTGAGGAGTTACTTACAACTGTCATGAATAATGATTCCGAGGTAAGCTTGTATGAGTATTGAGATCTTTGTATTATTCAAGTTTTAGTTTTTATAGATGACTAGCTTCTGCCCGCGACTTCGTCCGCGTGCGTGTTTAAAAAAAAAGAAGATAAAAAACCCCCGTTTTTGAAACATTCTTCATTGGTACTCCGCTCCTATTGGTCTTAGCGTGATGATATATAGCCTATAGCATTCCTCGATAAATGGGCTGTCTAACACTAAAAGAATTTTTCAAATCAGACCAGTAGTTCCTGAGATTAGCGCGTTCAAACAAACTCTTCAGCTTTATATATTAGTATAAGATAGCAGAGGCGTAGCAACCGCCGTATCAGTCTTATCAATGATACGGGGCCCCTAAAGTGTGTAAGCAAAAAATCCTAAAATGTTATCCACAATCTTTTATAGATTAACTAGCTGATGCCCGCATTCGTCCGTGTGGTGCGGTTTTTTAACTATCCCACGGGAACTCTTTAATTTTTCGGGATCAAAAGTGTCCTATATGTTGACCAGGGATATAAGCTACCACCATACAAAATTTTATTCAAATCGGTCCAGCCGTTTCGGAGATTAGCAGGTACAAACAGAGAAACGAAAAATTTGAAAAACATCTAAATTAATTCTATTTCACTTCTTATGTCCCACTGACTCGGTTTTTAGCAATTTTTTTTTCATTGTACGGAAATTCGCCCTCTACAGTTTTATTATATGTATGTATAGATAACATATTCTAGAATAACTGCTGGGCCTACAGGAACGGCTTTTAGACTTGTCTTTATTGTCTATAGAGGCAGAAAATCTAGAAAAACTAAAATCGCCTCCAGCTATAGATGATTTGATAAATAAGCTTGCCGAAAAAAAGCCGAGAAATGTTTATCTTTCATTTGAATTGTTTGTCTGTAAACAGTAATTATTCTGAACATCTTTCGCAAGTGGGTGGTTTCCGCAAATCAAACACGCATACCAACCTACGCAACCTATATGCATGAAATGAACATATACTATTCAATGAGTATTTTTTCTTATTGCACGAGTTCAACAGACAGGTAGACAACCCACCTGATGGAAAGTGGTTACCGTTACCTATGGACATACGCAACACCAAAAGTCTTTCATGTTTCCTAAACCTTAGGGGAAAGCAAAATAGCTGACACAAGAAAAACTTAAATCAAAACTTAAGCTAATGTAGAGAATGTACCAGGATCAATGCTTTGAAGAAACCAAGATATTTTAGAGCAAGTCATAGAAGAAGAATACTATATATGAAATGACAATTCAATCACAACTGGTGCCATCAGTCCTTGTTTTTATACAGAATCCCAATTAAAACTTGTAATAAATGTCTTACAGCTCATTTTAGCAACTGATTTATCATAAATGAAAAATCCTAGTTAGTATCTTGTCAAATTTTAGGAAATCCGACAAACAACATTGTGTACAGCCAGCCTGACACATCACTTTCGTTATAAGTATGCCATTAAAGAAGCATATCAACTTGAATGTAAACAATTTGAAAGAAATTCTGTGGATGAAATTAAAAAGGAGAAAGAAGAAGGAAGTGAAGAGAACAATGAAGAAGGAAGTGAAGAGAACAATGGAGAAAGAAGTGAAGAGAACAATGAAGAAGAGATTGACATTAAAATTAAAGAAGAGGAAGAGGGTAAGTTGTCAGTACATACTTAGGCCTACCTCATATATACAATTGTTAAACCAAATTGAACTGCCGAATTTATGTTAATAATATTTTCCTGTAAGGGCATAATTGCCAACTTACTTATAATTCCTAGGGTCCTCTATGAGCCCCGTCCGAGCTGGAGGTGAATGCGTAAGTGAGCCCACAGCCCGGACAATTCGAGGATCGGCCATGGGTTTTAGTGGGTATTCCAAACCGAGACTTGGCAATAGCATTCCTGCGGCAATGCTAGTGCCACCCCGACGAGGCGAATCCTAGCGGCCGCGACATGTCACCCCTGACTGATGGTCCTAAATCGAATTTCTCCTCATTATCATATAATTTTTTTTTTCAAATTGCACAGATATATGTCAGGAGGAAAATCTAGATAGCGCTGATGATGAGTCAGGCATACCTTTGGATGATACGCTACTGAAGAACAAACTGGAAAAAGAAGTGCAAATTAATTTGGAGAAGACTGATATAAGTAAGGTTCCATTTTCAGGAATCGACCTAATTTGCAAGGATCGTATGATGATACGATGCGTTCTCGTCACACGATGAGTTAAAATATACAGAATTTTTCAAAGTGCCCTAATTGAAGCTTGGAAGCCATCCTACGAGCACAGACATGTTTAATAGTGATTGTACGATGGGTTTAGATCCTTTGACCATTTTCATTGCACGGCGAGAATGCATCGTGTCATCGTACGACCCTTGCCCACTAAGTCGACGCTTCATACTCACCCTAAACTTTTTTAAGTTAAAATGATGTACATCCTTAAAAACTATATCCATCCTTTTAATTCCCTTTGGTCTGAAAGCAATTTGATGAAATCCCCTAATTATGGTTTCTTATTTAACAAGACTTATTATTCTTTTAAAGATCTTAGTTAGTACTCTGATTTTAAATTCGCATGAAAGCAACACATTGTTTAATTTAACTCTTCATTTCAAAAGTAACATTAGGGACATCTGATGTACACTTATGGCCAATTATTGTCAAAAATACCATCATAAGTGTGAAATGTGTTCGAATTTGAGACATGCTATTAAAGTTCACTACTTGTTTTTAAAACATGTCGTTTCATATTCAAATATTTGTGTGTAATACTTTTAAATTAAAACAGATGAAACCATCTCCTGTAAGAAAAAGGCTAAAATATCTTCATTTTAAACGCAGCTGCAACATTTTATTTACATCTTTATAATTATATAGTCGGCATCACTGCAGGACCTTGTAAATACATTTTTTTTTCCTCTTTATTACATATATTCAAATTCTAAATAAGTTCCACTTGAAGGTCATACATAAAGAGATGGTTTTAATTGTCAAATGTATCCGATAGATAGTTGGAATCAGATCCCAGGATGTGAATGGATTTTTTTTGTGTGTTGGAGTGGTTCCCTGGATGTTGTGATTCACAATTGAACTCAGAAAATGGCACTGCAATTGGGTTCTAGATTTTTCTTTTTTAAAGCAGAGCAACGTCCGCCGGGCCCACATATATTAGTCGATAACATTAGCTTTGCTTTCAGGCGCATCTAACAGAAAAGGCACAATAAACGAAGTATCACAAAAGGCGAAGCTAATTAAGCTTAACCAAATAACTAAAGACAGAAAGCTAGCATCAGATAAAAGCTGTTCTGAACATTTATCTGTATACACGAATGTGGGCAGGATACAAATTATGAAAACACCAACTAACTGCTGTGAAGTAGATAAAATTTCACCAAAAGTTCCACGGAAACAGATTGAAGCCAAGAATAGGTCTGTACAAAACGATAAAACACTTAATTTTAAAGATTGCTATGATAATGCTGGAAAGGAAATAAGTCTTCTTAAGAATGCCGAAACGGTTGCTCCAAGTACTTCATTAGACAGTGGAAATAAATTTAATATTAGCAATAGGAAGGGACAAGCAAAATACTTCTTGTGTGATACATGTCAGTATCGATGTATAAGAAAGTCAGAGTTAATTAAACACATTCGTATACACACTGGGGAGAAACCATTCAAGTGTGATGAATGTGATTATCGATGTTCAAGGAAGAGTTATTTGGCTACACACGTGAAGTTCAAACATATCAAAGAAAAGAACTTCACATGTCATATGTGTCCGTTCAAATTTATTACTAAAAGCGAATTAAACAGACACCTTCGTAAACACACTGGGAATAAACCATACGAGTGTGATTTATGTGACTATCAATGTCTACTAAAGAGTGATTTGAATTCACATATAAAGTTGGAACATATCAAAAAAGAAAAGAACTTCTCATGTCATATATGTCAGTACAAATTTGATAATAAAAGCAGTTTAAATAGACACCTTTGTAAACACACTGGGGAGAAACCATACAAGTGTGATTTGTGTGATTATCGATGTCCACTAAACAGTGATTTGAAGTCACATATGAAGTTTAAACACATCAAAGAAAAGAACTTCTCGTGTCATATGTGTCTGTACAAGTCTGTTACTAGAAGCGATTTAAATAAACACCTTCGTAAACACACTGGGGAGAAACCATACAAGTGTGATTTATGTGATTATCGAGGTTCACTAAAGAGTAATTTGAATACACATAAAAAGCTCAAACACAATGGAGAGGGTATTTTGTAATATATGATCAAAACAATTTTGCATAATTTTAATGTTTAATAAAAGTTATTCTCATTATTTTATTGTGACAAGTGACATTTACCTAAAATACTTTATATAGAGTGCTGCTATCCAGTGTTTTTGTTCGGATTTTAAAACAAACTCATAAGATAGGTAAAATAGCTAGTGATAGTTTATCTCTGAACATATTAAGTGATTTTAAAATGTCTACTAATGAACATTACTTAGTGCTTACTTATTACCTACCTAATAATAAAACACATTAAATCATATTATCGTTCTAAATATATATATGCTTATTATTATATAATTAGAGAGTGTCGGGGTGAAGGTAAGGAAAGGAATGCTCCGGTGGTTTGGGCAAGTCAAAAGAATGCATGATGAAAGAATGACTAAACAGATATACAATGCAAAAGTGGATGGATGCAGAAGTCGTGGAAGGCCACGACACACCTTCCATGATCAAATTGATCGTGTACTAGCGGAGGGAGATGTCAGGAGCCTTAAGAACAGACGAGTGTGCATGACAAGAGTTATGAATGTCAAAGAAGCAAGTGAGGTGTGTAAGAATGGGCCTAAATAGCGCTCTGTTGTTCGTGCCTACCCCGCAGGGAACTGGCGTGAAGTTATGTATGTATGTATTATATAGTTATAAAAAAATTCTCTTCAATATTTGAAATACCGCACCGTCTATTGCATAAGTGCAGAGTCAAATCCGCCGCGAGCGAGATGTTGACCTATTGAAAGTACCTTCAGAGAGGTGTAGCAGTTGCTATAAATTTATTTCACAACAGATGGCGTTAGATGTACCAAATGTAGTTTGCAACAACAGTTGTATGGTACTAAGAGTAACATCTCACCTACCTGGAGATGCCCTGATTGCAGAAAAGGAGATTTAAGAGGCAGTAAGGACACGAGACCAATCTATACAAACTATTCTCTAAAATTATTCTTGGAAGAAACTCAAAATGCCTTGATGAACAACAACCAATAGAGGAAGCTGGTTTCAGAAGCGATTTTTCTACAATTGATCACATATATGTGGGGAAACAGTTATTGGAAAAATGAAAATGAATGTATTTATTCCAAAATGAAATCTTACAGATTAGTTATTGAAAGTCATGGGTTTACCACTGCTTCCAAAGAAATTTTAGTTACTGTTAAAGGAGAAGAAGCGACGCAACAAGCTCCCCAGCAACGTATATTTAATGCATAATTATTGTCTTAAGAAAAATACTTTATATTAATACAAGGTTTAACAAAATAAATTAAATGAATGATTACTGAAAAAGCTTGGTGGCCATTATACCAATTTGGTGCGGTCGTGTAAAAAATCTTTCGACGTATAATAAGCTTCTCACATGCTTCTCGCACAAACGCTGCTTTCCTAATTTTTTAAATTTGTTTACTTAAAGCTGTTGAACGTTTTCGGGGATTTTGTTGAAGTGGATTAAACTTTGCTCCACGAAACTATTGTAAACTTTATGGAACATACATGTGTGTTTCTAATTTATTTTTGTTCCTAGTATTTTTACAATGTACATTACCTAATCTGGGAAAATTCGAGCAATTTTTCTTAATATATAGTACATTTTCGAGTATGTACTGTGAAGCCACTGTTAAAATATTTATTTCTTTAAACTTATCTCGCAAGGAATCCCGCGCTCCCATCATGTAAATTGAGCGAATAGCACACTTCTGCAGGACGAAAGTAGCATTTATGTCAGCTGCATTACCCCATAATAGGATTCCGTAAGACATAATGCTGTGAAAATAACTAAATTAAACCAAACGAGCAGTAACAATATCAGTCATGAGTCTTATATTTTTTACTGCATATACTGCCAAGCTTAGACTGTTCGCCAATTTACTTATGTGAGGGGCCCATTGTACTTTCGAATCTAAGGTGATACCGAGAAAAATGGTTGAATCCACAACATCTACGATTTCTCCAGTTAATAGCTCATCAGTTTTTACAGGCTTAACATAAAGCATGGAGAATTTAATACGTTTAGTTTATTTGTTGTTTAAAAGTAACTTATTCACACCAAGTCGACACGCTTTCGAAGGCATAATCGAAAGCGCGTCGTTTACGTCCTCAAAGTTTGTTTTCTGTCGCATAATTTTAAATATTAAAGATGTATCATCAGCGAACAATACAATGTCAGGTTTATTTTTTACCAAAAAAGGTACATCATTTATATGAACAAGAAAGGGCCGAGAATCGATACTTGTGGGACTCCCATATTAATAGGAACTCGGGGAGACCTATTAATATCAATCTTTTGAATCCTACCATTTAGATAGGATATCAATAGGTCGGGAGCTAAACCTCTTATACTGTAGTGGTTTATTTTCCTGATCAGCGTTTCGTGTTCGACACAATCAAATACTACAAATAGATAGATCGAAAAAAATACCCAACGCATCACGAATCGTTTCCGAAGCACTAGAAACAGTGTTAACGACACTGGAACGACAGTTGTTAGTTAGTACTGTTCGGCTTCAATAGCCGGCTCTATTGGAGCCGAACGGTATTGCACGTGACGATGTTGACTCTAATTACCTGGCAGCGTGGCAAGCCTTTGGTGTAGGATGCGACCTGCGTGGATACGTTGGCCACATCCCATTTATTAAATACGTTTAGATTAGCCGGTTCGGCGGCGACCCCGCTTAACAGCGAGACAACAGACAAAAAGCGTTTTTTGATCGATTTCTCAGCCGTTGCTACAATAATTATACACACTTTATTGTGGTGAAAAAAATATATGTTAATCTTGATCATATGTCTGAGGTACCCCATGTACTCAAAACGCATTTTCGGTAAATTTTCTCGATAGAAAATAATTGCAAAGTGACATCTAAACGTGTTCTTCAATCTTTAATATTATGATTACTGTTAATCGTACATCGCTAAAATAAATAACAGTAACGTATCATATTATAAGAAATCGAACCCTTGTAGTTCTTCTATTCGGTTACTTAGAGAATTTGGAAGTATTAATTATTTTATTATAAATGACTTCAAAAATGACGCCTCCCGGTCTCAATGTATGGGATTTGTCATTACGCCAGACGGCTTCGTGCTTAACGCTCACGTCGCTTTTTTGTAGCTCCGCTACTAAAAAATGCTTTTAAATAAATGAAGGAGCAATGACAATGAGAATTTCGAAGCGACCGCACGGTGTTTATTTGGCGTATACGGTATAATGGTTTGAGCTAAATCACAGATTGTGGATTCGAACCCTACTAGCGTCAGTCACTTGTTCTATAGCAGACTTTTTTATTTTTATATCAAAGTTGATAAAATGGTCTTTTTCTCTTCTGAAATAATTTTATAAAATGCAATAAAAATACTTTTCTATATTTTTATATTTAATTTCATCTGGGCTTTCATACTATTGACAATAAAACTTCTTTAAATAAATCTTACCGGTAACATTAAAATTCGAAAGCGTCATCTATGTTTCTCAATAGAAAATTACGTTGATACGTGGATAAGTAGAATTAATTATAAATAATGAAAACATTCACCAATTTGATAACTGTTGTTGTGGCAGAGTAGGTTGACACTAGTACAGGTATAATCGGAGTTCGAGGATTCCAGGCCAGAGTGCTCACTTCGTTTTTTTTCTGCTTTTTTATGTTTTATCTATTATTATTCATTTTAAAGTTCTTATCTATACAGATAAATAAATGTGAAGCGTCTGTTTGTAATGTCAAAATAAAAACTAAAAAATCGGGCCAGGAGATTCCGAAATTGCAATTTTTTGCAGTGGACCCAGTGCACCCAGTGGACCCAGTGGACCCAGTGGACCCAGTGGACCCAGTGGACCCAGTGGACCCAGTGGACCCAGTGGACCCAGTGGACCCAGTGGACCCAGTGGACCCAGTGGACCCAGTGGACCCAGTGGACCCAGTGGACCCAGTGGACCCAGTGGACCCAGTGGACCCAGTGGACCCAGTGGACCCAGTGGACCCAGTGGACCCAGTGGACCCAGTGGACCCAGTGGACCCAGTGGACCCAGTGGACCCAGTGGACCCAGTGGACCCAGTGGACCCAGTGGACCCAGTGGACCCAGTGGACCCAGTGGACCCAGTGGACCCAGTGGACCCCGGTCTTTACATAAATCTATCTGTTTACCTGAGATCAAAAGTATCCTTTGTCCACCGTCATTATTAAAATTACATATATACCGAATTTCAGCCAAAACGGTGTAATAGTTTTTATAAAATATAAAAACTATTACACCGATAACATAACAAACAGAGAGAAAAATATATTTTTATCCCGGAAACTAGCCCATTTTTCCGGGTACTCACTCAAACACACATAAACAAAATCACCAAAATCGCTCCAGGTGATTAGGAGGATTCCAGAACCCGATCTCAGCGCCACCTACCGGTTCTAATTGTGAATGTAAAAGAGTAATGTATTTTTTTAAATTCTAAGTCATGACAAAATAAGATTAAAAATCTTGCCAAAAACTTAAAGTTTATAATTAACAAATAAAAAATAGGGGTTGATCGTAGAGGGGTGAAAATTTAGGGTTGTATGTATTTTTGTATGTTGTATCATAAAAAAATAGAAATTAAAAATTTTGTCTAAAAAATAAATAAAAAATTTAGGGGTGGACTACCCCTAACATTTAGGGGGATGAAAAATAGATGTTGGCCGATTCTCATAGATACCGGATAAGCACAAAAAATTTCATCAAAATCGGTCAAGCCGTTTCGGAGGAGTATGGCAACGAAAACTGTGACACGAGAATTTTATATATTAGATATACACTGAGTTTCAGCCAAATCGGTTCAGTAGTTTTTCCGTGATAACGGAACAGACAAACAGACAGAGTTACTTTCGTATTTATATTAATATATATATGGATTCATTGTTGTTCCATAATACAATAATATCATTTTAATAAAGTTTACCTGTCTAAAAAATTGTTGGAAAAGTAAAAACAAATCTTACAGAGCCTGAGGATTCGAACCCTGTAACTCCTACTTACTAGTGCTCTTGGTAAACTATTGGGCTATATCCGCTTAGACAGTGATGTCAAAATTTCAATAACTATTAAGCATATAAGCAATCTATCTCACTTTAGGACATTTTGTCTCGCTCTGGAGCTCTGAGCCCAAGAATGAAATAAATTGAATGGAGTAGGTATATGGGCGCGGCGCGCGTTGGTATTTTCGGTTTCAATATTTCGCCACGCTTGAAGTTTTATTAGGCGCTGTTCCATCGAAGTAAATATCAGCTGCGCGGGGCTGATTTGGTTAAATAGCGATTTGAATCAGGTGTACATAGCCTCTTAAGCGGTGCAAATATGCAACCCTCAGTGAGAGTTATATGTTTGTGTGCCGTTTCCTGGTGAGACGCTTGGACCGTGGGGTCTTGAGGCCACGAGCCTCTACCAAAATTGATTAAAACGACTCATTAATTCTTCAGTTGATCAGAATGCCGGTGCCTACCTCGGACAGCGGATCAGTATGGCGATCCAGCGAGGAAACGTAGCCATAGAAGACGGTGATCTGGGCTTTTTTTTTGACAACGCAGGGGGAATACATGTCGTACCATACTGGGTCTAGTCGTTCTAGCTAAACTGTAGTTTAACTGGACACCGACATCGGTTGTTGATCAGCCCTTACTTAAAGCCAAATTGTTTACTTTGTATAGCAAATTATTTTTATTGAAATGACTAAGTGATTTAAGATTAGTTCTTTATATATCTTACTAAACGTTGGCAGTATCGAGATAGGTCTAAAATTATTAAGGTTATTTGTACTGACAGATTTAAAAAGTAATATAACTTTGCTTAATTTTATTTGATCAAGAAACACATTTTATACAGTTATTGAATGCTATAGGTAAGTACGGTGATATAATATCGATTATTGAACAAAAAAATCTCTACGGATATTCCCCAAAGGTTAGCAGTTTTTTTAACATCTAAAAGCTTGAAAGCTTTTAAAACATCTATACTATCTACATAATGAAAGGCATAATTTACACTGCATGCACTGACGTTATCAGGTAATTAATGAATTCAGTCACAATACCAGAGAAGGCACTGCACAATGAAACAAAAAGAATTCTTTACACAAATTTGAACTTCAAAAACGGGATTCTGGTAAAAATTAAAAACAAATCTTTTTCAGTTACATAGAGAGAACATACTTCCAGTACATTTTAAGTTCCCGCTAAAAACTCCAGGAATAAAACTTGTTCTTCTTTGTTCAATATTGGCTTGGCACGGTTTGTGTATTCCGCCAGATAAAAAAGCTTAAGGTTTGGGCTGCCAGATTAGTTAAATCGCTACTACCAAAACTAAATTAATTCAAGGTAAAATTTCAAGGTCAATAAATAATTTTTGCCTTAGAAAATAATGAAATTTATTTGTACTTCAATTTTTTTAAACTACATTAAGCAATCGGTTAATATTTTAATCACAAGAAATTTTTTTGGCGGAACTGAAAGGAGATGTTGTGCTGTGCAGTTTTTTTTTCTAAAAATGTGTACAATTATTCTAGAATGGACAATAGTTGTAGGATATTGATAGTTTTCGGGTAGTAATTACTAGTATTTGTGAGAAATGTGAACTGTATAGTCAAATGTGGCCTTTTGGGTTGTCACAAGAACTCCGTTGAATGGCGTCAGTTGATAACCTACAGTTCAGCATAGGCATTATACATAGGCTTAAGAAAATGAAGTTACTATATTGTAATCTAAGATCTGGCTTAAAGGCCTATCAGCCAAGCCATAAACCTAAAAAAATAATAATGCTCTTTATTTATGGCTTTGTTTACAAAATTCAAATTACGTCGTTGTGTTTTTAAATTCTTATTAAAACGAAAAATATTATAAAACTTAAAAAGGATAATTAAAATGGGCCAAGAGAGTAAAGAATATTTATATTTAAATATTAATCAAGAGATCGATGACTTTTTTAAACATCTCGACGGTAAGAAAGAAAAGAAATTGTGGTTTATCAACAACAATAAAATCCCGAGTATTTTTTAACAGTTTGTTATAAATTTCTAGAAACGATAGAAAAGCAACAACAAGAACTAAAAGCTTCCAAGAAGAAGAACGAATTGGAAACGAAGTTTGCGCAAGAACTAAAACTACACGTCAGTAAATGTATATTTTATTATTGTCGTTCATTAAGTTTGCCATGATATACTTAAAGTCGTTAGGAAACGTGTACATCAAGATTTCCCATTTGTAAACTATTCTCATAATTTTTCAATGAAATTTTAACATGGTGGTCAAGTGCCGGCTGACAAATTTCTGAAAATTGCGTGCCCCTCTATCTTTTAAAATATGAAGTGCAAAAGTGTTAAAAATCAAGGTAGTAGAGATCAGGGCCGCTTATGGCTGGTTTTTATATCTTACCAACCTTTCGTTTGCCTTATTATTGGTTTAAATTTGACATAAGCTCTAATGACAAAACTCAGCTGAGGGAAAGGGAAGTGAAAAAATAATAAGATGTAGGAACCAGCCATTAACCATATTGAACACCAAAGAGCGAAAATCAACAATAAAAAATGACATTAGAAATTGTTGAAGTTGTAGCTGGCCCTATAGAAAAACTTGAGTTCTCAATTCAAATAAATTGGTTACCTAGCAGTAGCTAGGTAACCAATTTATTTTAGTATTTAGTTGTAGTAACAACTACAAAATAACAGAGACTTTTTGGCAGTGTCATTGAAAAGTTAATCTCATATACATATAGTGGTAAAAGTGCAATAAAAACAATTTAAAACTTATCTAAATTATAGTGACCAGTGATCTTAAGTTACTAACGTAACTATCCATCAAGAATCCATATTCTGCTAGGGTAGGTGAGTTTACCTATAATAGAAATGACCATGTCTCTGAATATCGCAAAGAGCTTAAGTGGTTGTCAGTCTCACTTTATTGAAATGCTCATTTTCTCTATCTACTGTATAGCATATTGCTTATTCCTTCCACACCTTCCTATCATAAGGAACACAAAATTTGTGTGTCCGTAGCATATGTTTAAAAAAAATCATTGTATATTAAAATCCATAAAAATAGTTAACAAGCTTTTTCATACCAATCATATTATTTTTATAACAATAAAATATGATATAAATCTATGTTTATGCTTGTAAAAGAATTTTATGATAATTTTTATGGCCTTTAAGTATTTATCAACTATAATAATATAAATGATGAAAGAATGACTAAACAGATACACAATGCAAAAGTGGATGGATGCAGAAGTCATGGAAGGCCATGATACACCTTCCATAATCAAATTGATCGTGTACTAGCAGAAGGTGATGTCAGGAGCCTTAAGAACAGACGAGCTTGCATCACAAGAGTTATGAATGTCAAAGAGGCAAGTGAGGTGTGTAAGTTATTCTTAGCGCCTGAATGGCGTTCTGTTGTTCGTGCCTACCCCGCAAGGGAACTGGCATGAAATTATGTATGTATATATGTAATAATATAAAATGTTTTAGTTGTTAAAAACTCAGATAGTGTTTTTATGAACAAGTCATTGTTTATTAATGTACTTTTAATAGTTAGTAGTTTGTACTTTTGAAGTGTCCTTTAAAATAGCAGTGAAGTGTGGCCTGTCATTGTAGATGCAAGAGCTTAGTGTCACAGAGATGAAAATGCTGTGGTGGATGTGTTGAGACACTAGGAAAGATATACATACATACATAACTTCACGCCAGTTCCCTTGCAGGGTAGGCACGAACAACAGAGCGCCATTCAGGCTTATTCTTTCACACCTCACTTGCTTCTTTGAGATTCATAGGTCTTCTCATGCACGCTCGTCTGGTCTTAAAGCTCCTGACTAGGAAAGATGGTTTTAGGAAATGTAGCATTCGCAGCAGCCTTCATATTTGTGATATAGACAAATTGCAAGAATATTTTTTTTAATTGCATGTGTTCAGCTAAATGAATCTCGTGTTCGAGCCTAACCTAATAGGAGAAATAAAAGCTCACTGCCTCCGCTGGCTCGGTAACGTAGAATGGATGGGAGAGGATCGCAGAGTGAGGAAAGCACATTTGGGACGGCCGGTAGATAATGCTGCATAGCGACGATCATTGGGTGGGTGCGGCCAATTTCTGCGAGGCAGTGATGTCTCAAAAGGAGGCCTCAGAACGAGAAAGGGAGATAGCCGCATGCGTCATGCGGGTACCGACGACAGTCGGGGTCCCGGAGACGAGTGTAATACCGCTGCAGGGGCCCAGCATCAAGCATCTAGGGAGCGGTGGAGTCATCCCTCTGTTGACGAAGTGAGTCTGCACTGCTTCCCGGGGCATTCTCAAGTAATGATGCGCTAGGATCAGCGTGGGCGTAACTACGTTCTAAGTCTCACGCTCTTCCTACCATAAGCGCCGGGCACATGGGAGGAGGGTGGTTTTAGTGGAGTATTGCCTATAAGTTACCTCTCCACATAGAGGGAGGTACCTTGCCGAGTCTCCACACATGCCGGCGATTGACTCTGGTGGCTGCGCTATCTTCATTGGCTTCACCCCTCATCGCTTTGGTCCAATCCCTAGCAAACGACCCGGTAGTGTGCGAAACGTATTTCCTCCGCCTCAAAAAAAAAAAGCTTGCCAACAGTGAAAGAATTTTTCAAATTGGTTCAGTAGTTTCAGAGTCTATTCAATGCAAACAACCAAATCTTTCCTCTTTATAATATTTACGTTTTTTTCTAATTTTGATGTGCATTCATTCTAGCCAATAAATATTTCTTTCTTTCTTTCTTTACATGCCTTCAAGAACGGTTATAACAGGATGCAACTGGGATTTAAGGCTATGATGATGATTGTACCTTTGAAAGGTCATTACAGAAGACTGTCTGTCTTATTTCTTCTAGAATGAACTGAATCAGAGGCTGGAGGAGTTGAACCGGCGCGGTAACGATCTGGACAGAGTCTGCGCCACCTTCGAGTCGCGTCTGACAATAGCCGACAGCGACAAAAACAGACTGGACAGTGCTCAGTGAGTTTTTCAACTCTTTAAAAGATATCTGTCAACATACATACATAACTTCACGCCAGTTCCCTTGCGGGGTAGGCACGTACAACAGAGCGCCATTCAGGCTTATTCTTATACACTTCACTTGCTTCTTTGATATTCGTAAGTGTTCTTAAGGCTCCTGACATCACCTTCTGCTAGTACACGATCAATTTGATCATGGACGATCATAGCTGTCAAGTTCTTATATTTTGTTTTGTTATTGCTAACGGGCAGGGCTGGATGTTGGCAGCCGGGGTCCATGCTCCGGGTGGCAAATTCAATCTTCTCAGACAAATACACAACTCATCATTGACCCGACTTTGATCACTGAAATGTACAGTACTTTAAGCACATAAATGGAAATTAATGAGGTATCCTTGGAACACCTGGTTGGAAGGATGTTCTCCTAAAATGTCTTAAAAAATGTTCAAAATTTCTCAAAAACATTTTGATAGGCATCAAAGAAAGCAAACAAATTTAATAACAAAACTACGTATAGAAACAAAAGAATACATAACAATAATGAATACATAAACAAACAAATTGTATCATTATGTATGTATGTATAATTGTGTTAGCTTGAAAATATTTTGAATTCTCTTAGTAGGCAATTAAACTCAACAAAAAGCGAAGCCGAGGCGGGCCCCTAGTATTATAATATATTCTGCCCGCGACTTCGTCCGCGTGGAATAATTTGAAAAAAAGTTAGGTTAGGTTAGTGTGTTAGCGTGATGATATATATAGCCTATAGCCTTCCTCGATAAACGGGCTATCTAACACTGAAAGAATTTTTCAAATCAGACCAGTAGTTCCTGAGATTAGCGCGTTCAAGCAAACAAACAAACTCTTCAGCTTTATATATTAGTACTAGCTGTGCCCGCGACGTCGTCCGCGTGGAATTTGTTTTCAAAACCACCCGATTTTGAAACATTCTTCATTGGTGCTCCGCTCTTATTGGTCTTAGCGTGATGATATATAGCCTATAGCCTTCCTCGATTAACGGGCTATCTAACACTGAAAGAATTTTTCAAATCAGACCAGCAGTTCCTGAGGTTAGCGCGTTCAAGCAAACAAACAAACTCTTCAGCTTTATATGTTAGTACTAGCTGTGCCCGCGACGTCGTCCGCGTGGAATTTGTTTTCAAAACCCCCCGATTTTGAAATATTCTTCATTGGTGCTCCGCTCCTATTGGTTTTAGCGTGATGATATATAGCCTATAGCCTTCCTCGATAAACGGGCTATCTAACACTGAAAGAATTTTTCAAATCAGACCAGTAGTTCGTGAGATTAGCGCGTTTAAGCAAACAAACAAACTCTTCAGCTTTATATATTAGTACTAGCTGTGCCCGCGACGTCGTCCGCGTGGAATTTGTTTCAAAACCACCCGATTTTGAAACATTCTTCATTGGTGCTCCGCTCCTATTGGTCTTAGCGTGATGATATATAGCCTATAGCCTTCCTCGATAAATGAGCTATCTAACACTGAAAGAATTTTTCAAATCAGACCAGTAGTTCCTAAGATTAGCGCGTTCAAGCAAACAAACAAACTCTTCAGCTTTATATATTAGTACTAGCTGTCCCGCGACGTCGTCCGCGTGGAATTTGTTTTCAAAACCACGCGATTTTGAAACATTCTTCATTGGTGCTCCGCTCCTATTGGTCTTAGCGTGATGATATATAGCCTATAGCCTTCCTCGATAAATGGGCTATCTAACACTGAAAGAATTTTTCAAATCAGATTAGTAGTTCCTGAGATTAGCGCGTTCAAGCAAACAAACAAACTCTTCAGCTTTATATATTAGTATAAGATTAAGCGCCTGTAGATATTTTACAACTGACACGCGTATACAAATTTGCTCACTCTTCGGTGTATATGCTCTCGCAAGTTTTCGATTTTCTTGCGATCCATTAAACAGGTCCTGACTTGGTGAACATGGGACCGCCTCGTTAGTATATACGCACCCTTAAAATTATACATACATACATACATAACTTCACGCCAGTTCCCTTGCGGGGTAGGCACGAACAACAGAGCGCCATTTAGGCTTATTCTTACACACCTCACTTGCTTCTTTGACATTCATAACTCTTGTCATGCACGCTCGTCTGTTCTTAAGGCTCCTAACATCACCTTCTGCTAGTACACGATCAATTTGATCATGGAAAGTGTGTCGTGGCCTTCCACGACTTCTGCATCCATCCACTTTTGCATTGTATATCTGTTTATTCATTCTTTCATCATGCATTCTTTCTACATGTCCGAACCACCGGAGCATTATTATTATAAGAGACCTAAATCAAAATTTTGAGTCATTGGATTTAAATATCTATTACATAATAAGATAGATAGATAGAAAACTCTTTATTGTTCACCATATACACATAAAATAAACAATTTACAGTAGTCACATTTAAGCATTAAAGTAGGAACAAAGGGCGGCCTTATCGCTTTAGAGCGATCTCTTCCAGACAACCCGGGCTATGGATTTTATCAACGGGAGATTCGCAAGTGTATGACGGTGGTGTGCAAATTAAATACATATATATATATAGGATATATAAATATTACACAATACATATACCTAATAATAAATAAGGTACAAAATTGAATAACTTGATATTTTGAATTTGGTCTCTATAATTCTATCAAGAATGACTAAACAGATATACAATGCAAAAGTGGATGGATGCAGAAGTCGTGGAAGGCCACGACACACCTTCCATGATCAAATCAATCGTGTAGTAGCAGAAGGTGATGTCAGGAGCCTTAAGAACAGACGAGCGTGCATCACAAGAGCTATGAATGTCAAAGAAGCGAGTGAGGTGTGTAAGAATAAGCCTGAATGGCGCTCTGTTGCTCGTGCCTGCCCCGCAAGGGAACTGGCGTGAAGTTATGTATGTATGTAATTCTAAGGGTGCGATATACTTATGAATAAAGAAAGAGATTCGAAATCGATCCACAATTAACGGAGAAATCGTGCATGCATATAAAAAAATTAAGCGCCTGTAGAAAATGTAATACCTACACGCGTATACAAGCTTTTTGTCCATGAATTTAGATGCACGGCGTTCTTTAATTTCTTAAATAATCGTGAATAAACCTTAGATTATTCTTGATTTCCCTGTGAATAACTCATTAGATCCCTTTTTTTTTATTGCAGGAGTTCAGCAGACCGGCAGACGGCCCACTTGATGGAAAGCGGTTACCATCGCCTATGGACATTTGCAACACCAAAGGTGCTACAAATGCGCTGCTATTCTTTTAAAGGACACTGAAACCTGGTCACTAATGCCGGAACACAACACAAGGTTGTTATGGCGGCATACTATAGACCAGGGGTGGTCGCCATCCAGTCGAGCAAAAATACCCTACCACCTGGCTGTGGGTTGTTTAGTCGCCTCTTACGACAGGCCGCCAGGCCGCAGGAAATTGTATTCTTTCTCCGTTCCTGCACGGATAAAAAACTTGGTAACCATGGGATTACCTCGGGAGTGTACACGTAAGAGTAAAGAAAAAAAATTGAAAATCGGTTTACAATTGACGGAGATGTCGTGTTACGAAGAAGTTGGTTAACAGTTTTCCGTGAGTTTTCTAATCCCTTGGAATCCACACATCAGATCCTGACATGGTGACAGTCGGACCAATTCGGGAGCAAAACCTTTCGATTACAAGAAATATATTAAAAATCGGTCCACAATTGACGAAAAATCGAGTAACATACGTGAAGACAAATTAAGAACGTCGTCTTTTTGGAAGTCGTTTAATAACAGCTTTTTACTAACGGCCTTACTCCTAATAATCTCGTTAAGAAACGATTAGCCGTCTCTTAAGTAAGAGAATTAGAATCAGACCCTAATCAATGAATATCTTTTTTTTCACTTATAAACGTGTATTACCTGTTGTTTACCTAAGAGGAGCACAGATAAACGAAATTTGAATGATTAACGTAGGTTGTACTCAAATTATTGGATTAAAGAGGAGTTTATGGGTAAGATTTTCAGTAATCAGTTGCTAAGCAGTTTCTAAGGCCCTAAATGCATATGAAGCAAATAAGGCATTTATACATTATATACTGTTATAATTTGGGCCACCTGCATATTACAAATATAAACAAAGCACCCATCGGTGTTTGAGCTAATAACATTGAAACTATTTATGACTGTCTTCTTTTGTTTACTTTGTGTTTAAAATTTGTGATTGGAAAAATAGCCCATTGTGTATTGTATCTTTATGGTAGTCATTGGCCAGGTGTGATTCTTAGAAATTCAGTCTACAGACATATTGTATTTGTACAGTATAAAGCAATGCCCCGAGGGAGGGGTGAGGCAGTCGAGCGATAATCGCAAGCGAGGCAAGACGTGTGTACTACATTCAGTCATTTATTTAGAGACGGACTTTGCGCGTGTTATTATATTTGTACCTGTGTTATACGTGTTTGTATAGTTCTAATAAATTCTGTAATAATTCCAACGGCATTTTAATTCGAGTGCTGAACCTCGTAACAATACAAAAGATTTTTTTTTAAATTTTGTCTGTTTGTCTGGATGTTGCGGCTAATGTCTGAAACGGCTGGACCGATTTTGATGGGAGTTTCACTGGCAGATAGCTGATGTTATAACGAGTAACTTAAGCTACTTTTTTTAGGGTAGGTTACGAAGTCGTGGACACAGCTAATAAATTAATAAATGTGACGAGTAGCAACCTTACAAACTTCCTTTGTTTGTAATATTAATAAAAATGATTATAATATTAATATATACATACATAACTTCACGCCAGTTCCCTTGCGGGGTAGGCACGAACAGCAGAGCGCCATTTAAGCTTATTCTTACACACCCCACTTGCTTCTTTGACATTCATAACTCTTGTCATGCATGCTCGTCTGTTCTTAAGGCTCCTGACATCACCTTCTGCTAGTACACGATCAATTTGATCATGGAAGGTGTGTCGTGGCCTTCCGCGACCTCTGCATCCATCCACTTTTGCATTGTATATCTGTTTAGTCATTCTTTCATCATGCATTCTTTCCACATGCCCGAACCACCGGAGCATTCCTTTCCTTACCTTCACCCCGACACTCTCTTTCAGACCAACTCAGACCAGACTATAATATTAATACTTCAGAAAAAATGAATAAATTTGATTCTTGTACTTCCAGGGAAGCTTACCAGCTAGCCAAGGAGCTGACTGGTATCCGCCTGGAGTTTGAAGCACCCCCCAACGTGGCCAAGGGGTGTATCCTTTTTTTAATGTGTTTAAGGTTGCATCGCTTTGACTGTGAACTATCGTTAGTCGGATTAAAAAATACTAGTGTTGGCCCGTGGTCGAAATTCGACCATAATTTAAATTATAAGTTGGAACATTATTAAGGTTCTGTTGTCAAAGACTACTTGTATAATCACAGATGTCGCCAAGGCTACATACACTGTTCATTTGACTTGAACAATAAACAAAAGAGTATATATGTGTGTGTGTGTCAAATACGTGGTAGTGTGTGTGATGTTTTTTTTTTATTGTGTTAACTAGCTGACCCGGCGAACTTCGTACCGCCATATTTTCTGAATTCCTAAAAGACTTTGTTTCATGACACAAAAACAAAATCACCATAATCGGCCCAGGGGATTAGGAGGATTTTAGAAGCCAATCTCAGCGCCACCTGCCGGTTCTAATTGCGAGTCTAAACCATCCGGGATCCCACTCAAACACACAAAAACAAAATCACCATAATCGGCCCAGGGGATTAGGAGGATTCTAGAACCCGATCTCAGCGCCACCTGCCGGTTCTAATTGCGAGTCTAAACCATCCGGGATCCCACTCAAACACACAAAAACAAAATCACCATAATCGGCCCAGGGGATTAGGAGGATTCTAGAAGCCGATCTCAGCGCCACCTGCCGGTTCTAATTGCGAAGCTAAATCATCCGGGACCCTACTCAAACACACAAAAACAAAATCACCATAATCGGCCCAGGGGATTAGGAGGATTCTAGAAGCCGATCTCAGCGCCACCTGCCGGTTCTAATTGCGAAGCTAAATCATCCGGGACCCCACTCAAACACACAAAAACAAAATCACCATAATCGGCCCAGGGGATTAGGAGGATTCTAGAACCCGATCTCAGCGCCACCTGCCGGTTCTAATTGCGAAGGTAAATCATCCGGGACCCCACTCAAACACACAAAAACAAAATCACCATAATCGGCCCAGGGGATTAGGAGGATTCTAGAACCCGATCTCAGCGCCACCTACCGGTTCTAATTGCGAAGCTAAATCATCCGGGACCCCACTCAAACACACAAAAACAAAATCACCATAATCGGCCCAGGGGATTAGGAGGATTCTAGAAGCCGATCTCAGCGCCACCTGCCGGTTCTAATTGCGAAGCTAAATCATCCGGGACCCTACTCAAACACACAAAAACAAAATCACCATAATCGGCCCAGGGGATTAGGAGGATTCTAGAACCCGATCTCAGCGCCACCTACCGGTTCTAATTGCGAAGCTAAATCATCCGGGACCCCACTCAAACACACAAAAACAAAATCACCATAATCGGCCCAGGGGATTAGGAGGATTCTAGAACCCGATCTCAGCGCCACCTGCCGGTTCTAATTGCGAAGCTAAATCATCCGGGACCCCACTCAAACACACAAAAACAAAATCACCATAATCGGCCCAGGGGATTAGGAGGATTCTAGAAGCCGATCTCAGCGCCACCTGCCGGTTCTAATTGCGAAGCTAAATCATCCGGGACCCTACTCAAACACACAAAAACAAAATCACCATAATCGGCCCAGGGGATTAGGAGGATTCTAGAACCCGATCTCAGCGCCACCTACCGGTTCTAATTGCGAAGCTAAATCATCCGGGACCCCACTCAAACACACAAAAACAAAATCACCATAATCGGCCCAGGGGATTAGGAGGATTCTATAACCCGATCTCAGCGCCACCTACCGGTTCTAATTGCGAAGCTAAATCATCCGGGACCCCACTCAAACACACAAAAACAAAATCACCATAATCGGCCCAGGGGATTAGGAGGATTCTAGAACCCGATCTCAGCGCCACCTACCGGTTCTAATTGCGAATCTAAATCATCCGGGACCCCACTCAAACACACAAAAACAAAATCACCATAATCGGCCCAGGGGATTAGGAGGATTCTAGAACCCGATCTCAGCGCCACCTCCCGGTTCTAATTGCGAATCTAAACCAATCCGGGACCCACTCGAACACACATACAAAATTTCATCAAAATCGGTAATGTCGTTCTCAAGTTAGGCGCTTACCAACACATTTTGCGATTCATTTTTATATATAAGATGTATTTTTTATGCATAATTTAAAAAACAATATTAGCATTCGTCGCTTCTTCTCTATATAAACTATAAGTGTGCGAAATTTCATACTCCTCCGTCCGCGCAATTTTCGTAAAAAGGGGTACAAAGTTTTTGCTTCACGTATTTATATATAAAAGATTTTTGGATTTAATAAAACGCAAACAAAGTTGTTTATTATAGTATAACTAGCTGTCCCGGCAAACTTCGTACCGCCTCAGAATCAATAAATAAGACAGCTGAATGATAATTGCGGAATGTTTCAACTTTAGTCAAAAATGTGTTCAAAATGTATCCGGAACGAACATCAAACGTTTGACATTCGAAACCCAAAAAAATGAGAATAAAACTTCAATTTTAAATTTAATTTCTGAACGACTTAAATTTACTTGATTTCTAAACGACGGGACGAACATCAAATGTTTGACAGGTAGGAATAGTTTCTAAGGGAAAGCGAAATTGTTGTTTTTACTATACTCCAAGCATTTTTTTTCAATATTTACTCACCTTTTAAACCTTCCTTGGACTTCCACAAATAATTCGAAACCAAAATTAGCCAAATCAGTCCAGCCGTTCTCGAGTATTAGCGAGACTAACGAACAGCAATTGATTTATATATATATAAAAGAAAGTCATGTTAGTTACACTATTTGTAACTCAAGAACGGCTGTACCGATTTGGCTGAAAATTGGTGGGGAGGTAGCTTAGAACCACGAGACGGGCATAGGACATTTTTCATCCCGTTGGAACCGGTAGGTGGCGCTGAGATCGGGTTCTAGAATTCTCCTAATCACCCTGGAGCGATTTGTTTTTGTGTATTTGAGTGGGTTCCCGGATGGTTTAAACCCACGATTGGAACCGGTAGGTGGCGCTGGGATCGGGTACTAGATTTTTATTTTTTCAGAGCAGGACCACGTCTGCCGGGGCCGCTAGTATATATATATAAAACACAAACATGGCGTTGAGGACAGGATTCGGACCTGCGCGGCTATAACCCGTTTTTGTTGTTGTCTGGCTCTCCGTTAATTCTTTTTATCTTATATCTTATACTAATATATAAAGCTGAACGGTTTGTTTGTTTGTTTAAACGCGCTAATCTCAGGAACTACGACACCATGACGTTGTCCGGACGTACGACACCATGATGTGGTATGTAACAACCGACATGCTTGATATCGGAGACCGGAACTTCTGACAAATATCCATTTACTATATAATCATCACGCTAAGACCAATGGGAACGGAGCAGCAATGAAAAATGTTTCAAAATGGGGGGGTGGGGCGGGGGGGGGGGTGGAAAACAAATTCCACGCGGACGGCGTCAAGGGCACAGCTAGTGTAATGTAAATAACATGTATTTTCTTAGCAATGGTATACAGATGTGAAGAACGAATCTCGCAAGTTACTGCAGGCCTTCGAGTTTGATATGGGCGGGGGCTTCGACAGCGGAGCCCTATGGGACGTCATCAAGCACACCGCAGCTCCCGGCTGGCCCTGGCCGACCGGCAACGAGAACAAACCCAACAACTATCTTTAATTGTAAACCGTTATTAGAAAATATATAATCTTGTTAAATATTGTTGTTTTCCTATTTAATTTGAAAATGGAGCTTAATGTACCAAAAATTTTTTCAACGAAATTTTGAGTAATTTCCAATGAATGATATATGAGATACTGTTGCGGACAGAGAGCACCCCCCTGACCCACCCGCCGGAGCACACCTACTCTCCGCGCCCCGCATACCGCCGACGCCCATAGCTCGCACAGTTAGCAGCTAGGCGTCTGACGGAACGCGGGTATAGAAGCGGCCTTGGAGGTAGGGCTGTCCACCATAGCCCGCGATGGCCATCGAACGCTAAGATTGGCCCACCATGCAGCGGAAGGAGCCAACGCGTAGCCCGCGAAGGCCACCGGAAGCCGCTGAAAGGCCATGGGAGCTGCCGACCCTTACGGCGGCTCCAAAACCCCAATACCGCAGAATAATGTTTTCTGTGAGCAAATGCTGGGGTAAAGAGCCTAGGCTCGACACCCCCTACCGCTTTGCCACCCCAATTTCACAGGGGTCGGCGAAGACGAAGAACTCGAGAGGGCTGTCCACTTAAAAAAGATATCGATATTTATATTCGATGTAAAGCATTGGATCCCAGCATCGATGTTTAGCGATATATCGCTAGAAAACATCGATATTTTTTCAGTATCGAATTCTTTCCACAAAAGTTTAATAATGTAATTATTTATTAATAATATAATATATAGTTTGCCGTGACGTCGCTCTAGGGTCAAACGGAAGATCAGCGTTGGTCTAACAGATCGACATTTTTGCTGAGCTTGATCCAATTTTTAGGACTTAATATGTATATATTAGTAGTAGTAGTTTTTTTTATTGTGTTTAATTTTTACTTTTAATGTGTTTGTTGTATATGTCCTAAAATAAACTTGTTTTCTTTCTTCTTTCTTTCTTTCTTCTAATATTACCTTTTTCCAGTAAAGCGCGCAAAGTTTGTGGTCCTTGAGTTTGTATGTGTGAATGTAGAATTAGAGACCGGAGTTTAAGTTAAACTTGTCTTAGGTAAACAATCAAAACAATGATTTAACTGCGTTACCGCCAACCAAACAGCAAAAGACGGTGCAAAAAGAGAATGAGTGAAAGTAAATATAATGTACCTATAGAATCCTCAGACAACATTCATTTGATGGCCTCTGTGGTTGAGCGGGCTAAGCCTTTGCCGGCGTACCTCACTGCAACGCAGAGGTTCCGGGTTCGATTCCTGGTATAGTAAATTTCGGCAAACGTATTTTCTCCGTTATTTACTATGGTCTGGGTGTCTGGGATCGGCCCCAGAGTAGTCCGTTGTATATTACCCATAACACAAGCGTAACTTGCTTAATTTGGGGATATACAATGTGTGTGTTTGTCTGCCGATTATTATTATTATTATTGAGAGTGAATGGTCGATCGATCTGTCAGGATAGATTAGGTAATTAAGCTGATCATTCACAGATGTCACTATCTTATTATGAACCTTCTTTTAAAATTGAAGTCATCCAGGGGCGGATTTAGAAATATGACGGCTGTAGGCTATTCAAATTTTACCGCCCCCTACCGATAAATCGATACCCTAATTCACAATCATATTAAAGATCATTTTATTGTCAATGAAATTGTAACTTTATGATTTGTGTACATGTCGTGAGACTAATAGCAGCTCGTAGCGACTTAATAGCACTTAACAGCAATTCGATCACTAGTATTATTTATACTAATATTATAATATTAAAGTAGCCTAAAGTCCTAAAGCCCGACATGCTGAAGAAAAAAGCAAAATACCAAAACCATATCCAAATAAGCAAACTGCAATAAACGCATGATGTAGACATTTGGCAACATACATAAAAATCAAAATACAAACACATTCAGGATAAATTGCCAAAAAAAACGTTATAATATTGATTTCTTACCTTACGTCTAATATATTTGTTATTTTTTTAACTCTTTTCGGCAATTAATTCTCACTAAATCTTAATTCAAAAGTCACAAATTATCATACAACCAACTTTTTCCACCTTCACAATGCTTATGTCAAATTACCCGCCAATTTTATTTTCTGAAGACCCTCTTACACGTTTTTTTTTTCATTATGATATTAGCTATGATATAAAAATACGTTCTGAAACACTTGTCACAGCTGTCACTTTTTAAAATGACAAAAATTGGTTTGTAGACTTTTGGCAACAATATGCGTTTAAGGGTTAAAGTAGCCTAAAGTAGGAAGCAGCGTCAGCAAAACGCTGTACGTTGAACCGTACAAGACATTATGTGAAGTATTTTCGATTAAGTAAATGCTTTTTTATCGGGAAAAAATAAAA
This sequence comes from Dendrolimus kikuchii, assembly GCA_019925095.2. Taxonomy (NCBI): domain Eukaryota; kingdom Metazoa; phylum Arthropoda; class Insecta; order Lepidoptera; family Lasiocampidae; genus Dendrolimus; species Dendrolimus kikuchii. The sequence continues at coordinate 1,900,898 of CM034415.1, read as the reverse complement.
CGAATATTTATAATATAGAATAAAATAATTATATTTGAATAAAAAATAAATCATTGCGAATACATTGGGTTTTTATAATAATTTTTTTTTAAATAAATTTCATATTGCCATACTTAAAATATAGTAGCTTATCACTAATATAAGCAAGTTTTTGTTACATAGCAACTTAAAATTAAGAAAATTCGACCATATTTTAACATTTTCAATATTCTTAATATATCATAATAATTTATAGACAAACACGCTTGTGTTATGGGCGATACACAGTAGACCACTATGGAATTGATCGCAAACACCCAGACCATAGTAAATAATATAAAGTTCTTTTACGTTTACAATGCTATAATTGAACCCTGTTATGTGTAACAAACATACAACGGCCAACTCCGGGACCGATGCCTAACACCCAGACCATAGTAAACAATGGAATGTCGGCTTACGAAATTTACCATATCAGGAATCGAACCTGGGCTTACCTCCACTAAACCACATAGATACTTTTATCCAGTATACCGGGTGTCCCAGACATTGAAAGAATGACTCCTTATTGCTGACCCTTATAAACGACCTCATAAAAATACACTCCGTTTTTTTAGACATTCGGTCGGTTCGATTCCCAGATGAGGCAAACAAGTGTAAAGAAATCTTTGAATGCAGTTTTACCAACTTTTAAAAATATCCCAATAAAATTACGTTTTAACGGTTTTAAGCGCGGTATTGTACTATATTTGAGTTTTATTATTCCGACGTTTCGACCACTTAGCCGTGATCACGGAAGACAAATGTCAAGTGTCAATGAATGTTACATTTTTTTTAGCCTGCCGCCGAACGTGTTCATTTTTTTTTAATTGTAGGGGTTCAGCAGGCAGGCAGACGGCCCACTTGATGGAAAGCGGTTACCATCCGTATCCGTGCAGGAACGGAGAAAGAATTCAATTTCCTGCGGCCTGGCGGCCTGTCGTAAGAGGCGACTAAACAACCCACAGCCAGATTATAGGGTATTTGCTCGACTGGATGGCGACCACCCCTGGTCTAGAGTATGCCGCCGTAACAACCTTGTGTTATGTTCCGGCATTAGTGACCAGGTTCCAGTCTCCTTTAAGAGAGCCGCAGCGCATTTGTAGCATCTTTGGTGTTGCTAATGTCCATAGGCGATGGTAACCGCTTTCCATCAAGTGGGCTGTCTGTCTGTCTGCTGAACTCCTACAATAAAAAAATAAATAAAAAAAATCATCGCATATGGACATTTGTAACCCCAAAGGTGCTACAAATGCGACGCTGCTCTCTTAAGAGTCTTTTAATTACTTAGTTCAAATTTTTGTTTAGTTATTATTTACTCTATGGGAGCATAATTTAAGTTACCAACCTCTTCCGCAACGTGTGGTTTGAACGGAAGAAGCGGCTCTTATAAAAATCAAAATACCCTGCTTAAAACCGTTAAAAGGTAGCTTTCTTTATTAGTCGCGAAAACTTAACAAAACATCCTATCTACAACATGTAAAGTACTTCTCTTCCGTGTGGCTTAACTTAGGCACATCCGCTATAATTGAACTTAAAATTTCGTTAAGTAGGTTTAAAACTCCAAACAGAAATGATAAAATACGGTCAAGTAAAGAAATTAAATCTAAAAAACGACCATAGATGGCGATATATTCGCTTCTAAAAAATTACACGGTAAACTATTGTATACCCAATCGTTGGCACCGAGTACAATGAATTGTTTTATTCAAAACATTGAGAAATCTTAATGTTGTTGGTGTTATAATGCTGAAATGAAATGAGATTTATTTGCATATGACAAGTTACATAGCTGCATACGTTGTCATTGCAGCGGATAACGCACTACTGGCTAGCGCATTTTTTTTTTTTTTTTTGGAGCTGGACCCAGCTGAATAGCCGCAGATGGCTGTTTCAGCGATACCGGACTTTGGGGGCTTCCCGACTCCGTGGGAGCGGAGGCGTTCAGCCCGGAAGCAGCGCGCTCGAGGAGGCACCTCCTGTGAGGTTCGACCTCGGCTCGATCGCTACGGGGGGTTGACTCTATATTGAGAATTAGCCGTAAAAGGCTGAATGAGCTAAGCCAATAGGCTGAAGTTATTATTTGGGGACTAATTATCGACTCCGCCGGCGAAGCCGATCCTAGTCTATCATTACTACCGCTTCGCAACGTGTTATAGCTGGAGGAGAAGAAGCGGCGGAAGAAACTCTCCAGCAACACGCCTAAGCTAATCTTATATGGCTACTTGTGTCTTTAGTGAGTGAGTGAGATTGGTGGGTCTTACCTTTGTGTAAGAGGATCCGAGCTGGGGGATCTCCGGCGTCTGTTATGCCAGGCTGATGTTCTGAGCCTCGGGGGGGTTCATGATCGCGAGTAGACGGGTGATTTCATCGGGCTCGTCAATGAGTAGGGAGCCTTCGGTGTGGGTTTGTAGTTGACCGTTTCCGTCACCAGAGGGTTCGGGTGATGGGGGGCACGGTTAAAGAATCTGCGCGATAGGGTGATTATATAGTCTTTGATGGAGGGAAGCACCAGATCGCGATGCAGGTCGGCGAGCCGCATATAGCGCGGGGCGTCGACTGCAGCACGCAGAAAGTGGTTCTGGATTCTTTGCAGTCTCCAGATGCTTGTATCGCTGGCGTGACCGAGTAAACTGGCTAGCGCAACGCGGGAGCGCACATATTAATAGTCGCTCTATCTCGCTCGCACATCATCCGTCCCGCTCACACATTTGTACTTAAGGTTACAGTTTCCAAAGTAAATGAGTTCACATCAGCACTCGACAGTGGATACTACTCCTGCCATCTGAAGTATCGTTTAACCTGTATCACTCGCTGCTACATGGTCTTGAGTTATACATATATGAGTACACATGTCATTACCCATAGGGTGTGCAAATATTACATCGTCTTACAAAAGATATAATTGAAATATTAGTTACGTTAACCACGGAAAATTAAATTAAATTAAAAGTATTGTTGTATGTCAAAAGTGATGATAATATTATTATATAGCTACAAAATTGAAAATATTAAGATTTTTTGGATATTGTTACAAATCGCATATTTGAGAAGCTTGAATCCGTAGTAACCGAGCAGGTGTTTTATTACCCTTGATATTTAAAATTATCTGTAATTCGATTAATAGTTGTCTTAATTGTTCACTGTCACTTGTGTTAATTTTTTTTATTTTTTATTGCAGGAGTTCAGGAGGCGTTACTAAGTGTACTTTCAGAACGAGTGTCATGTTATTACGATCGTTTGCCTTACGATTTGGACATGTTTTGTTTGTAAAACTGTAAATTTATATTACATTTAAGTACTTTGAATAAAGTTAGTGAATTTTCAATGGACGTTTAATTCGAATTCCGCAAAATCGTAACAATATCTTGAATAAATTGACTGGGTGCCAATCATTGGGTGGGATGCCAATAATGGCATAGTTTACCCTAAATGATGCTCTCTAACTTTTGAACAGCAGGGCGTAAAGTTCTATACATTGTTTTTCCTTAGAAGATAATTTTGATATATCACACGACACTGGTTCTTATGTCTATTTTATTAATATCGACCCATTGAGACGAAGTTAGTTGACTTTCAACTGCGATCCAGGCATTACTAAATGTTCTTTCGGAACGAGTGTCATGTTATTACGATCTTCTGCCTTACGATTTGGGCATGTTGTGTTTGTAAAAACTGAAAATTACGTGTGTGTACTTTGAATAAAGTCAGTGAATTTTCAATGGACGTTTAATTTGAATTCCGCAAACACGTAACAATATCTTGAATAAATTGGTTGGGTGCCAATCAATGGGTGGGATGCCAATAATGGCATAGTTTACTCTAAATGATGCTGTCTAACTTTTGAACAGCAGGGCGTAAAGTTCCATACATTGTTTTACCTTAGAAGATAATTTTGATACATCACACAACGTTGTTTTTTTACAATCTAACACACTATTGAATGCTGTTTCAAATATTTATTTAAATTAACGAACATATCGAGGGCTTCATAACAAATGGGCGTACAGACAAACCTGCAGTTTTACACAAGGGACAAAATTGTGAATAAAACAAATTTAGTTGATTGTATGCGAGCACTGCGCAAAATCTGCGGAGTGACGCTCGCGGACCGCGTTCGTAATACCGAAGTAAGAAAGAGAGTTGGTCTGAAAGAGAGTGTCGGGGTGAAGGTAAGGAAAGGAATGCTCCGGTGGTACGGGCATGTGGAAAGAATGCATGATGAAAGAATGACTAAACAGATATACAATGCAAAAGTGGATGGATGCAGAAGTCGTGGAAGGCCACGACACACCTTCCATGATCAAATTGATCGTGTACTAGTAGAAGGTGATGTCAGGAGCCTTAAGAACAGACGAGCGTGCATGACGAGAGTTATGAATGTCAAAGAAGCAAGTGAGGTGTGTAAGAATAAGCCTAAATGGCGCTCTGTTGTTCGTCCCTACCCCGCAAGGGAACTGGCGTGATGTTATGTATGTATGTAGTTGATTGTATAAGGCTGAAATTTGTAATACCCTCCTATTTAGGCACACTTGCAAACTGGTAAGACTTTCTAAATTGTAACATTTCATAGTACTAAACATAATACTAAAAAGTAACAACAAAAACATTGCATTTTTGCGTACGCTCATTTGTTATGAAGCCCTCGAATATAATGAATATAATGTTTCAATTTGAAGTATAAAATATCTCAATTTAACCATCTAAACAAATAATTTAGCTAAAATTGTATCCAATGGGAAAAATGTGCGCGTGCGCAGCTCACACGCAGTAGAAGTGAAACTTCAGAGAATACACTCACAGCTAATTCTTCTCTAACTTTTATTAATATCAATATAATTCCTTTAGCTTACATCCGTCAACATTAGGGATGGGCCGAGTGTGATTTGAACCGAATACGAATTTTAGCCGAACATTCGGTTAAAACAAAAAATTCGGCCGAACTTCGGTTTGATTTCGCCACGCTTTTCATTCTTTTCCCAAGAGCAACACGTCGTGATCTGTTGACAACGTTAACTTGATAATACCGAATTTTTGGCTGAGTATGAGTACGTTGATAAAAGAATAGATTTTTAGACCTTTGATTGAAAATAAATAAATTCATAATGTTTAATTCGTAAAAAGTGATTTCAATCAAAATTAAAGTTATAGACTCATAGGTTTGCTGGAAGAAAACTCTTTTAGGGTTAAGCTCGCCTTTGTACATCACCACTGTTTTATAATTGTGTATGTAACTTTTTGTGTACAATAAAGAATAAAGAATAATTGCTTGATGTCTATTTAATTAGGCAAAGACTCAATCAAGAACTAATATTATTTATTTTTTATCACATTGCTCGTTAAGATTTGCATGTTCCTAACTAAAATAAATGACCATGAGTCTATAGATGCCAATTTTTATATCACGGTTCTGACAGATATGATTTCTATTAATTTCAGTCAAAATAGAGCAAGTAGGTGTTTTACTTTTTCCTTGCACCGAATGTTCGGCATTTAAACCAAATTTCGGCTCAAGCTGCCGAAATTCGGTCAAACCGAATGTGCAACGAATTTCGGACATCCCTAGTCAACATATTATAATTCAAAATAAACTTCTTAATGTATCACTTTCAATTTTTCACTGTTTTAGTCTAAAAGATATTATTATCAGTTTTATTTCGGTCCAAATCGGATCTATGTTTAATCATCGGTTTTATTGACTCTTTAATCCGTGCAATGTAAAACTCGTATCTCATTCTCTCGTAGGCTTAGATAGATTTATGCGTTAATCTCTCTTTAGTGTCGTTTTTGGGTTGTTCGAGGATCAAATTCAAATCATAAGGATTTTAAAGAAGTTTCACATCAAAAAACAAAGTATAAAGCGTAAGTCCTAGATCAAATTCAAGGCAATAGAAATACAAAATATACCGAAAACTGTAACACAATACTTTACCATACTACTAGGATGTTTTAATACTTAATATTATGTTATTAATATATTGCAAGTGATAATACAAAATAATTTCATTCGTCTTATTCTCTATGCTTCTATGGCTACGTTCCACAAGATGCACACAACGACCACGCTCACGACCGCGATTATTCGACCCACCTCTTGACATGGGTCGTTGTGAGCGAAAATTACCATGTTAGTGACGTTTTCGTGGTGACCATAACGACCGTGGTCGCTAAGTGAAGCGGCCGGAGGAGCATTTTGGTCGTTGTCAACTACAAGAGGAACGCGCCCATACTGGTACCTGGAAAAAGGAAAAAAACATCATTAAGTTATCTATAGTTTTTGAAGTGAAACTTCTATATAAACGAGGGGTCTTAGGATTTTTCTGTCACGAAAAAGCGTTACGGCCGCTTGGTGGAGCGGCATAAATTTAGACTAGACGTGGTGAGAGGCGGCATAATTTTAGAGTATACTATATGATTAAATCAAACTAAGGCAAGGTAAAAATAGCACTGCGAGAGATATTTTATTAACAGATTAAATTCACCATTACATTTCGAAGGAAAAAAATTATGTGACGAAAGTCAAATTTCAATTGTTTGTTGGTGTTGCCAACACTATGGATGCGTTTTTTGGTTCCGGATCGAATTCAGTTTTTTGTTTCACAAAATATGTTTAAATAAAAAATGCATTAATTAAAATGTATCTAACCTAACCAAATCATAATTTGCAGTAAACCTGCGAAAAATCGAAATGTGTGCTGGGACATATAGTGGAAATGAAACTTCAACGGACAAGTGGAAAAGCGAATGGCAACAAAATTTTAACTTGAAGTTTTACGGGCAGATTGTTAATTGTACTTGTCCAATTAGAAAACCTGTCAGTAAAACTTCCAAGTTAAAATTTTGTTGCGATTCGTTTTGCCACTTATCCGGTGCCATTCGTTTTTCCATTTGTCCGGTAATTTTTTATTTTCAATTTTTAATTTTTAGCGAATTATTGGTACAACCTGAAAGGAGACGTTTTGCTGTGTAGTTTTTTACTTTCGAAAATTTTTATCCGTGCAGGAACGGAGAAAGAATACAATTTCCTGCGTTGGGGCGGCCTGTTGTAAGAGGCGACTTAACAACCCACAGTCAGGTGGTAGGGCATTTGCCCGACTGGACGGCTACCACCCCTTGTCTAAAGTACGTGGCCATAACAACCTTGAGTTGTGTTCCGGCATTAGTGACCGGGTTCCAGTCTCCCTAAAAAGAGCAGCAGCGCATTTGTAACAACTTTGGTGTTGCAAATGTCCATAGGCGGACGGTAACCGCTTTCCATACAATAGTTGTAGGATATCGAGTTTTTGAGTAGTAATTATGTGTTTTTGTGAGAAATGCGAACTGTATAGTCAAATGTAGCCTTTCAAATTTTCACAACAACTCCGTTGAACGGAGACAGTTGAAGCCCTACAATTCAGTTGAGCTATACGAAGACTTACACATCAGAATTTGCTGTAAGGACTGAGATTATGCTGCAATTTAAACTTTAGATTTGTTGATTAATAATAAATAGTTTTTTTTTTAATCGGCAGACAAACACGCATATTGTATATCCCCAAATTAAGCAAGTGACGCTTGTGTTATGGGTAATATACAACGGACTACTCTAGGGCCGATCCCAGACACCCAGACCATAGTAAATTACGGAGAAAATACGTTTCCGAAATTTACTACACCAGGAATCGAAACCCGGAACCTCTGCGTTGCAGTGAGGTACGCCGGCAAAGGCTTAGCCCGCTCAACCATAGAGGCCGTCAGGATTCGTTTCGATGATTAATAAATAAATGTTGATTAATATTACCAGGTTCCAGTCTCCCTTAAGAGAGCAGCAGCGCATTTGTAGCACCTTTGGTGTTGCAAATGTCCATAGGCGATGGTAACCGCTTTCCATCACGTGGGCCGTCTGCCTGTCTGCTGAACTCATGCAATAAAAAAAAAAAAAAAAAAAAAAAAAAACCCTATATTCATACATACCATTTGTAATACTTGTAAAACTAGTTTGACATGATAAATGGACAAGATTTATCCTGCTTACCTGTATTGTTTTTATACATACTGAAATTAATTTGAACGTATTAATACTTTTTGACGGCCTCTGTGGTCTAGTGGTCAAGTTTTGCCAGGTGGTAGGGCATTTGCCCGACTGGATGGCTACCACCCCTGGTCTAAAGTATGTCGCCATAACAACCTTGAGTTGTGTTCCGGCATTAGTGACCAGGTTCCAGACTCACTTAAGAGAGCAGCAGCGCATTTGTAGCACCTTTGGTGTTGCAAATGTCCATAGGCGATGGTAACCGCTTTCCATCGAGTGGGCCGTCTACTTGTCTGCTGATTATGTTAACAACCATCTCGCCAAAACAAAGAGACACACTAGAAAAATGAACTCTATTCTAAATGTGATTAGTGTCAAATCGAGATGATTTCATACTAAACCAAAATTGTATTTCGAATTATGTATTTCAAATTGAATTACTTATTGCTAAATTTGCATTGAATGAAAAGCACCTTTCTTTCCTAATGTGAAATTAATGAAATCAATTCTGAAGACGTTTGAAACTTAAAAAAAACTCCTGATCACAGCAGTGTGATTGACGAAGAGGATGATATGTGCATAATAATATTTATTACGTTTAATCGAGGGTAAACACTGGGATTGGAAGTATCACTTATTGACTACTTACAAACATTGTTAAAACTTCTAACCCATAAGGGCAGAGATCGAATCTTTAGTATTTTTGACTGACCCACCTATGTTTTATTACTAACTCTATGGACACAGAACGATTTCACGTCGATAGATTATAATCTATCGGGAAATAATGCGTTAAATTGTAAGCAGTTTGTTCCGGTTCACAATATTTCAATAGCTCTCGAGATAGATTATAATCTAACGGTCTGTACAATTTAACCATGACATATATACTCTAATATAGCCAATTAATAACGGCGTTCATTTTAACTTTATAACTAAGTTGCATTTGGCCACAGTACCTAACTATAATATTATTTCAGATGGAACAGAGATATTAGCCGAGCCCAGCTAACTAAAGATATATTATTAACCTACAAATTTTATAAATAGTCTCAAGTTCCTGTTTCTAACCAGATATTTCAGTTCTCTTAATTAAATCAGGTTTTTCATACTTTTGTTTACATTCTTTAATACTTGATGACACTGCTTTTCAGCTTTGAGTTTTCGTTTTTACTAAATACTAACTGTCTTATTCATAGAGAGTTAGAGTAAGTTTGAACGCTTCTTTAACCACCATAAAGAACTGTTCAAACATACTTGACTATCAAATGTATCATCATCATGGAAACGCGAAGGAAGTTTCGCGGGCAGACGATAGTCTATAATATTATAATATGCTAAATATGTCGTCTCTCTACATTGAAGTTATTAAAAAAAAACACAATTGGAATAGACTATATAAACGATGGAGACACGATGATTTTTTTTAGATTTCTTGTCTGTTAGTCGGTTTTTCTGTTTGTTCGGGATTTACGTAAAAACTACTAGGCCGATTGCGATTCGATTTTCGCTGATCGTGAGCAAATTCTCACACTTAAATTCTGCGCTACCTTTTATTCCGGAATCGCACGGGAAATTTTCCGGGAACGGTTTAAAGAGGCCAGAATAAAAAAAAGCTTTCTTATTTCGATGCGATGTTTTTACTCATTGATAGCAAATTTTCTGAAATTAAATCTGTGATACTTTTTATCCTGGGGATCCCGCGAATTTTCTCAGGAGCTGGTTAAAGTTGTTAGGACGCTTACAAATTAGTTTATTTATTCTTACACGATTTTAGACACGATACATTATTTTTTAAATACAGCAATACTTTGTGTCCTGGGCATCTCACGGAAATTTTCCCGAGGGTGGTTTCTAGTGGTTAGTATGCATATAAATTAGCTTATACTAAAACACAATGCACTTTCTTTTTCAAATAAGTAAAAATAGAAAAAGTATAAATTATTTATTTGCATAACAATTAGTTGATTCAGATTCAATTGATACTAAAACGATGGTTTACGTTCTTTTCCGAATGCTTTGTTAGTTTATATTCCGGGAACCCCGCGAAAACTTCCTTGGAGTGGTTTAAAGTCGTTATACTGCATAAAAATTGGCTGATTCCGATACGATTTCACCAGAACGTTAGATTAAGCTTTTTTCAATGACTGGGGTATATTATATATATGTATAGTATGATCTCAGTATAGATCATGAGAATTCATATACGTATTAGACATTAAAATAGTATCCAAGAAACATCAATTATTCATTGCTGATAAAAAAAGGTTTATCTCGAATTCTAAATTTCTTATGTATTGAAACTCTTTAGTAGATATTTCAACAAACTCACATATACATAGAAAATATACTCACATATACATAGTGTATTATGTCAAATGAAATGTTAAAATTAAGTTAATATTGTAAAATAGCTTTGTCTGTACATTGAAGCTATTAAAAAAACCAATTGGGATCCAATTGTTTGATTGATGGAAAATTGAAACAATTAATGTTTTTTTTTTCATAAATATGTTAATTTCTATGAGGTTTTCACTATTATACAGACATTTTTTACTTAAATGCTGAAAAAGCTAATATCATGGGAATTCTAGTGTAATTTTTCAGGAAACCGGATTCACTTTTTCATGTTTTTACTCCTATACTTTAGTGACGGAAAGTTCCAAAATTTTCTTGGGAATAATGCGCCTAGATATAGCATGAAAACTATTCGTGTTACTCTTATTACAGCATAGTTTAATACTTTATGACATTTTTATACATGACCATATTGGGACTCTTGAGATTTCCCGGGATTTCCTTCCACTTCCAAACCACTAGATCAACTTTGACGCAATGTTCGCAAATCACAAGACACTGTCTGTAATTATTAGAAATCCTTAGTGAAGAAACATCTGTAGTTGAATAAGTCTTTAGTAAATTACAAATATCGGGAGTTTATGAATATATCCAGGATTCATGTATTGTCATATTAAATATTTATTCAATTTTACATATTGATAAAATAACTTTAATCTTTGCTATCTAAGTAATGAAAATGAAGTCGAAGGCAAACTAGTTACGTTATAAAAATGAAAAAGATTTTTATAACAGTAATAATACTATTGGAATTTTGATTGTATAGTCAAATGTGGCCTTTCGAGTTGTCACAAGAACTCCGTTGAATGGCTTTAGTTGATAACCTACAGTTCAGCTGAGCTATACATAGGCTTAAGAAAATCAAGAAACTATATTGTAATCTAATATCCGGCTTAAAGGCCTAGCTGCCAAGCCATAAACCTAAATAATAATAATAGTGATTAAATGACACTTCAGATGGCAGAGAGTAGTATTCACTGACGAGTGCTGATGTGAACTGATTTATTTTGGAAACGGTAATCATTGAGTACAAATATTAACAAGTCGTACTGCTAGTACAATGTATAGCACAGTGTGTGAGCGGGACGGATGATGTGCGAGCGAGATAGAGCAACAATTAATACGTGCGCTCCCGCGTTGCGCTAGCCAATAGTAGTCATGGGAAAAATCACTCACCAAGAAGAAAAGAGTGATATATATCTTTTTGATACAAAGATATATATCACTCTTTTATATCTTTAACTCTTTATCTTTACAGTGAATAGTGTCAGTGTCAATTGCAGACAAGATGAGTTATTATCTGTGAGTGATATACTGAATATTGATAAACTGATATGAAAAAAATATAAACAAATAAAGTGAAAAATATAATAAAATTAAAACAAAACTACACCATAAAACTATAGGTGTTACGATTTATTTTGGCTTGCTATTATACTCGGTTTTCTCGTTCACTTACTACGCATGCGCAGTGCGCGGGCTAATCATTCTTTCTCTTTACTTTCTAGTCTAGTTTCTTCTCATTGGGATCTATAGTCATCGTGTGGAACATGAATGAACTAAAGAGTTAAAGATATAAAGATACATTTTGAACGCAAGTGATATACAGATCTAATCACTCTTCGCGTCGGATATATATCTTTTGAGTTAATCACTCAGGAGTTACACACCGCTAGGCAGTAGTTCGTTCTCCGCTGCGATGACTAGACGTATGTCACTCCCATAACTCCTTTGCCTGCCATTCTAGCGAATACCACCACTACTATTCAAATTGTTTATTACAATAATGGTAATGTTGTTGGTAATATACAACGGATTACTCTGGGGCCGATTCCAGACACCCAGACCATAGTTAATAACAGAAAGTTCGCTTCCAAAGTCAAAAGCGAAGTCCGCTAAGGCTTAACCACAGAGGCCATTGAAATTAGTAAAGCTGTTCCACTTTTTAAATAAAGCTTTAACCTTTTTATTACATCTTACATCTTCAATTAACACATCTTTACTAATCACATTCTTATCATTATGCCATCGTCTTTCGTCCAGCACCAGCTCTCAAAATAGGCTCCCATTCGATCGTCTCTTGTCCTTTTCATCACCAGCCGTTCCATCTTTTTAAATATTTTCTTTCATTCATCATCTATCTGTCTCTCTCACACATCGTTCGGAAACAACCTCGACTATTCTATACAAAACCACTAATACGTTCGGAAGTAATCACAATCCCACATACATTTCTACGATTCATTTTTATATATATAGATGACTAGCTTCTGCCCGCAACTTCATCGGCGTGGAATAGTAAAAAAAAGCAAGTTAAAAAAACCCCCCGATTTTGAAACATTCTTCATTGGTGCTCCGCTCCTATTGGTCTTAGCGTGATGATATACAGGCTATAGCCTTCCTCGATAAATGGGCTATCTAACACTGCAAGAATTTTTCAAATCAGACCAGTAGTTCCTGAGATTAGCGCGTTCAAACAAACAAACAAAAAGTTCTTCAGGTTTATATATTATATTAGTATAAGATTTCTCCCATACCCCAAAAAGAGTCAAGAACCTCCAGTTACTAATGTAGTAACATCTAAAAACGAAATAATCGCGTTAACCTAATTTTTGTATAATATAACTAAGTTAAAATTGAACCACTTCTATATGGTGTAAATATTTACGGACTTCATTCTCGTTACGTATTATTATATATATCTAGGGTTCCCACCCTTACATGCCCGTACTATATCGTATTACAGCCAATTGTATATATTATATAAAATTAATACAGTACGAAATGTATACTAAAGGCCTTATAGTGCGATTCAAATAAGAATAGGAATGTCAATAACCTTTATCTGTCAAATGTCACTTGAAAAGTATGGTTTGCAAAAAAAAAAATATTTTTTTTTTATTGCAGGAGTTCAGCAGACAGGCAGACGGCCCACTTGATGGAAGGCGGTTACCAACGCCTATGGACATTAGCAACACCAAAGGTGCTACAAATGCGCTGCTGCTCTCTTAAAGTAGACTGGAACCTGGTCACCTAATGCCGGAACACAACACAAGGTTGTTATGGCGGCATAATCTAGACCAGGGGTGGTCGCCATCCAGTCGAGCAAATACCCTACGACCTGGCTGTGGGTTGTTTTGTCGCCTCTTACGACAGGCCGCCAGGCCGCAGGAAATTGTATTCTTTCTCCGTTCCTGCACGGATAAACTTATTTGCATATCAATAATAAATAGTCTTAGATCAAATTTAAATAAAAAGGTTAAATTAGTAGTAAATTGTCTTAATATAATATTTAATTATTTAAAGTCACAATATGGCGCAAAGTCGATCCTATTCTCATTTGAATTGCATTATACTTATAATAATCTCGTTAAGAAACGATTAGCCATCTCTTAAGTAAGAGAATCGGAATCAGACCCTAATCAATGAATACCTTTTTTTTTCACTTATAAACGTGTATTACCTGTTGTTTACCTAAGAGGAGCACAGATAAACGAAATTTGAATGATTAACGTACGTTGTACCCAAACTATTCGACTAAAGAGGAGTTTATAGGTAAGATTTTCACTAATCAGTTGGTGAGCAGTTTCTTTAAATTTAAGAAACGATTATAAGTAAGGCCCTAATATTATTGTGGCGAATGATGGTGGAACCATCTAATTAGTTTAAGAACTTTTAGAAAAAGCTAGAAAATTCTGGAGAGAAAAGACAAGGACGGATATATTTTAGAAAGGGATAGACGATGAACGAAAGTTCTAGAATAGAAAGTTCGGGAAGGAAGAGACAGAGATAGATAGATATATAAACGAAAGTTCTCGAATAGAAGGTTCGGGAAGGAAAAGACAGAGATAGATAGATGTTTAGAAAGGGACAGATAGAAAATAAAAGAATAGCGAAATTATGGGTTCCAGAAAATTCTTCTGGGTATATAAGCAGCGTAAGGCGTGCCTGCCGGGCAGTTTCTAGATAAATTGCAAATCGTGCAGAACAAATTCATGCGCAGAGCCGTCGATGCTCCCCTCTATATGCGTAACGTCAACCTCCACCGCGATCTGGAGCTTCCCTCCATCAAAAACTACATTATGTCGCTCTCGCGTAAGTATTTCGAACTCGCGCCGCACCATCGAAATCCGCTCGTCGTGTCCGCGTCCGATTATAAGCCTCGGCGAAAGGCTCTCGTGCGACGACCGCGTCACGTCCTCACGGACAGGGTCGACGTTATCACAAAACGGCTGGCCCGGATCAGCCCGCCCGCGGTTTGGACGGCAGGCTGGCAGGCACGGACAGACAGACACAGACGGCGGCGTCTCAGGCGCCGCCAATCAAGATCTCTCCGCGTCCCTGCGAGGGATGCTAGGAGACATAGCCCCCCCACAGGATAGACTAGGCGTGTTGCTGGGAAGTTTCTTTCGCCGTTTCTTCTCTCCCAGCCACAACACGTTGCGAAACGGCAGTAAGATAGCGTAGGCCGCCGCGAACCACCGATCCCGGTCCGCCGGGATCCTTCCCCTCGGGCTTTATATTACCCGTCGCCCGTTCTCAATTAGTGCTTTGTGTCGCCCTATGGTGGGCATCACTAAATTCATCCCCCTCTCATGGCAACAGTCCAGCCGAGGTAAAAGTCCTTAGGGAGCTCCCTCGAGCAAGTTGCCCCCCCGAGCTCGAGCGCCTTCGCTTCGCGAAGGCACTCGCCCCAAAGACCCCGGTAAAGTTGTAAGGTCTTCGGACCAACAACATAAAGTCCAATAAAAAAAAATACCGGGCAGTTTAGAGTTGAGTTCAGTTTAAGACGGCGAAGCGACAAGCGCAATACGGAAGAGTTGGAAGAGAAGTTTAATAGAAGGCAGTGACGAGTTAAGTGGTGAATTTAGTGACAAGTCTAGTGGACCGTTAAGTGAAGGAGGAGTGTAGCGTAGTTTGAAAGAAGATCCAGAAGCGAGCTACACACGTCAACATCGGAGGTGAGCACTGCAGTAGCAGGGGGTGGTCTACGCAGTATCGGCGACGGTATTGTGAGTGAGACAGCTTATCGTCGGGACAGTGTATCGTCAGTCGTGCGTATCGGGGCAACCCTGCGGAGAGGTACTACGTGTGGCTGTGTAAGTCAATAAAGGCGTTACTTAAAAGAATTGGTGTTTCCTTCCAATCCCAAGTGCGTACCCCCGCTCGTACGTAACATTATAAAAGAGGAAAGATTTGTATTTTTGATTTTTTGTATGTTTGTAACGAATAAACTCAAAAACTACTGGACCGATTTCAAAAATTGTTTCACCGTTCGAATGGTACATTATCCCTGATTAATATAGGCTATATAAAAATTAGAGATCCCTACTAAAACTTCAATAATGTGACCCGTCAACAAAATACTTGGCGCTGGAATCGGGTTTTACGATTTTGATGAAATTTTATGTGTGTTTGAGCGGGTCCCGGAGTAGTTTAGATCCACAATTAGACCCGGTAGGTGGCGCTGTAATCGCGTTATAGATTTTTATTTCAACTGTCGCGCTTTATTATATTTGACACTTCGTTGGGCGTCATTAAAAAAATATTATTATTAATCACAATGAAATATAGCCTATGTCACTCGGGAACGATGCAGCTTTGTATTGGTGAAAGCATTTTCAAAATCGGTTCAGTAGTTAAAGAGATTACGTCTTACAAACTCACAAGCTTTACCTCTTTATAGTATTAGTATAGAAGTATAGATTGCGACTGACTATTTTGAAAATAGAAGAAAGCTGGCCAAAGCAGACAGTAAAATAAATACGCATAGGAAATCTATCTATCTAAATAAAATTGAAGTGTCTGTTTGTAATGTCAAAAAAAACCCGAAACAATGAAGGGGGAATAATGCGGAACAGGAGATTCCGAAAACACAATTTTTAGATTTTTTGTCTGTCTGTCTGCCTGTCTATCTGTCTGGATGTTGAGGCTAAACGGCGGCGCCGATTTTGACGGGACTTTCACTGGCAGACAGCTGATGTTATGAGTAACTTAGGTTACTTTTATAATTAGGGTCCCGCGAAAATACCAGGTGGTAGGGCATTTGCCCGACTGGATGGCCACCACCCCTGGTCTAAAGTATGTCGCCATAACAACCTTGAGTTGTGTTCCGGCATTAGTGACCAGGTTCCAGTTTCTCTTAAGAGAGCAGCAGCGCATCTGTAGCAACTTTGGTGTTGCAAATGTCTATAGGCGATGGTAACCGCTCCATCAAGTGGGCCGTCAGCCTGTCTGCTGATCTCCTGCAATAAAAAAAAAGAAAAAATATATCCACGCGGACGAAGTCGCGGGCACAGCTAGTGAGACATAAGCGTGTAGCATTTTATTCTAAATTTCGCAAAAGTACTATTGTTTAACTTAAAAATTTATCCGTGCAGGAACGGAGAAAGAATAAAATTTCCTGCGGCCGGGCGGCCTGTCGTAAGAGGCGACAAAACAACCCACAG
Source organism: Dendrolimus kikuchii (assembly GCA_019925095.2). Classification (NCBI taxonomy): domain Eukaryota; kingdom Metazoa; phylum Arthropoda; class Insecta; order Lepidoptera; family Lasiocampidae; genus Dendrolimus; species Dendrolimus kikuchii. Next base: position 1,884,062 of record CM034415.1, on the reverse strand, counting down.
CCAGGTGGTAGGGCATTTGCCCGACTGGATGGCTACCACCCCTGGTCTAAAGTATGTCGCCATAACAACCTTTGAGTTGTGTTCCGGCATTAGTGACCAGGTTCCAGTCTCCCTTAAGAGAGCAGCAACGCATTTGTAGCACCTTTGGTGTTGCAAATGTCCATAAGCGATGGTAACCGCTTTCCATCAAGTGGGCCGTCTGCCTGTCTGCTGATCTCATGCAAAAAAAAAGGTGTCAGCCCTAGTTATTTCAGATCAGATGTTTAAAGTTTACTTTAAAATCGTCTGGTATTTGTAGTTTTATGTTTGAAAGCGGTTTTTGTGCTTCTAAATTGGTTACTGCCTGGGCGGTGGTGGCCTATGGCCGGATCCTATATCTTACCGACCGTTCATTTGCCTTACTATCCGTTAAAATTTGACATAAGCTCCATAGAAGTAGTATATAGGAACCGGGCCTGAATGAATAGTAAGACATAGGACGCGTTCCTTTAGTATCTCACAACACCCAAAATGCTCCGTCTGCCGTTCCACAAGGCGACCGCGGTCGTTATGGTCGTGGCGAAAACGTTACTAATGACGTCATCATTTTCGATCACACGGCGCTCACAACGACTCATAACGACCCATGTCAAGAGTTAAGTCGAAGTGGGCGTTGACCACAGAGCATTGATTCTCTCAATCGGTTGACATTGAAATAGGCGCGATTTTCAAATCAAGTAGTAGTAGTAGTTGTATTCGCCACAAAGGCAGGCAAAGGAATCTAGTCCATACAGCCAATTCTGATGTTTAAGTCTTCATATAATAGTCGCGCAGTTGTATTGTAGGCTACAACTAACGCCATTCAACGGAGTTCTTGTGAAAACTCACAAGGCTACATTTGACTATACAGTTCACATTTCTCACAAAACACATAATTACTACTCAAAAACTATCAATATCCTATAACTATTGTTCATTTTAGAGTAATTTTACACATTTTTAGAAAATAAAACTGCACAGCACAAAGTCTCCTTTCAGTTCCCGCCAAAAACTCCTTTTCAAATCAACCAATGACATTTGTGTATTTCGTCGTGTATGACATCAACGCCCCATAATCCGTTCCACTAGAGTTTATGCTTGTAACGTCCGCAATCAAATGGAACGGGAAAAATCGTTGTTGTGAACGTGGTCGTTGTGAGTCCCTTCTGGAATGTAGCCATAGTGACCGGCCACTATTGGTTCCAAATTCAAATGTTTTCGAATCCTGGCCGGAACGCATTCTTTTTTTATTGCAGGAGATCAGCAGACGGGCAGACGGCCCACTTGATGGAAAGCGGTTACCATCGCCTATGGACATTTGCAACACCAAAGTTGCTACAAATGCGCTGCTGCTCTCTTGAGGGACACTGGAACCTGGTCACTAATGCCGGAACACAACTCAAGGTTGTTATGGCGACATACTTTAGACTAGGGGTGGTAGCCATCCAGTCGGGCAAGTGCCCTACCACCTGGCTGTGGGTTGTTAAGTCGCCTCTTACGACAGGCCGCCCGGCCACAGGAAATTGTATTCTTTCTCCGTGCCTGCACGGATAAAATACGCATGTATGCACCGCTTAGGTAGTTTTCTGACCTAAAGTGCATAGTGTTACAACCACCACGTGCTAACAACGGTGAAAAAAGGCATCATGATGAAACCTGCACATGGAAATAACCGACGTGTCAAACATACCTCTATCCTTGGAAAAACATGGCGGGTTTATACGAGGAAATACTAATGATTGTTGGAATTTGTTGATAATGATTGATAAGGCCCCGCTCGTTGTACTAGTTTAAATTTAAGACAGAAAGGCATATTTTATTCAGGACAAAAATAAACGCTCGCGGACCGCGTTCGTAATACCGAAGTAAGAAAGAGAGTTGGTCTGAAAGAGAGTGTCGGGGTGAAGGTAAGGAAAGGAATGCTCCGGTGGTTCGGGCGTGTGGAAAGAATGCATGATGAAAGAATGACTAAACAGATATACAATGCAAAAGTGGATGGATACAGAAGTCGTGGAAGGCCACGACACACCTTCCATGATCAAATTGATCGTGTACTAGCAGAAGATGATGTCAGGAGCCTTAAGAACAGACGAGCTTGCATGACAAGAGTTATGAATGTCAAAGAGGCAAGTGAGGTGTGTAAGAATAAGCCTAAATGGCACTCTGTTGTTCGTGCCTACCCCGCAAGGGAACTGGCGTGAAGTTATGTATGTATGTATGTACAAAAAAAAACCGACTTCAAAAATTAAAAAACTAAAAAGTATAAAACAACTTATTTCTAAAGCTATTATTATTAATATATATTATCTAAAACATCTTAAAGTCGGTGCTTAGTAATTTAAAAAAAAATATAGTAATTTTTATGTTTTATATATATTTTAAATATAGTAATGTTTTAGATAATATATATTAATAATAATAGCTTTAGAAATAAGTTATATTATACTTTTTAGTTTTTGAAGTCGGTTTTTTTACTTTTTAGTGTCTAGCTATGTATGGGTAGACCTACGAAAGGTGCCGCGCTCCTTAGAAAATATAGGTCCCAAGAAACGGGAACAAAAAAACGTTCGTAAAATGAAAACTACTGGGCCAAACTATGTTAAATGTTTAGGGGACCAAATGGCAACTATTCCGCATCAAACTAAAAAATAATCACGTAAATCGGATCATAAATCTCGGAGTAATCGGTGAACATACATAAAAAAAATAAAAAATAAAATGATCCCGACGAATTGAAAACCTCCTCCTTTTTTTGAAGTCGGTTAAAAACAATAAAAAATATTACCAAATAGTAAAACAAAACTAGAATAATAAGTCATAAAATGGACCCAGTCCCAGCATATGCTGGCCAATTAAGACCAGCGCTGTACTTCCGCCTGAGACCAGCAAGTGAAGTCACGAAGGACATTATAATACAAAAACTATAAACAAAACGTATTTCAAGGCAATATAACATAACAAAATAATCTAATATATAAAATTCTCGTGTCACAGTGTTAGTTACCATACTCCGAAACGGCTTGACCGATTCTCATGAAATTTTGTGTGCATATTGGGTAGGTCTGAGAATCGGACATCTATTTTTCATTCCCCTAAATGTTAAGGGTAGTTTTTTATTTTATTTTTTTTGGATACAGCATTAAAAAATACATACAACCCTAAATTTTCAGCCCTCTACGATCAACCTCTATTTTTTATTTGTTAATTATAAACTTTAATTTTTTATTGGCAAGATTTTTAATCTTATTTTGTCATGACTTAGAATAAAAAAAAAATTATATTACTCTTTTAGATTCACAATAAGAACCGGTAGGTGGCGCTGAGATCGGGTTCTGGAATCCTCCTATACACCTGGTGCGATTTTGGTGATTTTGTTTTCGTGTGTTTGAGTGGGTACCCGGATGGTTTAGATTCGCAATTAGAACCGGTAGGTGGCTCTGGGATCGGGTTCTAGAATTTTTTTTAAAAGGCAGGACAACGTCTTCCGGGGCCGCTAGTATATTATAAAAATATACATAATAATTAAAATTAAATTAACATTAATTAATTATATGTTTGCCTCAGCCAGCCGGCACGGAGTGGAGATCGCTAGAGCTAAGACTCAAGCTCCAGGGGTGGAAGTGATAAATGGCATAACGTCAGAAGTAGCTTCGGTGAACCTGCAGTCCACCTCTCTACACCCCTTACCCACCCATGTTGCCCCTGTCTTATATGGCAGTTCTTGGCGCCCATGCAGTGAGTGGCGAGTCACCGTCTGCTCATTTTTACATGTTCCCTGAACATTGCGACGGGCAGACGCCATAGTGCCCATATTCCCAGACCCCGATAGCCCGGTACTTTTTGTTCCCATTTCCCACAATAGTCCTACACTGGCCGGGGCTTCTCCTTAGGTGCATTATTATATGGTGTGGACAGGGATAATCGCCGGTCAGTGTCACGCCACATTTACATTAAATTTGTCAAGGGGCATACGTGTTGGCCTTCCCAGGCAACCCTCCAAAAGTCCAGGCCATTTTATAGCCCGTAGTCTTCAAAGACATACATTACATAATAATAATTTAAAAAGTGTTAATAATTATTTAAAAAGCTGTAAAGAGTATTGTTGTAATTGACGGTCTCTATGGTTGAGCGGCCTAAGCCTTTGCCGGCCTACCTCACTGCAACGCAGAGGCTCCGGGTTCGATTCTTGGTATAGTAGAATTTCGGAAACGTACTTTCTCCGATATTTACTATGGTCTGGGTGTCTGGGATCGGCCCCAGAGTAGTCCGTTGTATATTACCCATAACACAAGCGTAACTTGCTTAATTATTATTATTATTATTAATTTTTCAAATTTTTTGGCTGGTAGTCGGAGATACAAAAATAAATATATAAAAACATGCGAAGATGTAAGGCCGAGGCTTCTTAGCCCTGTTTTTCTCGAAATTTTGAATCTGAACTTTTTTATTTTGCACGAGTTCAGCAGACAGGCAGACGGCCCACCTGATAGAAAGCGGTTACCATCGCCTATGGACATTTGCAACACCAAAGGTGGAACCTGGCCAGTAAAGGCGGAACACAACTCAAAGTTGTTACGACGTCATACTCTGGACCATGGATGGTAGCCATCCAGACGAGCAAATACCCTACCACCTATGGGTTGTTTTGTCGCGTCTTATGACAAGTCGCCTGGCCTTTCTCAGTTCCTGTACGGATAAAAATGGTTTGCTATGACGGCGACCATAATTAATTATCTCTCTATTTCTAAGCAAAGCACGTATTAATTCTGTGAAAGCCCACATCACTAAGGTCTCAGAACTCGCGAAAGAGACAACAATATTATTACACATACGAGTAAAAGAGAAAAGAGATGTACACAGCTTTGTCGTGTTCTGACTCATTTGTTTTACTTGGAATGCAATTATATGGAGGAATTTTTTGTTTTGGGGTTTTTTCAAAATTAAAAGGTTGTTTTTATAAGGGGCTACCTAAACGAGATTTGTATCTCGCTCGCGTACTACCACGTTTTTAAAGATTTTTCACATTTAGAAGACTAGTCGTTGCTAGCGGCTTCGCATGCGCAGATCAACTGCGCAAGCGCACTAGCGCCGCGAGTGGCCCACCCGTAAAACTTAATACTACAATGAAGTTGGCAGTTCCTTGCGAGGTGACAGTTGTTAAAACAAAACTTTGAAACTTGACACATTTCACTATGGGAGTATTACACAACACACACATACACACACTTTCATACACAAACTCACCCATACGCTTAGCGGAGAGACTGTATAACCGGGAGTGTTCCGAAGAATCGGCATGTGGAAAGAATGCATGATGAAAGAATGACTAAACAGATATACAATGCAAAAGTGGATGGATGCAGAAGTCGTGGAAGGCCACGACACACTTTCCATGATCAAATCGATCGTGTACTAGCAGAAGGTGATGTTAGGAGCCTTAAGAACAGACGAGCGTGCATGACAAGAGCTATGAATGTCAAAGAAGCAAGTGAGGTGTGTAAGAATAAGCCTAAATGGTGCTCTGTTGTGCCTACCCCGCAAGGGAACTGGCGTGAAGTTATGGGGTTATAACATTTCTTCAGATATGGGTTTTTTTTAAGAAGGGCATTATAACATTTCTTAGAGGTCGGCAACGCGTTGGCGACACCCCGTTGCAAACGTCTATCGGCGACGGTAACCACTTTTCATCATTGCCGTCTGACTGTTTGCCTACTTCAGACAATAACAAAAAAATATCATTTTCAAAAGTATCATATACCTAGTATCATGTACCTAGTATCATGTACCTAGTATCATATACCTAGTATCATGTACCTAGTATCATATACCTAGTATCATGTACCTAGTATCTCTAATATTGATTTTAATAGTATCTTGTATTCTCAGACTCTTTGTAAGAGGTATCTCTGGACATTGGTAGCACCTTTGATGTGACAAGAGTTTTTGGCGGGAACTGAAAGGAGATGTTGTGCTGTGCAGTTTTATTTTCTAAAAATGTGTAAAATTACTCTAAAATGAACAATAGTTGTAGGATATTGATAGTTTTTGAGTAGTAATTATGTGTTTTTGTGAGAAATGTGAACTGTATAGCCAAATGTGGCCTTTCGAGTTTTCACAAGAACTCCGTTGGATGGTGTGGATTGTAGCCTACAATACAACTGCGCCTGGCTTAAAGGCCTAGTTGCCAAGCCTTAAACATTAAAAAAAAATGGTGTGACAAATGTCCAAAGGCGATGGTAACCGCTTTCCACCAGGTGAAGTAAAGACATTTTTTTTTTATTGCAGGAGATCAGCAGACAGGCAAACGGCCCACTTGATGGAAAGCGGTTACCGTCGCCTATGGACATTTGCAACAGCAAAGTTGCTACAAATGCGCTGCTGCTCTCTTAAGGGAAACTGGAACCTGGTCACTAATGCCGGAATACAACTCAAGGTTGTTACGGCGACATACTTTAGAGCAGGGGTGGTAGCCATCCAGTCGGGCAAATGCCCTACCACCTGGCTGCGGGTTGTTAAGTCGCCTCTTACGACAGGCCGCCCGGCCGCAGGAGATTGTATTCTTTCTCCGTTCCTGCACGGATAAAAGAAAAAAAAAGAAAGACATACTAGCGCTGCTCACTTCTCTGCTTGTTGCAGTGGAAGTAAGCATAATATTAACAAGCGTATTTCTCACCCGGAAATGAACGAAGTTACTAGATGGATGATAATATTATTTATTTTTAAATCAATTTATTTCCAAAACGTGAGCAATACAACAGTAAAACATGATAATTATGATCACGATTTTACTAAAACGGATACAATTTAAAATGTCTGACGTCATTTTTCTTAAAATTTTAATAATCGGCATACAAATAGATACGTTGTATATCACCAAGCTAAGATGCCGTGTTTTAGTTGGGATAGACCGTAATTAATCAAAAACTGAAAGTCTTAAAACAAAATACATACATACATACATAACTTCACGCCAGTTCCCTTGCGGGGTAGGCACGAACAACAGAGCGCCATTTAGGCTTATTCTTACACACCTCACTCGCTTCTTTGACACTCATAACTCTTGTCATGCACGCTCGTCTGTTCTTAAGGCTCCTGACATCACCTTCTGCTAGTACACGATCAATTTGAATAAAACAAAATAATAGTTTAAAATACATTTTACAACAAAAAGTATATATTAATATCGGCCCATAAATGTGCCACTGCTGGGCTCGGGCCTCCCATTATAGGGGGAAACGGACAGTATACCCGCCACGCTTGTCCAGCTCGGCTTGGCACGTTTGACACATCGGTTATCTCGATGTGCAGGTTGCATCACGATGTTTTCCTTCACCGTTGTTAGCACGCGGCAATTGTACAATATGCACATTAGATAAGAAAACTTTTTTTTTTAATCGGCAGACAAACACACACATTGTATATCCCCAAATTAAGCAAGTTACGCTTGTGTTATGGGTAATATACAACGGACTACTCTGGGGCCGATCCCAGACTCCCAGACCATAGTAAATAACGGAGAAAATACGTTTCCGAAATTTACTATACCAGGAATCGAACCCGGAGCCTCTGCGTTGCAGTGCGTATGCCGGCAAAGGCTTAGCCCGCTCAACCACAGAGGCCGTCTAGGACCTGACAAGTGACTTTGAGTTTGGGACGCCCGCGCCAGCCATTACGCTACCACGACTTACAAAAAACACACTTAGCTCCAAATGTTGCTTACGATAAAACGACGGTAAAAATAAGATTCATATTGAGTTAAAGTCAATTTGGAGGCTTCTTTAAGATTCTTAACAACAGCGTAATACAGTTAATTTATAATCTATACTAATATTATAAAGTTGAAGACTTTGTTTGTTTGTTTGTTTTTATCCGTGCAGGAACGGAGAAAGAATACAATTTCCTGCGGCCTGCCGGCCTGTCGTAAGAGGCGACTAAACAACTCACAGCCAGGTGGTAGGGCATTTGCTCGAATGGATGGCGACCACCCCTGGTCTAGAGTATACCGCCATAACAACCTTGTGTTGTGTTCCGGCATTAGCGACCAGGTTCCAGTCTCCTTTAAGAGAGCAGCAGCGCATTTGTGGCACCTTTGGTGTTGCAAATGTCCATAGGTGACGGTAACCGCTTTCCATCAAGTGGGCCATCTGCCTGTCTGCTGAACTCATGCAATAAAAAAAAATATATATAAAAAAATAAACGCGCTAATCTCAGGAACTGTTGGTTTGATTTGAAAAATTCTTCCAGTGTTAGATAGCCCATTTATCGAGGAAGGCTATAGGCTATATATCATCACGCTAAGACCAATAGGAGCGGAGCACCAATGAAGAATGTTTCAAAATCGGAGGGTTTTGAAAGCAAATTCCACGCAGACGACGTCTTTGTGTGTTTGTGTGGGTCCCCGGATGGTTTAGATCTACAATTGGAACCGGTAGGTTGCGCTGGGATCGGGTCCTAGGTTTTTATTTTTTCAGAGCAGAACAACGTCTGCCGGGGCCGCTAGTACTACAATAAAAATAGCATAAAAATCATTAACAACGTATTTTGATTGTTATATTTAATTTTGTGATTATATATTTGCTATCTTATCTATAATATTTGTACACATTCACTTGAAAACACTAATGGTATTAAATATTAAGCCCTTTGTCGGTATCTCCAATCTCTTATAATCTTCAATTAAAACACTTCCTCCGTAAAGTTGTTAATCACAGTCGATCAGCGTGAAGTTTTTTTTATTATTTTTTATTGCAGGAGTTCAGCAGACAGGCAGACGACCCACTTGGAAAGCGGTTACCATCGCCTATGGACATTTGCAACACTAAAAATGCATTTGCATTTGTAGCAACTTTGGTGTTGCAAATGTCCATAGGCGATGGTAACCGCTTTCCATTAAGTGGGCCGTCTGTCTGTCTGCTGATCTCCTGCAATAAAAAAAAAACATGCGTATCAATATTAGTTTTTCTTTTTTGACATTTATTTTTTTTTTCTCTTTGTCTTTCTAATCTATGTTATTTTTTTTCCCATTATTTTTAATCATTGTAAAGGTGGTCTGGAAGATATCGCCGGCGGCGATAAAACCTCCTACTGTAATGTAACTTATGTATGCAATAAAGAACATTCATTCATTCATCCCTTTCTATACATGTATCTATCTCTGTCTTCTCCTTCCCGAACCTTCTAACCTAGAACTTTCGTTCATCATCTATCTCTTTCTAACATCTATCTGTCTCTGTCTTTTCCTTCCCCAACATTCTATTCTAGAACTTTCGTTTACCGTCTATCCCTGTCTAACGTGTATCTGTCCTTGTCTTTTCTTTCCTGAATCTTCTACTCTTTTCTAAAAGTTCTTAAACCAACTAGTTTGTTCCACCATCACTCGTCACAATATTTCTCTTTGCTTTTATTATGTCTTTGTCTACTCAGTACGCACTGCTTGCTACGACTCCACATCCCGGATAAGGGGCGTTAGGAGATCGGGCAAGGGTTTCAGTGGGTATCCCTAACTGCGGAGTGGCAATAGCACGTCCCACGTGAGGTGGCAGTGCCATCCCGACCGGCGAATCCCTTGCGCGGCCTAGGGTCCTAAGTAAAGCGTCTTCTTTCACTCAATTTATTTACTAGACTGACTGGCGAGAGGCTTACATTTGAATGCGAAGAAAACAAAGGTTATGGTGTTTGAAAGAGAAGAAACCAGAACGAATGCAAGGATAATGGTCGATGATGTTATGCTGGAGCAAGTGAATGAGTTTGTATATCTTGGATGTGCTTTTAGCAGGGATGGAAGGTACAACGCTGATATAGAAAGAAGAGTGAATTTGGGGAATAGTGTGAATGGAGCGTTAGGTAAACTTCTAGGCGCTAAGAACCTCAGCCAGAAGGCCCAGCTCCCCATACACAACGCGGTGCTGGCACGTATGGAAGCGAGAGTTGGGTATAGAATGGAGAGCATGAAGGTAGAGTTAACGCGGTCGAGATGCGAGCACTGCGCAAAATCTGCGCAGTGCTCGCGGACCGCGTTCGTAATACCGAAGTAAGAAAGAGAGTTGGTCTGAAAGAGAGTGTCGGGGTGAAGGTAAGGGAAGGAATGCTCCGGTGGTTCGGGCATGTGGAAAGAATGCATGATGAAAGAATGACTAAACAGATATACAATGCAAAAGTGGATGGATGCAGAAGTCGTGGAAGGCCACGACACACCTTCCATGATGAAATGGATCGTGTACTAGCAGAAGGTGATGTCAGGAGCCTTAAGAACAGACGAGCGTGCATGACAAGAGTTGTGAATGTCAAAGAAGCAAGTGAGGTGTGTAAGAATAAGCCTAAATGGCGCTCTATTGCTCGTGTCAACCCCGCAAGGGAACTGGCGTGAAGTTATGTATGTATGTATGTATTTAGTAGACTATTTCTATCACTTCCTTGTGTGTGAACGAACATAAAAAACGACGTAATGTGTTCTACAACATAAAATTTCGCTCGTAAAAATATTGTTAATTATTACATCGGTAATTTACGCTAGGAGATTACCATTCATAACTTTCTATGCGTGGCATTACTATTATTTTTAAGGAAGGTTTCGTATTTTTTTTTTTTATTGCAGGAGATCAGCAGACAGGCAGACGGCCCACTTGATGGAAAGCGGTTACCATCGCCTATGGACATTTGCAACACCAAGTTGCTGCAAATGCGCTGCTGCTCTCTTAAGGGAAACTGGAACCTGGTCACTAATGCCGGAACACAACTCAAGGTTGTTATGGCGACATACTTTAGACCAGGGGTGGTAGCCATCCAGTCGGGCGAATGCCCTACCACCTGGCTGTGGGTTGTTAAGTCGCCTCTTACGACAGGCCGCCCGGCCGCAGGAAATTGTATTCTTTCTCCGTTCCTGCACGGATAATTCCGAATCTAGCAGACCGCTTACCTGATGGAAAGTGGTCACCGTCGCCTATAGACGTTGGCAACACCATCATCGGATACATTTTGGAGTGTGCATTGGAGCTTTTCAATCTCATCCCGCCGTCTCCCTGCCATCATCGGACAACCAGTGGTCATACCAGCAAATACCAGTGGTTCCCAAACTTATTTTGTATACTGCCCACTTTAATAAATTATTTTTTAGCGCCCCCATTTTTTCACCTACTTAAAAACCACTATAACGTCAAATTAAATGAATTTATTATTGTGAGCTATATTAGCGGAGATTAATCATTCTAAGCGAGACTTTTACTATAGCCCGCAAGAGTTAACTTGAGACCTACGCGCAGTAGGTAGTACACAACGGCGCTGAGGTCTCAAGTTAACTCTTACGGGCTACACCTGCCAATGAGAATGATTATTGAAACGCAACTTTATAGTATTCAGACAGAGTATTTTTTTATTCAAAATAAAACAAACAATCGATAATATTTTCTTAAGTTTTCGCGACTTGTATACATAATAAAACTACGTTTTAACGGTTTTAAGCGCGGTAATTTAGTTACAACGGAACACAAACCAACTTGACTGATAATTACTTTTATTTTTCCTTCCACCCATTTTAATATTATATAAAATTATTAGAGCTAGGCGTGTTTGCTGAAGAGTTTCTTGCGCCGCTTCTTCTCTTCAAGCCATAACATGTTGCGAAGCGGTAGTAAATTAGATTAGGCTCCCATAGAGTAAATAATAACCATAAACAAAATTAAAATTAACAAGTTGGCGGTAGGCTAAATAAAACTTTAACAATACTCGTTGACACTGGTACATCTTTGTCTTCCGTGATCACGGCCACTGAAAAGTGGCCGAAACGTCGGAAAAACCAAAATCAAATAAAATTACCGCGCTTAAAACCGTTAAAACGTAGTTTTATTAAACATAATCGATTCTTATATAAAAACTAATGTGAAGGATGAATCTAATGCTGTTTTGCCTCTACATACAGCCCCCATTTTTTTTCTGGGTCTCTTACCGCCCCCCTTTAGACCTGCAGCGCCCACAAGGGGGCGTTATTGCCCACTTTGGAAAAGAATGAGCTGTACGAACAAAGCGCTCTGAGTCCACCTTCATCATGCGCACCGCAAAGGAGTGGAACTCACTGTCGGAGTCTGTTTTTCCCGAAACCTGGGTGTCTTGGGTCTCGTGTGAATAGGTACTTTCTAAGTAAGCGTGCTCGATCTTGGACCATATCTCCGCTCAAATCGAGCGAGACAATGATCTAACGCGAACCTAAAAGTGATAAAAAAAAACACCAGAGGCCCAATTCTGCTATTTCACCATATTGACGTTATATTCAAATTACGTTTCCAATGTCAAAAATTCGTATTCTACTAAATCCACAATATCTCGATATAGTCGCAACGGAATAGTGGTAGAAAAAATTTGGTATCACCTTTAGTGAGAAATGGCGTTACTCGACGTGAATATTGGAAAGCTGCAATCAATTTTAAACATTACGAGCTTTTACCGCCATTTTATCATACATACATACATACATAACTTCACGCCAGTTCCCTTGCGGGGTAGGCACGAACAACAGAGCGCCATTTAGGCCCATTCTTACACACCTCACTTGCTTCTTTGACATTCATAACTCTTGTCATGCACGCTCGTCTGTTCTTAAGGCTCCTGAAATCACCTTCTGCTAGTACACGACCAATTTGATCATGGAAGGTGTGTCGTGGCCTTCCACGACTTCTGCATCCGTCCACTTTTGCATTGTATATCTGTTTAGTCATTCTTTCATCATGCATTCTTTCCACATGCCCGAACCACCGGAGCATTCCTTTCCTTACCTTCACCCCGCCATTTTATCGTGAGCGACATTTGGACCTAAGTCATATTTTTCGTTGCGAAACATATTTCAAGGGGGTATTCTGGTTTAGAAGTCCGAATTTTAGATGTTTTTTCGGTCGCGATAAAAAACAAACAAGAAATATTTCTATTATGCATTTTTTATTGATATTTAAATAAAACAAAACATTCATATCACTTTTTAACCGACTTCAAAAAAAGGAAGAGGTTGTCAATATCTTTTTTTTTATTGCAGGAGTTCAGCAGACAGGCGACGGCCCACTGGATGGAAAGCGGTTACCATCGCCTATGGACATTTGCAACAGCAAAGGTGCTACAAATGCGCTGCTGCTCTCTTAAGAGAGTCTGGAACCTGGTCACTAATGCCGGAACACAACTCAAAGTTGTTATGGCGTCATGCTCTAGAAAAAGGGTGGTAGCCATCCAGTCGGTCAAATGCCCTACCACCTGGCTGTTTCATGTATGTTCACCGATTACGCCGAGATTTATGATCCGATTTACGTGATTCTTTTTTTGTTCGACGCGGAATAGTTGCCATTTGGTCCCCTAAAAATTTAACATAGCTTGGCCCAGTAGTTTTCATTTGACGAACATTTTTCTGTTCCCGTTTCTTGGGACCTATATTTTTTAAGGAGCGCGGCACCTTTCGTAGGTCTACCCATACACAGCTAGACACTAAAAAGTAACAACCGACTTCGAGATGTTTCAGATAATATATATTAATAATAATAGCTTTAGTAATAAGTTATTTTATACTTTTTAGTTTTTGAAGTCGGTTTTTATAAACGAAGTTTTTTTATTAAAAAAAAAAAACAAATTTCAAAAAACTGCAGACCGGCAAAGTGGGGGGACTGATGAAAAAATGGCATATTACAAACGGACACTTCAATTTTATTTATTTAGACCCTTAAGGTTCTCCTGTAAAAAGTATTTTATAAACACCCAACATTGTTTGCAGCATGGGGATCCTGTTTCCGCATTTTAGCAATCTTTCCAATTAATTGGGTTATTTATGGAATTATGTCAAAAAAATTATCATATTAATGCACCTATTGATAAGCCTATCAATGCTATATATAGCGAGATGTGTAAGCAGCAGCAAGTACAAATATATCATATTTTATGTGAGGAATCAAATAATAAAATTGAATCTGTTTGTAATGTCAAAATAACAGCTTTTTACTAAATTCATATGTAAGTATATACCATAAATACTCTATGGGTGGAATACAATACAAATAAGTTAACTTATTTGCATGTAATATTATAACTAAAGAATTAAATATAAAAATAGATACATATATACATAGTCATATATAGACACATATACAATAATATATTTCAGAATACACAGTATATACCATACGTTTTTTTTATTTTTTTATTATTTTTAATATCTCTACGGACTCGAGTTCCGTACCTTTTTTTACTACTTAATTTCTATGAAAAATTTTAGAGTCCTATGATAAGAAAAAAAAACACATATGGCACTAGATAAGACAATATATATAAGTATAGATATAAGGCCAACACTGCACATGCACTTCCTCACAACACCAGCATGTAACAGATACACTCTACATTAGTATAAGTTTAGTATTAAAATTAGAATAAATTAATATAATAAGTTATTCTTAAGGTACACCACAACATAAAAATCATTAAATTAATGTCACGCACAGTAACAAAAATAAACAATAAGCGTGTATGGACTCTAAAATCTTTCATAGAAATTAAGTTGTGAAAAAGGGTATGGAATTCGAGTCCGTAGAGATGAATATAATTAAAAAAAAAAAATAACCAGTTTAGATTAGGTGGGCCATATACCTGTTGACAGCTGTGTAGTAAAATATATAAAATCTACACCCAATCACAATTCTACTTTTGACAATAATTCTTTCACTGTTAAGACTATTTAATTCCAATGTAGCTTTAGAATGAGTTAGCAGATATACAGACAGACAGACACAGTAAAGACTTGGTTGTATATTATGTAAAGATATTCATTAGTAGTCAGTCTTTTTTATGAGGTAGTAGTAACTAGGTAGTTCTTGTAACACCAGTACATTACAAAGTTAAAGGCACAAATCTTGTAAAGCCATAATTAAAAAGAAATTAGGATTAGAAAAAAAATAACTTACTTCAAAACTAGGGCATGGTCTGGCTGCCTTGCGCCCTAATACTGCCAGACCTCGCCAGCCTCTTCCCGATGGTCTGCACATGGAATCCTATATTTTGCAACGCTTCATGATCCAGGATCTTCCGTCCATCGAATATGTACGCAGGCTTCATCATAACCTCGTAGATCTTTTTGAAATCTAACTCTTTGAATTCATCCCATTCCGTACAGAGTACGATAGCATGAGCCCCAGTCACCGCTGAATATGCTGTATCATGTATTTCAATATTTTTTCTCACTTTTTCAGGCTCTGATGTAGCATAAGGATGCGTCAGCTCGTAATAAATCTGATCATGTTCTACTTTCGGATCGTATATGTGTAATTTAGCACCTTCATCTAACAACGTATTTGATACGTATATGGCAGGAGACTCCCTTGTATCACCTGTATTTTTCTTAAACGAGAATCCTAGTACTGCTATTTTCTTATCCGATACTGTGTTAAATAGTGACTCGATGACTTTACGAGTGAAGCGAGTCTTTTGATAGTCATTTAAGCTTACAACTTGTTGCCAGTATGCAGCTACTTCTGGAAGGTTTAGGCACTCACAGAGATAGATGAGGTTAAGTATGTCTTTCTGGAAACAGCTTCCGCCAAAACCGATTGACGCTTCAAGGAATTTCGGTCCGATTCTCGAGTCTCTACCAACAGCTCTGGCAACTTCCGAGACATCTGCACCTGTAGCTTCGCAGACGGCTGATAGGGAATTAATACTGGAAATACGTTGAGCCAAAAATGCATTCGCTGCTAATTTCGAAAGCTCGGAACTCCATGTGTTTGTTGTTAAGATGTTTTTGGCTGGTATCCAATGTTCGTACACCCAGCATAACTCCTGCACAGCTCTTTGACCTTCAGGAGTGTCCTCACCGCCTATTAACACCCTCTCTGCTTCAACTAAGTCTACTATAGCCGTACCTTCAGCTAAAAACTCCGGATTGGAAAGTATCTGGTATTCTACACCAGGTTTAGTGTTAGCTCTGAGGATTTTCATTATGATTTCAGCAGCTTTGACTGGGACAGTACTTTTTTCGACAACTATTTTGTTGCTGGTAGCCAAATCAGCTATCATTCGAGCAGCACTTTCTATGTACTTCAAGTCAGCAGCCCTACCTTTACCATTGCCAAACGTTTTCGTAGGCGTATTAACACTTATAAATATCAAATCGGCTTCTTGAATACTTTTGGCTATGTTTGTAGAGAAGAAAAGGTTTTTCCCGCGGCATTGTTCGACTACTTCGTCTAAGCCTGGTTCGTATATTGGCAATTTATCTGAGTTCCACTGGTTTATTCTCTCTACACTCTTATCGCAAACAGTTACTTTAATATTAGGGCATTTTAAAGCGATCACACTGCACGTAGGCCCACCAACGTATCCCGCGCCGAGGCAGCAAATTTTTTGAATAACCATTTTTTATTTTTTTTAATTCACACACAACTGACGAAAAGCACAGTCTCGATGTAACAAACTGTTTTAAACTTTTTGTTTAATGAGTTCTAATCAATTTAATTAATAGTCTATGTATTTTATTATCGATTTATGATAAGATCTTAATAAATATAACGTGTACTATAGATTAGGTGAATATGTGTTGAATGTGAGCGTACGTGGACACTGGAAAGCCCCGGGGCTTAATTAACGGGTCTTCGTCAATGCCGCCTGTGATAAATTGCACGAAAGCGAGATCTCGCAATCTTAAAACTATGCAATCCGCTAGAGTCATTGACATTTGAGCTTTAGTGATGTGAACTAAAGTTGTTTAAGCTTAATCGATTAGTTTGATTGATCTATATCAATAGTGTTAGATAATCGTGCTTTGGATTATGAAAGCAGTGACCCGAGTGACATTGCTTTCTTAGTCTCAACGATAAATTAATCATGATCAACAAATCACTATAAATACCAGAGTAAAGATAAATTGATAATGTATGATTTGTTTTTACACTTTTACAAACAGTGATGATTTATATCATTAAAGTGAATTTTCTAGTTAAGCTTTATTGAATTGAAATGTTTCAGTTGATATTTTAGTTCAGCATAAAATTGTAAAATATTAAATTCAACGGATTAAACAATTATTTTCTAAGATTTCGAAGTAAAGGTGACATTGATAAAGTAACGTTTAAAAATCATTTCTACCTAAATTGTTTCCAAAATATTCAAAAACTTCTTTAAATTGGAAGTCAGTAATTTCAAATGGAAAATCAATTTTCACACAGTTACCCAATATTAAGAATTAAGAGCAGCCACAAAGCGTGGGACAAATTAAATATTTACCATAATTTTTGAATTATTTTAAATAGTTCAAAGGAATTGATCCAACAATATCATAAATTTGAATATAAAAAGCATTCAGTATGAAACTATCTACAGACACAGGAGAAATTATCTCTTATAAGAGTGCCTACGGATAAAATTCAAAAACATCCGAGTTACTTAGCTGTTTTCATACCAAAGTAGTAATAATAATATAAGCCTACAGTCTACATGGCATATTATAGATACTGGTTTGTACTCCTAACAAAGACCTATTTCGCAGAACACGTTACTCTATGTATAATTAATTGAATTCAAACAACAACGAATGCTCTAAATAAATTTATTGGAGGAAGTTGATATATTATGCCAATAAAATAATTGAACCAATTGAATCGTTTAGATATGTATGTGCGTTACGTCACTAAAGGTTATCTTTTTAGTGTTGCAATATAACAACTCATTCCTAAATGAATAGGTAAATAAGCTGTATGTTTTCAATTTTTTTTAAGTACCTTGATATTTTTTTGTAATTTAACTAACAATTATGTTTCAACAATAAACATAATTGTGCTTTGTATGATCAGTGTATGTTAATATAAAAAAAATACTATGTATTTGAAAAATTATTTAGTGAGTTTCTAAATCGCATTGATTTGGTAGAATAAAATAAATAACTTTTAAATAAGTTGAACGGTATGAAATATTTTAAACGATTTACTTTGGCCGAGTATTTCACGCTTATTACAAGTACAGTACTTTTCTATGCATCGACATTACCTTTCGTTTATGTATACACCCCGGGAGGATTACTCTCAAACATTTTTCGTCGTTCGTTATTGTTTCAGAACTTCTTTTGGTTGTTTTATTTTATATTAATTTTCCAATTATTTATGTGTTTTATAGACAATAAAGTATTGTAGTTTAAAAAAATATCTTTGTTTTTTCTTGCTTCTGAATAAAATTTCATTAACACTGGGCTGATTGGACGAAAAAGAATGTACGAAAGAAGTTTGATAGTCAGGCCTCTGTTACATAATCGTATAGATTTTTCATTTTTTAAAATACAAGTATTGTATGTTTTACTGAATTTTGAGGAATAACACAATGTTTTCTTTAAGTCATTAAATATTCTCGTATAGATGGCTACAAAGATAAAATGTATAGCAGGATTTCCTTATTTCTTATTTTTTCTCCTTTAAGAGAGCAGCAGCGCATTTGTAGCACCTTTGGTGTTGCAAAGTCTATAGGCGATGGTAACCGCTTTCCACCAAGTGGGCCGTCTGCCTGTCTGCTGAACTCCTGCAATAAAAAAAAAAAAAAAAAAAAAAAAAATTTATATAAATAGTATGTGTGTCAATTATGAGGTTAAAAAAATAAGATTATTCAGAAAACGCATATATTTAAAATTATTTTATGGTAACACCGGAAACCAGACATGACAATCTAATTAAATTTCACAAAGTGAGTTATGATCATAAAGATATATAATAAGCTTCTTATGCTTTAAAATATAAAAGTTGTATTATCAACTAATTAAATTATTTACAAACTTTCTTTGAAATAATTTTCTATATGTACATTCAAGACAGAGAGCGAAGAGCGCGGCGCTAAGCTACGGTTTTTTTTTAGAATCTTTGTCTTTGAATATCTCTCGACATGTACTTTTGATCCAAAACTCATGACATCTTTGAGATACCAACATAAAGGCTTTTACATTTAGAACTTATTGGCTTTCATTCCAAAATTCTATCCTTTTCGTGCCTTAAATGATTGTATTAATAATTTTTGCTAGATCTGGATTTAAAATAGGGTTATCTGGTGGAACACCGGCCCATTCACTACCCTGGCCGCGTAATGGAGGATTGTGAATATTGTTGCAGCTTGCATCACGTCCGGCATCACAGAGCAGGATGCCTCTTGAGTCCTGCAAGTTTGGCCCGCGGCAAAACTTCTATGCAGAATAGTGAGTGGGCCTTTACAGGGCTCGATACACACTAGTGTGGAGAGTGATGGTGAAACGATGCTGGACTAGTTCATTTAAGAAGTTTTAGAAAAATGTACAAGATTCTGGAAGAAAAAGACAAGGACAGATACATTTTAGAAAAGGATAGACGATGAACAAAAAATCTAGAATAAAAGGTTCAGCAAGAAAAAGATAGAGACAGATGTTTAGAAAGGGATATTAATGTAAAACTAATAAAGGCATAAGTTTGTAATATACATACATAACTTCACGCCAGTTCCATTGCGGGGTAGGCACGAACAACAGAGCGCCATTTAGGCTTATTCTTACACACCTCACTTGCTTCTTTGACATTCATAACTCTTGTCATGCACGCTCGTCTGTTCTTAAGGCTCCTGAAATCACCTTCTGCTAGTACACGATCGATTTGATGATGGAAGGTGTGTCGTGGCCTTCCACGACTTCTGCATCCATCCACTTTTGCATTGTATATCTGTTTAGTCATTCTTTCATCATGCATTCTTTCCACATGCCCGACCCACCGGAGCATTCCTTTCCTTACCTTCACTCCGACACTCTCTTTCAGACCAACTCTCTTTCTTACTTCGGTATTACGAACACGGTCCGCGAGCGTCACTCCGCAGTTTTTGCGCAGTGCTCGCACCTCGACTCGCATGCTCTCTCTTCCATACCCAACTCTCGCTTCCATACGTGAACGTAGGTACCAGCACCGCGTTGTGTATGGCAATGGCTTCTGGCTGAGGTTCTTAGCGCCTAGAAGTTTACCTAACACTCCATTCACACTATTCCCCAAATTCACTCTTCTTTCTATATCAGCGGTGTACCTTCCGTCCCTGCTAAAAGCACATCCAAAATATACAAACTCATTCGCTTGCTCCAGCATAACATCATCGACCATTATCCTTGCATTCGTTCTGGCTTCTTCTCTTTCAAACACCATAACCTTTCTTTTCTTCGCATTCAAATGTAAGCCTCTCGCCTGGCAGTCATCTTTCATCAAGTTTGTAATACGAGTTTTATTTATACCTTAGATGTTTTCTTCTTCTTCTTTTTTGGAGGATTATGGCTCCACATGGAATACAAAATTCAAAGAAGTGACACCATCAGTTTTGGTTTATTCCTCTAAAGATGTCAAAGCATATTACTTTTATCTAAGTAGGTTCAATAGCTTCACTATAAAGAGTCTGTATATACAAAATCTAACAAGGGATGGATAGTAAATAAAAGAATAAGGAAAAGAAGATCGAAATTATGGGTTCCAGAAGATTCTTCCGGGTATATAAGCAGCGTAAGGCGCGCCTACCGGGGAGTTCAGTCCAAGATAGTGAAAAGTTTAGTGGGCAACATTTTTTTTTTTTTTTGCAGGAGATCAGCAGACAGGCAGGCGGCCCACTTGATGGATAGAGGTTACCATCGCCTATGGACATTTGCAATACCAAAGGTGCAACAAATGCGCTGCTGCTCTCTTAAGGGAGACTGGAACCTGGTCACTAATGCCGGAACAAAACACAAGGTTGTTATGGCGGCATACTTTGGACCAGGGGTGGTAGCCATCCAGTCGGGCAAATGCCCTACCACCTGGCAACATAGTAAGGGAGGAGTGTAGCGTAGTTTATGAGGAGATCCAGAAGCAAGCTACACGCGGTAAATTCGGAAGTGAGTACTGCAGTAGCAGCGGCTGGTCTACGCAATATCGGCGATGGTATTGCGAGTGAGACATCTTGTCGTGGGGTCAGGGCGTCGTTAGTTGTGCGTATAGGAGCAACCCTGCGGAGAAGAACCACGTAGGTCTGTGTAAGTTAATAAAAGAGTTTAGTCAAAAGAACTGGTGTTTCCTTCCAATCCTAAGTACTTACCCGCACTCGCACGTAACACTATGATGCCGCTCAACTACTATAGTTTACTGTTAGTACTTCATGGGCGGTTCCTGTATCTTAAATAATATATAATAATATCAGCCCATAAATGTCCCACTGCTGGGCTCGGGCCTCCCATTATAGGCGAACGGACGTATACCCGCCACGCTTGTCCAAGGCGGCTTGGCAGGTTTGACACATTGGTTATCTCGATGTGCAGGTTGCATCACGATGTTTTCCTTCACCGTTATTAGCATGTGGTTATTGTAACAATATGCACATTAGATCAGAAAACTGACTAAGTGGTGCATGCGTTCCGGCTAGGATCGAACCTGCGCCCTTTAAGTTTGGGACGCGTGCACTAGCCATTACGCTACCACGACTTGTATCCTGTATCTTATTATTGGTTAATTACTCGTATGGGGCTTGTGTCAAATTTTAACCGATGCTAAGGCAAATTAACTATTGGTAAGATATAGGAAGCGTCCAAAAAATATTTGCTGGATCCGAAGGGATCAAGATTGAATCGTGAACGTCATCATCTTATACTAATATATCAAGCTGAAGTGTTTGTTTGCTTGAACGCGCTAATCTCAGGAACTACTGGTCTGATTTGAAAAATTCTTTAAATGTTAGATAGCCCATTTATTGAGGAAGGCTATAGGCTGTATATCATCACGTTAACAGCAATAGGAGCGGAACACCAATGAAGAATGTTTCAACGTCGGGGTATTTTTTTAACTATTCAACGCGGACGAAGTCGCGGGTAGAAACTAGTCTCGCAAACACCCGAGAACGGCTGGACTGATTTGGCTAGTTTTGGTTTTGAATTATTTGTGGAAGTCCAGGGCAGGTTTAAACGGTGAGTAAATATGAAAAAAAATGCTTGGAATATAGTAAAAAGAACAACTTCGCTTTCGTCATCTAGAAGAAATAAATTAAATTTAAAAGTGAAGATTTTTTTTTTTAATGTCTAACGTTTGATGTTCGTGCCGTCGTTCAGAAATCAACCTTTTTTTATTTATTGATTCTGACGGTACGAGGTTTGCCGGGTCAGCTAGTGTAGAATAAAAATAAAACTCAAAGCGTCGTGCATAAATCATTTTATTTCTCTGTAACTATACATTGTCTATGGTTCCTCTGCGCCTGCGCCGAGCACAGCCCCACTGTACGCCAGATCCCAGTAATGTTCCACACCGTGCTTCTGAAAATGTTCGCGAGCTTGTTTCTCTGTAGGCATTACCTGTACATGAAAATATGCAACATTACCACTTTTTCATTGCGAAGCTCGCAAACAGACAGACAGCCTACATGACGGAAAGTGGTTACCGTCCCCTGTTGACATTTGCAACGTATTGGAATCTCCAACAAAAAGTTTTTATTAATAGTGGCATGATACTGGCCACCAAACATACTAAATGTTTGAATTTAGAACATAGATGTTCTTTTGTTTTTTTATCTGTTTTTTCCCCTCCATTATTATATAAATCGAGTTTTTGGCGGGAACTGAAAGGGGACGTTGCGCTGTGCAGTTTTATTTTCTAAAAATGTGTAAAATCACTCTAAAATGAACAATAGTTGTAGGATATTGATAGTTTTTGAGTAGTAAGTATGTGTTTTGTGAGTAATGTGAACTGTATAGTCAAATGTGGCCTTTCGAGTTTTCACAAGATGTAGCCTACAACACAAATGCGCCTGGCTTAAAGGCCTAGTGACCAAGCCATAAACATAAAAAAAGGTGAAATATTATTCAAATCGTCGTTATATTCCGCACGTGCAGTTTTCATTTATAATTAAAATATTTTCAGTTCACAACAATTTAATGGAAGTGGAAATTAGTGGTAAGAATGCATGATGAAAGAATGACTAAACAGATATACAATGCAAAAGTGGATGGATGCAGAAGTCGTGGAAGGTCACGACACACCTTCCATGATCAAATTGATCGTGTACTAGCAGAAGGTGATGTCAGGAGCCTTAAGAACAGACGAGTGTGCATGACAAGAGCTATGAATGTCAAAGAAGCAAGTGACGTGTGTAAGAATAAGCCTGAATGGCGCTCTGTTGTTGGTGCCTACCCCGCAAGGGAACTGGCGTGAAGTTATGTATGTATGTGTGTACAACAAATTAATACTTAAAGAAGTGTTTAACACAACGCTTAGGGATGGGATAGTCGGCGTTGGTCTGTTTTCATTATTCAAGTAAGCACAATCAAGGATATTAATATACTATAATGTATTAGTATCAAACCAACGCGCACTACCTCCGCATTGCATTACACGCAAACTTCACAAACAAACCAAGACACACGAAGAGCCTAAAAATTAATAACCCAGGCACAGAAAAGAAAAGACAACACACATGGCACTAGATACGACTATATATAAGTATAGATATAAGGCCCACACTGCACATGCACTTCCTCACAACACCAGCATGTAACAGATACACTCTACATTAGTATAAGTTTAGTATTAAAAATAGGATAAATTAATATAATAAGTTTTTTTTTTTTTTTTTTTTTTTTTATTGTAGGAGTTCAGCAGACAGGCAGACGGCCCACTAGATGGAAAGCGGTTACCATCGCCTATGGACATTTACAACAACAAAGGTGCTACAAATGCGCTGCTGCTCTTTTAAAGGAGACTGGAACCTGGTCACTAATGCCGGAACACAACACAAGGTTGTTATGGCGGCATACTCTAGACCAGGGGTGGTCGCCATCCAGTCGAGCAAATACTCTACCAATTAATCTCAAGGTACACCATAGCATATAAATCACTAAATTAATGTCACACACAGTAACAAAAATAAACAATAAGCGTGTATGGACTCGAAAATCTTTCATAGAAATTAAGTTGTGAAAAAGGGTATGGAACTCGAGTCCGTAGAGATGTTAATAATAATAATAGTAAAGTGGCGAGTCACCGGCTGCCCATTTTTCCATGTTCCCTGAACATTGCGACGGGCAGACGCCATAGTCCCCATATTCCCAGACCCCTAGTACCATTAGCAGTTCACCACAATAGTCCTACACTGGCCGGGGCTTGTCCTTGGGTGCATTACTATATGGTGTAGACGGGGATAATCGCCGGTCAGTGTCACGCCACATTTACATTAAATTTGTCAAGGGGCCTCTACGTGTTGGCCTTCCCATGGCCCCACGCAAGCCCCCCAAAAGTCCGGGCCATTTTTATGGCCCGTGGTCTTGAAAGACATACAGTATAATAATAATAAAAAAATGTATTAGTAATACACGAATGAAAATTGAGAGATAAGAGAATAGAAGATTATATCCAAAAACATGGCGTCAAAAAAAATCAAATATAACATGACTTCTGAGGTGCCAGTGCCGAGTTAAACGACCTCATTTTAACAAATAGGAATAATCGGATATGAGGGATGGTATAGTTTATTTTTTAATGCAGGAGTTCAGCACCTCATGGAAAGCGGTTACCATCGCACCACCAAAGGTGCTACGAATGCGCTGCTGCTCTCTTAATGGGAGACTGGAACATGGTCACTAATGCCGGAACACAACTCAAGGTTGTTATGGCGGCATACTCTAGACCAGGGGTGGTAGCCATCCAGACCGGCAAATATAACAATATGATTATTATCATTGAATGGAAATAAAACTTCTTAATGTTATGACTAAAACAATAGGGTGTCAATCCAATGTACTGAGCTGCCAACAATAGAGCGAGAGAGCGAGAGACAGAGAGAGAGAGAGAGAGAGAGAGAGAGAGAGAGCGCTACAGAACGAGAGAGAGAAAGAGAGAGCGAGCGAGAGAGAGGGGGGAGAGCGAGCGGGCGAGAGGGGGGGGGGGGGAGAAAGAGCGAGAGAGAGGGGGGGAAGAGAGAGAGCGAGCGAGAGAGGTGGGGGGGGGGGGAGAAAGAGAGAGGGGAGGGAGAAAGAGAGAGGGGGAGGGAGAAAGAGAGAGGGGGGGGGAGAAAGAGAGAGAGCGAGAGTTTCAAACATATAAATCACTTTGATTTTGAAGAGATCAAAGACCATTCAGTAGAGCTATAGGGATATCACCAGATTCTTAACATTGCCGAAGACTTCTCAGTGGCTACTTAAGGCGTCCAGACACTTTGCCCTGTATTATCTCCTAAGACTCATGAGTCATCATGGTCAAGAATTTACTCTCCTTTTCCTATCTTTTGCTATATTTAGGGAATAGGAATTTATTTTCTCCATGCAGGAACTGAGAAAGAATACGACTTCCTGACCCACAGCCCTGTGGTACGGTTTTTACTCCTTTGGATTGCTACCACCCCTATTGTACAGTATGCCGCCATAACAACTTTGACTTGTGTTCCGGCATCAGTGGCCAGGTTCCACTCTCCTTCGAAGCCGGCAGCACATTGCCAGTACCTCTGGTATTGCCAATATCCATTGGCGACGGTAACCACTTTCCATCACATTTGGGCCGTCAGCCTGTCTACTGTGCTTCAGCAACAACAACAAAAATTGTGTGTGTGTGCACTCCACGCGCACTAGAAGTGAAACAAAATGCGACAAGGGGTGGAGGGATTCTAAATTTCGTGACGTCACATCGTTATAATATATTTAAGCTTTAAAACACGACATTTGAAGTATTAACGAGATACTTCAAAACAATACCTACTCTATCTGTATATGCATAGTGTTTCAATTATTATATATGATGTATGTATTCTAATTATCTCATTCTCTCGCAGCCTTAGTTCTGTACATTTATGTGCTTATTTATTTTCAGTGTCGCTCTTTCGTTTCGTCGAGTTTCAAATCACAACGATTCTAAAGAAGTTTCACTTCAAGAATAGCCGCCCCCCCCCCCCCCCATTTTTGAAGGGGCCATAGGAACTCTCACTCATCGCACGAACCACGATCAGCTGCTCGAGGCCAACCGTTTCACTCGGGTATTCCGTGTTCGCGTGGTACCACACCGATCGAGCCCGACCTAAGAGCTGGACTCCAGCATGGGTCTACCTTGAACTTGATCTCCCCGAAGGACCTCTGCTTGTTGACGCCCTCCCACACCAGGTGGCAGGTGTTGGGCACCTCGTTCCCCTCCGCGTCCTTCACGGTGTCCTCCCCCCATTTTATGCGGTTTAACATTAGCCTGAAAGACGAGAAAGATAGATAGCAAGAGAGAAAAATTATTTTATCTTCTCACACAACAATTTACAAGTAGAATAGAATAGAATAATAATTTATTGTTAGAAATGTTACACATACATACGTGTTTTTTTTTTGTGATAATTGTCTAGATACATTTTGCCTTATTAGGCTTGCAATTTTCAGATCTTATAACTAAATCTAAACTGAAACTAATTTACAACCATAATTAAATAAATTAGATAATAATATTGTTACAATTTAGGCCACCTGCATACCTATAGACAAAGCACATTTACTATCTGCCGGCGTTTGAGCTAATAACATTGAAACTATTTACGACTGTCTTCTTTTGTTTACTTTGTGTTTAAAAGTAATTAGAAAAACAGTCCATTGTGTACTTGTCATCTTTTATGGCAGTCATTAGACAGGTGTGTCGAACTGATTCTAAGAAATACGGTCTACGCGGGCGTGCAGCCATATTGTATCGGTGCAGTATACAGCAATGGCCCAATGGAGAGATCGGTCGTCAAGCGATAATCAGCAGCGAGACACGACGTGTACATTCGATAATCTATATAGTGACGGACTTTGCGCGTGTTATTGAATCGCGCATTACGTTTGTACTGATTGTGTTTAGTTATATTTGTAACTGAGTTATACGTGTTTGTATAGTTCTAATAAATTCTATAGTAATTCCATCGGCATTTTAATTGGAGTCCTGTAACTCGTAACAATATTAAAAGTCAAGCCAAGCATTAAGTAAATAGGAATACATTAATAATCATCAGAATTTATCATTTCAATAATCCTCGAATTTTATAATAGCATTACATTATCAAAATTTTCTTTAGGCGTCTCCTAAATAATGTTACGCGTTAGCGGGACTCGAATTAAAATGCTGTTACAATTATTTTAGGGTTTATTAGAACTATACAAACACGTATAACACAGGTACAAATGTAACCGACCACAACAAGTCCAAACGTAATGCAGAAGGTCATAATTCAATAGAACGCGCAAAGTCCGTCACTATTAGATTCCCGATTTACCCATGAGACAGAAACAAAGCAATTTTCGTGTGTATTTTGAGTAAGTCCCTGGGTGGTTTAAGTTCACAAATAGACCTCATAGATAGCGCTGCAAACGGGTTCCAGGATTTGAAGAAGTTTTTTGTGAGTGTTCAAGTGATTCCCTGGATGCTTTATTATCAAAATTGGATTATGTAGGCGTTCGCTGGAATCATGTTCCAGGATTTTGGTGAATTTTACGTGTGTATTTGAGTAGGTGCCTGGATGGTTTAAGTTCACAAATAGACCTGATAGACAGCGCTGAAGACGGGTTCCAGGATTTGAAGAAGTTTTTTGTGAGTGTTCGAGTGATACCCTGGATGGTTTATTATCAAAATTGGACAATGTAGGCGTCGCTGGAATCATGTTCCAGGATTTTGGTGAATTTTTCGTGTGTATTTGAGTAGGTCCCTGGATGGTTTAAGTTCACAAATAGACCTGATAGACAGCGCTGAAAACGGGTTCCGGGATTTTGAAGAAGCTTTTGTGAGTGTTTGAGTCATTCCCTGGTTGATTTATGTTCAAAATTGGACTCTGTAGAAGACGCTGAAATGGAATTCCAGGATTTTGGTGAATTTCTCGCGAGTAATTGAGTAGGTGCCTGGATGGTTTAGGTTCACAATTAGATCATAAATAGATGGCGTCGCCATCGCGATCTACGATCTTAGTCTTTGGAAGCGAATATCCACTGACCTCTTATACTTGGCGTGCTGCTTCGGGCCCCCCTCCACGACGACCACGCAGCAGCCCCGGTGCAAGAGGACCGTGCCGGTCATGTGCAGCTGCGTCGCGTTCACCTCCACCTTGAACTTGGCCGAAGCGCACTCGAACAGATCCTTCACCCTGTCAAAGTGAAGGAAAAATTTCAAGATCGATTCATTCAAATTGGGTATTTGACATATCAAACTTGTTAGGGGCCATCTATAAATTACGTCTACTTTGGTGGCGGCGGTGGTGGTGGTGGTGGTTGGGGGGGGGGGGGGGGGGGGTTGGGTTTGGACGAAGTGTTACAAGGGCTGGGAGGGATTTCGTGACGTCACATTTTAAAATCATATACTAATATATAAAGCTGAAGAGTTTGTTTGTTTGTTTACTTGAACGGGCTAATCTCAGGAACTACTGGTCTGATTTGAAAAATTCTTTTAGTGTTGGATAGCACATTATTTGAGTTATACTAATATATAAAACTGAAGAGTTTGTTTGAACGCGCTGATCTCGAGAACTACTGGTCTGATTTGAAAAATTCTTCCAGTGTTAGGTAGCCTGTTTATCGAGGAAGGCTATAGGCTATATATCATCACGCTAAAGCCAATAGGAGCGGAGCAGCAATGAAGAATGTTTCGAAATCGGGGGAGTTTTTTTTAACTATTCAGAAATCTTAAATGTTACGTGAAAATATGTGGAAAGTTAAAAATGTTCGTAGACGCATCTATGGAGGTTGTCTGTTTTCTGTATTGGCAGACTTTGGGGACTACTCAAATTCAGCCTTCGTAATTATGTAGCAATAAATTATTCCGTAACACCATACATATTAATCTATTACAATTTGGTTAATTTATAGATATATTGTGGAGTCGTGGTAGCGTAATGGCTAGTGTACGCGTCCCAAACTCAGAGGGCGCGGGTTCGATCCTGGCCGGAACGCATGCACCACTTAGACAGTTTTCTGATCTAATGTGCATATTCTTACAATTACCACGTGCTAATAACGGTGAAGGAAAACATCGTGATGCAACCTGCACATCGAGATAACCGATGTGTCAAACCTGCCAAGCCGCCTTGGACAAGCGTGGCGGGTATACGTCTGTTCCCCCTATAATGGGAAGCCCGAGCCCAGCAGTGGGACATTTATGGGCTGATATTATTTATTTATAGATATATTGTTCGTGCCTACCCCGCAAGGGAACTGGCGTGAAGTTATGTATGTATGTATGTATAGATATATGTTATTTGTTTCGTTGTGTGCGTTGCTACAATGATTTTATATATGTATGTGTTATTTAAATTATTGATTTATTGTATTGTTTATTAACTGACCCGGACATATTTTAACAAGAGTTATGAATGTCAAAGAAGCAAGTGAGGTGTGTAAGAATAAGCCTAAATGGCGCTCTGTTGATCGTGCCTACCCCGAAAGGGAACTGGCGTGAAGTTATGTATGTATGTATGTATATTTTGTGCATAATTAAAAAAAAATATTAGCATTCGTCGCTTCTTCTCTATATAAACTATAAGTGTGCGAAATTTCATACTCCTCCGTCCGCGCAATTTTCGTAAAAAGGGGTACAAAGTTTTTGCTTCACGTATTTATATATATAAAAGATTTTTGGATTTAATAAAACGCATACATAAAGTTGTTTATTATAGTATAACTAGCTGACACGGCAAACTTCGTACCGCCTCAGAATCAACAAATAAAAAAGCTGAATGATAATTGCGGAATGTTTCAACTTTAGTCAAAAATGTGGTCAAAACTTAACCGGAACGAACATCAAACGTTTGCCATTCAACACAAAAAAATTAAAAAAAAAAACCTTCACTTTTAAATTTAATTTGATTTCTGAACGACGGTACGAACATCAAATGTTTGACAGGTAGCAATAGTTTCTAAGGGAATGCGAAATTGTTGTTTTTACTATATTCCAAGCATTTTTTTCATGTTTACTCACCTTTTAAACCTTCCCTGGACTTGCACAAATAATTCGAAACTAAAATTAGCCAAATCAGTCGAGCCGTTCTCGAGTTTTAGCGAGACTAACGAACAGCAATTGATTTTTATATATATAGATTAGTCTGCAATTCATTTACGTTTATTAAACTGTATTGTACTATATATTAGGTTGGGGAAAAAGTTTCTTCGCGGTTTTTCTATAAAGTTTATTTACATTTGACTAAAGTATGTAGCTGACATTTAGTTGGATAACACCTCCCAGCCAAATTCTCGTAATT
The DNA here is from genome assembly GCA_019925095.2 of Dendrolimus kikuchii. Lineage (NCBI taxonomy): Eukaryota > Metazoa > Arthropoda > Insecta > Lepidoptera > Lasiocampidae > Dendrolimus > Dendrolimus kikuchii. Next base: position 1,853,858 of record CM034415.1, on the reverse strand, counting down.
TTTGCTGAGTGGCTAAAGATGTGTGAGGTCTAGCGTTATCATGGTGAAAAACCACACCCCTTCTACTGATTAATTCCGGCCGCTTTCTCTCAACTTTTTGCTTTAATCTCATCAATTGTTCGCAGTACAGTTCAGAATCGATGGTCTTGCCTGGCGGTAACAGCTCATAATGAACAATGCCCTCCCAATCCCACCATACACACAGCAACACCTTGTTGCGAGTTAACCCGGAATTCGCCACAGTCTGTGAAGCCTAACCGGCCTTTAACCACGATCTTTTTCGCACGTTCTTGTCGTACGTGATCCACTTTTTATCACCAGTTATCAGTTTCTTCAAAAATGGTTCGGTTTCATTACGTCGTAATAAAGAATCACAAATGAGTACACGGTTCATTAGGTTTCTTTCAGTGAGCTCATAAGGCACCCAAATATCGAGCTTTTTTGTGTACCCAGCTTTTTTCAAATGCGCCAAAACCGTTTTGTGGTCAATTCCTCTCTTAAGGGTTACTGGAACCTGGTCACTAATGCCGGAACACAACTCAAGGTTGTTATGGCGACATGCTTTAGACCAGGGGTGGTAGCCATCCAGTCGGGCAAATGCCCTACAATGTGTATGTATGTATCGAATGTATCGAATTTCTTCATTAGATTCACTTATTTTAACACATTTTCCTAATTTGAATTTGGAATTGTCTTCTTAAAAATTAAAACTTTTTAATGATACCAAAACCAGCCAGTTACAAATGGTACAGCCAAAGAGATCTCATTACAAGTCCATACATACTGTATGCGAAAAAACTTTTTCCCCAACCTATTATATTGTTGTTGTTATGTGTGTTGTATTGTCCACCGTGACTTCACGCTATGGTCCCAGATGGAAGTACAGCAGTGGTTCTTGTTGGCTAGCATTATGTTGAGACTCAGTCCAATTTAGGACTTATTTTGTTTCTGGGTCCGGTTTAGGACTTATTTTGTTTCTATTGTCTTTCTATTTCTATTTAACTTAGTTTTTGTCCTAAATAAAATATTTTTCTTTTTTTCTTTCTAATATCCAACACTCACCTATATACAGCCACATGCACCCCCAAGCTCGTATCTTCTCTTATCTTCCTGTCCACCTGAAAAGTAGAAAGTGAGATATCACTGTGTTTAACAGGAGGAGTCTTTTGACGGAAATAGACAGATGACGTTGCGTTGTACAATTTCATTTTTTAATATATTTTTTTGAAGTGAAACTTCTATATAGACGGGGGGGGGGGGGGGGGAGTAGAAGCTACATCGCGTGGTGACTGGCGGCATAATTTTAGAGTAGACTATGGATGTCTTTTTTTTTATTTCCGGATCGAATTCACTTTTTTTGTTTGATAAAATAAAATATGTTTAAATAAAAAATGCATTCATTAAAATGTACTTAACTTAATCAAATCATAATTTACAGTAAACCTGCGAAAAATCGAAATGTGTGCTGGGACACATAGTAGAAGTGAAACTTCAACGGACAAGTAGAAAAACGAATCGCAACAAAATTTTAATTTGAAGTTTTACGGGGAGGTTTTCATATTGGGCAAGTACAGTAACAATCTGCCTGATAAAACTTCAAGTTAAAATTTTATTACGATTCGTTTTGTCACTTGTCTGTTGCGATTCGTTTTTCCACTTGTCCGTTGCCATTTTTGTAACTACAATAATTTAATACTAAAAAGCAATAAAGAAATATTTACACGACATCTTGAATTCGGTGCCAAGTAAAACATACAACGTCGTTTTGGTCTCACGCCAAAAAGAAGGTATGCACTGAAAATCAGTGTCGTGTCGGATATAATTCCGGCACAGCAATATGCCGAGTGCAAACCTTGTTTGCTGAAAAGGCGGCGTACGAATTCTCAAGATATGCTCTTTGTATAATAATGTATAAGGAATGTAATTACGTCGCTATTTTTTCAAATAGTCTTTCTTAAAAAAAAAAGGAATAAGAAATTTGCAAAATATAGTAACTTATGTTTAACTTCGCAACGGCACGAAGATGTTGTAGAAAATATTTACTTTTTGCTCTTTAGTCAGTTTTGAAGTCGGTGCCATTTTTCATTCTTCAATCACGTCATGTCGTGTCCGTCGTTTGTCATTCGTGTCCTGCCTGTCATTCGTCACTCGTGTGTTGTCATTAAAAACTCGTGTCCTGTCTGTTATTCATCACTCGTGACCTGTCTGTTATTGATCAGTCGTGCCCTGCCTGTCATTCATCACTCGTGTCCTGCCTGTCCTTCATCATTCATGTCCTGTCTGTCATTCGTTACTCGTTTCCTGTCTATCATTCATCACTCAATTCCTGTCTGTTATTCATCACTCGTGTCCTGTCTGTCATTCGTCACTCGTTTCCTGTCTATCATTCATCACTCAATTCCTGTTGGTTATTCATCACTCGTGTCCTGTCTGTCATTCGTCACTCGTTTCCTGTCTATCATTCATCACTCAATTCCTGACTGTTATTCATCACTCGTGTCCTGTCTGTCATTCGTCACTCGTTTCCTGTCTATCATTCATCACTCAATTCCTGACTGTTATTCATCACTCGTGTCCTGTCTGTCATTCGTCACTCGTTTCCTGTCTATCATTCATCACTCAATTCCTGACTGTTATTCATCACTCGTGTCCTGTCTGTCATTCGTCACTCGTTTCCTGTCTATCATTCATCACTCAATTCCTGACTGTTATTCATCACTCGTGTCCTGTCTGTCATTCATCACTCAATTCCTGACTGTTATTCATCACTCGTGTCCTGTCTGTCATTCGTCACTCGTTTCCTGTCTATCATTCATCACTCAATTCCTGACTGTTATTCATCACTCGTGTCCTGTCTGTCATTCGTCACTCGTTTCCTGTCTATCATTCATCACTCAATTCCTGACTGTTATTCAACACTCGTGTCCTGTCTGTCATTCGTCACTCGTTTCCTGTCTATCATTCATCACTCAATTCCTGACTGGTATTCATCACTCGTGTCCTGTCTGTCATTCGTCACTCGTTTCCTGTCTATCATTCATCACTCAATTCCTGACTGTTATTCATCACTCGTGTCCTGTCTGTTATTCATCAGTCGTGTTCTCTGTTATTCATCACTCGTGTCCTATCTGTAATTCATCACTCGTGTCGTGTATGTCATTCATCACTCGTATTGTGTATGTCATTCATCACTCGTGTCCTGCCTGTCATTCATGACTCGTCTCCTGTCTGTTATTTATCACTGGTGGTGTCTTGTCTGTTATTCATCACTCGTGACCTATCTGTTATTCATCAGTCGTGTCCTGCCTGTCATTCGTCACTCATGTCGTATATTTCAGTCATCACTCGTGTCGTGTATGTCATTAATCGCTCGTGTCCTACCTGTCATTCATCACTCATGTCCTATCTGTCATTCATCATTCAAGAAATACCTATCATTTATATCATGGTTGTAATCCCTATTTGTCTCATTTATAGGCGTACGTACACGCTTCGCGAACGTACCTTCTCCCTCTTCTGCTCTTTTGTCAACGCCCTGGCCTTGTTCGCTTCGAGGTGCGTCTTCTGTCTCTTGGCTATCTGCTCCCTGACTTTCGCCTCTATGGCCGTCGGGTCTTGGACTGCTTCGGTGCCTAAGGCTCGCATCAGATTCGATATTCTAGAAGAAGCCAAAGTTACAATTATACATAACAAAGACAAAAGTAGAGAAAGGGAGTCATCCATAAATAACTTCCACGTAAGGCGCGGGGGGGGGGGGGGGTCTTAAATGTGGTGATGTGACATTTCAAAATCTAATTACGGAACTGTTGTTTTAATTTAATAATTTCCTGATGTAAAATTGTAAAATATGTGATGAGAGATGGAGGAATTGTGTGAAGGATGATATGATTTGTGATGTTATGCAGGACGTATGCCAGAATAGAGGCGTATCGAAGGAAAAGACATATTGTTACAACTTAGCCAAAATTCCACGAAGCACCCCGATAAATGTAAATGCACACCGGCCTGCCATAAAGCACAGTTTTATTACCCTCAGCACTTGGAGTTCTTTTGTTTACTTCGTGTTTAAAATTTGCAATTAGGCAATAGCCTATTGTTATTGTACTTGTTTATGGCCGTTTGCAGGCATAATGATGCAGGTGGGCAGAATTATGTTTTTCTGGTAATTGCGCCGACAGAGGCGCAGGTGTGATTCGTGGAAATTATTGTTTACACGGTCGTAAGCTGAGTATAAAGGGGTGCCCGAACGGAGCGATCGGCAGTCAAGCGACGATTACGATACTAGCAAGACGTGTGTACATTCGACAAGTGAGATAGTGACGGACTTTGCGCATGTTATTGAATCGTGCAATTTGTACTAGTAGTGTCTAGTTATATTTATACCTATGTTATACGTGTTTGTATAGTTCTAATAAATTCTATAGTAATTCCAACGGCATTTTAATTCGAGTCCTGTAGCTCGTAACAATATTGTGCCGTTGCCATATAAACGATTGACGGTGCAGACCACGCCAAAATCTATATATAAAAAAATCAATTGCTGTTCGTTAGTCTCGTTAAAACTCGAGAACGGCTGGACTGATTTCGCTAATTTTGGTTTTGAATTATTTGCGGAAGTCCAGGGAAGGTTTAAAAGGTGAGTAAGTATGAAAAAAATGCTTGGAGTATAGTAAAAACAACAATTTCGCTTTCCCTTAGAAACTATTCCTACCTGTCAAGCATTTGATGTTCGTCCCGTCGTTCAGAAATCAAATTAAATTTAAAAGTGAAGTTTTTTTAAAAAAAAAAATTGTTTTGAATGTCAAACGTTTGATGTTCGTTCCGGTTAAGTTTTGACCACCTTTTTTTACTAAAGTTCGGCTTTTTTATTTATTGATTCTGAGGCGGTACGAAGTTTGCCGGGTCGGCTATTACAGTTTTCTTTCAGGTTAGTGATGTACCGTATAACATGGAAGGAGAACACCCCGAAGAAAGCGGGGGGGAGAGGGGGGGCGGGCGACGAGGTGCCCAACACCTGCCACATGATGTAGGAGGGCGTCAACTAGAAGACTTCCTTTGGGGAGATCAAGTTCAAGGTTCGTAGTTTTGTGGATAGTGGTAGAGCCATGCTTAGGTTGGGTTCGACCGGTCTCTACTCAGTTAGAGAAAATTTAAAATTTGTTAGAAGAAAGAAAGAAAGAAAGAAAATATTTATTTCTAAAAATGCGACACTTTAACAATGATTTATAATAATAATAATAATAACATTGAAATTGTGTGCCGCTCAATTCGCGAAATGAGATTGGCACTCGGCTTTTTGATGTGCCGAAACATAGTCCGACACAGCACTGATTTTCAGTGCCCACCTCCTTAATTACAAAGCCATGTGACCCACGGTAAAAGCAAGTTAAATAAAATTAAATTATAATCAACATATTAAAAAATAAACTAAAAATAAGTACCTAAAAAATTAAAGTAAGCTAAATAGAGCACTTACTATATACACATGTTACATATGAAACAAAAAAAAGTACAATGATCAAATCAAATTCAGGCCAAATAACATTGTTAAAACATAGAAAATAAATGTATTGATATTTCTTCATTATACTAGGATTCGAATATTGATCGATTAAACAACACGACATTGCACACCTCTTTTTGTTGCTTCGTGCTTATTCGGCAATACTCGGCACGAGCCACGAGGTATTCTATCTCACTCACACGTCTGCATTGGTCGTGTCGCTGTCACTCTCTCAAGTACAATCACGAGTGTACATGGGCGAAAGTTCGCAAAGCCTATGTTCAGACTGTACCCTACATATACTATGCATGACTTACAAAAAATGTTTTTCAGCAGGACTATGTTTAAGAAAATAATTGGGATTTGAAGCGCACATACCTGAGCTTCGGTTCTGGAGGCGCCTCCAGCCCAAGCCTGACCTTCTCCTGCTCTTCCTTCCATGCCTCCCTTCTGCTCTGACGTCGGAGTTTCTTCCTCTCTTTCTTCGTCAGGAACACCGGCATGTACGTCGGTTTGAGAGGTTCGGCTGTGAAGAGAGAAGCATTTTCATTTATTATGCAGGCAAATATGGAAAATTCCTGGTTATAAAAGCAGAAGAGGGGTTATCCATAAATGACGTCACACGTTTCGGGAAGGGGGGGGGGGGGGGTTTGTCTAATCTATTGTATCTTTGTTGTTGCTGGCGCCAAAGCCTTTGGCAGACGCTAATATAGCTGGGTTTTACGCGTGCGAGTGGTGTACTGAATAAAACACTCCATAGCAGTGGACTGTATTTATTTATAGGTGTTACAACCGCAATAGGTATGATCAGTACTCCTGTACTAAACGACACGTACAAGGTGAAAAAAGGTTCACTGACGAATACGAGTACCACTAATCACAATACCCTGGTATCCACAAGATCCACGAAAGTCACGCTGAGAGTACAAATGGTAGTGGAGTCTTCCGAATGCTTCCTGTTATTCCTGGTCTTCCTTGTGTGTATTATTTGTTCGAAAACTGTTTTGTACTTGACCGACTAGGAACAACTATTCCCGGAGGCTGGCACCGCGATTACTAAGGTACCAATTAAAAACAGACGCTTAGCAGCTAACCGAGCGAGCTACATATTTGCAGTAGGCGGGGCGTGGGGTACGGGATTTCTGGGGGAGAGGTCGGGAGGTAATTCTGTTCGAAACAGCTGGCGAAATGAAGAAATTTAAATAATCGGTAACCAATTAAATAACCGTTATGTTAGATTAACTACATTATAGGAATATACTGTAAAGTGATAAAAATTTACGTCGAATCAATATATGCTTACTATAAACTAAAGTCTGAAGGAAATTAATATTAATTTGGCGAGGGATATCATGGGGGGGTGTTGTATCGACGATTTTTTAAATTTTTTTTTATTGCAGTTCAGCAGACAGGCTGACGGCCCACTTGAGGGAAAGCGGTTACCATCGCCTATGGACATTTGCTACACCAAAGGTGCTACAAATGCGCTGCTGGTCGCTTAAGGTAGACCGGAACCTGGTCACTAGTGCCGGAACACAACTCAAGGTTGTTATGGCGGCATACTCTAGACCAGGGGTGGTAGCCATCCAGTCGGTCCTACCCTACCATCTGGCTGTGTTGTTTTTGCTGCCTCTTACGACAGGCCGCTTTATAAATTGTATTCTCGCGCCGTTCCTGCACGGATAAAGAATACAGTCCTCCAAATCAAGGACAATCGATTGTTTTATTTAAAAAAAATTATTAAGGCATTGGATATAATATCATCAGCTTATCGACCTTAACAAACCGTGAAAGTGTGACGGCCACAAGTCTATCAGGTCTGTTGGTGCGGGTATTTGCGACGTTTCATCACGTACGAACAAACCACAGCCAGGTAATAGGGTATCTGCTCAGCTGGATAGCTACCACCCCTGGTCTAAAGTATGTCGCTATAACAACCTTGAGTTGTGTTCCGGCATTAGTGACCAGGTTCCAGTCTCCCTTAAGAGAGCAGCAGCGCATTTGTAGCACCTTTGGTGTTGCAAATGTCCATAGGCGATGGTAACCGCTTTCCATCAAGTGGGCCGTCTGCCTGTCTGCTGATTTCTTGGAATAAAAAAAAAACGTTTAAATTTATTGGCATAATATTTACGCTATGACTCCTAATGACTCGAATAACTCGATCAATTCTAAAACTTAATTGCTAATTAAGAATAAATTAATATTTCCTGTTATTTGCATGTTTTCCTATGATATTTTACGAAATAAAACTAAGCTTCCTGTTGTATGTATATCACAACTAGGGATCCCAGCCGTACTATAATATAACCGCATTATATTTTAGCCCAGGGATTCCCAAACTATTTTGCGCAAGACACCCCCTCTCCAAAATGAAATGATTCCTAGGCGCATTTTCGTACTAGCATTCGCTCAGTGTTCGAAATTCGACCATAATTAATTTAAATTATAAGTTGGAACATTATTAAGGTTCTGTTGTCAAAGACTATACTTCTATAATCACAGATTTCGCCAAGGCTACACTTTTCATTTGACTTGAACAATAAACAAAAGAGTATATATGCGTGTGGGTGTGTCGAATACATGGTAGGTAGTTGTAATGTTTTTTTTTTATTGATTTAATGTATTTTTTATGCAAAAGTGGATGGATGCAGAAGTTGTGGAAGGCCACGACACACCTTCCATGATCAAATTGATCGTGTACTAGCAGAAGGTGATGTCAGGAGCCTTAAGAACAGACGAGCGTGCATGACAAGAGTTATGAATGTCAAAGAAGCAAGTGAGGTGTGTCAGGATAAGCCTGAATGGCGCTCTGTCGTTCGTGCCTGGCGTGAAGTTATGTATGTATGTATGTAATTCTATTGTCACGCTTTTTGTTCAGATTCTCATGATTCTTTTAAAAATAATAGAACTTTGCTGAACAAAGCAAAAATTAATAAATTAAATTGGAAAATTCAATAATGGAATAAATCTCTGTATATGAAATTCTCGTGTCACAGTGTTTGTAATCAAACTCTTCCGAAACGGCTTGACTGATTTTCATGAAATTATTTGTGTATATTCTGTGGGTCTGAGAATAGGTCGTAAATTATTTTTTATTATTATTAATTATTTTTATCCATGCAGGAACGGAGAAAGAATACAATTTCCTGCGTTGGGGCGGCCTGTCGTAAGAGGCGACTTAACAACCCACAGCCAGGTGGTAGGGCATTTGCCCGACTGGATGGCTACCACCCCTGGTCTAAAGTATGTCGCCATAACAACCTTGAGTTGTGTTCCGGCATTAGTGACCAGGTTCCAGTCTCCCTTAAGAGAGCAGCAGCGCATTTGTAGCAACTTTGGTGTTGCAAATGTCCATAGGTGATGGTAACCGCTTTCCATCAAGTGGGCCGTCTGCCTGTCTGCTGATCTCCTGCAATAAAAAAATAAAATAATAATTATGCCCCTAAGTGATAAGGGTGGCCAGCCCCAAAAATTGTGCTTTTATTTTTTGGTCAAAAATTTTATTTTTTATACTTTGGCATTAAAAAATACAGACTATCCTTAATTTTCACCCTTCTATCATGAACCCCATTTTTAATAGCGATATTAGTATAGTAATAATCTTCAACTCTCAGTAGTCGATAACTGATCAATTATCAATCGACCAGTTATCCCCGCCAGGCGTCTACCGGTCCCGCCCCTTGCTGGGGTGGGCCCACGCCAGCCGGGGTCGCGGAAGAAAAGCTCACGCATATCCCGTGACCCCGGCTCATGGCGTCAGGTGGCACCAAGGGGTTTTAGTGGGTATTCCGGCTTCTCTAGCCGGCGAGTCCCACACTCCCCCGCCGAAGTCTCCCCGGCGGGGGGTCCGCAAATGGATTTCCCCTTGTAAAAAAAAAAGGCGTCTACCGGTGTCATTTCTCACTCAGCAAACAGCAAGGAGTGGGGATGAGAACACTAAGTTAGTTATTTTTTTATTTAACTACCAAGATACTCACTAGAAATAGTTTATATGGTGAAACGACGTTTACCGGGTCAGCTGGTAAAATATAAAATAATTAACGAATAATAAAACTACGTTTTAACGGTTTTAAGCGCGGTAATTTTATTTCTTGTGCCGCTTCTTCTCTTCAAGCCATAATATGTTGCGAAGCGGTAGTAAATTAGATTAGGCTCCCATAGAGTAAATAATAACCATAAACAAAATTAAAATTAAAATTAATAAGTTGGCGGTAGGCTAAATAAAACTTTAACAATACTCGTCGACACTTGACATCTTTGTCTTCCGTGATCACGGCCACTGAAAAGTGGCCGAAACGTCGGAAAAACCAAAATCAAATAAAATTACCGCGCTTAAAACCGTTAAAACGTAGTTTTATTATGTATACAAGCCGCGAAAACTTAAGAAAATATTAATTAACGAATAATAAATACTGATAAATAAGTTCGCGGACCGCGTTCGTAATACTGAAGTAAGAAAGAGAGTTGGTCTGAAAGAGACTGTCGGGGTGAAGGTAAGGAAAGGAATGCTCCGGTGGTTCGGGCATGTGGAAAGAATGTATGATGAAAGAATGACTAAACAGATATACAATGCAAAAGTGGATGGATGCAGAAGTCGTGGAAGGCCACGACACACCTTCCATGATCAAATTGATCGTGTACTAGCAGAAGGTGATGTCAGGAGCCTTAAGAACAGACGAGCGTGCATTACAAGAGTTATGAATGTCAAAGAAGCGAGTGAGGTGTGTAAGAATAAGCCTAAATGGCGCTCTGCTGTTCGTGCCTACCCCGCAAAGGAACTGGCGTGAAGTTACGTATGTATGTAATAAATACTTACTGTTTTTCCCCTAATTATCCCAAGAGTACTGTATTTTCACGGCTAGAAACCAAAAATACTATATATTCTTCAAGTAAAGGTGGCAACCCTAATCGCAACATAAAGGTTAAAATTAAAACAGCAACGGGAAAATGGCTGTACCAATTAACGTGTTTACTATAATGCGGTTTTATATAATTTATACTCTATTCAATCATTTATTATTATAATCTACACGAATATTATAAGAAGGAAATTGTATTTTTAACCGACTTCAAAAAGGAGGAAGTTCTCAAATCGATTGGTACTTTGTTTCATGTATGTACACCGATTACGCTGAGATATATGATCCGATTTACGTGATACTTCTTTAGTTTGATGCGGAACAGTTGCCATTTGGTCCGATAAAAATTCAACATAGTTTGGCCGAGTAGTTTTCATTTTATGAACATTTTTTTAAGATAATTTTCAACTCCCGTTTCTTGGGAGCTATATTTTTTAAGGCGCGCGGCACCTTCTTGTATGTTTATAACGAATAAAAACCCAAAAACTAGAATATAATATAATATACTTAAAGAGTGAGTCGGGGTGAACGTAAGGAAAGGAATGCTCTGGTGGTTCGGGCATGTGGAGAGAATGACTAAACAGATATACAATGCGAAAGTGGATGGATTCAGAAGTCGTGGAAGGCCACGACACACCTTCCATGATCAAATTGATCGTGTACTAGCAGAAGGTGATGTCAGGAGCCTTAAGAACAGACGAGCGTGCATGACAAGGGTTATGAATGTCAAAGAAGCAAGTGAGGTGTGTAAGAATAAGCCTAAATGGCGCTCTGTTCTTCGTGCCTACCCCGCAAGGGAACTGGCGTGAAGTTATGTATGTATGTATGTATACTTAATTGCACACAATGTTACAAAATAAATTCATACATACAATCGTAATGATAAGTACAATGAGCGGTTTTTATCGCTGGGAGCGATTTCTTCTAGAAACTCGTTGTCTCGTACTCTCTCTTTTCTTTCACCATATCCCAATTACTTGGGGTCGGCACAATATGTCTTTTCCTTCGACACTCTTCTATTCTGACATACCTCTTCTGTCACACCGCATATCATCATGTCATCCTTCACACATGCCATCCATCTTTTTTTTGGTCTACCTTTAAATAGACCTAATATACTAATATATACATATTATAATATAGAAAGAAAGACAAGAAAAAATTATTTGAATAAATAGCGACGTACTTACATTGCTGACATGTATATTAAAAAGATTTTTTTAAAAGGTCTTTAACCCTTCCAACTTCCAAAAAAACCGCAAGACTAACACTATCACCATCACGTAATATACCAAGAAAATATACCCATTTCATTCCAAATCATACAAATCCTATATAAACAGAGTGAGACAACAACACAATTAACGATCACGTGCACAAACGCGATCTGCTCTCTCGTCGCGGACACATATTTGCTACTAGTGAGTGCAAGGGTTAAATACAAGCTTTTGAGATCCCGGATATCATGTAGCAGCCGAGTGCTAGCCAAGACAAGTGAAACGAGCCCGAACACGACGGAGCTATCTTGTTTAGTACAGAAGTTCCTATGGCCACCTTCCGACTCCATCGTCAGATCAGCTCCATGGTACCATATTATTGCATTGTCACGCGATATACATATGCGTGCAAAATTTCAGCTCAATCGGAAACCGGGAAGTTGGTTAAATTTAACTTGCAAGATTCCACCTAAACTTATATACATACATAGGTACACCATTGCAAGCTAATAAAAAGCTTGTAAAAATAAAAACATATTTTGAGAGTTTCTACGCCGCATTTTCAGCAAACAAGGTTTGCAGTCAGCTTATTACTGTTCATACATACATACATAACTTCACGCCAGTTCCCTTGCGGGGTAGGCACGAACAACATTACTGTGCCGGCATAATATCCGACACGACGCTGATTTCTAGTGCAAACCTTCCTTTTAGCGTAATACTAAAACGACCCTAATATTTTAATGAGTTTAATTTAAAAACTATTTAATTTGTAAATCTGTTGTTCCGAGTTGCAGGACTCGAATTAAAATGCCGTTAGAATTACTATAGAATTTATTAGAACTATACAAACACTTATAACACAGGCATAAATATAACTGAACACAACCAGTGCAAACATAATGCACGATTCAATGACACGCGCAAAGTCCGTCACTAAATAGATTACCGAATGTACTCAAGTCTTGCCTCGCGGCTGGTCATCGCTCGACTGCCGATCTCTTCATTAGGCCATTGCTTTATACTGCACCGATACAATATGGCTGCCCGGCCGCGCAGACCGAATTTCGTAGAATCAGTTCGACACACCTGGCTAATGACTGCCATAAAAGATTCCAATACACAATGGGCTGGTTTTAAACACAAAGTAAACAAAAGACGTCCAAATGCGGAAAGGTAATAAAGTGTGCTTTTATGGTACGCAGGTGTGAATGTACTTTTGTCGGCACCTCGGTCGTAACACTATACTAATATTATAAAGAGGTGAAGTTTGTGAGTTTGTGACGTTGTAGTGGGTAAACTCTGGATCTACTAAACCGATTTAAAAAATTCTTTTACTATTAGAAAGCTACGTTAACAGGGAGTGTTATAAGCTATATAACATGACGCTATACACCACGGGAACGGTACTTGTTTGATTACGGTAACCGTTGGTAACGGTTTGTTGCACGTGTATAATTGCTTAAGGGCCGATTTTCAATCGTCAGATAAAAGTTATCAGTCGAATAAATTATAACCTGAGTTTTTTTTATTGCACGAGTTCAGCAGACAGGCAGACGGCCCGCCTGATGGAAAGCGGTCACCATCGCCTATGGACATTTGCAACACCAAAGGCGCTACCAATGTGCTTCTGCTCTCTAAAGGGAGGCTGAAACTGGTCACTGATGCCGGAACACAACTCAAGATTGTTGTGGCAGCATACTTTACAGTCTAGACCAGGGGTGGTAGCCATCCAGTCGGGCAAATACCCTACCACCTGGGAAGCGGGAGCATGCTCCTACACCCAGTCGGGACATCTCATCCCTATCCAGGTCACTCCTTCATGGACGACCACTTAGTTGACCGTCAACTACCCTATCTCATACGCCAATGACAACGGGACCCTAATAGATGACGTCATCGCATATAGCTAGAACTCATAATAATTGATAAATTACGCATAAATATTAACTATTATTAACATTTTCATGGAACACAGATTTCTCGTAATTAATATAACACTAAGTCTTCCCTACGGTTTTTGTTTCATATAATTAGACATCGGATTATATGCACTATCAAAATGGCAAAATATGCATGCAAATATGCACTAAAAAGGGGCGAAATATGCATAAAATATGCACAATCAATAAACCATTTATTATTAGCTTAATTAGAATTTAAGTTTATTTACACATACATACATACATAACTTCACGCCAGTTCCCTTGCGGGGTAGGCACGAACAACAGAGCGCCATTTAGGCCCATTCTTACACACCTCACTTGCTTCTTTGACATTCATAACTCTTGTCATGCACGCTCGTCTGTTCTTAAGGCTCCTGACATCACCCTCCGCTAGTACACGATTAATTTGATCATGGAAGGTGTGTCGTGGCCTTCCACGACTTCTGCATCCATCCACTTTTGCATTGTATATCTGTTTATTCATTCTTTCATCATGCATTCTTTCCACATGCCCGAACCACCGGAGCATTCCTTTCCTTACCTTCACCCCGACACTCTCTTTCAGACCAACTCTCTTTCCTACTTCGGTATTACGAACGCGGTCCGCGAGCGTCACTCCGCAGATTTTGCGCAGTGCTCGCATCTCAACCGCGTTTACTCTACTTTCATGCTCTCTCTTCCATACCCAACTCTCGCTTCCATACGTGAGCGTAGGTACCAGCACCGCGTTGTGTACGGCGAGCTGGGCCTTCTGGCCGAGGTTCTTAGCGCCTAGAAGTTTACCTAACGCTCCATTCACACTATTCCCCAAATTCACTCTTCTTTCTATATCAGCGGTGTACCTTCCATCCCTGCTAAAAGCACATCCAAGATATACAAACTCATTCACTTGCTCCAGCATAACATCATCGACCATTATCCTTGCATTCGTTCTGGTTTCTTCTCTTTCAAACACCATAACCTTTGTTTTCTTCGCATTCAAATGTAAGCCTCTCGCCTGACAGTCATCTTTCATCATTGTGACTAGTGTTTGCAGTTCTGATGGCGATTCGGCTAAAAGCACGGCATCATCCGCATAAAGCAAGGTGCTTACAACTAGGTCACTCATCCGCACCCCAACATCCATCAATCTCATTCTCTGGAGACAATCGTCCAGGTATAGGATGAACAGCAAAGCCGACAGCACGCAGCCCTGTCGGACGCCAATATTGACGTCAAACCAGGGCGACAGGCTGCCATCCAGCCGCACGCATATTAATCATATCTTAATATTAGTTACAAATTATTATTATAATAATTTACTTATAATTTTTGTGACAGTAAACAATAACATATTTTTCCAGGTTTTCTGCAGCAAACTTGTGACGCTTGTCACTTGATATTAATTTATAGTCTGAAAATGACCTTTCGACGTCAACTGACGTCACCGGAAAGAACTTGAAATTTGGCGCCATTTCTGCTCAGACTTCTTCGGGTAGAGTTTGTCCGGTGCCGTTGATAAATGCGTCAATTTTCTTTATTCTTTCAAGACCGGGGTTTTTTATACAAAACTGCATTTAATTTGCCACAAACTCGGAAGGGCGTTACTCTGTTCAATCATTTTTTCGTCGTGTCGTCGGCATAATACAAGACGCCTAACACGTATAACTACCGAAATAAGCACTGTCAATGAAAAAGTACCAAAATATGCAATAACGCTATAAAAATAGATTTATATGCATTGGCAATATGCAAACATGCAAATGCATATAATCCGATACATACAAACCGACAAACAAACAAGAAATCTAAAAAAAATCGCATCATGTTCTCCGTCGTTTATATAGCGTTTCCCGGGTTTTTTTTAAATAACTTCAATGTCAACACGGCATGTTAAGAATGTTACAATATTATAGATATAACGATTCAACAGACCAACATACACACACACAACCGCTCACTATACATACGAACTATAACCCGCGCAATCAGTAATTACGTCATTTCACGACATTCAAATCATAAAACAACTGAACTTCACAATCAGTGTTCATAATAACCTCAGCCAACGAGTTTGCTCTATTCATAACAGTAAGCAAAAAAAAATCATCGAATCATTAAATCTAATTATCATTAAAAATAATCAGTGTTAAGTTCCTCGGTGTAACCATGCAATTAAATATAACGTCAATTAATTAAAAACCAATTCTAAATATAGTCATAATAAGCTTGAATATACATTGAATACATTCCAGTAGTTAAATTACTTAAGGAATTAGTATTTAACTATCTGAAAATCTTTGGGCATGCTAAAGATCACAAGACGCTTAATACAATTCGGCGACATCGGATTAGTCATGTAAAGGCCATTTATCAAAGATTACAAAACACTACTACTCTAGAATAACAATTAATAATTGCTTCGAAGATAGACCATAGACATTTACCAAAAGAAGAGGCTTACTGTAATTGGCCGACATTGGATTAGAAGTGTGAAGATCATAGGCCATTTACTAAAGATTAGAAGAGGCTTATTTGAATTGGATAACAACGGATAAGTGGTGTGAAGATCAGAGATTATTTATCAAAGATCAGAAGAGGCTTACTTCAATTGGCCGACATCGAATAAGTGTTGTGAAGATCGTAGATCATTTATTCAATATTAGAAGAGGCTCTTACAATTGGCCAACATAGGATTAGTGGTGTGAAGATCATAGACCATTTATCAAAGATTAGAAGAGGCTTATTTTAATTGGATAACAACGGATAAGTGGTGTGAAGATCAGAGATTATTTATCACAGATCAGAAGAGGCTTACTTCAATTGGCCGACATCGAATAAGTGTTGTGAAGATCGTAGGTCATTTATTCAATATTAGAAGAGGCTTTTACAATTTGCCAACATTGGATTAGTGGTGTGAAGATCATAGACCATTTATCAAAGATTAGAAGAGGCTTATTTTAATTGGATAACCACGGATAAGTGGTGTGAAGATCAGAGATTATTTATCAAGGATCAGAAGAGGCTTACTTCAATTGGCCGACATCGGATAAGCGTTGTGAAGATCGTAGGTCATTTATTCAATATTAGAAGAGGCTTTTACAATTTGCCAACATTGGATTAGTGGTGTGAGGATCATAGACCATTTATCAAAGATTAGAAGAGGCTTATTTTAATTGGATAACAACGGATAAGTGGTGTGAAGATCAGAGATTATTTATCAAAGATCAGAAGAGGCTTACTTCAATTGGCCGACATTGAATAAGTGTTGTGAAGATCGTACGTCATTTATTCAATATTAGAAGAGGCTTTTACAATTTGCCAACATTGGATCAGTGGTGTGAAGATTATTGGCCATTTATTGAAGATTACCAGACGCTTACTGTAGGGCAACATCTAATAATAACAATTTAAAACATGTTATCTACGGTAATACTAACTATCGGTCTATTAAACGTATTAGCAAAATATCATAATTATAACATACCTAACAATGACCCCAAATTACGCGATATAAGAGTACGTAGAGATGTAGACTATTTTAAAAATAACCCAAATAACGGTTATGCCACGGACGTTATCTATAATAACGGTTACAATAACTACAAATATATCCCAACCGGTTATAACGTGAATAATAATAACCTATCGTTGTATAACAGAAGCACGTCCTATTACAATGCTTATAGTAATTTACCGCGGTATATTTATAACAACAGTAACCTACCGAATAAAGATTATTACAATAATCAAGTAACTAATGGGTATAACCAATTAACTGGTCCATCCTACAATAATCTATCGAGATACAATTATAATAAAAATAATAATACGGCTTATAACAATTATAACCGAGCTAACTATCCATACAATCCATATAATAACCAATATAACAGAAATAACAATCAGGCGCCTACTGCTAATAACAATGACTATTTGTCATATAGATACAACGTGAATAATAACCAAAACAACATTCAACCCCTAACAACAACAAACACTTATAATACAGCGACATCAATTTATAATAATACAAAACAAAGCGAACCTGATTATTACGATTATAACAATAACTTACCTATAAATAACATAAATGTTAACAACTATAAAATACCAAATTATACACCCATCCCTTACACAGGATATAATAATAAACCACAGATAAATACTAAAATGCAAAATAACGCGTCACATTCGTTTAATCCTTATAATAATAATCAACAACAAAATTATTACGACAGTTATAAACCTTTGCTAGCAAGCTATAACAATAACGCGACAAATATCAACAACGGTTATAACACACATAGTAACATGATATTACCTAAGTATTTGTTTAATCCTTATAATAACACTTATCAGCCTTCTTACGACGGTTATAAACCAATGTTAGCAAGTTATAATAACAACGCAAATAACAACAACGGTTATAACACAAATAATAACACGATATTATCATATAACGGTTATAACAATACCGTTACAACAGGTGCATCAACAACACTAAGCCCGGATATAGTGAAATCTTGTGTTATTTGTAATGTACCGTGCCCAGCGTTCTTTAAGAGAATAGGCTTTTTATGTCTACGAGATAAAGAAGATGATTATTAATAGTAAGTTCTTGGCGGAAGCTTGAGGGATTTCAGCCTTCTATTCCTAATCGCTCAGCAATGTATACACGATAATCTATAATATTGTTAATCTATAAATTTGAAAATCGGTTTACAATCGACGGAGAAATCGCGAAGCGAACAAAAATACGGTTGAATTGCGAACTTCCTTTTTCAACATACATAATATCACGCCTGTTTCCCATGGGGGTAGGCAGAGACTATGGATCTAAACTTGCGACGATCCTGACAAACGACTTTTGCTTCATCTACTTTTATCTTCCATACAACCCGGACTGTGGATTGTGCGAAAGGAATCGAGAGTGTATGATGGTGGTGTGCAAACATGTGATAATTAGGATACATAGATATTACACAATACATATAATTAAGATAAATAAAAAAAATATAGATAATAACACATATTAATATTGTTCCGAGTTGCAGGACTCGAATTAAAATGCCGTTGGAAGAACTATATAAAAACACGCGTAACACAGGTACAAATATAAACGAACGCAATAAGTCCAAACGTAATGCAGAAGATTGTAATTCAAATACACGCGCAAAGTCCGTCACTAAATAGATCACCGAATGTACACAAGTCTCGCCTTAATTGTGGTTCTCGCTCGACTATCGATCTCTCCATTGGACCATTGCTTTATACTGCACCGATACAATATGTCTGCCCGACCATGTGACCGCATTTCTTAGAATCAGTTCGACACACCTGGCTAATGACTGGCATAAAAGATTACAATACACAATGGGCTGTTTTCTAATCACAAACTTTAAACACAAAGTAAACAAAAGAAGCACAAATGCGGAAAGGTTACAAAGTGTGCTTTTATGGTATGCAGGTGTGAATCCACTTTTGTCGGCGTGTAGGTTGTAACAATATTATAAAATTCAAAACCCCGGGTCTGTAAATTAAAAAAAACAACTGGAATAGACTATATAAACGATGGGGAACACGATGCAATTTTGTTTAGATTCCTTGCCTGTTTGTTCGGGATTCACGTAAAAACTACTGAACGGATTACGATGCGGTTTTCGCTGATCGACAGCAAAATCTTAGACTTGAAATCTGCGCTACATTTTATCCTGGGAATCCCGCTGGAATTTTTCTGGGAATAATTTAAAATGATCAGATAAAAATAATCGAATTCCAATGTGATTTTTTCACTGATCAACAGCAAATTTTATGAAATAAAATGTGTGATATTTTTTTATCGGGAATCCCGCGAATTTCTTTTTTAACAAAAATAAATCAGATTTTAAACAAAAATAAAAAAATAAACACTTTCTACCAGATCTAAAGTCGCTTTGCAGCAGCTGCGTATTGCAATTTTGTTGTTGTTAATTAGTACCATGAAGAATTTTATAAATAATCTAATCAATATAAAAAAAAGTGCATTACTTGAAGTCATTTTGGTAAAGAAACAAGTGAGGTGTGTAAGAATAAGCCTAAATGGCGCTCTGTTGTTCGTACCTACCCCGCAAGGGAACTGGCGTGAAGTTATGTATGTATGTATGTATTTTGGTATACATATCCCTTTGACGCCGTAGAGTAGCAAGATTGATAATAATTATAGTGACGCGGGTGTATTGAATTAATTAGAAATTTGAACTTTGATAACATTGAAATAATTTTATAATATAAAATTGTATAATATGATATTCATATTTCTGAAATAAATGAATTGTTATTATTATCTTGTTTATCTTTGAAGACCACGGGCCATAAAAATGGCCCGGACATTTGAAGGGCTTGCGTGGGGCCATGGGAAGGCCAACACGTAGAGGCCCCTTGACAAAAATGTGAATGTGACGTGACACTGACCGGCGATTATTCCTGTCTACACTATATAGTAATGCACCTAAGGACAAGTCCCGGCCAATGTAGGACTATTGTGGAAAATGTAGTTTTTTTCTTTTCTTTTCACAACACTACGTGTTTAATATATCTTTAAGTCTTTTGTAATTTCACTAATATAATAGGTTGGGGAAAAAGTCTTTTCGCATATAGTATGTATGATTTTGGGATCATTAAAAAGTTTTAATTTTAAAGAAGACAATTCCAAATTCAAATTAGGAAAATGTGTGATTTTCATTTGTTTTTCTTATTGTTAAAATGAGTGAATCTAATGAAGAAATTAGATACATTTTAAAATTTTACTACAAAAAAAGTAAAAATGCAACACAAGCCGCGAAAAAAATTTGTGATGTTTATGGACCTAATGCAGTACCTGTGAGAGTAGCGAAAATTTGGTTTAAGCGTTTTCAATCCGGAAATTTTGATATCAAATATGCATGTCGCTCTGGTCGCCTTGTTACGGACAAAATTGATGCCATTTTTGAAAAAGTGGAGCAAGACCGGCATATTAATAGTTACGATGTAGCTGGAGAACTGGAAATTGACCACAAACGGTTTTGGCGCATTTGAAAAAAGCTCGATATTTGGGCGCCTCATGAGCTCGCCGAAAGAAACCTAATGAACCGTGTACTCATTTGTGATTCTTTATTACGACGTAATGAAACCGAACTATTTTTGAAGAAGCTGATAACTGGTGATGAAAAGTGGATCATGTACGATAAGAACTTGCGAAAAAGATTGTGGTCAAAGGCCGGTCAGGCCTCACAGACTGTGGCGAAACCCGGGTTAACTCGCAACAAGGTGAAGCTGTGTATATGGTGGGATTGGAAGGGCATTATTCATTATGAGCTGTTACCGCCAGGCAGGGCCATCGATTCTGAACTGTACTGCGAACAACTGATGAGATTAAAGCAAAAAGTTGAGAGAAAGCGGCCGGAATTAATCAACAGAAGGGGTGTGGTTTTCCACCACGATAACGCTAGACCTCACACATCTTTAGCCACTCAGCAAAAATTACGAGTGTTTGACTGGGAGGTGTTAATGCATCCGCCGTATAGTCCTGACCTTGCACCTTCAGATTTTCACCTGTTTCGGTCTCTGCAGAATTCCTAAGGCAGTGTCAGGTTAAGATCACGAGAGGACTGCCAAAACCACTTGTCGCAGTTTTTTTATCAGAAGCCCCAAAATTTTTATAGCAATGGGATCACGTCCTTACCTACAAAATGGCAAAACGTTATCCAACAAAATGGCACCTACATACTTTAGTCAAATGTAAATAAACTTTTTCCCCAACCTAATATATATATTGTTTAATAAAATTACTATTTTTTTTCACAATATATTTATATGTATGTATGTATTTGTGTATATGCTGTATGTGTTTAGTACACGAACTTATATATATATATATATATATATATATATATATATTTATATACAATATCTATAGAGATGTTATTGGGTAAAGTGTAAAGGAGGTTGGCACTGAAAATCAGCGCTATATCGGGATTTTTTAAAAATTTCGATACAGCACAATGCTAAGTTGTCAACCTCGTTGACTAAAAATCTCGACGTGCAAGCCTTAGTTATTTATTTATTAATTATTAAATATAAATATTATGTTTTTGTGTTTTATCTAAAAATGTTGTAAATGTATTATTGGTTTTTTATGTATAGCGTCGTATTTTTTATTTTATTTAATTTTTTTAGTCAATAAATCTCTTCTTTCTTTCTAAATGAGGACCAAAGTATCGGGCCATTGGCGTGAACTGCTAGTGGTACTAGGGGTCTGGGAATATGGGCAACATGGGTGTTGTGAGTGGCCAAGGGGTGTCAAGAGGTGTGCTGCAGGTTCACCGGAGCTACTTCTGACGTGATGCCATTTATCACTTCCACCCTTCAAGCTTGAGTTTTAGCTTTAGCGATCTCGCCGGCTGACTAAGGCATGCACTATTATTATTATTATATTTGTATATCTGTTATTATTATTATTATATTTGTATATCTGTTATTATTATTATATTTGTATATCTGTTATTATTATTATTGTTAACTTATTTGTATTGTATTCTAGCCATAGTTCCTCAAGACTATAGGTAGAATACTGAGCCTAGATCACTATCTTCTATGGTTAAGGTGCCCAGAACACTGGCTACGTGTTGGAAAATCTTTTCAGTAAAAGATTGTACTCTCAGTTCGACATTTTTTTATTGAAGTGAGTTTAAAAAAAATGCATTCCACATAACAACGAAATGTTTGTCTATGACATTAAAAATAAATGACTTTTTACAACACTACGTTTCCTCGCTGGATCGCCATACTGATCCATTGGCCGAGGTAAGCACCAGCCTTCTGATCATTTGAAGAGTCAATGAGTCATTTTGATTTTTGTTTTGTTGAGTATTGATTGAGTATTTCTGATATATCATATTTGATATGATATATTTCTTAGCCAAATGCGTAACAAGAATTAATTTTTTAGTGGAAACTTAGTTGATATGTGTATTTTTTTTTAAATATTATTAACATCTCTACGGACTCGAGTTCCGTACCCTCTTTCACAACTTAATTTCTATGAAAGATTTTAGAGTCCATACACGCTTATTGTTTATTTTTGTTACTGTGTGTGACATTAATTTAGTGATTTTTATGTTGCGGTGTACCTTAAGAATAACTTATTATATTAATTTATTCTAATTTTAATACTAAACTTATACTAATGTAGAGTGTATCTGTTACATGCTGGTGTTGTGAGGAAGTACATGTGCAGTGTTGGCCTTATATCTATACTTATATATAGTCCTATATAGTGCCATGTGTGTTGTTTTTTTCTTTTCTGTGCCTGGGTTATTAATTCTTAGGCTCTTTGTGTGTCTTGGTTTGTTTGTGGAGTGTGCGTGTAATGCAATGCGATGGTAGTGCGCGTAGGTTTGAGTATGTGTATAAGTTTTATTGTTAGTTATGTGGATATGTGTATTAAGTTATGTGTTTTATATTGTAAGAATTAATAATTATTGTATGTTTCCCAAATAAATTAAATAAATAAATAAATATCGAATTTAACATTATTCGACTTGATTTGTAACTTTGAATAAGTTGCGTTAATAGCAAAATCGGGGTGTATCTGAAAATATTACTTGAAATAAATGCTAATAATTCTACCCTTGTTTCGTTTCGTTCCAAAAAAATATCATACATACATACATACATAACTTCACGCCAGTTCCCTTGCGGGGTAGGCACGATCAACAGAGCGCCATTTAGGCCCATTCTCACACACCTCACTTGCCTCTTTGACATTCATAGCTCTCGTCATGCACGCTCGTCTGTTCTTAAGGCTCCTGACATCACCCTCCGCTAGTACACGATTAATTTGATCATGGAAGGTGTGTCGTGGCCTTCCACGACTTCTGCATCTATCCACTTTTGCATTGTATATCTGTTTATCCAAAAAAATATCGATATCGACTAATAGATAAGTGACGTCACATCACTAGAAGCTTGCCATGTCGACCTGTGTCGCGGGAGTTTTTGGCGGGAACTGAAAGGAGACGTTGTGCTGTGCAGTTTTATTTTCTAAAAGTGTGTAAAATTACTCTAAAATGAACAATAGTTGTAGGATATTGCCAGTTTTTGAGTAGTAATTATGTGTTTTTGTGAGAAATGTGAACTGTATAGTCGAATGTGGCCTTTCGGGTTGTCACAAGAACTCCGTTGAATGGCGTCAGTTGATAACCCACAGTTCAGCTGGCCTTATACATAGGCTTAAGAAAATGAAGAAACTATATTGTAATCTAAGATCTGGCTTAAAGATAATAAAACTACGTTTTAACGGTTTTAAGCGTGGTAATTTATTTGATTTTTGTTATTCCGACGTTTCGGCCACTTTTCAGTGGCTGTGATCATGGAAGACAAAGATGTCAAGTGTCAACGAGTGTTGTACACTTGACATCTTTGGCTTCCGTGATCACTAATATATAAAGCTGAGGAGTTTGTTTGTTTGTTCGTTTGAACGCCCTAATCTCAGGATCTACTGGTCTGATTTGAGAAATTCTTTCAGTGTTAGATAGCCCATTCATCGAGGAATGCTATAGGCTATATATCATCACGCCAAGACCAAGTTTTATTTTTAACTGTTCCACGCGGACGGAGTCGCGAGCAGAAGCAAGTTATGTATACAAGTCGCGAAAAGTTAAGAAAAATTTTTCAAATTCAAATATTCAAAATAAGTTCCACTGGAGGACACTTTTTGAAAGTCATACATGTAAGTTAACTTCCTATTCTATGTACACCGCTTCGCAACGTGTTAATGCTGTAGAGGAGAAGAAGCGGCAAGGAACTCCCCAGCAACACGTCTAGCTAAATATTGTGCCTCTTTATATTTTGTTGCGGACAGAGAGCACCCCCCCCCCCCCTGACCCGCCCGCCGGAGCACACCTCCCCGCGCCCCGCATACCGCCGACGCCCATAGCTCGCACAGTTAGCAGCTAGGCGTCGGACGGAATGCGGTATATAGGAGGCTGAAAAAACTACAATCAGAACAACTATGAATTCAGCCATTCATATATTGTACTCAACTCTCTTGCATACTTTGTTCTACTCTTTAAATCCCTATTAATATTATAAATGCGAAAGTAACTCTGTCTGTCTGTTCCGTTTTCACGGAAAAACTACTGGACCGATTTGGCTGAAACTCAGTATATATATATATATTTTCGATGCCGAGAATGAACATAGGATATTTTTTATCCCGAAAAATGGGATAGTTTCCGGGATAAAAATATATTTGTCTTTTTATAATATAATATATAATATAATCGGCAGACAAACACACACATTGTATATCCCCAAATTAAGCAAGTTAACGCTTGTGTTATGGGTAATATACAACGGACTACTCTGGGGCTGATCCCAGAGACCCAGACCATAGTAAATAACGGAGAAAAGACGTTTTCCGAAATTTACTATACCAGGAATCGAACCCGGAGCCTCTGCGTTGCAGCGAGGTGGGCCGGCAAAGGCTTAGCCCGCTCAACCACAGAGGCCGTCTTGTTTTGTCTTGTTTTTTTGTTTGTTATCTTTTTATGGAAAGACTATTGAACCGATCTGGCTGAAACTCGGTACATATATAATTTGAATACCAAGAGTGCCCACGGGATACTTTTTATCCCGGATAATGGGATACATTTTGAGATAGATTTATGTAAAGTTTATCCCGGAAACTAGGACAGGTTTTGTGATTTTGTCCATTTCGTCCACTGGGTCTACTGGGTCCACTTGGACCACTGAGTCCACTTGGTCCCCTGGGTCCACTTAGTCCACTGGGTCCACTTGGTCCACTTGGTCCAATGGGTCCAATGGGTCCACTGGGTCTACTTGGTCAACTGGGCCCACTGGGTCCAGTTGGTCCACTGGGTCCACTGGGTCCACTTGGTCCACTTGGACCATGTTATCTATTTTTGTCAAGTTTTGTCATTTACGTAGTTTACATATAGACGGGGGATGGTATAGTTTACGATATGAAATGAAGTGAATCTTTCGGGGGCAAATACATACAAATTTAATACAATGTAACCTGTACCACTTGCTTTTTAAACAAGAGGCATGCACTAGAGGTAAACTCTAGTGTATATATATATAATTTAATAATAATCACACAGTCCATTATTACGTCGAGTTTTAATTTCCAAACACGAGAAGCAACTGCCACCAATATATTTCATATTCTATTTATATCTCAAATTCTTTTTTCTTAATAAGTATTGTACAGAAGTATGTTACAGAATTCATTTTTGAAGAATTAATGGAGTTGTAGCAAACATTGCATACTCAATAAGACCAAAGGCCTAGCTGTCAAGCCACAAATCTAAATTAAAAAAAAAAACCCCGCGCCGAGCTAGTACCGTTAGGAGATTCAGCACAATGGTGTGTTAGGTACTCACTTGGGGGCCTCAACTGTTGCGGGTGCTCGATGAGGTTGGTGATCGCGTCCAGGTTGAGGTTGTCGACAATGTCGTCGTCGCCGACGTTGCACGCGTCCACGCGTTGCGTGTCCGAGCGGCCGTCCGACTGCTGGGCGACGGTCGTACGACGCCGTTTCGACTCGCGCTCCTCGGCCGTCATCAGTATGACGCTGTCCCACCTTTCAAAAGATTTCCTCAAGTGAAACTCCCTCATCAACCTTATCTATGCACTAATTTGTTTTCAAATCCCCCCCTCCCCCCCCCGATTTCGAAACATTTTGCATCGCTGCTCCGCTCCTATTGGTCTTAGCGTGATGATATATAGCCTATAGCCTTCCTCGATAAATGGGCTATCTAACACTGAAAGAATTTTTCAAATCGGACCAGTATCTCCTGAGATTAGCGCGTTTAAACAAACAAACTCTTCAGCTTTATAATATTAAATATAGATCTATACATATAATACATCTGTAGAGGTCGAATTTCTGTACGATGACAAAAAAAATGATGTAAGAAGTGAAATAGAACTAATTTAGATTTTTTTCAAATTTTATTGGTTTCTCTGTTTGTACGGGCTAATCTCAGAAACGACTGGACCGATTTAAATGAAATTTTGTATGGTGGTATCTTATATCCCTGGTCAACATATAGCATACTTTGATCCCGAAAAATTAACGAGTTCCCGTGGGATAGTTAAAAAACGGCAACGAAGTCGCGGGCATCAGCTAGTCTAATAATCTTATCCGTGCAGGAACGGAGAAAGAATACAATTTCCTGCGTTGGGGTGGCCTGTCGTAAGAGGCGATTAAACAACCCACAGCCAGGTGGTAGGGCATTTACCCCACTGGATAGCTACCACCCCTGGTCTAAAGTATGCCGCCATAACAACCTTGCGTTGTGTTCCGGCATTAGTGACCAGGTTCCAGTCTCCCTTAAGAGAGCAGCAGCGCCTTTATAGCACCTTTGGTGTTGCAAATGTCCATAGGCGACGGTAACCGCTTTCCATCAAGTGGGCCGTCTGCCTGTCTGCTGAACTCATGCAATAAAAAAAAAACTTAATTATTGTCGTTATTGAGAGTAGGTGTAATGCTATATAGAGTGAATCGTTCTATGGAAGACAAGGTAAACCAACCAAAGCAAAGTGATTTGAACGCTAAAGGGAGTTTGTCGTTAAATCGGGTGACGTTATATGGAGTTTACACTGTATAAGGTACAGTGCGGTTATCGATAATTGTTGCACTACACGTGCCCCTCCCTAGTGCACCGATGACTTATGGCACTCCGGGCAGAGAATATATAACAGAAGTATAGTGTGGATTCATTCGACGGCCTCTGTGGTTGAGCGGGCTAAGCCTTTGCCGGCGTACCTCACTGCAACGCAGAGGTTCCGGGTTCGATTCCTGGTATAGTAAATTTCGGAAACGTATTTTCTCTGTTATTTATTATGGTCTGGGTGTCTGGGATCGGCCCCAGAGTCCGTTGTATATTACCCATAACACAAGCGTAACTTGCTTAATTTGGGGATATACAATGTGTGTTTGTCTGCCGGTTATTATTATTATAATTTGCATATATATTTTATTTCCAAATTTCTTACATTTTTCTTATAAAAAATACAAATTTATTTATAAAAAAAATATAAAAACTGATCTTCGCCGGCAGTGGGGCCTAGGGTCCAGGCTACCGGTGGTTAAGGCTCCAGACACAGGAATCTCCTCACAATACGGGCCGTGTCCAACAGAGCTGCCTTCTGCATCCCACCCTTCAACCAGATACCAAGCGAGAGCCTTTCAAGGTGGCGATCGAGGCTCTTCGCTATTAGTCCATTATTATTATTATACTGTATGTCTTTCAAGACCACGGGCCATAAAAATGGCCCGGACTTTTGGGGGGCTTGCGTGGGGCCATGGGAAGGCCAACACGTAGAGGCCCCTTGACAAATTTAATGTAAATGTGGCGTGACACTGACCGGCGATTATCCCTGTCCACACCATATAGTAATGCACCCAAGGACAAGCCCCGGCCAGTGTAGGACTATTGTGGTGAACTGCTAATGGTACTAGGGGTCTGGGAATATGGGGACTATGGCGTCTGCCCGTCGCAATGTTCAGGGAACATGGAAAAATGGGCAGACGGTGACTCGCCACTCCCTGCATGGGCCCCAAAAAATGCCATAAAGACAGGGGCAACATGGGTGTGAGTGGCTAAGGGGTGTCGAGAGGTGGGCTGCAGGTTCACCGAAGCTACTTCCGACGTTAGACCGTTTATCACTTCCACCCCTGGAGCTTGAGTCTTAGCTCTAGCGATCTCCACTCCGTGTCGGCTGGTTAAGGCAAGCACGGAGGCGGGGGCCTTGCCTTGGTCCCCGGAGTCAGGTACGAGGTGTCGCTACTCACCTAAGGCTTCGCCACAAAGCCCCCCTGCGGGAACTTTATTATTATTATTATTATTATATTATACCATTCAATATCAGGCACTCTGTCTGAATCCGGTGTGTCCGCTGACAGCAGTGCCAACTTCGTGGCCGATGATATGCCAGTCTTCCGGGCAATCTGTGATATCTCGTTCTGCAGCTTCTCCAGTTGAGCCTGCAAAATACAATCAACTAACTATACTAATACTATAAAATGGAAAGATTTGTATGTATGCAACGAATAAACCCAAAGATTACTGCTTCGCTACTACTACTCTTCGACTAGTGTGCATAATAAAATTACATTTTAAGCGCAGTGATTTATTCGATTTTTATTATTCCGACGTTTCGGCCACTCTTCAGTAGCCGTGATCACAAAACACAACTTGTTCATATTTCATTTTGTTTATGGTTATTATTAAATTTATATAAATATTCTCAAGTATTTCGTTAATGAGTTAAGTTCAAATTTCGTGTTTTAGAGCGTAAATATATTAGAAATGTGACATCACAACATTTTTGGACCCTCCCTCACACCTTGTCACACAGTGTCACGCTTAGTCACACAATGTCACGCGCTGTCACACAATGTCACGGGTTGTCACACAATGTCACGCTTTGATGGAATTATAGACACGAAACTTTAGCCTCCGTTTGTTTCACCGCGCCATCGGCCCTTCCATCCGTTCATCCGCGGTCTACAACATGTACTCCCAATTATAATATTGTAATTAATCATTTAAAGGTTATAGTTAATCATTTTGCCCGGTGGTAGAGTATTTGCTCGACTGGATGGCGACCACCCCTGGTCTAGAGTATGCCGCCATAATAACCTTGAGTTGTGTTCCGGCATTAGTGACCAGGTTCCAGTCTCCTTTAAGAGAGTAGCAGCGCATTTGTAGCACCTTTGGTGTTGCAAATGTTCATAAGCGATGGTAACCGCTTTCCATCAAGTGGGCCGTCTGCCTGTCTGCTGAACTCCTGCAATAAAAAAAAATAAAAAAAAGTAATTAAAAGGCTATCTGAATAAATCTTTCTATTCCCACACGCTTCGTCGTATATTGAAGAAGTTCCTGTCCCTGTCGTGCACTGGTGACATACCTTCATCCGGAGCCGCTCCGGTACAGACAAAAGTGCAGTTTTACACAAGGGACAAAATTATGAATAAAACAAAACTAGTCGATTGCATAAGGCTGAAATTTGGAATACCCGTCTATTTAGGTACACTTGCATACTGGTAAGACTTTCTAAATTGTATTGTAACATATACAGGCATATAGACATTTTACAATTTCCTGTTGGGGCGGCCTGTCGTAAACAACTAAAAAAATGGCATTTTTGCGTATACGCCCATTTGTCTAAACCGATTTAAATGAAACTCAACAAAGAGCTACGTCGTATCCCAAACTGTAACTTAGGATACTTTTTATCCCGATAAACTGCGTCGTGTCCGCGGGATAGATGAAAATATCGAAAAAGATGGCGCTGCGAACGCATCTATTTGGAAACTACTGGAACGTATATGATTGAAACTTGACATAGCGCTGGCTTATAACCCGAGTTAACACTTAGGATACTTTTCATCCCGATAAATAATGTCGTTTCCATGGAATAAACGGATTAGCAAAATAGATGTCGCTGCAACGCTTTTTTCAATTCGCTAACAAATACCTACGTTATTATAATAAACATCTCTTTCATTCTATTACTTCAAATTAGGTTAGCTGCGACTCGCCTGTTTCACTGATCAGTAGTGTAGACTATAGGGACTCGATTTCATTGTTATTAGAGTGAAGTTAGTAACAAGAGACAGTCAAGTTTTACGTAAAACACCTAGTTAAATTTGTATCGTAACATAGAGCTACCAAATTGTATTTTCCAAAATTCTAGTATATTATACAAAAAGGAAAAACCGTATTCATATTATAAATGCAGAAGTAACTCTGTCTGTCTGTTCCGTTTACACGGAAAAACTACTGGACCGATTTGGCTGAAACTCAGTATACATATATTTTCAATGCCGAGCATGAAAATGGAATAATTTCTATCCCAAAAAATGGGATAGTTTCCGGGTTAAAAATATACTTGTCTCTCTGTTATGCTATTACGGAAAAGCAATTAGATCGATTTGGCTGAAATTCGGTATATATGTAAGTAGAGTTTGCAACCGCGGGTCAACCTCTAGTATATAAACATGTAGCGGATTTTACTTTCAATGTTGGCGCGACGTGTGTCAGCTGCACCCTCTTGCCCGACGTGTCGACCGTCCGTCCCTCCCTGTCCAGGATGAGCGGCGCCGGACCCGAGGGTCCCGAATTCGCCAACGCGCCACCTACACGACAAGATTTCAGTTGAGAACTCTTACATTATCTTCTCATAGTATATTCATAACTTTACGCATCTAGTACACATATTTATTATTAATTTGTTAATATATATTATTATTGTATATTACAGTGTAAACTCCATGTAACGTCACTCTATTTAACAACAAACTCCGTTTAGCGTTCAAATCACTTTGCTTTGGTTGGTTTACCTTGTCTTCCATAGAACGATACACTCTATATAGCATTACACTCACTCTCAATAACGACAACAATTAAGATTTTTTTTATTGCATGAGTTCAGCAGACAGGCAGACGGCCCACTTGACGGAAAGCAGTTACCATAGCCTATGGACATTTGCAACACTAAAGGTGCTACAAATGCGCTGCTGCTCTCTTAAGGTAGACTGGAACCTGGTCACTAATGCCAGAACACAAATAAGGATTGTTATGGCGGCATACTCTAGACCAGGGGTGGTAGCTATCCAGTAAGGCAAATACCCTACCACCTGGCAAAAAAGTAATAAAAAGCATAAGCAGTTGTATACGTTCTTTTATCGCTTTATTATCATAACCCGTAATAAATTCGACTGTCATCATGCAACCCGAAATTTCTAAGTACTTCCTTTATCACCAAGATGCCTCAATATCGCAAGATATGAATAAAATAAGTAAAAAAATACAACAAAATTACTGGTGCAGCAAAAGATGTCAAACAAAAATAACATATTTTTCTCTATTTAATGACAACTCTCTATAACGTCATAAAATGTACAGTCCCTTCAGAGTCGTTACATAGAGTTTACGCTGTATTTGGATATATATATAATATTGTTACGACCTACAAGCCGACAAAAGTGGATTCACACCTGCATACCATAAAAGCACACTTTATTACCTTTCCGCATTTGGACTTCTTTTGTTTATTTGTGTTTAAAAAACAGCCCTTTGTGTATTGTAATCTTTTATGGCAGTCATTAGACAGGTGTGTCGAACTGATTCTAAGAAATTCGGTTCACGCGGTCGGGCAGCCATATTGTATCGGTGCAGTATAAAGCAATGGCCCAACGGAGAGATCGGCAGTCGAGCGATAACCAGCCGCGAGGCAAGACTTGTGCACATTCGGTAAACTATTTAGTGACGGACTTTGCGCGTGTCATTGAATCGTGCATCACGTTTGCACTGGTTGCGTCCAGTTATATTTGTACCTGTGTTATACGTGTTTGTATAGTTCTAATAAATTCTATAGTAATTCCAACGGCATATTAATTCGAGTCCTCCAACTCGTAACAATATTAATATATGTTATTATCTATATTTTTTTTATTTATCTTAATTAAATGTATTGTGTAATATCTATGTATCCTATTAATCACATGTTTGCACACCACCATCATACACTCTCGATTCCTTTCACACAATCCACAGCCCGGGTTGTATGGAAAATAAAAGTAGATGAAGCAAAAGTCGTTTGTCAGGATCGTCGCAAGTTTAGATCCATAGTCTCTGCCTACCCCCATGGGAAACAGGCGTGATATTATGTATGTTGAAAAAGGAAGTTCGCAATTCAACCGTATTTTTGTTCGCTTCGCGATTTCTCCGTCAATTGTAAACCGATTTTCAAATTTTTCTTTTTATTTGAAAGTGTATACTCCTGAGGCGGTCCCATGGTCCAAGTCCGGACCAAGTCAGGATCTGATCAGAGGAACTCAAGGAAATCGAGAGCATAGGCAAACCTGTATATGTATGCAAATAATACAATTCCTCCAGGCTCTTAATATAAAATTAAAAAGGCAAAGAAGAATAACACCCACCTTGCAACTTCCTCTGTATCCTGGCTTGGAGCTCAGCAATCTTCCTCTGCTTCTCCAACTCTTCGTGGCTTAACGGCACTGACTCTGCAATTCAAATACAAATGAGGGTAGACACAGTTCTCAAAAGAAAAAAGTGAGTGCACAGACAGACAGACCGACAAACTGAATATTATTGAAACATATTTAATACTAGGATATTCCTGCGACTTTGTCCACGCTTGACTTGAAATAATGATTCCCGGGACACAAAGTGCTGCAGTATTTCAAAAAACAATGGAAGCGATAGTTTTAGTGGAAACTGTGTCGGAATAAGCCTATTATTACGCATCCGAACCACTTTAAACCGTTTCCGGGAATATTCCCGCGGGATTCCCGGGATAACCGTAAGAGGCGACTAAACAACCCACAGCCAGGTGGTAGGGCATTTGCTCGACTGGATGGCTACCACCCCTGGTCTGGAGTACGCCGCCATAACAACCTTGTGTTGTGTTCCGGCATTAGTGGCCAGGTTCTAGTCTCCCTCCCTTAAGAGAGGGATTTGGTGTTGCAAATGTCCAATAGGCGATGATAACCGCTTTCCATCAAGTGGGCCGTTTGACTGTCTGCTGAACTCCTGCAATAAAAAAAATATCAAACATTTTATTACATTTTTTTTTATTGCAGGAGACGAGCAGACAAGCAGACGGCCCACTTGATGGAAAGCGGTTACCATCGCCTATGGACATTTGCAACACCAAAGTTGCTACAAATGCGCAGCTGCTCTCTTAAAGGAGACTGGAACCTGTTAGACCAGGGGTGGTAGCCATCCAGACGGGCAAAATAGCCCTACCACCTGGCTGTGGGTTGTTAAGTCGCCTCTTACGACAGGCCGCCCCAACGCAGGAAATTAATCAAATTTGCACACCATGTGCAGTTTGATGAGACTTGAAAGATAGGATAGCTTACATTGAGACCCGGTAGGTGGCGCTGCGATCGGGTTCTAAATTTTATTTCTTCAGGGCAGAACAACGTCTGCCGGAACAGCTAGTATAAATATATATAATCGGTCCTCTCGTTTCGGAGATTAGCCGGTACAAACAGACAGACAAACGGAGAAACAAAAAATTTAAAAAAGACATCTAAATTAGTTCTATTTCACTTTCTTCTTCTTTTTATCTGTGCAGGAACGGAGAAAGAATACAATTTCATGCATTGATTGGGGTGGCCTGTCGTAAGAGGCGACAAAACAACCCACAGCCAGGTGGTAGGGCATTCGCCCGACTGGATGGCTACCACCCATGGTCTAAAGTATGCCGCCATAACTACCTTCGAGTTGTGTTCCGGCATTAGTGACCAGGTTCCAGTCTTCATTCAAATAGGAAGTTTTGTGAAAGACAATCCATTAATGTTTGACAAATATTCTGATAGCGTTAGTTCTAGAGTAAAATTTAGAGATCCCACTAGACTAGTAACACCTATCTGCGACACTACGTTAAGACAAAAAAACTGCCAAGTGATGATCATAAAAGTCTTTAATTCGATTCCTATAACAATAAGAGAATTGCCAACAAGAGAATTTAAATTAAGAGAAAGAATGATGTTAAGGCGTGCAAATAGCCCTAACATGTAATATGCGGGCTATGATGAACTAACGTTCAGCCCAAAATTAAGATACGGTGATATAAACCCAGTGTATGCGATGCCGGGCAATCAAGAGAATAACTCACACGACAACCACTGGAGCGGCTAAGAAAATATGCCCACTCACCTTATCACAGTACGTTGTCCGATCACCATGAATGAGTTCACCACACCTTCACCACGACACCAGACACAAGGGGAAGCCGGCCGGCTTATAACCAAATTCCAGTCCTTCCACTTGATGCAACACTTACTAGTCTTTGTGTATTTGATTAAGGGGCCGATTTATTAAGCACCAAAGAGTAGTTATTGGCTAAGGTTTAAATATTATTATTTATTAACGTGCGCCTGCTCAACTAGTACAGCAGCGACCAACGACGACGAGTGAGCGAAAGTAACGAACTCAAATTCAAAAAGTCTAAGCATCACCTTCTGGCGAGTGGGCGGCCGCAATGACGTATGAAGTGAAGTTATCTCCGATTTACCCAACATCGCTAGATGGCGTCACCAAATGACTAAACAGATATACAATGCAAAAGTGGATGGATGGATGCAGAAGTCGTGGAAGGCCACGACACACCTTCCATGATCAAATCGATCGTGTACTAGCAGAAGGTGAGGTCAGGAGCCTTAAGAACAGACGAGCTTGCATGACAAGAGTTATGAATGTCAAAGGGGCAAGTGAGGTGTGTAAGAATAAGCCTAAATGGCACTCTGTTGTTCGTGCCTACCCCACAAGGGAACTGGCGTGAAGTTATGTATGTATGTAGAATTTAAATTAAAATTACATTCATGGCTGATGGAAAAGTGTTTT
This sequence comes from Dendrolimus kikuchii, assembly GCA_019925095.2. NCBI lineage: Eukaryota > Metazoa > Arthropoda > Insecta > Lepidoptera > Lasiocampidae > Dendrolimus > Dendrolimus kikuchii. The sequence continues at coordinate 1,818,920 of CM034415.1, read as the reverse complement.
TATGACATTAGGGATTTTATTAGGTACATACATACATACATACATACATAACTTCACGCCAGTTCCCTTGCGGGGTAGGCACGAACAACAGAGTGCCATTTAGGCTTATTCTTACACACGTCACTTGCCTCTTTGACATTCATAACTCTTGTCATGCAAGCTCGTCTGTTCTTAAGGCTCCTGACATCACCTTCATCATCATTAGGTAAATGATTATATTTATATTTTTATCTCTGACATTTAATTTATTCTATATTTTTGACATTCTTTTATCTCTGTATTTAATATATAATAAATCAAACTAGTTTATAAAGTTAGATACGTTATAATTGTTTAAATTGACATGTATTTAAATATTTGTATGACCATGTTTAGGTCAAATACAGTGAGACCAATCGATTTTGTTTACTATATTTTGTACAATTATTACCTGTATTTCTACAAATAAAGATTTCATTCATTCATTCATTAAGAGAGCAGCAGCGCATTTGTAGCAACTTTGGTGTTGCAAATGTCCATAGGCGACGGTAACCGCTTTCCATCAAGTGGGCCGTCTGCCTGTCTGCTGATCTCCTGCAATAAAAAAAAAAATCCTATGTGCCCCTGGCTCGGTTTCTAGCATTTTTTTCAATGTACAGAAATTCGACCTCCACAGTTTTATTATATGTATAGATTACTAGCGGCCCCGGCAGACGTTGTTCTGCCTTTAAAAAATAAAATTCTAGAACCCGATCCCAGAGCCACGTACCGGTTCTAATTGCGAATCTAAACCATCCGGGTACCCACTCAAACACACAGAAACAAAATCGCTCCCGGTGATTAAGAGGATTCTAGAACCCGATCTCAGCGCCACCTACCGGTTCTAATTGTGAATCTAAAAGAGTAATATTTTTTTTTATTCTAAGTCATGACAAAATAAGATTAAAAATCTTACCAAAAAATTAAAGTTTATAATTAACAAATAAAAAAATAGGGGTTGATCGTAGAGGGGTGAAAATTTAGGGTTGTATGTATTTTTGTATGTTGTATCATAAAAAAATAGAAATTAAAAATTTTGTCTAAAAAATAAATAAAAAAATTTAGGGGTGGACTACCCCTAACATTTAGGGGGATGAAAAATAGATGTTGGCCGATCTCATAGATATGACACTCGGCGGCGGTATGACATTCGTGCTGTTCTGCATGTTGGTGCGTATCTGATGGGCGGCAGCCGCAGCCGCGTTCACGGCGCCCGTCTGCTCGCCCTTCATCGCCACCAGCGCCCGTTTGCGCTCCTCGATCTCCTTCTGAGCGTTCGCCATCATCAACTGTACACATATTGTTAATATATTAAAGTCTAAAAATAATAATAATAATAATCGGCAGACAAACACACACATTGTATATCCCCAAATTAAGCAAGTTACGCTTGTGTTATGGGTAAATAATACAAGTAAATAACGGAGAAAGTACGTTTCCGAAATTTACTATACCAGGAATCGAACCCGGAACCTCTGCGTTGCAGTGAGGTGCGCCGGCAAAGGCTTAGCCCGCTCAACCACAGAGGCCGTCGAATGAAATGAAATTGAAGTCAAACTTGACTCGATGAAACGAAAACGCGACACTAAAAAGGGATAAAAAAATAAAAAAACACACAAATAGGCCTTAGCCTGCGAGAGAATGAGATACTAGTTTTACATCTTGCAGTACATATTAGAGAGTCAATAAGACCAATGATTAAACATAGGTCCAATTTGGACCAAAATTTATTTATTAACTTAAAGACATCATTGTCACCAATATGATGACATGGTACACATTAATACATTATATACAACACACATACATACATACATACATAACGTCACGCCAGTTCCCTTGCGGAATAGGCACGAACAACAGATCGCCATTTAGGCTTATTCTTACACACCGCACTGGCTTCTTTGACATTCATAGCTCTTGTCATGCACGCTCGTCTGTTCTTAAGGCTCCTGACGTCACCTTCTGCTAGTACACGATCAATTTGATCATGGAAGGTGTGTCGTGGCCTTCCGCGACTTCTGCATCCATCCACTTTTGCATTGTATATCTGTTTAGTCATTCTTTCATCATGCATTCTTTCCACATGTCCGAACCACCGGAGCATTCCTTTCCTTACCTTCACCCCGACACTCTCTTTCAGACCAACTCTCTCTCTTAGTTCGGTATTACGAACGCACTCCGCAGATTTTGCGCAGTGCTCGCATCTCAACCGCGTTTACTCTACTTTCATGCTCTCTCTTCCATACGTGAGCGTAGGTACCAGCACCGCGTTGTGTACGGCGAGCTGGGCCTTCTGGCCGAGGTTCTTAGCGCCTAGAAGTTTACCTAACGCTCCATTCACACTATTCCCCAAATTCACTCTTCTTTCTATACCAGCGGTGTACCTTCCATCCCTGCTAAAAGCACATCCAAGATATACAAACTCACTCACTTGCTCCAGCATAACATCATCGACCATTATCCTTGCATTCGTTCTGGTTTCTTCTCTTTCAAACTCCATATATAAATTAAGTACATAGAAAGCTATAAAACACAAAATATACCTCTGAAATCGACACAGCCTTTCAAACTTACTGATATTAACAAAACATCAAGTTTAAACATTGTTTCGTTAGGTTGCCTGGAAGAGATTGCTTTGAGCGATAAGGCCACCTCTTATTTGCACCATGACAATATTATAATTAATACATTTTTTTATTTTGCATTCGCCAGGCGGTAGGGCATTTGCCCGACTGGATGGCTACCAGCCCTGGTCTAAAGTATGTCACCATAACAACCTTGAGTTGTGTTCCGGCATTAGTGACCAGGTTCCAGTCTCCCTTAAGAGAGCAGCAGCGCATTTTTTTTTTTTTTTTTTAAATATCCACAATCAGTCGCAACCCGACTTTAAATGAATGGCTTGTGCTAATTTTTTATTAATGAGTGTGTTCCCCATTGAGAACACTACTTTTAGTTTTATGGAGAAGTCCTCTCCTGTAACTTTTGGATATCATGCCTTTTCAGCCGAGATGGGTACGTACGCTGCATTAACTTGGCTGCCAATTTATTTACATGCAGAGCCAATCGACATTGGTAGCTCTTAGCAAGTTCTCGAATTTCTTCTTTTGTTGTTTTTACTCCGAGATGTTCGTGAATCTCGCTGTTTCTTATATACCCTTAAGAGAGCAGCAGCGCATTTGTAGCAACTTTCGTGTTGCAAATGTCCATAGACGATGGTAACCGCTTTCCATCAAGTGGGCCGTCTGTCTGTCTGCTGAATTACTGCAATTAAAAAAAAAAGTGTTATCTATCTATCTACCTTAATCCTGTCAGCACTGAGCACAGCTATCTTGGACCCAACAGTCTCCACAGTGGGCAGACCGGAAGGTAACTCCAATCCGTTCTGCTTCTCCTCCAAGACCAATCTCTCCTTTCTCTCGTCGTTTCTCTCCCTCTCTTCATGCCTGAAAGGCGGAAAGTAACACTTTACAAGACATATGGGAGGAGAATTTAAGTCAATCTATACAGATAAATAAAATCAGTGTCTGTTTGTAATGTCAAAATAAAAACAGACAGACAGAAAACAGAGATTGCAAAAGTACAATTTTTCGAATTTTTACAAATGTCAATTCACAAAGCAAATGCCCTACTACCTGGCTGTGGCTTGTTTTATTGCCTCTTATGACAGGTCACCCAGCCCCAGGAAATTGTATTCTTTCTCCTTTGCTACATACATTTGCGAAGAGTATTCCTCATTCCATCAGATAGCAAATAGATATTTTTGGGAGCTTACCGTTCTTACACGGAAATAAATATATATATAAATAACCAGCTCAATGGACTACTCTGAGACTGATCCCAGACACCCAGACCATAGTAAATAATGGAGAAAATTTGGTTCCCAAATTTACCATACCAGGAATCGAACCCGGAGCCTCTGGGTTGCAGTGAGGTAAGACGGCAAAAGCGTAGCCCGCTCAACTACAGAGACCACCAAAAGTTTCTGAAGTTTGTGAATAACCCTACTGATGTAGTCAAACATTTATAGGTGACTAAGCACCTTTGCAATTATACCTAACTTTGCAATTATAAAAAAATCTTGAGCTAATCACATTTCCTGCCATGTTACATTACAAGACTTAAGGGACCATTTATAGGCACTAAACACTGTCAATTAGTAGGGCAGCCTGCCTGTTTGCCAACTTTGCAATTATAAAAAAAATCTTGAGCTAATCACATTTCCTGCCATATTACATTACGAGACTTAAGAGACCATTTATAGGCGACTAACCACTGTCAATTAGTTGGGCCGCCTGCCTGTTTACCAACTTTGCAATTATAAAAAGCCTTGAGCTAATGATGTTTCGTGCCATGACATTACAAGACCTAAACAAACTACCTTGACTCTTCATTCCTGGATCTCTTTGGTTCTTTATCCCTGTCACCCTCATGCTTCCGTTTCTGCGACTTTGATGCGGAGACCAGCTCTTGAGCGAGTGCAATGACCTTGTCAGCCAATTTGCTAGCCTTCTTCGAGTCAATGTGTGATGATATTTTGTCGATTATTTTTCTCCTTTCATAGCTGTAAAATTTTAAAACAGTGAGACATTATAATAATATATTCTCAAGCTTCTGGTATGGAGTAGGTTGTGTCGTTGTAGGCCTGATGGCCCAATACAGGTTGAAGTATCTGGACGCCCCAGGCAGCCTCCGAGAAGTCTTCAGCGTCGTCAAGTAACTGATGGACTTGCGGGAGTAGCTGGGCTGTATGGAGTAAACCCTCAACCACCCTCACAGGCAAAATAGGCGCTATATCGTCGAGTTGCTGAAACCGCCCGCTCACAGGAGATAAAAAGTCATAGTAGGCCATGTGGTATTCAGCATAGGTCCTTAGTCTTATACTTTGCAGTTGACTTACAGTTAGGAATATACGTCAGCAATATCTATATATATAAAATAAACAAATCAATATACATAGACTCACCAGTCGGGAAGTTCAAATTATACTAAAAAACTGGCTACTTACCAGTGACTACACTACCATGGAAGTACTGTTTTAATCTATTTATCTTAATAGTAACCGTACAGTACATACATAATTACACACACACACATATACACAACACACACTCACACACACATATACAACACATACTCACACACATACATAACACACACACACACATACACATATACAACACATACTCACACACATACACAACACACACACATATACACATACGATGTGCGCGCGGGCGCGCGCTCACGTACATCCACACCACACACTTACTCACTAGACATAAACACTCTGTTACCGACTTGTATTATTTGTGTTTAAAAGTACATACTAATGTGAGAGGGCACTGATTCCCGAAACGCAGGCTTCATGCCTAGCTCGGGAGTTAGGGACTTCAATAAGTTAATGTATCAGATTTTTTGGCAATAAAGGTTTATTATTATTATACTGTATTTATTTATTCTCAAAAATTTTACATTTTTTTAAAATATACATATAAAGATATTTTTTTATAAAAAAATAGATAACATTATTCTTTTATAAAAATATATCAAAAATAAAATACATATTCAATAAAAAAAAATATAAAATCTTGCATCTCATCGCCAGCGGGGCCTGGGGTCCAAAACATTCCCGCGGAATCACGTTTTGGCGAATTTCTCCTGGTTTTCTTTCGTGTTTTTCTGTTTTCCTGGCTTTGTGTTGTCATTTATCTGTTGGTGTTGGCTATTTTTAAGTTTATTATTAGTGGTAAGTACTTTACTTCATAAATGTCGCAGTCGGTGGGAGAGAAAGTCCCTCCTGATAGGGGGAGACATTCTTTAGGAATGGAAGTGGGCGAATCTCATGCTATTGGCCAAACTAAGGAGAAATTACGGGCTAAACGTTCTTTAGAGGCTCCTTCAAATACCCCCGAGAAAAGAATTTTGCCCCCTTCAGTCTCTATCCAACACACATACACCAGACCTGGATTTGAGGCAAACTCGGATCTCAGGTATTCTGAGTCTGACTCAGGCCCTTTTATTGTTTACGTTACGGGTCCCGATGTGGACCTGCCCAAATCTTCCAACAATATGCGCGCCCTCAAAATAGCCCAAGTTATTTACAACAGCAAAGTCTCAGGGGTTGACGAAATAAAAAACATAGGAAGAAACAAAATTTCTATTTATTTTAAAACATTCTCTGAAGCTAACTCATTCTTATCCCACCCTCTCCTAGAGTTAAATAATCTTACAGCAATAATTCCCCGTTTCCAACTTACCCGTATGGGTGTAATTCATTCAATCCCTCTAGATTGGTCTTTGGAGGACTTGGTTTCATGGACTGAGTGCCGTCCAGAGTCTTCTATAGTAATTAAAGCGAGAAGACTAAATAAAAAAAAACGTGTTGAAGATACAACCTGCTGGGAACCCACTGGTACTGTAGTTCTCACCTTTTTAGGCCAATCCCTCCCAAGCCATGTTTATTGTTGCAACCTCTCTCAACCTGTTGGAACATATACCCTTCCCACTATACAGTGCCTAAAATGCTGTCGTTTCGGACACATCCGTGACAAATGCCGATCTAACTCACGCTGTTCTCGCTGTGCTGGCCCGCATGAAAATGCCACTTGTCAGGTACCTGAGGATAAAATTACTTGTTTGTTTTGTTCTGGTAACCATGCAGCCACTGACTCTAGATGCCCCGAACATGCACGCCAAAGAAACATTAAAGTCATAATGTCCACTGAAAATATTGGATATGTTGAGGCAGCCCGTAGATTTAAACCTGTTCGGACTTCATATGCTGACATTTCCTCAACAGTTCCAAACAAATCTGCCTACATACCCTATCCCTCCCCTAATTCTGTTCCCTCGCCTATGTGCCCTGAACCTTCTCCCAATACTATTCAATCTGCACCAAATTCTTCATATAGGAAAACCATCTATATACATAGAAAACCTAGACAGGAGCTAGGTACAACATATGATCATCTAGCCCATGCTAATATTGTCTCCTCACCACCTTCCTCTTTACCAAATGGTTGTGCTCTTGGCGATAACTCCCCTAATATCTCTACCGCTAATGATAATTTAGTACAAATTTTGTCAACAGCTTTAATTAATATATTTTCTAAATGTGGTGATATACAACCGTACAATGTCATAGATATGCTTCAAAAAATTATTACGTCACTTATAAACTCTTCTATCCAAAATGGCGAAGGTCCTTCAATGGAACTGTCGTAGTGTTAATAATAAAAAACATGAAGTATCTTTTTTAATTAATCAGTTTAATCCTTACCTTTTTGCCCTCTCTGAAACATGGTTGAACCCTGGTTCTTTATTTCGAGTGCCTGGGTTTTCATGTATCCGAGATGATAGATCGGATGGTTGGGCTGGTTGTGCTATTCTTGTTAGAAGAAATATTACATTCTCCCGTTTCACCCTCCCCCCTCACTCCCCAGATATTAATATTGTAGCTGTCCGTTGTCTTAATATAACATTTGTGTCTGTCTACATCCCTTACCCCAATGCTCTCCTCATACAAGAACTTTTCTCCCTCTTATGCCATCTTCCTGTCCCTCTCCTCATTCTAGGAGACCTAAATATCCGCCATACTTTGTGGGGTTCAGCTTCCTGTGATCCTATTGCTCCAGCATTTCTTGATATCTTAAATGATCTAAACTTATGCATCATTAATGATGGAACCCCTACGCGTAGAGTCTCTCCCCTTCAAAATCCGAGTGCCCCTGACCTTACTTTATCCTCTCCCTCCATAGCCTACTCTCTTTCATGGTCTGTTCTTTCTAACTGTTATGGAAGTGACCATCTCCCTATTCTTTGTTCCTTGCCTGATTCTTCACCCCCTCCTGTCACTCCAATCCCTCTCTTGAGATTTAGACTCGCACTAGCTGACTGGCATAAGTTCTCTTCCTTGGTACAAAGTAAATTAAACTCTCTTCCTGATGTTTCTTCTCTGAATTTTACTTCCCTATATGATGAGTATGTATCTGCATTGACATCTGCTGCTGAGCAATCAATCCCCTTAAAAAACTCTGTAAAAAATAAAATTCCCTCCCCTGCTTGGTGGGATTCTGAATGTTCCGCTATAGTAAAAAAGCGCAAAGAAGCGGAGATTAAATTTACCAGGAGCCTCACATATGATAATTACCTAGAATTTCAGAAAGTCTCTGCTTCCTCTAAAAGACTGTTGCGTTCAAAAAAAAAAAAAGGTTGGCAAGCCTTCTGCGAATCCCTTTCTCCCAGGACTCCAGCTTCTATGATATGGAAGAAAATAAAAGCCTTTAGAAAGTCCCAAAGTGACGATAATATTAATTCCAATAATCCATCTTCCTGGCTTCCCAATTTCATGCACAAGCTTGCACCTCCTTTTGTTCCCCTTGAACCTTGTCCCCCCATCAGTTGTTCCCCTTCAGATGAGTTGAATCCCATGAATTCTAAATTTTCCTTTGGAGAACTATGCGCTGCCCTAGATCATCTCCGAGACTCTTCTCCTGGAGTAGACGGCATTACTTATTCCTTTGTAATTCAGTCCTGTGAATCTTCTAAGCATTTTCTACTGAACCTTCTGAATCAGATTTTTCTCTCCGGATCTATCCCAGAGTCTTGGAAAAAGCAAATAATTGTTCCAATATTAAAACCTGGCAAGGATGCTTCAGACCCTGATGCTTATAGACCTATAGCCCTATCTTCAGTCCTTGCTAAAATTATGGAGCATTTAATTAAAAATCGACTCGAGTGGATCGTAGAAAGCAAAGGCATATTAGCCAACAGCCAGTTTGGTTTTAGACGAGGTTTAGGTACAATGGACAGTCTCAGCCTTATTACCTCAGACATCAGATTAGCTTTTTCCCGAAATGAACATGTCGTAGGAGTCTTTTTAGACATAACGTCTGCATACGACAACGTCAACCTTCAAATACTCAGGCAGAAGCTGCACAATCTGAGTATCCCCCCGAGGATTGTCAACATTGTTTCCAATATGTTCATGGAGAGATCAATCTCCGTCCGCGTTTCGGGAATCGACTCCCCCCCGCGTCTTGTATGGAAAGGTTTACCCCAAGGCTCTGTCCTCAGCCCGATCCTCTATAACATTTATACGGCTGATTTAGAATCTTCTGTAAGCTGCTTTTGCAAAGCCCTTCAGTATGCCGATGACATTGCTCTATATGCCACTTCTGACTCTTTCAGTGATGCTTCAAACCGTATCAATTCTGCTCTTTTTTATCTTAACTCATGGCTTTCAGAGCACGGTTTGTCACTTTCTGCTTCAAAAAGTTCGGCTGTAATATTCTCCCGCAAAAGAGATATTCCTGCCCTAGACATTCACATTAACAATCATCCAATCCAAATTGCTAACTCTGTTAAATTCCTAGGTGTCTTCCTCGATGCCAAACTTTCAGGCCTCCCCCATCTCAATTATATTTGCGCAAAAACAGAAAAAAACACTAACGTAATTCGAGCCCTGTCAGGTGTTAGGTGGGGATCTCACCCCTATTGTCAGAAGCTGCTTTATAATGCCATCATCCGCAGCCATTTTGACTATGCCTGCTTCATATTGGAACCCTGCAGTAAATCCGCTCTCATGAAACTGGAACGCATACAAGCCAAATGCCTCAGAATCATCACAGGCGCAATGAAATCTTCTCCAATAAATGCCCTTCAGGTTGAGTGTGTAGACCCTCCTCTTGCTCTTCGCAGGCAGCTTCTATCGGACAGATTCTTTTATAAAGTGATAGAGCTCTCAGATCATCCCCTTCTAGGTATCTTAGATCAACTCCTTCAAATATCGTTCACATCTAGTTATTGGACTCACAAATGTCTTCCACTTCTTATAAATTCGTATAAGAAACTAGTAGATCTCCCTCTTGGCATTTTCCAGAATTATAAAAATCCTGTTTTTGAGTCAAGTTTTGAAAGCCTTATTTATAAACCTAATGTTATTCTAAATCTAGATATTCACAAAAATTCTCCAGATGCTAATCAATTATTTTGTAAAATTACGCAGGATCGTTGGCCAGACCACCTTCAGTTTTTCACCGATGCATCACGGCTATCTCAAAATGGCCCTGTTGGTTCAGCTATTTGGATTCCCAAATACAAAATTATTTTAAATTTCAAAATTCCTCCTCCTAGTTCTGTGTTCACTGGCGAATCAATCGCTATTCTAGAAGCCGTCCTTTATATTGAATCCCATAACATAAGTAAATCTATCATTTTTACTGATTCCTTAAGCTCCCTACAGGATATCTCAAAATTACCTTTGCATGCTAAACATAACTTTGTCATCTCCCTAAAAATAAAGGAAGCCCTCTTTCGTTGTCACTCGTCTGGTTTAGATATAGTACTTGCCTGGATCCCAGGTCACTGTGGAATTGGTGGAAATGAGATTGCCGACTGTTGCGCCAAGGAAGCTGTCTGTTCGGGTAGTAACAAATATAATAAATGCTTTCCCCGCGATTTACGTTCTCTCGCGCGGCCCCAGATGTTTGAGACTTGGAATGGTATCTGGCAACAGTCCCGTCTGACTGTTGGCAGATACTACGGTAGTTTGCAACCAACATTACGTCCCAAACCTTGGTTCTTCAACTATAGAAAACTACCCAAAAAAGTTATATCAACTATAATTCGCCTGCGTCTTGGCCACTGTTGCTGTCCTGTATTTCTTGCAAAATTAAGAATTCGCGATAATTCTCTCTGTGAGTGCGGCTTAGCTGACGGCTCTGTCCATCACATTTTTTTCGAATGTCCCAAAATAGTTTCTCCCCTCTACAGTATATTACTCAAAGATTTTCCCCGACCGGTCAATGTGGACTTTCTTCTTACCGTAGCTGATAGTAGACATGTACATATATTATCAAAGTTTTTAACAATAAATAACATCTATCTCTAATGTAGTTAGTCTAACACTCTATGTTTTGTGTTGTCCTCAGGATCTCAGAAAGTGATTTGGAAGATCACCGACCAAATTTTTCTTTTCGCATTTATACTCTTATATGCACCTGACATTTTACCACCTACTGTGACATTGGCCAAATCAATGCAAACTGCGTTGGAGCCATAATCCAACAATCGGGTTCTAGATTTTTTTATTTCTAAGGGCAGGACGTCTTCTGGGTACAGCTAGTATATAATAAAGGAAGTCTTTGTATACATGGACCCAAAAATACATAATAAAATACCAAATGAAAGCTCTGAAAATTAAATTATTGAAATCACAACTAAAAAAAAAACTATTAATAAAAAAAAGATCCTACAGTGTAAAGGAGTTTCATAATGATAAGTTTAAAATATAGGTGATGAGATAAAATGACAAGTGTTTAAACATATTCATAATATTTGTACCATATTACTATCATTACAAACATATGTAAATTAAAATTGTGTATTGTTTAGTATTTTGTTAAATTTAAGGTTGTAAATAATTATAAGATTGAATCATTAGTAACAATAATTAACAGTAAATAGGTTAACTTCAGACCAACGCGTACAAGCAGAGTGAGCGAAGCGAGCTAGCTGAGATATCGGTCGGCGAGTGTCAGAACCGACTGGTAACCATTTACTATTTATTTTATACACTTAATTTATTATATCATCTTTACTGGCCGCTATTTAGAATATTTTCATGGTTACTCTTGTGGTGTATGTGCTGTGTATGTATGTGAATGTGCTCTGTTGTGTTTTTTCTTAATTTTTTGATGATATACACAGTTTTTTGGTTCTTTTTCTGTTGATTACTGGCTTTCTTTTTAATTTCAAAAGGATTTTTCACTTTGTAAATGCAATATTAATGAAATAATAAGTGAGGTTATGTTTGTTAAAAAAAACTGAAGATCTCCGGACCATAGGGGTTGTAGTTGTAGTAGGGGTAAGTATGGGGTGGGGTTTAGTTATACAGCACATTTATATATTATTGTTACAAGTTGGGCCACTTGGTACCTGTAGACAAAGCACATTTATTACCTGCTGTGGCATTTGAGCTAATAACATTGAAACTATTCTATGACTATCTTCTTTTGTATACTTTGTGTTTAAAATTTGTAATTGGAAAACATCCTATTGTGTATTGTATTCGTTTATGGCCGTTCGCAGGCATAATTACGCAGGTGTGCGGATTACGTTTTCTGGGAAATTGCGTCGACATTTGCCAGGTAGACATATCACACCGGTGCATTGTAAAGCAATTGCCCAATGGAGAGACTGGCAGTCAAAGTGATAACACAAGCGAGGCAAGATGTGTGCACATTTAGTGATTTTGCGCTTGTTATTAAATTGTGCATTACATTTGGACTTATTGCGTCCAGTTATATTTGTATCTGTGTTATATGTGTTTGTATAGTTCTAATAAATTCTATAGTAATTTCAATAGCATTTTAATTCGAGTCTTGCAACTCATAACATTATGAACAGATTCAAGGCCTTAGACTTGGTGGTTATTTTTTTTATAACCACCCAATATTTTGCCAGGTGGTAGGGCATTTGCCCGACTGGATTGCTACCACCCCTGGTTTAAAGTATGTCGCCATAACAACCTCGAGTTGTGTTCCGGCATTAGTGACCAGGTTCCAGTCTCCCTTAAGAGAGCAGCAGCGCATTTGTAGCACCTTTGGTATTGCAAATGTCCATAGGCGATAGTAACTGTTTTCCATCAAGTGGGCCGTCTGCCTGTCTGCTGAACTCCTGCAATAAAAAAATAAAAAAGAATTTGCTATATCTATACCGCACCCTAAGTATGCCTCCCCCTTCCCCATTCCACCACACTGCTACTTAAAATTCGTGTACTGGATAGCTACAGATTTGCCATGATAACTAAGCTTTATTTAAAGTAGATAAATAATAATAAAGTAGATAAATAGCTCAGAAATGTTTAGTAAGTAAGGACTCTTGTAAAATTTGGAAAATAAAGAAAAAAGTGAAAAAAAAATAAACAAACAAGTGATAAGCCCTGACAATACAGTACATCCTGAGAGAGGGAGAATTAAAAAAAAAGTAGATAAAGCGAATAGTGGTTATCAGGATTGTAGCAAGTGAAAATCAATCATCTCTGCCTACCCCTTGAGAAACAGTTGTGTTAATATGAATAACTATATAGTTTGTTTTCTGCTTTCTGTATTGTTTATTTTCTTACCATGTCTGTTTCATTTTTATAATTCAAATTCATCCTTAAAATAAAGATTGATAGATAGATAACACTTTATTGCTCACCAAATATACATACATACATACATAACTTCACGCCAGTTCCCTTGCAGGGTAAGCACGAACAACAGAGCGCCATTTAGGCTTATTCTTACACACCTCACTTGCTTCTTTGACATTCATAACTCTTGTCATGCACGCTCGTCTGTTCTTAAGGCTCCTGACATCACCCTCCGCTAGTACACGATCAATTTGATCATGGAAGGTGTGTCGTGGCCTTCCACAACTTCTGCATCCATCCACTTTTGCATTGTATGTCTGTTTGGTCATTCTTTCATCATGCATTCACCAAATATACAATATCAAAAATACACAATTACAATATTGTCATGGTAAAAACAATAGGCGGCCTTATCGCTTAAAGCAATCTCTTCCAGGCAACCTAACTTAAGGAATAATTTAACCTAATCTGACGATTTAGGTGGTGCAGATCATTAGGTAGGTATATCATAAATAAACATACTTAAACTACATAATTTATAAATTAAATACACATACTTAAATTACTTTATAAATTAAATACATACATACATACATACATACATAACTTCACACCAGTTCCCTTGCGGGGTAGACACGTACAACAGAGCGCCATTTAGGCTTATTCTTACACACCTCACTTGCTTCTTTGACATTCATAACTCTAATCATGCACGCTCGTCTGTTCTTAAGGCTCCTGACATCACCTTCTGCTAGTACACAATCAATTTGATCATGGAAGGTGTGTTGTGGCCTTCCACGACTTCTGCATCCATCCACTTTTGCATTGTATATCTGTTTAGTGATTCTTTCATCATGCATTCTTTCCACATGCCCGAACCACCGGAGCATTCCTTTCCTTACCTTCACCCCGACACTCTCTTTCAGACCAACTCTCTTTCTTACTTCGGTATTACGAACGCGGTCCGCGAGTGTCACTCTGCAGATTTTGCGCAGTGCTCGCATCTCGACTGCATTTACTCTACTTTCATGCTCTCTCTTACATACCCAACTCTCGCTTCCATACGTGAGCGTAGGTATCAGCACCGCATTGTGTACGGCGAGCTGGGCCTTCTGGCTGAGGTTCTTAGCGCCTAGAAGTTTACCTAACGCTCCATTCAAACTATTCCCCAAATTCACTCTTCTTTCTCTATCAGCGGTGTACCTTCCATCCCTGCTAAAAGCACATCCAAGATATACAAACTCATATTTATATATACATATGTATATACTAAATAGTCTATAATATAAGAATTAGGAATAATTATAAATGTATTTTCTTTCCTAATTCGCAAAGATGGAGTGACAACTTACGAAGCTAGCAATTACTATAATATGAAGAGCCAAATATTACTCCCAAAGGCACGTCTAAAGAGTGACCCATGTCCAGCCGAGCGCTGCAGTTAGCTGATACAGACGATATAGCGAATCTAAAAGCTCAATTTGTAGTATAAAATCTTAAAATAAACTTACCCATTAGTCAAACAAGAAGATACGGTGGACAAAAGAGAACTGTCCGATTTACCAATAGTCCTGTATATAGCGCGGTCTAAGGACGACCGTAAGTCCTCTACTTCTCTCCTTGAGAGTTGAAAAGACATTTTCACACTTATTTTAGGACTTTAGAACGAAAATAAATAGTTTTCATTTAGGGTTTAAGGTTATATTTACGTAAAGTACTTAACACAAAGTTTATATCTATAAATACAAACACACACTTCTTTATTTCGCACTTTTCAATGTAATTTCATTGATTATTTTACATCTTTATAAGATACTAAGGTTTTAAATTAACAATCTACTGCATCTTTCCACTGACGTAAACAAACAACGACAATATTTGTTGATATTTTTATTGGGTTGCTTATCTGGCTACATGGGCTTTTGAAGAAACATAAACGACGTATTTTTTATTCTGTTAATACTAGTGTAACCAGTGTAACGTCTTTGGCATTCGAATATGAAATATTTTACCCATAAACTGATTGTGGTTTCGGGAGATATAGAGTAAAAGAACTTCAGACAACGGAAATTAATATAGGTAAGTTCATTTTTATCTTAGAAAGTAGTATGCATAGCAGTTTGCGAGTGTGATAATGCGGCGGTCAAAGCTATCAAAATCGAATAAATAAATTTTTGAAATAATAATAAATATATTGCTTTTTATCACGGAAAACAAACATAAATGGAGATAAATAAAACAATGAAAAATATATAATATTATATTACTTTCATAAATTGCACATAACATTAACTTAAAGTTTAAACAATGAAGACAAATACCAGGAATGCAGCATGTCACTTATATTTTTTGAGGGACGTTTCAGTATCTGGCCGTAAGTATATTACCAACGAGCTCCATAACTAGTTTTTCTCTTGCGTTTTATTACAGCAAAATACCTCTGAAAGTACAACCTAACATTTCTTATTAAAAAAAATGTTTTGTAAAACATCTTTCAAAAATTATTGTCTTTATTAAGATTTTTTACACTTATTTTACATGTTGACTGATTTGATCTAAATAATTAATAATAATAATAATCCACCAGCAACTTGTCCTTCGTTACGGTCTTGTGGAAACGGAGGTGCCATATTACCAGTATTCGCCGGAGCCAGTTCTTGAAAACAGTCGTGCCACGCTCTACTGGGATCGATCAGTTATCACGGACAGGACTATTGTAGCCAATAAGCCTGATATCGTGATAATAGATCGATCTGCACGGCGAGCAATACTCGTTGACATCAGTATCCCACATGACGATAACCCCGTGAAGAAAGAAAAAGAAAAATTAAGTAAATACTTGGATCTTGCTCACGAGGTTACGGCTATGTGGCGTCTGGAGTCAACGAGCATTGTGCCGATAGTTGTTACCGTCAATGGTCTTATAGCGAAAAGCCGCGACCGTCATCTAGAGAGGCTTTCGCTGGGAAGCTGGGTGAAGGCCCAGATACAGAAGGCAGCACTCTTGGACACGGCACGAATTGTGAGGAGGTTCTTGCCTCTGGAGCCATAACCATCGGTAGTTTGGACCCCAGGCCCCGCTGGCGTTGAGATGCAAGATTTTATATTTTTTTATTGAATATGTATTTTATTTTTGATATATTTTTATAAAAGAATAATGGTGGTGCGGGTGACGAAGGTAGAATTTGTTGGTGGTGGAAGGAGGTAAAATCCACAGCCGGGTAGATTTAAGCGGCACTCACCTGCGGATCCCCAATCCTCGTCGTAAAGCACGTCTTCAGAGGGTTGCGTATATCACACCAACAACAGGAGCGGGTTTAAGGAAAAAGCGTTCTATGCAAATCACTTATGCGCGTGCGGTTCTCGCGAGGCCGTCGACGTACTGGCCGCCCGCCGGCACGAGTCGTGGTTAGCCGACAGGTGGCACCACCTGTCTCTATCCAGCGTGCGGATTTGCGGAAAGGAGGGGAAAGGTAGGTAATATAAGGCGCCTAACCATGCACCCCGCCTTGAAAGTTCATAGAACTTTCAACAGAAGATGCGAAAAGAAGAAAAGAGAGGATAGAGCAGGCATAAGGCCTAAGCGAAAATAAAGTGCGGTGCGGATATATAAAATAAATATAAGTAGCGGTTGAAAATTATGCTAATGAGTGCGGTATCAATGAATAAAACAATATAAACTAATATTAAGGCGATTATTGAACTAAATTTTACTAATAATTAAGATGTTACTATATGCTAAATGAAACTTTGAAAGGTTACTGTTGCGGTAAAGGATAAAGTTTGACAACTGGACGTTTGTAAACTCCAGTACTAGTTTTTACAGTAGCGACTCGGATAACTCCGTCTGATCCTGGATAGACTTCCGTAATTATACCTAAGGGCCAACTCAAAGGTGGCAAATTATCGTTTTCTAATAGAACTATGGTGCCTATTTCCACGGAGCGTTCCGGAGTACACCATTTTTGACGCACTTGTAATGTATGTAAATACTCAACTCGCCACTTCTTCCAGTAAGAAAGAACGAGTTGATCTAAAAGATCTTTCCGTTTAGTTAACGTTATGCGGGCGTCTGGCAATTCAGAAGAAGGCAAGTGCTTTAAAGGACTTGACATTAAGAAATGAGCGGGTGTTAACACGTCCGGATGCGGATCTGCGGAGACAGCAATAAGCGGTCTTGAATTCAAAATACATTCGATTTGTACTAAAACCGTTAAAAGTTCCTCATAAGTGAGAAGTTGTTTGCCTATTACTCTAAACAAATGCGTTTTAACACTTTTAATATTAGCCTCCCACGCCCCCCCAAAGTGTGGAGATCGTGGAGGAATCATTTTCCACTCTATTCGACTATTCAATAGCTCTTGCTTGACTTCAGCTTGAAAAGTCGAACTTAACAGAAAATTATGCATTTCGTCTAACATTACTTTGGCACCGACAAAATTAGTGCCATTATCTGAATATATTACCGATACTGGACCGCGGCGAGATATAAATCTCTTGAAAGCGGAAATAAATGATGCGGAAGTGAGATCTGACACTAATTCAATATGAATTGCCTTAGTAACAAGGCATATAAAGAGGCAAATATATGCCTTACAAGAATGCTGCCCTCTTCTTCTTATCGGAATATAACTAAGCGGGCCCGAGAGATCTACTCCGGAGTGAACGAATGATTTGGCATCGCTAATGCGAAATGCGGGTAGATCAGCCATTTTTGGAGTCGGATGCTTCGGATTTAGACGGAAACAAATATTACACTGACGGCAACGAGAGCGAATGACGGTTCTAGCATCCAAAATCCAAAAACGTTGACGTATGATGGACATAAGTAGTCCAGGTCCAGCATGACAACTCGATGCATGATAATGATCAATGATAAGATTCACTAAACGATGACGTTTAGGGAGTATAGCGGGGTATTTCACTTCATATGGAAGGGAAGATTTAGACAACCTGCCCCCTACGCGGAGTATTCCATCCTCATCTAAGAAGGCTGATAAATTACGTAACCTTTTAGATGGTAATTCATTCATCTTTAAAAGTTGAATTTCTTTAGCGAAACATATGTTTTGAATAGCTTTAATAATAAATTTTTCAGCGGTATTAATATTACATACAGGTTCATTATTTGGCAATTTTTTAATAAATTTTAGAATATAAACAAATATTTTTAACAATTTAGACCAAGAGCTGATGCGGTTAATTATATCAATTAAGAGCGGTGACTCACACTGAATTGCAGATGTAAGTGTTTTACTATTAATTTTAAACTCAGGAAGCGACTCCTGAACTAGAGGTGAAAAGGCTACAATAGGCCATTCGTTAATGGGCTTACTAAGCCAAGTTGGACCATTCCACCACAGTGGATGCGATAGAAGTTGTGAAGGTAACATACCACGTGACAGACAGTCACTCGGATTTTCTTTACCTACGATATGATAGAAACAATCGAATGCAAGATTTTCTTGTATCTTAGCCACACGGTTGCTCACGAATATAGACCATCTATGTGGAGAAGAATGAATCCAAGAAAGTGCTATAGTGGAGTCAGAAAATGCGTAGACTCCTTTAATAGGAATGCGAGCGGATAACCTATCTCGAACTAATTTAACAAGTTTTGATAATAACAAAGCTGCGACTAACTCTAAGCGAGCGAGCGTTACAATTTTAACTGGCGAAACTTTAGACTTTGCACACAGAAGGCGGACAGTTACATTACCTAACGAATCTGTAACATGTAAATACACACAGCATCCATAACCACTAAAGCTAGCGTCACAAAATGCTACTATGTAAACCTCGGATCCTAACTGAACACCAGAATGACGCGGAATGCTCAAAGTCGCAAGCATGGGAAGTTCTAATGCGAGGGCGGTGAAACGTCGACGAATAGATTCTGGAGGCGTTTCATCCCAGTCAATTTTACTCAACCAAAGTTCCTTAATAAGAATTTTGGCGAATAAAATAATGGGCGCGACTAAACCGAGCGTGTCAAATAAGCGCGCGACGAACGAAAGGATCGTGCGTTTTGTGCATTTATCATCAACTTTGACAATGGTCAAAGAGAGAATATCGTGAATAGGCTCCCAGGATAATCCTAGGATTTTACAATTAAATAGGTCTGACTGTGCAAAGTCAATAGGCATACGATGCGAATCAGGAAAAGCGTCAAGTAAAGCTGGTGAATTACTAGCCCACTTAATAAGATCAAATGAACCTAATTTAAATAATTTAATTAAATCTTGCGAAACACTTACAGCGGTTTGTTCATCAGGAACAGAATGTACAAAATCATCCATAAAAAATTGAGTATCTATTAATTTAGATGCCTCAGGATAGCGGTGTCCAAAATCAGAAGCTAGTTGACGTAATGTACGCATAGCTAAGAAAGGACTTGATTTTAAACCGAACGGTAAACTAATAAAATTATAAGTGCGGATAGGTTCGTTAGCGTTAAAGCGAAATAAAATGCGTAAATATTTGCGGTGGTGTTCATTTACACCGATGCGAAGAAACATAGATTTAATGTCAGCGGTTAATGCAATAGGAAATAATCTAAAGTCGATCAAAAGCAAAAATAAATCAGACTGCAAATTAGGACCGACGTGCAATACGTCGTTTAGCGATAAGCCAGAATGAGTTTTTGCGCTGGCGTCTAACACTACGCGGACGCCATCTTTGTTCGGACGTACGACACCATGATGTGGTATGTAATAACCGACATGCTTGATATCGGAGACCGGAACTTCTGACAAATATCCATTTGCTATATAGTCACTTATTGTTTTATTATAGCTGTCCTGTAAGCCAGGAACAATTTTAAACTTGCGTTCCAAAGCGAGGAAGCGGCGATGTGCAACAGCGCGGGAGCAACCTAAGTCATCAGGGTTGCGACAAAACGGTAAATCAATGTTGTATTTATTATTTTGAAAATTGGTTGTTGAGACAAAATTATTCTCACACTCAATTTCAGCGGGACTAAGAAAGCGTTTAGAAGCGACTTCTTCTAACTCGAAAAATTTATGCAAGCTTGACTCAATGTCAATAGGCGTATGCGCAGTAAAACAAGCGAAAGATTGCGGCGGCGGTATCACATCGGAATTACATGGGACTTCGCCCATTAATACATAACCAAAACTGGTATGTATGGCGGGAGGTGCGCGAGTTCCAGATTCAACCCTATCACCTAGATAAATATACGGAAATAGTTGAACACCTAGAACTAGTTCTATTTCCCCTGGTACATTCCAGGTTAAATCTGCGAGTTGTAAATTATTTAAGTAAGTCATGTCCTCAGAAATTTCGATATAATTAGCGGGAAGTCGATCAGTTATACAATCAACTACAAGAGCGTGAATATAGTATTTGTTATCTGGGTAAACGCGGGATTCGACATTAAAGTTAACATAACCGTAAACCGGTTGAGAGTTCATACCAACACCTTGCAAGTATGAATTAAGTAATTTTGTTATAGGAAGATTTAAGCGTTTGCAACAATCTAATGTTATTAAATTATTTTGACTGCCACTGTCAATTAAACATCGAACAATTAACTTGTCATTATTATTATAACAAGTAGCGTAAACTTGCGCGGTTGACAATAAAATAGTAGAAAAAGGTTTAAGTTCCGAAGCAAACGAAACCGATTTATTGTTATTCAATAAAGTTAAAGTTTCATTATTACTACTCTGCGGCATATGCGTGGCGCATTCGGTCGAGTTACGCGGCTCTGAGCGATCGGCACTCATACTGACGTGCGCTAGCGCACGGTTCTCTCGTTGCGGCGACTGCGAATAGCGTGACACCGACTTAGCGACAAGCGGAGAACTGTTTGTTCGAGAAGTATCAGCGTTATTCGTGAAATGTAGCAATGTGTGATGTTTTGCAGAACAAAACGAACAAACATGTTTGGAAGAACAGGCATATGTTTTATGTTTAACACTTAAACAGTTATTACAAAATGACTTCTCTTTAACAAAGTCATACCTCTCATGCGGAGTCAACTTTATAAAAGAAGGACAAAAGTAAAGATGCGTATGAAAGTCATTTTGACACAAATTACATTTTTCATATTTATTATTATTAAGTGAATTGGACTTTACATTTACAAATGATTTAGTTGGTCTATATGTTTGTTTGCGATTTATATTTTGCGGGTTAATAATATTATTTGCGGTTTTACAAGAAGAACGAGACAAAACTTTACTCTGTTCTTTTACAAATGTAATGAGGTCTTTATAGGAAGGAATATTTTCTTTACGATATGTAATTTCGAATAACTTTACAGTATCGGAATCTAAGCGTTGCAATGCGAGGTGTAAAAATATAAAGTCATTTAAATCGTTTAACTGTAATTGTTTAAGGGCTTGTACAGACGAGTCGAAGTTGTTTACGAAAGAATCGAGATTAGATGCATTATTAGCGGATAATTGTTTGAAGTTTAGCAATTGATTAAAATAAGAACTAGCGAGTGACCGAGGGTCATCATATTTTTCGATTAAAGCGTTCCAAATAATTAAATAGTTTTCTGCGGTTGGCGGAAGGCCCGCGCAAATAGATAAAGCTTGACCAGATAACTTTCCGATTAAATAAAATGCCTTCTCACTATTCGACAAGGTAGGATTATCGTGTACCATATTTTTAAATTGCGTATAAAAGAGAGGCCATGTACGAACATCGCCTGAGAAAGAAATTAAATCGATAGGAGGTAGATTTGGTTTGCGCACAGAATTATATGAATGCGTAGCCAATATGTTTGCGGTTTGAGATGACTCATTTTCATTTGTAATCTCAGTTAAAATTTGTTTGACAGAACAATACATTTCATCAAAACTGATAAATGATTGATAATTTATAGTTTGTGCTTTATGAGGGTTAATTTTTATGTAAAGCATATTGTATGAGTCCAAAACAGATTCAAATTCCTTACGTAAATTATCAATATTGGAAGCATTGTGAATAAATATTCTCTGACTATTCTCATCGGAAATATTTAACGATTTATCGTAAATATTTTGCATGCGGCTAAATAACATGTCGCGTTTATATTGAAGAACAATTAATTTACTATTGTCTTCAGAGCTTGCCTCTGCAACAATAGTTTCTCCACCTTTCTTACTCATATTGAGTGATTAAATTTATTGAGGCGAAGAAAAAAAACGAATTAAAAGTAGCGTAGAAAAAACTAAAACTCAAAACCTCTTTACTAGTGCAGCGGTCGGTTAAATAAAATGTTAAAACTCGCCTCGAGTGAACGTGACTCGAAGCGGCCGAAGCGACGTTGCTATGCGAAGCGCTACGAAATTTCGTTAGCCTACCGTCTATTAAAGCCGGTTAAGAAAAGATGCTAAGTAACACCTATATTATTGAAATTTTTGAATATACGTATTTAATACTGATCACGCGGGATTAATAAATGAATATACTGCCAATGCGGGTTGAAAATAAATAAATTTGGCAATAATTCGATGATACAGCAAAAATTACGCATAGAATCTCATATGACTTAGCGGGTGGCGGGTAGCGATATGAACCAAAAAATGATTCAAAAAAGAATTAAAATAAAGAAATTAAAGTATTTAAGCAAGAAAATGGGATTATATATAGTTTTTAAATATATATAGCGGAACAATATATAAATATAGCGGGAATAATACGTAAAATAATTATATAGCGGGAATATTATAGAAAATATATCGCGGAAAAAATAAAATACATATATCGCGGCTCGATTGGACCAGAACTAGTGTGGTGGTGCGGGTGACGAAGGTAGAATTTGTTGGTGGTGGAAGGAGGCAAAATCCACAGCCGGGTAGATTTAAGCGGCACTCACCTGCGGATCCCCAATCCTCGTCGTAAAGCACGTCTTCAGAGGGTTGCGTATATCACACCAACAACAGGAGCGGGTTTAAGGAAAAAGCGTTCTATGCAAATCACTTATGCGCGTGCGGTTCTCGCGAGGCCGTCGACGTACTGGGCCGCCCGCCGGCACGAGTCGTGGTTAGCCGACAGGTGGCACCACCTGTCTCTATCCAGCGTGCGGATTTGCGGAAAGGAGGGGAAAGGTTGGTAATATAAGGCGAATAACATTTTCCAACATCTAAGAAACACCCACTGAGATATAACATGTTCTAAGGAAACACCATTATAATAAAAAAGCATGCTGTTAAAAAAGTCACATAATATATTATTTTTTTCTATATTTTGAAGTCGGTGTGAAGTAAACCATAAAAAATACTAAGTATATTTCGCAAAGTTGTTATTTTATGTTTTACTCGGTATCCATTTAAAAATGTTGCAGAAAACATTAATTTTTTGCTATGAAGTTGCTTTTCAAGTCGATTTTGTTTCTACTTTTTAGTTACGGCAATACTCAAGAAGCTTGTGTGTAAGTTTCTTGAAAAGATCATACATTAAATAGTTTTAGTTTTAAGAAATAAAGTGAATACTATTAAAAAAAATATTTTCAATAAATTCAGTTTTTTATTTTTTATTTATTATACACTGAACTAGAATATATTGCAAAATAAATGATTAATTAATAATATTGTTAGCATAATTTCAGTAAATTTGATTTAAAAAAATGTAAATATTTTAATTTGCTATTGAAATAATTTAGTTAATTATAAAAGCATTGTTAATCATTACAAGTTTATAAAAAAAAGGTAAGATATATTTTTTTTAAACCTAAATTAAGTCAAGCTGGCTTTTGAACTATTGAAAGTCAAGTAAAGCTTGTGAAAAATTAATATAAACAAAAAATAAATAAAAAAATCAATGAAACCAAAGAACATATTATGTTGCAACTTTATTTTTCTGAAGAAAATACCTGTCAAATGTCTAGTGTTTGTTATTGCTTATTCTACTAAAAAAAATTCAAGTTTGCTTAATAAAATAATAGAAGAACAATGTTACCTTCAAATCAACGATCTCAAATTACGATAAAACCAAGTTTCACTACGAAAGTCAGTTTTATTATGACTTGTTTTATTTTTTCAAGAGTTGAAATAGTTCTCTTTATGTTGTAACAAATGACATCACCATCAATTTCTCTGGGAGTCCCATATACACTATTTGTTCTGAAAGTTGGTATTTTAGCGTATCAACTCAACTTTCAGTTGGTACATGGTATAAAACCCTAAAAATGGTAAACATACCAAGAAATTGGTAGATTAAATTTTTACCATGAAATTGGTACATCTAACATCCCTGGGTATCATCCATGTTAGGTAGGTATTTTTTTTTAATGTATAAAAAGCGCCGTTGTATTGTAGGCTACAATCGACGTCATTCAATGGAGTTCTTGTGAAGACTCTAAAGGCCACATTTGGCTATATAGTTCACATTTCTCGCAAAAACACATAATTACTACTCAAAAACTATCAATATCCTACAACTATTGTCAATTTTAGAGTAATTTTACACATTTTTAGAAAATAAAACTGCATAGCGCAACGTCTCCTTTCAGTTCCCACCAAAAACTCAGGTAAGTATGATATCATAGATAGATCTTATAGGGTACGTTCGACACGTGACTCACAGCACCCCGTCCGCGACTGTTATTTTCCGTTCCACTTGCTTTCCGGCGTTACAATCATAAACTCTTGTGGAACTGATATTCGACCCACCTCTGGACATGTGTCGTTGTGTGATCGAAAATCGTGACGACTTCGCTACGACCACGGTCGCTTTGTATAACGGCTAACGCAGTATTTTAGGCCTTGTAAGCTACAAATGGAACGTGCTGTAGGTAGGTATAATATATAGTATTTATTTTTTTGTTAACACAGGGCTGATACGTTTTGCGAAGCTTTGCAGAGATCTTTAGAATCTCCTGAGGCCGGCACCGATTCAGTCGAAGCGGTTCGTCCCTACCTATTGCCATGGGTCGCGTGGAAACGCGGGACTCGGAACTTTAGGATGACGCAGATATTTACCGGGCACGGGTGCATTAATAAATATCTGCATCAATTTGTGGTGTCTGCCTTCCCCTCAGTGCTGCGAGTGCGGCGCGCTAGACACTGCGTTTCACACGCTAGTCGAATGCGTTGCATGGCAACCTCACAGATTCCTAACTCGAGGCCATCGTAAAGCCCATCGATTCGCTGAAGACTTGTTGATGTTTGTATTTTATGCAGAGCACTTTTAAGGGACTTGGAACAGAATTGAACATTTTGTTTAAATTTTAGTTTATTATGTACAACATTTTCTTCTTATACGCCGAGACAGAGAGAGAGACATTACTGCCTCGTAAAAGGGAGAAACCGCCGACCGTTGATCGTCGTTGTGGAGCATGGCCTCAACCAGTGAATTGATCGGACCTACGATGGCCTCGAGCTTGAACCTCTGAGGTTGCATTGCAGCGCATGTGACTAGCCTGTGAAACGCAGTGTCTAGCGCGCTAGGTATATGATCTAAGGATACTACCGTACGTCTGTCTCCATTAAAGGAATATATATATGAACAGGGTGTACAAATTGAATTTACGAAACTCCATACCCGCCAAAAATGGACTCAAAGCGATATTATTTCAAAAACTTGTTCGCATACATATCATTGGATAAAAAAATTGGACAAGTGCGTGTCCGACCGCGCCCCTTTAAAAGGATTTTCTAGAGGCGACAAACTTTCATCACTCTTTTAACCGGCCTCAATAAAAGGAGTTTCACAATTCGTAGTGTAATATTTTTACACAATTTGTTTACATAGGCATAAACTCATTACAATTATTGTATAGAGACATGTTCAGATTTAACTTTTATTAGAATTTTTACGCTATCTTAAATATTTTATAGTATTTTTAGTAAGGCTGGGGGGAAAACTTATATATATAATATATCATAACAATTACAAAAGGAATGTTTTGTAATTCTTGTTACAACATCTATTCTATAACTATTGTTTTTTTCATTCCTTCTGTTAAGGTGGATTCCTGGTCCAGGAGAGCTACTACTATATAGGTAAAATATTTAAAAGAAAATTTGGATAAAATTAACTAATGTATTGCAAAACCGAAACTTGACATAAGAGTGACATGTCTGTATAACACTTTTAAAAAGAACTACATACAAAATAGTATCCTTACAAACACCTTCTGTCTTGTAAGAACAAGCATCTGGCTCAGCCAATTAGTACCGCATTGTAAACTACGACTCTGTGTGGGACTCGGATCTCATACATTTTAAGTTCAAAAAAACCCATAGACGCTAGTGCTAGACCAGACCGTGACAGATAATAATTATGGCGCTAGGCGTGGTGCAGACGGTGCAGCAATCGTCGCGCAAAATGCTAGTAGCATTAAAATCTGCGGCTCTGAAGTTCATATACTTGTAGGTAATTACTGAATAATAAATAACTAAATATTCCATTTTTAAAGCCATAAATTTATTTCATAGCTATATTACAAATAAAATAACAAATGGCTAAGGTAGAGTACATGGGATTTCAAGTATTTTAATAATACCGTTGTTTGTAATTTTTGTAGGTTGTAACGAGCTGATGCGAAGTCTTCAACAATGGCTTGGCAGCACCAGCGGTATGCCGGACAGACAGGATGCAGCTAGTTGGTTGGCATTTCCCACATACACTGTGTTTAAAGACTAAACCAATCTAAAAATATTGCATTCTATTTATACAAAAAACATAGAAGGTAGAATTCTATCCCCTTTAACATACAGTCCAAATATTTTTAATCTTACTTTAAAATAAATCTTCCTGATGTTTCATTCAAATAGTATAGAACTAAATACAGAGAGCAGTGTAGCGGATTGATCCGTTAGGATTCATTGAGCCGTTTGAACTGACTGAGAGCCGGTTCCTGTATCTTACGGAACTTTTATTTCCATTTGTAATTAACTTCATTTATTTTACGGTAGATAATTGACATCCTGATGTATGGGTGCGAAGCTTGGACGCTTACCCTCAAGGAGGAGAACCAGCTTTTAGTAGCGGAAAGGAAGGTTCTCCGTAAGATTCTGGCTCCAACAAAAAGAGAGGATGGTAGCTGGAGGGTCCGAAGTAACCTCGAAATTGAGAATCTCGTGGCCGAACCTAACATTATAGGAGAAATAAAAGCTCACCGCCTCCGCTGGCTCGGACACGTAGAACGGATGGGAGAGGATCGCAGCATGAGTAAAGCATATTTGGGACGGCCGGTAGGTAGGCGTCCGGTCGGCCGCCCTAAATATCGCTGGAAGGACACAGTAGAGGTGGACCTGTCGGAGCTAGGAGCCATTAATTGGCAAGAAACTGCACAGGACCGAGAAAAGTGGCATGCTCTTGTTTCGGAGACCAAGACCTAGTTTAGGTCGCTGAGCCAATGGAGTAAGTAAGATTTTGCAATCTGGGTATCTGAATATATTTATTTATATAGGGTAGGGTGGGGACCATATCATCTTCAGACGAAATAAGCAGTCGTATAATTGCAGCCGAACTTCACGTACCGGTAAGTTCCTTTGTCTGTTCAATTATACTCATTTATTTCGTCTTCGATGATAGTGGACTATTGTAGATGTTCAGACTAGTTGTAAAATCAGCTTTTTAATTTGTCACAAATACTGGTGCAAAATTATATTTTTATGTCCTAAGCTTATTTATTTATAATAACACAAGGAATTTTTTTAATTCTAAAATTTTCATTAAACTTATGAAACAATTTTTGCTATTTTTTATATTTTCTAGATTTCTAGATCTTTAATAATCGACATAATTAACAATCAAACTAAAAACAACATTATAATTAATTAATATTAACACTATTAATGTACTTCAATACTGCTTGAGCAAATGTTGTATTATTAATAACAGGTCTATTACAAAACGTAGCAAAAAGCCGTTTTTCTTATGTCATCTATGTCATCGCCTCTTGAGATCCACTGCACAAGATGCATGTCAAGTGCCATATGCAGTAAATACAGATGCATCTATACCACTCTCTTCCATAACCTTCTTTACCCAACGACCGATTGTACTGGCTGTAATGTTCTTACACGGTTTTCTGGTAGATATAACAATCATATTTTTTTCTTAAAGTTTGAGTAATTTTCATATTACTTAATCACTGCTCTTGCAGGGCAAATATTTACTTTTTCATCATCAACTTCATAGGTTACGACATGTTATATCTCAATGTAGGTTATGTTAAAAAAAGACATGTTTGTCATATTATATGAAACAACCTGATCCTTGCACCATGTTTGACGTAGTGCTTTCTCCGGGATAACGTTACAGATATAGGCCATTTCACGCAGATATGGCGATTGGTGTAATGCGTTATCTGCGATCTAATTGGGTCACAATCAATATCTTTCACATTATCGCAGGTGTGGCCCCGAGCGAAAAAATGGGAGTTGCTAGAGTGTGGACAATATGCCACAGTATAGGTACAAATTTATTGAAAGTCATTGCGAATTCATGATTACTGTAGTAAGCTTTCTATACAACTAACACAAATAAGTTCCTTTTAAATTCAATGTTTTTCCACAGAGTCCTTACGATGATGTTTATTTAATTAATTTTTAGATACACACTTAAACAGAAAAATATGACATGAGAAGCTCTTTTCCTTCTTTTGCACATACTTTATATGAGTGATCAAAATATTTTTGTGTGAAGATTTTTAATCAGATAACTCACACATTCTCCCCATGTTGTTTACGAATGTGTGAATTTAAAACGCTTTTACTAACACACTTGTACAGACATGTATGACATGAGTAGTTCTTTTCCTTTGTGTGTATGTACTTTGTATGAGTAATCAAATCACTTTTTCGTGAAGATTTATAATCACATGAAACACATTTGTATGGTTTCTCCCCAGTGTGTTTAAGAAGGTGTGAATTTAATTCACTTTTAGTAACAAATTTGTATGGACATATGTGACATGAGAAGTTCCGTTCATTTGTGTGTATGGACTTTATATGTTTATTCAAATGACCTTTTTGTGAAAATCCACATTCACATAAATCACATTTGTATGGTTTCTCCCCAGTGTGTTTACGAAGGTGTATATTTAATTTGTCTTTAGTAACACATTTGTATAGACATATGTGACATGAGAAGTTCCTTTCATTTGTGTGTATGAACTTTACATGATTAACCAATGTAGATTTTTGTGAAGATTTATAATCACATAAATCACATTTGTATGGTTTCTCCCCAGTGTGTTTACGAAGGTGCATATTTAAATTGGCTTTAGTAACACATTTGTATAGACATATGTGACATGAGAAGTTCCTTTCATTTGTGTGTATGAACTTTATATGATTAACCAATGTAGATTTTTGCGAAAATGTATAATCACATAACTCACATTTGTATGGTTTCTCCCCAGTGTGTTTACGAAGGTGTATATTTAATTTATCTTTAGTAACACATTTGTATAGACATATGTGACATGAGAAGTTCCTTTCATTTGTGTGTATGGACTTTATATGTTTATTCAAATTACCTTTTTCTGAACCTCTATAGTCACATAAATCACATTTATATGGTGTCTGCCCAGTGTGTTGACGAAGGTGCCTATTTAACTCGGATTTTGTAGAGCATTTGTGCTGACATGTATGACATGAAAGGTCATTGTCTGACACCTTATGTTTGCTAATATTTAAACAATTTCCTTCTTCACGTCCCTCTAATGAAGAACTTGGAGGGACTGTTCCAGCATTCTTAGCAGAACATATTTCATTTCCTACATTAATATGACAAACTTCAGAATTAATTTTCTCGCTCTTAGGAATGACTAAATTCAAGTCCACGGTTAACTGTTTAGAACGGTTGGTATCTGATGTTGGATTTCTGTCTTTAGTTATTTGGTTGAGCTTAATTTGCTTTATATTTCCAGGTACCTCCTTAAATGTGCGTTTTCTCCTATGTGCACCTGAAACCCATAGACAATGCAACTGACTGCAGTACGTTTTCTAATTGCATAAATAAATTGACAATTGTAAATGTAAAACTGATGTGAAAATGCATACATACATGGTTTCTGAAATATAAAAAAGGCGAACACAAGAAGAGAATTTATACTAAAAATAATCATGAAGCATTTGTAACATATTGAACTAAAGTAAGTAATACAATGATCAATAGAAGCAAAAGCTCCTACAACAATCTGTGATATACATTGTTTTTACATATATTAGCAGTAGCATAATCTTATACTAATATATAAAGCTCAAGAGTTGATTTGTTTGATTGAACTCGCTAATCTCAGGAACGACTTGTCTGATTTGAAAAATTCTTTCAGTGTTAGATAGCCCATTTATCAAGGAACGCTATACAGGATGTCGCAGAAAGAATGGATAATCCTGAAACACTTCATGGTAGAACTATTGGGGACTCAAAATAAAAAAAATCTTAGGTAGTACCCAAATAACGTATTTTAAAAAAAGTTGATATTTTCCATACTGCTGTGCGTTTCTGGAATACACAACAGCTACAAATAAATTAAATCCATAGGATTTTTGGTTATAATATTCTACATGGACTATACTAAGGAATATGCAGGAAATCGTATGAGTTGCTAGTGTAATTTTTATAAAAGTTAATCTGAACTTAAATTTTAATCATGAAATTTGGTATTTTTCTTTATTTTTAAAGTTTAAACGTACTTGGTGTAAACAAGATGTATGAAAGCCTAAGTGGCCAACTATTTAAAAAATATGCGCGTTTAATACAGATTTTAAAATGGTATATTACATACTTTTATCTAACGTAAATACGAGGTTATCGCTATTAATATGCAGAAAGAGACTAAAAAACAAAATTTAAAAAATCATTAATTTCTTGTCTTAACTGACTTAATTGACTAGTTGAAAAGTCTTGTGACCTTGACGGACTTGCTACCTGAGCATGCTCTGCGTAACCCACCTATTGTTATTGCGAGACATGGAGAGCCTTTTTTTCAGGCGGGGGAAATGCTATTTACGCACAATACCGGGTCCTTTGCAAGGGATTAGACCATAGTCGATCATGGAGGCATTCCTAGAAGGGGCAATCCAAACAGTAATCGACCGGCTTGTGTGGAGACTCGAACCTAAATGGTTAATACCCACTAAAACCACCCTCCGCCGACGGCCCATAAACTGCTACTACTGCTGGTACTATATTATATATTGGATATAATAATTGTAGTGATGAGAATTGTGTTTGCAGATGAATAAAATTAAAATAACTTCAAAATTTCTCTCAAATCTTACGTCTTATATTAGAATTTGCAGGAAACCCCCCCATCTGGCAACACTGTATCATAGATAGATCACATGGGCTACGTTTCACTTGTGGCTCACAGCGACCCCGTTCGCGACTGCTATTTTTTCCGTTCCACTTGCTTGGCCGGCGCTACAATCAGAAACTCTTGTGGAACTGTTATTCCACCCACCTCTTGACATGGGTCGTTATGTGATCGAAAATCGTGACGATTTCGCCACGACCACAACGAACGTGGTCACCTCGTGTAACGGCTAACGCAGTATTTTGGGCGCTGTTAGCGACCATTGGACGTGCTGTAAGTAGGTATTATATATAGTATTTACTTTTTCGTTAACACAGGGCTGAGACGTTTTGCAGAAACTTGGCAGAGAGATTTAAAATTTCCTGAGGCCAGCATTGACATAGTCGAGGCGGTTCGTCCCTACCTATAGCGATGGGTCGCGCGGAAACGCGGGACTCGGAACTTCAGGATGACGCAGATATTTACTGGGCACGGGTGCATTGATAAATATTTGCATCAGTTTGTGGTGTCTGCCTTCCTCTCAGTGCTGCGAGTGCGGCGCGCTAGACACTGCGTTTCACACGCTAGTCGAATGCGCTGCATGGCAACCTCACAGGTTCCAACTCGAGGCCATCGTAAAGCCCATCGATTCACTGAAGACTTGTTGATGTTTGTATTTTATGCAGAGCACTTTTAAGGAACTTGGAACAGAATTGAACATTTTGTTTCAATTTTAGTTTATTACGTACAACATTTTCTTCTTATACGCCGAGACAGAGAGAGAGACATTACTGTCTCGTAAAAGGGAGAAACCGCCGAACGTTGATCGTCGTTGTGGAGCATGGCCTCAACCAGTGAATCGATCGGACCTACGATGGCCTAGAGCTCGAACCTCTGAGGTTGCATTGCAGCGCATGTGACCAGCCTGTGAAACGCAGTGTCTAGCGCGCTAGGTATATGATCTAAGGATACTACCGTATGTCTGTCTCCATTAAAAGTATATATATATATATATATAATATATGAACAGGACAAGAGTTATGAATGTCAAAGAGGCAAGTGAGGTGTGTAAGAATAAGCCTAAATGGCACTCTGTTGTTCGTGCCTACCCCGCAAGGGAACTGGCGTGAAGTTATGTATGTATGTATATGAACAGGGTGTACAAATTGAATTTACGAAACTCCATACCCGCCAAAAATGGACTCAAAGCGATATTATTTCAAAAACTTATTCGCATACATATCATTGGATAAAAAAATTGGACAAGTGCGTGTCCGACCGCGCCCCTTTTAAAGGATTTTCTAGATGCGACAAACTTTCATCACTTTTTTAACCGGCCTCAATAAAAGGAGTTTCACAATTCTTAGTGTAATATTTTTACATAATTTGTTTACATAGGCATAAACCATTACAATTATTGTATAGAGACATAGTCAGATTTAACTTTTATTAGAAATTTTACGCTATCTTAAATATTTTATGGTATTTTTAGTAACGCTGGGGGATAACTTATATATAATATATCATAACAAATACAAAAGAAATGTTTTGTAATTCTTGTTATTACATCTATTCTATAACTATTGTTTTTTTCATTCCTTCTGTTAAGGTGGATTCCTGGTCCAGGAGAGCTACTACTATATAGGTAAAATATTTAAAAGAAAATTTGGATAAAATTAACTAATGTATTGCAAAACCGAAACTTGACATAAGAGTGACATGTCTGTATAACACTTTTAAAAAGAACTACATACAAAATAGTATCCTTACAAACACCTTCTGTCTTGTAAGAACAAGCATCTGGCTCAGCCAATTAGTACCGCATTGTAAACTACGACTCTGTGTGGGACTCGGATCTCATACATTTTAAGTTCAAAAAAACCCATAGACGCTAGTGCTAGACCAGACCGTGACAGATAATAATTATGGCGCTAGGCGTGGTGCAGACGGTGCAGCAATCGTCGCGCAAAATGCTAGTAGCATTAAAATCTGCGGCTCTGAAGTTCATATACTTGTAGGTAATTACTGAATAATAAATAACTAAATATTCCATTTTTAAAGCAATAAATTTATTTCATAGCTATATTACAAATAAAATTCAAACAAATGGCTAAGGTAGAGTACATGGGATTTCAAGTATTCTAATAATACCGTTGTTTGTAATTTTTGTTGTCTTCAACGATGGCTTGGCAGCACCAGCGGTATGCCGGACCGACAGGATGCTGCTAATCGGTTGGCATTTCCCACATACACTGTGTTTAAAGACTAAACCAATCTAAAAATATTGCATTCTATTTATACAAAAATCATGAAAGGTAGAATTCTATCCCCCTTAACGTACAGTCCAAATATTTTTAATCTTACTTTAAAACAAATCTTCCTGATGTTTCATTCCAATAGTATAGAACTAAATACAGAGAGCAGTGTAGCGGATGGATTCGTTAGGATTCATTGAGCCGTTTGAGCTGATTGATAGCCCGTTCCTGTATCTTACGGAACTTTTATTTCCATTTGTAATTAACTTCATTTATTTTACGGTAGATAATTGACATCCTGATGTATGGGTGCGAAGCTTGGACGCTTACCCTCAAGGAGGAGAACCAGCTTTTAGTAGCGGAAAGGGGGTTCTCCGTAAGATTCTAGGTCCAACAAAAAGAGAGGATGATAGCTGGAGGGTCCGAAGTAACCTCGAAATTGAGAATCTCGTGGCCGAGCCTAACATAATAGGAGAAATAAAAGCTCACCGCCTCCGCTGGCTCGGACACGTAGAACGGATGGGAGAGGATCGCAGCATGAGGAAAGCATATTTGGGACGGCCGGTAGGTAGGCGTCCGATCGGCCGCCCTGAATATCGCTGGAAGGACACAGTAGAGCCGCCCCTGTCGGAGCTAGGAGCCAGTAATTAGCAAGAAACCGCACAGGACCGAGAAAAGTGGCATGCTCTCGTTTCCGAGACCAAGATCTACTTTGGGTCGCTGAGCCAACGGAGTCAGTAAGATTTTACAATTTGGGTATCTGAATATATTTATTTATATAGGGGTAGGGGGACCATATCATCTTCAGACGAAATAAGCAGTCGTATAATTGCAGCCGAACTTCACGTACCGGTAAGTTCCTTTGACTGTTCAATTATACTCATTTATTTCGTCTTCGATGATAGTGGACTATTGTAGATGTTCAGACTAGTTGTAAAATCAGCTTTTTAACTGGTGCAAAATTATATTTTTATGTCCTAAGCTTATTTATTTATAATAACACAAGGAATTTTTTTAATTCTAAAATTTTCATTAAACTTATGAAACAATTTTTGA
This sequence comes from Dendrolimus kikuchii, assembly GCA_019925095.2. Lineage (NCBI taxonomy): Eukaryota > Metazoa > Arthropoda > Insecta > Lepidoptera > Lasiocampidae > Dendrolimus > Dendrolimus kikuchii. Next base: position 1,784,239 of record CM034415.1, on the reverse strand, counting down.
TATTTTTATTATTTTCTAGATTTCTAGATCTTTAATAATCAACATAATTAACAATCAAACTAAAAACAACATTATAATTAATTAATATTAACACTATTAATGTACTTCAATACTGCTTGAGCAAATGTTGTATTATTAATAAAAGGTCTATTACAAAATGTACCAAAAAAAACTTAATCACCTATCCAACCAGCCGTTTTTCTTATGTCATCTATCTCATCGCCTCTCTTGAGAGCCACTGAACAAGATGCATGTCGAGTGCCATATGCAGTAAATACAGTTGCATCTATACCACTCTCTTCCATAACCTTCTTTACCCAACGACCGATTGTACTGGCTGTAATGTTCTTACAGGGTTTTCGGGTAGATATAACAATCATCATTTTTTCTTAAAGTTTGAGTCATTTTCATATAACTTAATCACTGCTCTTGCAGGGCAAATATTTACTTTTTCATCATCAACTTCTTAGGTTACGACATGTTATATCTCAATGTAGGTTATGTTAAAAAAATACATGCTTGTCATATTATATGAAACAACCTGATCCTTGCACCATGTTTGACGTAGTGCTTTCTCCGGGATAACTTTACAGATGTAGGCCATTTCACGCAGATATGGCGATGGATGTAATGCGTTATTTGCGATCTAATTGGGTCACAATCAATATCTTTCACATTATCGCAGGTGTGGCCCCCAGCGAAAAAATGGGATTTGCTAGAGTATGGACAATATGCCACAGTATAGGTACAAATTTATTGAAAGTCATTGCGAATTCATGATTACTGTAGTAAGCTTTCTATACAACTAACACAAATAAGTTCCTTTTAAATTCAATGGTTTTTCCAGAGTTCTTACGAAGATGTTTATTTAATTCACTTTTAGATACACACTTGAACAGAAAAATATGACATGAGAAGCTCTTTTCCTTTTTTTGTACATACTCTATATGAGTGATCAAAATATTTTTGTGTGAAGATTTTTAATCAGATAACTCACACATTCTCCCCATGGTGTTTACGAATGTGTAAATTTAAAACGCTTTTACTAACACACTTGTACAGACATGTATGACATGAGTAGTTCTTTTCCTTTGTGTGTATGTACTTTGTATGAGTAATCAAATCACTTTTTCGTGAAGATTTATAATCACATGAAACACATTTGTATGGTTTCTCCCCAGTGTGTTTAAGAAGGTGTGAATTTAATTCACTTTTAGTAACAAATTTGTATGGACATATGTGACATGAGAAGTTCCGTTCATTTGTGTGTATGGACTTTATATGTTTATTCAAATGACCTTTTTGTGAAAATCCACATTCACATAAATCACATTTGTATGGTTTCTCCCCAGTGTGTTTACGAAGGTGTATATTTAATTTGTCTTTAGTAACACATTTGTATAGACATATGTGACATGAGAAATTCCTTTCGTTTGTGTGTATGAACTTTACATGATTAACCAATGTAGATTTTTGTGAAGATTTATAATCACATAAATCACATTTGTATGGTTTCTCCCCAGTGTGTTTACGAAGGTGCATATTTAAATTGGCTTTAGTAACACATTTGTATAGACATATGTGACATGAGAAGTTCCTTTCATTTGTGTGTATGAACTTTATATGATTAACCAATGTAGACTTTTGCGAAAATTTATAATCACATAACTCACATTTGTATGGTTTCTCCCCAGTGTGTTTACGAAGGTGTATATTTAATTTGTCTTTAGTAACACATTTGTATAGACATATGTGACATGAGAAGTTCCTTTCATTTGTGTGTATGGACTTTATATGTTTATTCAAATTACCTTTTTCTGAACCTCTATAGTCACATAAATCACATTTATATGGTGTCTGCCCAGTGTGTTGACGAAGGTGCCTATTTAACTCGGATTTTGTAGCGCATTTGTGCTGACATGTATGACATGAAAGGTTATTGTCTGACACCTTATGTTTGCTAATATTTAAACAATTTCCTTCTTCACGTCCCTCTAATGAAGAACTTGGAGGGACTGTTCGAGCATTCTTAGCAGAACATATTTCATTTCCTGCATTAATATGACAAACTTCAGAGTTAATTTTCTCGCTCTTAGGAATTACTAAATTCAAGTCCACTGTTAACTGTTTAGAATGGTTGGTATCTGATGTTGGATTTCTGTCTTTAGTTATTTGGTTGAGCTTAATTCGCTTTATATTTCCAGGTACCTCCTTAAATGTGCGTTTTCTCCCATGTGCACCTGAAACCCATAGACAATGCAACTGACTGCAGTAAGTTTTCTAATTGCACAAATAAATTGACAATTGTGAATGTAAAACTGATGTAAAAATGCATACATACATGGTTTCTGAAATATAAAAAAGGCGAACACAAGAAGAGAATTTATACTAGAAATAATCATGAAGTATTTGTAACATATTGAACTAAAGTAAGTAATACAGTGATCAATAGCAGCAAAAGCTCCTACAACAATCTGTGATATACATTCATTTTACATATATTAGCAGTAGCATAATCTTATACTAATATATAAAGCTCAAGAGTTTGTTTGTTTGATTGAACTCGCTAATCTCAGGAACGACTGGTCTGATTTGAAAAATTCTTTCAGTGTTAGATAGCCCATTTATCGAGGAACGCTATACAGGATGTCCCAGAAAGAATGGATAATCCTGAAACACTTCACAGTAGAGCTATTGGGGACTCAAAATAAAAAAAATCTTAGGTAGTACCCAAATTACGTATTTAAAAAAAAAGTTGATATTTTCCATACTGCTGTGCGTTTCTGGAATACACAACAGCTACAAATAAATTAAATCCATAGGATTTTTGGTGTTATAATATTCTACATGGACTATACTAAGGAATATGCAGGAAATCGTATGAGTAGCTAGTGTAATTTTTATAAAAGTTAATCTGAACTTAAATTTTAATCATGAAATTTAGTATTTTTCTTTATTTTTAAAGTTTAAACGTACTTGGTGTAAACAAGATGTATGAAAGCCTAAGTGGCCAACTATTTAAAAAATATGCGCGTTAAATACAATTTTAAAATGGTATATTACATACTTTTATCTAACGTAAATACGAGGTTATCGCTATTAATATGCAGAAAGAGACTAAAAAACAAAATTTAAAAAAAACATTAATTTCTTGTCTTAACTGACATGGTAGTTGAAAAGTCTTGTGACCTTGACGGATATCCTACCTGAGCATGCTCTGCGTAACCCACCTATTGTTAATGCGAGACAAGGAAAGCATTTTTTTTTTCAGGCGGGGGAAATGCTATTTACGCACAGTACCGGGTCCTTTGCAAGGGATTAGACCATAGTCGATAATGGAGGCATTCCCAGAAGGGGCAATCCAAACAGTAATCGACCGGCTTGTGTGGAGACTCGAACCTAAATGGTTAATACCCACTAAAACCACCCTCCGCCGACGGCCCCGCGCTTATGGCAGGAATAAACTGCTATGTGATGTAGTTGGCGCTCTGTTCCCTTCACGGGCTGAGCATATGCCTCCTGCGATGGTTCCGCCAGAAGCGGAGCCCAGCGCGGATGAAGACCCTGTGCCCATCGTGGACCGGGCAGAGCTGGGGGCAGCCATGCTACGGCTTAAGGCCAAGAACACTGCCCCTGGCCTCGACGGTATACCAGGGCGTGCGTGGGTTCTGTCCTACGACGCCCTGGAGCCCCGACTGATAAGGCTTTTCGGCGCATGTTTGGAGCAGGGCCAGTTCCCGCAACGGTGGAAGACCGGAAAACTGGTCCTGCTGCGTAAGGAGGGGCGCCCTGCGGACTCACCGTCCGCCTACCGGCCCATTGTGTTGCTGGACGAGGTCGGAAAGCTCTTTGAGCGTATCATCGTAGACCGCCTCGTCCAGCACCTATCGACGACGGGGCCGGATCTGGCGGACAACCAGTTCGGTTTCCGCACGGGACGCTCCACAATCGACGCGGTCATGCGCCTAAGAGGCCTGGCGGAGGACGCAATTTCCCAGGGCGAGGTCCTGTTGGCGGTGTCCTTAGACATCGCCAATGCCTTCAACTCCTTGCCCTGGCCGTGCATCATGGAGGCACTCCGGTACTTCCGGGTGCCGTCCTACCTCCGCCGAATAGTCGGGGCATATCTGTATGAAAGAGCCGTCATCTACCCGGTCCACGAGGGATGGAATCGGCAAGCCATGGTGTGCGGTGTTCCACAGGGGTCGGTTCTTGGTCCCCTCCTGTGGAACATCGCATACGACTGGATTTTGAGGTGTCGGGTCCTCCCGGGCGTCAACGTCGTATGTTACGCAGACGACACGTTGATCGCTGCGCGCGGGAGGACCCATCGGCAGGCGTGCCTTCGAGGCACGGCTGGGGTGTCGTCTATCGTAGGCAGGATCCGGCGTCTTGGACTGGAGGTGGCGTTGCAGAAGACCGAGGCCGTGATGTTTCACGGTCCTCGTAATCGTCCACCTCCAGACACCGGAATCATAGTAGGAGGCATCCGCATCGGCATCGGGGGGACCATGAAATACCTAGGATTGGTCCTCGATAGCCGGTGGGATTTTTCGGCACATTTTCGGCAGCTGCTCCCCAGACTCAAGGGGGCAGCGGGTGCGCTGTCGCGCTTGCTCCCCAACATCGGGGGGCCGAACGCCACGTGCCGAAAACTCTTCGAAGGCATCGTACGGTCGATGGCCCTCTACGGGGCCCCTGTATGGGCGGACCGACTGACGGCCCGAAACGCTGCGCTGCTTCGCCAGGCGCAGCGTGTATTGGCCGTCAGGGCAATAAGAGGATACCGTACGGTGTCCTTCGAAGCGGCCTCGCTACTCGCCGGATCCCTCCCATGGGACCTGGAAGCCAGGGTCCTGGCGTCACTATATACGTGGCGCAAAGAGGCCCTGGCCAGGGGCTCCAGACCCGCGCCTCGCGAGATCGAGGTGTGCCGGTCGGAGCTCCGCCAGGTAGCCGTAGGAGTCTGGGAGGAACGCCTTAGACACCCCAGCGCGGGCCCCGCTACCATCGAGGCGGTGAGGCCCGTCCTGCAAGATTGGATAGGACGTCGTCACGGCACCCTGACGTTCAGGCTGACACAGGTCCTCACGGGGCACGGTTGCTTCGGGAGGTACCTGTGTCGCCTCGGCCGCGAGCCCACGTCAGGGTGCCACCATTGTGACACGGGCGACGAGGACACGGCGCTGCACACACTCCAGGAGTGTCCAGCCTGGACCGAGCAGCGCCGGGAACTCATCGCCCACACCGGATCTGACACCTCGCTCCCGGCCGTGGTACGCACCATGGTCGGGAGCCGCACCGGATGGGATGCCGTCTCCTCCTTCTGCGAGCACGTTATGTTGGCGAAGGAGGAGGCGGAGCGGGAGCGTGAGCGTACATCCTTGCTCCGCTCCCGCCAAAGGAGGACGCGCCGACGCCGGAGGGCGGACTTTGATCTTCGGCCACCGTAAGCGGGCGGCGCGGGTGGGGCCCCTTGGGGTATAGGGGTTCTCACTCACCCGCACATGCCGTCGAGATGAGAGCGCGAGTGTTCCGCGCGCGCTTATCTCTCCTCCCGTGGGGCGCGTTACAAACCGCCCCACGCCGGATTTGACCATGACGTCGCCGGGGGGGTAGTCCCCCGGCATTTGAAGAGGCCCAGTGAGGGGGGCCCACGCCTGCCAGGGCATGCGGAGACGGGAAGCCCAATTCCCCGTAGCCCTGGCATAAGGCGCAGGACGGAACACCCAGGGGTTTTAGTGGGTATCCCTAACTGGGGAGTGGCAATAGCGTGGCACCGGTTCTGACCGGGCACGCTAGTGCCACCCCCGATCTGGCGAATCCCACACACTCACACAGGTCGCGAACATCCCCCATATTAGTATTTGCAGGAAACCCCCCATCTGGCAACACTGTATCATAAATAGATCACATAGGCTACGTTTTACTTGTGGCTCACAGCGACCCCGTTCGCGACTGCTATTTTTTCCGTTCCACTTGCTTGGCCGGCGCTACAATCAGAAACTCTTGTGGAACTGTTATTCCACCCACCTCTTGACATGGGTCGTTATGTGATCGAAAATCGTGACGATTTCGCCACGACCACAACGAACGCGGTCACCTCGTGTAACGGCTAACGCAGTATTTTGGGCGTTGTGAACTACCATTGGACGTGCTGTAAGTAGGTATTATATATAGTATTTACTTTTTCGTTAACACAGGGCTGATACGTTTTGCAGAAACTTGGCAGAGAAATTTAGAATCTCCTGGGGCCAGCATTGACATAGTCGAGGCGGTTCGTCCCTACGTATAGCGATGGGTCGCGCGGAAACGCGGGACTCGGAACTTCAGGAAGACGCAGATATTTACTGGGCACGGGTGCATTAATAAATATCTGCATCAGTTTGTGGTGTCTGCCTTCGTCTCAGTGCTGCGAGTGCGGCGCGCTAGACACTGCGTTTCACACGCTAGTCGAATGCGCTGCATGGCAACCTCACAGGTTCCTAACTCGAGGCCATCGTAAAGCCCATCGATTCACTGAAGACTTGTTGATGTTTGTATTTTATGCAGAGCACTTTTAAGGGACTTGGAACAGAATTGAACACTTTGTTTCAATTTTAGTTTATTACGTACAACATTTTCTTCTTATACGCCGAGACAGAGAGAGAGACATTACTGCCTCGTAAAAGGGAGAAACCGCCGACCATTGATCGTCGTTGTGGAGCATGGCCTCAACCAGTGAATCGATCGGACCTACGATGGCCTCGAGCTCGAACCTCTGAGGTTGTATTGCAGCGCATGTGACCAGCCTGTGAAACGCAGTGTCTAGCTTGCTAGGTATATGATCTAAGGATATTACCGTATGTTTGTCTCCATTAAAGGTATATATATAATATATCATAACAATTACAAAAGGAATGTTTTGTAATTCTTGTTACTACATCTATTCTATAACTATTGTTTTTTTCATTCCTTCTGTTAAGGTGGATTCCTGGTCCAGGAGAGCTACTACTACATAGGTAAAATATTTAAAAGAAAATTTGGATAAAATTAACTAATGTATTGCAAAACCGAAACTTGACATAAGAGTGACATATCACAACTGCATACTAAATACTATCCTTACAAACACCTTCTGTCTTGTAAAAACATGTTCTGGCACAGCCAATTAGTACCGCATTGTAAACTACGACTCTGTGTGGGACTCGGATCTCACACTTTTTAAGTTCAAAAAACCCATAGACGCTAGTGCTAGACCAGACCGTGACAGATAATAATTATGGCGCTAGACGTGGTGCAGACGGTGCAGCAATCGTCGCGCAAAATGCTAGTAGCATAAAAATCTGCGGCTCCGAAATTCATGTACTTGAAGGTAATTACTGAATAATAAATAACTAAATATTCCATTTCTAAAGCAGTAAATTTATTACATAACTATATTACAAATAAAATTCAAACAAATGGCTAAGGTAGAGTACATGGAATTTCAAGTATTCTAATAATACCGTTGTTTGTCATTTTTGTTGTCTTCAACAATGGCTTGGCAGCACCAGCGGTATGCCGGACCGACAGGATGCTGCTAGTCAGTTGGCATTTCCCACATACACTGTGTTTAAAGACTAAACCAATCTAAAAATATTGCATTCTATTTATACAAAAAACATAGAAGGTAAAATTCTATCCCCCTTAACGTACAGTCCAAATATTTTTAATCTTACTTTAAAACAAATCTTCCTGATGTTTCATTCCAATAGTATAGAACTAAATACAGAGAGCAGTGTAGCGGATTGATCCGTTAGGATTCATTGAGCCGTTTAAGCTGATTGATGGCCGGTTCCTGTATCTTACAGAACTTTTATTTCCATTTGTAATTAACTTAATTCATTTTACGGTAGATAATTGACATCCTGATGTATGGGTGCGAAGCTTGGACGCTTACCCTCAAGGAGAAGAACCAGCTTTTAGTAGCGGAAAGGGGGTTCTCCGTAAGATTCTGGGTCCAACAAAAAGAGAGGATGGTAGCTGGAGGGTCCGAAGTAACCTCGAAATTGAGAATCTCATGGCCGAGCCTAACATAATAGGAGAAATAAAAGCTCACCGCCTCCGTTGTCTCGGTCACGTAGAACGGATGGGAGAGGATCGCAGCATGAGGAAAGCATATTTGGGACGGCCGGTAGGTAGGCGTCCGGTCGGCCGCCCTAAATATCGCTGGAAGGACACAGTAGAGGTGGATCTGTCGGAGCTAGGAGCCAGTAATTGGCAAGAAACCGCACAGGACCGAGAAAAGTGGCATGCTCTCGTTTCGGAGACCAAGATCTACTTTGGGTCGCTGAGCCAACGGAGTAAGTAAGATTTTGCAATCTGGGTATCTGAATATATTTATTTATATAGGGTAGGGTGGGGACCATATCATCTTCAGACGAAATAAGCAGTCGTATAATTGCAGCCGAACTTCACGTACCGGTAAGTTCCTTTGATGTTCAATTATACTCATTTATTTCGTCTTCGATGATAGTGGACTATTGTAGATGTTCAGACTAGTTGTAAAATCAGCTTTTTAATTTGTCACAAATACTGGTGCAAAATTATATTTTTATGTCCTAAGCATATTTATTTATAATAACACAAGGAATTTTTTTAATTCTAAAATTTTCATTAAACTTATGAAACAATTTTTGATATTTTTATTATTTTCTAGATTTCTAGATCTTTAATAATCAACATAATTAACAATCAAACTAAAAACAACGTTATAATTAATTAATATTAACACTATTAATGTACTTCAATACTGCTTGAGCAAATGTTGTATTATTAATAAAAGGTCTATTACAAAATGTACCAAAAAAAACTTAATCACCTATCCAACCAGCCGTTTTTCTTATGTCATCTATCTCATCGCCTCTCTTGAGAGCCACTGAACAAGATGCATGTCGAGTGCCATGTGCAGTAAATACAGTTGTATCTATACCACTCTCTTCTATAACCTTCTTTATCCAACGACTGATTGTACTGCCTGTAACCTTCTTATAGGGTTTGCTGGTAGATATAAAAAATAAGCATTTTTTCCTAAAGTTTGAGTCATTTTCATATAACTTAATCACTGCTCTTGCAGGGCAAATATTTACTTTTTCATCATCAACATCATAGGTTACGACACATTATATCTCAATGTAGATTATGTTAAAAAAATACATGCTTGTCATATTATATGAAACAACCTGGTCCTTGCACCATGTTTGACGTAGTACCTTCTCCGGGATAAGTTTACAGATATAGGCCATTTCATGCAGATATGGCGATGGGTGTAATGCGTTATTTGCGATCTAATTGGGTCACAATCAATATCTTTCACATGATCGCAGGTGTGGCCCCCAGCGTAAAAATGGGAGTTGCTAGAATATGGACAAATTTGCGATCCTATTATTTTCTAAAATAATTTGCCACTGCGAATTCATGATTACTGTAGTAAGCTTTATCTACAACTAACACAAATAATATTTTCTTAAGTTTTCGCGACTTGTATACATAATAAAACTACGTTTTAACGGTTTTAAGCGCGGCAATTTTATTTGATTTTGGTTTTTCCGACGTTTCGACCACTTTTCAGTGGCCGTGATCACGGCCACATATAACACAAATAAGTTCCTTTTAAATTCAATGGTTTTTCCAGTTCTTACGAAGATGTTTATTTAATTCACTTTTAGATACACACTTGAACAGAAAAATATGACATGAGAAGCTCTTTTCCTTTTTTTGTACATACTCTATATGAGTGATCAAAATATTTTTATGTGAAGTATTTTAATCAGATAACTCACACGTTCTCCCCATGTTGTTTACGAATGTGTGAATTTAAAACGCTTTTACTAACACACTTGTACAGACATGTATGACATGAGTATTTCTTTTCCTTTGTGTGTATGGACTTTGTATGAGTAGACAAATGACCTTTTTGTGAAAATCTACATTGACATAAGTCACATTTGTATGGTTTCTCCCCAGTGTGTTTACAAAGGTGTATATTTAACTCCCTTTTAGTTAAACATTTGTATGGACATATATGACACGAGTATTTCTTTTCCTTTGTGTGTATATACCTTGTATGAGTAATCAAATTACTTTTTCGTGAAGATTTATAATCACATGAATCACATTTGTATGGTTTCTCCCCAGTGTGTTTAAGAAGGTGTGAATTTAATTCACTTTTAGTAACAAATTTGTATGGACATATGTGACATGAGAAGTTCCTTTCATTTGTGTGTATGGACTTTATATGTTTATTCAAATGACCTTTTTGTGAAAATCCATATTCACATAACTCACATTTGTATGGTTTCTCCCCAGTGTGTTTACGAAGGTGTATATTTAATTTGTCTTTAGTAACACATTTGTATAGACATATGTGACATGAGAAGTTCCTTTCATTTGTGTGTATGAACTTTATATGATTAACCAATGTAGATTTTTGTGACGATTTATAATCACATAAATCACATTTGTATGGTTTCTCCCCAGTGTGTTTACGAAGGTGCATATTTAAATTGGCTTTAGTAACACATTTGTGTAGACATATGTGACATGAGAAGTTCCTTTCATTTGTGTGTATTGACTTTATATGTTTATTCAAATTACCTTTTTCTGAACCTCTATAGTCACATAAATCACATTTATATGGTGTCTGCCCAGTGTGTTGACGAAGGTGCCTATTTAACTCAGATTTTGTAGCGCATTTGTGCTGACATGTATGACATGAAAGGTTATTGTCTGACATCTTATGTTTGCTAATATTTAAACAATTTCCTTCTTCACGTCCCTCTAATGAAGAACTTGGAGGGACTGTTCCAGCATTCTTAGCAGAACATATTTCATTTCCTACATTAATATGACAAACTTCAGAATTAATTTGCTCGCTCTTAGGAATTACTAAATTCAAGTCCACGGTTAACTGTTTAGAACGGTTGGTATCTGATGTTGGATTTCTGTCTTTAGTTATTTGGTTGAGCTTAATTCGCTTTATATTTCCAGGTACCTCCTTAAATGTGCGTTTTCTCCCATGTGCACCTGAAACCCATAGACAATGCAACTGATTGCAGTACGTTTTCTAATTGCACTAATAAATTGACAATTGTAAATGTAAAACTGATGTGAAAATGCATACATACATGGTTTCTGAAATATAAAAAAGGCGAACACAAGAAGAGAATTTATACTAAAAATAATCATGAAGCATTTGTAACATATTGAACTAAAGTAAGTAATACAGTGATCAATAGAAGCAAACCTCCTACAACAATCTGTGATATACATTGTTTTTACATATATTAGCAGTAGCATAATCTTATACTAATATATAAAGCTCAAGAGTTTGTTTGTTTGATTGATGTCGCTAATCTCAGGAAAGACTGGTCTGATTTGAAAAATTCTTTCAGTGTTAGATAGCTCATTTATCGAGGAACGCTATACAGGGTGTCCCAGAAAGAATGGATAATCCTGAAACAGCTCATAGAAGAGCTATTGGGAACTCAAAAAAAAACCAATTTCTCAGGTAGAACCCAAATTACGTATTTAAAAAAAGTCGATATTTTCCATACTGCTGTGCGTTTCTGGAATACACAACAGCTACAAATAAATTAAATCCATAGGATTTTTGGTGTTATAATATTCTACATGGACTATACTAAGGAATATGCAGGAAATCGTATGAGTTGCTAGTGTAGTTTTTTATAAAAGTTAATCTGAACTTAAATTTTAATAATGAAATTTGGTATTTTTCTTTATTTTTAAAGTTTAAACGTACTTGGTGAAAAAAAGATGTATGAAAGTCTAAGTGGCCAACTATTTAAAAAATATGCGCGTTTAATACAGATTTTAAAATGGTATATTACATAATCTTATCTAACGTAAATACGAGGTTATCGCTATTAATATGCAGAAAGAGACTAAAAACCGAATTTTATAACATCATTAATTTCTTGTCTTAACTGACATGGCAGTTGAAAAAGTCTTGTGGCCTTGACGGATTTGCTACCTGAGCATGCTCTGCGTAACCCACCTATTGTTAATGTGAGACAAGGAGAGCCTGACTTAAGTGTGAGCAAAGCGAGAAGCAGGTATTGCACGCATTTAGTGCGTCAATCGACTCGTTCGACATCGCGTGTTCCATCTTGTATTTGTTTCGCTGTGATTGTGATCAGTGTGGAAACGACGACACCCGGCTATTTCATTGGACTACTCGTTTTGCTTACTGATTTGGAGGTTGATTTTTTGGTGATTTCACGACAACTTGGCTTGACTTGGAAATTTATTTATTAAAATGCCACGTATTCAGTATACGCCACAAGAATACGCAAATATGCACCTTATTTACGGCGAGTGCAGTGGTAATGCAAGTGCGGCTGCAGCTCTGTATAAGGAGAGATACCCTAACGTGCATCACCCCGATTATCGCGTATTCATCAGATTCCACGGGTGTTCTTCGAAAGGAAGAATACCTGGCAGCGGTGTCGATGCTACTAGCAGTGGAAGACCCGCTGTTGGTAATTATGAAGAAATAGTGCTTGATGAAATTGAGCGAGATCCGTCGACTTGTACAAGATCACTAGCACGGCATACTGGGTTCTCAAAATCAAGCATACACCGTGTATTAAAAAAAAACATAAGTTTCACCCCTAACATATTACACGGCTGCAAACTCTACAACAGAGAGACTACAACGCAAGATTGGTTTTCTGTCGACAGATGCTTGCGAGAATAGAAGAAAATCCAAAATTCTTTAAACATATTCTGTGGACCGATGAATCAACCCTGAAGAGAGATGGATATTTTAACATGCACAATCTGCACAGCTGGCAACGATCAAATCCGCATCTAATGCGAGAGGAAAGATCCCAATACCAGTTTAAAATAAACTATTGGACTGGCATATTAAACGGAGTAATAATTGGCCCCTTTGAACTGCCCGGCAACTTATCTGGTCAAAGTTATTTAAAATTTTTGCAAAGTAATCTGCCAACTTTATCAGAAGAGTTGCCCAAGGAGGTGAGAGAATTCCATTGGTTCCAGAATTAGGGGTGCCCTGCGCATTATGCAGTAAACGTACGCGCGTATTTAAATGAAACATACCCTAATAGATGGATTGGCCGTCTGGGGCCCATTTTGTGGCCTTCATGTTCCCCGGACCTAAATCCGCAGGATTTTTTTATTGGGGTTGCTTAAAAGATGAGGTCTACTCCAAGCCAATTACAAATTTAGCAGAGCTACGTAGCCGTGTACAGCAAGCCGCTGCAAAAATAACCCCAAAGGCGTTATGCGGGACTGCTCAAAAGAGCTTTTATTCGCAGATGTCGCGCTTGTATCAGGGTTGAAGACAGACAGTTTGAGCACTTGTTATAAATGTAAATAAAACAACGTTTTATGACTACTTACTTACTTATTTTTTATTTTGAATCCCCAATAGCTCTACTATGAGGTGTTTCAGGATCATCCATTCTTTTTGGGACACCCGATATAGCATCACGCTAAGACCAATAGAAACAGAGCACCAATGAAGAATGCTTCAAAGACGGGGGGTTTCGAAAAATAATTCCACGCGGACGACATCGCGGGCACAGCTAGTAGTTATATATAAAAGCGATATAAAATCTTAAAAAATATATATAATAAAGAAAGAAGATAGATAATAAGGAATTATAATTTAAACTAATACATAAAACAAGTGAATGGAATAGATTATAGATATGTACATGGTAATAATATAATTTGTAATACATTTAAAATGAAGTAACCAAAGACATTGAATACATTAATCTATGATAATAACTAGAGATGCCATGAATATTCGACTGTTATTCGGTTTTTGGTCATTTTTTACCTAATCGGTATTCAGAGAATATTGAACACCAAATCGTGACCAAAAAACGCCCACATGCCCAATATTATTAGATTTCCATCGAAGGGTGTGGTACAGATATGAGGCCATTTTATTTATTATTAGCTGACCCGTGCCCACCTCTCTCCAGGTGGACGTACTTGCCAAAGTTCGGCGCTCCCAACAGGATGCACTCGCACGTGGCCTGGTTTACTGCCAGGCCGAAATTCAGGCGATTAAGACGCGGGAAACCGCGGCCATGCTCCAATCTGGGTCAGTAGTTGGAAAACCCTGTGGCTGGCATTGATACGGTGGAAGCGGTTCGACCGCATTTGCGATGGTTCTCACTGAAACGAGGGACTCTGACCTTCAGAATGACTTCGACTTCGATAAGTATCTGTGTCAGATTGCAGGCTGCTTTCCTTCACCCCAATGCCGTCAGTGTGGCGCACAAGACACGGCGTTTCACACGCTAGTCGAGTGCGCAGCATAAGCACCGCAGAGAGCCGGTCAACAGTGAAAGAATTTTTTAAATCGGTTCAGTAGTTTCGGAGATTACCCCCTACAACAAATTTCGTTTTAACAGTGTTAATTGGTATTTTAATACTTTTTTTATTTTAATATTATAATAATAATAATAAGCTAAAACTTGAGCTCAGGCACTCCAAATGAGTGGGCAATTTTTATGGCCCGTGTTTTTGAAAGACATAATAATATAATAACTATTAGAAATAAAACGTAATCCCTAATAAACTCCCGTCAAACCAATAAATATAAAAAACAATGGGCTGAAGAAATAAGCAGTTTGAGGGAAAGCTGGCAAAAAAAGGGAATTAAAAGGTTAAAAATATTTCATTATAAAGAAGGGTGGGGTGACAGTCAAAATCGAAACTTACTCATATCACTTTTCTCCAAACCAATTCTCACTTCTCCTGCCAGTGTATTCATCAGAAGTGTTTCATCTGAATGTGTGCCAGACTCATGATCAGCAATATCTAGGGTTTCCTCCTCCTCACATTTATCTGTGTAGTTTGAGAAAATGTTTTTATATAACAATGAGGGTGTATGGGAACCGCCGGCCTGGACCTAACCTAGTGGGAGTAGGTTGAAATTTATTGTAGCACCTCCTAAAACTTCCCCATTTTTGCTACCACTTTTAGAGTTTTACACTTTTGCTTTTTTTTACATTTACAGGACCGCAGATAACTACTTGACCATTCTGTGAACCCTGGTAGATGCTGGCAAAAACAGTCTCCCTCTGAGCATCATTCAGTGTCCTATGAGAACACATGAGCAGCATGCTCATCCAGGACAGAATGAGGTGCCTATGTGTGATGCCCTGAGTGCAGATGGAAGCCTGCCAAAGGTTCCACTAGCGGCCTTGTATTCAAAGTCGCCAGGGTGACACTATGGACATGCATTTCTACATCCAACACCAAATATAAGATGTAACCAATAACTTTTCCTTTTTCTCTATGATTGACATCAATATAAAGTGCCTGTAGTGTGTGTGTGTACTTTTGTTTTGGTCATTGGAGTTATGGATTGTGTCCATGCAGTAACTCAGAAAGAATACAATTTCCTGTGTTGGGGCGGCCTGTCGTAAGAGGCGACAAAACATCCCACAGCCGGGTGGTAGGGTATTTGGCTGTCTGGTGGCTTCCACTCCTGGTCTAGGGTATGACGCCATAACTACCTTGAGTTGAGTTCCGGCATTAGTGGACATGCTCCAGTCTCCCTTTACAGAGCCTAATAATGTCTTTAATAACCTGTAATGCCTTTGGTGTTCAAATGTACAAAGGTGGTGGTAATTGCTTTCCATCAGGTGGGTTACCATCTGCCTATCTGCTAAATTCATGCAATAAATAATAAAAAAAAAGCTAGAATAAGTGTTACAAATTGGCCGGCCAATTGTTAACCATAAGAAAAATAAGTAAACAAATCTATACTAAAATTATAAAGCTGAAGAGTTTGTTTGTTTAAATGCGCTAATCTCAGGAACCGCGGGTCAGATTTGAAAAATTCTTTCAGTGTTGAATAGTACATTTATTGAGGAAGGCTATAGGCTATACTATTTTTTTTTTTAAATTAGGGATCCTTACTAAAAGTCCAATAATGTAACCCAAGGTGTAAAAAAATGACCCAAAACAATCCTTACAATGCGTGCAATGCTAAAACTATTGATTATAGAACAAAACAATGTACTACCACTTTGCAGATCATATAATTGTCTACAAAAAATATTCCGTAACCATATGTCTAACTATTGTAGTTACCCCACAATAAGTGTTTTCTTTTATTTTTTTTAAATTATTAAAATGGGTTTTGAAAGCAAACTCCACACGGACGACGTCGTGGGCACAGCTAGTAACAACTATATGCTTACAGGATCAAAGATAGAATAGTAATTTATACATGTGGTTTGGTATTACAATTGAAAGTATGTAGTAGGTATGTAGTAGGCCTAAGATTGTACTAACAACTTACCTTCTTCTTCTTCCTTGATAGCAATTTCAATTTCTTTTTTAATGTTCTCTTCACCTCCTTCTTCATTCTCTCTTTTAATTTCTTTCAAAGAATTTCTTTGTATTTCTTTACATTCAAGTTGAAATGCTTCTGTAATGGTATATTTATAAGCAAAGTCTTCTCCCAAACTGGCTATCAGTAATATTCTTCTCTGTTCCTCCTAAAATTGAAAAATAATTAATTAGGAGTTTCAATTTATAACTGATTTATGGTAAAAAAATTGAAAGTCTAATTGAGATTTTATATAATAACAAGAATGACTGGTGACACCAACTGTGATTGCAAAGTGTGTTAGGGGTTATGTTGTTTACGGGACGATTGACATTCCTTATTCTTCAGTGTCTATACTCTGTAAAATTATCTAGGTTTATTTTATACATTAGTTATGGTGTATTCTCTAAATTAGCTACTAGTTTCCATTTATGTGTATCTTGTGAGCACTATTGAGCTTTCACTTACATTTAGCTCCTTCATGTTCCCTATAGTAGTAAATTTTAGTAAATATTGGCATGTATACTGAAAGGCCAAATATGGTGAACTCTATTTATCCTGAACAGCTTAGATAGGTGCACCCATATTAGCATAAAATAAGTTTATATAATTTGACTTGAAGCCTGATAACTATGAGTGGAGAGATATCACATGGGCCAGGCATACCACTCACATGTAACTTGGTTATGGTATTAAGATACTACAACATCTACATATTATTATAGCACTGCAGGTATAAATATAATACACTAAAGATATAAAACAATCAACTTACTCTCTCAAAGTGAATGAGATAATGATGCCAGTATGACTCTACCATGTATAAAAGTTGAAATTGGAAAAAAATAAAAAATTCAATACTCATAGAAGCTTACTTCAGAACCAATATTCTTGACAGTTGTGAGCAATTCCTCAGATTTTAAAGCTTTATTCATCAATTGATGTGCGATTCTCAGCTGTGCATAGCATATGTAGCACACAAAGAGTGGTTTCCCATCATTAATGTCGAACTAAAATACAAAACATTTCTTTTACTTTGGCATTCTGCATGCAATAGTTTTATTTTTGAAAACTTTGAATCTTGTCAAACACTCTTACATTCCAGGACAAACAAGTGTCTTATGTTAATCTCTATTGAGTAAAATGTAGTGTTTAACAAATTAACATGAAATTGATTATTTATTTAGAATAATGGCTACAGGCGTCCCGAACTCAAAGAGCGCGGGTTCGATCCTGACCCGAATGGATGCACTACTTAGGCAGTTTTCTGACTTAATCTGTCTGTTCCCCTATAGTGGGAGGCCGAAGCCCAGCAGTGGGACATTTATAGGCTGTTATTATAAGACCACAGATATGACCACGACAATCACTTGTTCCTCCATATATTATAACTTAAACAGACAGGTGCAGTATAGATATATGCCTATTTTACTATGAGTAATGTAAAAGGGGGGGAGGGGTCTATAGATTTACCCTGGTAAATATATAGATGTTTAATACACGAATTTTAAATAGCGGGATGGTGGAGGGGACACATACTTAACCCTACTACATCCCCTACTGTCAAAAAATTAAGAAAAAAAAACAGCATAGCACATTTACATACACTACAAGAATAACCATGAAAATATTCAAAATGGCGACCAATAAACAGGAAATTATAAATCATGTACATATAACAAATAGTAAATGGTTATCAGTCCTTTTTGGCACTTGCCTGCCGCTAGAGTAGTAAGCACATTCTCTCATGCGCTTCGGTCTGAAGCTAACCTAACCATAATCACTGTTCTAGCCACTCAATAATATTAATGAAAAAATGGGTGAGGTTATGTTTAACAAAAATGAATATTTCAAGAACTCCAGATCATAGGTTCAATAAAACTACATTTTATTAAGAGATAACATTGATTAGTAAATATGACAACTGTACACATTAGAATTTTATATGAAATTCTAATATAGATGATATCTAAGAAGTATTTCTTAGAAAGGAGTTGTAACACTCATTCCCAACTACATCTACTCAATCAAGGAGGGGGTGGTTGTTTTTGCCGATTGTGGCAATGGTGTAGGAACCCTACTGCCGCAGGCCTTTCAATAGACGGCAATGTTGTTGGTGAAGGCACTAGAGGTAAGGATGAAGGAGAGAGAGTAGATGTGGCACGAGGGGTAGACATGGTGCAAGCTGGTGAAGGAATATATAGTGTTGGTGGAGATGGGATTTTGGTAACAGGCATATCACATTCTGTTTCTATGATAGTCTAGTCTCATGTTTTTATGAAAACATTGTCATCAGGATGATAGTTTGGTGGTGTGATTCTGACATTCTCTTTATCCTGTTGATAACGTAGGTGTTTCCTTTTATTAGGGCGATTGGCTAAACATAATTTCTGCTGGAGATTTGCCAATGGTAGTGTGTGGCGTTCCAGCTAACCACCCTCATTGTCAGTCATTCGAGATTTAAGGTCCTCACCGAATGTTCTGCAAGGCCATTTGTGCCTGGATGATATGGGCTGGAAGGAACATGTAAAATTCCGTTTCGTGCAATATTCTTTGCACTCAAAAGATCAGAATTGAGGTCCATTGTCTAAAACAAGCATTCATGGGAGGCGAAACATACAGAATGTTTCAGGGAGATTATAACAAAGTACTCTTGTGGTGATGTTTTTCGTCAGTGAGATTTCCACCCACTTTGACAAAGCATCCCACAAAACAAGCCAATAGGTAGGCCTTCAAATGGTCCTGTGAAATTTATATGTATCCTTTCCTATACTTCGTCTGGCATTGATCATGAAAAAAACTGGTAGTTCAGGATTACAGGATCGATTTTCTTGGCATCTGTTACATCTTTTGATAAATTAATCAACGGAGGGCCACCAAACATAATATCAAAAGAGTGCTTTCATAGCAGAAATACCTAGGTATCCTCAGTGGAGGTAGGTAAGAACGTCTGCCTATGACGTATAACTATGCGTCCTTTCCACATAAGGATTTTATTTCAATGGACAGTTCAGATTGTTTTCTTTTTTTTTTTATTGCAGGAGATCAGCAGACAGACAGACGGCCCACTTGATGGAAAGCGGTTACCATCGCCTATGAACACTTGCAACACCAAAGTTGCTACAAATGCGCTGCTGCTCTCTTAAGGGAGACTGGAACCTGATCACTAATGCCGGAACACAATTCAAGGTTGTTATGGCGACATACTTTAGACCAGGGGTGGTAGCCATCCAGTCGGGCAAATGCCCTACCACCTGGCCTTTCTGTAGAACTGTTACATTTCTGAATTGTAATCTAATTGCCACCAACTTCAAACTAGGACAGACATAAGAATAGGGTAGTTAGATGTTACTTTAGCTAATAACTCTTCCGATAGGTGCAGGTCTGCCATTCTGGTTCCCAAGACACAGTTGTATTCTAAGTACAATACTTTTATTCTCTGATAGTTCAGTTTCAGGGTTGGGTAATCTAGAGAGGCAGTCAGCTATGGTGTTGTTTTCACCCTTTCTGTAACATATATAATACTGATAGCTGCCTATCATTAAAGCCAATCTTACTAGTCTATTATTAACCAGTTTTGATAAGTTACGTTGAGCTCCCAGAATATGGATGTGGTTTGTGATCTGTGACTAGGGTGAATTTGGTTCCCCTTGAATATTGAACAATTTTTTTTTATTCCAAATATTTTCACTAGCCTCACGATCAATGACGGAGTATTTCATTTCAGCAAGGCGCAATTTTCTGGAAGCATATGCGATAGGTTGTTCCACATTTTTATCTTTATTAAATAAGACTGCAACTAACCCTTTTTCAGATGCATTACATTCTAAGAAGAGAGGGCGTTTTTCATCAAACGCAATTAATGGCTGTGAAGATACAATGCAGTCTTTCGCAGCTTTGAAAATAGCATTCTCGTGATCAGTCCCTCGCCATTTATGTTTTTCACTAGTCAGGTCATGGTGATTGACGCAAATTCCATGAAGATGGGGAATGACATGTTCGTAAAAATTAATGAACCCCAAAAAAGATCGAAAATCTTTTGTGATAGTCGGTGGTGTAGCCTTGATAATGGCGTTAATTTTGGTTTGTGTTGGTAGTACTCCATGTTGGTCTATTGTATGACCCAGATATTCGATCCCCACCATCTGATATAAGCTTTATTAGTATTTAGCCTATATTATCCTATTAACGAGCAAAAATGAATTGCTTGAATGAAATGTATGTTTCTAATATATACTGGCCCTTTTACAAAGAAGTTTTAGTGAATGAACTCACCTTAGCATTTGTTAGCTTTTCCCAAATTTCTTGAAACACAGTGTTGTTTATAGCGTGCATATGTCTATCACTACACAAACAAACCCTACAATTGTCTGCCATGCTGAGTTTAATTAATTCTAATTCTTCACTCCACAAACCACCAACGTATCTACAAACTACTATGGAATACTATCATAAATACTATGGATACTACGTATAATACTATGGATGGAGTACCTATGGAATACTATGGATTGATATCATAGACGTGTTGCCAGATGACTATGTCAATTTAACCCTAAACTTTTATCGAAAATTACCAGAAATAAGCTTTTTGAAAAAAAAACCTACAAAACAGATTTACTTATTTTAAAGGAGAAATAAAAAGCCGTCGTGGTAATAAGTCACTAACCGTGTCAATAGGTGGGTTGAATAATCGTTCCACTTGAGTTTATGATTGTGACGCCGACAAACAAGTGAAACAGGAAAAATCGCGGTTGCGAGTCTCTAATCGAACATAGCCTATAGGATACGACGTATACGAGCAAATTGCATAATAAATGAATAACATAAATAACGAACGAACGAATGAATTGACTTATTGAAATTAACAATTGAATTGAAGTACGATTGACTAGTAGAATAATTATAATTCTAAGGTAAACTCCCACTACTGCTGTACTACATTATATATTGGATACAATAATTGTAGTGATGAGAATTGTCTTTGCAGATAAATTAATTGTACTTAAAATAACTTCAAAATTTCTATGAACTCAATTCTTCCCCCCTGAAACCCCTAAAGAATCTTACTTCTTATATTAGATTTTGCAGGGAACCCCCCCATCTGGCAACACTGTATAATAGATAGGTCACATTGCCTACGTTTCACTTGTGGCTCACAGCGACCCCGTTCGCGACTGCTATTTTTCCCGTTCCACTTGCTTGGCCGGCGCTACAATCAGAAACTCTTGTGGAACTGTTATTCCACCCACCTCTTGACATGGGTCGTTATGTGATCGAAAATCGTGACGATTTCGCCACGACCACAACGAACCCGGTCACCTCGTGTAACGGCTAACGCAGTATTTTAGGCGTTGTGAGCTACCATTGGACGTGCTGTAGGTAGGTATTATATATAGTATTTACTTTTTTCGTTAACACAGGGCTGATACGTTTTGCAGAAACTTGGCAGAGAAATTTAGAATCTCCTGGGGCCAGCATTGACATAGTCGAGGCGGTTCGTCCCTACGTATAGCGATGGGTCGCGCGGAAACGCGGGTCTCGGAACTTTAGGATGACGCAGATATTTACCGGGCATGGGTGCTTTAATAAATATCTGCATCAGTTTGTGGTGTGTCTGCCTTCCCCTCAGTGCCGTGAGCGCGAAGCGCTAGACACTGTGTTTCACAGGCTAGTTGAATGCGCTGCATGGCAACCTCACAAGTTCCAACTCGAGGCCATCGTAAGGCCGATCGATTCACTGGGGGACTTGTTGATGTTTGTATTTTATGCAGAGCACTTTTAAGGGACTTGGAACAGAATTAAACATTTTGTTTTAATTATAGTTTATTACGTACAACATTTTCTTATACACCGAGACAGAGATATATATACATACATAGATATATGTATATATATATGTATATATGTATATATATATATATATATATATATATATATATATATATATATATATATATACATACATATATGAACAGGGTGTACAATTTGAATTTACGAAACCCCATACCCGTCAAAAAAAATATTTTTTACTTTTTATTGCAAGAGTTCAGCAGACAGGCAGACGGCCCACTTGATGGAAAGCGGTTACCATCGCCTATGAACAATTGCAATACCAAATAAGGTGCTACAAATGCGCTGCTGCTCTCGTAAGGGAGACTGGAGCCTGGTTACTAATGCCGGAACACAACTCAAGGTTGCTATGGCGATACACTTCAGAACAGGGGTGGTAGCCATCCAGTTGAGCAAATGCCCTACCACCTGGTTGTGGGTTATTTTGTCGCCTCTTACGACAGGCCGCCCGGCCGCAGGAAATTATATTCTTTCTCCATTCCTGCACGGATAATGGCCCAAAGCGATATTATGTCAGAAACTTGTTCCTATACATATTAAAGGATAAAAAAATTGGACAAGTGGGTGTCCGACCGGGCCCCTTTAAAAGGATTTTCTAGAGGCGACAAACTTTTATCACTTTTTTAACCGGCCTCAATAAAAGGAGTTTCACAATTCGTAGTGTAAATATTTTTACATCATTTTAATACATAGGCAAAAACCATTACAATTATTGTATAGACATGGTCAGATTTAACTTTTATTAGAAATTTTACGCTATCTTAAATATATTATAGTATTTTTAATAAGGCTGGGGGGAAACTTATATATATAATATATCATAACAATTACAAAAGGAATGTTTTGTAATTCTTGTTACAACATCTATTCTATAACTATTGTTTTTTTCATTCCTTCTGTTAAGGTGGATTCCTGGTCCAGGAGAGCTACAACTATATAGGTAAAATATTTAAAAGAAAATTTGGATAAAATTAACTAATGTATTGCAAAACCGAAACTTGACATAAGAGTGACATGTCACAACTACATACTAAATACTATCCTTACAAACACCTTCTGTTTTGTAAAAACATGTTCTGGCTCAGCCAATTAGTACCGCATTGTAAACTACGACTCTGTGTGGGACTCGGATCTCACACATTTTGAGTACAAAAAGACCCATAGACGCTAGTGCTAGACCAGACCGTGACAGATAATAATTATGGCGCTAGGCGTGGTGCTGACGGTGCAGCAATCGTCGCGCAAAATGCTAGTAGCATAAAATCTGCGGCTCCGAAATTCACGTACTTGTAGGAAATTACTGAATAATAAATAACTAAATATTCCATTTTTAGAGCAGTAAATTTATTTCATAGCTATATTACAAATAAAATTCAAACAAGTGGCTAAGGTAGTATATGGGATTTCAAATATTCTAATAATACCGTTTTTTGTAATTTTTGTAGGTTGTAACGGGCTGATGCGAAGTCTTCAACAATGGCTTGGCAGCACCAGCGGTATGCCGGACCGACAGGACGCTGCTAGTTGGTTGGCATTTCCCACAAACACTGTATTTAAATACTAGACCAATCTAAAAATATTGCATTCTATTTATACAAGAAACATGAAAGGTAAATCCCTATCTCTATCCCTCTTAACGTACAGTCCAAATATTTTTGATCTCACATTAAAACAAATCTTCCTGATGTTTCATTCCAATAGTATAGAACTAAATACAGAGAGCCGTTTAGCGGATTGATCCGTTAGGATTCATTGAGTCGTTTGAGCTGATTGATGGCCGTTTCCTATATCTTACGGAACTTCTATTTGCATTTGTAATTAAGTTCATTTATTTTACGGTAGATAATTGATTTTACAATTTGGGTATCTGAATATATTTATTTATATAGGGTAGGGTGGGGACCATATCAGCTTCAGACGAAATAAGCAGTCGTATAATTGCAGCCGAACTTCGCGTACCGCTAAGTTCCTTTGACTGTTCAGTTATACTCCTTTATTTCGTCTTCGATGATAGTGGACAATTCAAAGACTAGTTGTAAAATCAGCTTTTTAATTTGTCACAATTACAAAATTATGTTTTTATGTCCTAAGCTTATTTATTTATAATCACACAAGGAAAAGAAAATGATTTTTACATTCTGTAATTTCATTAAACTTATGACACAATTTTTGGTATTTTTTAGGGATGCGCCGAATGTGATTTGAAGTTTTGAACCGAATACGAACTTCAGCCGAACATTCGGTTAAAACAAAAAATTCGGTTTGATTTCGCCACGATTTTCTTTCTCTTTTCAAGAGCAACACATCGTGACCTGTTAACAACGTCAACTTGACAACACCGAATTTTTGGCTTTTTTACACCATAACCTGCCTTTAGTTAATTTGAAGTATTGAGTAGGAGGATAAAAGAATAGATTATAAGACCTTTGATTGAAAATAAATAAATTCATAATGTTTAATTTGTAAAAAGTGATTTCAATCAAAATTAAAGCTATAATTGCTGATGACCCTTAGACGTGTTTTTTTTTAATTCAAGTTACGCATTATAATTAAGCATTTGCACTACTTACTGATGTTTCTTAGAGGAATAACAAGTTTATATTATTTTTGTTTTAATTTGATGTCTATTTAATTAGGCAAAGACTCAATCAAGAACTAATATTATTAATTTTTTATCACATTGCGCGTTAAGATTTGCATGTTCCTAACTAAAATAAATGACCATGAGTATATAGATGCCAATTTTTATATTACGGTTATGATTTCTATTAACTTCAGTCAAAATGGTGCAAGTAGGTATTTTACTTTTTCCTTACACCGAATGCTCAGCATTTAAACAGGATTTCGGACAAATGCCGAAGTTCGACTCAAGCTGCCGAAATTCGGTCAAACCGAATGTAAAACGAATTTCGGCCCATCCCTAGTATTTTTATTATTTTCTAGATTTTTAATAGTCCACATAATTAACAATCAAACTAAAAAGAACATTACATTAATTAATATGTACCTAACACTATTAATTTATTTCAATACTGCTTGAGCAAATGTTGTATTATTAATAAAAGGTCTAATACAAAATGTAGCAAAAAAATTAATCGCCAGTCCAACCAGCCGTTTTCCTAATGTCATCGATGTCATCGCATCTTGAGAGCCACTTAACAAGATGCATGTCGAGTGCTATGTGCAGTAGGTAAATACAGTTGTACCACTCTCTTCCATAACCTTCTTTATCCAACGACTGATTGTACTAGCTGTAACATTTTTATAGGGTTTCTGGTAGATGATATGAACAATAATATTTATTTCTTAAAGTTTGAGTACTTTTCATATAACTTAATCACTGCTCTTGCAGCGCAATAATTACTTTTTCATTAATATTAGAAGAGGTTGACATCTGTTAGGCGCTGATGTTTTCACAATTTTTTTTAAGTATTATACATACATAACTTCACGCCAGTTCCCTTGCGGGGTAGGCACGAACAACAGAGCGCCATTTAGGCTCATTCTTACACACCTCACTTGCTTCTTTAACATTCATAACTCTTGTCATGCACGCACGTCTGTTCTTAAGGCTCCTAACATCACCCTCTGCTAGTACACGATCAATTTGATCATGGAAAGTGTGTCGTGGCCTTCCACGACTTCTGCATCCATCCACTTTTGCATTGTATATCTGTTTATTCATTCTTTCATCATGCATTCTTTCTACATGTCCGAACCACCGGAGCATTCCTTTCCTTACCTTCATCCCGACACTCTCTTTCAGACCAACTGTCTTTCTTACTTCGGTATTACGAACGCGGTCCGCAAGCGTCACTCCGCAGATTTTGCGCAGTGCTCGCATCTCAACCGCGTTTACTCTACTTTCATGCTCTCTCTTCCATACCCAACTCTCGCTTCCATACGTGAGCGTAGGTACCAGCACCGCGTTGTGTATGGCGAGCTGGGCCTTCTGACTGAGGTTCTTAGCGCCTAGAAGTTTACCTAACGCTTCATTCACACTATTCCCCAAATACACTCTTCTTAAGTATTATATTTAATATTTTTAATTTATTTGTGTTACAATAATTACTTTCTATATAGTTCAGTAGTAATGAGACATCCCATGAATTATTATATTAGTTAATGATACTAGTGCGGTTAGTTGACTTTTACAAACCAATTTGTAAACACCAACGACCGCAAGACTGTTCGTACGTTTTTCAACACATTTGCGAGGAAGCAGTCAGAAAGTCGCAATTTTTTTTATCTTTTAATATGAAAATGGCATACATTTACAATGGCGATAAGGGGAATGAAATAGGAGGATTGGATTACGAATGTGGGATAGAGAGTGGCAAGTGGGCCATCGGAACTCTTAACTCCTCGTTTTACATACAATTAGGTCAGGGTTAACCATTTCAAACCGATATTCTTTGAGAGCGAGGTACCTCACCATTCAAGCCGGCCCTAAATCATCATCTTTTTGTACTCCTCTATCCTTCTTACTTTTACAAACCTACCTAGTCATTTCTTTCCGTTCGTTTCCTTACCACGTGTACGGAAAATTGCTATTTTTGGACTAGTTGTTTATTTGCATAATTTTTTACGCAGTTTAATTCCAAAATTCAGACAATTACGACAATAAATTTAATTAAATATAAAAAATGAAAAAATCTTAATGGAACAATCACATATCAATTAACAAAAGACAAATATTTGCGTTCTATTGTACTTAGACGCTCTCTCGCTCTCAGACGACTCAGTTTCCATAAAGAAATAATGAGAAAAGTGATAAACTTTGATGAAATGACATCTTATCATTATCCTTTTCAAATGAGTGAAATAGTTCCGACACATTTATATAGCGCACGACAGCATAATGTTTTTTTGCGAGAGCCAGTAGAGTAGTTGAAACGACAATAACATGCTATACTATGTTTCAAACGAGAAGTAATTTTTATAGTTTACCAAGGATATCTAGAGGAATTTAAAGCAAAAATCTTTTCATTATATTTTGACGATATTTACCAAAGAACAGCCGACATGGTGAGTTGGTTTAGCTTCTTTAATAATTGTTTTGTTAATTATCGCAAGGTATTAAAGCCCTTGCTTACAAAATTATGGTCAGTATTATTAAAATAAACATCATAGGTAGGTTATGTTGAAAAAATACATGCATATCATATATGAAGAAACCTGATCCTTGCACGATGTTTGACGTAGTTAGTTCGATGCAAACTTAGCTAGCTACTAGCGATTCTTGACCTTTAAATTTGCTGGTCATTGCAAATTTTTTAATCTTAGTAAATACTCGTTCACCGATTCATTGGAGTTTTGTAAACATGCTCGGAGTTTCATTCTCTCTGCCATGTCGCTGGCATTTGGGTTTAGGTGATTGTCCACGATTGAAACTAAATCTTCGAACGATTTATTTTCCGGTTCTTCAGGGCTGCATAATACCGTCATTAAATCGTATGTTTCATTCCCCACTAATGTGATAAGAAACGACGTCTGCATTGAAAGTTTAATATTGTTCACCACAAAAAATGCTCTAATGCGTTTTATCTGCCTAAGCCACGAATCGTTTGGAGTAAATTCTTTAATATTGCCGATAGCACGCGCGTTGTCCGCCATCTTGCCGTGACAGTGACTCGTCGCCAAATGTGATGTATTGGGGTGCAAGGGGGACGTATTAAAACAACCGTGGTCCGCGGATAACTGATTTAATGCAGTGCCTTTATATACATTTATACCACACTAGGCACCTACTTCAAGAGTTGTAGAAAATACTTATTTTTGATTTTTAGGTACTCTTGAAGTCGATTTATTTTTTTCTAGAAAATATTTATTTTTCATTGTTAAGTTACGTATGGTGCCCAATAAAAAATAATGATTTATATAAACTACCCAGATGCTACTAAATCTAAAGCAAAAAGAATAATGAAAATCGGTTTAAAACCAAAAAAGTTTGGTTGAACATACATTAAAAATAATTATATATAGCAGAGGCTAAAAATGCGGCACATTAAAAAAATAGGCCACAACTTAATTAGCTTCGCTCTCGCCAAGGCTGTAGAAGGCAATTTCTGTAGGCCTTCCCTGCCACCTTTACACGAACCTGATGGTTCACTGGCTACCTTCGCAAAAGAGAAGGCTGATCTCTTGTGCTCTCTTTTCGCGTCGAACTCTGCCCTTGATGACGGGGGAACGGCACCACCGACCATTCGCGGTGCGCGGAGAGAATGCCTGAAGTGCGCTTCACGCAACGTGCGGTGCGTCGGGCTCTCCAATCCTTCGACGTCAAGAAGTCCAGTGGACCTGATGGTATTCCCGCGATCGTGCTTAAGACGTGTGCTCCCGAACTGGGTCCAGTACTGACACGCCTATTCTCGCTCTCTTATTCTGCGGTTGTAGTCCCAGCTTCGTGGAAGGTAGCTTATGTCCACCCCATTCCCAAGAAGAGAGACCGCACAGACCCATCCAATTTCAGGCCTATTGCAATAATCTCCTTACTGTCCAAGGTGATGGAGCGCGTTATAAACACGCGTCTTCTCGGGTACCTAGAGGAGAACCAGCTTCTAAATGACCGCCAATACGGATTTCGTTACGGACGGAGTGCTGGTGATCTTCTAGTGTACCTGACTCAGCAATGGGCAGCCGCCATTGAGAGTAAGGGAGAAGCATTGGCGGTAAGCCTGGATATTGCAAAGGCCTTCGATTGGGTCTGGCATAGAGCACTTCTTTCGAAGCTTACCAGCTACGGGCTCCGCGAGGAGTTGTGCGCATGGGTGGCCAGCTTTTTATATGGACGGAGCATCAAGGTCTTAATTGACGGTGTATGCTCGGAGACGAAGCCTATAAATGCTGCAGCACCCCAAGGCTCAGTGTTGTCGTCCACGCTGTTCATTCTACATATCAATGACATGTTGCAGACCAGCAACCTTCATTGTTATGCGGATGACAGCACGGGCGATGCTTTCTACACTGGCCGCGTAAATATTTCTCGAGCAGAAGACGAGGAAAGCAGAATCCGGCTTGTGTCTGAAATCGAGACCTCCCTGGAGCAGGTCTCGGAATGGGGTAGACGAGATCTCGTCCTTTTTAACCTCAAAAAACACAAGTCTGCGCGTTCACCGCTAAAAAAAGCCCCATTTTTGTTAGCGCCACAATTTCAGGGCAGTGCCCTCAAGATCTCCGACTCTATCGGGATCCTAGATGTCGACATTTCGAGCGAGGTGCAATTTCGGAGTCATTTGAAGAGCAAAGCGAAAATCGCTTCAAAAAAGCTAGGGGTGCTCAACAGAGCTAAGCGGTACTTCACACCGGGACATAGGCTTTTATTTTATAAGACAGAAGTTTGTCCCCATGTGGAGTACTGCTACCATCTCTGGGTTAGTGCACCTCAGTACCAGCTGCTCCCACTTGACTCCTTGCAGCGCCGAGCGCTCCGAATTATCGACGATCCCGAACTTACAGACGGCTTAGAGTCTCTCAACCATAGAAGAGACGTTGGTGCTCTTAGCATGTTCTACCGTCTGTACAGCGGAGAGTGCTCCGATGAGCTATTTGATTTGGTGCTTACGTCGCCATTCTATCATCGCACCACTCGCCGGCTATTGGGAGTTCATCCACACTTTCTAGACACTTGGAAGTCCTCCACGGTACGTGGCGTGGTTTTCCCAGAGCGCTACAATATGGGGCCCTTCAAAAAGGGCGTGAACAGATTGTTGAACTCTCAATCGAGGTAGGCAACGCATCGGCTCCCTTAGTGTTGAAGATGTTCATGGGCGGCGGTAGCCTCCTATCACCAGGTGGTCCGTTTGCCAGTTTGCCTACTAGCAAACATAAATAGAGAATTTTAAAAAGGGCGTATACAGACTGTTGAAGTCTCAATCGAGGTAGGCAACGTATCGGCTCCCTTAGTGTTGCATATGTCCATGGGCGACTGTAGCCACTTGCCAGCAAGTGGACCCCTCTGCCAGTTTGCCTATAAGCAAACATAAACAAAAAAAAATACATGAATTGAACATCGTCCTTTTTTAAATTCGATAAAAAGAGTAGAAACATAATTAGCCTTCGATAATGTCAACTTGACTGTACCTGCGCACGCCTTTGCTCGCAGCTAATATCGTAGCCGCCATAAAGTTTATACCGAACTATGTCTTCTTTGGATTAACGTTACAGATATAGGCCATTTCACGCAGATGTGGCGATGGGTGTAATGCGTTATTTGTGATCTAATTGGGTCATAATCAATATCTTTGACATTATCGTAGGCCAGCATCAAAATTGGGAGTTGCTAGAGTTTGGACAAATTTGTGAAAGAGGCGCCCCTATTATTTTCTAAACTAATTTGCCACAGTATAGTACAAATTTATTGAAAGTCACTGAGAAATCATGATTACTATAGTCAGCTTTATCTACAAGTAAAAGAAATAAGTTCCTTTTAAATTCAATGGTTTTTCCACAATGTCCTCACAAAGATGTTTATTTCATTCACTTTTAGATACACACTTGAACAGACATATATGACATGAAAAGCTGTTTTCTGATCAAAATACATGTTTGTGAATATTTATATGACATATTCACACATTCTCCTACCTCTGGCAGAATATGGCAGACTATATAAGAAAAACAGCGATAAGTGTTGTTGGGGTAACGAAAGGTGCTATAAAGATTAGCAAAGAAACTTGGAGGTGGAATGAGGAAATCCAGGGAAGAACAAAAGAAAAGAAGAATGCTTTTAAAGAAAGGCAGCGAGATTTATGTGGACCTGATATAGAGTCCCAGATGTCCCAAAAAAAAGTACAACCAAATAAAAAAGCAAGTAAAACAGGCGGTAGCTACAGCAAAAGCCAAGGTTCAGAATAAGCTATAAATGAAAACATAAGAAATAGCATAGGGCAAAAGCTGTTGTACCGACATGCCAAAAAAAGAGATCATCAAAGCAAGGACATGACTCACATCAGGTGTATAAAAGACGAAGATGGAAAGGTTTTGACGGATGTCTGCAGTATAAAAGCGAGATGGATGAAATATTTTGGATAAGTTGCTGAATGAAGACAATGTGTGGCAATATGAACTAGAAGACTTGTAAGGAAATGTAGGGATAGTGAAAGCAATAAGTGTGGAGGAAGTGCAAGATGTAATGCGAATAATGAAGAATAGTAAAGCAGGGGGACCAGATAGTATCCCTATCGAAGTATGGAAGCTGTTAGGTGAAGATGGAAGGATATGGCTGGTTTTATTCTTTAATAAGTTGATGATCAAAGAAACTGTACCGCAGGAGTGGAACCAATCATTTTTAGTGTCCATATTCAAGCAAAAAGGTGACATAGATTTCGAGAAAGCATACAACTGCGTCCCCCGAGAAGTTCTGTGGTGGGTCCCCAGAGTGAAAGGTGTGCTAGAGAAGTACGTAAGACTGATAGAAAGTATGTATGAGAATGTTAATGCACAAGTCCGCACTGCAGTAGGAACCACGAACAATTTCCCTGTGAGAGTAGGTTTGCACCAGGGATCCGCCTTAAGTCCTTACCTGTTTCTGCTGGTCATGGATGCACTGACCGCAGAGCTACAGGGCGAGGCTCCCTGGTGCACGCTATTCGCAGATGATATTGTCCTGGTGGATGAAGATGGGGCGGCACTTCGAAACAAACTAGACAGGTGGCGGCAAGCGCTAGAGGGCGTTGGATTAAAAATCAGCGGAACCAAAACCTAATACTTGTTTTGCGATTTTGGCGGGACCTCTAGTGCTGTGCCTCTTAAAATAGAATCAGCCACACTAGCATGTAGCCCAGAATATAGATACCATGGTTCACTATTGCAGAGTAATTGTGATATAGAGAGGGACGTAAGGAGAAGAATAAATGTAGCATGGCTAAAGTGGAGACAGGTAAACGGTGCGACGTGCGACAAATTAATCCCAGTGAAACTAATCAAATATATAAATTTGTCATACGACCAGTCATGCTATATGGGTCGGAATATTGGGCGACTAAAGTGATAAACCACAAACGACTCCACTCAGCTGAGATTAGAATGTTGAGATGGATGTGTGGTGTTACAAGAATGGATAAGGTGAGAAATGAATATATAAGGGGATCTTTGAAAGTTGCGCCCGTGACTGAAAAATTAAGAGGAAGAAGATTAAGTTGGCATGGGCAATTTAATGAGGAAGGATGAAAGTCACGTGACAAAAAGAATGTTAATCTACAAGATAGATGGGTGCAAATGTAAAGGTAGCCAAAAAAAGATGGATGGACTATGTGAAGGATGATAATTATGATCATATGATATGTGGTGTGACAGAAGATGTATGTCAGATCAGAGTAGAGGAGTGTGGAAGGAAAAGACTTATGGTGTCGACCCCAAATAATTGGGATGTGGTGAAAGAAAAGAGAGAGATTCATACATTCTCCCCGTGGTGTTTACGAAGGTGTGAATTTAAATCTCTCTTAGTAACACATTTGTACAGACATGTATGACACGAGTACTTCTTTTCCTTTGTGTGTATATACTTTGTATGATTAATCAAACTACTTTGTTGTGAAGATTTATAATCACATAAATCACATTTGTATGGTTTCTCCCCAGTGTGTATACGAAGGTGTATATTTAAATCGCTTTTAGCAACACATTTGTAAAGACATATGTGACATGAGAAGTTCCTTTCCTTTGTGTGCTTATGCTTAGTATGCCTAATCAAATGACCTTTTAGGGACGATTTATAATCGCATAAATCACATTTGTATGGTTTCTCCCCAGTGTGTTTACGAAGGTGTGCATTTAAAGCGCTTTTAGTAACACATTTGTACAGACATATATGGCATGAGTAGTTCTTTTCATTTGTGTGTATAGACTTTATATGATTAATCAAACTACCTTTTCGTGAAAATCTATATTCACATAAATCGCATTTGTATGGTTTCTCCCCAGTGTGTTTACGAAGGTGTGAATTTAAATCGGCCTTAGTAACACACTTGTACAGACATGTATGACATGTGTAGTTCTTTTCCTTTGTGTGTATACGCTTTGTATGATTAATCAGACTATTTTTTCGTGAAGATTTAAAATCACATAAATCACATTTGTATAGTTTCTCCCCAGTGTGTTTACGAAGATGTATATTTAAATCGGTTTTGGAAACACATTTGTATGCACACATGTGACATGAGAAGTTCCTTTCATTTGTGTGTTTGATCTTTAAATGTTTATTCAAATGACCTTTATGTGAAAATTTACATTCACATAAATCACATTTATATGGTTTCTCCCCAGTGTGTCTACGAAGGTGTATATTTAAATCGGCTTTAGTAACACATTTGTATAGACATATAGAGCATGAGTAGTTCTTTTCTTTTGTGTGTATATACTTTGTATGATTAATCAAATTCATTTTTCGTGAAGATTTATAATCACATAAATCACATTGGAATCGTTTCTCCCCAGTGTGTTTACGAAGGTGTGTATTTAAAGCGCTTTTCGTAACACATTTGTATAGACATATGTGACATGAGAAGTTCCTCACATTTGTGTGTATGGACTTTATATGATTAATCAAATTAGTTTTTTGTGAAGATTTATAATCGCATAAATCGCACTTGTATGGTTTCTCCCCAGTGTGTTTACGAAGGTGTGAATTTAAACGGCTTTTACTAACACATTTGTATTGGCACATGTGGCATGAGAAGTCATTTTCTGATACGTTTTGTTTGCTAATATTTAAACAATTTCCTTCTTCACATTCTTGTAATAAAGTACTTGGAGGGTCTGTTCCAGCATTCTTAGCAAGACATATTTCATTTCCTGCATTAGTATGACAAACTTCATAATTAATTTGCTCGCTCTTAGGAATGACTAAATTCAAGTCCACGGTCAGATATTTAGAACAGCTGGTGTCTGATGTTAGATTTCTGTCTTTAGTTATTTGGTTGAGCTTAATTCGCTTTATATTTCCAGGTACCTCCTTAAATGTGCGTTTTCTCCCATGTGCACCTGAAACCCATAGAGAATGCAACTGACTGTAGTATGTTTTATAATTGCACAAATAAAATGACAACTGTAAATGTAAAACTTATGTGAAAATGCATACATACATGGTTTCTGAAATATAAAAAAGGCGAATATAAGAAGAGACTTTATACTAAAAACAATCATGAAGCCTTTGTAACATATTGAACTAAAGTAATACAGTGATCAATAGAAACAAAAGCTCCTACAACAATCTGCGATATACATCGTTTTTACATATATTAGGAGCTGCATAATCTTATACTAATATATTGTTACAATTTGGGCCACCTGCATAAATATAGACAAAAGACACATTTTATTACCCGCCGGGCGTTTGGCTAATAAGATTGACCTGTTTTATGATCTTATTTTGTTTACTTTATGTTTAAATTTTGTAATTAGAAAACAGCCTATTGTGTATTGTATTGTGTGTGGATTACGTTTTCTGGGCAATTGCATCGACGCTTGCCAGGTAGACATATTGCATCGATGCATTAAAAAGCAATGGCCCAATGGAGAGATGTTCAGTCAAAGCGATAACACAAGCGAGGCAAGACGTGTACATTTTAGTGACGGACTTTGCGCGTGTTATTGAATTGTGCATTACTTTTGACGTATTGAGTCCGGTTATATTTGTATCTGTGTTATACGTGTTTGTATAGTTCTAATAAATTTTATAATAATTCCAACGGCATTTTAATTCGAATCCCGTACTCGTAACAATATAAAGTTGAAGGGTTTGTTTGTTTATTTGATTGAACGCGCTAATCTCAGGAACTACTCACTGGTCTGATATGAAAATTCTTTCAGTGTTCGATAGCCCATTGATCGAGGAAGGCTATAAGGCTTCATCACGCTAAAACCCAAAGGAGCGGAGCACCAAAGAACAATGTTTCAAAATCGGGGGGCTTTGAAAACAAATTCTACGTGGACGACGTCGCGGGCACAGCTAGTTATAAGTGATAAAAATCTTTAAAAATAGATATAATAAGGAATTATAATTTAAACTAATACATAAACAAGTGAATGGAATAGATTATAGATATGTACTTGTAATAATATAATTTGTAATACATTTAAAATGATGTAACCAAAGACATTGAACACATTAATCTATGTTAATAATTAGAGATGCCAGGAATATTCGGCTGTTATTCGGTTTTTGGTCATTTTTTTTACTAATCGGTATTCAGAGAATATTGAACACCAAATCGTGACCAAAAAACGCCCACATGCCCAATATTATTATATTTCCATCAAAGGGTGTGGCACAGATATGAGGCAATTTTATTTATTATTAGCTGACCCAAGCCCACCTCGCTGGGCGTTAGAAAAAAATTAAAAAATACTTATTATTAATCACAATCAAATATACCCTATGTCACTCAGGAATAATGTAGCTGTCCACTGGCGAAAGAATTTGTCTACTAAGCGAATTCAAAATATTTCCCCTCCCGTACTGCCCGTACCCCAGTGACGCCTACATCGCAGAAGCCTATCTAGCCGATTAGGGTGCGCGGCGACCAGGCAACTTTTTTCTAATACTTACATTTTTAAACTCGCGATACCTTTCGAATGGAATGTCCGAATTGAATAATTCAATAAGTTATATAAAAGTATTGAAGCAGTCTTAAATATGAAGTAATTTATTTTGATAAGGATACAAATAAAGAGCCTTTTCTAGCGGCGGCATTTTAATTAACTTTTTAAAATAAAAAAACACTTATTGTGGCATAGCTATAACAGTTAGACATATGCTATCGCGACACTTTTTGTAAATAATGACGTGTTCTGCAAAGTCGTAGTATATTATTTTATTCTATCATCAATAGTTTTCGCAGCGCACGCGATCTTAGGTAAATTTTTTTTTTGCACTTTGGGTTACACTTTTGGAGTTTTAAATTAATTTTTTATACAATTATTACTTTTACTAATCTGTTTTGAAATCGCTCGCGGCCTGGTCTTTTGCCAGGTCGAAATCGAGGCGATCAGGAAGCGGGAAACCGCCTCCATGCTCGCCATCTGGTCTCAAGAGCTGAAAAACCCTGCGGCCGGCGGCTACACGGTGGAGGCAATCAGGCCGCAGCTGATGGAATGGGTCACCCGCGAAAGCGGAACCCTGACCTTCAGGATGACACAGATACTTACCGGACACGGGTGTTTCGATAAGTATCTGTGTCGCATTGTGGGCTGCTTGCCTTCCCCGGAATGCCGCCAGTGCGGCGCACCCGACACGGCGTTTCACACGCTAGTCGAGTGCGCGGCATGGGCGCCGCAGCGTTTCGAACTCGAGACACAAGTAGGAGCGATCGACTCGCTCTGCAGTCTGGTGAAAGCCATGCTGCATAGCAGCGATACCTGGGGGGCTGCGGTTACTTTTTGTGAGACGGTAATGTCTCTCAAAGAGGCCGCCGAACGAGATAGGGAGAGGAGTATTATTGCGCGTACTAATGCGACTCCACGCTAATCCCTAGCAAAGGACCCGGTATTGTGCGAAATGCATTTCCCCCGCCTTAAAAAAAAGCTTGCCAACAGTGAAAGAATTTTTTAAATCGGTTCAGTAGTATCGGAGATTACCCCCTACAACGTCACATACTCACAAACTTTACCTCTTTATAATATTAGTATAGATTTGAGATGCAAAGTGAATTTCGAATGGGTTACAAAAAAAATACCTAGTAAGGTTAGGGCTAGAGGGAGCTCTACATTACTTCGCTCGCGCCTTGGCCTTCTAACCTATATTCAAATAGAAGGATCTGTTCATAATAAAAAAAAGTGCCCTATATTACTATAATTTCCCCATCAAAAATTGATAGTTAAACTTCGTTTGAACAGTGTTAATTCGTTTTTTTTTTTATTTTTTATTATAATATTATAATGATAATAAGCTGAAACTCGAGCTCAGGCCCTCCAAATGACTGGGCAATTTTTATCGCCCGTGTTCTTGAAAGACATAATAATATAATAACTATTAGAAATAAGACGTAATCCCTAATAAATTCCCGTAAAACCAATAAATATAAAAAACAATGGTCTGAAGAAATAAGCAGTCTGAGGAAGAGCTAGCAAAAAAAAGGGAATTAAAAGGTTGAAAATATTTCATTATAAAGAAGTGTGAGGTGACAGTGAAAATCGAAACTTACCCATATCACTTTTCTCCAAACCAATTCTCACTTCTCCTGCGAGTGTATTCTTCAGAAGTGTTTCACCTGAATGTGTGCCAGACTCATCATCAGCAATATCTAGGGTTTCCTCCTCCTCACATTTATCTGTGTAGTTTGAGAAAATGTTTTTATATAACAATGAGGGTGTATGGGAAACGCCGGTCTGGTCCTATCCTAGTGGGAGTAGGTTGAAATTTACTGTAGCACCTCCTAAAACTTGCCGTTGTTACTTCCACTTGTCCATTTACAGGACCGCAGATAACTACTTGACCATTCCGTGAAGCCTGGTAGATGCTAGCAAAAACAGCCTCCCTCTGAGCATCATTCAGTATCCTATGAGGATGCATGAGCATGCTATCGAGGACAGAATGAGGTGCCTACGTGTGATGCCCTGAGTGCAGATGATAGCCTCCCAAAGGTTCCACTAGCGGCCGTGTATACAAGGTCGCCAGGGTGACACTATGGACATGAATTTCTACATCCACCATTAAATATAAGATGTATGCAATAACTTTTCCTTTTTCTCTAACTATGTTTGACATCAATATTAAGTACTCGTAGTGTTTGTGTGTACTTTTGTTTTGGTCATTGGAGTTATGGATTGTATCCATGCAGGAACAGAGAAAGAATACAATTTCCTCTGTTGGGGCGGCGTGTCGTAAGAGGCGACAAAACATCCCACAGCCATGTGGTAGGGTATTTGGCTGTCTAGTGGCTTTCACTCCTGGTCTAGGGTATGACGCCATAACTACCTTGAGTTGGGTTCCGGCATTAGTGGACATGCTCCAGTCTCCCTTTACAGAGCCCCATAATGCCTTTGGTGTTCAAATGTCCCTAGGTGATGGTAATTACTTTCCATCAGGTGAATTATCATCTGCCTATCTGCTAAACTCATGCAATAAATCAGGTATGGGCAACCTTTGACATGTTGCGGGTCAAACTTTAGCGTGCAAATACAATCGCGGGCCGCGTTTAAAAGTACTTAGCGCATTTTAAAGTAGTGATAATATATTTTGCGATAGATATTAGACATGAAATAATACGACAATGTTATTATAGTACAATTTATTAAAATAACAAAATTAAATTAAAAAAAAATAGTATCAACGAAGTTTTCTTGAGATATGGAGTACCAAGACGCCTAATAAGTGATAATGGAAGTCAATTTGTGAGTGCTATAATGCAACAAGTAACCTATTGCTTAGGTATTAAACATAGCTTTACACCACTTTATCACCCTGAAAGCAACCCAGTAGAACGTCGCAATCGAGATTTAAAAACACAACTAGCTATAATGATAAATGAATCCAAATCAAGAAATTGGTCAGAGCTCTTACCTGCTATACGATTTGCAATGAACACAAGCAAGTGCATTTCAACTAACTATACGTCTGCTTATTTAACATTTGGAAGAGAATTAAGAGCACCTTACGATAATGAAATCGACTTTTGACAAATTCTTATTTCAGAAAATATAATTCCTGAAATTACACCCAAATGACTAAAACTTGCTAATAACTTAATAAAGGCAAAATAAATTCAAGAAAAAAAAGAAGAAAATCGAAAGATTATCACTGATAAACGCCGACAGATGGCATCAATATAAAATTGGCGACTTAGTACTAGTATCTTTACATCCTATTGGCAAGGCATCGAAAGGAATTACAGCTAAGTTTGCACCTCGAAGAGATGGACCTTATCAGATAATGAAACAACATGGTCCTGCCTCCTACCAAATAGCCACAACTTCAACACCTGACAAGCCAATTGGAATATATCATGCATCAGCATTGACACCCTTCCATAATCAAGAGGAAGAAGATGTAAAACCAATTCCAGAGCCTGTCAGACCCCTTAGAAAAAGAGGTAGACCTCGTAAGGATAAGTCTACGAATGTGGGTCTCTTACCCAAACAACAATCATCAAGAGGTCGCAAATACAAATAAAATTTACTCTCCAGGCCTTCTCGTCGGGACGACTTCGAGGCCTGAGGGGGAGAAGATGTAACAACATCACTTAATATAATCAACATAAAAAGAAACCACATCGATTGTAATGCATAGTTTTACCAATGCATCATTAGATGGCGCTGTACAATATCGGCGAATAACTACATCGCGCTGACGAGTTTTTAATGCAAAACATCAACCTTGCGGGAAAATCATGTTTTGTCAATCCAGCTTCCACCCGCTCCGCTGCGCTTCTGGATAGCTTCCTACTTGGAACTATTCTGGAACTCAGTACTTCACTTCCTCTCTCACGCTTCTTCGTAGCTTCCCTTCGGGAACTATTCGGAACGTGTAGATTTCCTTCTCACGTCTTATCTCGTACCCTCACCAGTCGCGTAGCTGTAACGTATCGGTCCGCACCGCACCGCATCGCTTCGCATCGCTTGATCGTCGTGTGCTTCGGTTCCGTGCCGTCATCTACCACGCCGTACTCTTACCCCGATCTCTGGAGTAGGGGGAGACCTTGCAGCGTGTAACTTCCAGATTGTACTAAATATACGTCATCTATTATCTGCCATCCGTCTATTCTTGCCTTCCGGGTGTGCCACCGAACCCCCGCAAACAAATATACGTTTCACATTATAATTAAATAGTTAAATTTGCAATTTTTACAAACTACGAAAGTTAAATACACCTAAATCAATGAGACACTTGGGCTTGAATTTGGGAAACTAATCCATCGATATTTGGATTAATTCCACTGATACAAAGACGTAAAGAATTTTCCAAATTATCGTCGGTTAGTCTTGTACGATGTGTTGATTTATTAACTTTCATCAATGAAAAGAACTGTTCGCATTTATAA
The DNA here is from genome assembly GCA_019925095.2 of Dendrolimus kikuchii. Taxonomy (NCBI): domain Eukaryota; kingdom Metazoa; phylum Arthropoda; class Insecta; order Lepidoptera; family Lasiocampidae; genus Dendrolimus; species Dendrolimus kikuchii. The sequence goes on along the minus strand of CM034415.1, from coordinate 1,744,039 downwards.
GTACTGCCAAACGCACAAATCAATCATCTTGCGAATTTTCTAAGCTGCGGAAAATTGTCTTCTTCTAGGTATTTTTTGTAGAAATCGCACAACTCTACGTCTTCAAGTAGCAAATAAACTGAAACAGTCTTCCATGTTTTTGAAGTCGCTAAATCTTTTCGAAAATTGTTCCGACAGTAACTTGAGTTCTTCAGCATATTGAGGATAAGCAATATTTTCATACGCAGAATGTTGAAATGTTACCAGACAGCATCTGTGACTCCCACAAGCGTAGTTTGATCTGAAACGCTTTTAAATGGCTGTAGAAATCTTTTACTAATTGTCCTGTTTTTTGAAGTTTCAAATTTAAATCATTCAAATAGCCTGTAAGATCGACCAGAAATGCTAAGTCACATATCCATTTTGAGTCGCTTAATTCAGATAGTGGTTTATCTTTTACTTTCATAAAGTCTGCTATCTCATTTCTAAGCTCGTAAAACCGTTTCAACATTTTTCCTTTGCTCAGCCATCTGACTTCACAATAATATGTTACGTCGTTATATTCAGCTGATATTTCATCCAAAAACGCTTTGAACTGACGATGGTTAATCCCTCAGGATCGAATAAAGTTGATGGTTTTTACTACCACATTCATAACATTCTGGAGTCCAATCGACTTAAAACACAAGTTCTGTTGGTGGATAATGCAATGAAGGACTATGAAATGATCTTTTTGCACATTTAATTTTGTTGCTTTTTCGTTCAAAATTCCGATGAAACCTTTACGTAATCCGACCATAGAAGGTGCACCATCATACTTCAATTAATTTTGACGATGGCAAGCCAGAACTTGTGAATACCTTTTGAACTTTAATAAAAATATCCTCTCCTGTAGTGGTTCCTTTTAGCGGCTGTAAAGCAAGCAATTCCTCAGTAACAGTAAACTCCTTATCAACACCTCGAATAAATATAGCCAGTTGAGCTGTATCAGACAAATCGGTGCTGTCGTCTAATGCTATGGAAAATGATTCAAAACCAGTCATACGGTCAGTCAATGTAGTTTTTATATCACCATTTCTATACGTCGAACAACAGTTCGTCTTGACAAACTAATTTTTTCAAGTTCATTTTTCTTTTCAGGACACAAAATACTGCAAACTTCTAACATACACTGCTTGATAAATTCTCCTTCGGCAAATGGTTTTAATGCCTTTGCCAATTTTGAGCTAACTATAAAACTAGCTTACACAACATTATCAAGTTGTGTTCTTTGTTTATGAAACATCTGTTGCTGTTTTACCAAATTTGCGGTAAGCTTCTGGATTTTGTTTGTTCTTAATTGTCCTGTCAGTGAGTGTAGTGTAGCATGCTTAGTTGAGTAATGCCTCTTTATATTGAATTCTTTCATTACTGAAATGGATTCATTACACAGCAAACAAATAGGCTTAACATTGTGCAAGATAAAAAGAATTCTTCAGTCCATTTTTATTGAAACTGGCGACCCTCTGTATCTACTTTTCGGTTCTTTCCACCAGACATCATTTTTGTTTACTTTTCGTTCAATAAACTTAATAACAAACTATAGTTAGTAACCACTCACGATGCACACAAAGTCACAAAGCAAGTTGACGGCTCGAGCAGTTCGCTAGGATATCGCTTGTCTAAGTTATCACCTCGGTAGCTCAAACAGAACTGAACTAACGTTCGGGCTATCCACCCGCTTATATAGGCAAAATGAAGGAATAATCTGGAATAAACTAGTTTAGATTAATTGAGAAGCAATCAATCTCTTGATGTGTCGCCCGTGAGGCGGCAAACCTCAAAGAATTTGATCGAGCAAGCCGAGTGGAGGCAAACATCGAAGGATTTGATGTTTGCCGCCTCACTGTCACTCCCGTGAGTATAAGTACCTAATGTAATTTTTTTTTATTGGGTTTTTTCAAAATGTCTCGCAAGCCGGATCATATCTTACAGCGGGCCGGATTCGGCCCGCGGGCCGGTTGTTGTCCATATATGCAATAAATAATAAAAACAGCTAGAATAAGTGTTACAAATTGGCTGGCCAAGTGTTAACCGTAAGAAAAATAAGTAAACAAATAACAACTATATGCTTACAGGATCAAAGAAAGAATAGTAATTTATATATGTGGTGTGATATTACAATTGGAAGTATGTAGTAGGCCTAAGTTTGCACAAACGACTTACCTTCTTCTTCTTCCTTGATAGCAATTTCATTTTCTTCTTTAATGTTCTCTTCACCTCCTTCTTCATTCTCTCTTTTAATTTCTTTCAAAGAATTTCTTTGTGTTTCATTACATTCAAGTTGAAATGCTTCTGTAACGGTATATTTATAAGCAAAGTCTTCTCCCAAACTGGCTGTCAGTAATATTCTTCTCTGTTCCTGCTAAAATTGAAAAGTAATTAATTAGGAGTTTCAATTTGTAACTGATTTATGGTAAAAAAATTGAAAGTCTAATTGAGATTTTATATAATAACAAGAATGACTGGTGACACCAACTGTGATTGCAAAGCGTGTTAGGGATTATGTTGTTTACAGGACGATTGACATTTCTTAGTTTTATTCTTCATTCTCTACAAAATTATCTTGGTTTATTTTATACATTAGTTATGGTGTATTCTCTAAATTAGCTACTAGTTTCCATTTATGTGTATCTTGTGAGCACTATTGAGCTTTTGCTTATATTTAGCTCCTTCTTGTTCCCTATATATAGTAGTCAATTTTAGTAAATATTGGCATGTATGCTGAAAGGCCAAATATGGTGAACTCTATTTATCCTGAACAGCTTATATAGGTGCACCCATATTAGCATAAAACAAGTTTATACAATTTGACTTGAAGCCTGATAAGTATGAGTGGAGAGATATCACATGGGCCAGGCATACCACTCACGTGTAACTTGGTTATGGTATTAAGATACTACAACATCTACATATTATTATAGCACTGCAGATATAAATATAATACACTAAAGATATAAAAATTTCCACTCACTCTCTCAAAGTGCTATGAATGAGATAATGATGTCAGTATGGCTCTACCATGTATGAAAATAAAATTGGAAAATAATAAAGAATTCAATACTTATAGAAGCTTACTTCAGAACCAATATTCTTGACAGTTGTAAGCAATTCCTCAGATTTTAAAGCTTTATTCATCAATTGATGTGCGATTCTCAGCTGTGCATAGCATATGTAGCACACAACAAGTGGTTTCCCATCATGAATGTCGAACTAAAATACAAAACATTACTTTTACTTTGGCATTCCGCATGCAATAATTTTATTCATGAAAACTTTGAATCTTGTCAAACACTCTTACATTCCAGGACAAACAAGCGTCTTATGTTCATCTCTATTGAGTAAAATGTAGTGTTTAACAAATTAACATGAAATTGATTATTTATTTACAATAATGGCTAGCACAGGCATCTCGAAGTCAAAGGGCGCGGGTTGGATCCTGACCCGAATGCATTCACCACTTAGGCAGTTTTCTGACTTAAGGTGCATATTATTACAATTACCATGTGCTAACAACTGTGAAGGATAACATCGTGATGAAACCTGCACATCGAGATAACCCATGTGTCAAACCTGCCAAATCGCATTAAACAAGACTGGCGGGTATACTGTCAGTTCCCCTATAGTGGGAGGCCCGAGCCCAGCAGTGGGACATTTATCGGTTGTTATTATAAGACCACAGATATGACCACGACAATCACTTGTTCCTCCATATATTATAATTTAAACAGACAGGTGCAGTATAGATATGTGCCTATTTTATTATGAGTAATGTAAAAGGGGGGAGGGGTCTATAGATTTACCCTGGTAAATATATAGATGTTTAATATACGAATTTTAAATAGCGGGATGGTGGAGGGGACACATACTTAACCCTACTTACATCCCCTACTGTCAAAAAATTAAGAAAAAAAAACAGCATAGCACATTTACATACACTACAAGAATAACCATGAAAATATTCAAAATGGCGACAAATAAACAGGAAATTATAAATCGTGTACATATAACAAATAGTAAATGGTTATCAGTCGGTTTTGGCACTTGCCGGCTGCTACAGTAGTAAGCACATTCCTCTCATGCTCTACGGTCTGAAGCTAACCTAACCATAATCACTGTTCTAGTCACTCAATAATATTAGTAAAAAAATGGGTGAGGTTATGTTTAACAAAAATTAATATTTTAAGAACTCCAGATCATAGGTTTTATAAAACTACATTTTATTAAGACATAAGATTGATTATTTAATATGACAACTGTAAACATTAGAATTTTATATGAAGTTCGAATCTAAGAAGTATTTCTTAGAAAAGAGTTGTAGCATTCCTCCCTACCTACATCTCCTCCATCAAGGACGGGTTGGTCGTGTTCACCGATTGTGGTGGCAGTTTCGGACTGCTACTGCCACAGGCTTTTCAATAGATTGCAATGTTGTTGGTGAAGGCACTGGTGGTAAGGATAGAGGAGATAGAGTAGATGTGGCACAAGAGGTAGACATGGTGCAAGCTGGTGAAGGAATATATGATGTTGGTTGAGACGGGATTTTGGTAGTAGGTATATCACACTTTGTTTCTATGATAGTCTCGTCTCATGTTTTTATGAAAACATTGTCACCAAGATAATAGTTTGGTGATGTGATTCTGACATTCTCTTTTACCTGTTGATAATGTAGGTGTTTCCTTTATTAGGGCGAATGTTGGAAAGTAGGACATTCAACTGTCGGCCAAACACCATTTCTGCTGGAGGTTTGCCAGTGGTAGTATGTGGCGTGTTCCTATAGACAAATAAGAATTCCAACAAAGTCCTTCTAGCTTACCATCCTCATAGTTAGACATTCGAGACTCTTTGAGGTCCCCACCAAACGTTCCGCAAGGCAATTCGTGGGTGGATGATATGAGCTGGAAGTAACATGTAATATTCCCTGTTTCATGCAATATTCTTTAAATTCAAAACATCTGAACTGAGGTCCATTGTCGGAAACAAGCATTTGTGGGAGGCCCAACATACAGAATATTTCATAGAGATTATAACAAAGTGCTCTTGTGGTATGTTTTTCATCAGTCGGATTTCCACTCATTTTGACAAAGCATCACACAAAACAAGCCAATAGGTACGTTAAATGGACCAGCAAAATCTATATGTATCCTTTCCCATACTTCTTCTGGTATTGACCAGGAAAAAACTGGTAGTTCAGAATTACAGGGTGAATTTTATTGACATTTATTACATCTTTTGACAAATATGTCTTCTCTTTGTCAAGGGAGGGCCACCAAACATAACATCAGAAATACCTGGTTGCCCACTGTGGAGGTAAGCAAGAATGTCTGGGCGAAGCACTGTAGGTATAACTATGCATCCTTGCCACATGAGGATTTTATTATCAATGGACAGTTCCGATCATGGGGGTAGCACTTCAAAACAAACTAAACAGGTGGCGGCAAGCGCTAGAGGGCATTGGATTAAAAATCAGCAGAACCAAAACCGAATACCTGTTTTGTGATTTCGGCGGGACCTCTAGTGCTGTGCCTCTTAAACTACAATCAGTCACACTACCATGTAACCACAAATTCAAATACCTCGGTTCACTACTGCAGAATAATTGTGATATAGAGAGGGATGTAAGGAGAAGAATAAATGTAGCATGGCTGAAGTGGAGACCGGTAACCGGTGTGACGTGCGACAAAGTAATGCCACTGAAACTAAAAGGTCAAATATATAAATCTATCATACGACCAGTCATGCTATACGGGTCGGAATGTTGGGCCCCTAAAGTGATAAACTACAAACGTCTCCACTCAGCTGAGATGAGAATGTTGAGATGGATGTGTGGTGTTACAAGAATTGATAAGGTGAGAAATGAGTACATAAGGGGATCTTTGAAAGTTGCACCTGTGAGAGAAAAATTGAGAGGAAGAACATTAAATTGGTATGGACATATAATGAGGGGGGGTGAAAGTCATGTGACAAAAAGAATGTTATACCACAAGATTGATGGGTACAAATTTAAAGGTAGACCAAAAAAAAGATGGATGGATTGTGTGAAGGATGACATGATGATATGCGGTGTGAAGAAGAGGTATGTTAGAATAGAAGAGTGTGGAAGGAAAAGACATATTGTGCCGACCCCAAGTAATTGGGATATGGTGAAAGAAAAGAGAAGAGAGGACAGTTCCAATCATTTTCTGTAGAACTGTTTCATTTCTGTAGAAATTGCCACCAACTTCAAACTACGACAGGGGTAAGAATAGGGTCTTTGATGTTGCTTTAGCTAAGTTTAGGGGTATACATATGCCTTATATATAAATACTAGACCTGTTATTTGGGCTAGGAAACATGTTTTTAGGGTCCACCAACAAGTTTTGAATGAATAATGGGACAAACAAAAATATGTTTGATAAACAAGGTTATGTCACTTTTGTTGAAAAAACGTTTTATTTATGTTTAGGAATACACTGACACCTAATATAAAAACACTGAAACTGTTTTTTAATTTAGTAAACAAGTTTTAAATGAGTTATTATAATTTTAAAGTTCATAATAACAAATCACAGAACTGTCACTTTTTTTTACTTTATGATGATAATAGGCATAAGAAAGAAAAAAAATTGTTAACAATTTGATATGTCAATAATATCGATTTTTAAATATGAAAATTGTTTTCTTTTTTATACATTGCGAATTTGAATTAGTAGTATGTTTTAAACAATTTATTTTTATTAAAGAAAACGATGTATAATTTGCTATACTCTATTTGCCACCTTTTTTATACCATTTCTCTTTTAGTCATATGAATGTACTTTGTGTTTTGTTATGGATTTTTTGACAACTTGCACTGTTTTGGTTATATTGATTATTTTTATGTTGCCTGGGTTTCTCATTGGACTTCGATTGCATTACATAACTTTGGATTTTGGCGAAATTCTCTATCCGAATTTTTGGGTATGATATAGATAAACAGGAAGTAAATCAATGGTGATTTGATTTAGGGATATCCTTAAAGCTTATTTATAGCCACTAAGTTTGTGAGGGGTGAACGACAGCCGCGACCAGTGACTTAAATAGTTAGTTGGTTGGGTTGGGTTAATGTTTAGACCAAAGCGCACGAGCCGAGCAAGCGAAGCTAGCGTGCGGTGTTAGCGGCTGGCGAGTGCCAGAACAGACTGGTCCCATTTAATTGATAACAATTTAAATGATGGTTACAAATCGGTTGTGACATTTGCTGACTGCTGTCATGGCACACTCGCTTTGCTCTCTCGGCTTGTGGGCTTTAGTCTGCATTTTTAGACTGTTTTAAATGTTTTTTACATTGACCACGACCACTACCTTTATTTTGCATTTCTTGTCTTTAGATATAAGAAATAAATACATCATTTTGAAAAAAATTAGTAGTTATGTTTACAAAAAAAATTATATCTCAAAAACTACATGTCTCCTAGACATGGGGGTTGCAGAAGGGAGAAGTACTCCTCCCCCTTACCTCTCCGCCCCCTACTACTTAAAATTCAGTGACCACTATTGTAAAGTTTAACCCTTTTATCTTTATGAAATAAGACTGCAACTAATCATTTTTCAGAAGCATCACATTCTAAGAAGAGAGGGTGTTTTTCATCAAATGCAATTAATGGCTGTGAAGACACAATGCATTATTTCGTAGCTTTGAAAATAGGATTCTCGTGATCAGTCCATCGCCACTTATGTTTTCCACTAGTCAGGTCGTGGAGATTGGCGCAAATTCCATGGAAGACAGGGAATGAAACGTTCGTAAAAAATTATTAAATCCAAAAAAGAACGAAGATCTTGTGTGATAGTCGGTTGTATAGCCTTGATAATGGCGTTAATTTTGGTTTGTGTTGGTAGTACTCCATGTTGCTCTATTGTATGACCCGATCCCCATAATTTAATATCAACTTTATGAGTATTTGGCCTATATTATCTTATTAACGAGCAAAAATGAATTGCTTGAATGAAATGTATGTTTCTAATATATACTGGCCCTTTTACAAAGAAGTTTTAATGAATGAACTCACCTTAGCATTTGTTAGCTTTTCCCAAATTTCTTGAAACACAGTGTTGTTTATAGCGTGCATATGTCTATCACCACACAAACAAACCCTACAATTATCTGCCATGCTGAGTTCAATAAATTATAGTTTTAATTCTGCACTCCACAAATCACCAACTTCTCAAGATGTTCCATTCACAAACGACACAAACTACTATTGTTACTACGCTCACAAACTACTATGGATAGATCTACAAACTACTATGGATACTACGTATACTACGCTACTGTTCTTGCCAAAAATTCTTTAGGGCTCTAGCTATAGTATACAGAGCGTTCCATCAGTAGCTTACAACGCCGAAGATGCTCCGTTAGCCGTTCTACCACGCGACCGCGATCGTTGTGGTCGTGGCGAAAACATCACTAAAGACGTCATCATTTTCGATCACACAACGCTCACAACGACCCATGTCCAGAGGTGGGTCGAATAGCCGTTCCACTTGGGTTTACGATTGTAACGCTGGCAAGGAAGTGGAACGGGAAAAATAGCAGTCGTGAACGTGGTCGTTGTGAAATGTGACTCCCCGATGGAACGTAGCCATAGTAGTCTGTGGCTCTAGCCTCGAACTCTAACTCAAGAGTTTTTGGCGGGACCTGAAAGGAGATGTTGTGCTGTGCAGTTTTATTTTCTAAAAATGTATAAAATTACTCTAAAATGAACATTAGTTGTAGGATATTTGTAGTTGTTGAGTAGTAATTATGTGTTTTGTGAGAAATGTGAACTGTATAATCAAATGTGGCCTTTCGAGTATTCACAAGAACTCCGTTGAATGGTGTGTATTGTAGCCTACAATACAACTGCGCCTGGCTTAAAGGCCTAGTTGCCAAGCCTTAAACATTAAAAAAAAACTAACTCAAAAGGTGTTTTTGGCGGGAACTGAAAGGAGACGTTGTGCTGTGCAGTTTTATTTTCTAAAAATGTGTAAAATTACTCTAAAATGAACAATAGTTGTAGGATATTGATAATTTTTGAGTAGTAATTATGTGTTTTGTGAGAAATGTGAACTGCAAAGTCAAATGTGGCCTTTTGAGTTATTACAAGAACTCCGTTGAATGGCACTAGTTGATAACCTTCAGTTCAGCTGTGCTACACATAGGTTTAAGAAAATGTAGAAACTACATTGAATCTAAGATCTGGCTTAAAGGCCTAGCTGCCAAGCCATAAAATCCAAAAAAAAACTAACTCAAAAATAATTTAAAAAATAATTAATATATTTCTATCTCTTATTACAATATAAAATAATAATTACTATTATCAATTTCCAGTCATTGATATCTAATTTACCTAATATATTAAATTTGAATACAGTGTTCAGGTTTAGTGAATTTCATTTATAATGGATTTTTCAAAAGTTTGCCGTACGTGTTTAAGCACAAAGTCTTTAAACCCAATTTTTAAGAACCAGAACTGTTTTACACGTTATACTACCGCTGTTTACATTTCTGCTGGTATTGAGGTATTGTAATAAGTAAATTTTATTTGTATTGGTCTTTTGGGTTCCGAGAATAACGACTGCATTACTCTTACATTACGTTTACATTACTGTACCTATAATAACAGGATAGTTATAGGCCACATTTATTTATTATTTGAGATATAACATCAACTTTAGGTATTTAGAAAAAAAATAACCACGAAGGCTAACGTGGTTCCAGTCTCCTTTAAGAGAGCAGCATCACATTTGTAGCACCCTTGGTGTTGCAAATGTCCATACACGATGGTAACCGCTTTCCACCAAATGGGCCGTCTACCTGTCTGCTGAACTCCTGCAATAAATAAATTAGAAACTGATTTTTAACTATTGTCGCAATACATAAGCAAAAAAAAAAACTTCGTATTTAACCCTTAAGACAATTATCAACCAAAAAACTGCAAAAATAACACTATCACTATCTCGTAATATACCAAGAAAATATACCCATTTCATACAAATGATACAACTCCTATATAGACAGAGTGAGACAACAACACAATTAATGATCACATGCACAAACGCGATCTGCACTCTCATCGCGGACACATATGTGCTAATAGTAAGCTAAAAGGTTAAAAACCAATAAAGGAATTCAAAACTCCTTTGCTAAACTCAAAAACAATTTTAGTGTTTATATCGAGGGATGAGCCCTGATAGGGTGAAGGAGCGAGATGGAATACTCCTCCGTCTCAAAGGAAGATCTTCCAGTGAGGCTAGTGTTGTTCCTGGCAGTCCTAGGCCTTTGCTGTTATAGTTAAAAATTTGTATATATTCTTTGTATGTTTCGGGAAACATTTGTGACATCAATTATTGCACAGCGCCATCTATTGGCTTGTAAGTGTTCCACTACAATATATTAAGCATAAGTAAATTCCTAAACACAAAGCACACTTTGTTATCAACAAAAGTGGCACAACCTTGTTTATGGAACATATTTTTATTTTCCCATTATTCATTCAAAATTTGTTTACGAGCCCTAAAAACTTGTTTCCTATCCTAACCCAAATGACATGTCTAGTGGCTATATATAAGGCCTATGTTACCTCTAAACTCAAATTACCCTTAACCCTTAAAAGAGGCCAAATTTATTTTTGTCCATAATCAGCCAGCTACCATCAAAATTGCCTTGCCAAAATGAAGAGAATTATATCACCTCTTTTATTCTAATACAAATTTTATGTAGTTAGAGGGAGAAAGCATGAGTTCAACGTTCGATTCAATTATCTGTATTTGACCACAAATTTATGGTGCTTCCCAATTAGCCGTGTGTGACAGTTCGGCGACAAATTTGTGGTTGTTCCGTCTTAAAATGTTAGCCACTTGGGTTGAGTCGGGAAAAAAACTTTTTTACCTGATTATGGCAAATTTAAATCATGACAATGATCTATTTATTTAGAAAACAATAAAGTGTGATTTAAGTTTAGGCATGCACTTATACACTTATTTATAATCACTAAAATTTTAGCCCATTCATAATGCTGAAGTAAGAAAGAGAGTGTCGGGGTGAAGGTAAGGAAAGAAATGCTCCGGTGGTTCGGGCATGTGGAAAGAATGACTAAACAGATATACAATGCAAAAGTGGATGGATGCAGAAGTCGTGGAAGGCCACGACACACCTTCCATGATCAAATTGATTGTGTACTAGCAGAAGGTGATGTCAGGAGCCTCAAGAACAGATGAGCGTGCATGACAAGAGCTATGAATGTCATAGAAGCAAGTGAGGTGCGTAAGAATAAGCCTGAATGGCGCTCTGTTGGTCGTGACTACCACGCAAGGGAACTGGCGTGAAGTTATGTATGTATGTATGTAAAATTTTAGATTCAAATTTATAAAACATAGACTAAAGGGCTGCATTTTGACACAGAGTGGTATGAGATTAAAGTTAAGAATTTCACTCACTGATCTGATCAAGTAGTTATATATGTATTGAAGATTTTTAACTATCCCATGGAAACTCTTTAATTTTTCGGGATCAAAAGTATCCTATATGTTGACCAGGGATAGAAGCTACCACCATACAAAATTTCATTTAAATCAGTCCAGTCGTTTCAGAGATTAGCCTGTACAAACAGAAAAAAATCTAAATTAGTTTTATTTCACTTCCTACATCCCCTTCACTCGGTTTTTAGCATTTTTTTTCATTGTACAGAAATTCGACCTCCACAGTTTTATTATATTGTTACAACTTACCCAAAATTCCACGAAGCACGCCGACAAATGTGAATATGAACCTGCCTGCTACAAAGCACAGTTTATTACCTGCCCGTATTTGGACTTCTTTTGTTTACTTTGTGTTTAAAATTTATAATTAGAAAAAGTGCCTATTGTGTATTGTAATACTTTATGTTAGGCAGTGACCAGGTGTGATTCTTGAATCATTGTTTACATGGTCGAGACATATTGTAAGCTGAATATAAAGGAATGCCCGAACGGAGAGATCGACAGTCAAGCGACGATTACGAAACGAGCAAGACGTGTGTACACGATAAGCTATATAGTGACGGACTATGCGCATTTTAATGAATCGTGCATCACATGTGTACTGGTTGCGTCCAGTTATATTTGTACCTGTGTTATACGTGTTTGTATAGTTCTAATAAATTCTATAGTAATTCCAACGGCATTTTAATTCGAGTCTCGCACTCGTAATAATATGTGTAGATTGTACTTTCAGGTTGTACAAAATGATGGTCTGCCTCAGAATATGTGTTCAACATGTATTACATTTCTCAACAATTCTTTGAGATTTCGGAAACAATGCAAGAATGCCGAGAATCAACTACTGAATGTAAAAAATACATCAATAGAAAACTGTGATTTAGTTGATAGATGCAAGGTAAGTTTCGTTACATTGTGTTCCCTGCCTCTTTACATACATCTACACGCAGCACCTCTAATTTGGTTGATGTAATCTATTCTCTTCTATTTTCTTTGCAATGGCTCCAATTGTTTAGTCTGGCTGTATATGCTCGGTTTCCTAATCAGATTCAAATTCAGATTTGAAAACTTGCATGCTCTGCTTACATGCAAAACCAACATGGCGCATGTGTTCTTATTTTTTATGAATGGAAAAATCCTAATACTTGGTTTGAAACTTACATACTGGCCATATAAAATTCTAAATACAAATAATTGGATGTTTGCACTAGCCTCATGGAATTCCAAATCTGAATTCCTGAACAGCAAACTGAGTGTATGTGGCCCAGCCTTATTATGCGTTGATATTGCCAGTGTCAGAGTGACTATGTAATAAGCTTTTTTAAAAAGGTTTTTAAATACAAGCTTTTGAGATCCTGGATATCATGTAGCAGCAGAGTGCTAGCCAAGACAAGTAAAACGCGCCCAAACACGACGGGTCTATCTTGTTTAGTACAGGAGTTCCTATGGCCACCTTCCGACTCCATCATCAGATCAGCTCCGTGATACCATATTATTGCATTGTCACGCGATATACATATGCGTGCAAAATTTCAGCTCAATCGGAAACCGGGAAGTTGGTCAAATTTAACTTGCAAGATTTTACCCGAACTTACATACATACATAGGTACATCAATTGCAAGTTAAACAAAAGCTTATAAAAAGGAACAAATCGGCGGTATGCTAAATAATAACTTTAAACATTACTAATTAACACTTGACATCTTTGTCTTCCATGATTATGGCTACTGAAAAGTGGCCTAAAAGTCAAAATAAAATGCTGCATTTAAAACCATTACAACTTAAACAGTGTTGCCACCCAAAAACTCTACTTCTTTTCAGAGTATAAAATCAGAGGTACACTCCACAGATGATCAAGAAATCGATACAAATTACACAGATAATGACAGTGATTCCATAGACGAGAAACATGATGTAGTGAAATTGGAAAATTTAAATAATATTGACGAAAACAATGAAGAGCGTGTTAATATGAAGATACCTACAGGTAATTTTTTATTTTATTTAAGACTAGCTGTGCCCGCGACGCACTCCGCGTAGAATTTATCTTTAAAACCCCCCGATTTTGAAACATTCTTCATTGGTGCTCCGCTCCTATTGGTCTTAGCATGATGATATATAGCCTATCTCCTACCTCAATGAACGGGCTATGTAACACTGAAAGAATTTTTCAAATCAGACTAGTACTTCCTGAGATTAATGCGTTCAAGCAAACAAACTCTTCAGCTTTATATATTAGGCATTAGGCTACCACGACTTACATTGAACATGAATAGCTTAAATTAGTGGAGGATTAGCTCAAGCCAAACCTTTTCACATACATATACTGGGTTCCCATGATATCACACGGAGTGAGGCGTCTCTGGGGGCTGTAATATTTATAATAATATAATATAATATATATTATAAACGCGAAAGTTTGTAAGAATGTATGGATGTATATATATATATATGTAAAAAGGGTGTCATAAAATTTTCTTCAAGGCCGGCAGCGCGTTGGTAACATCTCTGCTGTTGCAAACGTTCATAGGCGACGGTAATCGCTTACCATTAGGTGGGCCGTCAACTTGTCTGCTGTGCTCTTTCACGCAAAAACTATTGAATGGAATTCGATGAAACATTACAATAATATAGCTTACACATCAGAATAACACATAGGCTATAATTTATTAGGATATATTGTGAATTATCCATAATATAAAGATTTTCATCACCACGCGGGTGAAACCGCGGGAGCAGCTAGTTAAGATATTAATCCCAGCACGGCTCTACTACATCTAAATTAATTTACAGCAAAGAAGAAGCAAAACACTGAACGGATCAAGTGTCAACTATGCTATCAGAGTCTCTCGATTAGGAGTATTGCCAATCATATGGCGAGAAGGCATCCTGGGGTCGACGGCCATTTCCTTACGTGCGGGGTAAGTTCTATATGTTAGGTCAGAGATTCCCAAAGTACTTTACGCAAGAGACCCCATTTCCTATGGTCTAAAAATTCTACATCAATTTTTTTTTCGTATTCATACAAAATACTTGTTAACGCCAACCAGTTCCGCCGGGGAGAGAGGGGAGCTGCGCAAGCGACCAGTCCGGCCTACATCGTCCGGCGATGCATACATTAATCACATACGTGTAATTATATTGTAATAGGGTTCATATAATCATACCAAAACAGTCTACTGATTCTAACAAGAACCCCACACGATCCAGGAGGAGACTACAATACTAAAGCTGGTTTGCGCCGTGATTTAACCGACGGTTAAAATAAAACAATCGCTGTTTATTCATACATTTTTAGCGATTATTTTATTTTAACCATCGGTTAAAGTCGGTGCACACCAGCCTTACCAACCTAAAAACTTTGTGGTTGGTTAAGTGAGTAAATTTGACGTCATTTTGTCATTAAAATTTAACAAAATAAATAGGAATACATACATACATAACTTCACGCCAGTTCCCTTGCGAGGTAGGCACGAACAACAGAGCGCCATTTAGGCTTATTCTTACACACCTCACTTGCTTCTTTGATAGGAAAGAAATTCTAAATAGAAGATTGGGGTGAAAAAAATATTTTATTTTTTAACACTACAAAATGCTCTCTCATTTCCTTTAGCAGAAACAAGCGGCCTCTCCATTACAACTATTTTTTGGTTAACGCAGCAATTAAAAGAGTTGAAACGGTGCGGGATCTTGGAGTATGTCTTAATACACAGCTAACTTTTCGCGATCACATAATTAACATTTGTAAGAAAGCTTATCGAAATTTAGGTTTTGTATTACGTCGAGTAGAAGGTATTAATAGTATTTATGTCGTTAAAACATTATTTAACGCTTTAGTAAGAACCCACTTAGAAAACAACGCAATCATCTGGACTCCACATGAAATTAAATATAGTCTCATGTTGGAGCGCATACAAAATAAATTTGCTATATTTTTATACCTAAGACTTTATGATGTTTACCCATTTTATCCTTTAATTTACCCCACCTTGTTTGTCTTAGGCGTGGTTGGATATAATAATTTGCCATCCGGACGAAAGTTTGCATTGGTCTCCTATTTATTTAAATTGTTAAGAGGTAAATTATTGAACCCAGGAGTATTAGCTGAAATCAAACTAAACGTTCCAGCGAATTTTGTGCTGAGACGTAGGCAGCCACCAATGTTCGTAGTACCATATGGCAGGGCCAACTTGCTTAATAAGGCGCCGATTACACAGGCCTTGCGAACATTGAACAAGATATGTCAACAAATTGACATTTTTATTTGTACTGTGACTGAATTCACAAGAACTGCCTATTATATTATATGTTACGACGACTGAATTTGTATATATATATCTATAGTGTATTATGTGTACCACGCTATCGTATTGGTGGCAATTGTAATGATAGCGATGTTTGTAAGCTAATAAATAAATAAAATGACATAGACAATCGTCATAGATAATATTTTTAGTCGATTTATCAGATGATTCGATTTATAATTAAATTACCATTTCCTACCGGTTAGTTAATTTTATAAGCCCACTAAATTATCGTCTAGATAATTTAGTGCATCAGTAACTAATTATTAAAATTGTTTTTGTGATCCTGGCAACACTATGATGTTATTGCTATGATGCAATGTTATTATTTTGTAGAGTAGTATTTTCGTATAAAAGTCGTAGCGGCGTTTAGACGGTGTTCATTGCTTACTGTGCTGTGTGAATAGTCACATCAAAGGCTGAACAGTAAAGGGAAAACCTTGCCCAAATAGTTAATATTTGGTAATTTCTTACCCAAATCTCTTCAAGGCTGTTACACTTGTGTTAATTAATAGGGATCGATTTTTCCGGGGTCGACATCGACTACTTTGGGAATCCCTGTGTTAGATCATAAATTCTTAAACTGTTGTCGCGTTTGTTATTGAAGGAGATTGCAGTCTGTTAAATAATACAACAGATTCAATTCAATAAAACATATTGTTACGAGTTGCAGGACTCGAATTAAAATGGCCGTTGGAATTATTATAGACTTTATTAGGACTATACAAACACGTATAACACAGGTACAAACATAACTGAACGCAACAAGTCCAAACGTAATGCAGAAGATCGTAATACAAATACACGCGCAAAGTCCGTCACTAAATAGATTACCGAATGTACACAAGTCTTGCTTCGCTTGTGGTTATCGCTCAACTGCCTCGTCCATCAATCGAGGCATTGCTTTATACTGCACAGATGCAATATATCTGCTCGGCCGCTTGGACCGAATTCCCTAGAATCATACCTGACTAATGACTGACGTAAAAGATTACAATACACAATGGGCTGTTTTCTAATCACAAATTTTAAACACAAAGTAAACAAAAGATGTCCAAATGCCGAAAGGTAATAAAGTGTGTTTCTACAGGCATGCCGGTGTGAATTTGTCTTTGTCGGTCGTAACAATATAAGTAAACAATTAAACTATTATTATAATTTATTAGTGAAGGGGTTGCAATAAATTTTACTTAAAATTTTGGGATTTTTGTGGGCCGTGAGAAAAAATGGTTGAGAAACAATGTTATTTGATTACTGTTCTATTGTTATTGAGTTATATTACTTAGTACATAATATTAGAGGGTAGTATGTACAGATTACCTCACCACTCGGCTCGCTCCGGCATCACTCGAATATAAATGCGGTCGGACGATGAGACAGTTTGCCTCCAACTTTGATCGGACACAGATTCTCGTTTCGGCTATGATCCGATGCACATGGCGTAGTATTAGTAGTAGGACGCTAGTCTGACTAATTATTGTGCGAGAATCATAACCTATAATTAAATGTACTTGATTATTAAATTGACATTCTTGTAGAAAAGAACGCTCACAATAAATACGTATGTTTGTATTTATAATGAGCGAATTATGTAGTAATTAGTTCCGCTAGAGTGCTACTACGAACCGGATGGGACGCCGTCTCCTCCTTCTGCGAGCGCATTATGCTTGCGAAGGAGGAGGCGGAGCGGGAGCGTGAGCGGACATCTTTGCTCCGCTCCCGCCAAAGGAGGACGCGCCGACGCCGGCGGGCGGATTTCGACCTTCGGCCACCGTAAGCGGACGGCGCGGGTGGGGCCCCTTGGGGTATAGGGGTTCTCACTCACCCGCATATGCCGTCGAGATGAGAGCGCGAGTGTTCCGCGCGCGCTCATCTCTCCTCCCGTGGGGCGCGTTATAGACCGCCCCACGCCAAAGAGAGCATGATGATGCCGGAGGATGAGTCCCCGGCAATGGAAGAGGCCTCGTGAGGGGGGCCCACGCCTGCCAGGGCTGCGGAGAGGCTAGGTCATATACCCGTAGCCCTGGCATAAGGCGAAGGACGGAACACCCAGGGGTTTTAGTGGGTATCCCTAACCGGGGGTGGCAACAGCATGGCACCAGTTCTAACTGGGCATGCTGGTGCCACCCCCGATCTGGCGAATCCCACACACGGGTCGCGAATATCCCCCAAGATTCTGCCCTTGTCGCGGCTTATGGTCCTTAAGCGGATTTCCCCTGGCTAAAAAAAAAAAAAGAGTGCTACTACGACATGTGCATCCATTCAAAGCCCAAGTGAGAATCTATATTCGACCAAAGTCGAAGGCAGTGTCTCGTCAGTCCGTACGCACGAATTTATATTCAAACGATAATGGCGCGAGCTGAATAGTGGAGTTATCGATACAAACCACCCTCTAATATTATCTTAGCGGCCATCTACAAATGACCTCATACGAATTTCATGAAATATTGACCTCTCCCCAGTCTTTGTCATAGCTGGTCACATTCGTTAGACTCCTCCCTGCCTAGTCCGATATCACGTATTTTGCAATTATACATCAAGTAATTATTAAATTAAAACAACATTTCCGTAATTAGTTTTATTTCTATTTTTTTTACGGCTATATACACTCATACAGATGCGAGTTGGAAGTACAGTGTAAACTATATATAACGACACTGAAGAGACTGTGCATTTTATGACGTTATAGAGAGTTGTCGTTAAATGGAGCAGTCTGTTTTTTTTTGTCTGACGTCTTTTGCTGCACCAGTAATTTTGTTGTATTATTTACTTATTTTATTAATATATTGAGGCATCTTGGTGATAAAGGAAGTATTTAGCAATTTGGATGTGCATGAAGCCGATGTCGAGTTTATTATGGGCTAGAATATTAAAGCGAACAAAAGAACGTACACAGCTGTGCAGTTTTTACTAATTTTAGCAACTAAAAGATGCTTTTTATCACTTAATTGTTGTCGTTATTGAGAGTGGGTGTAATGCTATATAAATTTTATCAATGTATCGAAGACAAGATTTTTTTTTTTGTTTTGAGGCGAGGGAAAATGCTTAACCGATTTACGCACAAACTGGGTCGTTGCTAGGGGAACAACACGCGTCGGTCGGGGGCGATAACACTGCAGCAATAGTATGCTCCTGGCAGTGCTCCGTCCGCGATCGACGTCACAGAGTAGTGTGGAAGACTCCGAGCGTTGCTACACGAGCGAGCAACCCCAATACCCACTAAAAACCCCCTCCTCCCTGTCGACCCTGCGCTTTGTTTGTGTTGGAAAGGCTGGGATTTAGAACATAGTTACGCCTAGTCGATCCAGCGCAATAAAGTGCATGGAGTGTGTCCTGAGAGAACACACCAGGGAGGGAAGTAATGCGCGTACCTGCCTCTCCGGATGCAGCTGAAGGCCGGCGACCTCGAGAAGACGCATTAGCACGCGCATCGAAGACAAGCTAATCCAACCAGAGCCAATTGATTTCGACGCTTAAGGGAGTTTGTTGTTAAATCGAGTGACGTTACATGAAGTTTACACTGTATTTTGAAATGTGACATCATAAAATTTAGGACCTTCCTACCCCCTGTCACACTTCGTCAACTCCCTCCCCCCCTGCCCCCTTAACTTGTGACGTAATTTATGATGATTGATTTAATATTAATTATTGCCATTTTTTTATTGTGACATTTTCAGTATTGCAAAATTAATTATGACACAAAGGAATTATTGATAGAACACGTTAAAACATGCACGGCGAAGAAGAAACGTAGATCTACTCATGAAACGGTAAGAGTTCCTCATTTTCCGGGGTTATGCAATTTCGGCTAATACCGAATCCTTATGAAACCGTCCAGTTAGTATCTGGAAGAAAGTACAGGCTGGCCAAAAAAAGAAGCAAATTAATAGGGGTGCCACTTTCGCATTTGTCTAAAATGTACTAACTCCAATATTATGTCAAGAGTAATTTTGATACTTCCTGGTAATTTTTAGTACTATGTTAAACATCATGCAAGTATCAAGTTGTTTTATTTACGACATAAGCATTCTGTCAACATGACCTATGTTGTTTACTTAAATAATGTTACGTATTTGTCGGATGTAGATTTAAAATGCCGTTGTTATGAAGTTTATTACAATTCGCAGTTCTTACAAACCGTAAAGCAGAAAATCGTAATGACATAAATCGCAGAAAGCAAGGTCTGCCGTTATAAGATACTTGTGCTTTAAGAACACGAGGTAACGCCTCGATCGCAGTTGAACCTCAACTAACTCAGTCCCTGACCGACCGACCTTACACAACTGTTAAATAGCCTAGAAACATGCCCACTGCTACCTGGAATCCTTAATTTGTAAGCTTTATGGCTTCTAATAATGCGCATGAAATGCAAACAACAGAAAGAAGGATTTATGACGTCTTACTGAGAGGCGTAAAAAGGGATCAGCGCGAGTAATAGATCATTCAAATTCGAAGGGGAAATAAAATACCTAAAAAGGACCGGTTCGCAACAATAATAATGACTATAATTTTGTATGCAAGAGGGTTAAGTAATAGAACAATTATTATTTGATTAAAACTTAACGAGCCATTACAAGCTTGTCATGGAAAATGTTGTGAAATAAATTATAATAATAAATTTATTTCAACAACTATTTATGTAACCTTTTTTTGTCAACTCGACTGAGCATCCGCGCTTGACAACATGACGCTATCGGCAAACCTGCGCAAGGGTAGTAGATATATTTATTCCTCACTTGCTTTAAAAATAATTTGAATCTACCTTTTATTTCTTTTTGTAACTTTTTGTTTTCGAATACTTGTGTTTAAATTGTTAATATTATACACGTCATAGTTATTAAGCCTCTGGAAAGGATTAACAGCTAAGAGACAGGCTTGCCCTAGTTTTGGTGTTAGTACCCAGTCTTAATTTTAAGACGAAATGTGAATTTAATTTTGTTCTAAATAAGTTTTATTACGCGTCTGTGTGAATCAATGATATATTTATCTCTGTAGTGCAAGGAGATGACAGAATGTGATATATGCAAGAAAACGATGCAGAAAGCAAGTCTCAAGATGCACAAAGCCATCAAACACGCGGGTCTGGGACCAGTTTGTGAGGTGAGGTAGTTTTATATTACTTTCTCTCTCTCTCACACCCACATAAAAATCATAACACGCATAGGATAAGCCTATATATAAGAAATCAAATACAGTGTAAACTCTATGTAACGAAACTGAAGGAACTATGCATTTTATGGCGTTATAGAGAGTTGTCGTAACATAATTCTTTATTTCCTCTTTATAAGTTTTAAGTTTCACTGTATACTTAAAGAGGAAATTAAGAATTATGTTATGTTATAGAGAGTTGTCGTTAAATGGAGATTGTCTGTTATTTTTGTCTGACGTCTTTTGCTGCACCGGTAATTTTGTTGTATTTTTTTACTCATTTTATTAATATATTGAGGCATTTCGGTGATAAAGGAAGTACTTAGAAATTTCGGTATGCATGATGCCGACAGTCGAGTTTATTACGACCTAGAATAATAAAGCGATAAAAGAACGGACACAGCTCCGCAGCTTTTTGCTATTTTTGGCAACTGAAAAGGTACTTTTTATTACTTAATTGTTCTCGTTATTAAGAGTGGGTGTAATGCTATATAGAGTGTATCATTGTATGGAAGACAAGCTAAACCAACCAAAGCCAAGTGCATTTCGACGCTTAAGGGAGTTTGTCGTTAAATCGAGTGAGGTTACATGGAGTTTACACTGCATATTGTAACGTGTGTTTGCCTCCTTACTGTATAGCACTGCGGCCGTCGTTTTGGGAACAAGTTTCGTCTGAACGAGCACTACAGAGCGAAACACGGCTATGAGAAGTTCAAATGTTCGTATTGCGAGTTTCAAAGCGCCGCCGTGATCGCTATGCGGGTATGTTTACTATACAGCAATCTTTGCTGTACACTAACATAATAAACACACGTTTGTATGTATACATCTTTGGACACACGCACGCACACATAGATATAGGCACTTTTGTAGCAACTCACGTTGCCTGTAAACTACTTTGTTAGCAACTC
This sequence comes from Dendrolimus kikuchii, assembly GCA_019925095.2. NCBI lineage: Eukaryota > Metazoa > Arthropoda > Insecta > Lepidoptera > Lasiocampidae > Dendrolimus > Dendrolimus kikuchii. Next base: position 1,722,182 of record CM034415.1, on the reverse strand, counting down.
ACGCTATCTGCAAAATATTTTGTTAGCAACTCACGTGTCTGTAAAGTAATTTATTAACAAGTCCCGCTGCCTGTAAGTACTTTATTAAGAACTCACGCTTCTTGTAAAGTACTTTGTTAGCAACTCACACTGTCTGTAAAGTATTTTGTTAGCAACTCACGCTGGCTATAAAATACTTCATTAGTAACTCACGCTGCTTGTAAAGTACTTTGTTAGCAACTCACGCTGGCTATGAATAACTTTATTTTTAACTCACGTTGCTTCTAAGCTACTTTGCTAGCAACTCATACTGTCCGTAAAGTACCTTATTAGAAAGTTACGCATAAAATAAACGTACGTGTTATTTTTAATAAAATAACCTAAGTGGGTGAGCGTCAGGAGTGCAGTCACTTACAGCTTTTAATAAACTCCTCAAAGATCACTATCTAAATTTGTAAACAGTAATTTATGTATGTGTATGTAACTCTATGCACATATATTTGTATATAAATATGTATGTGTATTTCTAATTACTATTAATATATGCATGATGAAAGAATGACTAAACAGATATACAATGCAAAAGTGAATGGATGCAGAAGTCGTGGAAGGCCACGACACACCTTCCATGATCAAATTGATCGTGTACTAGCAGAAGGTGATGTCAGGAGCCTTAAGAACAGACGAGCGTGCATGACAAGAGCTATGAATATCAAAGAAGCGAGTGAGGTGTGTAAGAACAAGCCTGAATGGCGCTCTGTTGTTCGTGCCTACCCCGCAAGGGAACTGGCGTGAATTTATGTATGTATGTATGTATTAATATATGATTGTATATATTTTAAACTATGCGCGCCGACCATTATTAGAAATGTGAAATTATCTCCAGAAAGTTGTCTGGAAGAAATCGCTGTTAGCGATAAGACCGCCGATTGTACTAGTTAAATTATTGTTAATGCGTATTATTATCATGTGTATTATTTTCTTGTGTGCAATAAAGAATATTCTGTTCTATTTTATTCTAGGGAGTAGAGTTAGCATAACACTAAGTTGAGCATAAAATCCGTAGACATAGAAACTTATAGTAAAAGATGTTCTCTTTAGGTACATTAGTTTAAATATTAATCTTTTTATAACGCTATAGAATCACGAGAGACGCCATCGTGGTGAAAAGCCGTTCGTTTGCGAAACCTGCGACGCCAAATTCCACGCGGCGTATTTACTCGCTCAACACAAACATTCGCATCGTGCGGAGAAAATTCACAAGGTGGGTATAAGTATATAAGGAACTGCTACGATAGCCGTATCCGGCGAACTCACAATCTTTTTCTGAGCACGGGTTTTATTACCTTTAGGATTTAAATTTATCAATACCTAAGACATTTTCACAAGTAGTTTAAGTTTTCGCGACTAGTATACATAATAAAGTTAAGTTAAAGTTTCGGCCAGTGGCCGTGATCACGGAAGACAAAGATGTCAAGTGTCAATGAGTATTGTTAAAATTTTATTATTATTATGAAACCACTTTAGTTTAAAATCGGCCTTTAGACTCCTTTGAGTGTGTTTTCGCTATTCCGTGTTGTTTAAGATTTGTCCCTTTAGGCGCACTTCAAAAATCACCCTGTATACTCACGTGGCCCCATGTTCCCATAGTGCGACCAATGCCCGGCCAGCTTCAAGGCTAACAATAGCCTGCATATGCACAAGGCGACGTGCCACAGCGCCGCGCTGTACAAGTGCGCAATGTGCGCCCGCGCATACGCCTGCCGGCATTACGTCGTCAAGCACATGCGGCACGTGCACAAGTACAGGTGAGAAATGATCGTTTAGATGCGGTCGGTACAATGTCTTTTCTAATTATACCTAATCTCTAAGGTAGATGGCGCTGCAATCGGGTTCCAAGATTTAGCTGAAATTATTTTTGTGTGTGTAGAAGTGGGTCCCGGGATGGTTTAGATTAATTAGGTCCCGGTAAATGTCGTAGCATTCGGGTTCTAGATTTGTATTTCTAAGGGCAGAACAACGTATGCCGGGTACAGCTAGTATATATACATATTTCCTTACCTCCTATGTTATAGTCTGATGACACTGTTATGTTTATTAAAAATGTCTCGTTTGACCATAATTTCGGCCGATGTGGAGCCAAGATATGATCTTGGATGGAGGACGCTTACCTAGAAGGTATCTATTCACACGGGACTTCAAGACTTCCAGGTTATAAGTATCGGGGAAGACAGATTCCGGCAACAAGAGATTCAAACGTTGACGAAGATGTGAAGAAGGAGGGTTATGTAAAATTTTAAACAAAAATGTAACTTTATTTCATTTATTTTTCTCTTACAGCGGAACAGTGCCGGAACTTCAAGTATTACCAAATAGTATTCAACAGAATATAGACGAAGGGCACAAACTTGAAGTTGAACCAACTAATGCACAAATATCAAGTGAGAAGAACGAACCGCTTCTTGATATTTGGTAGACCAATATCCAGGCGGCCGGAAGAAGATTGTTATGGACGACAGTCAACTGTTTATCCCTATAGAAACGGAGAAAGAATACAATTTTCTGCTGCCGGGAGGCCTGTCGTATTATCCGGGATAAAAAGTATCCCTTGGCCACTCTCGGTATTCAAATTATATATGTACCGAGTTTCAGCCAAATCGGTCCAATAGTCTTTCCATGACAAATATATTTTTATCCCGGATACTATCCCATTTTTCTCGATAAAAAATATCCTATGTTCATTCTCGGCATCGAAAACATATATATACTGAGTTTCGACAAAACAACCCACAGCCAGGTGGTAGTGTATTTGCCCGTCTGGATGGCTACCAGTGGCGTGGACTTCATACAACTGGATACTCCATAAGCGCCATGAATTCATTGGCGCTTACGTTTTTTATTCGTGCAGATGCTCATGCTGTACATACAGTGTAAAATCCATGTAACGTCACTCGATTTAACGACAAATTCCTTTAAGCGTCGAAATGCAAATCGAAACTCTCTATAACGCCATAAATGCACAGTCCCTTCTGTGTCGTTATATGGAGTTTACATATTTTTATTTTAAAAAAATACATGAAAAATATATATACTTTTTTTTAAATAGAAAAGTTTATTTGTGCATATAATAAAACTGTAGAGGTCGAATTTCTGTACAATGAAAAAAGTACTAAAAAACCGAGTCAGGGGGATGTAAGAAGTGAAATAGAACTAATTTAGACTTTTTTTTCAATTTTTTTATTTCTCTGTCTGTCTTTTTGTGTTGGTGTTGCAGTGGACTGTAGGACTGTAGAGGGTTGGTCGCTGGTTCGGGTAACAGTTTCCGAAATGAAACAACCGAAAAACGATGCTACGGGAGGCTTCAACTTCGTTGGCGTCGGCGGGAGGGAGCTTCTTCTTACGAACTACGAACTAAACTTAACGAACTACAAAATGCGCCTTGAAGGCGTCCCATATTTATAGACGCTGCCTCCGCCGACCCCTCGCTTCGTCGTAACACCCCCTTTACTTTATTTCCTTAATTTTACATATATTAAGCCTTATCTTAACTTAAAGAGAGTGTCGGGGTGAAGGTAAGGAAAGGAATGCTCCGGTGGTTCGGGCATGTGGAAAGAATGCATGATGAAAGAATGACTAAACAGATATACAATGCAAAAGTGGATGGATGCAGAAGTCGTGGAAGGCCACGACACACCTTCCATGATCAAATTGATCGTGTACTAGCAGAAGGTGATGTCAGGAGCCTTAAGAACAGACGAGCTTGCATGACAAGAGTTATGAATGTCAAAGAGGCAAGTGAGGTGTGTAAGAATAAGCCTAAATGGCACTCTGTTGTTCGTGCCTACCCCGCGAGGGAACTGGCGTGAAGTTATGTATGTATGTATGTATGTATGTATCTTAACTTATCACTATCATACATTTTGGTACACCCTAGATCTTAGTCTATCCTGAGGGTCGTTACACAGTTATGACCCATGGTTTTTGTTAGCGGGACGTCGTAATGGGCATTTTCCTCGCCCCCCGCTTCATTAGTATAAATATAAAGCGCTGAGCGCTCTTACCGTTACCTCATTACAAAAACATGCGCTGTCGAGCGCGGACCTCTGCCTGCACTATCATTATGGCCTACTCGCGTTCGGAGTAGGCAGTAGTGCAGGCATACCTCACGGATCCCGGGCTCCGGTTGCGTTCTGCAGTCCCGTAGCCCGGTTTCCGCTACCCTTTTGGGTCCCGGGTTCCAGGCGGCGTTCTGCTCGCCTGTAACCCGGTTCCCTTTACATGCTGAGTCCCGGGCTCCAGGCGGCGTTCTGCACGCCCGTAGCCCGGTCTCATTTACCAGGATCTAATAGGGGTCCTACTTTCAATAAAAGGCAAAACGCTACAACATTTATTCCCTAGTGAGTTAAGGCTTATTACATTTTATATATTTAATTCTTATAATTTATTTTATTTAATTTCAAATCAATAACGGTTAAAAAATAAAACTATATCTATCTCAGTCCGAGCCGTCTCTTTCCTGCGCCTAACGGTCGCGTCTACATAATCTATGAGGCTTAGCAAATTATACCTATGTTCTTATCGCCTGTTGAGACGGGTCGGTGAGTTTCATACATTGTGTTCGTCGTCGTCAACACTTACTATCAAGTGGGCCGTCTGTCTGTCTGCTGATCTGCAATTAAAAAAAATCATTTTATCGTTCTAAAAGATCGGGTGTCGATTTTTCACCGGTGAAATAGCAGTGACAAAACTAAATAATTTAACGGCACTGATATATAAATGAAATAGCTATCATTGTATTACTCTAGCAGCGTAACTGTTATTTTATTTTTAATTTTATGCTTATACTTATGATTTTTATGGCTTGGCAACTAGGCTTTTAAGCCAGGTGCAATTGTATTGTAGGCTACAATCCCGCCAAAAACTCTTTAATTTTATGTTTGTGGCTCGGTTGTAAGTTTAAAATATATCTATATACTAATTACTGAGAGACTGAAACCATGGAAGTACCGAAATGCATAACATTTTTTTGAGTTCATCTGAGTTGACAATACAGCTCCATAACGTCAATATCAGTTTAAAAAAAGTTAGTGTAAGTGATGCTTGAAACAGAATCGCCTATGTAACTAAAAACATTAATTGAAAATTAGAAATTCTATAAACTAGTTGCCACATAGAAGGCCTACAGACATAGTGCTGCAATTGTCGTACAAAACGCTGACAGAGGTAAAGTAGTAAACTGTTGATCCGAAATCCATTTAGGTAATTAGTGAATAATACATACGTAAATATTCTACAATTAAAATCACGACATTATTTCCTGGCTATACAACTAACAAAACTTGGGTCTGAATGCCATGTTGAATTAATATTTTAAAAGGTTGTTCCTAACGAGGTTAAAACATTTTCTAGTTTAATATTCGATTTTAAATGTTTCTCAAGGCCCGGTCCTATTTCATACTGACTTTTCATTTGCCTTACTACCGCTTAAAATTTGAAATACGCTCCATACAACTAATGTCAAAATTTAACCCGAGACAGGACAAATGTAAAAATATTAAGATATAGGACCTGCAATAAAGTGTAGTTATTTTGTAATCGATTGTAATGATCGGGTAAATTGCACTTGATGATTATGATTAATGCGAAAAAACAATGTACTTTATTTTATTCTGTGTACACATATGACCTCAAGGGAAGTCTCCACAGAGGTTTAACCTCCCGCCCCGGAATCTCTCACTATGCCCGGCAGAGATGAGAGTGATCACGACGCGGTAAACCGCAACCATGATCCAGACTTGGCAGAGGGACTTAGAATTCTCAATTTCTCAGTTGGTGAAATGGTACACCTTAGTCACCGGGGTGAACCATGGATTGTACGTGGGACGTAATCGCGTTGACAGTACCCACGTATACTAGATCCGACATCATCCCGTTCCAAAGCGTGTTAAGAATTAGCGAGGTAGTGGGGAACGCCTGTATTAGAGTCCACGTTCAGCAGTCTGCGTCGAGGATCATTTTTGATAAGTTCTTTGCGTTTGGTCCGTTGTCCCCCACCAACCCAGATTCAGTTCGAAACGAATTCCCCCTGTGATATCAAAAAAGAGGTTTATCCTCATTACGCGTCAGGCCACGACACACCTTCCATGATCAAATTGATCGTGTACTAGCAGAAGGTGATGTCAAGAGCCTTAAGAACAGACGAGTGTGCATGACAAGAGTTATGAATGTGAAAGAAGCAAGTGAGGTGTGTAAGAATAAGCCTAAATGGTGCTCTGTTGTTCGTGCCTACCCCGCAAGGGAACTGGCGTAAAGTTATGTATGTATGCATGTATGTACGCGTCAGCAACGTCTCTTGAGTTGCAAACATCTATAGGCAAAGATAAACCCGGTCGACTTGCTGTCTGTTTGTTGCCTTCAACCTTCATGCAATAAAACAAAAAAGAAACAAAACTGAAATCAATTTATTAAGATGAGTGTATTCGAAGACAGTTCTAATGAGACTAAATTAATTACAATTAAGACCTTACAAACTACTTTACATATACTTACTAAGTACTACATTATACCCATGGAGGGTAGAATTTTGAAGTTCACATCCAAAAACTAGACCACACTTGTTAGACAATATAGAAAATCAAACAACTTTTAACTAAGTAATTTTAAACTTGATTGTCAAACAGTTAAATATATAGCGCGGCAAGTGTATACGTGCGCAGGAAGTATAATCGTCGAAGACTCCGTGTTACCACTGCGGCGCCCCCTAACACCCCTACGGCGCTCGGGCCGCCTGTCGCGGCCGTCCGCCAAGCTAGTTAGTTGATTTCCAGACCTTGACAAGCATGCTCATGTAGGTTTTATAGTTTAAGTTAGTGAACGAATCGATGTAATGACAACTTATTAATTATAACAAGTATGCAGTACAAACGAGTCTTTATTATTGCAAGTGCCCGCTATAAACATAATTTTCTGTGGAACAGTCTGTTCTGTGACTTAGTTTGAAATGATAACTTGAGCTCGTCGAACGTTAAATGAATCAATTTGAAAACTAACGAACATTTTTATACCGCGGCTGTACATACAATTTGATTAAACGAAATAGTTTAAATTAAAGTAAGTACGTTATGTAACAGGTCACTGCCAAGCATGACGAGATCTCTAGAAGTGCCCTGGGTAGCGCCGAGACCTCGTCGCCTTTACTGGACTAGACTTTTCGCTCCCGACCGTGGTTCGCTGTCTCCTTCTGCGAGCGATTCCTGCTTGTAAAGGAGGAAGCGGAGCGGGCGGCGCGGGTGTGTCCTTTGGGGATATATATATAGTTCTCACTTGCCGTGTTACGCGCCCGCTCAGTCTCCTCCCATAGGGCGCGTTACAAACTGTCCCACGCAGTGAAGACCTTTGTAGAAGCCATGGTATAAAAAGTAGTACCCCAACAGTGTACGTGGCCTTTTATCCGTGCAGGAACGGAGAAAGAATACAATTTCCTGCAACCGGGCGGCCTGTCGTAAGAGGCGACTAAACAACCCACAGCCAGGTGGTAGAGCATTTGCCCGACTGGATGGCTACCACCCCTGGTCTAGAGCAAGCCGCCATAACAACTTTGAGTTGTGTTCCGGCATTAGTAGTGACCAGGTTCCAGACTTACTTAAGAGAGCAGCAGCGCATTTGTAGCACCTTTGGTGTTGCAAATGTCCATAGGCGATTGTAACCGCTTTCTATCAAGTGGGCCGTCTGCCTGTCTGCTGAACTCTTGCAATAAAAAACAATATTTTGCAACATTTATTGTTATAACAGTGTATATGCGATTTTTTTATGGGAAAATTTAATATTATTTAGCATGTTAATAAACTAAATAAATTCTTAGTAAAAATAAATTATTTTATACTTTTTAGTTTTTGAAGTCGGTTTTTTTAAATTAAGTTTTTTTTTATTTGTTAGTTTTTAGTCACTAGCTATGGGTAGGCCTACGAAAGGTGCCACACACCTTAAAAAATACAGGTCCCAAAAAACGGGAACGGATTTTTTTTATAAAAATATGTTGGTAAAATGAAAACTACTGGGCCAAATTATGTTAAATTTTTAGGTATACCAGATGGCAACTATTCCGCATCAAACTAAAAAATAATCACGTAAATCGGATAATAAATCTCAGCGTAATCGATGTACATGCATAAAAAAAACCAATCAAATTAAGAACCTCGTTTTTTAAGTCGGTTAAAAATAGAAAGAATGTCTTTTTTTAGGGGGACAATAAATAAAACGCCTTTTATTCAGATTCCAAGTAATATGATTTATTGTAACTATATAAAAATACAAAACGGAGGTTAGAGAATAAATCCCATTTTGAAAGAAGGTTGTAAAAGTCACAGTAAAGAATGGCGCATATCTAAATCACTGCGTCAAACAATGCTTGTGGGTTATCAGAGCAATTGGAGAGTAGCAACTGGTATTTTATACAGTATAGACGCTATGTACATGGTCAATTCTTTACACCCCACTCCTTATTGTAATTGCCAAGACATCAGAAGTATAACTAGTTGCTCGTAATGTTTTGTAACGTAATAACGAAGCATGTTATTTCTGATACAAAAATCAAACACGTCCTGATAAAATTACATAGATAGATAGATAACACTTTATTGCTCACCAAAATAAACAAATACAGAAACAAAATGCTACTTCTTGGCAAAACAACAGGCGGCCTTATCGCTAAAAGCGATCTCTTCCAGGCAACCCAGCTTAAAAGAAATTCTTAACTAATCTGGCGATGTAGGTGGAGCAGAAAAAAGATAGGACTGTACAATTTAAATATGCATACTTACACTAATTTATAAATTGAATACATACATCAATATAATAGTACCGCAGGGGGGGCTTTGTGGCGAAGCCTTAGGTGAGTAGCGACACCTCGTACCTGACTCCGAGGGCCAAGAGAAGGTCCCCACCTCCGTGCTTGCCTTAGCCAGCCGGCACGGAGTGGAGATCGCTAGAGCTAAGACTCAAGCTCCAGGGGTGGAAGTGAGAAATGGCATCCTTCGGTGAACCTGCAGCCCACCTCTCTACACCCCTTAGCCACTCACACCCATGTTGCCCCTGCCTTCTATGGCATTTTTTGGGATCCATGCAGGGAGAGGCGTGTCACCGTCTGCCCATTTTTCCATGTTCTCCAAGCATTGCGACATAGTCCCCATATTCCCAGACCCCTAGTTCCATTAGCAGTTCACCCCAATAGCCCGGTACTTTTTGTCCTCATTTCCCACAATAGTCCTACACTGGCCTAGTCCTACACTGGCCGGGGCTTGTCCTTGGGTGCATTACTATATGGTGTAGACAGGAATAATCGCTGGTCAAGTGTCACGCCACATTTACATTAAATTTGTCAAGGGGCCTCTACGTGTTAGCCTTCCCATGGCCTCACGCAAGCCCTCCAAAAGTCCGGGCCATTTTTATGGCCCGTGGTCTACAAAGATATATATACGTATATATAAAAAATATCTAAACAAATTTATTTGTTAATAAATGTGACAAGCATTTTATATTAACATATAATTACGAGCTACACAGGACTCGAATTAAAAATGCCGTTGGAATTACTATAGAGTTTATTAGAACTATACAAACACGTATAACACAGGTGCAATTATACTGGATACAACCAGTGACACTGCACGATTCAATAAACACGCGCAAAGTCCGTCACTATATCGCTCTTCGAATGTACGTCTTACTCGTATCGTAGTCGTCGCTTGACTCCCGATCTTTTTTTTTGGAGCTGGACCCAGCTAAATAGCCGCAGATGGCTGCTTCAGCGATACCGGACTTTGGGGGCTTCCCGACTCCGTGGGAGCGGAGGCGTTCAGCCCGGAAGCAGCGCACTCGAGGAGGCACCTCCTGTGAGATTCGACCGCTGCGGGGGGTTGACTCTATATTGAGATTTAGCCGTAAAAAGACTATTATTAAGCTAACGGATATCGGAAATAGAGTAACCGGATGTTGGAAGTTAATACGGATGGCGGAAGTTGGTTTTATGAAGGAAGTGTAACTGAAGTGGCGCCACAGCATTACCGGATGATGTCACTGTGGCGCGCTACGAGGACCTGTTAAATACCCGGTGTTCGGGCAGAGGAGGGGCAGTCTTGAACCGGCAGTCTTAAACCGACAGTCTACATTGGTAGTCTTGGACGAGGAGCACATAATATAATGTGGTCGATAATTACTGCTTGATAATCGCAGTATTCTTCAAGGGCAAATTGCTGCTCGACACCTGACAAGCGTGGATGCAACTCTTGGAGTTGTCCTAATATTTCTGTGTATTATTGTGCAATATTTAATATCATAATTGTAATAATTCTAATGTAATAAACTTTGATTATAATATTTCAGATTATTATTATTGTTATTCTCGAAGTGTCATTCGTTCGCTCCCGGCGTGAATCCGACATATATATATATATATATATATATATATTGTTACCACTCGGGTCCCCAGAAAAAAAAAATCCACCTACATTACGAAGGTGTGAATTTAATTCCCTATAAGTACTACACTTGTGCGGACATATATGACATTAGTGGTGACGCCATCTAGCGATGTTGGGTAAATCGGAGATAACTTCACTTCATACGTCACTGCGGCCGCCCACTCGCCAGAAGGTGGTGCCTAAACTTTTTTGAATTTGAATACGTTACATTCGCTTACTCGTCGTCGTTGGTCGCTGCTGTACTAGTTGAGCAGGCGCACGTTAATAAACAATAATATTTAAACCTTAGCCAATAACTACTTTTTGGTGCTTAATAAATCGGCCCCTTAATCAAATACACAAAGACTAATAAGTGTTGCATCAAGTGGAAGGACTGGAATTTGGTTATAAGCCGGCCGGCTTCCCCTTGTGTCTGGTGTCCTGGCGAAGAAGGTGTGGTGAACTTATGGTGATCACTGATCTAACAACGTACTTCTAATAAGGTGAGTGGGCATATTTTTTAGCCGCTCCAGTAGTTGTCGTGGGAGTTATTATCTTGATTGTCCGGCATCGCATACTTTTGGTTTATATCACCGTACTTTAATTTTGGGCTGAACGTTGGTTCATCATAGCCCGCATACTACATGTTAGGGCTATTTACACGCCTTAACAAGTAGTTCTACTCCTTTGTGTGTATATGCTTTGTATGATTAATCATATGACTTTTTCGTGAAGATTTATAATCGCATAAATCACATTTGTATGGTTTCTCCCCAGTGTGTTTACGAAGGTGTATATTTAAATCGCTTTTAGAAATGCATTTGAACAGACATAAGTGACAAGAGTAGTTCCTTTCATTTGTGTGTATGGACTTTACATGTTTATTGAAATTACCTTTTTGTGAGAACCTACATTCACATAAATCACATTTGTATGGTTTCTCCCCAGTGTGTTTAAGAAGGTGTACATTTAATTCCCTTTTGGTCACACATTTGTATAGACATAGGTGACATGAGTAGTTCTTCTCCTTTGTGTGTTTATACTTTGTATGACTAATCAAATTACTTTTTTGTGAAAATCTACATTCACACAAATCACATTTGTATGGTTTCTCCCCAGTGTGTTTACGAAGGTGTATATCTAAATCGCTTCTAGTAACACATTTGTACAGACATAAGTGACAAGAGTAATTCTTTTCATTTGTGTGTATGGACTTTATATGTTTATTCAAATGACCTTTTTGTGAAAATCCACATTCACATAAATCACATCTGTATGGTTTCTCCCCAGTGTGTTTACGAAGGTGTATATTTAATTTGTCTTTAGTAACACATTTGTATAGACATATGTGACATGAGAAGTTCCTTTCATTTGTGTGTATGAACTTTATATGATTAACCAGTGTAGATTTTTGCGAAGATTTATAATCACATAAATCACATCTGTATGGTTTCTCCCCAATGTGTTGACGAAGGTGCCAAATTAACTCGGATTTTGTAGCACATTTGTGCTGACATGTATGACAAGAAAGGTCATTGTCTGACACCTTATGTTTGCTAATATTTAAACAATTTCCTTCCTCACGTCTCTCTAATAAAGTACTTGGAGGTACTGTTCCAGCATTCTTAGCGAGACATATTTCATTTCCTGCATTAGTATGACAAACTTCAGAATTAATTTGCTCGCTCTTAGGAATGACTAAATTCAAGTCCACGGTTAACTGTTTAGAACAGTTGGTGTCTGATGTTGTATTATCTTTAGTTATTCGGTTGAGCTTAACTCGCTTTATACTTCCAGGCACCTCCTTAAATGTGCGTTTTCTCCCATGTGCACCTGAAACCCATAGACAATGCAACTGACTGCAGTAGGTTTTCTAATTGCACAAATAAATTGACAATCACAAATGTAAAAAAACTTATGTGAAAATGCATACATGGTTTCTGAAATATAAACAAGGCGAACACAAGAAGAGACTTTATACTAAAAATAATCACGAAGCATTTGTAACATATTCAACTAAAGTAGGTAATACAGTGATCAATAGAAACAAAAGCTCCAACAACAATCTGTGATATACATTGTTTTTACATAATAGGTTGGGGAAAAAGTCTTTTCGCATATAGTACGTATGAACTTGTAATAAGATCTCTTTGGCTATACCATTTGTATCTGGCTGGTTTTGGTATCATTAAAAGGTTTAATTTTAAAGAAGACAATTCCAAATTCAAATTAGTAAAATGTGTGATTTTCATTTGTTTTTCTTATTGTTAAAATGAGTGAATCTAATGAAGAAATTCGATACATTTCAAAATTTTACTATAAAAAAGGGAAAAATGCAACACAAGCCGCGAAAAAATTTGTGATGTTTATGGACCTAATGCAGTATCTGTGAGAGTAGCGCAAATTTGGTTTAAGCGTTTTCAATCCGGAAATTTTGATATCAAAGATGCACGTCGCTCTGGTCGCCCTGTTACGGACAAAATTGATGTCATTTTTGAAAAAGTGGAGCAAGATCGGCATATTAGTAGTTACGATGTAGCTGGAGAACTGGGAATTGACCACAAAACGGTTTTGGCGCATTTGAAAAAAGCTGGGTACACAAAAAAGCTCGATATTTGGGTGCCTCATGAGCTCACTGAAAGAAACCTAATGAACCGTGTACTCATTTGTGATTCTTTATTACGACGTAATGAAACCGAACCATTTTTGAAGAAGCTGATAACTGGTGATGGAAAGTGGATCACGTACGACAAGAACGTGCGAAAAAGATCGTGATCAAAGGCCGGTCAGGCTTCACAGACTGTGAAGAAACCCGGATTAACTCGCAACAAGGTGATGCTATGTGTATGGTGGGATTGGAAGGGCATTCATCATCATTATAAGCTGTTACCGCCAGGCAGGACCATCGATTCTGAACTGTACTGCGAACAACTGATGAGATTAAAGCGAAGATATGAGAGAACGCGGCCGGGATTATTCAACAGAAGGGGTGTGGTTTTTCACCATAATAACGCTAGAACTCACACATCTTTAGCCACTCAGCAAAAATTACGAGTTTGGCTGGGAGGTGTTAATGCATCCGCCGTATAGTCCTGACCTTGCACCTTCAGATTTTCACCTGTTTCGGTCTCTGCAGAATTCCTTAGGCAGTATCAGGTTAACATCACGAGAGGACTACCAAAACCACTTGTCGCAGTTTTTTGATCAGAAGCCCCAAATTTTTTATAGCAATGGGATCACGTCCCTACCTACAAGATGGCAAAATGTTATCCAACAAAATGGCACCTACATACTTTAGTCAAATGTAAATAAACTTTATAAAATAACCTTTTGAATTTTTATATAAAATGCGAAGAAACTTTTTCCCTAACCAAATATATTAGCAGCTGCATAATCTTATACTCATATATAAAGCTAAAGAGTTTGTTTATTTGATTGAACGCACTAATCCCAGGAACTACTGGTCTGATTTGAAAAATTCTTCCAGTGTTAGATAGCCCATTTATCGAGGAAGGCTATAGGCTATATATCATCACGCTAAGACCAATAGGAGCAGAGCACCAATGAAGAATGTTTCAAAACCGAAGGTTTTCGAAAACAAATTCCACGCGGACGACGTCGCGGTCACAGCTACTTATATATAAGAGTGATAAGAAATAGATATAAAAAGAAGGTAGATAATAAGGAATTATAATTTAAACTAATACATAAAATAAGTGAATGGAAGAGATTATAGATATGTACATGTAATAATATAATTTGTAATACATTTAAAGGGTGATGACAGGAGCCTTAAGAACAGACGAGCGTGCATGACAAGAGTTATGAATGTCAAAGAAGCAAGTGAGGTGTGTAAGAATGGGCCTAAATGGCGCTCTGTTGTTCGTGCCTACCCCGCAAGGGAACTGGCGTGAAGTTATGTATGTATGTATGTACATTTAAAATGAAGTAACCAAAGACATTGAATACATTAATCTATGATAATAACTAGAGATGCCATGAATATTCGGTTTTTGGTCATTTTTTTACCTAATCGGTATTCAGAGAATATTGAACACCAAATCGTGACCAAAAACGCCCACATGCCCTATATTATTATATTTCCATCGAAGGGCGGGGTACAGATATGAGGCACATTTTTTTTTTTTTTTGTTTTGAGGCGAGGGAATATGCTTAACCGATTTACGCACAAACTGGGTCGTTGCTAGGGAAACGACACGCGTCGGTCGGGGGCGATAACACTGCAGCAATATTATGCTCTTGGCAGCGCTCCGTCCGCGATCGACGTCACAGAATAGTGTGGAAGACTCCGAGCGTTGCTGCACGGGCGAGCAACCCCAATACCCACTAAAAACCCCCTCCTCCCTGACGACCCTGCGCTTTGAATGTGTTGGAAAGGCTGAGATTTAGAACATAGTTACGCCCAGCCGATCCAGCGCAATAAAGTGCCTGGAGTGTGCCCTGGGAGAACACACCCCACTTCGTTGTGCGGGGGTAGAAGGTCCTTTGAGATATGAAGCACCTCTATTTATTGCTAGCTGACCCGCGGCCACTTTGCTGGGCATCAGAAAAAAAATACATATTATTTAATCACAATCTAATATACCCTATATCACTCAGGAATAATGTAACTGTCCATTGGGGAAAGAATTTTCAAAATCGGTTTAGTAAATCCAGGTATTACCACCTACAACGTCACAAACTCACAAACTTTACCTCTTTATTTTTTCTTGAGTTTAATTACCTACTAAGCGAATTCATAATATTGCCCGTACCCCAATGACGCCTATCTAGCCGATTAGGGTGCGCGGCGACCACGCAACTTTTTTCTAATACTTACATTTTTAAACACGCGATATCTTTCGAATGAAATGTCCGAATTGAATCATTCAATAAGTTATATAAAGGTATTGAAGCAGTCTTGAATATGAAGTCATTTATTTTAATAAGGATGAATACCAAGATACAAATAAAGAGCCTTTTCTAGCGGCGGTATTTTAATTAACTTTTTAAAATAAAAGAACAGTTATTGTAGCATAACTATAACAGTTAGACATATGCTGTCGCGACACTTTTTGTAAATGTGTTCTGCAAAGTCGTAGTATACTATTTTATTCTATCATTATATCATCAATAGTTTTCGCAGCGCACGCGCTTTTAGGTATTTTTTTTTACACCTTGGGTTACACTATTGGAGTTTTAGTAAGGAAAAAAACGCTTGCCAATAGTGAAGTACTTTTTTAAATCGGTTCAGTAGTTTTGGAGATTACCCCCTACAACGTCCCTACACATACTAACAAACTTTACCTCTTTATAATATTAGTATATATTTGACATGTAAAGTGAATTTTGAATGGGTTATAAAAAAATACCTAGGAAGGCTAGGGCTAGAGGGAGCTCTGCATCACTTCGCTCGCGCCTTGGCCTACTAACCTACATTTAAAAAGTTGGGATCTGTTCATAATAAAAAAGTGCCCTATATTACTATTAGGGATGGGCCGGATGTAGTTTGAACCGAATACGAACTTCGGCCGAACATTCGGTTAAAACACAATTTTCGGTTTGATTTCGCCACGCTTTCTCAAGAGCAACACACCGTGACCAGTTGACAACATCAACTTGATAGTAACGAATTTTTGGCTTTTTTACACCAGAACCTGCCTCTAGTAAATTTTGAGTATGAATAGGTGGATAAAAGAATAGATTTTTAGACGTTTTATTGAAAAAATATTTAATTCGTAAAAAGTGATTTCAATCCAAATTTGAGTTATGCTGATGACTTTTAGACGTGTTTTTTTTTTAAATTCAAGTTACGCATTATAATTAAGCAGTTGCACTACTTACTGAAGTTTCTTAGAGGACTAATAAGTTATAATATATGTAATAATATTTTTGTTTTAATTTGATGCCTATTTTTTTTTTTATTGCAGGAGTTCAGCAGACAGGCAGACGGCCTACTTGATGGAAAGCGGTTACCATCGCCTATGGACATTTACAACACCAAAGGTGCTACAAATGCGCTGTTGCTCTCTTAAGGGAGACTGGAACCTGGTCACTAATGCCGGAACACAACACAAGGTTGTTATGGCGGCATACTCTAGACCAGGGGTGGTCGCCATCCAGTCGAGTAAAATAAATACCCTACCACCTGGCTATGGGTTGTTTTGTCGCCTCTTACGACAGGCCGCCTGGCCGCAGGAAATTGTATTCTTTCTCCGTTCCTGCACGGATAAAATTTATTTTTATTAGGCAAAGACTCAAACAATAACTAATTTTATTTATTTTTTATCACATTGCACGTTAAGATTTGCATGTTCCTAACTAAAATAAATGAGCATGAGTGTATAGATGCCAATTTTTATGTTACGGTTATAATAGACATGATTTCTATTAACTTCAGTCAAAATAGTGCAAGTAGGTATTTTACTTTTTCCTTGCACCGAATGTTCGGCATTTAAACCGAATTTCGGCCGAATGCCGAAGTTCGGCTCAGGCTGCCGAAATTCGGTCAAACCGAATGTAAAACGAATTTCGGCCCATCCCTTATTACTATACTTCCCCCATCAAAAATTGGTAGTTAAATTTCGTTTTAACAGTGATAATTGGTATTTTAATAAAAAATACATTTTAATAATATGTTTTCAAAAATTTGCGCCTAAAACAGTCAAAATACAACTATTGCAACATTCGGTAGCCGAATGTTCGGTACTCGGCCAAACCACTATTCTTTGCATCTCTAGTAATAACTATTAGAAATAAGACGTAATCCCTAAAAAATCCTGTCAAACAAATAAATACAAAAAAAAACACAATGGTCTGAAGAAATAAGCCGTCTGAGGGAGAGCTGACAAAAAAAGAAAATTAAATGGTTGAAAATATTTCATTATAAAGAGTGGGGTGAGAGTGAAAATGGAAACTCTTACCTATATCAATTTTCTCAATAACAATAGTCACTTCTCCTGCCAGTGTATTCTTCAGAAGTGTTTCATCTGAATGTGTGCCAGACTCATCATCAGCAATATCTAGGGTTTCCTCCTCTTCACATTTATCTGTGTAATTTGAGAAAATGTTTTTATATAACAATGAGAGTGTATGGGAAACGCCGGCCTATTCCTAACCTAGTGGGAGTAGGTTGAAATTTACTGTAGCACCTCCTAAAACTTCCCGTTGTTACTACCACTTGTCCATTTACAGGACCGCAGATAACTACTTGACCGTGAACCCTAGTAGATGCTGCCAAAAATAGCCTCCTTCTGAGCATCATTCAATGTCCTATGAAGGACGCATGAGCATGCTATCGAGGACAGAATGAGGTGCCTATGTGTGGTGTCCTAAGTGCAGATGGAAGCCTCCCAAAGGTTCCACTAGCGGCCATGTATTCAAAGTCGCCAGGGTCACACTACGGACATGCATTTCTCCATCCAACACTAAATATAAGATGTATCCAACAACTTTTCCTTTTACTCTGTGTTTGACATCAATATAAAGTACTCGTAAAGTGTGTGTGTACTTTTGTTTTGGTCATCGGAGTCATGGATTATATCCATGCAGGAACAGAGAAAGAATATAATTTTTGCAGCCGGGTGGCTTGTCATAAGAGGCGACAAAACAACCCACAGCTAGGTGGTAGGGTATTTGGCCATCTGGATGGTTAACACCCCTGGTCTAGGGTATGCCACCATAACAACCTTGTGTTGGATTCCGGCATTAGTGGGCATGCTCCAGTCTCCCTTTACAGAGCAGCAGCGTATTTCCTTTAGTGTTCAAATGTCCATAGAGGGTGGTAATTGCCTTCCATCAGGTGTGTTAGCCCTACCTATCAACTGAGCTCAAGCAATAAATAATAAAAAAAGATAGTACAAGTATTGCAAATTAAGGGGCAAATCATTTTAATCAAGTAAACAAATGACAACTATATTGCTTACAGGATCAAAGAAAGAATAGTAATTTCTATATGTGGTGTGGTATAACAATTGAAAGTATGTAGTAAGCCTAAGTCTCTACTGACTAGTAACAACTTACCATCTTTTTCTTCCTTAATGGCAATTTCATTTCCTTCTTCAATATTCTCTTCACCTTCTTCTTCATTCTCTCTTTTAAGTTCTTCCACAGAATTTATTTGAATTTCATTACATTCAAGTTGAAATGCTTCCGCAATGGTATATTTGTAAGCGAAGTCTTCTTGCAAACTGGCTGTTAGTAATATTGTTCTCTGTGACTGCTAAAATGGTAAAGTAGCTAATTAGGAGTTTCAATTTATAAGTGAAGAGCAGAAGCAGTAGGTGATGTCAGAAGCGTTAAAAACGGACGAGCGAGCATGACAAGAGTTATGAATGTCAAAAAAGCAAGTGAGGTGTGTAAGAATAAGCCTAAATGGCGCTGTTGTTCGTGGCTACCCTGCAAGGGAACTGGCGTGAAGTTATGTGTGTATGTAATTTATAACTGATTTATGGTAAAGAAATCGATTGAAAGTTTAATTGAGAGTTTATATAATAACAAGGACTGGTGGCACCAACTGTGATTGCAACATGTATTTCTTATTCCTTCGTTTTATTTTTCAGTGGCTATACTCTATAAGTCTCTTGGTTTATTTTACACATTAGTTATGGTATATTCTCAACATTAGCTACCAGTTTCCATTTATGTGTATCTTGTGAGCACTATTGAGCTTTCGCTTACATTTAGCTCCTTCATGTTTCCTATAGTAGTCAATTTTAGTAAATATTGGCGTGTATGTTGAAAGGCCAAATATGGTGAACTCTATTTATCCTGAACAACTTAGATAGGTGTACCCATATTAGCATATAATAAGTTTGATAAAATCTGACTTGAAGCCTGATGTGTGGAGAGACATCACACGGGCCAGCCACACCACTCGCATGTAAATTGGTTATGGTATTATGATACTACAATATCAACAAATTATTATACCACTGCAGATATAAAGATAATACACTAAAGATATAAAAAAAGTGCTATGAACGAGATAATGATGCCAGTATGGCTCTACCATGAATAAAAATTAATACTGTAAAGTAATAAAGAATTTAATACTCATACAAGCTTACTTCAGAACCACTATTCTTGATAGTTGTTAGCAATGCCTCAGATTTTATAGCTCTCTTCATCAATTGATGTGCGTTTCTCAGCTGCGCATAGCATATGTAGCACACAAAGAGCGGTTTCCCATCAATAATGTTGAACTAAAATACAAAACATTACTTTTAATTTGGCATTCCGCATGCAATAGTTTTATTTTTGAAAACTTTGAATCTTGTCAAACACTCTTACATTCCAGGACAAATAAGTGTCTTATGTTAATCTCTATTTATTAAAATGTACTGTTTAACAAATTAACATGAAATTGATTATTTCCCATTCATTAAGAGCACAGATACAATAATTGTGACAATCACTTGTTCCTCCATTTTTTTTATTGCAGGAGTTCAGCAGACCGGCAGAGGGCCCACTTGATGGAAAGTGGTTACCATCGCCTATGGACATTTGTAACACCAAAAGTGCTACAAATGCGCTGCTGCTCTCTTAAGGGAGACTGGAACCTGGTAACTAATTCTGGAACACAACACAAGGTTGTTATGGTGGCATATTCTAGAACAGGGGTGGTCGCCATCCAGTCGGATAAATAGCCTACCACTTAGCTGTGGGTTGTTTAGTCGCCTCTTACGACAGGCCGCCCGGCCGCAGGAAATTGTATTCTTTCTCTGTTCCTGCACGGATAAAGATATTATATATCATATATTATGACTTAACTTAAAGAGATGGGTGCAGTACAGATATGTGCCCATTTTACTATAGGTAATATAAAAGGGGGGAGGGCTCTATAGATTTACCCTGTTAAATCTATAGATGTTTAATAGACGAAATTTTAACAGGGAGGTGATGGAGGGGCCCACATACTTACCCCTACTGTCAAACAAAAGTTGATAAGAAAAAATACAGAAGAGAATATTTACATACATTACAAGAGTAGCCATGAAAATATTCAAAATGGCAACCAATTAAGGCAAAATTATAAATTGTGTAAATAAAATAAACAGTGAATGAGTTTGTATATCTTGGATGTGCTTTTAGCAGGGATGGAAGGTACACTGCTGCTATAGAAAGAAGAGTGAATTTGGGGAATATTGTGAATGGAGCGTTAGGTAAACTTCTAGGCGCTAAGAACCTCAGCCAGAAGGCCCAGCTTGCCATACACAACGCGGTGCTGGTACCTACGCTCACGTATGGATGCAAGAGTTGGCTATGGAAGAGAGAGCATGAAAGTAGAGTAAACGCGGTCGAGATGCGAGCACTGCGCAAAATCTGCGGAGTGACGCTCGCGGACCGCGTTCGTAATACCGAAGTAAGAAAGAGAGTTGGTCTGAAAGAGAGTGTCGGGGTGAAGGTAAGGAAAGGAATGCTCCGGTGGTTCGGGCATGTGGAAAGAATGCATGATGAAAGAATGAGTAAACAGATATACAATGCAAAAGTGGATGGATGCAGAAGTCGTGGAAGGCCACGACAAACGTTCCATGATCAAATTGATCGTGTACTAGCAGAAGGTGATGTCAGGAGCCTTAAGAACAGACGAGCTTGCATGACAAGAGTTATGAATGTCAAAGAGGCAAGTGAGGTGTGTAAGAATAAGCCTAAATGGCACTCTGTTGTTCCTGCCTACCCCGCAAGGGAACTGGCGTGAAGTTATGTATGTATGTAGTAATGGTTATCAGTCTTTACTGGTTTGCCTCGGCCTCTACAGTAGTATGCTCACTCCTCTTGTGCGCTTTGGTCTGAAGCTAACCAAACCTTAATCACTGTTCTAGTCACTAGTCGCGACCTTTCACTGACCATCTAAAGAATATTAGTGAAAAAATAGGTGAGGTTATATTTAAGAAAACATTACTATCTCAAGAACTACACATTTCCTAGACATAGGGGTTGCAGAAACTGTAAGTATTCCTCCCTCCCATAACCCTGTCATTACTTATTCTAAAATAGACTATATCTATACTCCACCCACCATCTTATATCGGCTTTATGGCTATTTAGCCTATATTGTCCTATTAAAGAGCAAAAATGAATTTGTATGTTTCTAATATGTACTGGCCCTTTTACAAAGAACTTTTAGCAAATTAACTATACGTAGTATCCATAGTAGTTTGTGAATGAACTCGCCTTAGATTTTGTTAGCCTTTCCCATATTTCTTGAAACACAGTGTGGTTTATAGCGTGCATACGTCTATCACCACACAAACAAACCCTACAATTGTCTGCCATGCTAAGTTTTAGTTTCTATATAACATTACAACTTTAATTTGCTTGAGCACACAAATGTTAATTAATTTGTTATTTTATGTATTTAAGGCTTGGCAACTAGGCCTTTAAGCCTGGCGCAGTTGTATTGTAGGCTACAATCCACACCATTCAACGTAGTTCTTGTGAAAACTCGACAGGCCACATTTGATTATACAGTTCACATTTCTCGCAAAAACACCTAATTACTACTCAAAAACTATCAATATCCTACAACTATTGTTCATTTTAGAGTAATTTTACACATTTTTAGAAAATAAAACTGCACAGGACAACATCTCCTTTTAATTCCCGCCAAAAACTTCTTATAAAGGACATTTTTTTTTAAGTTTAAGGCTTGGCAACTAGACCTTTAAGCCAGGCGCCGTTGTATTGTAGGCTACAATCGACGTCACTCAATGGAGTTCTTGTGAAAACTCGAAAGGCCACATTTGGCTATATAATTCACGTTCTCGCAAAAACACATAATTACTACTCAAAAACTATCAATATCTTACAACTATTGTTAATTTTAGAGTAATTTTACACATTTTTAGAAAATAAAACTTCACAGCACAACGTCCCCTTTCAGTTCCCGCCAAAAACTCCCCTTGTAAAGGACATTATAGATAGGTCCACAGAATACTATGGAAACTACGGCTATGTTCCATCTGGGACTTAAATTAACCATGTTCACGACCGCTTTTTATCGCATTTCACCTGCTTGCCAGTGTTAGAGTCGTAAACCCAAGTGGAACGGCTATTCGACCCACCTCTTGACATGGGTTGTCTTCATAGGATTGGAGTTCGTGCCTCTCCAATATATGAATGCAATACAGAGGAAGGCTCTATCGAACATATATTTTTTAACTGTTCTCTTTACCCCACATCCCTATATGATATCTTGCCACCTAAAATTCCAAGACCCACTAATATTAAAACTCTCCTTTCCCTTATATGTAATCGTCTTATATTTAATGCTCTAACCAAATATATTTCTGTTAGTAATATAAAATTATAATCCTATAACAAATTTTGTGTAACTAAATAAAAAAAAAGTGTTGTCCTATATGTGTATATATTGATTTTACTGATACTGTTTCAGGTGTTGGCGGTGAACTAATTCTAGAACAGGTTTTTATATGTTTTCCCCCTTTTTTGTGTTTTCTTATCTACCTGGTCATCGCCATAAACCTTGCCTTTTTCACACCTGACATTGGCAGTAATCAAGAAGCTTCTTGGCAGTAATGGTAGTTCGAACAAGAACCATAGTACTTTATTACTTCAGTGCCAAGAACAAGCCTCTTGCCAAAAAAAAACAAAAAGTGAAGTGAAGTGACTTGGGTTGTTGTGAGCGTTGTGCGATCAAACATGACCACAACGATCGCGGTCGCCCTGTGGAACATCCATTTGAGCGTTTTGGGCGTTGTTGTGTTGTGAGCTACTAGTGGAACAGCCTTATTAGTTCTTGGATACGTAGTATCCATAGTAGTTTGTGGTTCCTGCTGGTTTGTTTTGTGGCACAGAGTACTTTTATATGGTTTGTGGAGTGCAGAATTAAAATTATTATTAATTAAACTCAGCATGGCAGACAATTGTAGGGTTTGTTTGTGTGGTGATAGACATATGCACGCTATAAACAACACTGTGTTTCAAGAAATATGGGAAAAGTTAACAAATGCTAAGGTGGGTTCATTCACTAAAACTTCTTTGTAAATGGCCAGTATATATTAGAAACATACATTTCATTCGTGCAATTCATTTTTGCTCGTTAATAGGATAATATAGGCTAAATACTCATAAAGTTGATATTAGACGGTGGGGATCGAATATCTGGGTCATACAGTAGACCAACATGGAGTACGACGACCACCAACGTAAACCAAAATTAACTCCATTATCAAGGCTACACTACTGATCGATCATTTTTGGGGTTAATAAATTTTTACGAACATTTCATTCCCCATCTTCATGGAATTTGCGCCAATCTCCATAACTTGACTAATGGAAAACATAAGTGGCGATGGACTGATCATGAGAATGCTATTTTCAAAGCTACGAAAGAATGCATTGTGTCTTCACAGCTATTAATTGCGTTTGATGAAAAACGCCCTCTCTTCTTAGAATGTGATACATCTGAAAAATGATTAGTAGCAGTCTTATTTCATAAAGATAAGAATGTGGAACAACCTATCGCATATGCTTCCAGAAAATTAAGCCCTGCTGAAATGAAATACTCTGACATAGATTGTGAGGCTGTAGTGATCATATTTAGAAATAAAAAATTTGATCAATATGCAAGGGGAACCAAATTCACCTTAGTCGCAGATCACAAACCACTTATCCATACTTTGGGAGCTCAACGTAACTTACCTCGTGCCTACCCCGCAAGGGAACTGGTGTGAAGTTATGTATGTATGTAATGTAACTTACCAAAATTAGTTATAGTAAGATGGGCTTTAGTGATAGGCAGCTATCAGTATGATATATGTTACAGAAAGGGTGAAAACAACACTCTAGCTGACTGCCTCCTCAGATTACCCAACCCTGAAACTGAACCATCAGAGACTACAAGTATTGTACTTAGCATACAACTGTGTCTTTTGGGAACCAGAATGGCAGACCTGCACCTATCGGAAGAGTTATTAGCTAAAGCAACATCTAACAACCCTATTCTTATGGATGTCTGTCATAGTTTGAAGACTGGTTGGCTGCAATTAAATTACAATACAGAAATGAATTTCGGCTGGGCGTAACTATGTTCTAAATCTCAGCCTTTCCAACACAAACAAAAGCGCAGGGTCGACAGGGAGGAGGGCGTTTCTAGTGGGTATTGGAGTTGCTCGCTTGTGCAGGAACGCTCGGAGTCTTCCACACTATTCTGTGACGTCGATCGCGGATGGAGCACTGCCAAGAGCATACTATTGCTGCAGAGTTATCGCCCCCGACCGACGTGTGTCGTTCCCCTAGCAACGACCCAGTTTGTGTGTAAATCAGTTAAGTATTTTCCATCGTCTCAAAAAAAAAAAAACAATACAGAAATGAAACAAACAGATAACAATCTGAACTGTCCAATGAAAATGAAATCCTCATGTGGCAAGGACGCATAGGTTATACCTACAGTGCTTCGCCCAAACATTCTTGCCTACCTCTACAGCGTACACCAAGGTATTTCTGCCATGAAAGCAGTCTCTCTATATTATATTTGGTGGCCCTCCCTTGACGAAGACATAGACATAGTTGTCAAAAGATGTAATAAATGTCAATAAAATCTACCCTGTAATCCTGAACTAGCAGTTTTTTCCTGGTCAATACCAGAAGGAGTATGGGAAAGGACATATAGATTTCGCAGGACTATCTGAAGGTACCTGTTGGTTTGTTCTGTGTGATGCTTTGTCAAAATGGGTGGAAATCCGACTGATGAAAAACATCACCACAAGAGCACTTTTTTATAATCTCGATGAAATATTCTGTATGTTTCGCCTCCCATGAATGCTTGTTTTAGACAATGGACCTCAATTCTGATCTTTTGAGTTCAAAGAATATTGCATGAAACAGGGAATATCACTTGTTACTTCCAGCCCATATCATCCATGCAGGAATGGCTTTATGGAATGCTTAGTGAGGACCTTTATGTCCAACATGTCTACAAATGAGGGCGGTAAGCTTGAACGTTGTTAACTTCTGCAGGTGGTACCTCGTCTGTCTCATGCATATAGGATGATGTAATAACGAGGTTGAAGTTGTCAATACCTTGATTTGATTTGAGACATATAGCGCACAGGTCTGTGGAAAAGAATTCTATTAAAGGCTGTGCACTTATATTACCCCTGACAGGCTCTCGCCTCACCAGAGTTATCGAGGAAAAGCTTACAACCAATGTTAGAAAGTCCGCATATGTTGCCGTCTCTGATCCACGGCTCCTGGATCAGTGCGATGCCCGGTGCTGTTGATGCAACCTCTAACCATCTGTGTAGTTGAGCCGTAGCAGTTATGCTGTGATGGAGATTGCATTGCAGAATTTTGATGTTATTGTAGGACGGGGGATCCATTTGGATCACCCTCCTCCTCCAGTCCTAATCTGGAGAGGTCCAGGAGGTCGTCGTCACTTGACGCTTTGACGACTGGACCCCGCCTGTTTTGTCTCCTTCTGCTCCAGAGGTGGAGTAGCCTCAGACATAGGAACATTCGCGGTAGTTCGCACCCCCGCAGTCTCGTCCGTGAGGTCCGCCGGGGTATCGACAAGCCGTCCTTTAGGGCCCTGGAATTTCAGGTAAACCGCGCCCAGCCAATAGCTGAGGCGGCGCTTCCTGGTCAGGACCACAGGGACAAGATTTTTGGGAATGCTCACAACCACGAAAGTCGCCCTAGTCTGGGGCAGGATAGCTTGCACACGCCACCTCTCCACTTGCGCCTAGGGAGTTCCCCATTGCAACATTGTGCCGATGAGCACTTTGTCGCCATCGTGCTCATGCGGCAGAAGTATACCGCAGCGTACCATCTTCGGTATCTGTTTAGCGTCGGTGACCACAAGTGTGCCTACCTCCGGTAGCTCCAGAGCCGCGCAGGTCTCATTCTAGATGTAATTACCAACTCCGCCTTGGGAACGTTAATGGACTCTGCCTCCGCGTAGCTGGTAGGTTTAGGCATCTGGGCGTCTTGCTACGTGGTCTATGGTCTTAACAAATGGGAAATAATCATTTTCATGTTAATTTGTTAAACAGTTGATTTTAATCAATACAGATGAACATAAGACACTCTTTTCTTCTGGAATATAAGAGTGTTTGACAAAATTCGAAGTTTTCATGAATAAAACTATTACATGCGAAATGCCAATATAAAAGTAATGTTTTGTATTTTAGTTCGACATTAATGATGATAAACCATTCTTTGTGTGCTACATATGCTATTCACAACTGAGAAAGGCACATCAATTGATGAAGAGAGCTTTAAAATCTGAGGAATTGCTCACAACTATCAAGAATATTGGTTCTGAAGTAAGCTTGTATGAGTATTAAATTCTTTATTACTTTACAGTATTAATTTTTATTCATGGTAGAGCCATACTGGCATCTTTATCTCATTCATAGCACTTAAAGAGAGTGATTAGATTTTTTATATCTATAATATATTATATTTATATCTGCAATGCCATAATAATTTGCTGATGTTGTAGTATCTTAATACCACAACCAATTTACATGTGAGTGGAGTGGCTCGCCCATGTGATGTCGCTCCACTCATAGTTATCAGGCTTCAAGTCAAATTATATCAAACTTATATGCTAATATGGGTACACCTAGCTAAGCTGTTCAGGATAAATAGAGTTCACCATATTTGGCCTTTCAGCATATATGCCAATATTTACTAAAATTTACTACTATAGGGAACATGAAGGAGCTAAATGTAAGCGAAAGCTCAATAGTGCTCACAAGATGCACATAAATGGAAACTAGTAGCTAATGTTGAGAATACTCCATAACTAATGTGTAAAAGAAACCAACTAAGGAATCACAGTTGGAGCCACTGGTCCTTCTTGTTATTAAATAAATCTCCAACTTTATCGGGATCCTAGGCGTCGACATTTCGAGCGAGGTGCAATTTCGGGTTCATTTGGAGAGCAACGCGAAAATCGCTTCAAAAAAGCTTGGGGTGCTCAACAGGGCTACGCGGTACTTCACACCGGGACATAGGCTTTTATTATATAAGGCCCAAGCCCATCCCCATGTGGAGTACTGCTCCTATCTCTGGGTTGGGGCACCTCAGTACCAGCTGCTCCCACTTGACTCCTTGCAGCGCCGAGCGGTCCGGATTGTCGACGATCCCAAACTTACAGACGGTTTAGAACCTTTAAGTCTCAGAAAAGACATAGGCGCTCTAAGCGCGTTCTACCGTCTGTACAATGGGGAGTGTTCTGAGGAGCTGTTTGGTTTGGTACCTACATCGCCATTTTCCCACCGCACTGCTCGCCGGCGACTGGGAGTTCATCCACACTTCCTCGACACCTGGAAGTTATCCACTGTACGTGGCGCTCGCTCTTTTATGCCATACGTGAGCAAGATGTGGAATGAACTCCGTCCCACGGTTGTCTCAGAGCGCTACACAATATGGGGCTCTTCAAAAAGGGCGTAAACAGATTCTTAGTCTCAAAGAGGTAGGTAACGCATCAGCTCCCTTGGTGTTGCAGATGTCCATGGGCGACGGTAGCCACTTGCCATCAAGTGGACCCGTCTGCCAGTTTGCCTACAAGCAAACATAAAAAAAATCACAATTAAACTTTCAATCAAATTTTTTACCATAAATCAGTTACAAATTGCAACTCCTAATTAATTTCTTTTCAATTTTAGCATGAACAGAGAAGAATATTACTGATAGCCAGTTTGGGAGAAGACTTTGCTTATAAATATACTATTACAGAAGCATTTCAACTTCAATGTAATGAAATACAAATAAATTCTCTGGAAGAAATTAAAAGAGAGAATGAAGCAGGAGGTGAAGAGACCATTAAAGAAGAAAAGGAAATTGCTATTAAGGAAGAAGAAGAAGGTAAGTTGTTAGTACAAACTTAGGCCTACTACATACTTTCAATTGTAATACCACACCACATTACACCAATTACTATTCTTTCTTTGATCCTGTAAGCATATAGTTGTTATTTGTTTACTTAATTAAAATGACTGGTCCCTTAATTTGCAATACTTGTACTATCATTTTATTTATTGCTTGAGCTCAGTAGATAGGCAGGGCTTAACACACTGGATGGAAAGCAATTACCACCGTCTAAGGACATTTGAACACCAAAGGCATTACAAATACGCTGCTGCTCTCTAAAGAAAGACGGAGCAGGTCCACTAATGCCGAAATCCAACACAAGGTTGTTATGGCGGCATACTGTAGATCAGGGGTGGTAGCCATCCAGACGGCCAAATACCCTACCACCTAGCTGTGGGTTGTTTTGTCGCCTCTTATGACAGGCCACATGGCCCCAGAGAATTTTATTCTTTCTCTTATCCTGCACAGATAAAATCTATAACTGCAATGACTAAAACAAAAGTACACACACTCACTACTTTATATTGAGGTCAAACATGGTTAGAGAAAAACGAAAAGTTATTGGATACATCTTAAATTTAGTGTTAGATGTAGAAATGCATGTCCATAGTGTGACCCTGGTGACCTTGAATACACAGCCGCTAGTGGAACCTTTGGGAGGCTTCCATCTGCACTTAGGGCATCACACGTAGGCACCTCATTCTGTCCTCGATAGCATGCTCATGCATCCTCATAAGTCATTGAATGATGGTCAGAGGGAGGCTATTTTTGCCAGCATCTACCAGGGTTCACGGAATGGTCGAGTAGTTATCTGCGGTCCTGTGAATGGACAAGTGGTAGTAACAACGGTAAGTTTTAGTAGGTGCTCCAGTAAATTTCAACCTACTCCCACTAGGTTAGGTCTAGGCCGGCGTTTCCCATACACCCTCATTGTTATGTAAAAACATTTTCTCAAATTACACAGATAAATGTGAGGAGGAGGAAATCCTAGATATTGCTGATTATGAGTCTGGCATACATTCAGATGAAACACTTCTGAAGAATACACTGAAAAGAGAAGTGGGAATTGGTTTGGAGAAAACTGATATGGGTAAGTTTCGATTTTCACTCACACCCCACCCTTCTTTATAATGAAATATTTTTAACCTTTTAATTCCCTTTTTTTTGCCAGCTCTCCCTCAGACTGCTTATTTCTTCAGACAATTGTTTTTTTGTATATTTATTTGTTTGACAGGAATTTATTAGGGTTTATGTCTTATTTCTAATAGTTATTACCAGAGATGCAAAGAATAGTGGTTTGGCCGAGTACCGAAAGTAATAACAGTTGTGTTTTGACTGTTTTAGAGCAATTTTTTGTAAACAATATTAAAATAATAAAATTAAAAATTATTAAAATAACAATTAACACTGTTAAAACGAAATTTAACTAGTAGCAGGTGTAATAATATAGGGCACTTTTTTATTATGAACAAATCCCAACTTTAAATATAAGTTAGAAGGCCAAGGTGCGAGCGAAGTGATGCAGAGTTCCCTCTAGCCCTAGCCTTCCTAGGTATTTTTTTATAACCCATTCAAAATTAACTTTGCATCTCAAATCTATACTAATATTATAAAGATGTAAAGTTTGTGAGTATGTGACTTTGTAGAGGGTAATCTCCGAAACTACTGAACCGATTTAAAAAATTCTTTCACTGTTGGCAAGCTACATGATTCCCGGTTGACATAGGCTATATTATATTGCCAGAAAATTAGGGATCCTTACTAAAACTCCAATAGTGTAACCCAAGGTGTAAACAAATTACCTTAAATCGCGTTCGCTGCGAAAACTATTGATGATAGAATAGAATAGTGTACTACGATTTCGAAGAACACATCATTATTTACAAAGAGTGTCTCGACAGCATATGTCTGACTGTTATAGTTATGCCACAATAAGTGTTGTTTTATTTTAAAAAATTAATTAAAGTGCCGCCGCTAAAGAAGGCTCTCTAATTGTTACTTTTTACTCATCCTTATCAAAATAAAGTACTTCATACTCAAGACTGCTTCAATACCTTTATGTAACTTATCGAATTATTCAATTCGGATTAGTTAAAAAAATGACCAAAAAGCGAATACCAGCCGGAATATGCATGGCATCTCTAGTTATTATCATAGATTAATGTGTTCAATGTCTTTGGTTACTTCATTTTAAATGTATTACAAATTATATTATTACATGTACATATCTATTATCTATTCCATTCGCTTGTTTTATGTATTAATTTAAATTATAATTCCTTATTAGTTATTATCTACCTTCTTTCCTTATTATATCTATTTTTTAAGATTCATTTATATCACTTGTGTCTAATTATTCAGCTGCTGCTAATATATGTAAAAACGATGTATATCCCAGATTGCTGTAGGAGCTTTTGTTTCTATTGATCACTGTATTACTTACTTTAGTTTAATATGTTACAAATGCTTTGATTATTTTTAGTATAAAATCTCTTCTTTTGTTCTCATTTTCATATTTTAGAAACCATGTATGTATTCATTTTCACATTACATTTACAGTTGTCAATTTATTTGTGTAATTAGAAAACGTACTGCAGTCAGTTGCATTGTCTATGGGTTTCAGGCGCACATGTGAGAAAACGCACATTAAAGGAGGTACCTCGAAATATAAAGCGAATTAAGCTCAACCGAATGACTAAAGACGGAAATTCAACATCAGGTACTAGCTGTGCTAAACAGTTAACTGTGGACTTTAATTTAGTCATTCCTAAGAGCGAGCAAATTAATTCTGAAGTTTGCCATACTAATGCAGGAAATGAAATATGTCTTGCTGAGAATGCTGGAACAGTCCCTCCAAGCACTTCAATAGAGAGACGTGAGGAAGGAAATTTTTTAAATATTAGCGTTCATAAGGTATCAGAAAATGTCTTGTCATGTCATACATGTGAGTACAAATGTATTAGAAAATCTGAGTTAAATAGACACCTTTTAAGACACACTGGGGAGAAACCGTTTAAATGTGATTTATGTGAATATAGAGGTTCAGAAAAAGGTAATTTGAAGAAACATATAAAGTCCATACACACAAATGAAAGGAACTTCTCGTGTCCTATATGTCTATACAAATGTGTTACTAAATCCAATTTAAATTCACACCTTCGTAAACACACTGGGGAGAAACCATACAAATGTGATTTATGTGAATATAGAGGTTCAGAAAAAGGCAATTTGAATAAACATATAAAGTCCATACACACAAATGAAAGGAACTTCTCGTGTCATATATGCCAATACAAATGTGTTGATAAAGCCAATTTAAATATGCACCTGCGTAAACATACTGGGGAGAAACCATACAAATGTGATTTATGTGATTATAAATCTTCACGAAAAAGTACCCTGAATGCTCATACAAGGTATATACACACAAATAAAAGGAACTTCTCATGTCATATATGTCTCTACAAATTTGTTACTAAAGCCGATCTAAATATACACCTTCGTAAACACACTGGGGAGAGACCATTCAAATGTGATTTATGTGACTATAAATCTTCGCAAAAATGTACATTGATTAATCATATAAAATCCAAACACACAAATGAAAGGAACTTCTCATGTTATACATGTCTGTACAAATGTGTTACTAAGGACGATTTGAATTCACACCTTCGTAAACACCATGGGGAAAATGTGTGAATATGTGACTATAAATCTTTACAAAAAAGTATTTTGATTACTCATATAAAGTATATACATACAAAGGAAAACAGCTTGTCATGTCATATGTGTCTGTTCAAGTGTGTATCTAAAAGTGAATTAAATAAACATCTTCGTTAGGACACTGTGAAAAAACCATTGAATTTAAAAGGAACTTATTTCTTTTACTTGTAGATAAAGCTTACTATACTAATCATGAATTTTAATGACTCAAGAAACTTGTAACTATTCCGTACCAAATTCATTTAGAAAATAATAGGGGAGCCACTTTCACAAATTTTTGTAAATTCTAGCAACTCCAATTTTTATGCTGGAAGTCACACCTACGATATTGTCAAAGATATTGATTGTGGCCCAATTAGATCACAAATAACGCATTACACCCATCGCCAAATCTGCGTAAAACGGCCTATATCTGTAACGTTATCCCAGAAAAGGTACTAGGTACGTCGTGGTAGGATCATAATACTGACCATAATTTTGTAAGCAAGATCTTTAATACCTAGCAATATTTAACCGAACAATTATTTTATTAAAAGAAGCTAAAGGAACCAACCATGTCAGCTGTTCTTTGGTAAATATCGTCAAAATATAATGAAAAGATTTTTGCTTTAAATTCTGCTGGATATCCTTGGTAAACTCGTGTGAAACATAGCATTCTTATATCCATATTAGTTTTAATGGATTTTAGACTTGTATTAATAACACTTGATAATTACAGCGTTAAAATTAAAATAATATTTATTTTGCCTTGTTATAATTCACTGACCTTGACTACGGATGGGATAGAATATTGCTAGAAGGCTTTAAAAATAGTTCATGTTCTCGACGTTATAGTAAAATTTTACACAAAAATACTATCCACAGCCCTTTATTTGAATATTACTTGACGCTAACGTTAAACCAAGCTATTCATACTCCTACAATAAATAGAAATACGTTGAGTGAGTGGAAAAGTGTATAGAAAACAACAAACTGAAATTATAAGACTATGTCTTAAAAGCAAGACACTAAAATATATATATCAGATTCCAGAAAAGTTAAATGTGGGGTCCCACAAGGAAGTTTGTTAGGGCCTTTATTATTTTTTGTCTACATAAATGATTTTCCAAAATATATAAAGCACCCATTTGTTTTATTTGCGGATTACAGTGCGGCTTTATTTATAAAATATAAAAATAATTATGAATCTACAAATAAACTTAATATTAATTATAGAAAAGACACACTATATGCCATTTAGAAATAAAAATACCAAATCTGACTTAATATCTATAAATTATAAGGGAAAGGCCATTGCTCAGGTCACTACTACTAATGTCTCGGGATAAATATTGATAACAATATGTCGTGGAGATCTCATGTAGATCAAGTCTCCAGCAAATTAAACACATTTGCATACATGCAACAATGACAAAAAGGAAGCATTATTTTCAGTAACGAGCGTTATAACAATGAATCAGCATTGATAGTTATTATTTAGGTGTTATATTGTAGTATGGCAAAAATATTTTACTATTATTTGATTTGTTTTTAAGTAGATTTATGATTTAAATTCTAATTTAAGAAAAAAAAATGGTATTTTGGAAAATATTAACAACTTAAGCCCCTTTAGCACTGATGATAATTATTATGTTAGTGCCCAATTATGTATAAAATTAAAAAGGCCAATGTTGTTTTTCTAAGAAATTTTATTATGGAGAGTTTACAATATTTTTAAATTTCTTCATCAGTACATGACACAATATCCTCAATTTCGGGGCCAGTCTCCAAAGACTCATAAAATGGACGGCGGATGGTTGGAGGTACTCCAGAAATTATTGCAGCTCTCTGACTTTTGGTGCAGGGAGTTTAATAGGTCTCTGATTTAGGGGCATGAGAGGTGCTACTGGTGCAGTATCTTCTTCTGATTGTGAATGTGTCATTTCGGTTTCTTTTTAAACTTAGTACTTTGAATAATTCTTCACTATCATCTAATGAGTATTTGTATAATACCCCTGGATCTACTTTTCTACACTGTATCCATTTTATTTTATTCCAATTGACCTTTTCTTTCACTAAATTTATCTTTCAGTATACGTATTGTGTAGTGAGCAGTTTTTGGAAGTTGTAGAACTGTGACTGTTGCATTTCTACAACATTAATTTTTGGGTTCCTATGGACTGTTCTGATTAGGTTTGCCCAGTCTTTTGGTAATTCTACTTTCATTGCAGTTTTGTTTTAGCTTTTTCTATAGAAGCATGTATAGTGTCTGCTTCCATTGTGTGGCCTGGTTCTAAAAACTTGAAGGTTTATAATGCTTGGCGAATTTATAGAGTTTTCTATGAAATACATGATCATAATAGCAACATAAATATTTCGATTCTCTCCTGGGCAGCTGTCACTATACATGTTAATTTTGTCTAAGTTATTAGGCAGGGTGTCCAGATGGTGATATAAACAAGAAGCTATTTCTTGTCCTCCTCTACCAGCAATTGTTTCATCCCATAATAAACAATATGCATCAGCTGATGATTGTGATACTCTATAAATTGTTAAGTTCAGGGTCCATAATTGTCACTTGTAAAAACTGAACCCTGCTGTTAAATAAGGTGTTGGAAGACACTTCTGTAAGTCAAAAGACAGTGTTATAACTTTGTCATTTACTTTAGCTTCTTCATTGTCTCTTCTTTTCTCAGCATATGAAGATTCATACAGCTTTTCATGTTCATATCTTTCTGCTTCAATTTCTTGTTTCTTTTCTAAGTTAGGCTCCAGTTCCAACTGCAATTTGAATTTGTCACATTTTCCACAAGTGTCATTTTTTCGATTTTTTTAAATGGAAGAGTTTAATTTTTCAAATTAAACTCTTCCACGAAAACTTTCCTGTAGTAGCTCTCTTTAACGGGGGTTTGTCCATATTCATTACAATGTGTGACATACAAGCGATACATCAATGAAATAGAAAGATCACCATTTAAATTTTTTTTTGGGTATGAGACCTAGAATAGTGGCTTTCATAAGCTGGAAACATTTTAATATGCTCTTTTACTTCCGTCTTACTGGCCTCGCTAAGTTTTTGGTGCCTTCCTCGCTGATCTTCAGAAAGTATTCCTACCTCCGAATTTCTTTTTTTCTCAACAATTACTCTTACTTTTTTCAATGATAATGATAATGTACTGAGAAACATAGTTCGACATACTTCAGTTCTAGTTTCACTTTGATTAGTGAAGAAGTAATTTCGGGTCCATTGGTGTCAACTCAACCCATTGACAACCTTAGTTGACTTTTTTGGAAATTCTTCAATCAAGCTTGCTATATACTGTGATTGACTTTCTGCAGTTAAATTATGCAACTTGTCAAATATCTTTTGTCTCTGGTATTCAGGAAACTTATCAGCACATTTTTTCTTGCAATTGCAGGAAGACCCAAGTTGTTTAGCTGGTTTTAGGGTGCCTTTGCATTATGTATAGCTTCTGCCATGAGTCCTATTCTCCTTTCGAACATTTCTTCTTCATAATTTAGGATTCCTTTTTCTTTTTCTATTCAAATGTGAAGACAACCTTTCAGTACGGGCAGCTGGAGGTTTTTCATTATCTGACGAAGAACTGCTAGGTTCATAAGAATCAGGTATATATTCATCGGAACTGTCACAAGATAACTGTAAGTCACTTAGTAATATGCTTCGGATTTGTAATTCTTGTAGATCACCTGTAAATTAAGAAGAAGTTATAAAAATCAATTATTCAATTGTACAAACACCAGCAATGACCAATAATAACTCCCTATCATAATAAAAAATACAATTACAGAAACTTACCATCATTCAGTTCACTAGAATGTGGCATTATTGATTGCTCTTCTATATTACATCCTTGCTCAGACCGACGACCTACAATACACATTAATTAGGTACACTTATCTAAACAACTATAATCTAAAACCTATAATAATAATAAACACCTGATCCCTAAGTCAGGTAAAGTATAATAGCATTTTCCATTCATGAAAACTGATAAGTATTTTACAAACCTTCGATACTTGAACTTGCTACTGGATCCACTTGTGGCCGATTGGCTGCTACTTAAGAATCTAATACACAAATGTTAAGTTGTGGGTGGGCGTAGTGAATAGGGGGGGAGGTATACTTACCCCTACGACAACCCCTAAGGTCCGGAGGTTTTAATTTTTTTTTTAGTTTATAAACATAACCTCACTTATTTTTGTTGTAAAATTGTGTCACTTTTGATACTAACAAACCGTGATTTGAGTTTATGAATGTACTCACGAATTGTTTATGAATGTAATCATGAATTACATATAACCACTAGAACTTTTTGTAACACTAACACTTGCCAGGTGGTAGGGCATTTGCCCGACTGGATGGATACCACCCCTGGTCTAAAGTACGTCGCCATAACAACCTTGAGTTGTGTTCCGGCATTAGTGACCAGGTTCCAGACTCACTTACGAGAGCAGCAGCGCATTTGTAGCACCTTTGGTGTTGCAAATGTCCATAGGCGATGGTAATCGCTTTCCATCCAGTCTGCCTGTCTGCTGATCTCCTGCAATACAAAAATTAAAAAAAACAAACTGTTTTTTATAATGTAGAAATAAAGTTTCAAATTTAATTGACGCATAAATACAAATTCATGCTAGACATATATAATCGATTGATTAAAATGTGACAGTTTTTAGTGTCACTTGTTTTTAATGGCTTGGCTAACAAGGTGTGATTATAAAAATAAATTAATCGATATGTCATTAATACTTATCGATTTGTAATTAAGAAATTCGAAATCTTGTAGCTCAAGGTTTAGAATTAATTAATATATTGTTTTATATAATTTTCGGAAATCGATATATTTCTATGAAAAATTTTTTTAGAAATATTTTTGTTTGCCGCCAATTTATTCCTTTTGTCTAGTAGTTGAGTGAATGTGCTTTCTTCTGTTAATTTTTGATTTTACGACGACTTGTGCTGTGTTTTATAATAATTTCGATTCCTCTTTTTACGTTGACTACCGGCTTTCTTTTGGACTGTTTGGATTACTTAATTTTGGACCTTGGCTTTTTTACTTAATTTCATAATGAGCAATAACGAAATGGCGAAGGAAGCATCTTCTCATGTAGCGGGGCCGTCTTGTGATGTAGCAAGACCGTCTTCTGATGAAGCAGGGCCGTCTTCTGGTGCGCCAGTTTTTGATTTTTATTCTGATAGTAATTATGTGGATCGGCGGCTATACGTCAATGAGATTTTAAATATGTGGAGCTTCCGTGACATATTAGAAAAACTCGGTACTAATGAGCAATGTATTGCATTTAGTGAGAAGGAGGGGTTACTTCTTAAAGAAAAAAGGTGTTCCACACATCGCACGTTAATGAAAATTTGCTATAACAGTGGGTGTAAATCAGTCGGAATGTTTGTATGTTCAAAGGGCACATGTAGAATTAAAGGTGGAGGCAGTGCTAAAAAAATATCACGAAGCAAAGGAACCTTTTTTGAAAATATTCTTATAGATTTAGTTCACGTGTATTACCTAATATATGCGTATTCTCGTGGATGGTCATACGATCATGTTATTTTTGATGATCCATACAAAAAAATAAAGTCAACATGTCTGAGTCCAAATACCATAGCTGACTGGTATTCTTACTGTAGAGAGGTAATTGTCATATATTATGTAGAAAAACACCTCGAAGTCCATAGTAAAATTGGTGGACCGGGGAAAATTGTACAAATAGATGAAAGCAAGTTTGGGAAAAGAAAATACAATAAAGGTAAATTTAATTAAGATTGTGTTATTAAATTCACCTTTTTTGGAAATTTTGTAGTCTTGTTGCATAATTTTATTTTATTTTTGTTTCAGGACGTCATATTGAAGGGCACTGGGTGATAGGTATGATTGAAAATGGGTCAGAAGATCTTCGCTTAGAAGTATGCCCAGGAAATATAAGATCGGCAGAGGTGCTTATCCCTCTCATACAAAAGCATGTTGAGGTGGGGACGACTATACATACGGACTGTTGGCGGGCATATGATTCTTTGCCACAATTCGGATACATTCACAAGAAGGTTAACCATTTGGACCCCGACAGTCCGTTTGTTGCAAAAGATGGGACACAAACCCAGAGGATTGAGTCGCAGTGGAGGGTGGTGAAAAAGTTTTTTAAAACTAAAAGTATTACCAATACTGACAATTTTTCTGACCTTATCGAAATATTAAGAATATTTATGGAGGCGAAGCGTTCTTCAATATAAAAAAGACGCCTTTTTAGAATTAATTGAAGCCATCAAATATATTTATAAAGTAACGTAATTTATATAGACACCATGTTTTATTTAAAAAGATCCCTTACCTGATAATAGAGCCGAGCAAGCGTAGCGAGCGTGCCGCGGCAGCGGCCGGCGAGTGCCAGAACCGACTGGTAACCATTTACTATTTATTTTATACACAAACAGTCTGTTATGTTAGGTGATATTCAGACCAAAGCGCACGAGCCAAGTGAGCGAAGCGAGCGTGCCGCGGCAGCGGCCGGCGAGTGCCAGAACCGACTATAACCATTTACTATTTATTTTATACACAAACAGTCGGTTATGTTAGTTGATATTCAGACCAAAACGCACGAGCGAAACGAGCGAGCCGCGGTAGCGACCGGCGAGTGCCAGAACCGACTGTAACCATTTACAATTTTTTTGTATATACCGACAGTTACGACGCCTTGAAAGTCTCATATGAAACATTTGTTTTATTTATCAATTTAGTGGACGACTAGCAAGTTTGCTTTTAATAGGACAATGAATCAATATATATTAATGATATCAATTTTATTATTAAATACACTGTTGATTTTTTTTTAATATTGGTTAAATATAAATTAATGCGATTACGTAAAAAAAAGTATATCGTCTTTATTGGTCGCCATTTTGAACGGTTACTCTTGTAGTGTATATAAATGTGCTCTATTGTTTTTTCTTCATTTTTATCCAATTAAGCCGGTTTTTGGGTTATTTTGGATCTTTTTATGTTGATTACTGGCTTTTTTTTGAACTTTGAATGGATTTTTCAATTTCGGACCTATGATAGAAGTGCAACATTAGCGAAAAAATCAGTGAAAATAAGTGAGGTTATGTTTATTAAAAAAAAATTATTTCCAGATCTCCGGACTTTAGGGGTGGTAGTAAAGGTAAGTATGCCTCCCCCCCTCCCCACTTCACCACCCCACTACTTAAAATTCCTGTATAAAGAAGCTATACATTTACCACTGTAGCCCTTTTAACATTTACTTTTTTAACTTAACTGTATGAAAGCCCACACATACTACATTGGTCTTTTTTACATTAGTAACTTTTGAAAGATTGTTAATACACTAACGCCCTTTTAGCACAAAAAGAATATCATACTTTTACAATAGACTGGCATTACAATATCGTTTCATGCAAAAACGTACTTTGGCCCTTTTAGTACCAGACCACAGATATGTAGATGTTTGTAATAATTTACAATCCCATGCTACCTTATACCTATACCTTAAAGGGTTTAATGTATAGTCATGTATACATACATTAAGCATTGAATAAATTAATTAATTGAAGTGTGTGTTTATTTTATTATTCATTCAAATTCCTGGAAATGAATAATTATAGGTATTATACTTTATTTTAATAAATCTTCGTCTAAATATTCTATCTCGCCAACTGCTTCTACATCCATGTCTTGATTAGAGCTGGCTGCAACATCATCTTTGTTGGACTCCGATTCAGAAGTACTCCTATTACTCCTAATTTCGAGGATGACCTCGAAATCTACAACTAATCAATCACACAGTAAGTTGGCACGAATTTTTCCAGTCGAGTGCACGTTCGTGAGAAAGACACGTTCAGCTGCATCCTATGATGACAGAAAATCGCAATTTGGATCTTCATAGAATGTAAGTAGGCCAAAATTCAAAGTAAAAGAAATTATTAAGTAAATTTATTCAAACCATATCTTGCTTATATCAATCGATACCATATTGTGATAACCTACTCGTAGATGCAATCCGGTACAAATACTAAAAAAAACTTGTGCGTCTTGGGACGCCCTACCAGAAGTGATAATAAGTTATCCATATATATATAGTATAGCCTGCCTACGGCTGCCGTATGCGTGAGAGAAAAAGAAGCCTGGACTGACTGGCGCCATAACGCGTTACGTAACGAAGCGGTTTACCCTCCCATAAGAAGTTATTACTTCAAAAACCAAACATAACCTATTGTGACATTTGGAACAGCTCAGTAGGGTTTAGGGCAAAAAAAGAAAAGCAACTTGTTACTAAAGTTTTAATAAATCAACCGTACAGCTCAGAAATAGTAATCACATTGCGCTGATGCACATTTTTTAACACATGGTTTTCAAAAATTCTATCGCGCTTTTCTGCTAGCTATTTTACAGTTCAGGACACCTAAGTCTTCTCTTTGTGATTGGCAAACCGACAGTAGATTGTAATCATTGATAAACTATTTTAATAAAGAAAGATTATAATAAGTGACAAAGAATTTGTTATTATTAGAGGAGTTCAGCAGACAGGCAGATGGCTTACTTGATGGAAAGCGGTTACCATCACCTATGGACATTTGCAACACAAAGTGTTACAGATGCGCTGCTGCTCTCTTAAGGGAGACTGGAACCTGGTCACTAATGCCGGTACGCAACTCAAGGTTGCTATGGCGGCATTCTCTAGACCAGGGGTGGTAGCCATCCAGTCGGGCAAATACCCTACCACCTGGCTGTGGGTTATTTTGTCGCCTCTTACGACAGGCCGCCCGGCCGCAGGAAATTATGTTCTTTCTTCGTTCCTGCACTGATAGAATCACGGTCAGAGCAGAATCACAGACCAGTTAGAAATGTTGCTAGTAAATTAGAAAAAAAAGTTTCTATATGCCAAATTATAGAGGCTGCTAAACGAAATATCTGATTTATAACAAGAATAGTAAAAATATTATTAAGCGCAACCAGATTCTCGGAAAATTTGTTACTTAAAACTCCTCTGCATACAACTAGCTCTTATGGCAAATCCTACACAGTCCAAGCAAGTCGTC
Source organism: Dendrolimus kikuchii (assembly GCA_019925095.2). Lineage (NCBI taxonomy): Eukaryota > Metazoa > Arthropoda > Insecta > Lepidoptera > Lasiocampidae > Dendrolimus > Dendrolimus kikuchii. Next base: position 1,681,121 of record CM034415.1, on the reverse strand, counting down.
TTTGGAACGAGCTGCCTGTTAATATAAAGCTAGCCACATCACTGCTTAATTTTAATAAGGTGCTGCCACACTGCTGTTTAAAAATGTTTACAAACATTAGTAAACATTTGTTAAGAAACATACGATCACAATGTTAGAAAATGTTTTCATGTTAGGTAATGTTAGCAAACATTTCTGAACAAAATTGAGGGTTTCGAAGAGTGCGGGGCCCGTGTGCGGTGTACTGGAATTATCACTTGTCAGTTGTTCATAGTCGCGCATGCGCAACGGTCGACGACGATGTGGAGAATGCAGGGATAGCCCGTGTGATTTTGTCTAGCTCTTAGTGTTTGGCGCATCCAGATATTGCGCTTTTTCTTTTTTTTTTAATAATAAATGCTAATCCAATGAGCAAATCTTTTTCCATTTTTGTGTAGACGCCTCGGAACGTAAATCCAAACTGCGAGCGAGCAGATTTTTCAAATGTTATAAATATGTTCCATCGGTGTAGGAGCACTTAAAACATAAAAATCCATAACAGAATGTAACACTTCCTAACATTTGTTAGTAAAAGTATTAGTGTTAGAAAATGTTCGTAAACATTTTTAAACAGTAGTGTGGCAGCACCTATAGACTTGTGAAGGATTATTATGGTCTAAGATTATTATAGCTCAATTTATGGATGCAGCAGCAATTTTTGTCATCTTTTTCTAGTTTCATATTTATTTATGTACTAGAGTTTACCCCGCGGCTGCGCCGCGGGTCAACCTCTAGTGCGTATCTCTTGTTTAAAAAGCAAGTGGTACAGGTTACATTGTATTAAATTTGTATGTATTTGTCTCCGAAAGATTCACTTCATTTTATATCGCACACTATACCACCCCCGTCTATATTTAAACTACATAAATGACAAAACTTGACAAAAATGACAAAATAGATAACATGGTCCAAGTGGACCCAGTGGACGAAATGGACAAAATCACAAAACCTGTCCTAGTTTCCGGGATAAACTTTACATAAATCTATCCCAAAATGTATCCCATTAACCGGGATAAAAAGTATCCTTTGGGCACTCTCGGTGTTCAAATTATATATGTACCGAGTTTCAGCCAAATCGGTCTAATAGTCTTTCCATAAAAGGATAACAAACAAAAAGACAAATATACTTTTATCCCGGAAACTATCGCATTTTCCGGGATAAAAAGTATCCTATGTTCATTCTCGGCACCGAAAATATATATATACTGAGTTTCAGCCAAATTGGTACAGTAGTTTTTACGTGAAAACGGAACAGATAGACAGACAGACAGACAGAGTTACTTTCGCATTTATAATATTAATAGGGATTTTATAATATTTTATTTACATAATTATCGTATAAGTATAATTTTTATTAATGTACTTACATCTATCAATTAAATAAAAAAATATTCGCTCAAACGAAAAAATACACAGTTAAAAGTTATAATTATACATACATGAATTAAAAAAAAAAATACAATTAAGAGTTACATTTATACATAAACGAATTAGAAAAAAAATCTTATTTGATAATCAGTCTGGAAAATCATTTCTCTTTCTACCTACTGTTGTGTGCGGTATGATGCTTTCTTCTTTCATTATCAACATGTATATTTAGTTTATCGCGAGGTTCCTCTCTATCCATATACGGGGTGAAGAGATTTTTTTTTTTATTGTAGGAGATCAGCAGACAGGCAGACGGCCCACTTATTATTTAAGCGGGATAATCAAGCATGGTTGCCAGATTACACTTTCATACATTACATAGTATACTCTTCTCTCTCTCTCTACTATAGTAATGTGTATATATGTCTATCTCCCTCCCCCCAACACCGAGTACGCGCGAAATGCAGCGGCGACGGCGCGGCTGCAAGACTTCACTTCGAACCCTGGGACACTAAACTTCTCAACATACTTTTTATATAAAAACAATATCAAAGGCCGGCCCAGTGAACTTTGAACTTATATTTTCTGTGATTGTGTAAAGTGCAGCGTGCTAGCGGACGTAAACTACGTGCTATGTAAGTTATATGTATTCATATTTATTACTTTTTGAATACACCACAACGGACGAGCAAAGTTGAGCTATTTGCTAACCAGCGGTTTTATTCGGTTGCCCGGATACATTCCTTCAGTATTCTGTGGAAATCCGGGCCCATACAGTATTCTTTCTCCGTTCCTGCACGGATGATATATAGATATTTGCGGGTTGAGAGTTCATACCGCCACTTACACTAGTGATTATTTATTGGTACATAGCTGTCAGCAACAGGGGAGTCACATTCATTAAATATCATGTTGTCTTTTTGTTTGTTACTATAAGTTTTGGGTATTTGAAAAATTTGATCGATATGACGCCCATGTCCTTCTTCTCCAAATTTTATTTCAAACATAGTATTGCCTATAATTTTATCAATGGTACCCATTTCCCAAACTTTTTTGTTCTTTTGCTATTTCTTAAATATTACTAGGGCCCCTATTTTAATATGTCTGTCTTTACTTCCAAAAGCATTTATTTGTTTTGTTTGATTATTTATCACAATGTTTTTAGTATCAGGTGTTATTAAATCAAAGCATGAACGTAATCTACGGCCCATTAACATTTCATTCCGTGACTTTTGTGTTGTGCTTTGCACTTAAGGCAACTTCGACAGCTGTTCCTTCGTGAACAGCTTTCTTTAAGCATTTTTTGACTAAACCAACAGCATTTTCAGCGGCACCATTACTACGAGGATGTCCAGGGGCTGTCAATTTATGAATAATACCATTTTTTGTTAAAAAAAAACTGAAAATGTTTTACTAACAAAGCCCGGGCCATTATCTGTAACAATTTCGTTTCGTAGTCCGAATCGAGCGAAAAGTTCCCTTAAATGACGTATTGTGATGTCTGATGAAGTAGAACTTACTTTGAGAACCTCAATCCCTTTTGAATGAGCATCAATTATGACAGCCAGAAGGCCCAGCTTGCCATACACAACGCGGTGCTGGTACCTACGCTCATGTATGGAAGCGAGAGTTGGGTATGGAAGAGAGAGCATGAAAGAGTAAACGCGGCTGAGATGCGAGCACTGCACAAAACCTGCGGAGTGACGCTCGCGGACCGCGTTCGTAATATCGAAGTAAGAAAGAGAGTTGGTCTGAAAGAGAGTGTCGGGGTGAAGGTAAGGAAAGGAATGCTCCGGTGGTTCGGGCATGTGGAAAGAATGACTAAACAGATATGCAATGCAAAAGTACATGGATGCAGAAGTCGTGGAAGGCCACGACACACCTTCCATGATCAAATTATCGTGTACTAGCAGAAGGTGATGTCAGGAGCCTTAAGAACAGACGAGCGTGCATGACAAGAGTTGTGAATGGCAAAGAAGCAAGTGAGGTGTGTAAGAATAAACCTGAATGGCGCTCTGTTGTTCGTGCCTACCCCGCAAGGGAACTGGCGTGAAGTTATGTATGTATGTATCAATTATGACAAGATAATTATGACTATTAAATGGGCCTAAATGCTCTAAATGAAGCCTGTACCAAAATGTGGTAGGCCAAGACCAAGGAACTAAAGTACTTTTATTTGGATTATCTCTCTCCTTCGCGCATACTTCGCAAGAAGTACACATTATTTCGATATCTCTGTCCATTTTAGACCAATATATATAAGTACGTGCTAGAGATTTCATTTTAACAATGCCTAGATGACTACTGTGTAAATTTGTTTTAATAGTGTACTTTGCAAGCAATTTGGAATTATCACTTTATATCCGAATAAGACACCCATGTTCAGAAGAAATAAATAAATTCTTTTCTATTGTAAAATTCCTTACAGTCCGCTGGAATATTTCTTTTTGACGGCCAACACTGAGTAATAGATTTAAATTTTTTATTGAGTCTCATCATTTATTGTTCGTAATGCTTATAATCAATGGTTTAGGCATTTCTAAAAAATTAATGTTGCCTTATGCAGTTTCTTTCTCCCTACTACTATATTTAATGTCTTTACTGGATTGGTCAAATTGCATACTTGCTGCCCTACATAAACAATCAGCTAAACAATTATCTTTTGACTTAACACATTTTATGGAAATATAAGAAAAACAGCGATTAGTGTTGTTTGGGTAACGAAAGGTGCTTTCAAGATCAGCAAAGAAACTTGGTAGTGGAATGAGGAAATCCAGAGAAGAATAAAAGAAAAGAAGAATGCTTTTAAAGAAAGGCAGCGAGATTTATGTGGAACTGATATAGAGTCCCAGGTGTCCTCCAAAGAAAAGTACAACCAAATAAAAAAGCAAGTAAAACATGCGGTGGCTACAGCAAAAGCCAGGGTTCAGAATAAGCTATATGAAAACATAAGAAATAGTATAGGGCAAAAGCTGTTGTACCGACTTTCCAAAGAAAGAGATCATCAAAGCAAGGACATGACTCACATCAGGTGTATAAAAGACGAAGGTTTTGACGGATGTCTGCAGTATAAAAGCGAGATGGATGAAATATTTTGATAAGTTGCTGAATGAAGAAAATGTGTGGCAACATGAACTAGAAGACTTGTAAGGAAATGTGGGGATAGAGAAAGCAATAAGTGTGGATGAAGTCCAAGATGTACTGCGAAAGATGAAAAATGGTAAAGCAGTGGGACCAGATGGTATCCCTATCGAAGTATGGCAGATGTTAGGTGAAGATAGAAGGATGTGGCTGGTTTCGTTCTTTAATAAGTTGATGATCGAAGAGACTATACCCCAGGAGTGGCACATATCATATCTAGTGCCCATATTCGAGCAAAAAGGTGACATAGATCTCGAGAAAGCATACGACTGCGACCCCCGAGAAGTTCTGTGGTCGGTCCCCAGAGCGAAAGATGTGCCAGAGAAGTACGTAAGACTGATAGAAAGCATGTATGAGAATGTTAATACACAAGTCCGCACTGCAGTAGGAACCACGAACAAGTTCCCAGTGAGGGTAGGTTTGCACCAGGGATCCGCCTTAAGTCCTTACCTGTTTCTGCTGGTCATGGATGCACTGACCGCAGAGCTACAGGGCGAGGCCCCTTGGTGCACGCTCTTCGCAGATATTGTCCTGGTGGATGAAGATGGAGTCGCACTTCAAAACAAAATGGACAGGTGGCGGCAAGCGCTAGAGGGCGTTGGATTAAAAATCAGCAGAACCAAAACCTAATACCTGTTTTGCGATTTTGGCGGGACTTCTAGTGCTGTGCCTCTTAAACTAGGATCAGCCACACTACTATGTAACCCCGAATTTAGATACCTTGGTTCACTACTGCAGAGTAATTGTGATATAGAGAGGGATGTAAGGAGAAGAATAAATGTAGCATGGCTAAAGTGGAGACAGGTAAACGGTGTGACGTGCGACAAACTAATGCCACTGAAACTAAAAGGTCAAATATATAAATTTGTCATACGACCAGTCATGCTGTATGGGTCGGAATGTTGGACCACTAAAGTGATAAACCACAAACGTCTCCACTCACCTGAGATGAGAATGCTGAGATGGATGTGTGGTGTTACAAGAATGGATAAGGTGAGAAATGAGTACATAAGGTGATCTTTGAAAGTTGCACTCGTGACTGAAAAATTGAGAGGAAGAAGATTAAGTTGGTATGGGCATATAATGAGGAGGGATTAAAATCACGCGACAAAAAGAATGTTAAACTACAAGATAGATGGGTACTAATGTAAAGGTAGCCAAAAAAAGATGGATGGATTATGTGAAGGATGATAATTATGATCATATGATATGTGGTGTGACAGAAGATGTATGTCAGATCAGAGTAGAGGAGTGTGGAAGGAAAAGACTTATGGTGTCGACCCCAAATAATTGGGATGTGGTGAAAGAAAAGAGAGAGATTCACACTTTCTCACCGTGGTGTTTACGAAGGTGTGAATTTAAATCTCTCTTAGTAACACATTTGTACAGACATGTATGACACGAGTAGTTCTTTTCCTTTGTATGTATATACTTCGTATGCATAATCAGACTACTTTTTCGTGATGACTTATAATCACATAAATCACATTTGTATGGTTTCTCCCCAGTGTGTATACGAAGGTGAGTATTTAAATCGCTTTTAGCAACACATTTGTATGGACATATGTGACATGAGAAGTTCCTTTCCTTTGTGTGTACGGACATTGTATGCCTAATCAAATTCTTTTTTTGTAAAGATTTATAATCACATAAAACACATTTGTATGGTTCCTCACCGGTGTGTTTGCGAAGGTGTGTATTTAAAGCGCTTTTAGTGACACATTTGTATAGACATATGTGACATGAGAAGTTCCTCACGTTTGTGTGTATGGACTTTATATGATTAATCAAATGGCATTTTTGTGAAAATCTATATTCACATGAATCGCATTTGTATGGTTTCTCCCCAGTGTGTTTACGAAGGTGTGAATTTAAACGGCTTTTAGTAACACATTTGTACAGACATATATGGCATGAGAAGTTCTTTTCTTTTGTGTGTATGAACTTTATATGATCAATCAATGTAGATTTTCGCGAAGATTTATAATCGCATAAATCACATTTGTATGATCTCTCCCCAGTGTGTTTAAGAAGGTGTATATTTAAATCGGTTTTAGAAACACATTTGAATAGACATAAGTGACAAGAGAAGTTCCTTTCATTTGTGTGTATGATCTTTGAATGTTTATTCAAATGACCTTTATGTGAAAATCTAGATTCACATAAATCACATTTATATGGTTTCTCCCCAGTGTGTCTACGAAGGTGTATTTTTAATTCGGCTTTAGTAACACACTTGTACAGACATGTATGACATGAGTAGTTCTTTTCTTTTGTGTGTATATACTTTGTATGATTTATCAAATGACCTTTTTGTGAAAATCTACTTTCACATAAATCACATTTGTATGGTTTCTCCCCGGTGTGTTTACGAAGGTGTATGTTTAATTCGGCTTTAGTTACACACTTGTACAGACATGTATGACATGAGTAGTTCTTTTCCTTTTTGTGTTTGCACTTTACATGATTAACCAATGTAGATTTTAGCGAAGATTTATAATCACATAAATCGCATTTGTATGGTTTCTCCCCAGTGTGTTTACGAAGGTGTCTAATTAACTCGGATTTTGTAGCACATCTGTGGTGACATGTATAACATGAAAGGTCATTGTTTGACTCCTTATGATTGCTAATGTTTAAACAATTTCCTTCCTCACGTCCCTCTAATGAAGTACTTGGAGGGACTGTTCCAGCATTCTTAGGAAGACATATTTCATTTCCTGCATTAGTATGACAAACTTCAGAATACATTTGCTCGGTCCTAGGAATGACTAAATTCAAGTCCACGGTTAAGTGTTTAGAACAGCTGGTGTCTGATGCTGGATTTCTGTCTTTAGTTATTTGGCTGAGCTTAATTCGCTTTATACTTCCAGGTACCTCCTTAAATGTGCGATTTCTCCCATGTGTGCCTGAAACCCATAGACAATGCAACTGACTGCAGCACGTTTTGTAATTGCACAAATAAATTGACAACTGTAAATGTAAAACTTATATGAAAATGCATACATACAGTGTTTCTGAAATATAAAAAAGGCAAACACAAGAAGAGACTTTATACTATAAATAATCATGAAGTATTTGCAACACATTGAACTAAAGTACGTAATACAGTGATCAATAGAAACAAAAGCTCCTACAACAATCTGTGATATACATCATTTTTACATATATTAGCAGCTGCATAATCTTATACTAATATATAAAGCTGAAGGGTTTGTTTGTGTGTTCGATTGAACGCGCTAATCTCAGGAACTACTGGTCTGATTTGAAAAATTCTCTGTGTTAGATAGCCCATTGATCGAGGAAGGCTATAGGCTGTATATAGAGGAGCACCAATGAAGAATGTTTCAAAATCAGGGGGTTTTGAAAACAAATTCTACGCAGACGACGTCGCGGGCACAGCTAGTTATATATAAAAGTGATAAGAAATCTTAAAAAATAGATATAATAAGGAAAGAACGTAGACAATAAGGAATTATAATTTAAACTAATACATAAAATAAGTGAATGGAATAGATCATAGATATGTACATGTAATAATATAATTTGTAATACATTTAAAATGTAACCAAAGACGTTGAATACATTAATCTATGATAATAACCAGAGATTAGGGATTGCAATCCGGAAAACCGGATCCGGCATCAATATGCACTTACCGGATCCGGTACAAATATAACGGATCCGGTGACAATCCGCAAGGCACGATTAGTTTGCCAAAATAATCGCGCGTTGCACGAAGAGGTACTTTAAACAGGTGGTGCTTGTGCGTGCAAGACGTTTGACGCTGATAACGCATTTACTATGCCAAAGAAAAAAGACATGCGACTAATAAATGAAAAAAATCTTGGAAAGAATTAACCAATACGCCAATATAATAAGCTCTAACGATAATGTGGAACTGGTGGAAGAAATAGTAGAGAAGAAGTTAGATTCAGAATCACTGAAAAAATACTTGACATTATAGGCAGAATTACAATTACAAATCCAGCAAAAAGTAGCGTCTTATATAATGCAAATTGTAAAAAGAAGTGTTTTGATACGATACTAAAGATGGAAATGACGGCATTTGAAGGTAAAGGAGTTCTAGGATAATACTTGTCTGCTATTTATGATTATTTGCTGACATTTAACCGATAGCCAAAGCTGAGAGAGCCTTCTCGGCCGCAGGCTATATTTGTAGCTCTATTAGAAGTCGATTAGAAGATGAGACAATCAACACAATTTGTTTCTTAAGATCATTTTTTCAAACCAAAAATTGATAGTTTGTTTAAACACTAAAGAGTGTAAATATTATAAACTAGCTGACCCGGCAAACTTCGTACCGCCTCAGAATAAATAACGTGCTGAATGATAATTCCAGAATGTTTCAACTTTAGTGAAAAAAATATGGTCAAAATTTAACCGGAATGAACATCAAACGTTTGACATTCATAAACTAAAAAATACTTCACTTTCACAGTTATTTTAGCCGGTTATGCTCTGAGCATTTGAAGTCTGTAGCTAGGTGGGGTCCTGAACAGGAAAGACAGGAGATCTTTTCATCAGGGATATTACAGAATGAGCCTTCGTGAGGCCCTGAACAGCGGAAGCAGCGGGGATTCGACCGCCACTGGTCACGGACATGTCCAAACTTACAGCACTTGCGGCATTGCATTGTCGGAAGGGAGGGACATATTGCAACAGTAAACATAGTCTGGAAGAACTTGCCCCAAAAAGGTAAGTACTACTACTGAGCCAGTAGGCTCCCATACTGTTTTCTCATCTAGTTTCTTCTTCCTATTAAGTCGGCGAGCTTTAATTACCACTGGGCACATGTGACGAGGTTCAATGAGGTCTATCAGTTTGTCCAGTGTCTAATCAGTAGGAACATCTCATATTACTCCCATTCCAGTCAAATTAAAACGTGGAATTGTAGCAGAAAACTTATTTTAAAGGAGACGGAAATTATCTAGGAAACTATTTGCATCATGAGAAGTTTTGAAAAAAAAACTGAGACCTTGTTTCTTCCTAAATGTTTGATCTCATCAATGCCAGCAACCTTACCAATATAGATGGCTTGCGCAATCTTTAGGGAACGCATGTTATTTGAGAGTCTTGTTGGATCACTATCATAGAAACTGACGTGAACAATAAATGGACCAAAGACAGTGTCAGTATATTTCAAATCAGTATTAGACTCAAAACAAGGGCGGTTATAAGTATGTTAAATGGAAGCCGAGGGTGCTGTTAATTTAGTTTTACTAAGAGAGGGATAGTCGGAAGGGGCCACAACAGACTTGGCAGAACATTTTGGTCGAAGTTTTTCAGCAGTCTTGACAGGAGCCTTACAGGCTTCAGCTAGTTGGTCTATAGCAACATCCATAGAATTTCTTCCCCTATCGGGAGGAACATTTTCGCACACGGAGGACGCCATAATAAAAAATTAACACCTACTAGTTATTAAGTTGTATAATAAACCACCACCAATGCAAAAAATCAACAACACAAGTCTTAGAAGAGCAGAAAAACGGTGAAAATTAAAAGGAATTCCCAAACGCGTGTATCCTTAAAGATATCACCTGTCACTTTTTCATGAAATTTTTTGACTGGCCAAATGTTAACCATAAGAAAAATAAGTCAACAAATAGCAGCTATATGATTACAGGATCAAAGAAAGAATAGTAATTCCTACATGTGGTGTGATATAACAATTGAAAGTATGTAGTAGGTATGTATTCGGTGTTAACTACTTACCTTCTTCTTCTTCCTTAATGGCAATGTCATTTTCTTCTTCAATGTTCTCTTCACCTTCTTTTTCATTCTCTCTTTTAATTTCTTCCAAAGAATTTATTTGTATTTCATTGTATTCAAGTTGAAATGCTTCTGTAATCACATATTTATAAGCAAAGTCTACTTCCAAACTGGCTATCAGGAATATTGCATTACTGGAGCACCTACTAAAACTTCCTGTTGTTATTTCCACTGTTTCATTCACAGGATCGCAGGAAATAACTTGACGATTCTGTGAATCCTGTTAGACGCTAGCAAAAATAGCCTCCCTCTAAACATCATATAATGTCGTATGAGGACGCATGAGGATGCTTTTGAGAATAGAATGAGGTGCCTATGTGTGATGGCGTAGATGGAAGCCTCCCAACGGTTGCACTAGCCGCCGTGTATTCAAGGTCGCCAGGGTGACACTATGGACATGCATTTCTACATCCAACACTAAATATAAGATGTATCCAATAACTTTTCCTTTTTCTCTAACTAAGTTTGACCTCAATATAATTAGTGAGTGTGTGTACTTTTGTTTTAGTCATTGCAGTTATAGATTTTATCCGTGCAGGAAAAGAGAAAGAATAAAATTCTCTGGGGCTGTGTGGCCTGTCACAAGAGGCGACAAAACAACCCACAGCTAGGTGGTAGGGTATTTGGCCGTCTGGATGGCTACCAGTCCTGGTCTATAGTATGCCGCCATAACAACCTTGTGTTGGATTCCGGCATTAGTGGACCTGCTCCGTCTTTCTTTAGAGAGCAGCAGCGCATTTGTAATGCCTTTGGTGCTCAAATATCTGTAGACGGTGGTAATTGATTTCCATCAGGTGTGTTAAGCCCTGCCTATCTACTGAGCTTAAGCAATCAATGAAACAAAAAAGATATTACAAGTATTGCAAATTAAGGGGCCAGTCATTTTAATCAAGTAAACAAATAACAACTATATGCTTACAGGACCAAACAAAGAATAGTAAATTCTATATGTGGTGTGGTATTACAATTGAAAGTATGTAGTAGGCCTAAGTTTGTACTAACAACTTACCTTCTTCTTCTTCCTTAATAGCAATATCATATTCTTCTTCAATGTTCTCTTCACCTCCTTCTTCATTCTCTCTTTTAATTTCTTCCAAAGATTTTATTTGTATTTCATTACATTCAAGTGGAAATGCTTCTGTAATAGTATATTTATTTAACTCAGATTTTGTAGCACATTTGAGCTGGCATGTATAATATGAAAGGTCATTTTCTGATACCATATGTTTGCTAATATTTAAACCATTTCCAACCTCACGTCTCTCTAATGAAGTACTTGGAGGTACTGTTCCAGCATTCTTAGCCAGACATATGTCATTTCCTGCATTAGTATAACAAACTTCAGAATTAATTTGCTCGCTCTTAGGAATGACTAAGTTTAAGTCCACGGTTAACTGTTTAGAACAGTTGGTATTTGATGTTGGATTTGTGTGTTTAGTTATTTGGTTGAGCTTAATTCGCTTTATATTTCCAGGTTCCTCCTTAAATGTGCATTTTCTCCCATGTGCACCTGAAACCCATAGACAATGCAACTGACTGCAGTACGTTTTCTAATTGCACAAATAAATTGACAATTGTAAATGCAAGACTTCTGTGAAAATGCATACATACAGTGTTTCTGAAATATAAAAAAGTGAACACAAGAAGATACTTTATACTATAAATAATCATGAAACATTTGTAACATATTGAACTAAAGTAAGTAACACAGTGATCAATAGAAACAAATATATTAGCAGCTGTATAATCTTATACTAATATATTGTTACGAGTTGCAGGACTCGAATTAAAATGCCGTTGGAATTGCTATACAATTTATTAGAACTATACAAACACGTATAACATAGGTACAAATATAGCTGAACACAACCAGTCTAAACGTAAAGCACGATTCAATAACACGAGCAAAGTCCGTCACTAGATAGTTCATCGAATGTATTTGGTGTTCAATATTCAGAGAATACTGAACACCAAATCGCGACCAAAAAACGCCCACATGCCCAATATTATTATATTTCCATCGAAGGATGTGGTACAGATATGAAGGACTTTTATATATTATTAGATGATGATTCTTTGCATCTCTAGTAATAACTATTAGAAATAAGACATAATCTCTAATAAATTCCTGTCAAACAAATAAATATACAAAATAACAATGGTCTGAAGAAATAAGCAGTCTGAGAGAGAGCTGGCAAAAAAAAGGGAATTAAAAGGTTTTGCAGCACCAAAGGTGCTACAAATGCGCGACTGCTCTCTTAAGGCACACTGGAACTTGGTCACTAATGCCGGAACAAAACTTAAGGTTGTTATGGAGACATACTTTAGACCAGGGGTGGTAGCCATCCAGTCGGGCAAATGCCCTACCACCTGGCTGTGGGTTGTTTAGTCGCCTCTTACGACAGGCCGCCCGGCCGCAGGAAATTGTATTCTTTTCCGTTCCTGCACGGATAAATTAAAAAATACTTATTATTAATAACAATCAAATATACCCTATGTTACTCAGGAATAATGTAGTTTTCCATTGGTAAAAGAATTTTCAAAATTGGTTTAGTAAATCCATATATTACCCCTTACAACATCAAAAACTCAGAAACTACCTCTTCATTTTTTGTTGAATTAAAAATATTTGCCCTCCCGTATTGCCCGTACCCCAGTGATGCCAACATCGCAGAAGCCTATCTAGCCGATTAGGGTGCGCGGCGACCACGCAACGTTTTTCTAATATTTACATTTCTAAACTCGCGATATCTTTCGAATGAAGTGTCCTAGTTGAATAATTCAATAAATTGTATAAAGGTATTGAAGCTGTCTAGAATATGAAGTTATTTATTTTGATAATGATGAATAATAAGATACAAATAAAGAGCCTTTTCTAGCGGCGGCATTTTAATTAAATTTAAAAAAAAAAGAACGCTAGTGTGACATAACTATAACAGCTAGACATATACTGCTGCGACACTTTTTGTAAATAATAATGTGTTCTGCAAAGTCGTAGTACATTATTTTATTCTATCATCAATAGTTTTCGCAACACACGCGATTTTAGGTAATTTTTTTACACCTTGGGTTACACTATTGGAGTTTTAGTAAGGATCCCTAATTTTATTGAAACTATAATATAGATAGCCTATGTCAACCGGGAATAGTGTATCTTGCCAACAGTGGGAATTTTTTTAAATCGGTTCAGTAGTTTTGGAGATTACCCCTACAACGTCACATAATCACAAACTTTACCTGTTTATAATATTACTATAGATTTGAGATGTAAAGTGAATTTCGAATGGGTTATAAAAAAAAATACCTAGGAAGGCTAGGGCTAGAAGGAGGTCTTCATCACTTCGCTCGCGCCTTGCCCTTCTAACCTATATTTAAAAAGTTGGGATCTGATCATAATAAAAAAGTGCTCTATATTACTATACCTCCCCCTGGTTAAATTTCGTTTTAACAGTGTTAATTGTTATTTTAATAATTTTTAATTTTATTATTTTAATTTTATTGTATACAAAAAATTGCGCTAAAACAGTCAAAACAAAACTGTTATAACATTCGGTACTCGGCCAATCCACTATTCTTTGCATCTCTAGTAATAACTAGTAGAAATAAGACATAATCTCTAATAAATTCCTGTCAAACAAATAAATATACAAAATAACAATGGTCTGAAGAAATAAGCAGTCTGAGGGAGAGCTGGCAAAAAAAAAGGGAGTTAAAAGGTTGAAAATATTTCATTATAAAGAAGGATGGGGTTGAGAGTGAAAATCGAAACTTACCCATATCAGTTTTCTCCAAACCAATTCCCGCTTCTCTTTTCAGTGTATTCTTCAGAAGTGTTTCATCTGAATGTGTGCCAGACTCATCATCAGCAATATCTAGGATTTCCTCCTCCTCACATTTATCTGTGTAATTTGAGAAAATGTTTTTACATAACAATGAGAGTGTATGGGAACCGCCGGCCTGGTCCTAACCTAATGGGAGTAGGTTGCAATTTACTGGAGCACCTACTAAAACCTCCCGTTGTCCATTCCGTGAACCCTGGTAGATGCTGGCAAAAATAGCCTCCCTCTGAGTATCACTCAATGTCCTATGAGGACGTATGAGCATGCTATCGAGGAAAGAATGAGATGCCTTGAGTGCAGATGGAAGCCTCCCAAAGGTTCTACTAGCGGCCGTGTATTCAAGGTCGCCAGGGTCACACTATGGATATGCATTTCTACATCCAACACTAAATATAAGATGTATCCAATAACTTTTTCTTTTTCTCTAACTATGTTTGACATCAATATAAAGTGCTTGTAGAGTGTATGTGTACTTTTGTTTTGGTCATTGGAGTTATGGATTGTATCTATGCAGGAACAGGGAAAGAATACAATTTCCTGTGTTAGGGTGGCTTGTCTTAAGAGACGACAAAAGAACCCACACCCAGGTGGTAGGGTATTTGTCTATCTGAATGGCTAACACCCCTGGTCTTGGTTATGCCGCCGTAACAACCTGGAGCTGGGTTTCGGCATTAATGGATATGCTCCAGTCTCCCTTTACAGAGCAGCAGCGCATTTGTAATGCCTTTGGTGTTTCAATGTCTATAGGTAATGGTAATTGCTTTCCATCAGGTGGGTTCCCATCTGCCTATCTGCTAAACTCATGCAATAAATAATAATAAAAGCTAGAATAATTGTTACAAATTGACTGGCCAATTGTTAATCATAAGAAAAATAAGTAAATAAATAACAATTATATGCTTACAGGATCAAAGAGAGAATAGTAATTTATTGTTACATGCCGACAAAAGTGAATGCACACCTGCCTGCCATAAAGCACAGTTTATTACATTTCCACATTTGGACTTCTTTTGTTTACTTAGAAAAAGTCTACTGTGTATTGTACTAGTTTACAGCCGTTCGCAGGAATAAGTAAGCAGGCGTGCAGATTACGTATTTCTAGGAAATTAAGTCGACGAAACGGGCGGGCACACTTATATTTGTGAAGTATAAAACGACGGCAGGATGGAGAGGGGAGGCAGTCTAGCGAGAACCGCAGTCAAGCGACGATTATGATACGAGCAAGACGTGTGTACATTCGATGAACTAGATAGTGACGGACTTTGCGCGTGTTATTGAATCGTGCATTTTGTACTGGTTGTGTCCAGTTGTATTTGTACTTGTGTTATACATGTTTCTATAGTAATTCTAACGGCATTTTGAATTCGAGTCCCGCACTCCTAACATTATATATGTGGTGTGGTATTACAATTGAAAATATGTAGTAGGCCTAAGTTTGTACTAACAACTTACCTTCTACTTCTTCCTTGATAGCAATTTCATTTTCTTCAATGTTCTCTTCACCTCCTTCTTCATTCTCTCTTTTAATTTCTTTGTATTTCATTATATTCAAGTTGAAATGCTTCTGCAATGGTATATTTATAAGCAAAGTCTTCTCCCAAACTGGCTATCAGTAATATTCTTCTCTATTCGTGCTAAAATTGAAAAGTAATTAATTAAGAGTTTCAATTTATAACTGATTTATGGTAAGAAATTTCATTGATAGTTTAATTGTGATTTTATATCATAACAAGTAGGACTGGTGGCACCAACTGTGATTGCAACATGTATTCCTTAGTTTTATTCTTCAGTCCTTATACTCTATAAAATTTTCTTGGTTTATTTTACACATTAGTTATGGTATATTCTCTAAATTAGCTACTAGTTTCCATTTATGTGAGCACTATTGAGCTTTCACTTACATTTAGCTCCTTTATGTTCCCTATAGTAGTAAATTTTAGTAAATATTGGCATGTATGCTGAAAGGCCGAATATGGTGAACTCAATTTATCCTGAACAGCTTAGCTAGGTGTACCCATATTAGCATATAATAAGTTTGATATAATCTGACTTGAAGCCTGATGAGTGGAGAGACATGACACAGGCCAGCCACACTACTCACATGTAAATTGTTTATGGTATTAAGATACTACAACATCAACAAATTATTATTGCACTGCAGATATAAATATAATACACTAAAGACATAAAGAAATCTACTCATTGTCTCAAAGTGCTATGAATGAGATAATCATGCCAGTATAGCTCTACCACACATAAAAATAAAAACTGGAAAATAATAAAGCATTCAATACTCATAAAAGCTTACTTCAGAACCAATATTCCCGACAGTTGTGAGCAATTCCTCAGATTTTAAAGCTCTTTTCATCAATTGATGGGCGTTTCTCAGCTGTGCAAAACATATCTAGCACACAAAGAGTGGTTTCCCATCATTAATGTCAAATTAAAATACAAAACAATACTTTTACTTTGGCATTTGGCATGCAATAGTTTTATTCATGAAAACTTTGAATCTTTTCAAACTATTCTAGAACATAAGAGTGTCTTATGCTAGGCTAGGCAAGCATCCCAAACTCAAAGGACGCGGGTTCGATACTGGCCAAAAAGTATCCACTTAGGCAGTTTTCTGATTTAATGCATTACAATTACCATGTGCTAACAATGGTGAAGGAAAACTTTGTGATGCAACCTGCACATTGCGATAACCGATGTGTCAAACCTGCCAAGCCGCCTTGGACAAGCGTGGCGGGTATGCTGTTCGTTCCCCTACAGTGGGAGGCCCAAGCCCAGCAGTGGGACATTTACGGGCTATTATTATAAGACCACAGATATGACCAGGACAATCACTTGTTCCTCCATGTCTTATAACTTAAATAGACAGGTGCATTATAGATATGTGCCTATTTTACTATGAGTAATGTAAAAGGGGGGAATGGGGTCTATAGATTTCCCCTGGTAAATATATACGTTTAATACACGAATTTTAAATAGCAGGGTGGTGGAGGGAACACATACTTAACCCTACTACATCCCCTACTGTCAAAAAATTAAGAAAAAAAACAGCAGAGCACATTTACATACACTACAAGAATAACCACGAAAATATTCAAAATGGCGACCAATAAACAGGAAATTAAAAATCGTGTACATATAACAAATAGTAAATGGTTATCAATCGGTTTTGGCACTCACTAGCCGCTACAGTAGTAAGCTCGTTCCTCTCATGAGCTTTGGTCTGAAGCTAACCTAACCTTAATCACTGTTCTAGCCACTCAATAATATTAGTGAAATATTGGGTGAGGTTATGTTTAACAAAAATTAATATTTCAAGAACTCCAGATCATAGGTTTAATAAAACTACATTTTATTAAGACATAAGTTTGATTATTAAATATAACACCTGTACACATTAGAATTTTATATGAAGTTCGAATCTAAGAAGTATTTCCTAGAAAAGAGTTGTAGCATTCCTCCCTACTTACATCTCCTCAATCAAGGACGGGTTGGTCATGTTTGCCGATTCTGGCGACGGTTTTGGAGTGCTACTGCCACAGGCCTTTCAATAGACGGCAATGTTGTTGGTGAAGGCACTGTTGCTAAGGATGGAGGAGAGAGAGTAAATGTGGCAGAAGGGGTAGACATGGTGCAAGCTGGTGAAGGAACATATGATGTTGGTGGAGATGGGATTTTGGTAGTAGGCATATCACACTCTGTTTCTATGATAGTCTCCTCTAATGCTTTTATGAAAACATTGTCACCAAGATGGCAGTTTGGTGATGTGATTCTGACATTCTCTTTTACCTGTTGATAATGTAGGTGTTTCCTTTTATTAGGGCGAATGTTGGAAAGTAGGCAATTCAACTGTCGGCCAAACATAATTTCCGCTGGAGATTTGCCAGTGGTAGTATGTGGCGTGTTTCTATAGGGAAATAAGAATTCCAACAAAGTCGTTCCAGCTTACAACCCTCATTGTTAGACATTCAAGACTTCAAGGTCCTCACCAAGCGTTCCGCAAGGCCATTCGTCAGTGGATGATATGAGCTGGACATAACATATAATATTCACTATGTCATGCAAAATTAGCAAGTTGAAGTGGCAGTGGGCCGGTCACGTCTGTCGCAGGGCCGACGGCCGATAGAGCAAACGAGTCCTGGAGTGTTGACCACGTCTCGGCAAACGTAGCGTAGGACACCCGCCAGCCCGGTGGTCTGACGACCTGCGCAAGATCGCCGGCAGGGGCTGGATGAGGAAGATGGGAGACCGGGATATGTGGCGCGTATTTGAGGAGGCCTACGTCCAGCAGTGGACTGAGAGTGGCTGAAGAAGAAGAAGATGTCATGCAATATTCTTTGAACTCAAAAAGATCAGAATTGAGGTCCGTTGTCTGAAACAAGCATTCATGGGAGGCCAAACATACAGAATATTTCTTTGAGATTACAACAAAGTGCTCTTGTGGTGATGTTTGTCATTGGTCGGATTTCCACCCATTTTAACATAGCATTGCACAAAACAAGCCAATAGGTACATTCAAATGGTTCTGCGAAATCTATATGTATCCTTTCCCATACTTCTGGTATTGACGAGGAAAAAACTGGTAGTTCAGGATTACAGGGTCAATGTTCTTGGCATCTATTACATCTTTTGACAAATATGTCTATGTCTTTGTCAAGGGAGGGCCACCAAACATAATATCGAGAGAGTACTTTCATAGCAGAAATACCTGGGTGTGTCTAGTGGAGGTAGACAAGAAGGTCTGGGCGAAGCACTGTAGGTATAACTATGTGTCCATGCCATATGAGAATTTTATTTTCAACAGACAGTTCAGATTGTTTTCAGTAGAACTGGTTCATTTCTGTATGGTAATCTAATTACCGCCAACCAGTCTTCAAATTACGACAGACATCTGTAAGAATAGGGTCGTTAGATGTTGCTTTAGCTAATAACTCTTCTGATAGGTGCAGGTCTACCATTCTAGTTCCCAAAAGATCTAGTTGTATTCTATATATAATACTTTCAGTCTCTGATGGTTCCGTTTCAGGGTTGGGTAATCCGGAGAGGCAGTAAACTATGGTGTTATTTTCATCCTTTCTGTAATATATATCATACTGATAGCTGCCTATCATTAAAGCCCATCTTACTAGTCTATTATTAACTAGTTTTGGTAAGTTATGTTGAGCTCCCAGAATATGGAGAAGTGGTCTGTGATCTGTGATTAGGGTGAATTTGGTTCCTGTTAAATGTTGATCAAATTTTTCAATTCCAAATATAATTGCTAGTCTCAGCATCAATGATGGAGTTTTTCATTTTAGCAGGGTGTAATTTTCTGGAAGTATATGCGATAGGTTGTTCCACATTCTTATCTTTATGAAATAAGACTGCAACTAATCCTTTTTCAGATGTATTACATGCTGAGAGGACTTTTTTTTTAAAAAGCAATTGGCTGTGAAGACACAATGCATTCTTTCGTAGCTTTGAAAATAGCATTCTCGTGATCAGTTCATCGCCACTTATATTTTCCATTAGTCAGGTTATGGAGATTGGCAAAAATTCCATGAAGATGGGGAATGAAACGTTCGGCAAAATTTATTAAGCCCAAAAATGATCGAAGTTCTTTTTTGTTAGTCAGTGGTGTAGCCTTGATATACTTGATAATGGCGTTAATTTTTGTTTGTTGGTCGTACTCCATGTTGGTCTATTGTATGATCCAGATATTCGATCCCCACCATGTAATATCAACTTTATGAGTATTTAGCCTATATTATCCTATTAACGAGCAAAAACGAATTGCTTGAATCAAATGTTTGTTTCTAATATATATACTAGCCCTTTTACAAAGTTTTAGCGAATGAACTCACCTTTAGCATTTGTTAGCATTTCCCATATTTCTTGAAACACAGTGTTGTTTATAGCGTGCATATGTCTACCACCACACAAATAAATCCTACAATTGTCTGCCAATCGCCAATTGCCATGCTAAGTTCAAATCACAAACTACTATGGCTACTACGTATGTTCAAATAACAAAATAATTTTAATTCTGCACCCACTATCCACAAACTATTTACTATAGTTATTTTTTTTATATAAGTTTATGGCTTGGCAGCTAGGCCTTTAAGCCAGATCTTAGTTTACAATATAGTTTCTTCATTTTTTTAAGCCTATGTGTACCACAACTGAACAACTGAACTGTAGGTAATCAGCTAGTGCCATTCAATGGAGGTCTTGTGACAACTCAAAAGCTCCCATTTGACTATACAGTTCACATTTCTCACTAAACACATAATTACTACTCAAAAACTATAAATATCCTACAACTATTGTTCATTTTAGAGTAATTTTACACATTTTTACAAAATAAAATTGCACAGCACATCTCTTTCCGTTCCCGCCAAAAACTCCAAACTCTTTAGTTGATAGTTGATAGTTGATAACCTACAGTTCAGCTAAGTTATACATAGATTTAAGAAAATGAAGAAATTATATTTGTAATCTAAGATATGGCTTAAAGGCCTAGTAGCCAAGCCATAAACCTAAATAATAACAATAACAATAATAAAATATCCTATGGCATTTTTATGGCCCGTGGTCTTGAAAAAAAAATATCCTATAGAAAATAGTTATATATTTATATACGTAGTATCCATAGTAGTTTGTGAAGGTAACCATAGTAGTTTCTAGTTTGTGCTTTAGCATTTGTGTGCTCAAGTAAATTAAAGTTGTAATGTTTTGAAAACTTAGCATGGCAGACAATTGTAGGGTTTGTTTGTGCGGTGATAGACGTATGCACGCTATAAATCACACTGTGTTTCAAGAAATATGGGAAAGGCTGACAAAAGCTAAGGTGAGTTCATTCACTAAAACTTCTTTTTGAAAGGGCCAGACCCAGTACATATTAGAAACATGACAAATTCATTTTTAATCTAATAGGATTTTTTTCTTATTTATTTATTTGGGACTTTTGCCACATAGGCATGTTAGGAGTAGGGTATAGATATATGTCCAAGTTAGGAGAGGGAGGAATTCTTACACCTTCTGCAACCCTAATGTCTAGAAAATTGGTACTTTGGTAGTTCTTGAGATAGCAATGTTTTTGTAAATATAACCTCACTTATGTTTTTCAGCAGAAGGGGTAATAATGGCTGCTACTTAGTTATCAGCTATACGATTTTTTAGTAGCGGGTTGGTGGAGTGGTTAGGGGGAAGGTATAAGGTTCTTGAAATATTTATTTCAGGCAAACATGAGCTCACGTATTTGCTCACTAACTTTATTATGATGCACAGTGAAAGGTCGTGACCAGTGACTAGAACAGCAATTTCAACAACAGATTTATACTAAAGCACACGAGAGGAACGAGTGTACTGCTGTACCGGCCCGCTCATGTTAGAACCAAGTGATAACAATTTCCTATTTATTTTATATATTATGATTTACAATTTCATCTTCATTGGTTACTCTTGTAGTCTATGTAAATGTGCTCTGCTGTTTTTTCATAATTTGTATGACAACTTTTTTTTACAGTAGGGTGTGAAGTGGGGGTAAGTATGTGTCCATTCCACCACCCCCTATTTTAAATTTGTCTATTAAACATCTATAGATTTACTTGGGTATATAGATTTTATAGAGCCTATAGCTCTATCTATCTGAAAGAGAGTGTCGGGGTGAAGTTAAGGAAAGGAATGCTCCGGTGGTTCGGGCATGTGGAAAGAATGCATGATGAAAGAAAGACTAAACAGATATACAATGCAAAAGTGCATGGATGCAGAAGTCGTGGAAGGTCACGACACACCTTCCATGATCAAATTGATTGTGTACTAGCAGAAGGTGATGTCAGGAGCCTTAAGAACAGACGAGCGTGCATGACAAGAGCTATGAATGTCAAAGAAGCAAGTGAGGTGTGTAAAAATAAGCCTGAATGGCGTTCTGTTGTTCGTGCCTACCCAGCAAGGGACCTGGCGTGAAGTTATGTATGTATGTAATCTATAGAGCCCTCCTTTTTTATTACTTATAGTAAAAGGGGCACATATCCATACCGCACCCGTCTGTTTAAGTTGTAATATATAAAGGAACAAGTGATTATCGTGGTGGTATTTGTGGTCTTAATAATTGGGAAACAATAAATTTCATGTTAATTTGTTAAACACTACATTTTACTCAATAGAGTATAACATAAGACACTTGTTTGTCCTGGAATGTAAGAGTGTTTGACAAGATTCAAAGTTTTCAAAAATAAAACTATTGCATGCGGAATGCCAAAGTAAAAGTAATGTTTTCTGTTTTAGTTCGACATTAATGATGGGAAACCACTCTTTGTGTGCTACATATGCTATGCGCAGCTGAGAAACGCACATCAATTGATGAAGAGAGCTTTAAAATCTGAGGCATTGCTAACAACTGTCAGGAATATTGGTTCTGAAGTAAGCTTGTATGGGTATTAAATTCTTTATTATTTTCCAGTTTTAATTTTTATATGTGGTAGAGCTATACTGGAGTAATTATTTCATTCATAGCACTTTGAGAGAGTGAGTAGATTTCTTTATGTCTTTAGTGTATTACATTTATATCTGCAGTGCAATAATAATTTGTTGATGTTGTAGTATGTTAATACCATAACCAATTTACAAGTGAGTGGTGTTGCTGGCCCTTGTGATATCTATCCACTCATACATAGCAGGCTTCAGGCTTCAAGTCAAATTATATCAAACTTATTTATGCTAATATAGGTACACCAATCTAAGCTGTTCAGAATAAATAGTGTTCACCACATTTGGCCTTTCAGCATACATGCCAATATTTACTAAAATTGACTACTATAGGGAACATGAAGGAGCTAAATGTAAGCGAAAGCTCAATAGTGCTCACAAGATACACATAAATGGAAACTAGTAGTTAATGTAAAGAATATACCATAACTAATGTGTAAAATAAACTAAGAGACTTTTATAGAGTACTAGCCGTCCCAGCAGAGGTCGTCTTATCCGGAAAAGCTTCAATCAATATGCCGACAGCAGCCCCACCTACCGGGTCCGATTATGAACTAACTTAGAAGCATTCTTTGACTTGTGCACAACAACTTTGCTAAAGATCATCAAATGTATAATTTACGATTCTATAAAGGATATACAGACAATCATTTATTTTTATATATCAAGATAGTCACTAAAGAATAAAACTAAGGAATGTGCAATCAATCAATCTTTGATTGGTGCCACCAGTCTTTCTTGTTATTATATAAAATCACAACTAGACTTTCAATCATCATTTTTCGCTACTTTTCAATTTACAGGAGTCACAGAGAACAATATTACTGATAGCCAGTTTCGGAGAAGACTTTGCTTATAAATATACCATTGCAGAAGCATTTCAACTTGAATGTAATGAAATACAAAGAGATTCTGTGGAAGAAATTAAAAGAGAGAATGAAGGAGGTGAAGAGAACATTGAAGAAGAAATTGAAATTGCCATTAAGGAAGAAGAAGAAGGTAAGTAAGTTGTTAGTACAGACTTAGGCCTACTACATACTTTCAATTTTTATACCACACCACATATAGGAATTACTATTCTTTCTTAGATCCTGTAAGCATACAGTTGTTATTTGTTTACTTATTTTTCTTATGATTAGCCCCTCAATTTGCAATAATTGTACTACCTTTTTATTATTATTTATTGCCTGAGCTCAGTAGATAGGCAGAGGCCAACACACCTGATGGAAAGCAATTACCACCATCTATGGACATTTAACATCAAACTTATTACGAATGTGCTGCTGCTGTCTAAAGAGAGACGGGAGCATGTCCACTAATGCCGGAATCCAACATAAGGTTGTTATGGCGGCATACTCTATAGTCCAGTGTTCCGCAAACTTTTTGTTTTCAAGGTAAATCTAGGAAAACAACAATTTTTGGAGGTACACCACAAATAAAAATCATTTTTTAAGTAATATTAATCAACAAACCTAAAGTTCAAATTATTTTTTTTTTTATTTGGTATAGGTTCGCGTTTGACCATTATCTCGCTCGATTTGAGCGAAGGTATGGTCTAAGATCGAGCACGCTTTTCTAGAAGGTACCTATTCACACGAGACTTGAAGACACCCAGGTTGTAGGTTTCGGGAAAAACAGACTCCAGCAGTGAGTTCCACTCCTTTGTGGTGCACATAATGAAGGTGGACTCAAATCGCATTGTTCATATAGGTGGTATGTCCACCATATAGCGGTGCGGCATGCCAGTGCGTCTGGTTGTCCGATGATGGAAGGGAGACGGCGGGATGAGATTGAAAAGCTTCAATCCCAAAGATGAGAACAGTACTCCATACATGCCCGTATTTGTGCTTAATACAGCATCAGCAACTGTTCTGCAGCGTGATCTTATTTTTCCGAGGCACACCAATTAATGACCACGGTACACCAGTATGCCGCGGTACATACTTTGTAGAACACTGCTCTAGACCATGGGTGATACTAGTAGCCATGCAGACAGCCAAATACCCTACCACCTAGCTGCAGGAAATTGTATTCTTTCTCTGTTCCTGTAAGGATAAAATCTATAACTGCAATGACAAAAGCAAAAGTACATTCTATAATGTCAAACATAGTTAGAGAAAAAGGAATTGTTATTGGATACATCTTGTATTTAGTGTTAGATGTAGAAATGCATGTCCATAGTATGACCCTGGCGACCTTGAATACACGCTAGTGGAACCTTTGGGAGGCTTCCATCTACACTTAGGCCATCCCACATAGGCACCTCATTCTATCCTCAAAAGCATGCTCAAGCCTCCGGATACGACATTAAATGATGCTCAGAGGGAGGTTATTTTTGCCAGCATCTACCAGGGTTCAAGGAATGGTCAAGTAGTTATCTGCGGTCCTGTAAATGGACAAGTGGTAGTAACAACGGGAAGTTTTAGGAGGTGCTCCAGTAAATTTCAACCTACTCCCCACTAGGTTAGAACCAGGCTGGCGGATCCCACACAACCTCATTGTTATATAAAAACATTTTCTCGAACTACACAGATAAATATGAGAAGGAGGAAACCCTAGATATTGCTGATGATGAGTCTGGCACACATTCAGATGAAACACTTCCGAAGAATACACTGAAAAGAGAAGTGAGAATTGTTTTGGAGAAAATTGATATAGGTAAGAGTTTCCATTTTCACTCTCACAACACTCTTCTTATAAGCAAATATTTTGGACCTTTTAATTCCCTTTTTTTTTTGGCTACCTGTCCCTCAGACTATGTTGTCAGACCATTGTTTTTTTTAAATTTATTTGATTGACAGGAATTTATTAGGGACTACATTATATTTTTAATAGTTCTTACTCGAGAGGAAATGAATAGTGGTTTGGCGAATACCATATATTCGGCTACTGAATGTTTTCAATTGGGTTTTGATGGTTTTAAGCACAATGTCGTGTAACCATAATATTAAAATAAAAAAAATATATTAAAAGAGCAATTAACACTGTTGTGAGGTAAAAGGGTACGCACCTTGCACAAATATGTCGTGTCCTTCGATAGCTATGAGCGGGCACCAGTAAAAACACTCTCACATCTTCTAAGTTTAATATATCAAAGTTTTATACACGTCGCGGCGCGGATGGATTGATTTTGAGATTTTATTTTTAAATATTTTTGAGTTGAAACTTTTAGTACGTGTACGTGCGTAGCGAGCGGATTTGGCAACGTCTCGTTTTTTGGCGGGATGAGGGTAGAGGGGGGAGATTTGGGATATGGAATGGGAAGGAACGAACGAATGGAATGAACGGCGCGTACAACTGTCAAAACGAAGTTTAACTAACAATTTGTGATGGAAGTGGGGTATAGTAATATGGGCGATTGGGCACTTTTATTTATTATGAACAGATCCCAACTTTTCGAATATAGGTTAGAAGGCCAAGGCGAGGTGAAGCGGAGCCCCCCCCCGCCTTAGCCTACCTCGCTATTTCATTTATAGCACTCAAAATTTACTTTACATCACAAATAATAAATAAAGGCGCTTCATATCTGTATCACATTGCATTTATCCGTGCAGGAACGGAGAAAGAATACAATTTCCTGCGTTGGGGCGACCTGTCGTAAGAGGCGACAGAACAACCCACAGCCAGGTGGTAGAGCAGTTGCCCGACTGGATGGCTACCAACCCCGGTCTAGAGTATGTCGCCATAACAACCTTGAGTTGTGTTCCGGCATTAGTGACCAGGTTCCAGTCTCCCTTAAGAGAGCAGCAGCGCATTTGTAGCACCTTTGGTGTGGCAAATGTCCATAGGCGATAGTAACCGCTTTCCATCAAGTGGGCCGTGTGCCTGGCTGCTGAACTCATGCAATTAAAAAAAAACCACACCCGTATGTCCGCGACTTCGTCCTAATGGAATAGTTGAAAAACAGACCCCGATTTCGAAACACTCTTCATTGGTGCTCCGCTCCTATTGGCCTTAGCGTGATGATATTTAGCCTTCCTCGATAAATAGGATATCTAACACTGAAAGAATTTTTCAAATCAGACCAGTAGTTCTTGAGATTAGCGCAATCAAGCAAACTAACAAACCTTCAGGTTTATATATTAGTATAAGTATAAGATTAGGGATGTGGGCGTTTTTTGATCACCATTTGGTTTTTGACATTCGGCTGAATACTAATTACTTAAAGAAGTTACCAAAAACGGAATATTCTGGCATCTCTAGTTAATATCATAGATTAATAAATTCAATGTCTATGGTTATTAAATTTTCAATGTCCTAAAAATTTATATAATCACATGTACATATCTATAATATAATCCATTCACTTGTTTCATCTATTAGTTCAAATTATAATTTATTATTATCTACCTTCTTTCCTCATTATATGTATTTTTTAAGATTCATTTATATCACTTTTGTATCTAATTATGCAGCTGCTAATGTATGTCAAAACTATATATCACAGATTGTTGTTGGAGCTTTTATTTCTATTGATCACTGTATTACGTACTTTAGTTCAATGTGTTGCAAATGCTTCATGATTATTTCTAGTATAAAGTCTCTTCTTGTGTTCGCCGTTTTTATATTTCAGAAACCATGTATGTATGCATTTTCACATCAGTTTTACATTTACAGTTGTCAATTTATTTGTGCAATTAGAAAACGTACTGCAGTCAGTTGCATTGTCTACGGGTTTCAGGTGCACTTGTGAGAAAACGCGCGTTGAAGGAGGTACCTCGGAATATAAAGCGAGTTACGCGCGACCCAATAACTATAGACAGAAATCCAACATCAGATACCAGCTGTTCTAAACAGTTAACCGTGGACTTGAATTTAGTCATTCCTAAGAGCGAGCAAATTAATTCAGAAGTTTGTCATACTAATGCAGGAAATGAAATATGTCTCGCTAAGAATGCTGGAACAGTCCCTCCAAGTACTTCATTAGGTAGACGTGAGGAAGAAAAGTGTTTAAGTATTAGCGTACATAAGGTATCAAAAAATGTCTTTTCATGTCATGCATGTCAGTACAAATGTGTTAGAAAATCTGAGTTAAATAGACACCTTTTTAGACACACTGGGGAGAAACCATTTAAATGTGATTTATGTGAATATAGAAGTTCAGAAAAAGGTAATTTGAATAGACATATAAAGTTCAATCACACAAATGAAAGGAACTTCTCATGTCATATATGTCTGTACAAATGTATAACTAAGAGCGGATTAAAAAGACACCTTTTTAAACACACCGGGGAGAAACCATACAAATGTGATTTATGTGAAAGTAGATTTTCAGGAAAAGGTACTTTAAATAACCATATAAAGTCCAAACACACAAAGAAAAAGAACTTCTCATGTCATATATGTCCATACAAATTTGTTAGTAAAGCCCATTTAAATGTACACCTTCGTAAACACACTGGGGAGAAACCATACAAATGTGATTTATGTGATTATAAATCATCGCAAAAATATTCATTGATTAATCATGTAAAGTCCATACACACAAATGAAAGGAACTTCTCATGTAATATATGTGTACACAAATTTGTTACTAAAGCCGATTTAAATATGCACATCCGTAAACACACTGGGGAGAAACCATACAAATGTGATTTATGTGATTATAAATCTTCACGAAAAAGTGATTTGAATACTCATACAAAGTATGTACACACAAATAAAAGGAACTTCTCATGTCATATATGTCTATACAAATTTGTTACTAAAGGCGATTTAAATATACACCTTCGTAAACACGCTGGGGAGAGACCATTCAAATGTGATTTATGCGACTATAAATCTTCGCTAAAATGTACATTGATTAATCATATAAAATCCAAACACACAAATGAAAGAAACTTCTCATGTCATATATGTCTATACAAATTTGGTAAAAAAGGCAATTTAAATATACACCTTCGGAAACACACTGGGGAGAAACCATACAAATGTGACTTATGTGAATATAGAAGTTCAACAAAAAGTAATTTGAATAAACATATAAAGATCAAACACACAAATGAAAGGAACTTCTCATGTCATATATGTCTACACAAATTTGTTACTAATGCCGAATTAAATATACACCTTCGTAAACACACCGGGGAAAAACCATACAAATGTGATTTATGTGACTATAAATCTTCGCAAAAAGCTACATTGAGGAATCATATAACGTCTATACACACAAATAAAAGGAACTTCTCATGTCATATATGTCAATACAAATTTGTTAAAAAATGCTATTTAAATAGACACCTTCGTAAACACACTGGGGAGAAACCATACAAATGTGATTTATGTGATTATAAATCTGCACAAAAAGGTAATTTGAATACTCATACAAAGTATATACACACAAATATAAGGAACTTCTCATGTCATATATGTCTAAATAAATTTGTTACTAAAGCCCATTTAAATGTGCACCTTCGTAAACACACTGGGGAGAGACCATACAAATGTGATTTATGTGACTGTAAATTTTCGCAAAAAGGTACATTGAGTAATCATATAAAGCTCAAACACACAAATAATAGAAACTACTCATGTCATATATGTCTATACAAATGTGTTACTAAAAGAGATTTAAATACACACCTTCGGAAACACACTGGGGACAAACCATACAAATGTGATTTATGTGATTATAAATATTCACATAAAAGTACTTTGAATACTCATATAAAGTCCATACACACAAATGAAAGGAACTTCTCATGTCATATATGTCTATACAAATGTGTTACTAAAAGCGATTTAAATACACACCTTTGTAAACACCATGGGGAGAATGTGTGAATATGTGATTATAAATCTCACTCATTAGTATTTTGATCACTCATATAAAGTATATGCACAAAAGAAAACAGCTTGTCACGTCATACATGTTTGTTCAAGTGTGTATCTAAAAGTGAATTAAATAAACATATTCGTAAGGACACTGGAAATACCACTGAATGTAAATGAACTTATTCGTTTACTTGTAGATAAAGCTTACTATAGAAATCATGAATTCGCAATAACTTTCAATAAATTTATAACTATACTGTGGCAAATTATTTTAGAAAATAATAAGGGGCGCCACTTTCGCAATTTTTTGTAAACTAGCAACTCCAATTTATGTCACACCTACGAAAATGTCATAGATATTGATTGTGGCCCAATTACATCACAAATAACGCTTTACACCCATCGCAAAATCGGCTTGAAATGGCCTATATCTGTAACCTTATCTCAGAGAATGTACTAGGTGCATCAAACATCGTATTAAGATCAGGTTGCTTTATATATGACATGCGTCTATTTTTCAACATAACCTATGATGCTTATTTTAATAATACTGATCCTAATTTTATAAGCAAGATCTTTAATACCTTGCGATATTTAAGAGCACAATTATTAAAAGAAGTTAGAGGTGTCAGCTGCTCTTTACACTGTTTAAACATAGGATTCATATATCCGTATTAGTTTTAATGGATTTTAGACTTGGATCAGTGTTAAAATTCTATGTATAAATTTACTTTGTTATAATTCACTGACCTTGACTACGGATAGGATAGAATATTGCTAGAAGGCTTAAAAAATAGTTCATGTTCTCGACGTTATAGTAAAATTTTACACAAAGTTTATAAAAATATTATCCAAAGGCCTTTATTTTAATGTTACTTGACGTTAAAGTTAAATCAAGCGATACTTCTACAAATTTAGAAATGAGAAAAATGTTAAATATAATAAAATCGTGTTTGTTAGATAACAAACAAAGCAAGACACTAAAAAAAATATATATCAGATTCCAGAAAAGGTAAATGTGGGGTCCCACAAGGAAGTATGCTCGGGCCTTTTTTATTTTCAGTCTACATGTTTTCCATATTGTATAAAGTACCCAATGATTTATTTGCGGATGACAGTACGGCTTTATTTACAAAATATAAAAATAACTATGAAACTACACATAAACATAAAATTAATTTAGAAAAGACACACTATATGACATTTATAAATAAAAAATATCGGTGTTCTCCTAGCTCTATGTGTTTTGGGATCAGGGCTCTTCAATTAAGCACAGGAATAAATCTAATTTATTATATTATTACAACTCCAAATTAAATTTTACGAGGTGACAAGGCGGGTGTGAGTAGGCGACTGGCTCGTGTCGACTAAACCCTGTATAGATTTCTACTTTTTCCTGAATCAGCTTTATCCGTGCAGGAACGGAGAAATAATACAATTTCCTGCAGCCGGGCGGCCTGTCGTAAGAGGCGACTTAACAACCCACAGCCAGGTGGTAGGGCATTTGCCCGACTGGATGGCTACCACCCCTGGTCTAAAGTATGTCGCCATAACAACTTGAGTTGTGTTCCGGCATTAGTGACCAGGTTCCAGTCTCCCTTAAGAGAGCAGCAGCGCATTTGTAGCACCTTTGGTGTTGCAAAGTCCATAGGCGATACTAACCGCTTTTCATCAAGTGGGCCGTCTGCCTGTCTGCTGACCTCTTGCAATAAAAAAAATCAGCAATTCCAGTCGCTACAAAAATACCAAATCTGACTTAATATCTATACAAATTATAAGGGAAAAGCTATTGCTCAGGTCACTACTACTAAATTTCTCAGGATAAATATTGATGATAATATGTTGTGGAGATCTCATGTAGATCAAGTCTGTAACAAATTAAACACATTTGCATATGCGCTATATATGACAGAAAGGTAAGGCTAGCTTACATGTCCTACTTAGTGCATATCATGCTTATGTTAGTTCCACTTTGAAATATGGTTTCCTTTATTGGGGGAACTCTGCAGATAAAGAAAGAGCCACATTTTCTGGATCTGAAAGTATTAACATTTCCTTCTTTATATATCTCTGAATCAAGCATTCTGATCAGAGGGGACATAAAAAGCATGATACCTTCATAGGTGTAACGCCATAATACCACATTGTGTATTCCTAGCTGTAAAACATTTGTATATAATAACAGTATTTTTTTTATAAACTTCTCTTTCTTCATTAAAACCGTTAAGACTATGACTGAATTTAAAGATATTTTTGATGAAGACAACAACAAACATATTCAATTAATTATTATTTAAATGACACATTTTAACACTGGAAAATATATGTACGACACACCTTCCATGATCAAATTGATCGTGTACTAGCAGAAGGTGATGTCAGGAGCCTTAAGAACAGACGAGCTTGCATGACAAGAGTTATGAATGTCAAAGAGGCAAGTGAGGTGTGTAAGAATGAGCCTAAATGGCACTCTGTTGTTCGTGCCTACCCCGCAAGGGAACTGGCGTGAAGTTATGTATGTATGTATGTAAAATATATGTAGATGTTTGTAATAATTTACAATCCCATGCTACCTTATACCTATAGCCATGTATACGTACATTAAGCATTGAATAAATGAATTAATTGAAGTGTGTGTTTATTTTATTATTTATTCAAATAAATAATTATAGGTATTATTTAATTATACTTTATTTTAATAAATCTTCGTCTAAATATTTTATCTCGCTAATTGCTTCTACATCCATGTCTTGATTAGAGCTGGCTGCAACATCATCTTTGTTGGACTCTGATTCAGAAGTAATATTATTGTACATACATACATACATAACTTCACGCCAGTTCCCTTGCGGGGTAGGCACGAACAACAGAGCGCCATTTAGGCCCATTCTTACACACCTCACTTGCTTCTTTGACATTCATAACTCTTGTCATGCACACTAATATTATTGTCATCCTCGAAATTACAACTAATCATGCACACTGTAAGTTGGCACGAATTTTTCCAATCGAGTGAACGTCCGTGAGAAAGACGTTCAGTTGCCTCCTATAATGACAAAAAATCGTAATTTGGATCTTCGTAGAATGTAATTTGACCAAAATTCAAAGTAAAAGAAATTATTTGGTAAATTTATTCAAACCATATCTTATATCAATCAATCACATATTGTGATAACATACTCGTAGATGCGGTCCGGTACAAACAAATACTAAAAAATCAAACATAAACTTAACCTATTGTGACACTTGGAACAGCTCAGAAGGGTTTAAGGCAAAAAAAAGAGCAACTTGTTACTAAAGTTTTAATAAGTCAACCGTACAACTCAAAAACGGTAATCACATTGCACCGATGCACATTTTTTAACACATGTTTACTAAAAATTCTATCACGCTTTTCCGCTAGCTATTACAGTTCAGGAAACCTAAGTATTCTCTTTGTGATTGGCAAACAGACAGTAGATTGAAATCATTGATAAACTATTTTAATAAATAAAGAATATAAGTGATAAAGAATTTGTTACATTACTGTTTGAGAAATGTAGATAATATTTTTAAAAGACATTATATAAAATACCATAAGTATTTAAATTATCTTTGTAAATAAATCGAAGTCATTACGAAAAAATCTAGCAGTTCTGCCAACATGAAACTAAAATGTAGCAAGTTCTCTATAGTTATAATTGTCTACAGTCAATTATCAGACTGAGTTATAATCCACATAATTACCACATAATAATTGAAATAATTACTGTTACATAGGATAAATTATCGAAAATTACTCCATATAAAATTGACGTTAAAAATTAAATAAATGAAATATACCAAAATTAGTATTCAATTAAGGAAATAGCTGAACGAAGCGTTCAGAAATAAACGTTTGAAAATATAGGTATCTATACTGTTCGGAAATAAACAAAGTACCAACAAAAACAATTGTATACATTAAAAAAAAACTACCTACTATGCAAAGTAATTAAATTAAATGTAATACTATTTGGTCAATAATGATTGTACAAAACTTTCACATTTTATCTTACCGACTATCGAAATTTCTTGATTTTGCCAGCTATATTAGCGTCTATTAACACCTGCCTCTTTTACTATGACATTGGCAAAATCAATGCCAAAGGCGTTGGAGCCATCAACAACAAAGATAGTAGACGAGAGATCCGAAACAACAATTTATTTATTAAGTAATATACGATTGAACTAAAAACAACAATATAAACTTAAAATATACCCGTCATATTAGTGGTTCTTTGGCAAACACCGGCGAGATTCGAAAGAATACTTCTTGCTTCATATTTCGCAAGATATCGTCTGTAAACTTGATAAATTATTTTTCTTCCCGAACATAGAACAGTGAAGCGGCCAGCAGGCTGTCTAAGCGATATAACCGTGGCAAGCCGCCTTTACGTTATTCGCCGCACTTACGTCGCCCCTCTTCCTTCGACAGCTAAACGCTGTCGACACGTGAGTCCGCTTCGGTCAGCGCGCGAGAGCGGTCTTGTCGCGGTTACTTTGGATGCGGTAGGACTTTTTACGCGCAGCAGATGTTGTACCTTTTTTTCAACGCCTCACGTTGGGCGCCAGATGTGGTGTATGGTTGCCGGTTTGTGTAATGAAACTACACTTTTTGCAGCACATTTTATATTTGAAAAAAAGGTACAACATCTGCTGCGCGTAAAAAGTCCTACCGCATCCAAAGTAACCGCGACAAGACCGCTCTCGCGCGCTGACCGAGACAGACTCTGTGTGTCGACAGCGTTTAGCTGTCGGAGGAAGAGGGGCGACGTAAGTGCGGCGCGGGCGGCGAATAACGTAAAGGCGGCTTGCCACGGTTATATCGCTTAGGCAGCCTTTTTTTTTTTATTGGACTTGACTTTATGTTGTTGGTCCGGAGACCTTACAACTTTACCGGGGTTTTTGGGGCGAGTGCCTTCGCGAAGCGAAGGCGCTCGAGCCTGGGGGGGCAACTTGCTCGAGGGAGCTCCCTAAGAAGTTTTACCTCGACTGGACTGTTGCCATGAGAGGGGGATGAATTTAATGATGCCCACCATAGGGCGACACAAAGCACTAATTGAGAACGGGCGACGGGTAATATAAAGCCCGAGGGGAAGGATCCCGGCGGGCCGGGATCGGTGGTTCGCGGCGGCCTACGCTATCTTACTGCCGTTTCGGAACGTGTTATGGCTGGGAGAGAAGAAACGGCGAAAGAAACTTCCCAGCAACACGCCTAGTCTATCCTGTGGGGGGGCTATGTCTCCTAGCGTCCCTCGCGGGGACGTGGAGAGATCTTGATTGGCGGCGTCTGAGACGCCGCCGTCTGTGTCTGTCTGTCGGTGCCTGCCAGTCTACCGTCCTAACCGTAGGCGGACTGATCCGGGCCAGCCGTTTCGTAATAATGTCGACTCTGTCCGTCAGGACGTTACGCGGTCGTCGAACAAGAGCCTTTCGACGAGGCTTATAATCGGACGCGGACACGACGAGAGGATTTCGATGGTGCGGCGCGAGATCGAAATACTTACGCGAGAGCGACGTAATGTAGTTTTTGATGGAGGGAAGCTCCAGATCGCGGTGGAGGTCGACGTTACGCATATAGAGGGGAGCACCGACGGCTCTGCGCATGAATTTATTCTGCACGATTTGCAGTTTATCTAAAAGGGCAGGCTTGGCTTGGCCGAATACCACACTCGCGTATGTCATGATCGGGCGGATGCATGTTTTATACAGAGTAAGCTTGTGTCTGAGGGACATTTTGCTTCGTTGGTCTATCATGGGTGCTAAACGACCCATCACAAATCGCGCTCTATTTCGGACTATAGTGATATGCTCGTTGAAGCGCAAGTTCTGATCTAGGGTGACGCCAAGGTATTTGGTGTACTTTGCCCAGGGGATTTGTTGGTCGTAGAGCGAAATGGTTTTTAGGCGAAGGCTAGCGCGTTTGGGGGACCGAAGCGTGCCCGGGGAAAAGAACATTGCTGCGCTTTTCTCCGGGTTTACCTCTATCCTCCATTTGCGAAACCATTCGCCTAGCACTGTGACAGCTGCCTGCAGCCGGACGCAAGCCATTTGTCGGTTTTGATCTGATGTATAGAGTGCGGTGTCATCCGCAAAGAGGGCCAACTCCACATCTGGAGTTTTTGGGATGTCGCTGGTGTACAGCGTGAAGAGTAGTGGCGACAGAGCCGAGCCCTGTGGTACACCGGCTGTGAGTGGGTGAGGGGACGAGCGCGTTCCCTCCACTCGAAAACGGAAGCTACGACCTAGGAGGAAGTCTCGCAAGATGAGCACGAGTCTGTCTGGCACACCGAACTGGTACAGCTTGTAAATCAAGCCGTTGTGCCAGACCTTGTCGAAGGCTTTTGCTACGTCTAGGAACAGTGCGGCTGTTCCTATAGGGCGGGGGCGATGGGAAAAGTAAGATAATATGTGCTCCGTGATGCGGTGCACCTGTTGGACGCATGAGTGTCTGGCACGGAAGCCAAATTGCTCATCGGGTATTAGATGTTTGCTGAAGGCAAAATCTCTAAGTCGAGAGAGGATGACCCTCTCGTAAAGCTTGCTGAGTGCGCTCAGTAGGCTGATTGGACGGTAGCTGGACGGTTTATTAGCCGGTTTTCCTGGCTTGTGAATACCGATGACATCTGCCTCCTTCCAGATCGCGGGAAAGGAGCAGTTTGTTATGGCGGCATTGAAGATGCTCACCAGGATTATAATTAGATGGGCGGGTAGGAGTTTTAAAACGCGATTGTTGATGCCATCGGTCCCTGGGGCCTTTCGCGGTTTGAGAGACTTGATCAGATCTTGCACTTCTTCGACCGTGACTGGGTCGAGTGTGATTTCCGCTGGTAAGGAGGATCTACGTTCGACCTCGAAGTCCACCTCCGTCAGGTGTGACTGGTCGACATTTTGTGTAGTGGGGGAGCATTGAAGCTCTAGACTCTGAGCAAGGCACTCGGCCTTCTCCTCGTCATCGAATGCCTCGGTGTTGTTGGCTCTTTCTAGCGCGGGTATGACAGTAAGGGTGTCTGATTTGAGAGCTCTAGCCAGCTTCCAGTACGCCTGGTGAGTTGGTTCGATATCCCTCAACGTTCTGTCCCAACGTTGTTCCCTGACTTCCCGGATACGTAGTTTGACCTCGCGCTCTAGTTCGCGGAGTCGGATTCTGTTATCCTCGGTGGGATATCTGTCATGAGCTCTGGAGGCGGCTCTCTTTTCCCTCAGCAGTACCCTCACCTCGTCCGGCAGGCATAAGTGGCGGTCATCCTCCACTGGCACCTGCCTGGACGAGTTCCGCACTGCGGATTGAAGGTGGCTGGTGAGGGCTTCGATCGCCCTCTCCGTGTCTTGGCGGGACTCGATGTGGTCTGGGATGCGGTCCAGGTCTTGTGAGCTGGTTGCCTTGAGGAGATCCCCAAGTCTCAACCAGTCCACAGAGGTCCTAGTTTCAGATGTCTGGTCTGTCTGTGGTCCTAGTCTAAGGATAACCGGACGATGGTCCGAGTCTATATCGTCCATCGTTTCGATCGAATGGAACTGAAGAGTTACGCCCCTCAGTAATGCTAGGTCGAGTGTTTGGGGTCCCCCAGTCGCGGTTAGGGGGGTATCTTGTGGGGGTCATGGGCGTTAGTATATCAAACAAAAGATTGTCTGATATATTTATTAGGGCTCTGCCATTGGGGTTAGTGGTATTGCAATTCCACTGCTCGTGTTTGCAGTTCAGATCTCCGGCTATTAATCAGTTTTATTAACAGGGTTCCTACTTCAGTGCTTACGTGTACGAGAGACCGACTAGAGCACAATGAACCACAGAGCAACAAGCGTAGCGAGAGAGCAGGAACACGATAAAATATAAGCAAATTATAATTTATTAATGATCTCAAAATTTGTAATTTTTTCATATATTACTATGAATATTCATCTTTGTTTCAACCTTAACGCCGTCTGCCTCAATATGCCTGCGACACAACATATATATATCTGTATTTTTATCTTTGAAAAGTTTGACACGATGTATCAAATAAAACCGCAGCCCGCTGCTCAGCCTCAGTCCGCGACGTATCATAACAAGACAACCATGATTTTATATCTTTGACTCAATGTTCCAAATAAAATATATCAGTGATCCGAAACATTTTACTGTTTCAGATACAAATGTTCCAATCTCAAAAATGTGACATTTTTCTCACGCCTACATCATATGTCAAAGCAGAATCACAGCCTAGTTAGAAATGTTGCTAGAATAGAAAAAAATGTTTCTGTATCAGGACAGAAATATTACGAGCATCCGTACCTCTTTATACAATATACTTGTTTGTATTTGTATCTTTGTTTACATCATATGTCAAAGGTCAAAACAGAATCATAGACTAGTTAAAAACGATGCTAGTAGATTAGACAAAAAAAACTATATCAGGACATATAAACCAAATTCGAGCTTCCCCAGACATATAAATGCATGAAAAAATTGGACAAATGCATATCAGAGCACGCAAATTGAAAGATCTCAGACAAATTTTCGTTATTTTTAACCGACCTAAAAAACAAGGTTGTTTTCATCGTGTAAATATTTTACAGAATTGGATTATAAAACCCAAAAATTCCGAATTAAATGACCGACATATTTTTTAGACAATCATACTCAAGGGCTACCGTTTTGCTAAAAATACGACGGATTATTAAAAGAACCCGCTCCAGTGGTTCTACTTCTCCTTCCTTCTATAATGTTATGTTTTTAAGCAGTTGACATCGCCTAGCCACTAATGCCGGTACACAACTCAAGGTTGTTATGGCGGCATACTCTAGACCACCATCATCTCGTACTCTTTTATCTGAATACGGAGAAAGAATACAATTTCCTGCGGCCGAGCGTGGCCAGCCAGGTGGAAGGGCATTTTCCCAACTGGACGGCTACCATCCCTGGTCTAAAGTATGTCGCCATAACTACCTTGTGTTGTGTTCCGTCATTAGTGACCAGGTTCCAGTGACCCTTAAGAGAGCAAGAGCGCATTTGTATTGTAGCACCTGTAGTGTTGCAAATGTCCATAGGTGATGGTAACCGCTTTCCATCAAGTGGGCCGTTTGCTTGTCTGCTGAACTCCTGCAATAAAAAAAAATCAAATACCCTTTCTCTGTTCCTGCACGAATACAGTGTATGGTTAAAGTAGAAATTAAGAAGATTGTATTAAATAAGTTGTCCGAGTTGGTCTGAAAGAGAGTGTCGGGGTGAAGGTAAGGAAAGGAATGCTCCGGTGGTTCGGGCATGTGGAAAGAATGACCAAACAGATATACAATGCAAAAGTGGATGGATGCAGAAGTCGTGGAAGGCCACGACACACCTTCCATGATCAAATTGATCGTGTACTAGCAGAAGGTGATGTCAGGAGCCTTAAGAACAGACGAGCGTGCATGACAAGAGCTATGAATGTCAAAGAAGCGAGTGAGGTGTCTAAGAATAAGCCTGAATGGCGCTCTGTTGTTCGTGCCTACCCAGCAAGGGAACTGGCATGAAGTTATGTATGTATGTATTAAATAAATGAACATTAGCACAGTTTTCAGGTATTTATTTTGTAGCAATATCGAATCCTTCGATGTTTATCTTTTCGATACGTCCCTGCTTGTCTCTGGGCACTCCGTGGATTCTCACCAGATGGCGCCTCACGTGGTAGTTCTTCTTATAACTTTTAGGACACAATGGACAGACGTGTCTGAAAGTAATCGTGGAGTGACATCAATGTAGCATTACAAATGTTTCCGAACGCGTGAACATCAATCGTAAGTGTTGAAATGACGAATCCTGGGGTGCATCTTAATATACGATTTGTTCATCGCATAATTAACATTTGTAAGTAAGCTTATCCAAAACGGTTTGTTTTTTTTTAAGTTTATGGCTTGGCAGCTAAGCCTTTAAGCCAGATCTTAGTTTACAATATAGTTTCTTCATTTTCTTAATTTTAAACCTATGTGTAGCACAGCTGAACTGTAGGTGATTAGCTAGTGCCATTCAACGGAGTTCTTGTGACAACTCAAAAGCCCACATTTGACTTTACAGTTCACGTTTCTCACAAAACACATAATTACTACTCAAAAGCTATCAATATCCTACAGCTACTGTTCATTTTAGAGTAATTTTACACATTTTTAGAAAATAAAACTGCACAGCACAACATCTCCTTTCAGTTCCCGCCAAAAACTCAAAACGGTTTGTATCAGGGGTGTCATGGATAGGGTTGCCAGCCGTACTATAATTTATAGTATCATACTACATTTCAGCCAATTGTATTATATACTAGCTGTCCCGGCAGACGTCGTCATGCCCGGAAATGCTTCAATCTATATGCCGACAGCAGCGCCACCTGCCGGGTCCAATTGTGAACCAACTCAGAAACCTTCTTTGGCTCATGCACAACAACCTGGCTAAAGGTCATCACATGATCAAATGTATAGTTTACGAATCTATAAGGGACATTATATATAAGATTATAGAAAAATATATAGTAAGAAATGTACAGTTATTTAGTAGTATAGTTGTCCTTTTCATGTTTCTTTTTAAAGTTAATAATTAATTTTGTTATGTACCCTCTTATTTCTAAATGATAGAATCGGCTATTTCCTTAATTAAATAATAATGTTATATTTGTATTTATTCGATGATTCGCCTGTTTTGTATACAGTAAGTAGTTCTTTATAATTTAACATAATTTTGTGTAATAATATTCATCTCCAATATGTGGCAATTGTGTACAGATTATAATTCAAAAACTCTCAATTGTATATAGACGGTATTCACTACAGTTTATTTTCATGTTGGCAGACACGATAGATTTATACTGTGTTCGGTTTATTTTATTACATGTAAAACATTAAGTATTAGTACATTATGGTACTAGTGTGTAACATTGGTGATTACCGCCGAGGCGCCATTAAGACTCGAGCCGTAGGCGAGGGTCTTAAGAGAGCCGAGGACGGTAATCATCAATACACACGTGTATCATACGACGTTTTTCAACACACTTGTGAATAAAATAACAACAAAAACTCATTTTATTTAGAAGATAAAAAAAAGTTATATATGAGTGAAAGTTTTATTTATTAAACACGTACGAGTTAAAATTATCTATTTAAATAAGAAGTTGCATGAAATGAGCAAGCAATAGGAACATTAATTTATTTGTTCTATAGAACACGATCTTTTTTTTTGAATAAAAACTTTTTTAAGAACAAAGCAACTCAACCAATAAAATTAAAAAAAAAATCTGTAACTCACTAGTGAGTTATAATGTTTTTTACTCACAGTTTGATAATGAGTGTCATTCTGTGCCTAATTGCGGTGACCATAGAGCCACTTTATGAGCAAGTGTGTTGAAAAATATTTTATATAATATCATATATAAAATATGATCTAAAATTTCCAAACAATAATGTATTGAATTCTTTTCATTCATAACCCTTTAATTAAAATAGTTTATCAATGTCAG
Organism: Dendrolimus kikuchii; assembly: GCA_019925095.2. Classification (NCBI taxonomy): domain Eukaryota; kingdom Metazoa; phylum Arthropoda; class Insecta; order Lepidoptera; family Lasiocampidae; genus Dendrolimus; species Dendrolimus kikuchii. The sequence continues at coordinate 1,640,227 of CM034415.1, read as the reverse complement.
AAGCCTTAAGAACAGACGAGTGTGCATGACAAGAGTTATGAATGTCAAAGAAGCAAGTGAGGTGTGTAAGAATAAGCCTAAATAGCGTTCTGTTGTTCGTGCCTACCCCGCCAGGGAACTGGCGTGAAGTTATGTATGTATGTATGTAGTTTATCAATTACTTCAAACCGCTATCGGTTAAATTTGGCATACTGTAAAATATTTGTTAATTTGTTAAAACCCTAAGGATCTCTGATTATAAATGTAATGACCAGTAGCTGTTCTTTTATTACCAAAAACCCTTCCGAGTTGTTGCAAGTATTACAGTACTATATTTTCTCACTAAATTAATCGTTGCGCTTTTTGTTCGGAAATTTATGTTTTTTTTTTAAATCATACATCTTTTGTGGCCAAAGCAAAAAGTAAATACATAAATACACATGTAAAATTCAATATTGAAATAAATAAAATATATAATGAAAAATAAATGTGTAGTATTATTTTATTCCCCAAGATTTCTCAAAAGTACTATATGTTTACAACTTTGAAACAAAAATATTATATTGGTTAAAAAAAGTGGCAGCCCTACCCGAGTGATTATAGCGCGCATCAAGAGTTTTTGGCGGGAACTGAAAGGGGATGTTGTGCTGTGCAGTTTTATTTTCTAAAAATGTGTAAAATTACTCTAAAATGAACAATAGTTGTAGGATATTGATAATTTTTGAGTAGTAATTATATGTTTTTGTGAGAAATGTGAACTATATAGCCAAATGTGGCCTTTCGAGTTTTCACAAAAACCCCGTTGAAAGGTGTGGATTGTAGCCTACTATACAACGGCGCCTGGCATAAATGCTTAATTGCCAAGCCTTAAACATAAAATAAAAAAAAAATAAGTATGCGAAATATCATATTCTTCCGTCCGCGCAATTTTCGTAAAAAGGGGTACAAGTTTTTGCTTCATGTATTAATTAATATATACGTAATAAAACCTCACCTGAACATATGTGGCGCACGATGCGTATTGTATATATGGATTTGTAGCCGCTTATGAGACTTCTCCAGCTTATTACACAAATTGCACTGAAAGGTAAGAGGTACGTTTGAAACGAGTGGGCCGTGTGCGAGTTGGAATCGCGCAAAGACCCCCCCCCCACCCTTTACAAATACACAATCAGGGCGTTCCTTTAGTTCACAACGTCCTAAATGCTCAGTTAGCCGTTCCACGAGGCGACCGCGATCGTTGTGGTCGTGGCGAAAACGTCACTAATGACGTCGTCGTTTTCGATCACACAACGCCCACAACGACCCATGTCAGTAGGTGGGTCGAATAGCCGTTCCACTTGGGTTTACGATTGTTACGCCAAGAAGCAAGTAGAACGGGAGAACTCGCGGTCGTGAACGTGGTCGTTGTGAGTCCCTAATGGAACGTAGCCAATCAGGATTGTTACTCGTGCCAACTGCCAAAAGGAGGCTCTTAATTCCATTGTATGTTCGCTACGTGTGTACTCCGACAATTGAGGACCGATTTTCATTTTTTCGAAAGCGTATACTCCTGAAGGATTCCAATTGTCACTAATTCAGGAGTAATCCCAGGAGTATCCATTAGGATTAAGATTTCATATCATTAATAAAAATAAAGATAATGATTCTACGAAGTTACTTATTTTTTTTTTAGAGTGGCAATGTACAGCTGTCAGTTGTCAATGCCACGCTGACACAACTCCGAGTGCTAGTGTGCATTATATTATGTCAAAGAGAACACAAAGCGTTATAATTCGCTTTTAACCGACTTCAAAAAGGAGAGTCTCAACTCGACTATGTTTTTTTTATACATATTTGTTACGCGATTACTTTGTGAAATGTGGATAGCTTTTAAATATTTTTTATTCAAAAGTGTATACTCCTGAGGTGGTCTCACTGTCACCAAGTCAAGATCTGATGAGTCGAACCCAGCGGAATAAAGAGCAACACTTGTTGACGAGCGTCTAACGCCTGCGCTCTTTGAAAAGCAAAATTTATATACGCGTGCCAGTAGTACAATTTCTACAGACGCTTAAAATGTTAAGTAGAACATAAAAACCTAATATAGAGGCAGAAAATTTAAAAAAACTGAAATCGTCGTCAGCTATAAATGATTTGATAAATAAGCTTGCCGAAAATCAAGGCGAGAAAATTGTATTTTAGTTTTGAATTGTTTGTCTAACTTGGCTCTTAGGAGCATTAAGTAAAAATAATTACTTATAATCAATATATAATTATTTAAATTCAATTCGAGCATTTTGTTGTTTCTTTTTTCCTTTAGGCCCTTTAACACATTTGATACAGAGCCACACACACATTATTAAGGGGGGGGGGGGGGATTGACGAATTGTGGCGCTGTGTGACAAGGGGTGGGAGGGGTTCCTAAATTTCGTGACGTCATAATCTGAAATATTTAAGCTTTATATGCAATGCATGTAATGACAAACATAGCAATCAATGCAACATGAGTATAATGTGGCCTCTGCACACGCTGCGCGCTTCAACAGCAAACGTCCGTCCCCGGGAGTCTTTAGGACGCTGCCATGGGACCGCTCGATTATTAGTGTGTAGCACCGGAAGGTAGAGGTTAAATGATACCGTACGGTACATGATGGCACAGTAGTGCTGATCGCACCTGTAGCTGTTGTAGCACCTATAAATAAATACAGTCCATTTGCTAAGGGTTATTTCATTCAGTGCGACCCTTACCCCGCCACACCCAACAGTAGTATTCTCTGTCGAGTGCTGATGTGAGCTGATTTATTTTGGAAACGGTAACCTTAAGCACAAATCGTACAGCTAGTACAGTGTGTGAGCGGGACGGATGATATGCGAGCGAGATAGAGCAACTATTAATATGTTCGCTCCGACGTTGCGCTAGCCAGTGGAGCGTTGTCCGCTGCGATGACAAGACGTATGCAGCTCCCATAAGTGTTTAAATTGTTTTATTAAAGCAGTGTATAAAGAAAAGGTCGCAGAGCTATATAATAAGATAAACTGTCCGAAATGTCTTTCAAATTTTCCATGATTATTCGCGGCGCAAAGAACTGTTGCGAATGTTCGTCCAAATCGCTCAAAGCGTTCGTCGTAAAAACCGACAATCGGCGGGATCCTACGAGCGCGTTACGAATGCACTCAACGTGCGCACAATAGGCGGGTAGTGTGTTCGCGAACACAATTTAAAATGTACGTATAAATGTTGCATTGCGTGTTACTTCACATATTGCTTTGCATATAATGCAGGCTTAAGGTAACGGCACTAGTGTTTGGCATTTATTGGATGGTCGTTGATTAAGAAAAACACCAGACATATTTTAACATTAACACTTGATACAATCGCGATTACTTACGAGTCTTTGGATTTCTACTATACTATTTTTAATACGTATTGCATGTCCATTATAAAAATTGACATTATTGTCGTGTTTAAAAAAAAAATATCAATCATAGACAATCAGAGTTCAATGTAGACGATTCCGAAACGTCAACCACTAGTGCAGTAACACTTTTAAAACTATGTTAATAGGGAGAAATATTCGATTTAAAAAAGCAAAATAGAGTTGACTTTGTGTATACATTTTGAAATTGTTTTTATGTCTTTTCTAAATAGACTCAGTTAACAACATAACAGTCAAAAAAGGAGTTTCCTAAAAAAAAATTAAGCAAACGCTATGCGAAGCAACTACACTTCTTTTTATTTATTTACCAAAAAAAAAAAAAAGCAATTGACCTACTTATACATAGTGTTGGAAACCTCTAGGGTTTATATTAATAGTATGGTAAATAAAGATTAAATAATAAACAAAACAAGAGTACATTAAAATAACATATAAAAATATTTCAACCTATTAGCATAGTTTTAATTACGAATAAGTTTATTAAATGTTCAACAACTAGTGCCTTTACCTTTTTCGTTTGACGTGAAAGATTCCCAAGCGTCCGAATTGCTTAAATCTCAAATCTTAAGACACGACATGAGATTCGTTTACATTTATAGTTTGGTTATTTACACGAAGCGTTTATACAAAATATTCACTATATAATAATTTAAACAGTTGCTGATTATTTTATATTTACATACATACATACATAACTTCACGCCAGTTCCCTTGCGGGGTAGGCACGAACAACAGAGCGCCATTTAGGCTTATTCATACACACCTCACTTGCTTCTTTGACATTCATAACTCTTGTCATGCACGCTCGTCTGTTCTTAAGGCTCCTAACATCACCTTCTGCTAGTACACGATCAATTTGATCATGGAAAGTGTGTCGTGGCCTTCCACGACTTCTGCATCCATCCACTTTTGCATTGTATATCTGTTTATTCATTCTTTCATCATGCATTCTTTCTACATGTCCGAACCACCGGAGCATTCCTTTCCTTACCTTCACCCCTTATTTTATATTTACAAAAAAAATAATATCATTCAGCAGACAGGCAGACTTGATGGAAAGCGGTTACCGTCGCCCATGGACATTTGCAACAGTTTGAGTCTGGAACCTGGTCACTAATGTCGGAACACAACTCAAGGTTGCTATGGTGACATACTTTAAGACTTTTTATTTTTGTAAAATTCAGTACAACTTCATGAAAGACAAATATTTATTAATACGCTATCGATTAAAATGGACCATATTTAAAAGGAATATGCAATAATAAATAATATATTATATGTTTGCTATGATATGCCCGCGACTTCGTCCACACTTGACTTGAAATTCTCGGGAGACGACGATGTACGGCAGCATTTAAAAATGAGTGTAAGCCATAAATAATACAAATAAAAATAAGATAAAACTTGCCATCGACCAGTGAAAAAATCACATTACAAGTAATTATTTTTAATTTGGCCATTTTAAATCATCCACAGAAAAATTCCTGAGAGATTTTCAGGACAAAAAGTACCGCAGATTTTAAGTCTAAGAATTTGCTGTCGATCAGCGAAAACCGCATTGAAATAGGCCCAGTAGTTTTTACACGTATCCCGAACAAACAGACAAGAAATCTAAAAAAAAGCATCGTGTTCTCCATCGTTTATATAGTCTATTTAAGGGATTTTTTAGAATGTTTATAGATAATTCATTAAAAATACGTTTATTATGTTTCCATCTTATGACTACCGAATGAATATGTTACGCGGCTGAAATGCAGAATGGCTACCAAGATCTCTTACCAACTGTAGCAACATTCCACACGTATTTTATTCCGCGACCAGAATACAGTCCACACTCACACACACACACGCACGCACGCACGCGCGCGCGCAGACACACACACACACACACACACGCATATATATATATATATATATATATCGTCGGTTCGGTGTAGTGTCGAGGAACGAAGAACTGTCTGCCCATAGACAAGACGATATATTTCTTAAAAATCGATTCAAAATCATTTTTTTATACTTGTCATTATTCATATTCTATCCATTGAAATGGTCCACATTAAAAAAAAATATACAACATAATAAAGAAGAAAACTCAGAGGAAAAAATAAATAAAAACAATAACTGCAGATGCAACCCTAACCCGTGTCATTTAACAAGTAGGTAGTGACTTGCATAGATAAGACTTTATGGTGTTTACCCATTTTATCCTTTAATGTACACCACCTTGTTTGTCTTAGGCATGGTTGGGTATAATAATTTGGCATCCAGACGAAAGTTTGCATTGCTCTCCTATTTATTTAAATTGTTAAGAGGTAAATTATTGAACCCAGGAGTATTAGCTGAAATCAAACTAAACGTTCCAGCGAATTTTGTGCTGAGACGTAGGCAGCCACCAATGTTCGTAGTACCACATGGCAGGACCAACTTGCTTAATAAGGCGCCGATGACACAGGCCTTGCGAACATTGAACAAGATATGTGAACAAATTGACATTTTTATCTGTACTGTGACTGAATTCACAAGAACTTCGTATTATATTATATGTTATAACGACTGAATTTGTATATATATATCTATAGTGTATTATGTGTACCACGCTATCGTATTGGTGGCAACTGTAATGATAGCGATGTTTGTAGGCTAATAAATAAATAAATAAATAAATAATACACAATATACAAAATAGATGAGCCTCTCGAACATAAAATATGAAAACATTCACCACCTTACCCGATAGATGGCACTTCAATCGGTATTATATTCCTATAAATATCACTAGATGGCGTTTCAATCGATAGTTCTATAAATCCCTAATAATTACTAGATGGTAAGCATGTGTCCCCTATAACTAAACGTAACTGAAAACGGTTGACATGCCTCTAATGTACCATATCGGTATTGATACAGCTAGCAACGGCTATCGGTTATTTAATATCTAGGTACAAACAACTGACGATGACGCGACGTTGCCAACCAACTGACAATAACATTAATAATCACAATAGCTGGTTGGATTCAGTGATTCTGTTTTCGCTACGTTGGTAACCGTTCGAACGATAATAACCAAAATAATTATGCCTTCTCTCTCTTTCTAAATGATTCCTAACTTGCATCAGTTTTTTTTGGCGGGAACTGAAAGGGGATGTTGTGCTGTGCAGTTTTATTTTCTAAAAATGTGTAAAATCTCTCTAAAATGAACAATAGCTGTGGGATATTGTTAGTTTTTGAGTAGTAATTATGTGTTTTTGTGAGAAATGTGAACTGTATAGTCAAATGTGGCCTTTCGAGTTTTCACAAGAACTCCGTTGAATGGTGTGGAATGTAGCCTACAATACAACTTCGCCTGGCTTAAAGGCCTAGTTGTCAAGCCATAAACATAAAAAAAAAAACTAACTTGCATCACCATTATCCAGCAACGCACAGACTAAGGAGAGATTAGCAACATTTCACGAATATTGTTATGAACCAAAACCAACCTTATTTACATTATCGACTACAAACAAAAACGATGCGCGTATTAGTTGAAAACCTGCTTTGATACCGGTATTGAAACCAAATATCGGCTAGATACCCGTTGTCAAAAATTGCTGATAACGCCCATGTCTACTAGATGGCACTTTTAACTTATTCTAAATTAGAATACAGACAAAATAAAATTATAGTTAAAAAACTAAATGAAAACACTTGCTAATATTAACCATGAGTAAAAATGTGCGAGTGACTCAGCAAATATGACCGTCACTTGTGGTTTACGTTTTGCTCTTGAGATTTCGTCAGCGCCTTGTAATTGTACAATGATATTGTACAGCGCCATCTTAAGTGCACTAAATGGAAACTACTTATAATATTTGACCGCCTCTTTCCCTTGATGGCGTTAGTTTCCATACATTTTTTTAATTTATCGATTATGTACGAGAGCCAGTGGGATGGTAACTTGGCTAGTCTGATATTAACCAGCAGCGCGTTCCATAGAAAAACTGCTTAGACTGTGACGGATTTATCATAAAAACTAGACATATACTAAAAATAAACTTGATTTATGAATAAATTATAAAGTATGTAACGAATCGTTGCAAGAGGGAAGCGTGCCCAGAAGGCTGACAGCATTGCCACGCTGTATGATAATGTTTGTTAGTAGCGCGAAATACGAACCAGCCTTCTTATCACGGGACGAAAGAGTTTCTTACGAATTTCTTCGATGCCAATGGACCCCACTGACCTAGTTTCATTTCCAAACGGCACATATATGCAACCCTTCTCTAGGGTTCCATATTTGCGCCGTTTCAAATCTTTAACTGTTGAAGCAGCGTTGCAAGCCCCTGACTTGGTCATTGGAAGACTCGACGTTGCCAGAGTGTCGACGCATGTCGCGTCGCACACAAGCGGCCGTCCCATCTTCCAAAGTTAGTTATATGCAGAGGAGCTTTTAGTAACAAGTTTTGCGTGGATCTTACAGACGATAGAGTGCGCGTTCCGTTAGTATCTCACGCTCAAAATGCTCCGTCTGCCGTTCCACATGGCGACCACGGTCGTTATGGTCGTAGCAAAAACGTCACTAATGTCATCATGATTTTCGTTCACGCAGCGCCCACAAGGACCCATGTCAAGAGGTGGGTCGAAGAACCGTTTCACTTGAGTTTACGATTGTGACGCCGGCAAGCAAGTGAAATGGGAAAAATCGCGGTCGTGAACGTGATCATTGTGAGTCTCTTATGGAACGTACCCAGAGTATTTTGATTATTCAGGGCGAGTACGGCGTGCCCTGATAACTATCCCGCAATCTATATAATCTATATATCCGTGCAGGAACGGAGAAAGAATACAATTTCCTGCGTTGGGGCGGCCTGTCGTAACAACCCACAGCCAGGTGGTAGGGCATTTGCCCGACTGAATGGCTACCACCCCTGGTCTAAAGTATGTCGCCATAACAACCATGAGCTGTGTTTCGGCATTTGTGATCAGGTTCAAGTCTCCTTTAGGAGAGCAGCAGCGCATTTGTAGCACCTTTGGTGTTGCAAATGTCTATAGGCCATGGTAACCGCTTTCCATCAAGTGGGCTGTCTGCCTGTCTGCTGAACTCCTGCAATAAAAAAAAAATCTATGCGTTTTTGGGGTACATTTTATTGAGAAACTAACATACTTTAAGATTTGGGCTTTGACGTAGTAATTTCAATTTATTTCTACGTGTGTTATCTGTCATAAAAAATATTATTTTATATACTTTAAAAAATAAATAAAAGACAACAATGGTTTTAATTAGAATTTCATTGTACTCCTAACGCCATCTGTCGAAAATTATAAGACATGTGTAATCTTAACTGGACTGTTACTACTGCAGTGGAATACTTACAAGCCAATAGATGGCGCTGTGCAATAATTGAGGTCGCAAACGATTTCCGAAACGTACAAAGAATATATGCAAATTTCCAACAATAACAGATGGGCCTAGACCTGCGAGGCACAACAATGGCTTTGCTGAAAGATCTTCCTTTGAGACGGAGGAGCATTCCATCTCCAAACTACTATCGCCATCTGTTCAAAAACCTAATAACTAATATCGATGTAAATAGAATGTTGTTTAGTTAAAAATACATACATAACTTCACGCCAGTTCCCTTGCGGGGTAGGCACGAACAACAGAGTGCCATTTAGGCTTATTCTTACACACCTCACTTGCCTCTTTGACATTCATAAATCTCGTCATGCACGCTCGTCTGTTCTTAAGGCTCCTGACATCACCTTCTGCTAGTACACGATCAATTTGATCATGGAAGGTGTGTCGTGGCCATCCACTTTTGCATTGTATATCTGTTTAGTCATTCTTTCATCGTGCACTCTCTTTCACTCTCTTTCTCGACCGCGTTTACTGTTAGAAATACGCCGGTAGTAATCTGAAAAATTATTACTGGGCAGAGAAAAGTTCGCGAACCGATCCGCCTAAAGCACTGCTCTTTGCTAGTTTATTAAAAATTCTAAATAAATATTTTGTCTCTCTCTCTCTTTCTTTCAATGAATCGTGAATCCAAACTATAATTGTACACGCACAATCGGCGCTTGGGAGTCGTCGGGAATCCCGTGGACGCGTCTCGTGTGCGCGCGCACTTTGTTCGGTTTCTCGAACCGGTGCTCGCAGACCGGGCACAGGTAGCCGTACTTCTTGCCGGTGTGCGCGTTGTGCTTGTGTATTTGTAGGAACTTTTTCGACTTCAACCGCTTCGGGCACATGTCGCACTGGACGATAAAAGCAGGTTAGGGAACGTACCCATACTACATCACCCGTCCGGGGGGAGAGGGGGCGCTTTGGGTACATGTCGCATTGGACGATAAAAGCAGGTTAGGGAACGTACCCATACTACATCACCCGTCCGGCAGGAGAGGGGGCGCTTTGGGTACATATCGCACTGGACGATAAAAGCAGGTTAGGGTACGTACCCATACTACATCTACCGTCGACGAGGAGGGGGGGGGGGGCGCTTTGGGTACATGTCGCACTGGACGATAAAAGCAGGTAAGAGAACGTACCCATACTATATGACCTGTTCGGGGAAAGGGGAACGCTTTGGGCACATGTCGCACTGGACGATAAAAGCAGGTTAGGGAACGTACCCATACTACATGACCCTTTCAGTTAGGTCTTCAAAATACCACGCTAGGTCACAGTAGGCCTTAGAATTTCGTCACATAGTCAATATCCACTTCTGATTTTTAATAATTACCAATTTATATGTTGCAAGCTTGGAACAACTCACCACTAAGTTGAATCCTATAGAATTTGTGTAGGATTCAACACACAGTGGTGAGTTGTTACTCACTTACGAATCGATCGCAGCTGTCATTTTAGTCCAGGTAATTAAAAATCAGAGTATAGGGGATCTCGCGCCTTTTCTAGCTATAATTAAATATGGCACGCAGCGTTGAGCGTTTTTTAAACGGCTTTCTTTAAAGTTATAACTGATCAGCAGATATAGTAAAATATGACGTCAAAATTTTTTAACATGTTTTAACATGACTTTTATTTTTAACATGTATCACGATTTTTTTTATGACATGATAATTATGACTTAAGAATGATATAGATAAATAGACAAATTGTAGTTTTTGTTTTGTGTTGTATTGTATTATTTAATTCCTTTTTTTATTTTATATCTAATTTTCCAATATTGCATCAAATTTATTATAATTTTCTTATAGTTGAATGAGCCAAATTCGTAACAAGAATTATTTTTTTAGTGGAAACTTAGTTGATATGTGTATTAAGTTATGTGTTTTATATTGTAACAATTATAATTATTGTATGTTTCCCAAATAAATTAAATAAATAAAAATACTTTATACTACCAAAAATAGTAAATGATCACCAAAGGTCGATTTAAAAACCATATTTATTAATTTCTACGTGAAAAGTAGAGGGGGATTAATCTTGGCATATACTACGGGTGGTCCCAAGGGGGTTAAAAATTAGTAAAAAATATGGGGTCATGTAGTATGGGTACATTCCCTTACTCGCTATGATGTATTTGTTTGGTCATATGTCGATTATACACAACTAATAATTCCTCCCGATGTACACCAATTTTAGTGGCGTGCGACAGTGTACGAATCGCGTAAGCGGAACAGAACTAAGAATGCATAGCAAGCAGCACTCTGCTAATCCCGCTTACGAATAAAATTCAATATAGATTAGTTAACGAAAACTGCCGATCGGAATTATAAATTGTCTAATGTTCGCTTCCTATATCTGACCGATCGTTCATCTGCCTTAGTATCGGTTAAAATTTGATATAAGCTCCATATAAGTTATGTCAAAGTTCAACCGTTAGTACGGCAAGAGGATGACATGCGTAGCAATAATCTCAAAACGGGGTGGTACGAATTCGTTCGTTTTTTTATTTTTAAATAGCTGTGCCCGCGACTTCGTCCACGTGGAAGCCTAAGTCACTCCTTATAACATCAGCTATCTACCAGTGAAAGTCCCATCAAAATCGGTCCAGCCGTTTCGGAGATTAGCCGGAACATCCAGACAGACAAACAAAAATTCTAAAAAATGCATTTTCGATATGTCCCGATCCGAATTATCCCTCCTGATTTTTTCCGCATTTCTATTTTGACATTACAAACAGACACTTAAATTTTATTTGTATGTACAGATTTGTTTTAGCTGTTTAAATGACATATTTGTTTGACTGGGATATTAGATAGTTACCAAAAATTACATGTACAATTAACACGAGGGATGCCGCGGACTGCGCTAAGTCGGGAAGTAGAAGTTGGAAAGCGGACCCGGGGCGTCGGTGTGAACTCCGAACGCAACCGGGATTTAATGCTTCGACGTTGACGACGGTAGGTCAACTGAATAGTAAGATATAGCGACTGGCCATTATTAGATCATGTATTTTGCACACAATAACTATACGGCTTTAAAATCCAATTACATTTGTGTAAAACTACATTCTTTTCATATCTTTTTTATTTTTTCAACACATTTGCGAGAAAACAGTAGAATAGGTATTGAAACAAACATAAATATCGGTCGGAAAGTTGTGACAGTCTTTGCCGTTTCTAATATGATGAATTACAGCTTTCGTCTCCTTTTTTCTATAGTACTCAAGCGAGACGAATGTATTGATCAAAAGCCCTTCCAAGGAGGTTTGATTATTCAGTTTATTTATTCTCGTAATATGAAACTCCTTGATGGAATTATTATATATTTTTTTCACACAAATACCTATTTTACTCCGTTGTATGTTGCATTATTTCTAGCTTTCGAACAATGTATACAGGCTTCGCAAATGCATTTTTTGAGCAAATGTGTTCGCAACATTTTGACGTTTCTAATATGAAAATGGCGAGCATTTGTATATATCGCCATGTGCGCGTGGTGAAAATTAGAACTATATTTTTCGTCTCATTTTCTCTATAGTACTCAAGCGAGACGAATGTATTGATCAGAAGCCCTTCCAAGGAGGTTCGATTATTCAGCTTATTTATTCTCATAATGTGAAACTCCTTGATGGAATTAATACATTTTTTTTCACACAAATACCTATTTTACCGCAAGTTCCGTTGTATGGTGCATAATTTTATAACTTTCGAGCTTCGTAAATGCATTTTCTGAGCAAATGTGTTGGAAAAGCTGTTGAATCAATTGAATTATAGCATATCGACTTTCTAAACTAGACACAAACCTGGAAGTTCTTCTCTGGTAAATGTATAGCTATATGCTGCACCAAGTTGGCACGCCGGTGGAAGGTTGCCCCACAGTGGTCACATATATAAGGTCTCTCGCCCGTATGCCGACGCTCGTGTATCTGGGTCATAAGAATAAGGATTCTATAGGATGCCAGGTGGTAGGGCATTTGCCCGACTGTATGGCTACCACCCCTGGTCTAAAGTACGTCGCCATAACAACCTTGAGTTGTGTTCCGGAATTAGTGACCAGGTTCCAGTTTCTCTTAAGAGAGCAGCAGCGCATTTGTAGCAACTTTGGTGTTGCAAATGTCCATAGGCGATGGTAACCGCTTTCCATCCAGTGGGCCGACTGCCTGCCTGCTGAGCTCCTGCACTAAAAAAAATATATCATAAGCACCCCGCTGAAGAGTGGAACTCTTTACCGTCGTCTGTTATTCCTGAAGTATACCATCTAGGTGTGTTCAAGTCTCGCTTGAACAGGTGTCTTTCAACTTAGAATGCATTTCTGCCTGACATCAGGCGCAATGTGAGTCAATTTTTTTTATTGCAGGAGCTCAGCAGACAGACAGACGGCACACTTGATGGAAAGCGGTTCACATCGCCTATAGACATTTGCAACACCAAAGGTGCTACAAATGCGCTGCTGCTCTCTTAAGGGAGACTAGAACCTGGTCATTAATGCCGGAACACAACTCAAGGTTGTTATGGCGACCTACTTTAGACCAAGAGTGGTAGCCATCCAGTCGGGCAAATACCCTACCACCTGGCTGTGGGTTGTTCTGTCGCCTCTTACGACAGGCCGCCCCAATGCAGGAAGTTGTATTCTTTCTCCGTTCCTGCACGGATATTTTTTTATTTTTAATTGTAAAATTATTTACATAATTCGCCTCTTTGCTTCAATAAGGGAACCTAACCATACTACGTAACCCATTCAGTGGGAGTCTTCAAAATATCGTTTGGTGACAGGGGTGGTTTAGGTTTCCGTCACGTAGTAAATATCCTACTAATATGAGATTATAAACGCGAAAGTATGCATGTTTGTTACTCTTTCACGCAAAAACTACTGAATGGATTTTGATGAAACTTTACATTAATAAACCTAAAGCATCAGAATAACACATAGGTTATAATTTATAAAGATATAGTGTGAATTATCCAAAATATAGGGATTTTCCATCACAACGCGGGTGAGACCGCGGGGCGCATCTAGTATTAATGACAAATATTCTATATAATATTTTCTTAAGTTTACGCGACTTCTATACATAATAAAACTACGTTTTAACGGTTTTAAGCGCGGTAATTTTATTTGATTTTGGTTTTTCCGACGTTTCGGCCACTTTTCAGTGGCCGTGATCACGGAAGACAAAGATGTCAAGTGTCAACGAGTATTGTTAAAGTTTTATTTAGCCTACCGGCAACTTGTTAATTTTAATTATTTAATTTTATTTTTAATTTTGTTTATGGTTATTATTTACTCTATGGGAGCCTAATCTAATTTACTACCGCTTCGCAACATGTTATGGCTTGAAGAGAAGAAGCGGCGCAAGAAACTCTTCAGCAAACATGCCTAGCTCTAATAATTTTATATAATATTAAAATGGGTGGAAGGAAAAATAAAAGTAATTATTAGTCAAGTTGGTTTGTGTTCCGTTGTACGCAGAAAGAGCTCACAGTGTCTTGAGGTCTGGCAGCTGGTTTTTGCTGGGTTTGGGTCTTAATAGTTTTGATGATTGGATCCCAAACAGGTGGTACTTGCCAACCATCTTCTCTATTGAAATTTGGGTGTTTTTTGATTTCAATAGCCTCACGCATCATTCTAGGTATGAAACGATTCTCTTTCGCGAGGATTTGTGGGTTATCGAATCTGATGTAGTGGTTGGGTTTATCCAGCGTGTGTTCACTGATCGCAGACTTCGTAGACCTTGTGTGTTTCATGTCAGCAATGTGTTATTTTACTCGTGTTTTTATGCTCCTCTTTGTTTGCCCAATGTATGACAATCCACACTCACAATCAAGCTTGTAAACTCCTGCAACCTGGAGTGGGATATTGCATTTCACAGGTCTCAGAAATTGGTTGATCTTTTTCTGCGGCTTGAAATATGTTTTGATTGAAGCTCGCCTGAGGATGTGACCAATTCTGTCTGTGACCCCCTTGATGTAGGGTAGGGTAGCAGGGCACCGCTCAACTGAAGGTGGTTTGGAACGTCGGAAAAACCAAAATCAAATAAAATTACCGCGCTTAAAACCGTTAAAACGTAGTTTTATTAAATATTCTATAGTTTTCTTTTGTGTGGTCGGTCATGTATTATTTAATTCCTTTTTTTATTTTAAATCAAATTTTTTAATACTCTATTAAATATATTATATTTTTTTTATAGTTGTATATAGCTGATGCCCGCGACTTCATCAGCGTGGTGCGGTTTTTTAACTATCCCACGGGAACTCTTTAATTTTTCGCGATCAAAAGTATCCTATATGTTGACCAGGGATATAAGCTACCACCATACAAAATTTCATTTAAATCGGTCCAGTCGTTTCGGAGATTAATCAGTACAAACAGAGAAAAAAATATTTGGAGAAAATCTAAATTAGTTCTATTTCACTTCTTACATCCCCCTGACTCGGTTTTTAGCATTTTTTTTCATTGTGCAGAAATTCGACCTCTACACTTTTATTACATGTATAAATGAGGCAAATGCGTAACATGAATTATTTATTTAGTGGATACTTAGTTGATATGTGTATTAATTTATGTATTTTATATTCTAAGAATGATAATTATTTTAAACTAGCTGACCCGGCAAACTTCGTACCGCCTCAGAATCAATAAATAAAAAAAACGTTGATTTCTGAACGACGGGGCGAACGTCAAACGTTTGACATTCAAAACCAAAATAATGAAAAAAAAAAACTTCACTTTTAAATTTAATTTGATTTCTGAACGACTTTTGAATTTAATTGATTTCTAAACGACGGGACGAACATCAAATTTTTGACAGTTAGGAATAGTTTCTAAGGGAAAGTGAAATTGTTGTTTTTACTATATTCCAAGCATTTTTTTCATATTTACTCACAGTTTAAACCTTCCCTGGTCTTCCACAAATAATTCAAAACCAAAATTAGTCAAATCAGTCGAGCCGTTCTCGAGTTTTAGCGAGACTAACGAACAGCAGTTGATTTATATATATATATATATATATATATATATATTTCGCAAATGAATTAAATAAATATGAGCGATTATTGTTACTGTGCAAAAATGATTTAAAATCATATTTATGAGTGGGACTTTTATCGGCTGACAATATATATTTTTTTTTATTGCAGGAGATCAGCAGACAGGCGGAGGGCCCACTTGATGGAAAGCAGTTACCATCGCCTATGGACATTTGCAACAGCAAAGTTGCTACAAATGCGCCGTTGCTCTCTTAAGGGAAATTGGAACCTGGTCACTAATGCCGGAACACAACTCAAGGTTGTTATGGCGATATACTTTAGACCAGGGGTGGTAGCCATCCAGTCGGGCAAATGCCCTACCACCCGGCAGTGGGTTGTTAAATCGCCTCTTACGACAGGCCGCCCCAACGCAGGAAATTGTATTCTTTCTCCGTTCCTGCACAGATAAAATATAATATATAATTATAGCGGTCTTTTTCAATGTTAATTGTCACACATACTCACAGTAAGAGCTTCTTTGGTGGCTGAGCTGTACTCGCAATAGGCACATTTGTGTATTCTGCCCAGCCCATGCCGCGCCCTCTTGTGTTCTTGCATCTGATTGTTGTTGCGACAGCGCTTGCCGCAGGTCTGAAGTGTTTTTTTTTTATCAATCATCAACAGTGGCCACAACGTAGTTGACGATAGATCGAGATGGCAATTGGGTTTTTGAATCAATATTTCCTTTAGGGATGGGCCGAAATTCGAAATTAAGAATTCGGTTTGACCGAACTTCGGCATTCGGTTTAAATGCCGAACATTCGGTGCAAGGAAAAAGTAAAATACCTACTTGCACTATTCTGACTGAAGTTCATAGAAATCATATCTACCATGACCGTAATATAAAAATTGACATCTATATACTCATGGTCATTTATTTTAGTTAGGAACATGTAAATCTTAATGAGCAATGTGATAAAAAATAAATAAAATTAGTTCTTGATTGAGTCTTTGCCTAATTAAATAGACATCAAATTAATAATAATAATAATAGCTATGTGGAACCTGGACTCTACAATCATAGTACCGATAATGGTGTCAGTGAATGGACTAATAGCGAAGAGCCTTGATCGCCACCTTGAAAGGCTCTCGCTTGGTATCTGGTTGAAGGGTCGGATGCAGAAGGCAGCTCTGTTGGACACGGCCCGTATTGTGAGGAGATTCCTGTGTCTGGAGCCTTAACCACCGGTAGCCTGGACCCTAGGCCCCACTGCCGGCGAAGATCAGCTTTTTATATTTTTTTTATAAATAAATTTGTATTTTTTATAAAATGTAAAAAATTTGGAAATAAAATATATAATAATAATAATCGGCAGACAAACACACACATTGTATATCCCCAAATTAAGCAAGTTACGCTTGTGTTATGGGTAATATACAATGGACTACTCTGGGGCCGATCCCAGACACTCAGACCATAGTAAATAACGGAGAAAATACGTTTCCGAAATTTACTATACCAGGAATCGAACCCGGAGCCTCTGCGTTGCAGTGAGGTAGGCCGGCAAAGGCTTAGCCCGCTCAACTACGAACACAACTCAAGGTTGTTATGGCGACGTACTTTAGACCAGGGGTGGTAGCCAGTCGGGCAAATGCTCTAAACACCTGGCTGTGGGTTGTTTTGTCGCCTCTTACGACAGGCCGCCCCAACGCAGGAAGTTGTATTCTTTCTCCGTTCCTGCACGGATATTTTTTTTTATTTTCATGTAACTTTTTAATTATATTATTTATTAACCCTTTTTATATCAAATAATATTTTTAAACAAAGCCCTATTTAGTGTCTAATAGGGATGCGGACACGCGTTATAAGAAATTCTAATATTTTTACATATGCCTACATTTTACATCAGCATGGGTACAAATTCATATAAAAAAAATATATTTACCTCACAAACACAGTAATTCGTGTGAAACCGCATATGGGCTCTGTATGAAGCTTTCATCTTGAAATCCTTATTACAAGTGGTACATTTGTACGAGGACGCGTTGGGCGTTCTTATCCTCTTACTACACGATGGTTGCCTTTCCTTGAAAACGTCATAAGATTCCTTTGTGAACGAAAGTGTCATAAAATACCTTCATGAATGAAAGTGTCATAAAAATTCCACCATGAATGAGAGTGTCACAAAATTTAATCATAAATGAAAGTGTCATAAAATTCCTTCATGAATCAAAGTGTCACAAATTCCTTCATGAGTTGGAGTGTCACAAAATTACTTCAAGAATGAAAGTGTCATAAAATTCCTACACGAAAGAAAGTATGATAAAATCTCTTTACGCATGAAAGTATCATAAAATTCCTTCATGAATGAAAGTGTCACAAAATTGATTCATAAATGAAAGTGTCATAAGAAAATTGCATGAATAAAAGTGTCACAAAGATCATTCGGGAATTGAAATTTCAAAACATTACTTCGAGGCCTACAGCATGTTGGAAGCAGAGGGAATGAGGAGACAAGGATTGGAATGTAGAAAGCTGAGGACATCACTGTCATGGAACAAGGGGAATATGACAGTGACTGCATCAAGGACCTCAGAGTTGCACACCCAGGGCTGTAGCTAGAGTCGAATTTGATATATGGCAGCATTGGTTATAGATAGGGCGGAAGTAAAAAAACAATTGTATCGATTTTTGACTAAAACACTCTTTACCGTACACTTCACTTAACCAATCTACAAACAATCATAATTAATCTCTAGTTTATGTTTATTTTAGTTTGAAAGGGGATTCGCTGTACCATAGATTGCAATATAGCCCATATTGCAAGCTATGGTACGGGGAATCTCCTCTGCATCACAGATATTATAATTAAACAGACCCATCGCTTCATGTGATGGCGCTTCAAATGCTATCTATACACAGAACAAAGAATTATTATATTAAGAAATTAATGTCACAAACTGTGCTATGTTTGGAAAAGTTTAGATACCTATCGCTACATTTTTTTCAACTCAAACTATGCACAATCAATTTAATAATAATAATTTATCTTAGTTTTTGGAATTTTTAAGGTAGGGCATTGTCCCATAATGCCCCCCCAGCTACAGCCGTGTGCATACAGATGTACTATATTAGCAATCAGACAAATGTGTAATAGGAGGCACCTTCTGAGGGCACTATAGAGAATATATTACAAGTAATTAAATTACCATTTTATCAGTAGCACTGTCTTCACATGCATCATTGTAATCCTCGAAATAATCATCATTTTGGAAAAAGTCATCAAACATACCATGTTCTTTGACTTCTTCATTTGTTTCTTCTATATCGGGTTCTGTGATTACAACCTCTTTCAACAAGCTCTTTTGAAGTCTCGACGATCTTTTCTTTGGTTTTATACCTGAGTAAGAAATATATTTGTGATTTGGTCTCTAGTACACCATGTAATTCCCAATCATCTACATGCAGTTTGTTATTTTGGATTTATATGGTTACAATATTTTATGGTTATTATTTACACTATGGGAGCATAATATAATTTAAAAATAAATCTAATCTAATACCGCACTTAAAACCATTAAAGTTTTGTTATAGTCAAGGTGGCAAAGTCCATCAGTGGGGGAACTATTTCTTATATCTATTTCTTATATGTATTTAATTTGCACACCACCATCATACACTTGCGAATCTCCCGTTGATAAAATCCATAGCCGGGGTTGTCTGGAAGAGATCGCTCTAAAGCGATAAGGCCGCCCTTTTTTCCTACTTTAATGCTTAAATGTGACTATTGTAAATTGTTTAATTTATGTGTATGTGGTGAACAATAAAGAGTTTTCTATCTATCTATTTCTTATTTCCATGTCTGTATAGTTACGACAACAACAAATCAGTCAGTGAAGCTAAGAAACCATTGAATACTGTCTTTGAATTGTAGTTTTTTTTTATTGCAGGAGATCAGCTGACAGGCAGACGGCCCACTCGATGGAAAGCGGTTACCATCGCCTATGGACATTTGCAACACCAAAGTTGCTACAAATGCGCTGCTGCTCTCTTAAGGGAGACTGGAACCTGGTCACTAATGCCGGAACACAACTCAAGGTTGTTATGGCGACATACTTTAGACCAGGGGTGGTTGCCATCCAGTCGGACACATGCCCTACCACCTGACTGTGGGTTGTTAAGTCGCCGAAATTGGTGTTAAATTTCATTCAAAAAAGTTAAAAAACGATTGGTGTATGAACTTACCCCATTGACAGACTTTGCCACCTTGACTATATGTGTACTAGTAGGAAATACTAAAGTATTACCTGTTAGCATTTTAAGCAAAGATTTCTCAGTCTTCCTACATGTCTTCCTGAACTGAAGCGTTTTAGTCATAGTTTCCATACATTTCAGACACATTTTTTGTGAAAGACCATCATTCTTTTTAATCTATAATTAACAAGAAATTACTAAGGTGTAAAATTGATTTCAGTCATTGTGTGGTTTGATGTTAGCTCTTAGTTACCCTGTTGTGCAGGGTGATACACCGCTGGCGAGAGCCTATGGCTCCCACATGAAGGGACTACAAAATAACACAACGAGTTACTGTACTTTTGATGTCTCTCTTGAATTGTACATACATAACTTCACGCCAGTTTCCTTGCGGGGTAGGCACGGATAACAGAGCACCATTTAGGCTAATTCTTACACACCTCACTTGCTTCTTTGACATTCATAACTCTTGTCATGCACGCTTATCTGTTCTTAAGGCTCCTGACATCACCTTCTGCTAGTACACGATCAATTTGATCATGGAAGGTGTGTCGTGGCCTTCCACAACTTCTGCATCCATCCACTTTTGCATTGTATATCTGTTTAGTCATTCTTTCCACATGCCCGAACCACCGGAGCATTCCTTTCCTTACCTTCACCCCAACACTCTCTTTCAAACCAACTCTCTTACTTCGGTATTAAGAATGCGGTCCGCAAGTGTCACTCCGCAGATTTTGCGCAGTGCTCGCAACTCAACCGCGTTTACTCTACTTTCATGCTCTCTCTTGAATTGTGAAAAGCCTATAATATGAAGAATGTTATTTGTACAGAGGATTTTGTTTATAACAACCTTAGTTGTAACAACTTTTTGGTTATACACAAATCACAGAAGTCCCATGAATATAAAATATACTTTTACTGCCTATCTCCAATACCACAGCATGGCTGGCACATTCCACATGAGCTCCTTTAGTATCTCACAACACCCAAAATGCTGTCTATCATTCCACAAGGCGACCGCGGTCATTATAGTTGTGGCGAAAACGTCACTAATGACATCATCAATTTCAATCACACAGCACTCACAACGACCTATGTCAAGAAGTCGGTCGACTAGGCCTTAACCACAGAGCATTAATTCCCTCTATTTCATGACATTGAAATACATCCGGATTTTCAAAACAACCAATGACATTTGTGTAATTCTTTGTTTTTGACATCAACGCCCCATAATCCGTTCCACTAGAGTTTATGATTGTAAAGTCCGCAATCACGTGGGTCAGGAAAAATTGTGCAGGTTGCGAATCCCTTCTGGAACGTAGCCTCCATGGCATGTAACTTGTAGCAATATCTTAAAGTTAGACGTGTCTAAGTTAAGTAGTGAAAACATAAATATATCACACCAATTTCTCAAGGGGATAAGTAGACATTATGAATATCCACTTACGACAATCCTGACAAACAACTTTAGCTTCATATACTTTCATTAATTTCTTCATACATGCACTTTTATTTGAGATGCTTCTTATCTTACCTTTTTTTAACACTTTTGCTACTTGATCATGGTGTGTATGTAGTAGTCATGGGAAAAATCACTCACCAAGAAGAAAAGAGTGATATATATCTTTTTGGTACAAAGATATATATCACTCTTTTATATCTTTAATTCTTTATCTTTACAGTCAATAGTGTCAGTGTCAATTGCAGACAAGATGAGTTATTATCTGTGAGTGATATACTGAATACTGATAAACTGATATAAAAAAAATATAATAAAATTAATTACATTAAAGCAAAATTACACCATAAAACTATAGTGTTACAATTTATTTTGCCTTGCTATTATATTCGGTTTCCTCGTTCTAGCTACGCTAATCAGCTAGTCATTCTTTCTCTTTTCTTTCTAGTCTAGTTTCTTCTCATTACGATCTATAGTCATCGTGTGGAACAGGAATGAACTAAAAAGTTAAAGATATAAAGACACATTTTGAACGCAAGTGATATACAGATCTAATCACTCTTCATGTCGGATATATATCTTTTGAGTTAATCACTCAGGAGTTACACATCGCTAGTATGTAGCAGTCTACTGACACCAACTCTACCACTTCACAATGCTGCTACACACTTGTTTTGTTATTCTACTTTCACCCATTCTCACTACTTGCCAAAACTAATTTAACATTAATTATCCATCTTTCAATCCACAATATTCCCTTATCACATATGACTTTAATAGAGACTTAATGGACCAGGTCTTTAATCTATAAAGCTCCCACATATCAAGAAGCCCTGAAATGCCGCATATATGCATCCATTGGTGACGGATACATATTCATAGCTTTCGGGGTTGAGACTTTGGGGCCATGGGGATGTGAGGCTCATCAACTTTATCGAGACCTTTCAAGGCGATTGAAAGAAATCTCGCGTGACCAAAGGGCTGGCCTGTATTTAGGGCAATGTATTAGTGTTGCCATACAACGTGGGAACACAGCCAACATTTTGGGAACGCTCCCCACCGAGAGCTATCTGGAATATATCTTTTACTTGTAAATATGTTTATAATAGTATTTAATTCCTAAGTTTTTTTTTTGTAGTGTAAAATATGTCTCAATCTGTATTGTATATAGATAAAACTTCATTACAAAAATGAAAAAAATTAGGCAATACATACATACATAATTTCATGCCAGTTCCCTTGCAGGGTAGGCACGAAAAACAGAGCGCCATTTAGGCCCATTCTTACACACCTCACGTGCTTCTTTGACATTCATAACTCTTGTCATGCACGCTCGTCTGTTCTTAAGGCTGACATCACCCTCCGCTAGTACACGATCAATTTGATCATGGAAGGTGTGTCGTGGCCTTCCACGACTTCTGCATCCATCCACTTTTGCATTGTAAAAATAGGCACTATTTAAAGTAAATCATAAGGATACATACCTGCAATCCAGTGACGAGTTGTAATTCATGACATCGTTTCTCATCATTGGTTTTCGTTGGAAAAATTGATTCTAACTCATCGGTA
Organism: Dendrolimus kikuchii; assembly: GCA_019925095.2. NCBI lineage: Eukaryota > Metazoa > Arthropoda > Insecta > Lepidoptera > Lasiocampidae > Dendrolimus > Dendrolimus kikuchii. The sequence goes on along the minus strand of CM034415.1, from coordinate 1,617,198 downwards.
CCCAAGCAAGTACGACAATATTTATCTCTAGATGAGTTTTTATGCCTCTTATTGGCTTTTAATGCACTTTGTCTTTCAGAAATACGACGTTTTATGCTCGAGGCATGCATTTGGTTTAAAAGTAAAACTGCTAGCATTGTTTCTACATCAATTTCATTAAACAATACATAAAATAGTAATATGGAAACTTAAATACTATACCACTGATCGTGTATCGCACGTTTTTAAATATATTAATCGATTTTTAAAACTTTCATGACTTTAGCAATGTAAATGTAAACAAAACAAATTATCGGCCATATTCTTTTACTTTTTTCTGGTAAAATGTTATATGGTTCTGGAAACAAGATCTTTTGAGCTTGTATTTCGTTGTAAGATTTAAGCGGCAAATATATTATCAGCCGTTTTGTAGCAGTCCGACAACATAGATAAAACTTATACTGGTCCGATAGTTTGCTTAGAGAATTATACACACCCAATATTTTTGCTGGTAACTATGGAAAAAAATATTATTGTAACTTTTCCTATTGCTTATAATATTTTTTGTCAATTCAACTCTAGCTACGTTCCATTAGGGACTCATAACGACCACGTTCACGACCGCGATTTTACCCGTTCCACTTGCCTGCCAGCGTTACAATCGTAATACGAAGTGGAACGGCTATTCGACCAACCTCTTGACATGGGTCGTTGTGAGCGTTGTGTGATCGAAAATGATGACGTCATTAGTGACGTTTTCGCCACGACCACAACGATCGCGGTCGCTTTGTGGAACAGTTAATTGAGCATTTTGGGCGTTGTGAGTTACTAATGGAACGCCCTGTATGGGGTTTACGGAGAACCTGCTAGATTACCATACTAGTTCGTTATCAGATGCCATTCTCAAAATAAGGAACCAATCCTATGTTATGTATTTATTAACGGTGTGTACATTTTTATTAATAGTGATTACTCATGCAATTCACGGCAGCTTTATAATCAAGATATCCGCCTTTTAACAATGTAACTACCGACACCAGAAGAAAACAAAAATGACTTCCTTTTTATAGCCAACGTGCATATTTTTGTTACGTGGTAAACGAAAAAATCGCGAGAAATCCTGCACTTGTCAGGTGGTAGGGCATTTGCCCGACTGGATGGCTACCACTCTAATAAAGTATGTCGCCATAACAACCTTGAGTTGTGTTCCGGCATTAGTGACCAGGTTCCAGTGTCCCTTAAGAGAGCAGCAGCGCATTTGTAGCACCTTTGGTGTTGCAAATGTCCATAGGCGATGGTAACCGCTTTCCATCATGTGGGCCGTCTGCCTATCTGCTGATCTCCTGCAATAAAAAAACTTTTGAGTTGTGTGAAACTAGGCTTTGGGCAATTGTACCGTATATATAGCTCGGATTCGCAAACGCATAATCTCTGCGTTGGAACATTGACCGGGATATTATAGCAGCCCTGTTCAAATAAAGAGGCCTATTCACAATCCTGAATGGCTGTCCGCCACGTAATAGAGCATTGTTAATTTTGTTACAGCTTGCAGTGTCTCCAGCAACCGGAACATAATGCCTTTTGAGTCCTACAAGCTCCGCACACCGCAGGACTGCACTGCAGGCTAGTGAATGGAAATCTTAAGCCAACAATAAAACAAAAACAATTATTTAAACAGTATTTATTTCTTATATCTTTGGTACACAGGCCTTAAAATTATCGATTACGATAAAACATTTTTAAATCATGCCTAAAATCAGTACAAGCTCATATCTATTTTAAAATGACGGATCGTTGCGTAATGCCGAAAGTAGACGGGTAATTACTGTCTTTCAATTTTGATAGAAATGTCTATAATATTCTTATACACATAACAAAATCAATAAAAGAATAAAATCATAGATTTATAGTGCTTCCAACTTATCTGTAAAATAAAGAGCGTCGCTGTGTTCGTTTCAGTGTTGCCAATCTAAGAAAAATCATTATAATCTAAGACATTTTAATATATCACATTTGTCTAAGATAGATAATCTTATATATTGATTGTGGTCAAATGTGTCTTATTTGTAGCGATAAAAATAACTCCGTTAACAAATATCCAGCTTTTTAAAAAGTGGCAGCCCTAATTCGTATGAAATATCAACATTCATCATAGATTCCGCGTCACCAAATAAGTCCCACAGACGCGGCGCTGCAATCGCCGTGCTTAATCTTGCCAGAGTAATTATTTGCTAATTCGTAAATTTATATAAGTAATTACTGATTAATAAATGATTTCCCAATTAATGCTATACATTTAATTCCTGGTTATTTTACGAACAAAAGTCTCTAGTTCCATTTTTTGCTACTTCACAGATAAGTTGGGCAGGCTATATCATTGAGATCGATACTCTAGCATGATATGCGTCAATTTCACTTTGACAAGTCAAACGTAAACCGTTCTCGGTGGGAACGGTCATTTTATGGGCCTTTTTCATACTTAGCTTTGTTACTAGGCGATAGTCATTCATAGCACTTTTCAAAATGTTATAAATAATTAAAAGAAAAAAATATTTAATAATAAATAAGAACACAAACCATTCTACACAACCAAAATTATTCACATAACTCTCGTAAAAAATATTTATTACCAACTTCGCACCCATAATTCAAACTAAATTTTAATTTAGACTCTAAAACAAAATCTAAATATGTTACAACTTGTCTAAGATTTCGCATTCACCGAGTGCCTATTTACTTGAAGACTATTTTAAAACTGAAATATATATAAATATTAGACACTGGATAAATATATACGATTAACATGCAAAGCTATATTTTTAAAAAGAAGACAACGTCATTCATTGTCACTGACATTAATTGAATTATTCTATGATTATATCTGCTGGAAAATGGCCGGAGTATAAGGCGAGAACTGAAGCGATGTTATGCTATTCCTAAAAACGTGTAAATATTACTTTAAAATTTAGGATATTGATAATTTATAAGCAGTAATTATGTTTTGTGAGAAATGTGAACTATGTAGTGAAATGTAGCCTTTCGAGTTGTCTGAGTAATCACATCACATCACAATTTGGTTGAGTTATATTGAAACCATAGCACATCAGACAAGGTTGTATATACTAAAATCCTTAGCCTGCCATTATTGCGAAAAAATCAACAAAAAAAAAACAACCACTCTTTGACACTGACATTTGAGTTATTCTGTGATCACAGTACCTACTGAAAAATAACCGTAAATTCAGATAAAGATTGAACTTAAAACCTAGTTTTAATTATGTTTAAAATTCGAAATAACTTAAAAAAAAGTATTTTTATGTTAATTATTATTTAAACTCAAAGTCTATATAGTATACAGTAAATTAGATACCAAGTATAGCTATAGTCTGGCCAATGAAAATACATACTGAAAAAGCGCGGGTTAAAAACATTTTAGTGTGGCAACTCCAATTTACTGTCTATGTCAAATACGACGGTATGACTGACATATACCATAGAACGTAACTTGAAATTTTATATTATAGTGTATATTATGTATTATCTATGACTTGCAATATCTTACACTTGAGCTGGAGTTTTTGGCGGGAACTGAAAGGAGACGCTGTGCTGTGCAGTTTGATTTTCTAAAAATGTGCAAAATTACTCTAAAATGAACAATAGTTGTAGGATATTGATAGTTTTTGAGTAGTAATTATGTGTTTTTGCGAGAAATGTGAACTATATAGCCAAATGTGGCCTTTTGAGTTTTCACAAGAACTCCGTTGAATGACGTCGATTGTAGCTTACAATACAACGGCGCGTGGCTTAAAGGTCTAGTTGCCAAGCCTTAAACATAAAAAAAACATGAGCTAGAAATTAGATATAAATTTTAATTATTTAGAAATAAATTAATACTTCCTACCGTTTAAAAGATATTGTAATTAAATTCATCACCATGCTCCCTCTTTATTTATATAATTATCATATAACATTTTATTATTGACTTGGCATTTTAAAGTTACGTTTTGAAGGCATATTTTTTCAGTACTCAATGACCTTAGTAAATAATAAAATGTTACATGATAATTGCGTATAGAAAGAGAAAAATATGGTGAATTTAATTACAATCACTTTCGAACAGTAAGGAGTATTAATTAATTTCTATATAATTAAAATTTGTATCTAATTCAGAAGTCAAGTATAAGATATAGCAAGTTACGTTCTATGGCATGTGTCAGCTATAACGTCGTATTTGAGATAGCCAATTACATAGAATATTTATACAATACGTAAACAATCGTGCTATTTTTTAATTCAGTGTCTTTCTATATTACTCTTCCTCGAGTTTGCAAAATAACTTCTGCACTACACTATTGATGATTTTATTCATTTTTTTAAGCTCGTAAATGCTAAAGCACAATTATACCAATAAACAAAAATGACAGTAATAACGTCACTGTTTTGTAAAATGACATTGACACTCACATTTGTATTGCCAGGTAAAAAGTTTGTGAATAATTCGAGTGTCTACTTTCGTTAGCAAAACTCTATGAAATACCAAAATCATTTATGTATTTTGGTTGTAATAAATCACCAGCATTTAATGCGTACTTAAGGCAATGAATATACTACATAATTTTAATCTGAACACTATCAGCATAGATTCAGAACACGTATATTATTATATTTTTAAATAACTATCAATTCATAACATATTTTCATATCGTATTTTTAATTCATAAATTTTAGCTGCCAGCTTGCAAGAAACTATCAAGTTATCTTCAACTTCTCTATAAATGTCATAGCATTTATTTAGCCATCCATTCCAAAGCCATATTTCTCAGAGCAGTTCATCATATTTTCTGCCATTCATCAAATTGTATACTACTCATCACAACTTCTACCACATACACAAATCTCCAAAACATACTTCCAGTCAACAGTCTCAATCACTCATCAAATTATTTATTGCTTTTAGAAAGAAAAAAAATATTTTATTTAAAAATAAGGTCAAGAAATTTACTTAAAATCATCATAATGCTGACCGACTAAGACTGCTTTTCTGCTTAAGATCAGCAGGTGGAGTCACGGAAGACAATACAACACATTTAATATAATTATATATATAATATTGCAACACCACCACAATCTAAGTGATTATTGATTTCATTAGCATTCACCAAATTATCTATTACTCGTCACACTTTCTACCACACACATAATTTTCCTTAAGACCGTAATCTCACTCACTTAATAAATTTTCCCTACCACTCACCAAGATCATTGCTAATTAATACTTTTTAACAACTCACCATCTCCACGTCATCACACTCACTACCATTCTATAAGTTTCTACCAGTGAACACGTTCTTTTCTATTCAACATTTTTTTTTTTCATTTATATCACTACATCACTACATTAACGTCTGCATATGAGTTAAAATTTTAAAGATACATCAGTACGCAGTTTCCTTTAATCCGGTAACCAATGCTGAGAACGCCACAGTAGACAGTAGTAACCGCTGTGTTGAGTAGTGTTTGACTGTAATAAAAAATCATTATTTTTATTGTTTTATACTTGAAAAGACTGAGATTGAAAAGAAGAAGACTGAAATTTACTCTTAAGTAAAATTTGTATGTCAGAAAATATAAGACCTTGTATCTATGTTTCATACAAATGAAGATTTAATTCCATATCATTTAAAAAAAAGTAAAAAAAAATCTACGAAGATTTAATTTTCAAGCGATACTTGGATGACTTATTATTTTTTTAGACTGGCAATGTACCGCCGTCAGTTGTCAATGTCACGTTGACAACTCCGGGTGCTAGTGTGCATTATATTACGTCAAAGAGAACAGAAACCGTTTTTTAACGACTTTCAAAACGAGGAGAGACCCAATTCGACTATGTGTCTCTATGTTGTTTGTATATGTATTATGTATGTTTGCCAGGTGGTAGGGCATTGGCCCGACTGGATGACCACCACCCCTGGTCTAAAGTATGTCGCCATAACAACCTTGAGTTGTGTTCCGGCATTAGTGACCAGGTTCCAGTTTCTCTTAAGAGAGCAGCAGCGCATTTGTAGCAACTTTGGTGTTGCAAATGTCTACAGGCGATGGTAACCGCTTTCCATCAAGTGGGCCGTCTGCCTGTCTGCTGATCTCGTGCAATAAAAAAAAAAAGTTTTTTTTATATACGTTTATTACGCGATTACTTTATCAAATGTGGATCGTTTTTCAAGTTTTTTCTTTATTCGAAAGTGTCTTTATACTCCTGAGGTCCCATTGTCACCAACTCAAGATCTGATGAGTCGAACCCAGGGAAAAAAAAGCAACCCTTGTTGACGAGCGCCGAGCCCTTACACTCTTCGAAAGGTAAAACTTGTATAAAGTGCTAGTAGTACAAGTTTTAGAGACACTTAAAATATTGCTCTTAAAACTATTTAAGCAAGCAAAATATATTTAAAAAAATCGAGATGTGTGCTGGGACACATAGCAGAAGTGAAACTTCAACGGAGAAGTGGAAAAACGAATCGCAACAAAATTTTAATTTGAACTTTTACGGGCAGATTGTTAATGTACTTGTCCAATTTGGAAACCTTGTCCGTTGAAGTTTCACTTCTACTATGTGTCGCAGCACGCATTTCGATTTATCGCAGGTTTACTGCAAATTATGATTCGGTTAGGTTAGGTACATTTCAATGAATGCATTTTTTTATTTAAACATATTTTATTTTATCCAACAAAAAAACTAAATTCGATTCGGAACCAAAAAACGTATCAACAGTAAAGATGGATGGATTGCGTGAAGGATGATATGGTGATTTGTGGTGTGACAGAAGATGTATGTCAGAATAGAGGAGTGCGGAAGGAAAAGACATATTGTGCCGACCCCAATGAATAGGGACATGGTGGAAGAAGAGAGAGAGTCTACTCTAAAATGATGCCGCCTCTCACCACGTCTAGTCTAAATTTATGCCGCTCCTCCACGCGGCCGTAACGCTTTTTCGTGACAGAAAAATCTCAATACCCCCGTCTATCTAGTAGGTGGTACGGGCATGTGGAAAAAATGATCAAACAGATATACAATGCAAAAGTGGATGGATGCAGAAGTCGTGGAAGGCCACGACACACCTTCCATGATCAAATCGATCGTGTACTAGCAGAAGGTGATGTCAGGAGCCTTAAGAACAGACGAGCGTGCATCACAAGAGCTATGAATCTCAAAGAAGCAAGTGAGGTGTGTAAGAATAAGCCTGAATGGCGCTCTGTTGTCCGTGCCTACCCCGCAAGGGAACTGGCGTGAAGTTATGTATGTATGTATAAGTTATTTACCTGCGCGGGCGCATATCTCTGCAGCAGAGGCCGATATCCGTTTCCGAACGTGGCCAACATGGCGCCGGATTCGCTGCCCTTATGTGATAACAGTGGCACTATTGCTTTCACCTGAAATTGTTATTGCAACTATGATTTCTGTAAGCTTAGACATTTCGCTAGACTTAAAATGACCTTTTATAATATATTTTTTTTAGTTTTTTTGATTTTTATTTCGACATTTCGGCACGTCGATGTTTGGCCGACACTTGACATCTTTGGCTTCCATGATTACGGCTACTGAAAAGGGGCCGAAACGTCGGAATAAAAATAAAATAAAATGTCGCGCTTAAAATTGTTAAAACCTGGTTATATTATATGTACTAATCGCGAAAACATAAGAAAATACTGATTTTATGTGTATTTTAAACATAAATATTTCATTACACCGCCCCACAAGAAAAGTGGTCTGTGCTTTTGACCAGACAGACGTATCTATTTTTATGTATTTTCGAATCTGAATCTGGGATCAATTTGGTCCATTCACCCTTAAACTTTTGAGAGTGTATAGACCAAATTGACCCCAGATTCGGATTTAGCTAACATACACCCCTGTGAGGCTGTATGGACCAAACTGACCCCAGATATAGATTCAGCGAACATACTCTCAAAATGACCAATTTGACCCCAGATTCGGATTCAGCGAACATACACCCTCTTGCGGGCGTATGGACCAAACTGACCCCAGATTCGGATTCAGCGAACATACACCCTCAAAATTCTCAGAGTGTATGGACCAAACTGACCCCAGATTCGGATTCAGCGAACATACACCCTCATAATTCTCAGAGTGTATGGACCAAACTGACCCCAGATTCGGATTCAGCGAACATACACCCTCAAAATTCTCAGAGTGTATGGACCAAACTGACCCCATGTTCGCATTCAGCGAACATACTCCCTCAAAATTATCAGAGTGTATGGACCAAACTGACCCCAGATTCGGATTCAGCGAACATACACCCTCAAAATTATCAGAGTGTATGGACCAAACTGACCCCAGATTCGGATTCAGCGAACATACACCCTCAAAATTTTCAGAGTGTATGGACCAAACTGACCCCATGTTCGCATTCAGCGAACATACTCCCTCAAAATTTTCAGAGTGTATGGACCAAACTGACGCCAGGTTCGGATTCAGCGAACATACACCTTCAAAATTCTCAGAGTGTATGGACCGAACTGACCCCAGATTCGGATTCAGCGAACATACACCCTCAAAATTTTCAGAGTGTATGGACCAAACTGACCCCATGTTCGCATTCAGCGAACATACTCCCTCAAAATTTTCAGAGTGTATGGACCAAACTGACCCCAGGTTCGGATTCAGCGAACATACACCTTCAAAATTCTCAGAGTGTATGGACCGAACTGACCCCAGATTCGGATTCAGCGAACATACACCCTCAAAATTTTCAGAGTGTATGGACCAAACTGACCCCATGTTCGCATTCAGCGAACATACTCCCTCAAAATTATCAGAGTGTATGGACCAAACTGACCCCAGATTCGGATTCAGCGAACATACACCCTCATAATTCTCAGAGTGTATGGACCAAACTGACCCCAGATTCGGATTCAGCGAACATACACCCTCAAAATTTTCAGAGTGTATGGACCAAACTGACCCCATGTTCGCATTCAGCGAACATACTCCCTCAAAATTATCAGAGTGTATGGACCAAACTGACCCCAGATTCGGATTCAGCGAACATACACCCTCATAATTCTCAGAGTGTATGGACCAAACTGACCCCAGATTCGGATTCAGCGAACATACACCCTCAAAATTTTCAGAGTGTATGGACCAAACTGACCCCATGTTCGCATTCAGCGAACATACTCCCTCAAAATTATCAGAGTGTATGGACCAAACTGACCCCAGATTCGGATTCAGCGAACATACACCCTCAAAATTCTCAGAGTGTATGGACCAAACTGACCCCAGATTCGGATTCAGCGAACATACACCCTCAAAATTCTCAGAGTGTATGGACCAAACTGACCCTATGTTCGCATTCAGCGAACATACTCCCTCAAAATTATCAGAGTGTATGGACCAAACTGACCCCATGTTCGCATTCAGCGAACATACGCCGTCAAAATTCTCAGTGTATAGACCAAACTGACCCCAGATTCGAATTCAGCGAACATACACCCTCAAAATTCTCAGAGTGTATGGACCAAACTGACCCCAGATTCGGAGTCAGCGCATCGAAATACATAAGAACAGATGGGGTCCGGTCAAAAGTACAGACCAGTTTTTTTTTGTCGTGGGACGGCGAATTATTATATACTCACATCGTGGTCGTACGGTCTGAACACCGTGAGCGGCCTCAGGGTGTTAGCGTCGGCGACTATGACGCAGCCCCATGCCGTCCCAGCGTACACCTCCCCACCCAGCGCACACAGGGCCGTCACCTGAGTGCCATAGACAAAAATATATATCTTGTTTGTTGGTTTATTATCCTATTTTAACGAACTTTTTATCCGTGCGGGAACAGAGAAAGAATACAATTTCCTGCGTTGTGCCGGCCTGTCTTAAGAGGAGACGAAACAACCCACAACCAGGCGATAGGGCATTTGTTTGTTTGTATGGCTACCAGTGGCGTGGACTTCATACATCTCCATTCCCCATAGCCTATCTTTAAGAAACTAGCGACCAAAAGGTCGAAAGCGCCATGAATGTATTAGCACTTACGTTTTTTATTCGTGCATATACTATTACTATCTCTCAAACTCGACGGCTTTCCAAACGTATTGGATGAAATGGCAACTCATAACCCGATCGGGCACCGGCTTTTGTTTCAACATATGCGGTAAGATTGCAAAATTAAAAATACAAATTGTAATAATTTTCAACAGCGGTGTAGTCGGCGTTTGCAGCATACGGTATGTTTTTTCAACCGGCTTATCCTTGCCGAGTTTCCACCCCACGCCACTGATGGCTACCACCCCTAGTCTAGAGTATGCCGCCATAACAACCTTGAGTTGTATTCCGGCATCAGTGGCCAGGTTCCAGTCTCCGTTTAGGGAACAGCAGCGCATTTGTAGCACCTTTAATGTTACATATGTCCATTAATGTTATAGGCGATGGTAACCGCTTTCCATCAGGTGGGCCATCTGCTGTTTGCTGAACTCATGCAATAAAACAATTGTAATATAATTATATACTAACTAGGATATACCCGCCACTTCGTCCACGCTCGACTTGAAATTCCCGGGATAAAAAGTAACGCAGATTTAAAGTTGACGAATTTGCTGTCGAACCGCGAAAACGGCATAGAAATCGGCCCAGTAGTTTTTACGTGAATCCCGAACAAACAGACAGGAAATCTAAAAAAAATTGCATAGTTTTCTCCAGCGGTTATCTAGTCTATTAAAGTTTATTTTAATAGCTTAAATGTACAGACACGGCATGTTTAAAGTTTTATAATGTTATAGATTATGTCTCGCATACCCTGCACCGATCCTCGCTGAGATGCTCCTCTATGGATATGGACTGGAGGCTCTCGGAGCAAGGCACCAGCTTGCTGCAGTCCAAACGGGCCAGCCTCTCCCTGCACCGCACCGAATATTGGTACACGCAAACACCTGCAGAAAAAGCGTTCCTCTTAGTAAAAAAAATATTTTACGTGTACACACCGACACGATCGTGTAATAGTGGCTCCGGACCTCTGTGTACGTACCACTTTTAGCTACTGTGCATTAACAATGATCTTGCACCAAAGCACTATCGATGTTTTTACCTACAGTATGACGAACGATCTGTTTTATCGACATTTTCTTAATAAAGCTGTTAACAGTGCCATCTAGTTAGAAAGGTAACATATTTAATTGATTATCTATAATACTTTTGTACTACATGTGCGGGGAAGGCCCAAGAAATGTTTGTTTGACGCTGTGAAGAATGACCTGCGTAGCAATGGTCTCAAAATGAGCGATGCTGAAGACCACGCGAAGTGGAGTAGAAAAAGTAATAAAGCGGACCCTGGGCATCAGAGTGAACGTTCCGAACGCAACCGCCATTTACCGCTCGGATGGTGATGATGATTAATACTTTTTTATTATACTCTAATTTTTATTACCTGTTCTAAAATGACAGCTGCGATCGATCTTTTTTTATGTTGCTAGCAAGGTGCATAGTGTTGTAGTATTGCTCAATCATAAGTGAGTTGTTGATACGACTCACAACTCACTCATGAATGAGCCACATTACAACACTATGTTTTAAGCTTGCAACATAAAAAGGTCAATAGCAGCTGTCATTTTAGTTCCGGTAATTAAAAATCAGAGTACAGTACAAAAGAGCTGAATTATTATAGATAATCAATTAACTATGTCTTTCTAACTAGATGGTGCTGCTAACAGCTTTACTAAGAAAATGTCGATAAAACAGATCGGTATACTGTAGGTAAAACAGTCTCATCACCGTTACATCTCTCTCGAACGACAAACACCATTTTATCAATTACTTATCAAGTATTATAATTATTTAATTTTTATAACTCGCACAGTATCTTCCAAATCCATGATCACTAATGACACGAGTCTCCGAAAGGACCACACGAACACGTCTCTCAAATCAAATCGGCAACAATAACCACTTTCCATCAGGTAAGCCATCTTCTGTGCTCCTATCTACTATACTGCTACGATACGTTTTTCTTTATTGCGGGGCTGGTAAACTGGTAGATGACCCAACCGATGGAAAGTTTGCTACATCGGGGGTAAAGCAGCCAATGCATAGGATAGCCTTTAGGATGTAATACAGGGGAAATGATAGGAAACAGGATAAAGGGAATGGTGTACAGGGGATGGGATTCATACATATACAGCGGAGACTCGATTATCCTCGGTTATATGGATCCATGATTATTCGGATTGGATTTGTCTATTCGTGAGCGGACCGACATATCGCAACTGGCACTATCAGCTCGCGCCCTACGCAATCACTGACCAGCGTTATGTTATTCTCTGAAGATAGTTACAATAATTGCACTGGCTGACAAAATGAAAGCGGTCTATACTTTTAATTTTCTATTGCATGAGTTCAGCAGACAGGCAGACGGCCCACTTGATAGAAAGCGGTTACCATCGCCTATGGACTGGAACCTGGTCACTAATGCCGGAACACAACTCAAGGTTGTTAGTTATGGCGACATACTTTACACCAGGGGTGGTAGTCATCCAGTGGGGTAAATGCCCTACCACCTGGCTGTGGGTTGTTTTGTCGCCTCTTAAGACAGGCCGCCCCAACGCAGCAAATTGTATTCTTTCTCCATTCCGGCATGGATAAAGTTTGTTGTCGTATGTTTGTTATAATACAATATAATAAATTTACATAATAATAGCTTAATATTCAACTAATAAAATATCAACTTGTTCTTATGTGTGTGTGTCATTCGTGTTGGAAGACTACGACTCCAACGCCGCACCACCCATCAACACCACATTACTTTTTGGAGACAGTTACAATAATTGCACTGGCCTACAAAAAGAAAGTGGTCTTTACCTCTGATGCGCTGAATACGAACCCTTAAAACTTCGAGGGTGTATGGACCAAGAGACCGATTCCGGAGTCAATTTGATCCATGCACTCGTAAATTTTAGGGGTATATGGACCCAACTGACCTCAAAGTCAGATTTTCGGATTTTCAATGGGTCAGTGTCATTTTGCTGCGTCATGTCACGGATTGTTCTTCAAAATTTTATTCTATACTTCAGTATGTCCAAAACATCGCTTTTCTTCATATTTTCAAGTATGTAACTGTAACTACATACTTCCATAAAATACTGAACTTACCGGGATCACAATAAGCAAACACGTAGGGCTGGTTCATTTCGGCCGTGAGTAACGTTACACGCGGCTCGGCGTGTAAAGTGTCCGCCGCGCACACGCCGCTTGGCGTTATGGAATATGCAGACAGTCCGTCCCCACCCGCCCACACTTCCATACTTAAATTAAATATAATTCAAATTCAAAAATTATTCAAAATAAGTTCCACAGGAGAACACTTCTTGAAGGCCATACATATAAGTTAAAATTTAATTTTACTTCCTAGTCTATGTACACCGCTTTGCAACCTGTTACTGCTGTTAAGGAGAAGAAGCGGCAACAACTCCCCAGCAACACGTCTAGCTAAAAATTGTTTTTCTTTATATTTCTTATTCTATTTATAAGTTTTATATAAAAGTATGTTAATATTGAAGTAATACATATATGCTGTAGTGTACACGTGTTTTGCTCACATAAGAGCATACAAATACAGTATAAACTCTATATAATGACACTGAATGGACTGTAGAGTAGTCGTTAAATGGAGTGAAGTCTGTTATTTTTGTCTGACGTCTTTTGCTGCGCCAGTAATTTTGTTTATTTTTTTTACTTATTTTATTCATATCTTGCGATAATTAGGCATCTCGGGGATAAGGAAAGTACTTAGAAATTTCGGTATGCATGATGCCGACATTTGAGTTTATTACGGGCCAGGATCAGAAAGCTATAAAAGAACCTACACAGCTGCGCAGCTTTTACTAATTTTGGCAACTTAAAATTATTAATAACTTAAATTATTACTTAACTGTTGTCGTTATTGAGAATGGGTGTAATGCTATATAGAGTTTATCATTGTATGGAAGACAAGCCAAACCAACCAAAGCCAAGTAATTTCGACGCTTAAGGGAGTTTGTCGTTTAATCGAGTGACGTTACATGGAGTTTACACTGATATATGTTTCAAGCAATAATGCCACCCATTGTACTACCTTAGAATATTTTTCTCTGTCACGTTGGTATACAAATAAAGAGTGTTGTATTTTATTGTATTTATCCTTAACTATGATATGCGTCAGTATTATAACTATATTATTAAAGATTTTACAATTAACAAGGTGTTTTGTCGTAAATCTTCATATTCCATGAACTCGAAAACGTGGTTATAATTGAATTTTAAAACCTCTAAAGAAACTATCAGACGCACGCGCAGTAAAGTTTTTCCAGAGAAAAAATTGCACCGCTCACGTCTCCGGCTGCGCTCTCCGTCACAGATGGCGTCGGAGCTCCAAGAGGCAAATGATTTTAAAGTTTAAATATTTGTAGAAATGACTATAGTTTTGTTTTGTGACTCACCCGTTCGGCGTGGAGACGGCCGTCAAGCAGCACAGCTCGGTGGCCGTGCCGAGTTCGGTCAGCACGAAGCTGCCCTCGGCTTCCGGACGGTGTGACGTCACCAAGAACAGCCTTAAACCACAAGTAAGTTCTTCTTAAGTTTTCGCGACTTGTATACATAATAAAACTACGTTTTAACGGTTTTAAGCGCGGTAATTTTATCCGTGGCCGTGATCACGGAAGACAAAGATGTCAAGTGTCGACGAGTATTGTTGGCCACTGAAAAGTGGCCGAAACGTCGGAAACCAAAATCAAATAAAATTACCGCGCTTAAAACCGTTAAAACGTAGTTTTATTACACAAGTAAAATCATTCAATTTAATAATAATAATATCAAAAATGTTGCTCGCCGCCAATCTTGGCATTTTTTGGGGCTCATGCAGCGAGTGGCGAGTCACCTTCTGCCCATTGCTAAATGTTCCCCGAACATTGCGACGGGCAGACGCCATAGTCCCGATAATCCCAGACCCCTAGTACCACTAGCAGTTCCCCCCAATAGCCCGGTACTTTTGTCCTCATTTCCCGCAATAGTCCTACACTGACCGGGGCTTGTCCTTAGGTGCATTTTCATATGGCGTAGACAAAGATAATCGCCGGTCAGTGTCACGTCACATTTACATTAAATCTGTCAAGGGGCCTCTACGTGTTGGCTTTCCCATGGCCCCACGCAAGCCCTCCAAAAGTCCGAGTCATTTTTATGGCCCGTGATCTTCACAGACATACATTAATGTCAAAAACAAAAACTGCAGATTAGGGGGCCATCCACAAATGACGTCACACGAATAATTTTTTGACCCCTCCCCCATCCTTCTCGCAACTGGTCACACCCGCGAGATTCCCCCTCCCCAGTGTGACGTCACATATTTCGCAATTTTACATCGAGGAATTATTAAATTAAAACAGCAGTTCCGTAATTATTTCTTATTTATTTATTTATTTAACAAGTCAACGAAATGATTACAACTTATTGAATTATACATAGCATAGAAAACTTCTGGGGTGTATATAAGTGCTATGGAAATCTACGACCGTAGAATTTAACAATTTTAACGTTAGATATGGTTTAAAGAATGAATTTTAAGTTTATTTTTAAAAATTTTGAGGTGATAACTTGTTATGGGAGGGTAAACCGCTTCGTTACGTAACGCGTTACGGCGCCAGTCTCTCTGGCTTCCCTTTCTCTCACGCATACGGCAGCGATAGGCAGGCTCCTCCTCTCTCATTCCAATCCAGAAGTGATTACTTGTTATGGGAGGGTAAACCGCTTCGTTACGTAACGCGTTACGGCGCCAGTCTGTCTGGCTTCCCTTTCTCTCACGCATACGGCAGCGATAGGCAGGCTCCTCCTCTCTCACTCCAACCCAGAAGTGATAACTTGTTATGGGAGGGTAAACCGCTTCGTTACGTAACGCGTTACGGCACCAGTCTGTCTGGCTTCCGTTTCTCTCACGCACACGGCAGCGATGGGTAGGCTAATTTATCACTTCTGTTGGGCGTCCCGAGACGCACACTTTTGTAGTTTTATTATGTAATGCTTTAATAATAATATAATTATAATAATCGGCAGACAAAGACACATATTGTATATCCCCAAATTGAGCAAGTTAGTGCGCCCGCCGTACATTTTATCCGTGCAGGAACGGAGAAAGAATACAATTTGCTGCGTTGGGGCGGCCTGTCGTAAGAGGCGACTAAACAACCCACAGCCAGATGGTAGGGCATTTGCCCGACTGGATGGCGACCACCCCTGGTCTAGAGTATGCCGCCATAACAACCTTGTGTTGTGTTCCGGCATTAGTGACCAGGTTCCAGTCTCCCTTAAGAGAGCAGCAGCGCATTTGTAGCACCTTTGGTGTTGCAAATGTCCATAGGCGATGATACTCGCTTTCCATCAAGTGGGCCGTCTGCCTGTCTGCTGAACTCCTGCAATAAAAAAAAAAAAATAATAATAATAATTTAAAAAAATGTTCGATAACATATTTTCAAAATTTCCACACTACTTTCGAACATTTTATCAGAATAAAGTCATTGAAGGGTTTTCCAGTACCAAAACCCCCTAACATTTTGCGAAATTTATCCTTCGTTTCTAGTATGCCTAGCTCAAACCGTTTCGTGGAAAGGGTTTTTTCACAGATGGCACTTAAGTGGGCTGATGTAAGAAATAAATACATACATACATAACTTCACGCCAGTTCCCTTGCGGGGTAGGCACGAACAACAGAGTGCCATTTAGGCTTATTCTTACACACCTCACTTGCCTCTTTGACATTCATAGCTCTTGTCATGCACGCTCGTCTGTTCTTAAGGCTCCTGACATCACCTTCTGCTAGTACACGATCAATTTGATCATGGAATTACATACATACATACATACATAACTTCACGCCAGTTCCCTTGCGGGGTAGGCACGAACAACAGAGTGCCATTTAGGCTTATTCTTACACACCTCACTTGCCTCTTTGACATTCATAGCTCTTGTCATGCACGCTCGTCTGTTCTTAAGGCTCCTGACATCACCTTCTGCTAGTACACGATCAATTTGATCATGGAATTACATACATACATACATACATAACTTCACGCCAGTTCCCTTGCGGGGTAGGCACGAACAACAGAGTGCCATTTAGGCTTATTCTTACACACCTCACTTGCCTCTTTGACATTCATAGCTCTTGTCATGCACGCTCGTCTGTTCTTAAGGCTCCTGACATCACCTTCTGCTAGTACACGATCAATTTGATCATGGAATTACATACATACATACATACATAACTTCACGCCAGTTCCCTTGCGGGGTAGGCACGAACAACAGAGCGCCAATCAGGCTTATTCTTACACACCTCACTTGCCTCTTTGACATTCATAGCTCTTGTCATGCACGCTCGTCTGTTCTTAAGGCTCCTGACATCACCTTCTGCTAGTACACGATCAATTTGATCATGGAATTACATACATACATACATACATAACTTCACGCCAGTTCCCTTGCGGGGTAGGCACGAACAACAGAGTGCCATTTAGGCTTATTCTTACACACCTCACTTGCCTCTTTGACATTCATAGCTCTTGTCATGCACGCTCGTCTGTTCTTAAGGCTCCTGACATCACCTTCTGCTAGTACACGATCAATTTGATCATGGAATTACATACATACATACATACATAACTTCACGCCAGTTCCCTTGCGGGGTAGGCACGAACAACAGAGCGCCAATCAGGCTTATTCTTACACACCTCACTTGCCTCTTTGACATTCATAGCTCTTGTCATGCACGCTCGTCTGTTCTTAAGGCTCCTGACATCACTTTCTGCTAGTACACGATCAATTTGATCATGGAAGGTGTGTCGTGGCCTTCCACGACTTCTGAATAAATAAATAAATAATATAATATAAGAAATAAATGTACCCCTAATTTAATGAAAAGCGAGTTGATGACCGTTTTTAATTACGATTATAATTATATTGATTTTTATAAATATGTTAAAACCGATAAAAATATGTTAAAACTGACTTGCTCCTCGGAGAAATATCAAAAAAAAGACTATCACTGTATAATTTTGTTTTTTTAATTGTCCCGGTTAAAAAACTAAACTCCCGTATTTTTTGCCCATTTAAGCAATTGCCTCTTATAGGCTGAAAAAAATCTGGCAACCCTACTTATGATCTACGTCCTCGCCCCCTTTTACACAGAGACAGATTAACGATTGCTAATCATAAGATACATGTAAAAATAATAATTAAGAGCTACTTAATTTATAAATAATATTAAAATATGATGTCAGGAGCCTTAAGAACAGACAAGCTTGCATGACAAGAGTTATGAATGTCAAAGAGGCAAGTGAGGTGTGTAAGAATAAGCCTAAATGGCACTCTGTTGTTCGTGCCTACCCCGCAAGGGAACTGGCGTGAAGTTATATATGTATGTATGTATGTATTAAAATAAACATAATGAGTGTTTCAACAAATAACAAACGACAATACTTGGCGCAGCCGGTAAGGATGGATACTCTCATCATCATCAGCAGAACTCTTCAGCACCACCGTCAACCAGTAAGTACGTCCTCCTATATTTATTTTATGTATTTAAGGCTTGGCAACTAGGCCTTTAAGCCAGGCGCAGTTGTATTGTAGGCTACAATCCACACCATCCAACGGAGTTCTTGTGAAAACTCGAAAGGCCACATTTGGCTATACAGTTCACATTTCTCGCAAAAACACGTAATCACTACTCAAACACTATCAATATCCTACAACTATTGTTCATTTTAGAGTGATTTTACACATTTTGAGAAAATAAAACTGCACAGCACAGCATCCCCTTTCAGTTCCCGCCAAAAACACCTCCGTCCTCCTATATTATATTTATATATATTATATTATATATGTATATTTCACGGCCTCTGTGGTTGAGCGGGCTAAGCCTTTGCCGGCGTACCTCACTGCAACGCAGAGGCTCCGGGTTCGATTCCTGGTATAGTAAATTTCGGAAACGTACTTTCTCCGTTATTTACATATATATTTTATTTCCAAATTTTTTACATTTTTCTTATAAAAAATACAAATTTATTTATAAAAAAAATATAAAAAACTGATCTTCGCCGGCAGTGGGGCCTAGGGTCCAGGCTACCGGTGGTTAAGGCTCCAGACACAGGAATCTCCTCACAATACGGGCCGTGTCCAACAGAGCTGCCTTCTGCATCCGACCCTTCAACCAGATACCAAGCGAGAGCCTTTCAAGGTGGCGATCAAGGCTCTTCGCTATTAGTCCATTCACTGACACCACTATCGGTACTATGATTGTAGAGTCCAGGTTCCACATAGCGGTAACCTCGTGAGCAAGATCAATATACTTTATTTGTTTATCTTTCTCGGCATTCACGAGGTTACCATCATGGGGAATCGCGACATCTACAATTATAGCACGTCTCGCAGACCGATCAACTATCACAATATCAGGCTTGTTAGCAACAATAGTCCTGTCAGTGATAATTGATCGGTCCCAGTAGAGCAGATATTGACCATTGTCAAGAACTGGCTCGGGCTTGTATTGGTAATAAGGTACCTCCGACAAGACAAGTCCGTATTTAAGAGCAAGTTGCTGGTGGATGATCCTGGCTACAAGGTTGTGCCTGTGCAAGTACTCGCTGTTAGCAAGACGAGAACAACCGGAAGTAACATGTCTGAGAGACTCACCAGGGCGGTGACACGCCCGACATATGTCAAGCGTGCCGTCCTTCAGAATGTACTTCCGGTAGTTGTTCGTTTTGATAACCTCGTCCATAATTGCACAGACAAACCCTTCGGTTTCCCCAAATAGGTCACCGAAACGTAGCCAGTTCACCGACGCTGGTAGGTCCACATCAGGCCCTGTTAGAGCCTGATAGAACCTGCCATGCAGCTCCTTGCTCTTCCATATCGTGATGCATACCCGCAGTCTCGCCGACTTTGAGAAAATATTCTCTGAGATTGTACACCTCACGGTTGTGGAGGTCTTTGGTATTTAAAAACCCCCTACCTCCACACTTCCGTGGGATGTACAGTCTCATCACAGACGAACGTGGGTGGTGCATCCGATGTGTTGTCAGTAGACAACGTACCCGTCTATCCAGGGCGTCTAATTCAGTTTGAGTCCATCTTAGTATGCCAAAGGAGTATGCTAATGCTGGCATTATTATTATTATTATATTCCTAGCGTCACCACAGACATTGTTATGAATTGTAAAGTCTTGAAAATGAATAAATTTGCATTTCACCTGGAGTTTTTGGCGGGAACTGAAAGGGGACGTTATGCTGTGCAGTTTTATTTTCTAAAAAATGTTTAAAATTACTCTAAAATGAACAATAGTTGTAGGATATTGATAGCTTTTGAGTAGTACTCGGATGAATGGCACTAGCTGATTACCTACAGTCCAGCTGTGCTACATATAGGCTTAAGAAAATGAAGAAACTTTATTGTAAACTAAGATCTGGCTTAAAGGCCTAGCTGCCAAGCCATAAACCTAAATAAATAGTAGATTGCATTTCACCTTCCACAATTCAGCGCTAAAGCGACCCGCTGCAGCTTTTGCAGCGGCTGCAGCGCCGATATCCCCGAGGGGGCGCCGCCGACCGCTTCCTGCACTCTCACGCTCCATACTAAGGCACACGACGACGCACTGAAATATCCATACAAATCCCTATTAATATTAATATTTTCTTAAGTTTTCGCGACTTGTATACATAATAAAACTACGTTTCAACGGTTTTAAGCGCGGTAATTTTATGTGGCCTTTTCAGTGGCCGTGATCACGGCCACTGAAAAGTGGCCAAAACGTCGGAAAAACCAAAATCAAATAAAATTACCGCGCTTAAAACCGTTAAAACGTAGTTTTATTACCTATTAATATTATTAATGCGAAAGTAACTGGTCCTTCGATGGACTGGATCTTCGATGCCGAGAATGAACATGGGATACTTTCTATCCCGAGAAATGGGATAGTTTCCGGGATAAAAATATATTTGTCTCTCTGTTTGTTTATCCGTGCAGGAACGGAGAAAGAATACAATTTCCTGCGTTGGGGCGGCCTGTCGTAAGAGGCGACAAAACAACCCACAGCCAGGTGGTAGGGCATTTGCCCGACTGGATGGCTACCAACCCTGGTCTAAAGTATGTCGCCATAACAACCTTGAGTTGTGTTCCGGCATTAGTGACCAGGTTCCAGTCTCCCTTAATAGTGCAGCAGCGCATTTGTAGCAACTTTGCTGTTGCAAATGTCCATAGGCGATGGTAACTGCTTCCCATCAAGTGGGCCGTCTGCCTGTCTGCTGATCTCTTGCTGCTTGCTTTTAAGGAAAAACTGCTGGACCGATTTGGCTGAAATTCGGTCAAAGTCAAAGTAATTAATTTTGTGTATACAGGTTTGAATATGATGTCCATAATGATAACAAATAGGTATCGCTGTATCCTGCCGCATATGTAGCTTACAAAAAAATATAATTTAAAACTAATAATGTCTAGATTTATACAATTTATAGTGCTAATGCTTAATAGAAGAAGAAAGAGCATGAAAGTAGAGTAAACGCGGTCGAGATGCGAGCACTGCGCAAAATCTGCGGAGTGACGCTCGCGGACCGCGTTCCTAATACCGAAGTAAGAAAGAGAGTGTCGGGGTGAAGGTAAGGAAAGGAATGCTCCGGTGGTTCGGGCATGTGGAAAGAATGCATGATGAAAGAATGACTAAACAGATATACAATGCAAAAGTGGATGGATGCAGAAGTCGTGGAAGGCCACGACACACCTTCCATGATCAAATTGATCGTGTACTAGCAGAAGGTGATGTCAGGAGCCTTAAGAACAGACGAGCTTGCATGACAAGAGTTATGAATGTCAAAGAGGCAAGTGAGGTGTGTAAGAATAAGCGTAAATGGCACTCTGTTGTTCGTGCCTACCCCGCGAGGGAACTGGCGTGAAGTTATGTATGTATGTATGTATGTAATGCTTAATATTAATTATGATTCCTCATGTCACACAATCAGACTCCTGTATCAGTATTTGGGTCAGAAAGATACTCATTTATTGTGTAATATGATTTTTTTTATTAGTAATTGTCTTAATTTTAATTTAAAGCTTTTCGTGTCGAGTTCCTTAATTTTACATACATACATACATACATAACTTCACGCCAGTTCCCTCGCGGGGTAGGCACGAACAACAGAGTGCCATTTAGGCTTATTCTTACACACCTCACTTGCCTCTTTGACATTCATAACTCTTGTCATGCAAGCTCGTCTGTTCTTAAGGCTCCTGACATCACCTTCTGCTAGTACATACGTAGATCACGATCCTTAATTTTCAGTGGTAATTTATTAAAAATTTTAGTCGCTATACAGAAAAGACTGTTTTGCAACAAAGTGGTTTTCGAATGAAGTGTAAGAAGGTAGCTGTAGCTCGGTGTATATCGAGGGGTGAAAGGCTATTTGTTTTAAGCGACATTTTGTGACAGAATTGACTTGATGGTTTTCTTGGATCCTAATGTCTCAAACTTAATGAATTATAATGAACCTGGTTTCCAACTAAAAACTACAGATTGTTTTCTTTTTTAAATATAGTATGTAGTTTACTAATGAAGTCTTTTTGTGGGTCATTGAAACTTCAAACTCCTCTATCGACACAATTTCGCAAATGTCGCTTAAAACAAATAACCTTAGACCCCTCGATATGTAATTTTAATACCGAGGGTGGAGATAAGTGCGGCGGCACGGAAATTGTTAAAAAAAAACAATTTATTTAGACAACTTTATTTGAAGACAGTTCTTACAAGACTAATTAAGATACAATTAATATCTTATAAACTACTTTAGTCTAAATTAATATTATTAGGTAGTCAGGGCTTTCGTAGGCAAACGTAGGCCGAGCGATTGCCTAACTGTGGACAAGGGATACTTTTTATCCCGGATAATGGGACAGATTTATGTGAAGGTTATCCCAAAAATTAGGATAGGTTTTTTTGTGATTTTCCATTTTCGTAATTTTTCTCATTACCTTTATTTGGGTCATTTTTGTACTTAAAAAATAATAAAATGCCTTCCATTCATACCCACAACGCGTTAGGATGGAAAAAATAACTTTGTGCAAATCTCAACCCCATACTAGATTACATACAAACAGAGTACATATAAATTATATGTATTATAAGCCATAATGGCGGTAGTTGAGTTTTTTTTTGCAAGTACGGCGGTAGCGTTCGCTAGCGGCACGTGCCCTGTACACGTGCGCGGCGTCGTCGCCCCGCCCACCTTTCACTACGCTTAGTGTATAAAAACGGACCGCTCCGTTGTATTGGCACGCCAGACGGCGGCGTCTCAGACGCCGCCAATCAAGATCTCTCCACGTCCCCGCGAGGGACGCTAGGAGACATAGCTCCCCCCACAGGATAGACTAGGCGTGTTGCTGGGAAGTTTCTTTCGCCGTTTCTTCTTTCCCAGCCATAACACGTTGCGAAACGGCAGTAAGATAGCGTAGGCCGCCGCGAACCACCGATCCCGGCCCGCCGGGATCCTTCCCTTCGGGCTTTATATTACCCGTCGCCCGTTCTCAATTAGTATTTTGTGTCGCCCTATGGTGGGCATCATCAAATTCATTCCCCATTCATGGCAACAGTCCAGCCGAGGTAAAACTCCTTAGGGAGCTCCCTCGAGCAAGTTGCCCCCCCGGGCTCGAGCGCCTTCGCTTCGCGAAGGCACTCGCCCCAGAGACCCCGGTAAAGTTGTAAGGTCTTCGGACCAACAACATAAAGTCAAATCCAAAAAAAAAAAAAAAATTGGCACGCATTTCCAACGAATGCGTCGTCGAGCATGGACCATTGGCTTCCAATCAGTACTGCTCTGACAATAGATACGGAACACCGTCATTGGCGGCTAAGTACTATCTAAATAATAGACGTGGAACACTGTCCCAGTCAGTACCGTCTAAATTGCGGTAGGTGCGTGGAACGCTGTGTCTAACAGCCAGTACAGCCCTAAAGTGACCGCCCCCGCTCTCATATCTAACTGTAATTGTTTTTGTACTTTATTAATGGTTGTTTGTCTAATTAAATCAATAAATTTGTTATAAAATTAAATAAATTGTTTACGATTATATTTTTTATTATTTTCCACTTCTGGGTCGCTAGAAGTATTAATATTGTGTATTCAGCCTTTACCGCCATTTGAACGTAAGCGACATTTCGACTTAAGTACATTTTTGATAACAGATATACAATGTAAAAGTGGATGGATGCAGAAGTCGTGGAAGGCCACGACACACCGTCCATGATCAAATCGATCGTGTACTAGCAGAAGGTGATGTCAGGAGCCTTAAGAACAGACGCGCGTGCATGACGAGAGCTATGAATGTCAAAGAAGCGAGTGAGGTGTGTGAGAATAAGCCTGAATGGCGCTCTGTTGTATGTAGTTAACAGAAATAAAATTTCACAATAAAATAGGCGGTCTTATCGCAATTAGCGATTTCTTCCAAACAATCATCGGATGGACAAGACATTTGATAAGAACAGAGGTATGTTGCATTATTTTCACTACCGAATCAATGTCTTTTTTTTATTGCAAGAGATCAGCAGACGGGCAGACGGCCCACTTGATGGAAAGCGGTTACCATCGCCTACGGACATTTGCAACACCAAAGTTGCTACAAATGCGCTGCTGCACTCTTAAGGGAGACTGGAACCTGGTCACTAATGCCGGAACACAACTCAAGGTTGTTACGGCGACATACTTTAGACCAGGGGTGGTAGCCATCCAGTCGGGCAAATGCCCTACCACGTGGCTGTGGGTTGTTAAGTCACGTTCCTGCACGGATAAAATCCCTCTAAAAAAAAAAAAAAATAATCCTTCACAAATTTTGTTCACAAGCAATTTTTTTGTTGCAAAAGGCATCTTAAGTTATTATTTTGTTTTAAGTATTTCAGTTTCAATCACATTAGATCCTGCTGAATCAAAAACTGAAATTCTCAAAACAAATAAATCGTTCGGAATACCTTTTGTAACTTAAAATATACATACATACATACATAACTTCACGCCAGTTCCCTTGCGGGGTAGGCACGAACAACAGAGCGCCATTCAGGCCCATTCTTACACACCTCACTCGCTTCTTTGACATTCATAACTCTGTTCTTAAGGCTCCTGACATCACCTTCTGCTTAGTACACGATCAATTTGATCATGGAAGGTGTGTCGTGGCCTTCCACGACTTCTGCATCCATCCACTTTTGCATTGTATATCTGTTTAGTCATTCTTTCCACATGCCCGAACCACCGGAGCATTCCTTTCCTTACCTTCACCCCGGCACTCGCTTTCTCTTTCTCTCTCGTGTCACAATGTTCGTTCCCATACTCCTCCGAAACGGCTTGACCGATTCTTATGAATTTTTTTAGGCATATTCAGTAAGTCTGAGAATCGGCTGGCTCTCCATCTTAGGACATGACGGAGCTTATCTTTTCTTTATTTTTATTTTTACTATTTATGGGTTTCCGTTTTTTCCCATCTCATAGCTACTATCTTTATTACATGCATAACATTACTACACGGGTTGTATGGATTGGGTGATGCTAGTATGGTAAGTACCAGGTATTTGTATTATAGGATGTTTGGTGATTGGTGTTTGGGAATGTTGCGGGAATTGAGTAAGGTTGGTGATGGTTGTTGGTCAAGGTTGGGATAGGCTGGGTGGGGTTGGTACTATTTTCTTTATTAAACCTTATTGTACGTACATTTGTTGCTTAATTTCTAATTACATATTTCTTGTGTATTTTATTTTTCTTTACAGGTTTTATACGCCAATCTTTTTATACAATAATATTTTACTAATACAGTTTATTACAATTTTGTTCTAATCTTATGCTTATGTAGTTCTGCTCTTACTGTCTTAATTATTCTAGTAGCTATATGTCTATGTTTCTAGTGTAGTTTTATTTTCTATTTTATGTTCTACGTGCTAACAACTTTTATCTTAAGGTAGTTTCTAATCTATTCTTTTACTTACTGTATATATTCTACTTATTGCCTATTTCTGACGCTGACAGTAAATATACTCAAGTATATATCTGCAGTGTTCATTTTTTATACAATTTTATATTACTATCTTATGTTACTGGTTCATATATACTTATTCCCCTGTTTATATGCTAATATTTTACTTTGTTACAGGTTGTCTACTACCTTCGGGTGGCTGCAACTGGTAAGTGTTCTTTATTCTTTGTGTGTATATTATGTGTGTTTCTTGTGTGTGTTTTTATGTATGTTTGTATCTGCATGTATCAAACTGTCTTCTAGTGCGTGTTAGTGTTGTGCTTGAAT
Source organism: Dendrolimus kikuchii (assembly GCA_019925095.2). Taxonomy (NCBI): domain Eukaryota; kingdom Metazoa; phylum Arthropoda; class Insecta; order Lepidoptera; family Lasiocampidae; genus Dendrolimus; species Dendrolimus kikuchii. The sequence continues at coordinate 1,590,862 of CM034415.1, read as the reverse complement.
ATGGTGTTACTCGAACCAACTGCTTTTAACACTAAAAGTAGTTTGTTGCATCGTGTGTGCATGTTTGTTGTCTATGTTTTCTTGTGTGTTTTCCTCATTATGGTTGGTGAATTTGGTTTGTGTGGGTTGTGTTATTGTGTTGTGTGTTACTCGACGTGTATTTGTATGTTGTGTTATTTATTGTGTTCTATGTGTGACCTCAGTTGCAGGTACCCGACCTCTTTTGTGTCACCACTAATCATCTTGTGATTCCCCGTACGAAGCAACCTACTGTCTAAATTCAGCTTCCGGTTCCACGCAAAATAGTGGGGCCGTTGGCCGCCCTCGTTGTCTGTTTCAGTCTTACTGACATGTCACCGTTTGTTGAACATTTGTTTCAACGAGGTACGGCTTTCGGTCCATTGCTATTTTGTTGTCGCCGGTCGCCGTTTTAGCAGTAGGCCACGGTTGTGCGCACTATCTCATCCCATCTTTTTCTTACTGGGCAGGCCTCGCTGAACGCGTTGTGTCCTGCCTCTGCCCTTTTCTCCTTTACACAATTTTTACATTTGGGTGGCGCATCCACCGCATACTCTTCGCACTCCTTTTTTGTATGGGGGCCACCGCAGTGGCTACACATCACCTGGGTCTCCGTGCATAGCTTTTTGCCGTGCCCGAAGCCCAGGCAGATGGTGCACTGCGTCAGTGGTGACCTGTCCGTCACGTGCAGGTTCTGTAGGTCGATCCTCACCATACCTACTTCCGTGAGCCGTTTCCAAAGGGCCGGTGACACCTTGAACACTACTCTGTGCGTGTTCGGGTTTCGTCCTCGGATCTTATACGCGATTTCCATAAGGTCGTCTTCCTCCCCAAGGCCCTCAAATACCGCTTTGTTCTGGTTTCTGAGGGCTTTATGGAGGTCGTCGTCCGTATGCGCTTTGAGGACACCCGTTATCATCACCATAGGTCTTTTGTTGGTGATGTCCTCTGCCACAAAGTCCGCCCTTTCTCTCTTCAACCTGGCCTTGAGCTTTTCGCGCTCCTCCACTGTCCTACAGCTGACGATAACCCTACCGTCCTTGGCCTTCCTGACTCGCTCGACCTCAACCCCCCCTTCTTTGGCGTTTAGCGCCACTCTGATACCTTTGAGGGTCTCATCGGCCGTGCAGTCGCCCGACTCTGCGGTTATCGCCACTGAATGTAGTGTCCTATAGGTTTGTGGCCTCGCCCCAGACCCTTCGGACACTACTCTCGCGTAGCTCTTTCTCGGCTCGCACTCCTCGCTCACATTTTCCCTGTGCTTTAGAATAACCCTTTCCAGGTTATTCGTACTTTCCAGGTTTTGTTTCAAGAGTTTGGAGTGCTCTTCCATGCGTCCAGCGAGGATTTCCCATTTTCTGTTGAGCTCTTCCCTATCTTCTCTATCCGTAGGGAGCTTGCTCTGCACAGGATCCTGCATCGTTGCCTGTGTTTGCACGTCTTTGTATTCTCTTTTAGGTTCGCCCGGGTCCTTCCCCACCTTAGCCGCTAGGGCTTCTGTTGCCTCTTCGAGTTCCCTGTTGCAGTGGGTTAACAGGACGTATATACGTCCCACCGCGTACGATGCGCCCTGCTTAATCTCCGTTTTGAGATTTCTCGAATTGGACAAGTGTTCGTTGAATTTGTCCAAGCATTCTCTGGCCTCCAGCATCCTGTCCTCTCTCTTTCCCCTTACTGCCACTTTCTTAGTTTCTTTCGGTGGCGTCCGCTTTGTATAGGTTTTATTTACTGGTTCCTTGCTGGGACCAGCGACTGCTTGGACGACCTTCTTGGAAGGCGGGGAGAATTTAAGTGAAACCCCCCCTTTCTTTTGTCCCGGCCTAGATGTAATTGGGCTCGGGCTAGCAGATGAACAAGATGGGCTATCCTCAAACTCTACGTCTTCGAAAGCCACCGCTTCCGCCCGCTTCAGCTTTGCCGGTGTCCTGAACATCTTGTTTGATCGTCAAAAGGGGTGGTTTACTGTCCTAAAGTATGTGTCCTATAACTAGTGTGGGTCCTAATTTATTCGATTAGCGCGTAAAACACAGAATCGAAGGGTCAAATTACTAAAAATAAAGAATAAAACAAAATATATTGAACCAGTCAACAGTCAAAAGTAATATTAATACAATACGCAACTATGTTGCTGTCAACTATAACTAATATTATCTTATTTTCTACAGGTAATGTCGGCGTGCCAACTACAGCGTCAAGGTAAGTTCTTTCTTATTACTATAATTTTTTATTTACAATTTCTAATCTAATTTTTGTTTCAGGTCAATGGAGAGGAGGGGGGAGGAGCAGGGAGCGTTCCAGCAGTGCCGACGAGTCCGCCGCGTCACGGAGAATCCGAAGACACCAAGAACGGGGAAATAGGAACACAGGTAAGTGAAATAGGGTAGGTTGAAAAATAGGGGTGGGGATAGGGGGGTGGAGGGGGTGTAGGAAGATAGGTCTCGTCGAGCCGAGTTGTTTAACCCCAAGCACGACCTACCTATCTGTCTTATTGAGGGAGCAGTGGTGTCCGAAGTTTTACCGAAATAAAACTTCTCAAACTTCGACCCTTCACTGTTCACTCAATACTGCAGCTAGAGGACTGTGTTTGGGCTTATTCCTCTCGCCTCCACGAGCTCTATCGAATAGGGGAGGAAAATGGGGGGGTCGACCTTACAACTCCGATTGGGTCCAGAGGGGGTCCAATCGATAGAGGGAGTCCCAAGGGTTCCTCTAGAGGAAACCCGGTCTTCCTCAAATAAATAGGGCCCGAGATATGGGCGAAACAAAAATTCCAATATGGCCGCCGACCAAACTTTGACTAGCTCTAACTTGGGGGTTTTTAAGTCAAAATTACCCAAGATTGGGCTCGTACGAACTCCCCAAGTTAGATCTAGGTCGCCACGTACTTGGATTTTTCCGAAAATTTTTATCGTTTTTCAGGGCTTATCGTGTAGTACGAGTTGCCCTGATGCCCCCTAAAAAAGTCTCACTCCTGTGAGGTCAATAGTTCCCGAGATATTGGGACTCGAAGAAATCCAAGATGGCGGCTGTGAAATTTTAAAGTCCGAAAACTCGGGCTCTTCTTGAGCGAAAATATCGGAGCTTGGGCTCTCCTGGGAGCCCCCGGGGAGTTCTTGTCCGCAAGCCTTTAAAATCCAACCCGAAAAACGGTGTTGGGTTTTTGGTCGGATCGGTTGGTGCTGATGCCCCTAAGGTCTAAAATCAAAACCCCGATTTTTTCCGCGCAATAGTTTCCGAGCAAATTGAGTTTGAAAATTTTTCAAGATGGCGGCCGAAAAAAGAAAATCTCAATTGCTCAGGAACTACTGGTCCGAATTAGCCCGAGTTTGGGGTCCGTAGGTCGGAAATCTTGTTGTGCTTCTAATAGTACCGCTATTTTTAAATTTTTAACTAAGACAAAAGAGAAAAAAGTAAAAAAACTAGAAAATTTATTCTATTAATTCTAATATTGGCCTAAAAATTTCGAAAAAATGTCAAAAGCCTATTAGATTTCCGTCTCTACGAGTCCCGTATTACACATAAAACAAAACTTAAAACTAAAATGAACTATTGACTATTTTACAGATTTTTAGTTTTTCTGGTCCCCTGAACAATTTTATATTAAGAAAAATTTTGGAAAAAATATGTACTTGTAGAGCGCCGCGAGACGCACCTACTAATAATTTTAAAACCCACGCGAAATTACTATTGAACTATTTATTAAACTCGCAACTTAAAAAGAACTAATTAGAAAATTTTGGAAACTATTAAAGCTAAAAATCTGTTTCTTACAGTTATTAGATGTCCGTTGAGTAGCCGTCTGGACGATGCGTTGTACTTCCCTCTAGGTTGCTTATTGAGTGAGTTAGCAATTTTTCATTTTCTTGAAAAACTGCTATATCTCATTTTCTATCAGCGGCGCGAAGTCCCCGATAGTGTGGAAACGTAGGGCTTTTGATGTCTTCTTTTATGGCGCAATAAAAACTAGGTGTCCACGATCGTTTTCCCGAGTTATAATTATTTTTCTTGGTTTCCAAGTTTGCGTTTTCGCAGAAAAAATGGAATAACTCACTGGTTATAACTCGGACGGCTGCTGTCGATGTGTCTGCGTGCTGGCCTCGTCGTTCCGCGTCTTCTGACACCTTGAGCGCGAAGATCGGACGAGAATTGGCCAAGTTGATGCCACGTGGTGACCACGTGCCGCGCCTTCTCGCTGTTCTAACTCGTCCGTTTCTTACGCGCTCGAAGGCAAACTCGCAGGGATGTTGCGGGTCCTTAGGGCCTACCTGACCCTATTCACAGAATTTCTTCGGCCCGATCGAAATCTCGAACGCCGGCCGAAAAACCGATTTTGTTTTTTGTTTTTTGTGAATATCTTCACGGTCACTTGTGTCACAAACAGTCTGAAACCACTGGCGCATGCGCCTCGCTTACGCGCACAGTTTGATATACCGCACGGGTGTCTAGCGTCCAAAAAACCTATTTTTTTGGATTTAAAACTACGGAGCACTTAGAAAATCGACTGGTTCCGGACGCGTCTGGAGCGAGACTGGCCGTGTCACAATGTTCGAAGATAAGGAAAGGAATGCCTTTCCTTACCTTCACCCCGACACTCTCTCAACTTAAAATATACTAAGGTCCAAATGTCGCTTACGACAAAATAGCGGTAGAGGCTCGATATATTCTATTAATATATAAGTATATTAATTGTTAATTGAAATTTCATAATTCTTTCATATTACTTTTGAGTATTTTTTACTATTTAGTATAGTTTAGGATTTTGCCTAGAAAAATACGTCCTACAATCACGTAAAATCACACACATACATTTGCGTAGTTTTTTTTTTAATTTTTTTTATTGCAGGATTTCAGCAGACAGGCAGACGGCCCACTTGATTGAAAGCGGTAACCATCGCCTAAGGACATTTGCAACACCGAAGGTGCTACAAATGCGCTGCTGCTCTCTTAAGGGTCACTGGAACCTAGTCACTAATGCCGGAACACAACTCAAGGTTATTATGGCGACATACATTAAACCAGGGGTGGTAGCCATCCAGTTGGGCAAATGCCCTACCACCCGGCTGTGGGTTGTTTAGTCGCCTCTTACGACAGGCCGCCCCAACGCAGGAAATTGTATTCTTTCTCCGTTCCTGCACGGATAAATACGAGACAAGCGTATTAATGTGTAATTGTGTATTTATATATCGTACATACATACATACATACATAACTTCACGCCAGTTCCCTTGCGGGGTAGGCACGAACAACAGAGTGCCATTTAGGCTTATTCTTACACACCTCACTTGCCTCTTTGACATTCATAACTCTTGTCATGCAAGCTCGTCTGTTCTTAAGGCTCCTGACATCACCCTCCGTACAATATATGAATACACAATTACACACTGCACATCTATCTACAACTCAATAACATTGTATTTCTATTATTATCGATTGACTAGTTGTATTTATCCCTACATTTTTCCCGGGAGAGAGAGGCTGGTGATCAGTCACACAGGATTTTTCCTTCTACTGACAGCAGGCTCTCACCAATTTTTAGTCATTTAAAAACTTTTTTAGCAATCACTTATATCATGTTACATATATTGTGAGAGCAAATAATAGTAACTACTGGTCTGATTTGAAAAATTATTTCAGTGTCAGATAGCCAGGGCTGGGCAAAATACATGGTTTCCTTTAATTGAAATACATGGTTTCCTTTAACTTTTAAGTTGGGTATTTAAAATATAAAATACAAAATACAGCATTTCAACTATATGTATTTAAAATACAAATTACAAAATACAAAATACAGTTAGGTTATGTAAATAAAATACTCACAAAAATCAAATAATAATAATTATTAGGTCCCTTGCCTATGAAATTGCCGTTTTTTCTGAAATAAGTTAACCTAATTTTATTATATTTTTTTATTCTAATCTCCACGGCCTTGAAGATAGGGATATTTCCATCTTGTAGGTACGCGTAGATTTTGGTGGTTCCACCCGAATCTATGCGTGCGTATATCGGTCCCATGGCAGGGAATGCACAAAGACTGAAACAGCTTGCTTTTTTGAACTCGTTCATGAGGTGATCGACAAAGTTTTTGGGCAGTATCCTTTAGCAGAGGTAGTCATACTCGAAATTTTAATGCTCATTACGTTGAGTGGTTGGGTTCCTCGAGAATTGATCTGTCAGGAACTACTGCCTACGATTTTGCTCTCGCCCATGGATTCACTCAGGTGATTACGGAGTTTACCCGAATACCGGATAGAGTGGATCATGAGTCTTCTTTGCTGGATCTTCTGCTGACCACACACCCGGAGAACTACCAGATCTCCATCAGTGCTCCACTGGGAACCTCTGATCATTGTCTGGTATCTTCGGTGGTGCCCCTTTCCTATTCCTGATCGGACTCGTTCCGCTGGACGACGGAAGGTGTGGCGATACAGGTCAGCAGATTGGGATGAACTCCATGGAGGCAGTTATGTTTCTCGTCGGAAGATTCTGATCCGAGCACAGACTGGATCGCCGATGTAATACTGCAGGGAATAGAATGTTTAATTCCAAACTCAACTGTACCTATCGGTGGTACGAGTAAACCACCATGGTTCGATAAGTCCAGCAGTGAGGCTGTAAAGCTAAAGCAACAGGCTTATCGAGCCTGGACTGCAGCGCGGGTTCGTCAGGATCCAAGTTCCTCTGACCTGAAAAAGAGGTACAATTCCGCCCCCAGGTCCCTAAAAAAACAGCGCAAAATTCGATTACATCGACAGAATTGGTGAGCGCCTCTCTAGCTACTCTTCTGGGACTAGAGCTTTTTGGGCCCTCACCAAAGCTGTCCAAGGAAACTTTTGTCGGGCGTCTCTTCCACCTCTGCGCACAGTGGACGACCGTCTGGTACACGCCGCCAAAGATAAAGTCAATCTTCTGGGTGAAATCTTTGCGGCCAATTCAACTCTTGAGACATAGGAGAAACTCCACCTACAATCCCTGTGTGAGTCTAGAATGTCGGAGGTGCGCTTTACTCAAAAAGCAGTCCGATGTGCTCTCTTCTCCCTCGACGTCAAAAAGTCTTCTGGCCCTGATGGCATTCCTGCCATTGTGCTGCAGACGTGTTTAGCTGAGCTGTCCCCAGCCAGTCCTTGCCCGACGTTTCACTCTCTCTTACTACAAGGGTTGTGTCCTCGCTTCGTGGAAGATTGCCCACGTGCACCTTGTCCCCAAAAAAGGGTACGTAACAGACACGTCGAATAGGCCTATAGCAATAACCTTTTTGCTCTCAATAGTGATGGAGCGCATTATCAACGCGCAGCTCCTGTGTTACGTCGAAGATTACCAGCTGCTAAACGATCGGCAATACGGCTTCCGCCACAGTCGCTCAGCTCAAGATCTCTTGGTTTACCTAACCCACCGTTGGGCTGAAGCCATTGAGAGCAAAGGGGAAGCACTGGCAGTTAGTCTAGAATTCTAGATATTGCTAAGGCCTTCGACCGGGTCTGGCACAGGGCTCTTCTATCGGAGCGGCCATCGTATGAAATACCCGAAGGGCCTTGCACCTGGCTATCCATCTCTTTTGATGAGCGCAGTATTCAAGTCGTTGTCGACGGTTGTTGCTCAAGTTTCAAGCCCATCAACGCTGGTGTGCCCCAGGGTTGTGTGCTATCGCCAACGTTGTTCATCTTACATATCATTGATATGTTGTCTATTCGCAACATTCATTCCAATGCGGATGACAGCACAGGCGATGCGCAGTACTCTGGTCGTGCAAACGTCCCTCGATCATTTGTGGAGGAAAGTTGGGTTAGACTTGTATCTGAAGTAGAGTATTCCTTAGAGAGAGTCTCTGAATGGGGGAGACAAAACCTTGTCTATTTTAACCCCAAGAAGACATAGGTCTACGTATTATCTGCCAAAAAAACTCCATTCGAGCAATCGCTTCAGTTCCAAGGAACTCCCCTTACCACCTCCAAGAGTATTGGGATCCTCAGTGTTGACATCGCGAACGATGTTCAGGGGCCATCTTGAAGGCAAGGCAAAACTTGCCTCTAAGAAGCTGGGAATGTTAAACCGGTCCAAGCAGTACTTCACACCGCGGCAACGCTTTGTGCTTTGTAAAACCCAGGTGAGCCCGCATATGGAGTACTGCTCACACTTTTGGGCTGGAGCACCTGGCTACCAACTCGATCCCCTAGACTGTATTCAACGTCGAGCCGTTCACGTTGTTGATGATCCCATACTCACAGATGGTCTAGATACGCTTGGCCTTATGAGAGACTTCGCTCTCTCTACGTATTCTACTGACTGTATAACGGAGTGTATTCGGAAGAACTGTATAGAATGGTGTATTCGTCCTCTTTCTACCACCGAACCGCTCACCATGTGTTGGGATTTCACCCCCACTTCCTTAAGCCGCTTCGCTCATGTACGCAACGGTTCTGTAGAACCTTTTTCCTGCATACCGTGGGGATTTGGAATGAGCTCCCAGCCGAGGTTTTTCCACAGCGCTACGATATGGAGTTTTTCAAAAAGGGTGTCATAAAATTTCTTCGAGGCTGGCAGCGGGTTGATGAAATCTCTGGTGTTGCAAATGTCCATAAGCGACAGTAACCGCTTTCCATCAGGTGGGCCGTCAGCCTGTCTGTTGTACTCCAGCTATAAAGAAAGGTCGAAATTTCCAGAATGGAAGCGGGCAAACCAATAACAAGTGGTACGTTCATTGTAGTGTTCGCTCATAAAGGTTGTTGATGTTGCTTGTCGCTCTTGCCGCGTTGCTGCCACGACGGTACTCTTATTCCATAATTACTCGAATTTTTAACTATCCATGATGATGAAAAAGATTCAAATGCGAAGAAAACATAACACTTATCAATAAACAAATGACTAATTTTAAAAAAAGAATTTCATGTTTTCAAAGTAAAATTAATTTGAAATTATATATCTTAGCGAAACAAAAATATTTCTTTTAAATGGCCAGTACTGCAGAACTTACCTAATATTTAGCGGTCACCATTTTCTTATGAAACTTATGAAAGCTATCGAGCGCTATTTTCTGAAGAACACACCCATCAATAAGGTAGCTCGGTTCAGCAGATCCAGAGATTATCCCCTACAACGTCACAAACGTTACCTCCTTATAATACTAAGTATAGATATCCTATATACGTAAATACTTACGAGAACACAGAGAGGCTGCCTGCGGAGTCTCCGACCCATATCTTGGTACCCACTCTACAAATGGCGGTCACCATAACTGGCTCCGATTTATCTGCAAATGACAATATACTATAGAAAGAAAGAAAGCTAGTTTTTATAGATAACTAGCTTCTGCCCGCGACATCGTCTGCGTGCGGAAAAAACCGCACCACGCGGACGAAGTCGCGGGCATCAGCTAGTATAATTACAAAAGCACAAACAACCTTCATTCATCTTCATAATGCTGCGCTTCTCTAAGCGTCGATAAAACAGCATCCGATAGATCACGCCGAGGGCGTCGAAAGAAATCATGTCGATAAAACAGTGCTGAAGTCGGTGGATAAAAATGACAGTGGAGTAGTTTGCGCCATTGTATAATTTAAATTTTAATTCATTTTCTTTGTTTATATTGAATATTGCATTAAGTGTGTAAGCGAATGTATTGTGTGTATGAACTTACAAATAATTAAAGGTAGTAAACAGTTATAGTACCCGGCGGCACCCTGACGGTGTGGTGGTGAGTGAACTGGGCGTGCGTCGTCAGGAGCGTGTGCACTCGTTCAGGCTCCCCACCACCGTACCACACCTCCCAACCCAGGTGACCCTCGTCTGGTTTAAAATGAAAAACATAATTATTTCATCTGTTTTTTTGTATAAATCCAAAGTCGAATTTTATTCAAATTAAGTTCCACTGGAGAAATCACTAGAAGGGCATACATGTAAGTTAATATTGTGCCTACTTCCCGTCACAAAAACAGCCATCTCGTACTACTTTATTTAACTTTATCCGTGCAGGAACTGAGAAAGAATACAACTTCCTGCCTTGGGGTGGCCTGTCGTAAGAGGCGACTAAACAACCCACAGCCAGGTAGTAGGGCATTTGCCCGACTGGATGGCGACCACCCCTAGTTTAGAGTATGCCGCCATAACAACCTTGTGTTGTGTTCCGGTATTAGTGACCAGGTTCCAGTCCCCCTTAAGAGAGCAGCAGCGCATTTGTAGCACCTTTGGTGTTATCAAGTGAGCCGTCTGCCTGTCAGCTGAACTGCAATAAAAAAAAAAGAAAACTGCTTCAAAGACAAGAGGCAGCTAGGATTTGTCACCGACACGTCTTGCTAAAATTATGTTACTTAATGTCATTTGTTTCAGGTTTCTTTTTTATTTATAAATATAATATTAAAAGATTAAATACATATTTGCTACCCAGAGAATATTTACGTATATATAAAAGATGGATAAAACAGCACGCGACAATTCAGAGGATGCGGCCTGATACAAAGTGTCGATAAAACAGCGCATGACGGTGAACACCAAAATTATTGTTTTTAAGTGATCAGTGTGAAGTATTCAGACACAACACTCCAATTTCGGTTCTGGCACCCAGAAGCGTGCTCGTCGCGATCCCCGCTGGCCCAGAGGGCCACAATTCTGACCGGAATTCACACTAGTGCAGGGCACGATAGGGCGTCCCCCGCAGGCGACGCTCACCGATGCGCCCCCGTCGGTGTGAACTCTCGCGCATGCGGCGAAGGGGGCCGCCACCCTTCACGCAGCGCCAAACCTGGCGGGTCGAGAGGAGCAGAGTGCCGTATAGGCACGTGGAATGTGAGAGGTGGAATGAAAGATAAGATGGACGAAATGATTGATATAATGCATGAGAGAAGCCTGGATGCCGTATGTCTGACAGAGACAAAGCGGAAGGGGTGCAGCGTCGATGACCTCCCCGGTGGCATGCTTGCTCTGTGGTCCGGCGTGGACCTGGACGAGCGTGCAAGTGGGGGGGTAGGCGTCGTACTCTCATCCCGCTTTGTGTCTGGAGTAAAAGACTATTGTCTGGTGAACCCGAGACTTCTCTGGGTACGTCTAAAACTGGGGATCACGCGAGTTTTTCTGGTCGCAGCTTATGCTCTCGTAAGCTCAGCGGATCCCCAAGAACTCGAGAAGTTTTGGGAGTCTGTGAGAGAAATTCTGGATTTGGCTGAAGGGAACGAAAGATTAATTATGTGTGGTGATCTTAATGGCTGGGTTTCCTGTCCTTATGCAATTTGTGCTGGAGGAAAGGCAGGAGGAATCGATAGTGTGTCTGCTGAGATGATCAAATATGGTGGAACCTGCGTCCGGGACGGGAAAGGTGGATTATTGTGGGATGCACAAGGTGGCTTCAGAAATGGAAGGGGATGTATGGATCAAGTTTTCTCTCTCCGCAATATCGTAGAGAAGCAGCTGGCTATGGGCCGGAAGGTTTTCTGCGGTTTTGTGGATCTAGAGAAAGCATTTGACAGGGTTGTGCGGAAGGACCTCTGGGACATATTGCCCAGATATGGGATTGATGGCCAACTGATGCGTGCTGTGCAGTCCACTTACGAGGACTGTATGGCATGCGTGCGGCTGGATGGCAGCCTGTCGCCCTGGTTTGACGTCAATATTGGCGTGCGTGCTGTGCAGTCAGGGACTGTATGGCGTGCTGGATCGCCTGCTGGTTTGCGTGGCGTTCATCCTATACCTGGACGATTGTCTCCAGAGAATAAGATTGATGGATGTTGGGGTGCGGATGAGTGACCTAGTTGTAAGTGTTTTCTTCTTTTCTGTGCCTGGGTTATTAATTTTTAGGCTCTTTGTGTGTCTACATTACGTAACAGTAAATAATATTATTTTAAAAGAAATATTTGCCATTAGTGAATGGCGTGTCTTTGTTATCTCTGGTGAGTTTAGAATATATAAGTTTCATATTAAATGCAAGATGAATGAATGCAAGATTAAATGAATGTCAAAGAAGCGAGTGAGGTGTGTAAGAATAAGCCTGAATGGCGCTCTATTGCTCGTGCCTACCCCGCAAGGGAACTGGCGTGAAGTTATGTATGTATGTATTAAATGCAAGTTCAGGTATCTAATTGTGTGTACAAACTACAACGAATAAATCTTTATCATCACAGAGAAAGTTTTAATTTCTCAAATTCCTTGCATTCATAAGTGTTAATTTATATTTTTTTTTATTAAACCATTTTTCTAAGAATAAATACTAATAATAATCGGCAGACAAACACACATAGTGTATATCCCCATATTAAGCAAGTTACGCTTGTGTTATGGGTAATATACAACGGAGTACTCTGGGGCCGATCCCAGACACCCAGACCATAATAAATAACGGAGAAAATGCGTTTCCGAAATTTACTATACCGGGAATCGAACCCGGAACCTCTGCGTTGCAGTGAGGTACGCCGGCAAAGGCTTAGCCCGCTCAACCACAGAGGCCGTCAAATAGAGTTGCAGCTAAAATAAAACACGACAAGAAATAAAAAAAGGAATTTAGCGGTCATAATTATCACAAAGTAATATTAAACAACAGCACAACATTATCTTGTCAACCTACCAGGTGATGTCACGACTGGCAAAGCAGCAGCAGCGACTGCAGGCCTGGCCGCTGCCGCGTCCATGAGCGAGGTGAACTCTGGCGCAGCAGCCACCGACACTAAAGCACCAGCCGAAGGTCGAAGCTCAGGAGCGCCGGACCAGCATCGGCGCATTGATTCCAGCATGCAGCAGGGGTATTCCAAATCCTGGACAGAATCCATAATAACCTATCAGCAAAATCCTGGCACCCATGTCTGAATACAATCTACGTAGAAGTCCCGTGTAATAAGGAAAGAAGAATTTGGTTTTTCAAAATTACATTCGAGACGTCATTGAATATTGTGTAAATGTTATCAGAAACTGATTTTACGACAACTATAATCCAGATGTCATCAAAATCTTGTGAGAATAGAAACAATCTGATTTTCCAAAATTATGTTCAAGATTTCATTGATAATTCTGTGAATAAAATTATGATATGATTTTCCAAAAATTATAATTCAGATGTCATCAAGCATTGTGAGTATAAGACAGACTTTGGTTCTCCGAAATATATTTGAGATGTCAATGAGTGTTAGCTGTGTGGATAAGAATAGAATCTGATTTAATGTCATCAAAATCTTGTGAGAATAGAACAACCTGATTTTCCAAAATTATGTTCAAGATTTCATTGATTTTTCTGTGAATAAAATTATAATATGATTTTCCAAAAATTATAATTCAGATGTCATCAAGCATTGTGAGTATAAGACAGACTTTGGTTCTCCGAAATATATTTGAGATGTCAATGAGTGTTAGCTGTGTGGATAAGAATAGAATCTGATTTAATGTCATCAAAATCTTGTGAGAATAGAACAACCTGATTTTCCAAAATTATGTTCAAGATTTCATAGATTCTTCTGTGAATAAAATTATAATATGATTTTCCAAAAATTATAATTCAGATGTCATCAAGCATTGTGAGTATAAGACAGCCTTTAGTTCTCCGAAGTTATATTCGAGATGTCATTGAGTGTTAGCTGTGTAGATAAGAATAGAATCTGATTTAATGTCATCAAAATTTTGTGAGAATAGAACAATCTGGTCTTCCAAAAATTATAAAATACAACGACGACACAACACATATTTGTGAGACTAGAATCTTTTTTCCAAAATTATAATCTGGAATCTAGATGTCATGAAAATCTTATGAGACTAGAACATAACCTGATTTTCCGAAATCTATAATCTAGATGTCATTAAAATATTGATGATATTGAACATAATCTGAGTTTCCGAAAATTGTAATCCAAATGTCATTGATATAATCGATCACCTGGTTCAGAATTTGAAGTTCCAATTCGAATTGCAGTTTAAAGATTGAATGAGCTATAAAACTGATGACGTCATTACTTTCTACACTTATACAAAAGCTTTAACTCATTTGATTTGCTTTTCAATTACTATAAGCCTTACCCTTGGGGTCAAAGAAGGTCTGGCCCCCTCCAGAACTGCCTCCTTAACTGCTTCGTGACCTTCGAACGGCTGACGCACTGTTACCACCTCGTACACCAGCATGCCGAAGGAGAAACAGTCAACCTACAAATGAAGTTGCACTGCTTACTAGGATTAAAAGGTAAACGGCCGATTCCTATATCTTACCGAACGTTCATTTGCCTTACTAACATGCTTCTTAACTAATGCAAAGAGTTCGCAAGCTAAGGCCCGTAACTTCCAACGTAGTTTAAACTATGGAATTCGTAATCTACGGAAAAAGTTGATGCATGGCTAAAACCTGTGTTTTAAGCCGGGTCGAATAGGAGAGATGGTATAGAGGAGAGGAGGTGTGGTGGGGTGAGGGGGTCGAAGCTTTGTTAGCATATTAGCTCAAGGCTCAGACATTCTATGTTCGCATGAACCACACATGAATTCTACAGTAAGTGTAAAACTTAAATGCGTCTCGTGTGAAGTTAGCTCCTGTGGTGTGGTGTGTTGTGCGAAAGAGATGACATGCGAAACGGATAGCGTGCGAGCGTGAGCGCAACACTCTTCTCAGCTCTGTCTGTGAACCTTACAATTGTGTTTTGCGCGATGACCTGTCCGAACTTCAGAGACGCATTTATGTTTTGTGAGTACTTATATACCTTTTCATTGTACTCTTCCTCGCCGTTGTATCTCATGATTTCTGGTGCCATAAAACCTTCCGTTCCACCGAACCCTTTAGTCCCCGAAGGTGGCGCGAGTCGGCTTATACCTTCAACATAAAGATCATTAATATGACCTCACCAGAATAACTAGCCACATTATATAAAAATGGCATATATAACTCACCATAGTCTCCTAACTTCACGTGTACATCTATTGGTGTGCTGCTAACTTCAGCGGCCATCGCTTCTTGTGGTTTCGGCATACGCCACACCAACACATTCTCAGACTGCAGAAAAATATTTAAAAAATTATAGTTTACTAAACAAGTTTGTAGATAAAATTTATTTTCTCATCTTTTATTCTGGGAACTAACTAAAGCAACCAATCAATTGCAAATATAGAGGGAGTTTATCAAATTCCAGTATCAATCTGATTATCCTGGTCAAGATCAGGACAAAGTAAGAGGCATATTGTATTTTTATTTATTTTTACTGCAGGAGTTCAGCAGACATGCAGACGGCCCACTTGATGGAAAGCGGTTACCATCGCCTATGGACATTTGCAACACTATAGGTGCTTCAAAAGCACTGCTGCTCTCTTAAGGGAGACTGGAACCTGGTCACTAATGCCGGAGCACAACTCAAGGTTGTTATGGCGACATACTTTAGACCAGGGGTGGTAGCCAACCAGTCCGGCAAATGCCCTACCACCTGGCAAATGTATTGTCATTGGTCCTTATTACGTGTGCAAAAAAAGTCTGAAAGTGGCTGAAAATTACATTGACAGCTTCCGTTACATATGCAAGTTGAGTCATTTTAATTTCACCAGTTAATGATTTCATAAGGTTTTTTTTTAATTGGCAATTATTTTCGGGGCAAAATTGTGCTCATCTTAGATTTGACCTTGATCCATATTTTCAGGATCTACCTGGTTTTCTTTAAATAGAATAATCTATTTTTAACTTCAAAAATGAAAAGACCAAAAATCCGCTCTTTTCATTTCTGAAGAGAAAAATTATTTCTGTTGAAAAAACAAGTTGACCTTGAAATATGGGTCAAGGTCAAATCTAATATAAGCAAAAGCTTGTCCTCAGTATGCACATATTTAGATGTGCATGTGAATAGGGATGTTGCAAATGAATGCGTGTTCTAGTAAACCAAGATTATTTATTCACTCATACATGTGCATTACATTATTACAATGAGTAACGCGTCGCGGGTGTGAGTGATAGAAGACAA
Source organism: Dendrolimus kikuchii (assembly GCA_019925095.2). Taxonomy (NCBI): domain Eukaryota; kingdom Metazoa; phylum Arthropoda; class Insecta; order Lepidoptera; family Lasiocampidae; genus Dendrolimus; species Dendrolimus kikuchii. The sequence goes on along the minus strand of CM034415.1, from coordinate 1,574,954 downwards.
CTGCCACTCTGTGCGCTTCGCACGACGTTCGATGCAATTCGCTGAGGAGGCAGTGTCCCCATACTCAGCATTTCTAACAACTTTTGTTAAAGAATATTTTTATGAAATTACCCCTGATCTGGCCGATTGCCAGATTTCAAGGGTGCAAGGGTAAAGGAGGGATTGGAGATAAATGGACTTACTTGTAATAATACGATTGAGCTGATAATATGAGCTGAGTAACCGGAGCGGCTGCGACAGGAGCAGCAGTGCGTGTTCTCTTGTTGTATAACACTAGATTCACTTGCCACTCATCACTAAGGTCTTGGAACTTGGTTAGTATTGTAATTGGGTGGATATCTTAAATGCGCGCGCGATGCGTGAATGTGTTTACGACGGATCGATCCAGACTGATCGTTGAGACGCGGAAGTGCGGGGTAAATTACTTCTTCGGGGAATCATCGTTCGTTACGCGGTGGCGTGAACAACCCCCGTTTCTAAAAACATAACTGGTGAAATTAAAACGACTTCAGAAATGACCCTAATGGTTGCACGAGCGAGGTGGAATGCTGCTTCGTCTGAAAGAAAGATCTTCCGGCGTGGCCATTGTTATGCCTCGCAGGCCGAGGCCCATCTATTATTGTTGGAAATTTGTATATGTTCTTTGTACGTGTCGGCAATCGCTTGCGACCCTAATTAATGCACAGAACCATCTATTGGCTTAGTGTTCCACTACATAACTCATCCGGTATGCATACATACATGTGAAGCCAATAAAAGCGAGTTAAAAATCATTAAAAATATGTATCAGCCGACAATCAATGAGTGAAAATCGTAGTGTTCAGTTTTGTCAAAACCACAGAAACCCACAGATCTATTAAAAAAAAAATAACCAAAAAATAACCGACTTCAAAAGTAACTAAAAGCAAAAAAGAAATATTTTCCACAACATCTAGAAGTCGATGCAATCTAAAATACAAAAATCACTGTATTGGGAAATTTCATGGTTTTATAAGTTTTACTTGGCACCGACTTCAAGATGTTTTAGAAAATATTGTTACGACCTAGACGCCGATAAAGACAAATTCACACCTGCATACCTGTAGAAACACATTTTATTACCTTTTGGCACATGGACTTCTTTTGTTTACTTTGTGTTTAAAAACTGTAATTAGAAAACAGCCCGTGTGTATTGTAATCTTTTAGCCAGGTGTGTCGAACTTAAAGTACAAACTGATTCTAGGAAATTCGGTCCCCGCGGCCGGGCAGACATATTGCACCTGTGTAGTATAAAGCAATACCTCGATTGAAAGACGAGGCAGTCGAGCGATAACCACAAGCGAAGTAAGACTTGTGTACATTCGGTAATCTATTTAGTGACGGACTTTGCGCGTGTTATTGAATTACGATCTTCTGCATTACGTTTGGACTTGTTGCGTTTGGTTATATTTGTACTTGTGTTATACGCGTTTGTATAGTTATAATAAACTCTATAATAATTCCAACGGCATTTTAATTCGAGTCTCGCAACTCGTAACAATATTTAATTTGTGCTATTTTAAGTTACTTATAAAGTCGGATATTTTTTTCTATTTTTTAATTACGCAAATACTTGAATAGCTTTAGAAAAAAAATGATACACGATGTACGTGCCAGGGTTGCTCTCGATTTCAATGGGATCCACTCACCAGATCCTGACTTGGTGACAATGGGATCAACCTCAGAAGTAGTATAGTCATTTTTTTCTCTTTTGAAAATCGATCCACGCCCGACAGGACAAATCACATAACAAACATTTTCAAAGTCGGTTAAAAATACGTAAAATTAAAATCGCAATACACGCCAACGCCCGACCTTCAAATCCCTGTACACGATCCTTCTTGCGTGTAGATACTCCAACGCGCGCGCGACTTGCAGGAGCAGCGCACGCGCAGCCCGCGGCGGCACGCGCGCCCCGCACCCCCTGTACTGCCGCAACGTGCTGTCCAGAGCACCCTGATGGTACAACAACAATTCATTATTTCAGGACGAGAAACAGACCGGAGGTGAATGTGCAAGCGAGCATACAGACCGGACAAGCAACGTTTGAGAATCGTCCAGGGGTTTTCTGCAGTGAGTCGTGCTTTTTTGCGGGCTCTTCTACAATTGGTCAGGACAGAGTTCTCATTATCTTTAAGTTAGAAATTTTTTATTTATACTTTTCTAAAATTTACATTTTGCTTAATATTTCCTAAGTTTTCGCGATTTGTACATACATACATACATAACTTCACGCCAGTTCCCTTGCGGGGTAGGCACGAACAACAGAGCGCCATTCAGGCTTATTCTTACACACCTCACTTGTTTCTTTGACATTCATAACTCTGTTCTTAAGGCTCCTGACATCTCCTTCTGCTAGTACACGATCATTTTGATCATAGAAGGTGTGTCGTGACCTTTGTATACATAATAAAACTACGTTTTAACGATTTTAAGCGCGGTAACCTATTTGATTTTGGTTCTTCCGACGTTTCGGCCACTTTTCCTTCCACCCATTTTAATATTATATAAAATTATTAGAGCTAGGCGTGTTTGCTGAAGAGTTTCTTGCGCCGCTTCTTCTCTTCCAGCCGTAACATGTTGCGAAGCGGTAGTAAATTAGATTAGGCTCCCATAGAATAAACAATAACCAAAAACAAAATTAAAACTTTAACAATACTCGTTGACACTTGACATCTTTGTCTTCCGTGATCACGGCCACTGAAATGTGGCCGAAACGTCGGAAAAACCAAAATCAAATCAATCACCGTGCTTAAAACCGTTAAAACGTAGTTTTACATTTTGCTACTACTTATTTTCGTATTACTAAGGGTAAATAAACGTTGCATAGGTAGGTTAGGTGAGTGGATGGATGGAAGGGTGGTGAGATTGTGGTTGGTTGAGTGACTGGATTGGATATTTGATGGGTGGTTGATTGGATGTGCGAGTGGAAAATGGACAGGTGGGTAAATGGGTATGTAGGGGGGCGTCGTCTATGTTCGCCGAAGCACACGTAGTTAGTTGGCTTTGATGATTTATGGCGTAAAAACAGCTTCGTTACTAAACAGATTGCGTGGCAGCAGCAACAGCACCCTGAAGGGAATAGCTGATAAATTTGACTGCCCACTGATTTGGTCCTTCATTAAGAGGACTAATATCAGTGGTAGTCATTAATTCCTTACATAGACGTAAGGATTTTTTCACTAATAACACAAATGTGTTTTGTAAATATGTAATTGGACTTGTAGTCTTCAAATAAATAAATTATTACTTTAGTGGGTATCCCCAACCGTGGCGTGGCAATAGTCTTCCTGGAGCGATGCTATTACCACCCCGACGAGGTAAATCCTACACACTCCTCGATCTGATTTACCCTGATAAAGAAAAAGGTCAAGACCCGAGAGGAGGTCCTGACCTACGGAGCATAGACATGATCACTGGCGGAAGGAGTATTCAACAAATTCCTAGCGGTCGCTAGAGTCGCTGAGGAGTCGGTCAGCAAGCGGAGTACATAAATTACGAAATAAGGACATCCAAAAGGCAACAAAGATAACTGACGTGGTAGAGCCATGCTGGAATTATGATATTTGATAAGATATCTTGGATGGCTCTAAGTGGTCTCAGGAAAGGAAGGAAGGAGAAGAGAAATAGATGGACATATCTTCTTTGATTGGTTAACATATGAAAGAATATTGCGCTAACGATGAGTATTCTTCTTCCGAAGATTCTTCAAAAATTCACTTGCATTGTCAACTGCAGAAGCGCAAGAAGTAATAAAGCGCCTCCTTTAAGAGGCATCATGTGTGTAAATGGTTGAAGATGTCCGTCCCTGTCCCGCAGGTGGTCTCGGAATAAGAGGAAGAGAGAAGGATAACAGAAGGATATCTCTTCTGATTAGTAGCTCAGGTTAGCAAGTTAAGGAACATGGAGCTATCATTGAGTATTTCTTCTTCTACGCACATATGCAGTTCTAATACTCACCTGGGGTGCCAATGCCAGTAGTAGAGCCAGGGGTGCGCAGCACACCCCCCTGAGCGGGACCACGTGGGGGTGCCGCAGCTGGCTGAGGATGCCCAGCTCCTGGCGGAGGCCGCAGTACGCGCGACAAGCCGCCGCCATCGGATCTCGCTCCCAACGAGATAATGCAGCCTATACAATACATGGAGTAATTTTAAAACTAAACATACATACATTTTATCTGTGCAAGAATGGACAAGGAATATAATATGCTGCGTTGGGGAGCCCTGTCGTAAGAGGCAACAAAACAATCCACAGCCAGGTAGTAAGGTATTTGCTCCTCTGGATGGCCATCGTTGGCTTGGCATGGTTAATTTTTTTAAATTGCAATATTTCAACAGACAGGCAGACGGCCTACTTGATGGAAAGCGGTCACCATCGCCCATGGACATTTGCAACACCAAAGGTGCTACAAATGCGCTGCTGCTCTCTTAAGGGAGACTAATGCCGGTGCAGAACTCAAGGTTATTATGGCGGCATACTCTAGACCAGGGGTGGTAGCTATCCAGTCGGGCAAATGCCCTACCACCTGGCTGTGGGTTGTTTAGTCGCCTCTTAGGACAGGCTGCCCCAACGCAGGAAATTGTATTCTTTCTCCGTTCCTGCACGGATAAAACGGAGTATGCCGCCGTAGCAACCTTGAGTTGTGTTCCGGTATTAGTGACCAGGTTCCAGTCTCCATTTAGAGAGCGGCATCACATTGATAGCACCCTCGGTGTTACAAATGTCCGTAGACGATGGTAACCGCTTTACATCAGGTGGGTCGTGTCTGTCTGCTGAATGCATGCAACAAAAAGAACAAACATATTGCTACGTCTGTTTCCCATCAGGGTAGGCAGAGACGATGGATCCTCCATCTGCTACAATCCTGACAGACACTTTTCGCTCCATCAACTTTGATTAATCTCTTCACACATACAAAATTATTTCAGGTGCTTTTGTTGGGGGACATCACACGCTTCGCTTCGTGGGGGGTGGTGAAGCTAGCTGAGGTATTAAATAGTGTACCTAGAGTTGAATAGAGCTGTACGTTGAGTAGAATATAGATGTACATAGACTAGAATGGATTAGAGATGTCAGAACATAAAGTAGAGTTAAGTAGAAGTGTACATAGACTACATACATACATAACTTCGCGCCAGTTCCCTTGCGGCGTAGGCACGAACAACAGAGCACCATTCAGGCTTATTCTTACATACCTCACTTGCTTCTTTGACATTCATAACTCTTGTCATGCACGCTCGTCTGTTCTTAAGGCTCCTGACATCACCTTCTGCTAGTACACGATCAATTTGATCATGGAAGGTGTGTCGTGGCCTTCCACGACTTCTGCATCCATCCACTTTTGCATTGTATATCTGTTTAGTCATTCTTTCATCATGCATTCTTTCCACATGCCCGAACCACCGGAGCATTCCTTTCCTTACCTTCACCCCGACACTCTCTTACATAGACTAGAGATGAAAATACATAGAATTGAGTATCTATAGGTGTACATATAGCATCCGCTTTTACAATCTTTTTGTACTCACTTTATAAGCGTTCATGGCAGCTGTATCGTGAGGAGTTGGAGGTGGCACCGGCTGCAGGGCCTTGAGGGCCACGCTCACGGGTTCCCCCTGGCCGTTCCTCCAGGTAGCGGATAACACTGTGCCAAAGGCACCCCGGCCGGCCACCGAGCCTATTATTATGTTCTCCCGTCGCGCTCTCTTCTCTTCTTCCACGTCCAAGAGCAGCTGGAAGAGAAGAAACTAGATCAAGCGCGTGTCGGTTCATGAATAAAGGGGTCTGTAGTGACAATAGACTTGCATTATCTTTTTTTTTACCTACTTCATAAAGAAGGAAGGTTCTCAAAGTTAATTGTTTTTTTATGTATGTTTGTTATGCGATGTCTTCGTCAAAAGAGTATACTCCTGAAATGGTTCCATTGTCAAAAAGTCAGAATGTCACAAAGTCTGATGAGTGGATCCCAGGGAAATTTTGTTAGAATATATGAGAGACTTTTAGCCAGGTGGTAGGGCATTTGCACAACTGGATGGCTACCACACCTTGTCTAAAGTATGTCGCCATTACAACCTCGAGTTGCGTTCCGGCATTATAGACCAGGTTCCAGTCTCCCTTAAGAGAGCAGCAGCGCATTTGTAGCACCTTTGGTGTTGCAAATGTCCATAGGCGATGGTAACGGCTTTCCATCAAGTGGGCAGTCTGCCTGTCTGTTGATCTCCTGCAATAAAAGAAAAAAGACTGGCGGGTTTCTTAAGAGCCGCCGGCCCGGTCAACTACACGCATAATTACAATGTGTTTAGGTAGCTTATTTCAATAGAAACCCATGTGTGATTGTCATTTTCTACAAGAACTTGGATGAAAATTGTATTTGGCCATATATGTTTGACATGACCTGCCAGGTGGTAGGGCATTTGCCCGACTGGATAGCTACCACACCTGGTCTAAAGTATGTCGCCATAACAACCTCGAGTTGCGTTCCGGCATTGGTGACCACGTTCCAGTCTCTCTTAAGAGAGCAGCAGCGCAATTGTAGCACCTTTGATGTTGCAAATGTCCATAGGCTGCTTACCATCAAGTGAGCCGTCTGTCCGTCTGCTGAACTCTTGCAATAAAAAAAAATAAAAAAAATACAGCTTTGTCTGACGTATGACACGTGACAGTGACATAACAGACGCTTAGACGTTTTGTATTGCCATTAAAAAAATATATAAAATAACAGTTATAGATAACGAATAAATAATCAATTAACCAACTAAGAGAATAAAAAAGGTTTTAAGCAACAGAATATTACGAAGGTATATCGATACTTTCGACTCGTAATATATATAGATTTTTATTAACAGTGGTTTAAAGAGTCATACAAAAATGCTTCTGTGTTTAATTATTTGCTAAGCAAGTATCTATAATAATAATATCAGCCGATTAATGTCCCACTGCTGAGCTCGGGCCTCCCATTATAGGGGGAACAGACAGTATACCCGCCACGCTTGTCCAAGGCGGCTTGGCAGGTTTGACACATCCGTTATCTCGATGTGCTGGTTGCATCACGATGTTTTCCTTCACCGTTGTTAGCACGTGGTGATTGTAACAATATGCACATTAGATCAGAAAACTGACTAAGAGGTGCATGCGTTCCGGCCAGGATCGAACCCGCGCCCTCTGAGTCTGGGACGCGTGCGCTAGCCATTACGCTACCACGACTACAAGCAAGTATCTAGTAGTACTTAAAAGGGTAAAACGTGAAACTCTACTTTTTTTAGTATAAATTTTGCCTTTGTAGATGTTGTGGCGGAAAACCGCCATTTGTCTTTCTGCATCTCATACAAGTGACCTGTAATTTTCTTTTGAGTTTTTTTTTTTAATTTTTTTATTGCAGGAGTTCAGCAGTCAGGCAGACGGCCCACTTGATGGAAAGCGGTCACCATCGCCTATGGACATTTGCAACACCAAAGGTGCTACAAATGCGCTGCTGCTCTCTTAAAGGAGACTGGAACCTGGTGACTAATGCCGGAACACAACGCAAGGTTGTTCTGGCGACATACTTCAGACCAGGGGTGGTAGCCATCCAGTCGGGCAAATGCCCTACCACCTGGCAATAATAATCGGCAATCACACATACTGTATATCCAAATTAAGCAAGTCACGCTTGTGTTATGGGTAATATACAACGGACTACTCTGGGGCCGATCCCAGACACCCAGACCATAGTTAATAACGGAGAAAATGCGTTTCCGAAATTTACTCAATGTAATGTTACTAGGTTTTGAAATTACATAGTCGATTTATGCTTCACACATACCGTGTCCGGTGCGACGTGTCTCAGTTTGATGTCGGCATGGTGGCCACAGTGCAGCGGTTTGGAGCTGCACGCGCTGAGGATGCACTCCTCAACGGTCCAGCCATAGACAACCGACACCGGGGAGTGGTCGCTGTTCACTATGCCCTCTATGGAGCCTATGCGAGATGAAGCTGGAAAGAAATACAGAAAGGAAAGAAAGAAAGAAAACGCTCATTTGCCAAATGCAACACGGACAATTTTATCCGTGCAGGAACGGAGAAAGAATACAATTTCCTGCGTTGGGGCGGCCTGTCGTAACCCACAGCCAGGTGGTAGGGCATTTGCCCGACTGGATGGCTACCACCCCTGGTCTAAAGTATGTCGCCATAACAACCTTGAGTTGTGTTCCGGCATTAGTGACCAGGTTCCAGTCTCCTTTAAGAGAGCAGCAGCGCATTTGTAGCACATTTGGTGCTGCAAATGTCTATAGGCGATGGTAAGCGCTTTCCATCAAGTGGGCCGTCTGCCTGTCTGCTGTACACCTGCAATAAAAAAAAAGACAAAATATAATAAAATATTTTTGGAGTTATCGCAATTCGGTAAATGAGGTCGGCACTCGGTATACTGCTGTGGCGGATGGTTGATTTTCAGTGCTGACCACTGAGTCTACACAAATTACCTAGAGATCCGTATAAACATACATACAAAACATAACTTCACGCCAGTTCCCTTGCGGGGTAGGCACGAACAACAGAGCACCATTTAAGCTTATTCTTACACACCTCACTTGCATCTTTGACATTCATAACTCTTGTCATGCAAGCTCGTCTGTTCTTAAGGCTCCTGACATCACCTTCTGCTAGTACACGATCGATTTGATCATGGAAGGTGTGTCGTGGCCTTCCACGACACACGTATAAACATAATTATTTAAATATAACATAGCCATAAGTACTGGAAAGAAAAAAAAAAGTGTGTGTCTCGGGACGCCCGATAGAAGTGATAACTTAAAATAATCTAAGTTGAACTATTTAATATTGAAATTGTTTATCTTGAGACAAGCTTAGGTTATTACTTAAATTTTATGTATATAGCGCGTGGGTTAGAGTGAGAGAGGAAGAGCCTGCCTACCGCTGCCGTATGCGTGAAATAAAAGGAAGCCACACGGACTGGCGCCGTAACGCGTTACGTAACGAAGCGGTTTACCCTCCCATAACAAGTTATCACTTCTGGGTTAGTGTGAGAGAGGAGGAGCCTGTCTACCGCTGCCGCATATGTGAAAGAAAGGGAAGTCAGATGGATTGGCGCCGTAACGCGTTACGTAACGAAGCGGTTTACCCTCCCATAACAAGTTATCACTTCTGGGTTAGGGTGAGAGAGGAGGAGCCTGCCTACCGCTGCCGTATGCGTGAGAGAAACGGAAGCCAGACGGACTGGCACCGTAACTTGTTACGTAACGAAGCGGTTTACCCTCCCGTAACAAGTTATCACTTCTGGGTAACAGTGAGAGAGGAGGAGCCTGCCTATCGCACAAATTTGTTCTCGAGTGTCACACACGGCTAATTGGGAAGCACCACAAACTTGTGGTCAAATACAGATAATTGAAACGAATGTTGAACTGATGCTTTCTCCCTCTAACTACATAGAATCGGTATTAGAATAAAAGAGACGATATAATTCTCTTGGTTTTGGCGCGGCGATTTTGATGGCAACTGGCAGCGGACAAACATAATAACAAATTTGACCCCTGGAAGGGGTTAAGTGTATTGAGTAAGAATATTCTTATTAATCTTAATTATTATTACTCACGCTCACGTATGGAAGCGAGGGTTGGGTATGGAAGAGAGAGCATGAAAGTAGAGTAAACGCGGTCGAGATGCGAGCACTGCGCAACATCTGCGGAGTGACGCTCGCGGACCGCGTTCGTAATACCGAAGTAAGAAAGAGAGTTGGTCTGAAAGAGAGTGTCGGGGTGAAGGTAAGGAAAGGAATGCATGATGAAAGAATGACTAAACAGATATACAATGCAAAAGTGGATGGATGCAGAAGTCGCGGAAGGCCACGACACACCTTCCATGATCAAATCGATCGTGTACTAGCAGAAGGTGATGTCAGGAGCCTTAAGAACAGACGAGCGTGCATGACAAAAGTTATGAATGTCAAAGAAGCAAGTGAAGTGTGTAAGATTCCTACCCCGCAAGGGAATTGGCGTGAAGTTATGTATGTATGTATTATTACTCACCATTGGATTCTGCCCCCACGCCGCTGTCTCCATCGGAAGTCCTCGACTCCTCCGAGAGCCGTAGTCTCCTCGGTTCTCCGTTGCCGATCTCAAGGCGTTTGAACGGCTAGAGGAGAACACAAATTTCAAATTGCGGCATTGTTTGCGAATAAAGCGAGTCTTATTTTAACGGTTTTGAGCGCGGCATTTTTATTGATTTTTATTTCGACGTTTTTGCCACTTTTCAGTAGCCAAAATCACGCTTGGTAGTTTTGTATTTTTATTATTAATACGCTTTTATATTAGCTTCATACGTATGTTAGTAACGGAATCTTTCAAGTTAAATTTGATCGACTTCCCGGTTTCCCATTGAGCTGAAATTTTGCACATATGTGTATATCGCGTGACAATGCAATAATATGGTATCATGGAGCTAATCTGATGATGGAGTCCGAAGGTGGCCATAGGAACTCCTGTACTAAACAAGATAGACCCGTCGTGTTTGGGGTCGTTTTACTTGTCTCGGCTAGCACTCTGCTGCTATATCACATGCAGGATCTCAAAAGCTTGTATTTAAAAAAGCTTATTTTTACATAACGTTCCATTTTATCATAAGAGTGTATTTAATTCTTTTTTCAAAGTTTCCACGGAGAAGGGAATTAAATCACTAAAAAATGAAAAATAAATAATAGTTAAAAAAAAAACTAAAAAAATACGATTTTATAGAAAACCCAACTAAAAAATAGAAAATAAATTGTAATAAATTTGAATTAAAAATGCTCCGGTGGTTGGGGCATGTGGAAAGAATGACTAAACAGATATAGAATGCAAAAGTGGATGGATGCAGAGGTCGTTGAAGGCCACGACACACCTTCCATGATCAAATCGATCGTGTACTAGCAGAAGGTGATGTCAGGAGCCTTAAGAACAGACGAGCGTGCATGACAAGAGTTATGAATGTCAAAGAAACAAGTGAGGTGTGTACGAATAAGCCTGAATGGCGCTCTGTTGTTCGTGCCTACCCCGCAAGGGAACTGGCGTGAAGTTATGAATGTATGTATTACTATTTATTATTCTGTTAACAAAATTGGGTCGTTTTGGTCTTACGCCAAAAGGAAGATTTGCACTGAAAATCAGCGTTGTGCCGGATATAATTCCAGCACAGCAATATGCTGGGTGCGAACTTTGTTTGCTGAAAATGCGGCGTACAAATTCTCAAAATATGCTCTGTGTATCTTATACTCTTATACTAATATATAAAGCTGATCAGTTTATTTATTTAAACGCGCTAATCTCAGGAACTACTGGCCTGATTTGAAAAAGTCTTTCAGTGTTGGATAGCCCGTTTATCGAGGAAAGCTATAGGCTATATATCATCACGCTAAGACCAATAGGAGTCGAGCAGCAATGAAGAATGTTTCAAAATCGTCGGGGGGTTGAAAACTGTTAGCTAGTAAAAATAAATCGCTATTTCTGCAAATAAAGTCTTTCTTTCTTCCTGATTTTAGATTTTTTATATCGCCTTCTTTTGCTCGGGCAAACAAGATTGCCCGAGTCAACTACCATTTATTTATTTCTTATGTGAAGTTATATTTTACCTAAAGAACTATTACTACTATTTTGCTATTTTTGGGTCAATAAATAACCGCTAGGAGGGATACGTTTATGCAAGAGTAAGTTGGATGGACGGGAGAATGGATGGTTAGAAGGAAGAATGGATGGTTGTGGTGGAGTGGGTAGGTTGGGTATTGGTTAGGAATGGTTGGGCATCGTTCATTTATTTGTTTTCTTGTGTCTATTTTAATGCTTAAATGTATGTTTACAATTCTTAAGTCTATTGCGATCTTATACTAAAAGTTGTTTGCCAAAGTTTTCTGTTTTACATTTTTTTTTTTATTGCATGAGTTCAGCAGACAGACAGACGGCCCACTTGATGGAAAGCGGTTAACATCGCCTATGGACATTTGTAACACCAAATCAAGGTTGTTATGGTGGCATACTCGAGACCAGGGGTGGTAGCCATCCAGTCGCGCAAATACCCTATCATCTGGCTGTGGGTTGTTAAGTCGCCTCTTAAGACAGGCCGCCCCAACGCAGCAAATTGTATTCTTTCTCCGTTCCTGCACGGATGAAGATTTCTACATATTCACCTGTGTCTCTGGCCTGTCGCTCTGCTCCGTTTGCTGCGCGTGCGCATCCTTCAAGCAAGCGGGACAGGGCACCGCGCGGGTTATCAGGCATCTACCCTCCGACGTGTGGACAAAGCGAGTACCTATGGAAACATCCGATTAATATGAAAAAAGAATGAGCCAATATTTGTTACATACATACATAACTTCACGCCAGTTCCCTTGCGGGGTAGGCACTGACAACAGAGCGCCATTCAGGCTTGTTCTTACACACCTCACTCGCTTCTTTGACATTCATAGCTGTTGTCATGCACACTCGTCTGTTCTTAAAGCTCCTGACATCACCTTCTGCTAGTACACGATCAATTTGATCATGGAAGGTGTGTCGTGGCCTTCCACGACTTCTGCATCCATCCACTTTTGCTTTGTATATCTGTTTAATCATTCTTTCCACATGCCCAAACCACCGGAGCATTCCTTTCCTTACCTTCACCCCTACACTCTCTTTCAGACCAACTCTTTTTTTTACTTCGGTATTACGAACAAGTATACGCAGTGCATATAAGTACAAAAACACTATAACTATATACTTATATACATAGTGTAACTATCAATAATTCGTGATTGACATATAGACGTTTTTGAGTTATATGTACGTTTTCTTCTTGCAGTAAAACAGTTAAAAAAGTGGCCGTATACCGAATTGTTAAAAAAGTAGCCAAATATCGAATAGTTAGTGGCCGAATAACGAATAGTTAAAGTGGACGAATACAGAATAGTTAAAAAAGTGGCCGAATACCGAATAGTTAAAAGTGGTCGAATACCGAATAGTTAAAAGTGGGCGAATACCGAATAGTTAAAAATGGCCGAATACCGAATAGTTAAAAAAGTGGCCGAATACCGAATAGTTAAAAATGTGGCCGAATACCGAATAGTTAAAAAAAGTGGCCGAATACCGAATAGTTAACAGTGGCCGAATACCGAATAGTTAAAAGTGGCCGAATACCGAATAGTTAAAAGTGGCCGAATACTGAATAGTTAAAAAAGTAGCCAAATACCGAATAGTTAGTGGCCGAATATCGAATGGTTAAAAAAGTGGCCGAATACCGAATAGTTAAAAAAGTAGCCAAAAAGCGAATAGTTAGTGGCCGAATATCGAATGGTTAAAAAAGTGGCCGAATAACGAATAGTTAAAGTGGACGAATACAAAATAGTTAAAAAAGTGGCCGAATACCGAGTAGTTAAAAGTGGCCGAATGCTGAATAGTTAAAAAGTAGCCTAATAGCGAATAGTTAGTGGCCGAATATCGAATGGTTAAAAAAGTAGCCGAATAACGAATAGTTAAAGTGGACGAATACAGAATAGTTAAAAAAGTGGCCGAATACCGAATAGTTAAAAGTGGTCGAATACCGAATTGTTAAAAAAGTAGCCAAATATCGAATAGTTAGTGGCCGAATAACGAATAGTTAAAAAAGTGGTCGAATAACGAATAGTTAAAGTGGACGAATACAGAATAGTTAAAAAAGTAGCCAAATAGCGAATAGTTAGTGGCCGAATATCGAATGGTTAAAAAAATGGCCGAATACCGAATAGTTAAAAGTGGCCGAATACCGAATAGTTAAAAGTGGCCGAATACCGAATAGTTAAAAGTGGCCGAATACTGAATAGTTAAAAAAGTAGCCAAATACCGAATAGTTAGTGGCCGAATATCGAATGGTTAAAAAAGTGGCCGAATAACGAATAGTTAAAGTGGACGAATACAGAATAGTTAAAAAAGTAGCCAAATAGCGAATAGTTAGTGGCCGAATATCGAATGGTTAAAAAAGTGGCCGAATACCGAATAGTTAAAAGTGGCCGAATACCGAATAGTTAAAAGTGGCCGAATACCGAATAGTTAGTGGCCGAATATCGAATGGTTAAAAAAGTGGCCGAAAAACGAATAGTTAAAAAAGTGGCCGAATACCGAATAGTTAAAAGTGGCCGAATACCGAATAGTTAAAAGTGGCCGAATACCGAATAGTTAAAAGTGGCCGAATAACGAATAGTTAAAAGTGGCCGAATACCGAATAGTTAAAAGTGGCCGAATACCGAATAGTTAAAGTGGACGAATACAGAATAGTTAAAAGTGGCCGAATACTGAATAGTTAAAAAAGTAGCCAAATAGCGAATAGTTAGTGGCCGAATATCGAATGGTTAAAAAAGTGGCCGAATAATGAATAGTTAAAGTGGCCGAATACCGAATAGTTAAAAAAGTGGCCGAATACCAAATAGTTAAAAGTGGCCGAATACCGAATAGTTAAAATGGCAGAATATCGAATGGTTAAAAAAGTGGCCGAATAACGAATAGTTAAAAAAGTGAACGATTACCGAATAGTTAAAGTGGCCGAATACCGAATAGTTAGTGGCCGAATATCGAACGGTTAAAAAAGTGGCCGAATAACGAATAGTTAAAGTGGACGAATACAGAATAGTTAAAAAAGTGGCCGAATACCGAATAGTTAAAGTGGCCGAATACAGAATAGTTTAAAAAGTGGCCGAATAGCAAATAGTTAAAGTGGACGAATACAGAATAGTTAAAAAAGTGGCCGAATAACGAATAGTTAAAGTGGACGAATACAGAATAGTTAAAAAAGTGGCCGAATAACGAATAGTTAAAGTGGACGAATACAGAATAGTTAAAAAAGTGGCCGAATACCGAATAGTTAAAGTGGCCGAATACAGAATAGTTTAAAAAGTGGCCGAATACCGAATAGTTAAAGTGGACGAATACAGAATAGTTAAAAAAGTGGCCGAATACCGAATAGTTAAAGTGGACGAATACAGAATAGTTAAAAAAGTGGCCGAATAACGAATAGTTAAAGTGGACGAATACAGAATAGTTAAAGTGGACGAATACAGAATAGTTAAAAAAGTGGCCGAATACCGAATAGTTAAAAGTGGCCGAATGCCGAATTGAAGCCAAATATTCGTGCCATCCCTGGTTTTTGTTTTAATTTACTTTCGTATACTTACCCAAAGACGGATACCAGTCTTCAAGCAGTAGATCCACATGATCGGAGAGTAACGCGAGCACCTTTGCCAACGTCTCGGGATTCGGTTCCAGGCTTATGCTCTGTTGACAACCATACATTTATTATCCACACTTATAATTAGGGTTGACACCTTTTTTCAGAAAAAAAATTAGTATTTTTGTTTTAAGGCTATACAAATATAGTAATTTTGGGAAATTTTGGTGAAAAAAGAGTACACATTTATTTTTTATTATACATACATACATAACTTCACGCCAGTTCCCTTGCGGGGTAGGCACGAACAATTGCTGGAGAAATTGCTGTTATGGTATACCAAGGTGCCGTGGTATTTCAGATACTCGCAGGAAACTCCGGATTTTAAGTTCAACAATATTATATTTCAGGTAAATTTACATTGCAGATTTTTACAATTGTCTTATTATAGAGCACATTTTTCACAACGTTCCAAACATGAACTTCAAAATTTAAAAAAAAATATTTTTTTATTATATATTTTATTTATTTCATTATTGCATTTTAAATAAATAAGTTGGGACTGAAAGCACAGTTTGATTTTAAAATCAAACTGTGCTTTCAATCCCAACAGTGGGAATACAAGTCTTACCTGATAACCAGCTATGGGCAACCCGTCGTCCCTCTTGACCACGCAGACCTCCGCTGGAAGAAGTATCTCCACGCAAGCCGAAGACTGCACCTCCAGCTCACACCAGGCGCCCTCCTGGCGGACCCTGAGCCTGGATTTTCAAAATATCTCCATATATATAAAAACCAATTTTCGTCCAATCGAATCGAATCGAATTCGACAATGTTCGTTAGTCTCGCTAAAACTCAAAAACGACTTGACCGATTTTGATGAAATTTTTTATGTGTTTTTGAGTGGATCCCCGAATTATTGAGATAATACACACACACTGTATATCCCCAAATTAAGCAAGTTACGCTTGTGTTATGGGTAATATACAACGGACCACTCTGGGGCCGATCCCAGACACCCAGACCATAGTAAATAACGGAGAAAATTCGTTTCCAAAATTTACCATACCAGGAATCGAACCCGGAGCCTCTGCGTTGCAGTGAGGTAAGCCGGCAAAGGCCTAGCCCGCTCAACCACAGAGGTCGTCAGATTCACAATCGGAACCGGTAGATGGCGCTGGAATTGGGTCCTAGATTTTTATTTTTTTCAGGGCAGTACAATGTTTGCTGGGACCTCTAGTATAACATAAACGAAAGACGGGTGTGCTGTGATTGCAATCATCCGCAACTTTGTCCGAGTTTGTCATCAATATTGGTAATATTGATGCAATGGTCAACAACGTCTGCCCGCCTTTGGATCGTACACACGACGATGACGCGTGCTATTCGCCTGGTTTGGTGCCTCGTTCTCTTTACACATCGCCAGGCATTATAAGAAGTAGAATATGAAGATTATAGGAAGTAAAAATTAAATTTTAACTTATGACCTTCAAAAAGTGTTCTCCAGTGGAACTTATTTTGAATAAAAACTTGAGTTTGAATTTGAATATACAGAGAGAATTTTTCAAGTAGACCCCTAGATCTGATTATAATGAAATTGTGAAAAATACCCCATAAAATGTCCGGGGATCGATTTTAGTTACAAGTTAAAAGTCAGCTGGTTGATTTTTCAAAAATCTAATGACAGCGTCATTAGATTAGTACACGTTTGAGCTTCCAGAGTTCGCAGTGGGAAATCATAGGCGCTCAATTCTTTGAGAATAACTAATTTATTTATTGGAAGATTACAAAGCCGTCGGTTGAAGTTGGTATTCAAAAATGTAGTTCAAAATTGAAGTATATAATGTATTTAATAAAACTACGTTTTAACGGTTTTAAGCGCGGTAATTTTATTTGATTTTGGTTTTTCCGACGTTTCGGCCACTTTTCAGTGGCCGTGATCACGGAAGACAAAGATATCAAGTGTCAACGAGTATTGTTAAAGTTTTATTTAGCCTACCGCCAACTTGTTAATTTTAATTATTTAATTTTAATTTTGTTTATGGTTATTATTTACTCTATGGGAGCCTAATCTAATTTACTACCGCTTCGCAACATGTTATGGCTTGAAGAGAAGAAGCGGCGCAAGAAACTCTTCAGCAAACATGCCTAGCTCTAATAATTTTATATAATATTAAAATGGTTGGAAGGAAAAATAAAAGTAATTCTCAGTCAAGTTGGTTTGCGTTCCGTTGTACGCAGAAAGAGCTCACAGTGTCTTGAGGTCTGGCAGCTGGTTTTTGCTGGGTTTGGGTCTTAATAGTTTTGATGATTGGATCCCAAATTGAAATTTGGGTGTTTTTTTGATTTCAATAGCCTCACGCATCATTCGTGATCACGGCCACTGAAAAGTGGCCGAAACGTCGGAAAGACCAAAATCAAATAAAATTACCGCGCTTAAAACCGTTAAAACGTAGTTTTATTATCTATACAAGTCGCGAAAACTGAAGAAAATATTATATATAACGTATTCCTTGTGTCCATCAGGTTGACGTTTTTGTGCTCGAAGTTATAGTCGCGTTCGCGACAGTACACGAATTATTTTTTCTGGATTTTATGGCTTGGCAGTTAGGCCTTTAAGCCAGATCTTAGATTCAATGTAGTTTCTTCATTTTCTTAAACCTATGTGTAGCACAGCTGAACTGTAGGTTATCAACTAGTGCCATTCAACGGAGTTCTTGTATACATACATACATACATAACTTCACGCCAGTTCCCTTGCGGGGTAGGCACGAACAACAGAGTGCCATTTAGGCTTGTTCTTACACACCTCACTTGCCTCTTTGACATTCATAAGTTCTTGTGATAACTCAAAAGGCCACATTTGACTTTGCAGTTCACATTTCTCACAAAAACACATAATTACTACTCAATTTTTTTTTTATTGCAGCAGTTCAACAGACAGGCAGACGGCCCACTAGATGGAAAGCGGTTACCTTCGCCTATGGACATTTGCAACAACAAACATGCTACAAATGCGCTGCTGCTCTCATAAGGGAGACTGGAACCTGGTCACTAATGCCGGAACACAATACAAGATTGTTATGGCGGCATACTCTAGACCAGGGGTGGTCGCCATCCAGTCGAGCAAATACTCTACCACCTGGCTGTGGGTTGTTTAGTCGCCTCTTACGACAGGCCGCCCCAACGCAGGAAATTGTATTCTTTCTCCGTTCCTGCACGGATAGATATCACGGATTATCAATATCCTACAACTATTGTTCATTTTAGAGTGATTTTACACATTTTCAGAAAATAAAATTGCACAGCACAACGTCCCCTTTCAGTTCCCGCCAAAAACTCCAGTACACGAAATCATAGTACAGCTCAGGGGTCGCCAACTAGTTTTACTCCGGGTCCGCTTTAAGAAACAAAACGACCATCGCGGTCCGCACAACATGATAAGCTTTTCGTGGCCGATAAATTCGTTTAATGGAGGTATGGTAAAGCATGTAATCCTTTATTATGTCGCAGACTGAGATACAAATTTTTTCACAAGCAAACTTCAAATAATTCAAAAGAGTACGCAACAGGTATTTTTTTAACATATCAATGAGAAAATAGTACATTATGGTACTAGTGTGTAACATTGGTGATTACCGCCGAGGCGCCATTGAGACTCGAGCCGTAGGCGAGGGTCTTAAGAAAGCCGAGGACGGTAATCATCAATACACACGTGTATCATACGACGTTTTTGAACACACTTGCGAATAAAATAACAACAAAAACTCATTTTATTTAGTAGATAAAAAAAGTTTATATGAGTGAAAGTTTTATTTGTTAAACACGTACGAGTTAAAATTATCTATTTAAATAAGAAGTTGCATGAAATGAGCAAGCTATAGGAACATTAATTTATTTGTTCTATGAAACACGATCTTTTTTTTTTGAATAAAAACTTTTTTAAGAATAAAGCAACTCAATAAATAAAATTTTACAAAAAATCTATAACTCACTAGTGAGTTATAATGTTTTTTAGTCACAGTTTGATTATGGATGTCATTCTGTGCCTAATTGCGGTGACCATAGAGCCACTTTATGAGCAAGTGTGTTGAAAATTTAATTTATTTCGCGGTCCGCACAAAACGGGTCCGCCATTCGGCGACCCCTGGTGTATCTTGTGAGGATTACCTTCTGTGGAGGACAGTCTAACGTAAACCTGACGGAAATCAAGAGGAATGCACCGACTTTAAGATATATACATAACTTCACGCCAGTTCCCTTGCGGGGTAGGCACGAGCAACAGAGCGCCATTCAGGCTTATTCTTACACACCTCACTTGCTTCTTTCACATTCTTAACTCTTGTCATGCACGCTCGTTTGTTCTTAAGGTTCCTGACATCACCTTCTGCTAGTACAAGATCAGTTTGGTCATGGAAGGTGTGTCGTGGCCTTCCACGACTTTAAGACGTTATCGATTTTTAATTACCTGGACTAAAATGACAGCTGCGATGGACTTTTTTTCACCTTGCAAGCCTGGAGCAACTCACCACTGTGAGTACTACAGAATATCTATAGGAATTCTCTATTTCAGTTGTTGATTCAACTGGCACTCACTCACTTATGAATAAGAAAATGGTCGATCGCAGCTGTCATTTTAGTCCAGGTAATTAAAAATCAACGTATAGTCTGAAGTCGGTTTTGTTTTTGTTAAAGAAGACTGGACCAAAATGAGGGCCGGCAAACGTCGTTGACGGTTGTGTGCGTATTGCGAATATTCATAACGAACGCAGACTAAGTCACGGCCCAGTCCCTTCCATTTTCAGGATAGAAGTATACCGCATCTGATTTTTTTTTTAAATATTCCTCCATCCTGACAGACTAGACATGTAGGTGATTTTCTTTCTTGTTTAGTGTTTTTTTTTTGGGATTTTTCTTTTTCAATCATATACACACACAGCGTAAACTCTATATAACGACACAGAAGGGACTGTGCAGTTTATGGCGTTATAGAGAGGTGTCGTCAAATGGAGATTAGTCTGTTATTTTTGCCTGACGTCTTAGGCTGCACCAGTCGTTTTGTTGTATTTTTTTTACTCATTACTTAGAAATTTCGGTATGCATGATGCCGATAGTCGAGGTTATTACGGACTAGGATAATAAAGCGATAAAAGAATGTACCCAGCTGCGCAGCTTTTACTAATTTTAGCAACTTAAAAGGTACTTTTTATTACTTAATTGTTCTCGTTATTTAGAGTGAATGTAATACTATATAGAGCGTATCATTGTATCATTGCAGACAAGCTAAACCAACCAAGTGATTTTGACGCTTAAGGCAGTTTGTCGTTAAATCGAGTGACGTTACATGGAGTTTACACTGTATTTTATTTTTATCTCATCTTATTTCCTAATAAATAATCTCCGCACCTGATGTTGCTGTAGGGATGATCGCTCCCCTCCCCATGGTTGGGGTGGAGGTCCACCAAGGCGTCCCTAGTGGGAGGCACCTCCCTGAGGAGCGCGAGCGTGATGGAGCCGCACGACAGCTTCACGCCACGCTTCCACAGCTTCCAGCCCCAGGTCAGGTCGAAGGCCTTGGATATCACTTCGTCCACCTCCATCTACATTAAACAAGCATTTCAAATTCAAATTTCGTCTACGCTTGACTTAAAATTCCCGCGGGATTCCTGGGATAAAAAATATCAAACATTTAACTCGGATAAACATAGGATACGTCTCATCCCAGATAATGGGATAGATTTATGTAAAGGTTATCCCAAAAAATAGTATAGATTTTTTTGTGATGTCATTTTTTTTATTACAGGAGTTCAGCAGACCGGCAGATGGCTTACTTGATGGAAAGTGGTTACCATCGCCCATGGACATTTGCAACATCAAAGGTGCTACAAATGCGCTGCTGCTCTCTTAAGGGAGACTAATGCCGGTACACAACTCAAGGTTGTTATGGCGGCATACTCTAGACCAGGAGTGGTAGCCATCCAGTCGGGCAAATGCCCTACCCCCTGGCTGTGGGTTGTTTAGTCGCCTCTTACGACAGGCCGCCCCAACTCAGGAAATTGTATTCTTTCTCCGTTCCTGCACGGATAAATGTCATTTTGGTTATTGTGGTCACTTTGGTCAATATAAAATCTTATACTAATATATAAACCTGAAGAATTTGTTACTACATTAACATAGCCCATTTGTCGAGGCTACAGGCTATCTATCATCACGCTAAGACCAATAGGAGCGGAGCACCGATGAAGAATGTGTCAAAATGGGGGGGGGGGGGCGCGTTGAAGACAAATTCTACGCGGACGACGTTGTGGGCACAGCTAGTATGATATAAAATTAACTGAATCTTCCGGAGGCAAATAGCACCGACATAAAAAATAACCTTTAATAAAATATAACCTGTATTAATATTTGTTCTTCAAACTAGAGCTTCACGGGAAAAACTCGTATTATTACAGATAGACAGATTCGATTTATCATTTCAACTAAATAATCTCCCCACCTCCGCCGTGAGCCTGTAAAGCTGGTGGGGGGCGTCGTTGAGGGTCGCGTCAGCCAGCACCCTGGTGCAGAGCCTCGGCCAGAAGCCGCACGGCACGTACGAGAGCAGAAGCACCCGCCGGAGCGGGTGGCGGCCGCAGCGACCGCTTATCGTGATGCTGCTGGGCGGCTCGTCTGTTGGATTTATACGTCGTCACTGTCGCGCTTCTTTCTAATCACACCGCAACCGGCTTATATTCAGCTTATCAACAGACATTGTAAAATATGGCGGTCAAAATTGTCAAAGTGAGAGTGAGTGAGTGAGAGTGATTGAGTGAGTGAGTGAGAGATAGAGTGTGTGAGTAAGTGAGTGAGTGAGAGAGTGATTGAGTGAGTGAGTGAGAGATAGAGTGAGTGAGTGAGTAAGTGAGTGAGTGAGTGAGAGAGTGAGTGACAGAGAGAGTGAGTGAGTGAGAGAGTGAGTGAGTGAGTGAGAGAGTGAGTGAGGGAGAGAGTGAGTGAGTGAGTGAGAGTGTGAGTGAGTGAGAGAGAGTGAGTGAGTGAGAGAGAGTGAGTGAGAGAGAGTGAGTGAGAGAGAGTGAGTGTGTAACTGAGTGAGTGAGTGAGAGAGTGATTGACTGAGTGAGTGAGTAAGAGAAAGAGAGAAATAACACTTTATTACACAATTGCAAAAAACAGAAAAATCTTATAGCCTATAAATATTCTAGATGTGCACAATGGGCGATCTTATCGCTAAGAAGCGATATCTACCAGACAACCCGTGACAGGAATAATGAGTTCTATTTGTTAAAGGTGGAATACATAAATACATTATATTTTATACAAACACATAAGTATGTAAAATATTATATAAATAAGAATCATACTTAATAGAGACATACAAATACACCTAATATATATATATATATATATATATATATATATATATATATATATATATATATATATATATATATATATATATATATATATGTATATGTATATATATAAAATTTATTTAGGGTCGTTGCGGTTTGACACTCGATGAAATGCATAAGCGACACTAAACAAAGATAATTTGTTTTGCCGTTAAATTATTGTAATCATTCATTCTTTAATTGTTTATTTGTTGAACAATAAACTGTTTTCTATTCTATTCTAACATACGTTGTTTTTAATTTTTTTTTATTGCAAGAGTTCGCAAACAGGCAGACGGCCCACTTGATGCAAAGCGGTTACCATCGCCTATGGACATTTGCAACACCAAAGTTGCTACAAATGCGCTACTGCTCTCTTAAGGGAGACTGGAACCTGGTCACTAATGCCGGAACATAACACAAGGTTGTTATTGCGGCATACCATAGACCAGACGTGGTCGCTATCCAATCGGACAAATGCCCTACCACCTGGCTGTCGGTTGTTTAGTCGCCTCTTACGACAGGCCGCCCCAACGCAGGAAATTGTATTATTTCTCCGTTCCTGTACGGATAAAACACGTCATACGTTATCAAGAGTCAGGATCTGAGGAACGTTATTATTAAGACACAAACAAATCACTTACGTATAAGGGTGGGCGAGTCTGTCCGCCTGTTGTCAGGCACCGTGGCCAGTTGGGGGCTTACACCCCCCGGCCACGCGCGTCGGGGGGTGCCGCGGTTCGACGAGCACCACGTTCGACAGCGGACCGGCAACTGTACACACGTGATCAAAAATACTTATTACAAATCACCACCAAAAATGACAAGGATATTATAATTGGCATTTATTTGTACCCCATTGCACGTGACAACACTACTAATGTGGATGGATTGTACAATCTGTACTAAGTAACAATTTGGGGGTACGAGCAGGACCCTAGGCGCCCCAGTAGTGCTAGTTCAAATTTGTTCTCATGAAAAGCTGACCTCCTTCTTTAAGCCAAAAAGTTTAATCTTTCAATCGGCATTTTATTGCACCTCATCATACGTCTCAATAATCATTATTTTCTTGAACCCCGTCGTGTATATCAATATTCAACATTTCATTGAACGCCGTCATACATATTAATACTCCCCATTTTATTGAACCCCGTCATACGTATAAATACTTACCATTTTATTGAACCCCGTCATACGTATCAATACTTACCATTTTATTGAACACCGTCATTCATATCAATAATACTCACCGTTTAATTGAAATCCGTCATACGTATCAATACTTACCATTTTATTGAACCCCGTCATTCATATCAATAATACTCATCATTTTATTGAACCCCATCATACATATCAATACTTACCATTTTATTGAACCTCGTCATATATATTAATACTTATCATCTTATTGCACCGTCATGTCTCAATAATAATTATTTTATTGAACCCCATCATACTTACCAATACTCTCCATTTTATTGAACCCCGTCATACATATCAATACTTACCATTTTATTGAACCCCGTCATACATATTAATACTTATCATCTTATTGCACCCCGTCATATGTCTCAATAATAATTATTTTATTGAACCCCGTCATACTTATCAATACTCTCCATTTTATTGAACCCCGTTATACAAATCAATAATCACCATTTTATTGAACCCCGTCATACGAATCAATACTCACCATTTTATTGAACCCCGTCATACGAATCAATACTCACCATTTTATTGAGCCCCGTCATACATATCAATACTCAACATTTTATTGAACCCCGTCATACGTATCAATCAATACTCACTTGGGGGCTTGCGGGCTCTGCATTCGGAAGCAGTGGAGGTACGAGCAGGACCCTGGCGTCCCAGCAGAGTGCCAGTTCAAACTTGTTCAGCAAGGATACTCCTAAGGAGCTGGCTTCCTCGCCACGAGCCAACATTGGTGACGCCTTAAAGACGTGTGCTAGGTCTTCTATCTTCATTATACCTAAAAGACCAAACACACACTTTTAGTAGAAACGTCTATAACATAGTGTCTATATACAATACCAGAGTTTAGTCCGTACCTCTTGTTAATTTTTTATGTTAGTGATAATTGCCAGGTGGTAGGGCATTTGCCGGACTAGATGGCTACCACCCCTGGTCTAAAGTATGTCGCCATAACAACCTTGTGTTGTGTTCCGGCATTAGTGACCAGGTTCCAGTCTCCCTTAAGAGAGTAGCAGCGCATTTGTAGCAACTTTGGTGTTGCAAATGTCCATAGGCGATGGTAACCGCTTTCCATCAAGTGGGCCGTCTGCCTGTCTGCTGATCTCCTGCAATAAAAAAAAAATAGTTGCCCCCCGAAGATTCACTTAATTTTATATCGCAAACTATCCCATCCCCCGTCAAAGACAAAATAGTCAAAAACTACAAAATCATAAATCCTAGCCTACTTTTCGGGATAGCCTTTACATAAATCTATCCCAAATTCTATACCTTCTTCCGGGACGAAAAGTATCCTATCCTATATCCATCCTAGATATTGAACTTACATATTGTTACACGTCGACAAATGCGAATGCACACCTGCAGTTTATTACCTTTTCGGCTTTTGGACTTCTCTTGTTTGTAATAAAACTACGTTTTAACGGTTTTAAGCGCGGTAATTTTATTTGATTTTGATTTTTCCGACTTTTCGGCCACTTTTCAGTGGCCGTAATCACGGAAGACAAAGATGTCAAGTGTCAACGAGTATTGTTAAAGTTTTATTTAGCCTACCGCCAACTTGTTAATTTTAATTTTGTTTATGGTTATTATTTGCTCTATGGGAGCCTAATCTAATTTACTACCGCTTCGCAACATGTTATGGCTTGAAGAGAAGAAGCGGCGCAAGAAACTCTTCAGCAAACATGCCTAGCTCTAATAATTTTATATAATATTAAAATGGGTGGAAGGAAAAATAAAAGTAATTATCAGTCAAGTTGGTTTGTGTTCCGTTGTACGCAGAAAGAGCTCACAGTGTCTTGAGGTCTGGCAGCTGGTTTTTGCTGGGTTTGGGTCTTAATAGTTTTGATAATTGGATCCCAAACAGGTGGTACTTGCCAACCATCTTCTCTATTGAAATTTGGGTGTTTTTTGATTTCAATAGCCTCACGTTTCTCTTGTTTGCTTTGTGTTTAAAATGTGTAATTAGAAAAGCCGCCTATTGCGTATTGTCAATCCTTTATGTTAGCCAGGTGTAATGCTTGGAAAATTCAGTCCACGCGGTCGAGTGTTGTATTGTATAGTTTAGTATAAAACAATGCCCGAACAGAGGGGTGAGACAGTCAAGCGACGACGATACGAGCAAGACGTCAGTCTAGCGAGAATCACGATCAAGACGAGACGTGTGTATATTCGACGAGCTATATAGTGACGGACTTTGCGTGTGTTATTGAATCGTGCAGTTAGTACTGGTTGTGTCCAGTTATATTTGTATCTATGTTATACGTGTTTGTATAGTTCAAATAAATTCTATAGTAATTCCAACGGCATTTTGAATCGAGTCCCCCACTCGTAACAATATATATTGAATATCAGCCAAATCGGTCTAACAGTTTTTCCGTGAAAGCATAACAGACAAAAAGAGTAATATATTTTTATCCCGAAAAATATCCCATTTTCGGGATAAAATGTATCCTGTGCTCATCATCGGCATCGAATATATATATATATATATATACTCAGTTTCAGCCAAATTGGTCCAGTAGTTTTTCCGTGAAAGTGGAACAGACAGCCAGACAGTTACTTTCGCATTTATAATATTAATAGGCTTTATAAAATTCGGAATGACTAAACAGATATACAATGCAAAAGTGAATGGATGCAGAAGACGTGGAAGGCCACGACACACCTTCCATGATCAAATCTATCGTGTATTAGCAGAAGGTGATGTCAGGAGCCTTAAGAACAGACGAGCGTGCATGACAAGAGCTATGAATGCCAAAGAAGCAAGCGAGGTGTGTAAGAATAAGCCTAAATGGCGCTCTGTAGTTCGTGCCTACGCCGCAAGGGAACTGGCGTGAAGTTATGTATGTATGTATAAATTTCGGAAACGCCGGAATAATAAAAATCAAATAAATTTCCGCGCTTACAACCGTTAAAACGTAGTTTTAGTATGATTATTAAATTCTAAAGATTTGACATTTAAAAAAAATTAAGGCGATTTAAAAAAAACATTTGGACTACACTATATAAACGATGGAGAACACGATGCAATTTTTTATTTATTTCTTGTCTGTTTGTTCGGATTTCACGTAAAAACTGCTCGACCGATTTCGATGCGGTTTTCGTTGATCGACAGCAAATTCTTAGACTTAAAATCTTCGCTACTTTTCATCCCGGGATTTTTTATGGGAATGATTTAAAATGGCCACATAAAAAAAAAATCGATTCCAATGTAATTTTTTCACTGATCGATAGCAAATTTTGTGCAATGAAATGTGTGATATATTTTATCCCGGGAATCCCGCGGGAGTTTCAAGTCAAGCGTGGAAGAATTCTCGGGCATATTCTAGTTTTGAATAAAAATGCTTTTGCTATTTATCACCACTAGATGGCGTTATCTCAAAACACATCGTGTTATGTTTTCAATTTCATATGTATACCATAAGTGTAATATTTAACTCGTTTTGTATTCCTTCTTTATCCGTGCAGGAACGGAGAAAGAATACAATTTCCTGCGGCCGGGCGGCCTGTCGTAAGAGGCGACTTAACAACCCACAGCCAGGTGGTAGGGTATTTGCCCGACTGGATGGCGACCACCCCTGGTCTAGAGTATGCCGCCGTAACAACCTTGTGTTGTGTTCCGGCATTAGTGACCAGGTTCCAGTATCCCCTTAAGAGAGCAGCAGCGCATTTGTAGCACCTTTGGTGTTGCAAATGTCCATAGACGATGGTAACCGCTTTCCATCTAGCGGGCCGTCTGCCTGTTTGCTGAACTCCTGCAATAAAAAAAAATAAAAAAAATCCAAAATACACCAACAAATAGTTTGCTGTTTTATTTAATCAGCCTAGGTCATCTAGTACAATGTCAATCAGCGAAGAGCGAAGACTGAAACGGGGTGTCAATTAAAGTTGTGTAGGACATGATTTTAAATTGAGTTTGTAAGAGTAACATGACATTTTGTACTGAACCAGTGGAATGTGCCACTTCAAGTGAGGCGAGCAGATTTGTATGGTTTGTACCGTGGCAGCACATTTGAAGCGATGAGGCCGGAGAGGTGGTGAGCGTCATTCCCTGCAAAACAAACTTCCTTAGAACAGTCTTACATCGTTTATTCATAGACTACCTCTTCTCACTATATTTTGACACTGACATTTACAATATCAGGTTTATAAATTTAAAAAACATAATGTGTGGCCTGGCTACCGAGTCGGAATGCGTCTTCGAATCCCACACGGCTATCCTGCATTATTCATCTGACCCAGATGAATGTGATACTTCATCTTCATCGCCATTCGACCAGGGTTTCATCAAATCTGCTGAACTGGTGGTATTCATAGGTCCTTCACCATTGCCAATTTTCCTTACAACGTATCTGTCATTTTTCTTCTTCTCTATAATTTTATATGGTCCTAAATATTTCGGGTTTAACTTATATCCTTGTACAAATTGTGTTCTCTTAATCGCAACTAAATCTCCAATTTCGTACTGTATAGCTTGTGTTCTCTTTTTATTATAAACTTTCCTATTTTCTTCCTGAATTTTCTGAATATTTTGCCTCGCCTTTCTATAAGTTCTAATCGTTGAATTTCAAATTTTTCTTTACAATTATCTATGTAGTAATCTCTATTAATTAATTCCTCAGTTTTCAAAATTCCAAAATGACCCTTTTCATGACATTTTCTTATTATTTCATTCTGCATCTTTTTAGGTACAACAATCAGTTTAGTTCCATCTTTAGCTTTACATAAAACTCCATTCTCCAGAATAAAATTTTCATATGACTCTTTTTCTAAAATTTTCTTTAATAGTTTTATCTTCAGGTCATCATCTTGAGCTCTCTTCAGACGTGCTGTAGTTTCGGTAAGTATTAGACTAACAGGATTTCTGCTCAAAGCGTCTACGTGTCTCATTTGGGTTCCAGATCGGTGTTCTATCTTATAGTCAAATTCTTCAAGAAGGAGTGCCCATCGAGCAACTCTCGGAGGTAAGTCTTTTTTCTGTAACGTCATAGTTAGGGCTGAGCAGTCAGTCACAATTTTAAAGCGGACTCCAAGTAAGTAAACTCTGAATTTCTTGACAGCTTCTACAATAGCTAAAATTTCTAAGTAGTAACTATGGTATTTCTTCTCAGCAGGAGTAGTCTTTTTGCTCATATAGTGAACAGGGTGTAGCTGATTGTCGTGTGGATTCCTTTGCAATAAAACAGCTCCATATCCGTCTATACTTGCGTCTGTATGTAACTCTGTCTCAAAATTAGGGTTGTAAATTCGTAAAACTGGTGAGGAACATAAAATATGTTTCAATTCTTCGAAAGCTCTCTCACACTTTAGATCAAAGTTAAACATAACATTAGTCTTCAATAATTCTGTTAGTGGCTTTGCTATTATTGAGTAGTTCTTAACAAATTTTCTAAAATAGCCAGTCAGTCCTAAAAATGATCGTAATGATTTGATATTATGAGGCTTTTTAAATTTTGCAACAGCATGTATCTTTTCCTTGGAAGGTCTTATCTGATTATCACGAATTATGTAACCTAAATAATTTATCTCGTTCTGTAAGAAATGACATTTCGCCCAATTAAATTGTAAGCCAAACTCTTCAGCTTTTCGAAGTACTTTCTCTAGTTTAACAAATCCTTCTTCTTCTGTCCTAGATGGTATAATCAAATCATCTAAATAGGCAAGAACAGTGCCCTCTGACATTAAATCTTGAAAGATATCATTGATAAAGCGTTGGAATACAGATGGTGCGGTGCATAAACCAAACGGCATTTTCTTAAATTCATATTGCCCTTGTGGAGTAACAAATGAAGTGTATTTTTGACTATCCTCGCAGACATCAACATGTAAAAAACCATTCTTCAAGTCAAGTGATGTAAATAGTATTGCTTCTTTCAATTTGTCTACTTGATCCTCGATGAGTGGAAGTGGATATCTTTCCTTTATAATCTTCTTATTTAGCTTTCTAAAATCTATACATAATCTGTAGCTTCCATTTTTCTTTTTCGCTAACACGATAGGGCTTGCATATTCCGATTTACTAGGTTTAATTACTTCTTGATCTAACCATCCTTGTATCTGTTTATTAACTATGTCCTTTTCTAGAGGTGACAGCCTTCGTGGAGTCTGGTGTATAGGATCTTCATCAGTAAGTATGATTTTCAATTTAACATTTGATTCCTTCTTTCTAGTCTTCAAGTTATTGTAATTATCCAATAAATGTTTAATCTTGTCTTTATATTTCAGCTTCTTGATATCATATTTCTCATCAAATTCTTCTTCGTAGTCATTAATTTGTGTAAGGTGTAATATTCTTTTTACAGAGATCCCGTCGGCAGAGAAAATAATTTCAACGTCTTTTAATATCGGGTTTCCAAGTATGACATTAACAGGTATTACATCATCGTCGATAACATGCATCAAGGTCTCAAAATGAACGTTGTCTATTTCAACTTTTGCCATAAAAGATCCCTTCGTGCAAACTTCGTACTCGGCTATTCCTGATAATTTGAGAGTATCTTTAATATTATAATCATTATTCTCGGGAAAATTTTGTTTGTAATAACTCTCACAAATCAAATTCGCATCGCTTCCAGTATCAATAAAGGTTTTAACTGTAACTCCGTTAATTTTCGCTTCTTTATATGGCTTAACAACATCTGTACTAACTTTCTCATCTTGAATTTTCAGTGTCTTATTTGTAGAACTTTGGCATTCTTTTGACTTATGTCCATATCCATTACATTTGAAGCATTTTATACCTTTAGTACAAGCTGGTGATTGGTGATCAGTTTCACCACAATTGTAGCATCTTTTGATGGTATGATTTTTACGTCCGGTTGTCATCTGAATAGGTCTTTGTTGCATCTTGTGTTCTTTAATCTGTGCATATACTTCAAGTTTCTTTCTAAATTGTTTGATATCAGTGGCTCCGTAAAGAATGGCCTTATTTATTTCAGAATCACGAATTCCATCAATAACATATTCAATAAGTGCCTCATCTTCTAAATTTCCATGCAACGCCAGTTCTTTCATATGTAAAAAATACTGTTGATATGTCTCATCCGGTTTCATTTTGCGTGATGCTAATTTCTTGTGAATGCTAGCACTATTTAATTTCGAACCAAATTCTTCTAATAAAGATTCTTTTAATGTATCCCATGACGTAATAGAGCCTAGCGATCGTAAAAATAATTTAGCTGTACCTGAAAGCAGTCTCTTCGCGTAAATAAGTTTTTCAAGATTATTCCATTCCATTAAATTTGCAGTGTCATTAAAATCGGTCAGCCAATTCGTAATAGGGTAGGTATCATCGCCTGTGAACGGTGTCATTGATTTTTCCAAGTCGCTAAATGAAATTCGTACTCTGTAACCAGCTTCTGAACAATTACTATCTGAGTCTTCGATATCTTTATTTTTCTTCGGTGGCATCTTGTATGATTGGTTGTAAGTCTTTCAGTCGTAAAAAATAACCAATTCATAAAACGTCTTCATAAAAGAAAAATAATAGTCTTTATTCCAAATTCTGGGAAATTTTATGCGCTGGTATCATTATGCAAATTAGTGTCGGTAAAACAGCACACAATGACTCGTCTTCAATTTTAATTTCGAGGTTGTTTCGTAATCATCAGATCAAAACTCACGTTAAAACAATGCTTCGCAGGATTCTTACATGATCCTGGTATGATCCTGGCACGAGCCCCCATAAAGTTGTGGGTTTTGTTTGAAGAAAAGCAAAACAAACTTCCTTAGAACAGTCTTACATCGTTTATTCATAGACTACCTCTTCTCACTATATTTTGACACTGACATTTACAATATCAGGTTTATAAATTTAAAAAACATAATGTGTGGCCTGGCTACCGAGTCGGAATATTATGTTAACAACCATCTCGCCAAAACAAAGAGACACTCTAGAAAAATGAACTCTATTCTAAATGTGATAAGTGTCAAATCGAGATGATTTCATACTAAACCAAAATTGTATTTCGAATTATGTATTTCAAATTGAATTACTTATTGCTAAATTTGCACTGAATGAAAAGTACCTTTCTTTTCTAATCTGAAATTAATGAAATCAATTCTGAAGGCGTTTGAAACTTAAAAAAAACTCCTAATCAGAGCAGTGTGATTGACGAAGAGGATGATATGTGCATAATAATATTTATTACGTTTAATCGAGGGTAAACACTGGGATTGGAAGTATCACTTATTGACTACTTACAAACATTGTTAAAACTTCTAACCCATAAGGGCAGAGATCGAATCTTTAGTATTTTTGACTGACCCACCTATGTTTTATTACTAACTCTATGGACACAGAACGATTTCACGTCGATAGATTATAATCTATCGGGAAATAATGCGTTAAATTGTAAGCAGTTTGTTCCGGTTCACAATATTTCAATAGCTCTCGAGATAGATTATAATCTAACGGTCTGTACAATTTAACCATGACATATATACTCTAATATAGCCAATTAATAACAGCGTTCATTTTAACTTTATAACTAAGTTGCATTTGGCCAGAGTACCTAACTATAATATTATTTCAGATGGAACAGAGATATTAGCCGAGCCCAGCTAACTAAAGATATATTATTAACCTACAAATTTTATAAATAGTCTCAAGTTCCTGTTTCTAACCAGATATTTCAGTTCTCTTAATTAAATCAGGTTTTTCATACTTTTGTTTACATTCTTTAATACTTGATGACACTGCTTTTCAGCTTTGAGTTTTCGTTTTTACTAAATACTAACTGTCTTATTCATAGAGAGTTAGAGTAAGTTTGAACGCTTCTTTAACCACCATAAAGAACTGTTCAAACATACTTGACTATCAAATGTATCATCATCATGGAAACGCGAAGGAAGTTTCGCGGGCAGACGATAGTCTATAATATTATAATATGCTAAATATGTCGTCTCTCTACATTGAAGTTATTAAAAAAAAACACAATTGGAATAGACTATATGGAATAGAATATAAACGATGGAGACACGATGATTTTTTTTAGATTTCTTGTCTGTTAGTCGGTTTTTCTGTTTGTTCGGGATTTACGTAAAAACTACTAGGCCGATTGCGATTCGATTTTCGCTGATCGTGAGCAAATTCTCACACTTAAATTCTGCGCTACCTTTTATTCCGGAATCGCACGGGAAATTTTCCGGGAACGGTTTAAAGAGGCCAGAATAAAAAAAAGCTTTCTTATTTCGATGCGATGTTTTTACTCATTGATAGCAAATTTTCTGAAATTAAATCTGTGATACTTTTTATCCTGGGGATCCCGCGAATTTTCTCAGGAGCTGGTTAAAGTTGTTAGGACGCTTACAAATTAGTTTATTTATTCTTACACGATTTTAGACACGATACATTATTTTTTAAATACAGCAATACTTTGTGTCCTGGGCATCTCACGGAAATTTTCCCGAGGGTGGTTTCTAGTGGTTAGTATGCATATAAATTAGCTTATACTAAAACACAATGCACTTTCTTTTTCAAATAAGTAAAAATAGAAAAAGTATAAATTATTTATTTGCATAACAATTAGTTGATTCAGATTCAATTGATACTAAAACGATGGTTTACGTTCTTTTCCGAATGCTTTGTTAGTTTATATTCCGGGAACCCCGCGAAAACTTCCTTGGAGTGGTTTAAAGTCGTTATACTGCATAAAAATTGGCTGATTCCGATACGATTTCACCAGAACGTTAGATTAAGCTTTTTTCAATGACTGGGGTATATTATATATATGTATAGTATGATCTCAGTATAGATCATGAGAATTCATATACGTATTAGACATTAAAATAGTATCCAAGAAACATCAATTATTCATTGCTGATAAAAAAAGGTTTATCTCGAATTCTAAATTTCTTATGTATTGAAACTCTTTAGTAGATATTTCAACAAACTCACATATACATAGAAAATATACTCACATATACATAGTGTATTATGTCAAATGAAATGTTAAAATTAAGTTAATATTGTAAAATAGCTTTGTCTGTACATTGAAGCTATTAAAAAAACCAATTGGGATCCAATTGTTTGATTGATGGAAAATTGAAACAATTAATGTTTTTTTTTTCATAAATATGTTAATTTCTATGAGGTTTTCACTATTATACAGACATTTTTTACTTAAATGCTGAAAAAGCTAATATCATGGGAATTCTAGTGTAATTTTTCAGGAAACCGGATTCACTTTTTCATGTTTTTACTCCTATACTTTAGTGACGGAAAGTTCCAAAATTTTCTTGGGAATAATGCGCCTAGATATAGCATGAAAACTATTCGTGTTACTCTTATTACAGCATAGTTTAATACTTTATGACATTTTTATACATGACCATATTGGGACTCTTGAGATTTCCCGGGATTTCCTTCCACTTCCAAACCACTAGATCAACTTTGACGCAATGTTCGCAAATCACAAGACACTGTCCGTAATTATTAGAAATCCTTAGTGAAGAAACATCTGTAGTTGAATAAGTCTTTAGTAAATTACAAATATCGGGAGTTTATGAATATATCCAGGATTCATGTATTGTCATATTAAATATTTATTCAATTTTACATATTCATAAAATAACTTTAATCTTTGCTATCTAAGTAATGAAAATGAAGTCGAAGGCAAATACTAGTTACGTTATAAAAATGAAAAAGATTTTTATAACAGTAATAATACTATTGGAATTTTGATTTAGTATGAAATCATCTCGATTTGACACTAATCACATTTAGAATAGAGTTCATTTTTCTAGTGTGTCTCTTTGTTTTGGCGAGATGGTTGTTAACATAATCTTCCATGATCAAATCGATCGTGTACTAGCAGAAGGTGATGTCAGGAGCCTCAAGAACAGACGAGCGTGCATGACAAGAGTTATGAATGTCAAAGAGGCAAGTGAGGTGTGTAAGAATAAGCCTGAATGGCACTCTGTTGTTCGTGCCTACCCTGCGAGGGAACTGGCGTGAAGTTATATATGTATATTTATTATATAAATTAAATTATAATATATACTTGTATTTTACTATTATGGATAATTTGTTAATACAATCTTGAAGTCTTCAAGTCACGAGGGAATAGGTATCTTCTAAGTAAGCCTGCTCCATCCTAGACTGCATCATCACTCGACATCAGGTGAGACAGTGGTCAAACGCAAACCTATACTAACATTAAAAAAAAAAGTAATAAGTTCTCAGCTATATTGAATAAGACCTATGTATACACTTGGTTCGCAATAAAAATGATTTGATTTTTTATTTTACAGGTAGCACCGAGCGGGTCGTTCATTCACCGGATTCCAGCACGAACAGCTGGCATAGCTTTGGAAATGGGGCAGTTCAACTACTCGGCAATTAAATTGAATTTTCTCACCATTCTCGTGCAAGAACATGGTGGCTTGGTGCAGTTCGGCCGCGTCGCGGAACATCCTGTGGTTCTTTTGCTGCATGTACTGAGTAACCTGAAAAAAAAAACTTTTTAACAAAAAACAAAACCGCCGACTACAAATGTAACTGAAACGCAAAAAAGAAAATATTTTTTTGCGTCTTGTTTCGAGATGTATCGTCTATATCTCTATTAATATTATAAATACGAAAGTAACTCTGTCTGTCTCTATGTCTGTTCCGCTTTCACGGAAAAACTACTGGACCGATTTGGCTGAAACTCAGTATATATATATATATATATATATATATGTGTGTGTGTATATACATATAGACTAGTCAACGTGAGTACTTTTAATTTTGTAAAAAAGTGGTCTGCAAGAAATGAGGGATTATTTATGCATTTTTCTGTAATACGTATCACACACACACATACACATACGCACACTCACTCAATCGCACACAGCCATTCGCTCACTTACTTACACACATACTCACTCAAAGACACTCACGCACTCACTCACTCGCTCACAGATACTCACTTATTCAAGCATACTCGCTCACTTATACACTCACTCGCTACTAACTCAGACACTCATTCTCCCACTCAATCATTCACGCACACTCACTCAGATATATTTTTTTAAATTGTATAACGTTGAAAATACCATGCCAGTTCCCTTGCGAAACAGACTAGTCCCAGTGCAGATACCAACCTCATAAATGTACATATAATTTTTTAAAATATTTTATATCAATAAACGAATACCATGAAAACACTAGGGCTCTTATTCATAAGAGTAAGTTTGAACGCTTCTTTAAGGTTCTCAAAGAAGGGTTCAAATTTACTCTAAGTCAATATGGAGAAGACCGTAGAAATGTAGTACTCACTAATCTCCTATACTCGTCATGTCTCAATACAGGCTCTCGAAGTTCCGCCGCCAGAGACGTGATGCACTCCTCCAACGCGAGATACGTGGCCGGCACCCTTTGTTCCAAGAGCGGCTCCTTTGAACCTGATGGAAGTACAATATGTCTAAACTACAGCTTTAAGAAAACAAGACAGTAAATTGTTCATTAAAAAAAGAATGGAAATTTTTGCGGCTAACTTCATGGGTGTGAATGAATGAATGGAAGAACGAATGAGTGGATAGACGAATGAATATATTATTTTTCTTCTGCATACAAAATATGCAAATACATAGAAGCGCGCGCACCATAGAGTTAACTTCGCACAGGATCCGTGCAGGAACGGAGAAAGAATACAATTTCCTGCGGCCGGGCGGCCTGTCGTAAGAGGCGACAAAATAACCCACAGCCAGGTGATAGGGTATTTGCCCGACTGGATGGCTACCACCCCTGGTCTAGAGTATGCCGCCATAACAACCTTGAGTTGTGTTCCGGCATTAGTGACCAGGTTCCAGTCTTCCTTAAGAGAGCAGCAGCGCATTTGTAGCACTTTTGGTATTGCAAATGTCCATAGGCGTTGGTAACTGCTTTCCATCAAGTGGGCCGTCTGCCCGTTTGCTGAACTCATGCAATAAAAAAAGAAAGGATTTTAGTTCTGTAGATTATACAATATATTAAAACAACGTCTTAATGAAAAGAGTTAGTAAACTGTTAATTAAAAAAGCATACACAAATGGGAATTTTTGAAGGCAACTTCATGCGTGTGAATGAATGAATGGAAGAACGAATGAGTGGATAGACGAATGAATATATTATTTATTCTTCTGCATATAAAATATGCAAATACATAGAAGCGCGCGAACCACTGGATTAAATTCGCACAGGATTTAAATTCTGTACATTATACAATATGTTTAAACAACGTCTTTAAGAAATACAAGTCAGTAAATGGTTCTTTAAAAATGCATACACAAATGGGAATTTTTGGGGGTAACTTCATGGGTGTGAATGAATGAAATGATAAATGAACGAATGGAAGAACGAATGAGTGGATAGACGAATGAATATTTTTTTTTATGTTTAAGGCTTGGCAACTACGCCTTTAAGCCAGGCGCCGTTGTATTGTAGGCTACAATCGACGTCATTCAACGGAGTTCTTGTGAAAACTCGAAAAGCCACATTTGGCTATATAGTTCACATTTCTCGCAAAAACACATAATTACTACTCAAATGCTATCAATATCCTACAACTATTGTTCATTTTAGAGTAATTTTACACATTTTTAGAAAATAAAACTGCACAGCACAACGTCTCCTTTCAGTTCCCGCCAAAAACTCCAATATATTAGTTTTTCTTCTGCATATAGAATATGCAACTACGTAGAAGCGCGCGAAGCACAGCATTAAATTCGCACAGGATTTAAATTATGTAGATTGCTAGAGATTTAATATGCCTTTTAAGCTTAACCTTTTGAGGGTACAAAGTTAATATTCTTTTTGTCCAAAGCTGTCAGCTGCCATCAATATTGCCGCGCCAAAACCAAGAGAATTATATCGTCTCTTTTATTCTAATACAAATTCT
Source organism: Dendrolimus kikuchii (assembly GCA_019925095.2). Lineage (NCBI taxonomy): Eukaryota > Metazoa > Arthropoda > Insecta > Lepidoptera > Lasiocampidae > Dendrolimus > Dendrolimus kikuchii. The sequence goes on along the minus strand of CM034415.1, from coordinate 1,537,336 downwards.
GTGTAGTTAGAGGGAGAAAGCAACAGTTCATCGTTCGTTGCAATTATATGTATTTGACCACAAATTTGTGGTGCTTCCCAATTAGCCGTTATGACAGCTCGACCACAAATTTGTGATGGTTCCGTCTCAAAGGGTTAAGAAAACAAGTTAGTACATTGTTTATTAAAAAGCGTACATAAATGGGAATTTTTACAAGGTTTTATTTAACTTGCAATGGATGTACCTATGTATGTAAGTTCGGGTGGAATATTGCAAGTTAAATTTGACCAACTTCCCGGTTTCCGATTGAGCTGAAATTTTGCACGCACATGTATATCGCGTGAGCTGATCTGATGATGGAGGCGGAAGGTGGCCATAGAAACTCCTGTACTAAACAAGATAGACCCGTCGTGTTTGGGCTCGTTTTATTTGGGAGTAACTTCGTGGGAGCGACAAATGACAAATGAACGAATGGAAGAACGAGTGAATGGATAGACGAATGAAAATATAAATTTTCTTCTGCGTATAAAATATGCGACTACATAGAAGAGCGGGAACCATAGCATTAAATTCGCACAGAATTTAAATTATGTATATTGCTAGAGATTTACACATACATACATACATAACTTCACGCCAGTTCCCTTGCGGGGTAGGCACGAGCAACAGAGCGCCATTCAGGCTTATTCTTACACACCTCACTTGCTTCTTTGACATTCATAACTCTCGTCATGCACGCTCGTCTGTTCTTAAGGCTCCTGACATCACCTTCTGCTAGTACATGATCAATTTCATCATGGAAGGTGTGTCGTGGCCATCCACTTTTGCATTGTATATCTGTTTAGTCATTCTTTCATCATGCATTCCTTTCCTTACCTTCACCCCGACACTCTCTTTCAGACCAACTCCCATTCTTACTTCGGTATTACGAACTAGAGAGAGAGAGAGAACTAGAGCTAGAGATTTAATATGCGTTTTAAGCTTAAACCTAGTAGTTATCGAAAAACGACTGAAATACCAACACACACGGATGAACATGGATGATTTCATAAAGAATCGTCTATTTTTTTTTTCAAAATGCCTATGGAACCCATAAGAAGTATGGTGGTCAACATACCTGGAGGTTTCACGCTGAAAGCGACCGAATATATGATGTCCGCCAACAGTCTTATATTGTGACGAGTGACGCACGAGACCTGAAAATAAAAATGTAAATAAAGAAAGAAAAATACATACATACATACATACATAACTTCACGCCAGTTCCCTTGCGGGGTTGGCACGAACAACAGAGTGCCATTTAGGCTTATTCTTACACACCTCGCTTGCTTCTTTGACATTCATAGCTCTCGTCATGCACGCTCGTCTGTTCTTAAAGTTCTTGACATCACCTTCTGCTAGTACACGATCGATTTGATCATGGAAGGTGTGTCGTGGCCTTCCACGACTGTAGAAAGAAAAATAGTACTGTCTTAAGCTTTCGCGGCTAGTACACATAACTAAAACCAAGTTTTAATTGTATTGTCACGACCTACAAGCCGACAAAAGTGGATTCACACCTGCATACCATAAGAGCACACTTTACTACCTTTCCGCATTTGGACATCTTTTGTTTACTTTGTGTTTAAAATTTGTGATTAGAAAACAGCCCATTGTGTATTGTAATCTTTTATGGTAGTCATTAGCCAGGTGTGATTCTAAGAAATTCAGTTAACGCGGCCGAGAGACATATTGTATTTGTGCGGTATAAAGCAATGCCCCAATGGAGAGATCGTCTGTCGATCGAGAACCACGATCAAGGCGAGACTTGTGTATATTCAGTAATGTATTTAGTGACGGACTTTGCGCGTGTTATTGAATCGTGCATTACATTTGGACTGGTTGTGTTCAGTTATATTTGTGTACCTGTAGTGTACGTGTTTCTATAGTTCTAATAAACTCTATAATAATTCCAACGGCACTTTAATTCGAGTCCTGCAACTCGTAACAGTATGTAAACTAACTAAGTATTTGTCGTGGTTCTTCTCCGTGCAGGAACGGAGAAAGAATACAATTTCCTGCGTTGGGGCGGCCTGTTGTAAGAGGCTACAAAACATACCCACAGCCAGGTGGTAGTGTATTTGCCCGACTGGATGGCTACCACCCCTGGTCTAGAGCATGTCGCCATAACAGTCTTGAGTTGTGTTGAGAGCAGCAGTGCATTTGTAGCACTTTTGATGTTGCAAATATCCATAGGCGATGGTAACCGCTTTCCATCAAGTGGGCCGTCTGCCTGTCTGTTGAACTCCTACAATTAAAAAAAAGGGAATTTTGTCAATTTGTCAAGAACGTGGTAATGGGCGACCAAGACTTGGAAACCGGTTACAACCTAAGTATACCGGTATACCTTCTTTCTTTCTTTCAAACATGATTCCATCCATTTCTAAGCTCGACTCCTATTCAGGCACCACCACATTAAGTGGATATCCGGTTATAACCGACTAGCTGTGCCCGCAACGTCGTCCGCGTGGAATTGGGTTTTCAACACCCCCCCATTTCGAAACATTCTTCATTGGTGCTCCGCTCCTTTCGGTCTTAACGCGATGATATATATAGCCTATAGCCTTCCTCGATAAATGGGCTATCTAACACTGAAAGAATTTTTCAAATCAAACCAGCAGTTCCTGAGATTAGCTCTGCAATACGAAACTTACCTCAATAGAGTCCAAGACCCTCGGCAGGCCGAGCTTGTCGGCGTCAGGGGCTCCCATAATCGAAGACCTGATCAACCGTTGGAGAGATTCGGGACTCTCGCTCTCTGGCAGGTTACTCTGTGTTCGGAAAATTCATGTAAAAAGCAATATGAAGAAGATTATAGAAGGTAAAACGAATCTATCTGTCCAAAACTAATCTTCTTCTTATATACAAAATCTAGATTCCGATTGCAGCGCCACTTAATTTTTTATTATGTTTTGTTTGGGTATATTATTGTATAATTCTTATATATATATATTTTGTTTATTAATGTACTGGTTCAAAGTCACCTACATACTTGGGGTCTTAGGACATATGAGGTTATGGAGGTGGGCACTGAAAACCAGTGCTGTGTCGGAACATGTTTCGGCACAGCGAAACACTGAGTGCCAACCTCATTTCATATATTGCGGCTTTCTTTTATTGTTATTTTGTTATCAGTTTGTATTGTGTGAGTCGCAATTTGAAATAAATATTTTTCTGCAGCTATTCAGCTGGGTCCAGCTCCAAAAAAAAAAAAAACAGATGGGCCTCGGCCTGCGAGGAACAACATTAGTCTCGCTGGAAGATCTTCCTTTGAGACGGAGGAGCATTCCATCTCGCTCCTCCACCCTCTACGAAGCACCCTCTTTTCTTTCAGCATATCCCAATTAACTGGGGTTGGCACAATATGTCTAATCCTTCCACACTCCTCTACTCTGACATACATCTTCCCTCACACCACAAATAACCATATCCTCCTTCACACACTCCATCCATCGCTTTTTTGGTCTACCTTTACATTTGGACCCATCCATCTTGTAGTTTAAAATTCTTTTTGTCACGTGACTTTCATCCCTCCTCATTATATGCCCATACCAACTTAATCTTCTTCCTCTCAATTTTTCAGTCACGGGTGCCACTTTCAAAGAATTACATCCCTATTAATATTATAAATGCGAAAGTAACTCTGTCTGTCTGTCTGTCTGTCTGTCTGTCTGTCTGTCTGTCTGTCTGTCTGTCTGTTCCGTTTTCACGTAAAAACTACTGGACCGATTTGGCTGAAACTGTCCCTTTTGACATTATATTGTAGTTTTCATTGACGGGTACATATGTAATTTGATACCGATAAATAAAACTAGGCTTTGGTTGGTTTTGTGACTTTTGTTTGTAATAGAGGATGAAAGTTTGGATGAGACCAATCATTTCTCAAGTTCATAGATATAAAAATGCATCGCCTATAAAAATGCGATAGTAACTCGATATGTCTTTCTGTTAAGTTTTCGGAAAACATTGGGAATACTGGATCGTTTTTATTGTAATTTTGTTTAAATGTAGTTTTAATGCCGAAAATGGACATATATACTCATGCCAAGAGATCGGCATGAGAATATATCAAGCATTGAGTTTGCGATATAAAATGAAGTGAATTTTTCGGGGGCAAATGGCACTAACATAAAAATGGTGTACATTGTAACCTGTATTAACGCCTGCTCTTTAAACAAGAAGCAGGAACTAGAGGTTAACCCGCGGCGCAGCCGCGGGGTAAACTCTAGTAATCATATATAGATAAACAATAATGTACTCTAAAAAGTGACTTACATTTGCCACTTGGTCGTAGTGAGTTGCGACCATGATGACAGGCGAACCGGGGGCGCGAGCCTGTATTGATCTGGAACCAAAATCAGTTTTAAACCAACTATTTAAACGTATTTTAAACAAACAAATGATTTGATTTGACTTTGGTTCTGCTGATTTTCAACCTAACGTCCTTTAGAGTTTGCCGCCATCTGTTCAGTTAGTTTTGAAGTGCCACCCCGTCTTCATATGCCTGCACAATATCATCTGCGAAGAGCATGCACCAAGGTGCCTCATCTTGTACCTCTGCAGTCAGCGCATCCATGAGCCATAGAAATAGGTAAGGTCTGAAGGCGGATCCCTGGTGCACACCTAACTTCAAACACGTTCTATACTAACCTGAGCCAATCGATAGCACCAGCAAGCCCTTTCCTACCGTCAGTCACCCGCCAAACCACTAGATAAAGAGAACGGCGCGATAAGAAATACTGGTGCGTGGCATAATATCTGAAATAAAAATTAAAATATATGGCAACACTTTCAAAAGTGAACATTTTTTGTCTGGCAATTATTACTGGAGTTTACTTCTTACGAATCGATTTTCATACAAAAGCCCTCTATATGGACATTTTATGAGGAGTGAAATAATACAGGAGTAATTCGAAAGTGTTATTTTTTTTAAACTATCGCTTTAATTTGAGTGAGCAAAAAAAAAATTCGATCAGGCCGTTTTGGTTAATTAAAATAATTTAAGTGTTAATCTGTATATTACGTTAATGTTAAATTCCTCTCCTATACCAGCTTGCTTATCAAGATGAGTTTTAAGATTAAAGATACGTCTGTCAGGCGCATATGTTTGTGTGTTCATATGTATAATTTTTACTGACTAAATAGTTATCAGTCTGTCTGTATGTTTATCCGTTGTTATGTCGTAACCGCCTTTATTGGGCCACATTCGGCCGCTGTCGCCACGCACGTGCATATTTTTAATGTTTAACGAGTAAACTCCAGTCGTACCTCGAAGCTGACACAAGTTTTTTTTAAGAATAAAGGCGACACTCACTCCTGCTGCCCACCAAAGTCCCAAGTCCTGAAGGTGATAGGTCCTCTGGTGGAGCGTTGCTTGTCATACACCCAAGTGCCGATATCAACCCCAACTGTGGACATATTGCCGCGACGGGATGACTTGTTACCCATACGTTTTGCCCAGTGCTGGGGATAAATTTATATTACAATATTAGGAATTTTTTATATATGTATCTACCTATTTTTGCTGCAATAAAAGTTCCTTTATGCGGCTTACAATGGTGAATTGGTAGAGATTATCACGTAAGGAAAAAGCGGTTAAGTCCCCAATCAGTCGACCTTTAACGCATTTTTTACTATAGAATTTCGTACTTAAATGCAATGAAATAAGGTCTGAAATAATATCCATCATTGTATAATACGGTGCTTTAAAATTGGCAGGTCTTATAACCGTCCTTATTCGGCCGCATTCGGGCGCTGTCGCCGCGCACGTGCACATGTTTTAAATCATTTTCTATTTTATATTTAATTTTTTAATATATGCATATTTTTCGTTTTAACGTAAAGAACTTCGTTTCTGGTGGGGGTCCCCCGATCGCAGTTTTAGTTTTTTGATATTTCAATCGACGATATTCCTAATTTTTTTTTATTATCAAAAACTAGCAAACAGACAGACGACCCACCTGATGGAAAGTGGCCACTGCCGCTTATGGACGTTTGCAACACCAGAGACGTTGTCAACTCGTTGCCGACTTCGAAGAAATTCCATAAGGCCTTCTTAAATGGCCCCATATCGTTATATATATATTTTTTTTTGATTTCCCTGGGATCCACTCATCAGATCCTGACATGGTGACCATGGGATCAATAAGAAAATATACGCTTTCGACTATAAGAAAAATGTTGAAAATCGGTTCACAATTGACACAGAAACCGAGTAAAGAAGATAAAAAAACATTTAGTCTATTAAAAATAAATAACTCACATCGGTGGGTTTTCTTCTATGCTGGATAGCCGACTCCTGTCTTAGGCATTCCAGTAGACTTGTCTTGCCTATCCCCTACAAGAGAAACATATACTGGAATACAATACATTCACGTCAGAAATTGAATGCGCAGGAGTCCCGATCAATTTCTCCTTGCAGGAACGGAGAAAGAATAAAATTTCCTGCGTTGGGGCGGGCAGTCGTAAGAGGCGACAAAACAACCCATAACCAGGTGGTAGGGCATTTGCCCGCCTGGATGGCTACCACCCCTGGTCTACAGTATGTCGCCATAACAACCTTGAGTTGTGTTCCGGCATCAGTGGCCAGGTTCCAGTCTCCCTTAAGAGAGCAGCAGCGCATTTGTAGCACCTTCAGTGTTGCAAATGTCCATAGACGATGGTAACCGCTTTCCATCAAGTGGGCCGTCTGCATGTCTGCTGAACTCGTGAAATGAAAAAAAAAAGATATACGAATATAGCCTAAAAGTTGCAGTACCCTAACAACTACGTCGTCATGGCAACGGCGATGCGGTTTTAATGTGTTGCTCTCATGGTTAATTCCGCCTTCGCTAGATGGCGTTACGGGTATCTTGTTCTAAAAATTAAGTTCATTATTTCTAAGGAAGGAAGGAAGGGCACCCAAAGCCGCGGGTAAAAGCTTGTATTTTAAAACATAAATACAAAAAAAAAAATTAAACTCACCTGTAGTCCAACAATCATGAGTTTCATGTTAGCATATGGTCTAGCTTCATGCAGCACGGACTTGAGGTAACCGACGATGTCCATGCTCTTGTATTTGCCACAAGCCACCATCGAGCGAAGAGGCTCCACGAGGGAGCACCCCGCAGTATTCAAGTTCCAGAGACGAGAGAGAAGCCCCATTTGTGGTGGCAGGTCAGTAACGTCTATGAATTGTTAATTAATATATAGGCATATAGTGTATTGCCATATGTCAATAGGGCATTACCATATGCGAACAAGATGTAGTCGTATGCGAATAGGGTATTTTTATATTCGAACAGGGTATTAGACATGTGAACAGGATATTGTCATATGGGAACAGGGTATTAGATATGTGAACAGGATATTGTCATATGCGAACAGGGTATTAGTTATGTAGACAGGATATTGTCATATACGAACAGGGTACTAGATATGTGAACAGGATATTGTCATATGCGAACAGGGTATTAGTTATGTAGACAGGATATTGTCATATACGAACAGGGTACTAGATATGTGAACAGGATATTGTCATATGCGAACAGGGCATTAGATATGTGAACAGGATATTGTGATATGCGAACAGGGTATTAGATATGTGAACAGGATATTGTCATATGCGAACAGGGTATTAGTTATGTAGACAGGATATTGTCATATACGAACAGGGTACTAGATATGTGAACAGGATATTGTCATACGCGAACAGGGTATCAGATATGTGAACCGTATATTGTTATATGCGAACAGGGTACTAGATATGTGAACAGGATATTGTCATATGCGAACAGGGCATTAGATATGTGAACAGGATATTGTGATATGCGAACAGGGTATTAGATATGTGAACAGGATATTGTCATATGCGAACAGGGTATTAGTTATGTAGACAGGATATTGTCATATTCGAATAGGGTATTAGATATGTGAACAGGATATTGTCATACGCGAACAGGGTATTAGATATGTGGACAGGATATTGTCATACGCGAACAGGGTATTACATATGTGAACAGTATATTGTCATATGCGAAGAGGGTAATAGATATGTGAACAGTATATTGTCATATCCGAACAGGGTATTAGATATGTGGACAGGATATTGTCATACGCGAACAGGGTATTAGATATGTGAACAGTATATTGTCATATCCGAACAGGGTATTAGATATGTGGACAGGATATTGTCATACGCGAACAGGGTATTAGATATGTGAACAGTGTATTGTCATATTTGCGAAGAGGGTATTACATATGTGAACAGTATATTGTCATATGCGAAGAGGGTAATAGATATGTGAACAGTATATTGTCATATCCGAACAGGGTATTAGATATGTGGACAGGATATTGTCATACGCGAACAGGGTATTAGATATGTGAACAGTATATTGTCATATCCGAACAGGGTATTAGATATGTGAACAGGATATTGTCATATACGAACAGGGCACTAGATATGTGGACAGAATATTGTCATATTCGAATAGGGTATTAGATATGTGAACAGGATATTGTCATATACGAACAGGGTACTAGATATGTGAACAGGATATTGTCATATGCGAACAGGGTATTAGACATGCGAACAGGATATTATCAATGAGGGCGAATTTAATATTCGGATCTGTAATGTTACATTACAGGCGAATGCTCGTGGTGACGGGGCATCTTAAGCCTAAAAACAAGTAAATTTTATTTTATGAGAACTCAAATGATTACAAAATGGCGAAATAGAAGAAAGACAAACTCACCTTTATTCCCACTTATGTTGAGCACACTGAGATTGGTCAGCTCGTGTATGGCTGGCGGTATGTTGCGCAACATGTTGCACGACACATCCAACATTGACAACAGAGGGAAGAGCAGCCTGCCTTTCAGGGTCGACCCTGTGCCCTAAAACAGGCCCTTCTCATAAGGACTTATCTATAATAATACAAAATTCTAAAAATGCCGTGTCGGTATATTGAAGCTATTCAGAAAATGAAACAACTGGAATACACTATATAAACGATGGAGAACCTGATGCGCTTTTTTTAGATTTCTCGTCCGTTTGTCGGTTTTTCTGTTTGTTCGGGTTTTACGTAAAAACTACTGGGCAGATTTCAATGCGGGTTTCGATTATCGACAGCTAATTTGACGGCCTATGTGGTTGAGCGGGCTAAGCCTTTGTCGGCCTACTTCACTACAGCGCAAAGGCTCCGGGTTCGATTCCTGGTATAGTAAATTTCGGAAACGTACTTTCTCCGTTATTTACTATGGTCTGGGTGTCTGGGATCGGCCCCAGAGTAGTCCGTTGTATATTACCCATAACACAAGCATAACTTGCTTAATATGGGGATATACAATATGTGTGTTTGTCTGCAAATAAAAAAAAATCTTAAGACCTTGTGACGTTGTGCTAGACACATCATTTAAGTACTACAAATCTATCAATAAAACCTTTAATAACACTCTTTGCAATAGATATATCCACTACAGTAATATAATTGATAAAACTTATAAACTAAAATCCCATACAAAATAATTAATACTACAACGGAACCATTAAGTTCCGTAACACACGCGCATGGCTTACCGCATCTAAAAATCGCGTAGATACTAATCAGCGGGACCCTATACGCGATCGGCCAATCGCGGCATTACGCATCCAGCGACGACGCAGTGATACCAAACACGTTGCGAGGAGAGTACGTGTCGAAATTATAATACGTCACACCGTTAAAATTCAAAGAACGTGGAATTGAACAACCCTTAAAGGGTTTCAGGTTACGGGCTACCTAATCGCCTAGCTCCTATCTACCAGCGTCGTGAACCTACGCTTCCGTTGCGCCTTCGAGTCGACCCTGCTACCACCGGCGGCGCTGCCAGCTGCGCGCGACCTTCTGCTCTTCGCATGGGACCACCCTAGTTCAGGCCAGTGCCGTGCCTTCTATCTTTTTATCCTTCCGTGGTCGAAGTAAGTGTCCCCCCCCCCCCTGACTATCTATTTAATGTTCTACCCTTATGCTGCGTTTCCACGCTTGCCAAGGCTCGGCAAGCGTCCACAAGCACAAGCGTGTAAAGAGGGCGTTTGGCTTGGCTTGCGTGAGCTTGTGGACGCCTGTATTCGATCCGGGCTAGTGTCGGTTTTTGGACACAAATCAAAGGGCGCTTTTTTTTTTAAGGCGGGGGAAATGCTATTTACGCACAATACTGGGTCCTTTGCAAGGGATTAGACCATAGTTGATCATGAGGGCTTTCCCCTTTGACAAGAGGCAATCCGAACACTAATCAAGCCAGCTTGTGTGGAGACTCAGAGAAGTTGCACGGGCAACAACCCGCTACCCACTAAAACCACCCTCCTCCCATGTGCCTCGCGCTTTTTATGAAGGAAAGTTACGCCCAGTCCGATCCAGCGCAAAAAGTGCCTGAATGTGCCCCGGGAATCAGAACACATTCACTTCGTCAGCGGGGGTGATGAGTCCTTTGCTCCAAATCAAAGGGCGCTTGCGACGCGTTCACACGTTGTCGCGCGCTTAGTAGCCGCATATACATATACACCGGCACCGTTAAATTTTGAATACCGATAATTTTTAGAAGGTTTTAGGTTCACCTTCTAAATTTATACCAATATGGGAGTATTACACAACACACACATATACACACACTTTCATACACAAACTCACCCATATATCACATATATATTATACATTATTCATATACATAATTACAATTATATAGTGTATGTAAGTTCATCAATATTAAATATAAGTATATATCGACACGATCCAACCTTATGACCAAATATCGTTGGTCGTAAGGCATCACCGGTCGTGTCGTATAAAGGGGGCAACAACCTCTGCTCGCGCATGCGCAGATCAACTGCGCAGGCGCACTAGCGCCGCGAGTGGCTCACCCGTAAAACTTAAGACTACAATGAAGTTGGCAGTCTCTTGCGAGGTGACAGTGAAAAAAAAACGAATACCACCGAACATTCACTTTGAAACTTTACGCATTTTTAAATGTTGTCAAGTATTGTTTTGTCATTAATTGTGCAATATTGTGATTAAGAGAATACAAGGGTGGTCGTGAGCTGTTGTTTCTTTTATTGACTGTGCATCCACTAGACGGCGAGCAAATAAATGTGAGGTGGGTACATAAACAACATCTATATCCCCCACACCAATTAAACTGAAAAACTTATTAGTTACCGGGTACGATTTTTATGAATCTTTATCATCCACCATCTTCGTGGTCGTCGGGCTTCCCTTGCTTTTGTTTTACTTTGCTTGTATTATGAATTAAAAGTAAATTAAACCAAACTTAATAGCCGATACAAGTTCGACGTCCGCCATGCTTGGATGTACGTAACACACTGACGGACTCACAAGCGTGTAAACGACTCCCAAATGGCAAGCGAGATTTGTGGACGCTTGCCGAGCCTTGGCAAGCGTGGAAACGCAGCATTAGTGTTGTTTTCTAGTATTGTTTTTTTTTTTTTTTTTTTATTTATTAAGAATATTTGGACTAGCGTCCATATCAGTCCGTGAGTACAAAACCTTACATGTACGTAACATAATAGTAAATAGACAAGCATAAAACAATAGTGTTTTTGCATGCATAAGCATGCAAAATCACTATTATTTTGTCTTGTGTGTTTGTATATGTATTTACTACTGGCTAAATAACTCTCCGTCTGCCTGTATGTTTTTCTTGTAACCGCCCGTATTCGGCCGCTGTCGCCGAGCACATATTTTTTAATGTTTAAGGAGTAAACTCCAGTCGTGCGTCAGAGCTGATACACACATTTTCCTTAAGAATTGACAAATTACTATAGGCGTCTTTGGGACACTATTTATAAAGACTTACCCATTCATCATCATCATCGGTGGGGGGGTCTTCCTGCGCCGCCGATGCGTAACCGTCATCGTCGGTTGTCAGTTGGATTCTCGTTAGAAGGTTGTTTGCCAGTATCTGCAACATTGAAAAACTTTGAGCGAAGCGCACGAGCCGAGCGATCGCAGCGAGCGTGCTAGGAAATGCTATAGATACACCTATACTACTATCATAAATGCTTAAGTTTCTTACTCAATCACGTCACTGGATGAAATTTGGCACAGAGATAGATTACAGTCTGGAATGGCGCATACAATATTTTATCAAGCAAAATGTACGGTTCCTGTGGGATAACGTCAACGCGAGTGAAGTCGCGGACAATAGCTAGCAGCAAAGAAACTATATTTCTCTGCTCTCACATAAAATGCTTAAATATCATCCAGTACGTACGTGACACTGGTTAACTTTTAGACTGAATTCTGTAACACTCAGACCAGAGGCAACTATAGAAAAGGTCATTCCGAAAATCTTACGACGTACATACCAAAGTCCTCAATCCTTCGAGCCTCAGATGCCTCCTGGCTGGACAAGCAGCGTTCAGCAGCTGAGACCTGACCGAACCTCCAGACCTTGGCCTGGACCGTGTGTTGCCTGAAGAGTTGGGACAGTAGCACGTCAGGGGATCGCCCTCCGAGGACCCGAAGCTCTCCACCTTCAGAAAGGCAAATAACCAGGTTTGACACATCGGTTCTGTATCAAACATCTATATTTCAACAAATAAAACTGATTTGTCCGTCTGTGATTTGAAAATAATTACCATATAAATTTCTTAACAAAAACAAAACCGACTTCAGACTAAAGCCTGAGACTTTAGAAATAATATTGTTACATACCGACAAAGAAATGCGCACACCTGCCGGTCGTAAAAGCGCAGTTTATTGCCTTCGGGATTTATGAATTCTTTTCTTTACTTTGTGTTTAGAATGTGTAATTAAGAAAAACATTCTATTGTTTTTCTTCTTCTTTTATGGCCGTCATTAGTGTCGAACTAATCTTTATTGTTATTGCAAGAATAAAACTTCTTAGGGGATATAAAGAATATCATTGTTCGCCACATTTTGAAGGAAAGTGAAAACAGATAATAAAAGAAGGAAACAGAACGATCTGACTTACTTGGGGTAGACTCGGCCAGCAGGTGATCTCGTTGTGACTCAGATCCAACTGCCTGAGGCTCGTGGGGTACGAAGTCACGTACGACATGGACCTGTGCCAAACCCTCACCTTTATCTTTATTATTAGTTTCTTCAATAACACATACATACATACATACATAACTTCACGCCAGTTCCCTTGCGGGTTAGGCACGAACAACAGAGCGCCATTCAGACTTATTCTTACACACCTCATTTGCTTCTTTGACATTCATAGCTCTTATCATGCACGCTCGTCTGTTCTTAAGGCTCCTGACATCACCTTCTGCTAGTACACGATCAATTTGATCATGGAAGGTGTGTCGTGACCTTCCACTTTTGCATAGTATATCTGTTTAGTCATTCTTTCATCATGCATTCCTTTCCTTACCTTCACCCCGACACTCTCTTTCAGACCAACTCTTTTTCTTACTTCGGTATTACGAACGCGGTCCGCGAGCGTCACTCCGCAGACTTTGCGCAGTGCTCGCATCTCGACCGCGTTTACTCTACTTTCATGCTCTTTCTTCCATACCCAACTCTCGCTTCCATACGTGAGCGTAGGTACCAGCACCGCGTTGTGTATGGCGAGCTGGGCCTTCTGGCTGATTCAATAACACAATAATAATAAAATATTTGTAGCAGCGGGGGGCAGAGGTTAAATGATACTTCAGACGGAAGAGAGTAGTATTCACTATCAAGTGCTGATGTCAACTGATTTATTTTGGAAACGGTAACCTTGAGTACAAATATTAACAAGTCGTACAGCTAGTACAGTGTGTGAGCGGGACGGATGATATGCGAGCGAGATAGAGCAACTATTAATATGTCCGCTCCCGCGCTGCGCTAGTCAGTAGTTCGTCGTCCGCTGCGATGACTAGACGTATGCAGCTCCCATATATTGATAGTTGGAAAGATCGCTAACTTTATTAAAAGTACACGTAAATCACAGTTCTTTCAAAAGCAACCAAATTAGGGGTGTGCGTATATCGTTTGAATCGAATCGAATATTAATATTCTGTAGTGGAACACTTACAGGCCAATAGATGGCGCTGTGCAATAATTGATGTCACAAACGTTGCCCGAAACATACAAAGGAGGAAGGTACATACGAGGAACAACATCGGCCTCAATGGAAGATCTTCCTTTGAGACGGAGGGGGCCTTTCATCTCGTTCCTCCACCCTATACTGGTCATCCTTCAATTCGATTCCAAATTCGAATTTTTCGAATTATTTGAATTTCGAATCGAATAATTCGAAAAATTTCAAATAATTCGAACAATTCGCGAATTATCGAAATATCACTGGATTTTCTATTGTTTCCAATTTTAATTCCACTACATCGTGTATCAAAATATTCTACTTACGAATAATATATGTCGAAGCAAATACAACTAGGGATGCAAAATCGCTCATAAAAAACATCGATGTCAGGATATCGACGTTTTCAAAAGTGAAATATCGATGTTAAAAATATCGACGTTTATGAACGATATATTGACGTTTTTTTATCACCATTTACATAAGCTTTTGACGCTTGTTCCTGCGATGCAAATGAAACATCGTTTTTTTTAATATCGATGTATCGTCCAAACCATCTTAGCACACCCTTCTTAATTCTTGCTTTCACCAACATCATCCTTTTATGCCGCTGTTACTCCATCTTTCAAAAGAATACCAAACCCACTTCTCATTGCTCTCATCCTACTAAATAATATGTTTATTCTATTTATATGTCTTTTCAGAAGGTGATGTCAGGAGCCTTAAGAACAGACGAGCTTGCATGACAAGAGTTATGAATGTCAAAGAGGCAAGTGAGGTGTGTAAGAATAAGCCTAAATGGCACTCTGTTGTTCGTGCCTACCCCGCAAGGGAACTGGCGTAAAGTTATGTATGTATGTATGTATGTATGTATATGTCTTTTCCCTTGCCCACATTCACTATCGTACTTACTATTCAACAGCGTGGGTATACACTAACATATCTGGTGCGGCGGCGCTGGGTTTAGCGGGAAGCGAACTGTGTCAATTTTGCGGGAAAAGAAGTGTGGGACAATTTAGAATGAGAATCGGAGGATAAGCACGCACTCACCTGATAATGAACATGAAACACAGCGGCTTCTCTGCTCCTCAGTCCACTTCACTTTATTTGTTATAATATGGTTTATTATATTTATATTATATATGTTTTATTATATTTATATTATATATGTTTTAATATATTGAATTATTGTGGTGCGGAGCGGGTTATTTATAAGTTATATACACATATTTATGAGTTGCGGGCGCGGTATATTTTATGATATTTTATTTATTTATAATATATTTGTATTTGCGGAGCGATGTAATTTATTTTATTTTATGATGACATGAGATGAATGATTGAAGTGACGTGCGAAAGGGAACGCGCCGTCAGATTTCAAGGAAGAATTTAAATATGTCGAAGAAAAGTATGAATAGGTCGAAAGGAGGTTTACATGGCGGTACCATTTCCCCCGGCCTTAAAGGGTTGCCTTTAAAAAAAGGTAAATTAAAAATACGAAGGACCAAAAAATTCATCAAGTGGGTGAAAATCCAAAGTTTAATGCGGTGAGCGAAATCAAATTAATGTTTAATTAGCGAGTGGCAACCATTAGTAAAGTGAGCGGATTTAAACTGTATATGTATGAAGCGAGCGAAAACGTATTGTATAAGGAGCGAGCGGATATTTGTATACAATGAACTTCCAGTACGATACATGTCTGAATGTTCAAAGATACTTACGAAATGAGCGGTATTATATGAAGATATATAAAGTACGACAGACATGAGCGAAAAAATAAACATATGGAGCGATTATAAATTAATAAAGCTTGAGCGGGGGACTAATATTATGTCCATTAAATTAAAAAAAGTATGCGAATCAGCAAATATTCAATTAAATATCAGCTTAAATAACGTATCTTAAACTAGCGAGATTCAATATAATAAATTAACGAGCGAAGAAATAATATGACTGAACGTCTTAAGCAAATAAACAAAAACACGAGGGAGTGACTAAAATTAATAGAGCGTATTCAATAATTAAAATTATTAAGCAAAGGAGTAATTGCTAAAGTCCATTCTAATTATAATGAGCGAATATAACACTATGACAGCGTAAGTAATAATAAAGGAGCGCGCGTGGGTGATGGACTAAATAATGCCCAAATAAATAATAGATAAAGCGAGCGTAAGACTTTAACTAGAAAGGTCCGAATTAATATAAAAAGGAGCGGGAGCGGGACCTAAACTTACAAGGTCCAAAATAAGTATACATGAGCGGGTGCAGGACCTAAATAAGCAAGATCCGAAAATTATCTTATAAAGAAGCGGGAGCGGGATTGTAACCTAAGCACGCATGGTCCAAAATAAAGTTATTAGAGCGAGTGCGGGACCAAGACAACTAAGTCCGAATTAAATAGTGCGGACGCAGGACTTATGTTTGTTTGGTCCAAAATAAATTTACAAGTGCGGTGCGGGACCAAAACAAATCAAGACCAAAATAAATTTAGAAGAGCGAGAGAAGGATTTAAACACGCTTGGTCCAAATATATATTTACAAGAGCGGGTAGGAGACCAAAGCAAGCATAATCCATAATTACATAAAGGAGCGGAAAAGAATATAAGTTAAATGTACATTGAAATTATTAACGCGAGTAAAGAAACAATCGAATAATCGAAGGTGCTTAAAATAAACAAAATAAAGGCGAGCGTTGAACCAATGTAACCTATGCTAAGTCTCAAAAAAATAAACAAATACTTATTAATTATTAATATTAAAATAAAGCGGGATATTTAAACCGAAAAAAAAACATTTTATTAATAACTTAAAAAGAAACCATTAATCTAAGGTCAGCACATAATACAACGAAATAAATGAACGCGCAAACTTCATTCATTCTGAATATTGCAATTTGCGATATGTCATGTTTCGTGGTATGTGCTACCCCCCATATCCTAAAACAACAACCAAGAAAGCGATGCGGTGGAAATGATTTAAAATTAAAATATTAGATTAATAAATATGAATCCCTCGATCCGAGTAAAGACATCGGATGAGGCGCGATGCGACAAAGGTATTTGACGCAAAGAAAAATTTAAATTTACGCGGGTCGGTTTAATACAAGAATTGTATTTGAAAACTCTATGATGACCGGGAATCACACGTAAACCAATGTCAATAGAATACTTTTTCATTATGACATCATTCGATATACGCAAATTATGTTTTACGTGCGGGGTATTATTTTCATAGCTCGAACCTAAAAGTATGCGAGCTTCCAAAGAAGATATATTTTGAACTAATTTAGTATGGCGCGGAAAATATATTAAAGCGGAAACTTTGCGACGATAATCTTCATGAAAATGATAATATTCAATATTAGACAGCGAAGCGGTATTCTTCCTAGGATTACATAATGTCCTAAGAAGAAGGGTCAAGCGAACTTGAACGAAAATATTGTAATTTATAAACGATCCATGCGGGATCTTAAAAGTAGCGGGAGAACTTATATCGTAGCCTAATACCGTGCGGACAGTAGGATATAGTATATTAAAATTATTATATACTATATTAGGACTAAGAAAGCGCGGGAGCAGAGAATATTTAAATAAAGCGGGTGGATTAAACATCATAATATATGCGAGTAGACACAAGTTATCAAAATGCGGAAGTCTTAAAGCAGCAATATCTTTGAATGTTATATTGTATCGAGCATTGACTAACACACCATTTTGTGGAGGTTCATCATCGTTTGATTTAAAGAGACAATGGCGTTTACTAAAACGACCTGAAGAAACCAATTTTAATAGAGATCCATCAATAGTCACACGAACTACGGATGGCGTCAATGTGGCGCGGGAGTAAGTTTGTTTATTGGTGCGATTGACTTTACCATCTTCATCGATGTCACTATTGACAGTTATTGATGGTAATATTTCACTATTCGTACAAACCCTGATCGAGTCAACATACGATTTATTGTGCGGTTTAGTAAGGTTCCTAGACGTTGGAATAGTATTAGTGGCCCACAACTGCGATGGGCGATCACCATCAGATGCGGAAAGAGCGGAAGACGACAACGACTTGCTTAGTACAGCTAAAGTCGAAGTATCTGAATAAGACGCGGTTTGTATATAATTTTCAACATCGTGACTATAAGAAGACATTGATGGAGATATATTGTCATTGCGGCATGCATTAATAAGCGGGGGAGGAACATTCTTATAAGAAAGATCAGGTTTTGATGTAGAAAACTGCGGTAAAAGTGAAGCATCAGACTGCGTAAGCGACTGTAACGACTTGCTTGGTACAGCTAAAGTCGAAGCGGGTGATTGCAAAGCGGTTTATAGTTATTTTGAATATAATTGCAATCTAGTACGGTGTTCTTTGATTGCAGCCTCCTAAGTGCTGCTTTTGTTTTGCAATACATTTCTTCGAAAGGAATCATTGTCTCATAATCAGGCACGGTGCCTGGCACACTCAGAAGGAGTTGTTCATTATACCTATCGGCGATATCCTTAAATTGCATGCGAATATTGTCCAAAGTCGCGGTATATCCTAGAAAGCATTGCAGACATTCTGTACTGTCGAAGGCCTGCCGCGATTTTTTATATATTAATTGAAGGACTTCGAACAAACTATCTTGTCGCGCTTTCAAAGTAATTAATTCAATGTTGTCATCAATGTTCAATGTGGATGACATATTGATGACAAATCTAATTCAATTTAAATTAGGAAGAACAAAAAACAAATGCGGTTAATTGACAAATATGTCGCGGAAAATCGATAAAATGTTATATGGTGAAATAACGCGAGATGAAATATGATTTAATGAATGACAGATTTAAAATATATTTATTTCTACTAATAGAAATAACACTCGGCTAAGGGTTGCCTAAACGTGCGGATGCGAGTAATTAATATAGCTTAGACAAACACCTATAAGACCAAGGGCGGTGAAAAAAGAGAAAGCGGGGCGATAATTTTCCTAGCTATAAAGCTAGGAAACACACGAATGCGAGAATGCGGTATATGATATGCCTATGGTAGGGCTATAAATATAGGAAATTCGGCTCGATTACGCCAAAATTACACGTAACGAGTATCCGGCTCGAAGGACCATTTGGTGCGGCGGCGCTGGGTTTAGCGGGAAGCGAACTGTGTCAAATTTGCGGGAAAAGAAGTGTGGGACAATTTTGATGGGAATCGGAAGATAAGCACGCACTTACCTGGTTAATGGGAATGAAATGCGGCTGCTCCTCTGCCCTCAGTCCACTTCACTTCACTTTATTTGTTATAATTTATATTATATATTTTTATTATATTTTACAATTTGATGCGGAGCGGGTTATTTATATAATACACACATTTATGAGTTGCGGGGGCGATATTTTTTATGGTATTTTATTTATTTATAATATATTTGTATTTGCGGAGCGATGTAATTTATTTTATTTTATGATGACATGAGATGAATGATTGAAGTGACGTGCGAAAGGGAACGCGCCGTCAGATTTCAAGGAAGAATTTAAATATGTCGAAGAAAAGTATGAATAGGTCGAAAGGAGGTTTACATGGCGGTACCAATATCCTTATCACCATTTAAAACAAATGTACATCTAAGAAAAATGGTTAAGTTTAATAGAAATGATAGAATTAGATTTAATAATCAACTTTTATATTATAAATTATTACTGGCAATAAGAAAAAATATGAAAAAGACAGCGCAAGGTAGCGCGTTACGTCTATGTACGACGAAACATAGTTCATAAAACATCGTACTTGAACAACGATGTATCGTCGATGTTTTGGTTTCAACATCGATGTTAAAACATCGATTTTTATGAACGATACATCGATGTTTGGAAACATCGATGTTTTGTTTGCATTCCTAAATACAACAATTAACGTATTACAAAAACAATAATAGTTTATTTAGTTACTATGTAATGTGAAATTAACGTAAAACGACGTTTTTATTGTAATTTCAATACTTAACCTAAAAGTTTGTGATCAAGTGCACGTGCCCCGACCCCTATAAATACGGCCGCACTGTCGACACTCGGTCACTATTGCTCGAGCCGCCGAACGGGACGGACCTCTCTTGAAGTTCTATTTCAAGGACTCAAATATGGGTCGTCGCCACGAAGCCAACAATCGTGACGTCAGCATTGCTGGCGTCAGACCTTTTAAAAATACTACGGAGGTTCCTCCTCCGACATATACTTTTTGATTAAAATATTGTTTTGTTTATTGTTCAAGTCATATGAACAGTGTTGCTTTGGCGAAATCTGTGATTATAGAAGTATAGTCTTTGACATTCATTATTATGGTCGAATTTCGACCACCGACGACCACTAGTATAAGTTAAAATTTAAATTTACTTCCTATTCTAAGTACACCGAAAAGTACAATAATATTTATATAATAAGATAATTGAGTAGATTGACGACTGACCTGAGAGAGTTATAGGCCATATTGAGCCTGGTGAGACTTGACGCCCTGCAAGCCAGGGCTGGAGGCACACAAGTGAACTGGTTATGGGAGATGTTCAACGAGGAAAGGGGGCAGCCACCAGTGGCCTGGGGGGTGGCTGGCTCCACCACACCCCGCCAGGTGTGCGCTCGGCGTGCTTCCGACCACCTGGTGGAAAGTCCAAGGTGTTGACCAAATGGAACACTTGCGTGAGTTCAGCAGACAGGCAGACGGCCCACCTGATAGAAAGCGGTTAACTACCACCCATATGCTACCACGCTATGAATACGACTCAAGGTTGGTATGGCGACCTGCTCTGGATCAGAGGTGGTAGCAATCCGGACGGTTAAATACCCTACTAGCTGTGGATTATTTTGTCGCCTTTTACAACAAGCCGCCCCAACGTAGGAAATTGTATTACTTCTCCGTTCCTGCACGAAACCTGCACCCACAGCCAGGTGGTAGGGTATCTGCCCGACTGGATGGCTACCACCCCTGGTCTAAAGTATGCCGCCGTAACAACCTTGATTTGTGTTCCGGCATTAGTGACCAGGTGCCAGTCTCCCTTAAGAGAGAGCAGCAGCGCATTTGTAGCACCTTTGGTGTTGCAAATGTCCATGGGCGATGGTAGCCGCTTTCCACCAGTGATCCCCGTCTGCTGAATTTATGCAATAAAAAAAATGTACAGACACGCCATTTTTACAATTTTATAATAGACTAGAGTTTACCCCGCGGCTGCGCCGCGGGTCAACCTCTAGTGCGTATCTCTTGTTTAAAAAGCAAGTGGTACAGGTTACATTGTATTAAATTTGTATGTATTTGCCCCCGAAAGATTCACTTCATGTTATATCGCCAACTATACCACACCCGTCTGTCTATATGTAAACTACATAAATGACAAAACTTGACAAAAATGACAAAATAGATAACATGGAGTCGACCAACTGGACCCAGTGGATCCAGTGGACAAAGTGGACCCAACTGGCCTAGTGGACCCAGTGGTCAAAGTGGACCCAGTGGATCCAGTGGACCCAGTTGACCTAGTAGGCTAAGTGTCCCAAATGGACCCAATGGACCCAGTGGACCCAGTGGACCCAGTGGACCCAGTGGACGAAATGGACAAAATCACAAAACCTGTCCTAGTTTCCGGGATAAACTTTACATAAATCTATCCCAAAATGTATCCCATTATCCTGGATAAAAAGTATCTCTTTGGCACTCTCGGTATTCAAATTATATATGTACCGAGTTTCAGCCAAATCGGTCCAATAGTCTTTCCATAAAAGGATAACAAACAAAAAGACAAATATACTTTTATCCCGGAAACTATCCCATCTTCCGGGATAAAAAGTATCCTATGTTCATTCTCGGCATCGAAAATATATATATACTGAGTTTCAGCCAAATCGGTCCAGTAGTTTTTACGTGAAAACGGAACAGACAGACAGACAGACAGAGTTACTTTCGCATTTATAATATTAATAGGGATTATGACCTGAATAGTTAAAACTCACACGGCATTCCCGGTACGATTCGCCAAGACCGGTACTTCTTCTTCTTCCTCCAACAACTCCGATTCACTCCTCTCTATCGACGGACTTCGGGACGAGGATTTCTACAAGCGATAGGCACAATAAATCTATAACATTATATTAATACGTGAAGCAAAAACTTTGTACCCCTTTTCACGATTTTTTTTTTGCAGGAGATCAGCAGACAGGCAGACGGCCCACTTAATGGAAAGCGGTTACCATCGCCTATGGACATTTGCAACACCAAAGTTGCTACAAATGCGCTGCTGCTCTCTTAAGGGAAACTGGAACATGGTCACTAATGCCGGAACACAACTCAAGGTTGTTATGGCGACATAATTTAGACCAGAGGTGGTAGCCATCCAGTCGGGCAAATGCGCTACCACCTGGCTGTGGGTTGTTAAGTCGCGTCTTACGACAGGCCGCCCCAACGCAGGAAATTGTATTCTTTCTCCGTTCCTGCACGGATATGAAATTTCCCGCACACTTATAGTTTATATAGAGAAGAAGCGACGACTATCCGGCTCGAAGGACCATATGATTAACTCAAAACTGGTAAAGAAAGGGTAGAAATTTCACCATAAGAGATATTTTATTATTAATTTATTAATGGTGCATCCATTACAGGTTGGAAGGAAAATAAAAAAAAGCTTTTTTTAAAAAGGTTTTTAAATACAAGCTTTTAAGATCCTGGATATTACGTAGCAGCAGAAAGCTAGCCAAGACAAGTAAAACGACCCCAAACACGACGGGTCTATCTTGTTTAGTACAGGAGTTCCTATGGTCACCTTCCAGCTCCATCATCAGATCAGCTCCATGGTACCATATTATTGCATTGTCACGCGATATACATATGCGTGGAAAATTTCATTTCAATCGGAAACCGGGAAGTTGGTCAAACTTAACTTGCAAGATTCCAGCCGAACTTACATACATACATACATCCATTGCAAGTTAATAAAAAGCAAAAAATACCTTAAATCAATAAAAAAAACATCACACACACTACCATGTATTTGACACACACACGCACATATATACTCTTTTGATTATTGTTAAAGTCAAATTAACAGTGTAGCCTTGGCGAAGTCTGTGATTATAGACGTATAGTCTTTGACAACGGAACCTTAACCCTTAAGACAATTATCGATATACAAAAAAGCCGCAAGACTAACACTATCACCATCACGTAATATACCAAGAAAATATACCCATTTCATACAAATCATACAACTCCTATATAAACAGAGTGAGACAACAACACAAACGCGATCTGCACTCTCATCGCGGACACATATGTTGTGGACGCAGGGACGATGGTTATATCGTGTAATCGATATATTCTAGTAAAACTCCAAATAAAATTATTAAATCACCCGAATATATTTTCTCCAATTGACATTACCTTTCTCACACAATGTTTTTCTATATAAAGTCAAACGACCATAAACTCCTGCAAAGAGTTTGTACATACTTCCGCCCAAGACCTAATTGACCTTCGGTCTTTAAAAAATATATGTATAATAGACTCTCAACCAACTGTTTACAATATATGTCACTTTACCCACTTAAACATATGTGCTAATAGTGAGCTAAAGGGTTAAGACTATTATCTATATACCAAAAAGCCGCAAGACTAACACTATCACCATCTCGTAATATACCAAGAAAATATACCCGTTTCATACAACTCCTATATAAACAGAGCGAGACAACAACACAATCAACGATCACGTGCGCAAACGCGATCTGCACTCTCATCGCGGACACTTATGTGCTAATAGTGAGCTAAGGGGTTAATGATGTTCAAACTTATAATTTAAATTAATTACGGTCGAATTTCGACCATTGGGCGACCACTAGTATATATAAAAATGAATTGACGTTCGTTAGTCTCACAAATACTCGAGAACGGCTGAACCGATTTGCCTAATTTTGGTTTTGAAATATTTCTAGAAATCTAAGGAACATTTAAAAGGGGAGATAATATAAATGGAAAGTAAAAAAAAAGTAGTAATTATTTTATTTTCCCATACAAAGTGTTCGCACCTGTCAAACAGGATGACTTTATATTCCCCAGAAACCTAATTGCTGAAACCATTACGGGAAATGATGGATATCCATTGTATCGTCAGCGATAATTAGACCCGGTAGGTGGCGTCGTTCGACTCCTCTTAAACGATGGGACCAATTTTAATGAATTTCTGTGTGTGTTCAAATGGGTCCCACTATGGTTTAGATTCAAATTTGACCTAGGTACGTGGCGCTGCGACCGGCTTCCAGGATTCAGGTGAAATTATTTTTGTGTGTGATCAAATGGGTCCCGGGATGGTTTAGATTCACGATTGGACCCAGTAGGTGGCGTCGCTAGACTCCTGTTAAACGATGGGACCAATTTTAATGATTTTTTTGTGTGTTCAAGTGGATCCCGATAGGTGAAGTTGCAATAGGGTTCCAGGATTTTGACGAAATATTTTGTGTGTTCAAGTGGGTCCCATGATGGTTTAGATTCAAATTTGAACCAGGTACGTGGCGCTGCGACCGGCTTCCAGGATTCAGGTGAAATTATTTTTGTGTGTGCTCAAATGGGTCCCGGGATGGTTTAGATTCACGATTGAACCCAGTAGGTGGCGTCGCTAGACTCCTCTTAAACGATGGGACCAATTTTAATGAATTTTTGTGTGTGTTCAAGTGGATCCCGATAGGTGAAGTTGCAATAGGGTTCCAGGATTTTGACGAAATATTTTGTGTGTTCAAGTGGGTCCTATGATGGTTTAAATTCAAATTTGAACCAGGTAGATGGCACTCCGATCGGCTTCCAAGATTTAGGTGAAGTTATTTTTGTGTGTGTTCAAATGGGTCCCGGGATGGTTTAGATTCACGATTGGACCCAGTAGGTGGCGTCGCTAGACTCCTCTTAAACGATGGGACCAATTTTAATGAATTTTTGTGTGTGTTCAAGTGGATCCCGATAGGTGAAGTTGCAATAGGGTTCCAGGATTTTGACGAAATATTTTGTGTGTTCAAGTGGGTCCTATGATGGTTTAAATTCAAATTTGAACCAGGTAGATGGCACTCCGATCGGCTTCCAAGATTTAGGTGAAGTTATTTTTGTGTGTGTTCAAATGGGTCCCGGGATGGTTTAGATTCACGATTGGACCCAGTAGGTGGCGTCGCTAGACTCCTCTTAAACGATGGGACCAATTTTAATGAATTTTTGTGTGTGTTCAAGTGGATCCCGATAGGTAACGTTGCAACAGGATTTCAGGATTTTGACGAAATATTTTGTGTGTTCAAGTGGGTCCCATGATGGTTTAGATTCAAATTTGAACCAGGTAGACGGCACTCCGATCGGCTTCCAAGATTTAGGTGAAATTATTTTTGTGTGTGTTCAAATGGGTCCAGGGATGGTTTAGATTCACGATTGGACCCAGTAGGTGGCGTCGCTAGACTCCTCTTAAACGACGGGACCAATTCTGATGAATTTTTTTCTGTGTGTTCAAGTGGGTCCCGTGATGGTTTAGTCCAAAAAGTGGTCCCGGTAGGTGGCGTTGCTATAGCGTTTCGGGATTTTGACGAAAGAGGAAGAAAAAGAACTTACAGACTGCGTGGTGAAAGAGAACGGAGCGGTCGAGTTGGAGGGGGACGCGCTGAGCTGCGGCGAACTTTCCGTAGGCGAAGCCAACTGCTGCGGACTAGTGCACTCGGTGTTCTGCAACGAAAATCATTTATCAAGTCAAAAGTACAGTCACTCACTACACCCACTATTACACATTTCTTCAAATAAAGTCTTTGGTGTTAGTGTGCCATAGTTCCAAGACCTAAGTGCCATTCGAGGACTTGGCTGTCTAGCTGCCCCACTGGGGGGGGGGGGGAGGATTCCGAAGTTAGTGGTGCTTATTAGCCCATTGGTTTTTGTGCAGGATTTGGCATACCTCTCACTCTCGTATATTCCCTTAAATATAACCCCTACAGTCCACTAAAGAATTACTCGAACCAACAAAGCTGTGTGGGATCCGTGATCCAGCATTGCACCGGTATGGGAGAGATGGGATAAATAGGATTGTATAATTTTTTTTTATTGCAGTAGATCAGCAGACAGGCAGACGGCCCACTCGATGGAAAGCGGTTACCATCGCCTATGGACATTTGTAACCCCAAAGATGCTCTCTTAAGGGAGACTGGAACCTGGTCACTAATGCCGGAACACAACTCAAGGTTGTTATGGCGACATATTCACACATTCAGACCAGGGGTGGTAGCCATCCAGTTGGGCGAATGCCCTACCACCTGGCAAAAGGAAGAATTCTATAGAGGGTGGCATAAAGGGGATGGGATATGAAAGATGGAATAAGAGGAAGAGATGTTGGGACACGATAGGAGAAATTGGATTGCATAGGAGGATGTTAAAGGGGGATGGATGTTAATAGAGGGATAGATAGGATAGGGTAAAAGACAGGGGATGGAACTTAAGAATCAGACAGAAGGAATAGGATGCAATGGCATAAAATGATAGGATAGAGAGGGGGTTGTGTAGTATGGTTTGAGATATTATCGAATAATAATATTTTTTTCAGAGGAACGTAAGTCCTCTGGCATCATCTGATAAAGTAGGACTTGGAAGAAGCACTCTCCCTATGGCAAAACTCACCTCATCTCCTATGGGCAGATCTTTCAAATGGTTCAAAGCGGCGTTCAGGTCCCTCAGACTCGGCGAAGACCACAGACTCGATGGTAACCACCTCAACTTGTTGTTCGACACATCCAGGGTCGCCAACGATGGGAGGTGGAACAGACCCGGTGGAAGCTCCTCCAACCTGTTGTCCTGGAAGGTGAAATTCAGAAGATCCCAGATACTGATGACGAGAATTGCTCTGAAGAGCTGTTTTGTCTGGTGTCTACGTAATTATATACCATCGCACCGACTAGTAATTATCTTTCATATATTCGTGTATATGTCACTGAACTCCTCTGAAACGGTTGGACCGATTTTGATGAAACTTTTTGTGTGTGTTCAAGTGGGTCCCCGGATGGTTTAGATTCACAATTGGACCTGGTAGGTGCGCTGCAATCGGGTTCTAAAATTATTATTATTTTAGAGCAGGACAACGTCTGCTGGGCTCTCTTAGTACATGATTATATAATTACTTGACGTCACATAACATCTGATATATCAATGCACAGCCCAAAAGACTGGCGCTAGTGCCGTAAAAACCGGTAGGCGAGCACTTTATATACTGTAGGTGCGCATTCAGAAAGGATTTTTGAAAATTCAACCTCTAAAGGGGTGAAAGTTTGATTAAAAATCTGTCGTTTGCGAAGTAGAAAACACGAAAATATGTAACTGCTTCTAGTCAGAAATAAATGTACACGTACATAGGCGTTTTTGGAAATTCAACCCCTAAGGGGATGAACCCTCTAAACTAATAAAATTCCCATTTATATAAAATAAATAAACATTAATTCTTTCAAGACACGACTTGAAAAATTATTGATTGACCAAATTTTATTATAGTACTAGCTTCTGCCCGCGACTTTGTCCGCGTGGAATTGTAAAAAAAAAGTAAGTTAAACCCCCCCCCCCCCCTTTTTGAAACATTCTTCAGTGGCGCTCCGCTCCTATTGGTCTTAGCGTGATGATATATAGCCGGTTCTCTTCCTCGATAAATGGGCTATCTAACACTGAAAGAATTTTTCAAATCAGACCAGTAGTTCCTGAGATTAGCGCGTTCAAACAAACAAACTCTTCAGCTTTATATATATAGTATATGATATATATTAGTATAAAATTCAAGACTTTTTAAATGACAAATTTTATATGTAGTTTAAAAATAAATTATATTATTTATGTTTACCTGTACTACAATTAAAGATTTGTTTGTTTGTCGATGTATATGTATATTGTACATAGTGCATCATCTGTTCTTGTAGTTTTGCACGCCCAATATGGCAAGGCATTGTCACTATGGCGAGGTTCGGTGGTCGTGGAGAGAATGAAACGATCTGACTACTGTATTAAGACTCATTGTTTTATTAAATTAACTCTCCTTATATATAAAATATCCAGTTTTTTTTTATTGCAGAGTTCAGCAGACCGACAGACGGCCCACCTGATGGAAAGCGGTTACCAGATGCCTCCTCTTAAGGGAGACTGGAACCTGGCCACTAATGCCGGAACACAACTCAAATACAAGGTAAATACCCTACCACCTGAAATTACTAGTTCTCCAGACCTCTTACCTGAAGATAAACCTCCTGCAGCACCGGCGCGGTATAAACGTCGGGTCTCTGCTTGATCTTCTTCCTCCCTCTTCTCTTCAGATCCAACTCTTCCTCGAGAGGATCCTCGCTGGTCGGAAGACGTTCCAACTTATTTTGGGCTGCATTAAGATACCTGTTACATGACAAAAATAATTGTTTTGTTGTTTTTGTAATCGGCAGATAGAAACAGACGTTTTAAATTCCCAAGTCAAGCTGTCGAAGGTAATATTTTACTTACGACAGCCTGTTTTACCTACAAAGATTCGTTTTACCTATGACGGACTATTAGCCGTCGTCTGTCTGTCATTTTTGCAGGTAAAACAGATCTTCGTAGGTAAAATATTACCTACGAAGATCTGTTTTACCTGCAAAAATCTGTTTTACTCCCAAAATTCTATTCTACTTACGAAGTACTGTTTTACCTACAAAAAGCTGTTCTACTTACGAAGTCCTGTTTTACGTACAAAAATCTGTTTTGCCTACAAAAAGCTGTTCTACTTACGAAGTACTGTTTTGCCTACAAAAAGCTGTTCTACTTACGAAGTACTGTTTTACCTACAAAAAGCTGTTCTACTGACGAAGTACTGTTTTACCTACAAAAAGCTGTTCTACTTACGAAGTACTGTTTTGCCTACAAAAAGCTGTTCTACTTACGAAGTACTGTTTTACCTACAAAAAGCTGTTCTACTGACGAAGTACTGTTTTACCTACAAAAAGCTGTTCTACTTACGAAGTACTGTTTTGCCTACAAAAAGCTGTTCTACTTACGAAGTACTGTTTTACCTACAAAAAGCTGTTCTGCTGACGAAGTACTGTTTTACCTACAAAAAGCTGTTCTACTTACGAAGTACTGTTTTACCTACAAAAAGTTGTTCTACTGACGAAGTACTGTTTTATCTGCAAAAATCTGTTTTACATACAAAAATCTATTCTACTTACGAAGGTCCATTTTAACCCCAAAGATCTATTTTACTTAAGAGTCGCAAGTGACATAAAAAATCTTTGCCGATTCGAGCTTAGCGACATTTGTTCGAAGCACCATCTAGTTGTTAGTTAGACTTATCCTTTACCATTAAGGCTGTTTCCCACTAGATGCCGCTCTAACGCAACACCAAAACAATATTTTACCCTCACCTGAGACTCAACAAAGCGAATAGTTCCGGTGGGAGCAGCCTTAGTTCATTATTGGCCACGTCGACCCTCGTGAGAGCATGTAAGGCACCCGCCTCACTACTCAGCTTGCTGTTCACCCTGAGAGCTGCTAACCGGAGCCAGGACATGCTGAAGAGATATAAAGAATTGTTTAATAAATACATACGAAACGTAGGAATAATAAGAATCAATAAGTTTTCCGTTTGGTTTTGAAGAATTTTGTGCTATATCTTCGGAACTCAGGGTTTAGAAGCCTATATAGTTCTAAACTGGACCCAGTCTCAAAATCTATACTAGTACTATAAAGAGGTAAAGTTTGTGAGTTTGTGACATTGCAGGGGGTCTGGATCTACTAAATCGATTTTGAAACTTCTTTCACCAGTGGAAAGCTATATTATTCCTGAGTGACATAGGGACGCCCAGCGAAGTGAGCACGGGTCAGCTAGTAAAAGATAAAAAGACATAAGTTTACTTACCGTATCTGCGGGATTTGGGTCCTCAGTTCCCTCCAGTTGACCATGACAGGCGTGGAGGGGCAGAGGGCGCTGTACGTCAGCGCGGCGTCGCTCTCCCTGCTGTGGAACACGCTCTCCGATATCGTCGCTTTGTTCAGTTTGAAATCGGGGTCTGGATATGCCTGGTACGAAAATATATTCGAAACATCTTCAGCAGTTTTATTTTGGAAGTGTGATGCGTCGATGATGTTACCCCATTTCATTTTTTTATTGCAGGAGTTCAGCAGACAGGCAGATGACCCACTTGATGGAAAGCGGTTACCATCGCCTATGGACATTTGCAACCCCAAAGGTGCTCTCTAAATGGAGACTGGAACCTGGTCACTAATGCCGGAACACAACTCAAGGTTGTTATGGCGACATACTTTAGACCAGGGGTGGTCACCTGGCTGTGGGTTGTTTTTGTCACCTCTTACGATAGGCCGCCCCAGCGCAGGAAATTATATTATTTGTCCGTTCCTGCACGGATAAACCCCATTGGCTAGGGTGGGGGTCACTCTACCACGTCTAAATCTGGTTAAAAACGAGGTGGACTGTAGGTACTGGTTTTGGGAAAAGCGTGTTTGCCTTGCTTGGTTTATGTTGTTGCGATCTTCTTGACTTCTTGGGCCGGCCCGTGTTCTTTCTTCTTACAAGAGGAATTTAACCACATACAATGACAAACACACTGACTGGAGCACGGAAAAAGGCACTTTTAGTTATTAGTTTTAATATTTTTAACTTGCGGGAGCGAGCAGCGGGAAGTAATATCAGCGCGGGAAGAGAGAGGAGCGGGAAACGCCAAAAGACATTAAAAACAAGACGTCACTGTCATGTCAATGACAATCTGAGTTTGTTTTTTTTAAATCATTTTATGCGGTAAGGCTTCGACCTTAACACTGACTCTTACTACTTCTCAAACTCAAGTCGCTTGCCGTCTCTCACCTTACTAGCCAGGAGTTTGGCCAGCAGCTCCGTGAGCCCATGCCTGGCGCATTCTTTGATGGCCCTGCAATGGGGATCAGTTGCTCCGTGTTGGAGAAGAATTTCCACCAACTGCACGTTCTTCGCCCGAGCTGCTATGGCTAACGCAGTCCAGGGTCCATCTCCTAGAACCAAGAAGGTCACAATTTCAACAGAGATTCTAAATACAGATATCACAGCTTTCTTTAGAATTCACCCTGATGCGAAAGTGGCGCCACCCTAGTTTAATGCATTTCGATGGACACTTCTTCATATACAGAGATGATTCTCCTCATCTCTATCCTTCATATCTATAACATAGCATAATAAAAATGTCTCACTGTCACTGCTGTAGGGGGCCCGGCATGGGGACGGAGAACTGCTGGCCCTCGTCATGGCCCCACTCACAGCCGAAGCGCTGCGGGACCTGCGCCTGATCTCGCGGGAGCTCTCACTGTTCGGGGTGCTCTGGGAAAACATACCGAGTTCAACGTAAATGGATGAACGTTATTGAATGAGTGAGTGAGTCGGTGAGCAAGTGACATGTTCCATGGGCGCGTGCGCAGGCACATTGGCGCGAGTTCAACATGATTTGAATGAATGAACGGGTGATCGTATGAGCAAGTGACCTGTTCGATGGGCGCAACCGCATTGTTGCGAATTCAAAATGAATGAATGAAAGAATAATTGTATGAGCAATGACCCGTTCGACGAGCGCGTGCGCAGGCGCATCGGTGCGAGTTCAACATGAATGAATGAGTGAGTGAGTCGGTGAGCAAGTGACCTGTTCGATAGGCGCGTGCGCGGGCGCGTTGGCGCTCGCGCCGGCCGAAAGCAGACGCCGCAACACCGGGGCGTGGCCGGCGCGACACGCACACGCCACGCAACTGTCGCCGTTGCGGGTCACGTCCCAGCGGACGGGATGCAAACGCCTCTTGTCCTCTGGCGTATCCTAATACATACATATAGATAAGTATACTCGGATTGTTAATTACCTAGACTAAAATGACAGCTTCACTTGACCTCATTTTTTTATGTTACAAGCTTGGAGCAGTGTTCTAGTATGACTCATTCATAAGTGAGTTGTGCGATTGAATGAACTATTCATCGCCCCCAACATATTCATTTTAATTATAAATTTTTATGAGTTTTTATTTACCCCGATTTTGAAACATTCTTCATTGGTGCTCCGCTCCTATTGGTCTTAGCGTGATGATATGTAGCCTATAACCTTTCTCGATAAATGGGCTATCTATCACTGAATAAATTTTTCAAATCGGAACAGTAGTTCCTGAGATTAGCGCGTTCAATCAAACAATATTAGTATATTTGGCTACAACACTAATACTTACATTTTAAATATCGCGATATCTTTTGAATGAAACGTCCGAATTGAATAATTCAAAAAGTTCTAGAAAGGTATTGAATTCGTCTTGAATATGGAGTCATTTATTTTGATAAGGATTAATACCAAGGTACAAAATAAGGAGTTTTTGAAGCGACGGCATTGTAATTATTTAAAAAAAATGAAAGAAATCATTATTGTGAGATAACTACAATAGTTAGACATATGGTTACGCGATATTTTTTGCAGACAATTATATGTTCTGCAAAGTGGTAGTACATTGTTTTGTTCGTATAAGGAATTTTTCGGGTATTTTTTTTACACAATGGGTTACATTATTGGACTTTTAATAAGAATCCCTAATTTTTTTTAAAATATAATATAGCCTATAGCCTTCCTCGATAAATGTACTATTCAACACTGGAGGAATTTTTCAAATCGGACCCGCAGTTCTTGAGATTAGCGCGTTTAAACAAACAAACAAACTCTTCAGCTTTATAATATTAGTATAGATAACAGTCACGTGGCCAAGTCGTGGTAGCGTAACGGTTAGCGCACGCGTCCCAAACTCCAAGGGCGCGGGTTCGATCCCAACTGGGACACGTGCACCACTTAGGCAGTTTTCTGACCTAATGTGCATATTGTCACAATTACCACGCGCTAACAACGGTGAAGGAAAACATCGCGATGCAACCTGCACATCGAGATAACCGATGTGTCGAACCTGCCAAGCCGCCTTGGACAAGCCGTTCCCCCTATAATGGGAGGCCCGAGCCCAGCAGTGGGACATTTATGGGCTGATATTATATTATAATTATAATTGTCACGAAAGCTTAATACTATTAAAAAAAATGAATATATGACAACAAATACCTAAATGGGAGGAGCCTTAAGAACAGACGAGTGTGCATGACAAGAGTTATGAATGTCAAAGAGGCAAGTGAGGTGTGTAAGAATAAGCCTGAATGGCACTCTGTTGTTCGTGCCTACCCCGCAAGGGAACTGGCGGGAAGTTATGTATGTATGTATGTAAATACCTAAATGACGTATTTTTAAATTTTTCCAAAATTTTATAAAATGCTACATTGGACAATTAAATTAAAAACATTCGACTATGCTCACATGATTACTCGCTGAACCAGTCAACTTGCTAACTATGGCGTGGATCCCTAAGGATATCCCGCTGCGGTGCGGACTCAACACTTGCTGGACCTGCTGGGTCGCCTCTTGGGCCTCTTCGACCTGATGGAAAGGAGGTAACATAAAACAAAATCCGCCAAGTGCGTTAATACGCGTTTTTCATATTGCTCGAGTACAGTAGACAGACTGGCACGACTCTTTGCCTGATGGAAAGTGGTTATCGTCACCTGGGATAGCTGGAGTACAGCCGAGACAGTCTGACTTTTTTTTTATGGCAGGAGCTCAGCAGACAGGTAGACGGCCCACGTGATGGAAAGCGGTTACCATCGCCTATGGACATTTGCAACACCAAAGGTGCTACAAATGCGCTGCTGCTCTCTTAAGAATCACTGGAACCTGGTCACTAATTCCGAAACACAACACAAGGTTGTTATGGCGGCATACTCTGGACCAGGGGGTGGTCGCCATCCAGTCCAACAAATGCCCTACCACCTGGAGGCTGACTGATGGAGAGTGGTCACCGTGCCCTGGACATTAGCAGAATCAAAGGTGCCACCAATGCGCTGCTGCTCTCTTAAGGGAGACTGGAACCTGGCCCCCAATGCCGGAGCACAACTCAAGGTTGTTATGGCGGTATACTCTAGACCAAGGGTGGTAGCCATCCAGTCAGACAAATACCCTATCAACTGACTGTGGGTTGTATTATATTCAATAAAAGTCTTAGTATCCACGTATGTACTTCATTGTCTTGTAACAACGTGACCTGACAAAATCCAAGTATCACGGAATTTTAAATATGTGTAAAGCGGGTAGATTGCGATCTACCCGCTTTACACATATTTAAAATTATAATAGGTTATTTTGTCGCGACTTTCGACAGGCCGCCCGGCCGCAGCAAATTATATTCTTTCTCCGTTTCTGCATGGATAGGAAATTGTATTCTTTCTTTGTTTCTGCACGGATAGGAAATTGTATTTTTTCTTTGTTTCTGCACGGATAGGAAATTGTATTCTTTCTTTGTACCTGCACGGATAGGAAATTGTATTCTTTCTTTGTTCCTACACGGATATGAAAATTGTATTCTTTCTTTGTTCCTACACGGATATGAAAATTGTATTCTTTCTTTGTTCCTGCACGGATAGGAAAATATATTTTTTCTTTGTCCTGCACGGATAGGAAATTGTATTTTCTCTTCGTTCCTGCATGGATAGGAAATTTTATTTCTTTCTTCGTTCCTGCACGAATGAGACATTTCATTTCTTTCTTCGTTTCTATGTGGATAGGAAATTTCATTTCTTTCTTCTTTTCTACACGGATAGGAAATTGTATTCTTTCTTCATTCCTGCATGGATAGGAAATTTTATTTCTTTGTTCCTGCACGGATAGGAAATTGTATTATTTCACCGTTCTTATACGGATAGTGCGCCTTGGCGCCCCATGTAATAAATGAATCAATAATTAAACTCACCTGCCTAGCAACGATGACCGGTTCGCAGACGACGGTGTGCGTGAGCAACGCGTCCACAACGGCAACGTTGCCGAGAGTGCACGCAACGTACAGAGCGGTCTGGCCGCTCACGTCGCGAGCGTTCACGTCGAACCCGAACTTGTACTGCCATTGGCCTGTTGCGTCACTGCGAAAGGGACTTTTTAATTGAATTTATTGCTTTTCGTCGTGGTAGCGTAATGGCTATCGCACGCATCCCGTACCCGAGGGGCGCGGGTTCGAATCCTGGCCGGAAGCCATGCACCACTTAGGCAATTTTCTGACTTAATATGCATATTGTTACAATTACCACGTGCTAACAACGGTGAAGAAAAACATCGTGATGGGAGTTAGGCAATCGCTCGGCCTGCGTTTGCCTACGAAAGCGCTGACCACGCAGCGCTTTTTTTTGTATTGCAAGAGTTCAGCAGACAGGCAGACGGCCCACTGGATGGAATGCGGTTACCATCGCCTATGGACATTTGCAACACCAAAGGTGCTACAAATGCGCTGCTGCTCTCTTAAGGGAAACTGGAACCTGGTCACTAATGCCGGAACACAACTCAAGGTTGTTATGGCGGCATACTCTAGACCAGTGGCTCTACCAAGTGGTTGTGGGTTGTTTAGTCGCCTCTTACGACAGGCCGCCCCAACGCAGGAAATTGTATTCTTTCTCCGTTCCTGCACGGATAGAAACGCAGCGCTTGATCAGCGTTTAGGCTAATAATATTGATTTAGACTAAAGTAGTTTGTAAGATATTAATTCGAGGGGTGAAAAGCTATATGTTTCAAGCGACATTTTGTGAAATGCATAAAATGATGTCTCAAACTTAAGAAAATACAAGGAACCTAATTGAAAATTAAATCTATGGGTGTACTGCTTTTTAAAGTATGGTATAAGTTTTATTGAATATGCGTTCTTCTAGTAATTTTTAACTTGAAAGTTTTCTTCCTACACATTTTCTAAATGTCGCTTAAAACAAATAGCATTTCACCCCTCGAATTGTAATTCAATCAGTCTTGTCAGAACTGTCTTCGAATAAACTTGTCTAAATAAATTGTTTTTTTTTTTCTAAACAATTTCCGTGCCGCCCTACTTATCTGGGGCCATCCAGGTATTTTTTATTAATATTATTATACTGTATGTCTTTCAAGACCACGGGCCATAGAAATGGCCCGGACTTTTGGGGGACTTGCGTGGGGCCATGGGAAGGCCAACACGTAGAGGCCCCTTGACAGATTTAATGTAAATGTGGCGTGACACTGACCGGCGATTATCCCTGTCTACAACATATGGTGATGCACCCAAGGACAAGCCCCGGCCAGTGTAGGACTATTGTGGTGAACTGGTAATGGTACTAGGGGTCTGGGAATATGTTTGGGGAACATGGAAAAATGGGCAGACGGTGACTCGCCACTCCCTGCATGGGCCCCAAAAAATGCCATAAAGACAGGGGCAACATGGGTGTGAGTGGCTAAGGGGTGTAGAGAGGTGGGCTGCAGGTTCACCGAAGCTACTTCCGACGTTAGGCCATTTATCACTTCCACCCCTGGAGCTTGAGTCTTAGCTCTAGCGATCTCCACTCCGTGCCGGCTGGTTAAGGCAAGCACGGAGGTGGGGGCCTTGTCTTGGCCCCCGGAGTCAGGTACGAGGTGTCGCTACTCACCTAAGGCTTCGCCACAAAGCCCCCCTGCGGGATTATTATTATTATTAACATCTCTACGGACTCGAGTTCCGTACCCTATCCGTGCAGGAACGGAGAAAGAATACAATTTCCTGCGTTGGGGCGGCCTGTCGTAAGAGGCGACAAAACAACCCACAGCTAGACATGCTCATAGAGATAGTTGGAAATATGCCGAAATTTGTCTTCAATAGTTATTTTTTTTAATGTTTATGGCTTGAAGTAGGGCATTTGCCCGACTGGATGGCTACCACCCCTGGTCTAAAGTATGTCGCCATAACAGCCTTGAGTCGTGTTTCGGTATTAGTGACCAGGTTCCAGTCTCCCTTAAGAGAGCAGCAGCGCATTTGTAGCAACTTTGGTGTTGCAAATGTCCATAGGCGATGGTAACCGCTTTCCATCAAGTGGGCCGTCTGCCTGTCTGCTGATCTCCTGCAATAAACAAAAAAAAATTGCCATGTCGACCCATCTCGAACTATACATACTTACATATAAGTATTCAGCATGTCCTTAGGATATGAATGTTCGAGGAGTAAGGTGACGATGGCAGGATGCCCACCGATACACGCCGCGTGTAGCGGCAGCCACTTCTCCACGGTCTCTTGCTGGAATAAAGATAGAAGAATCAAATCAGGAAGTTGCCTGGAGGTTACCTCCTCACGTTTCATGTTATGTCCAAGAATACCGCCTTTTATACGTCTAGATGGCTACCATCCCTGGTCTAAATCATACTCTACTCTACTCTAGAGTATGCCGCCATAAAAACCTTGAGTTGTGTTCTGGCATTGGTGGCCAGGTTCCAGTCTCCCTTAAGAGAGCAGCAGCGCATTTGTAGCACCTTTGGTGTTGCAAATGTCCATAGGCGATGGTAACCGCTTTCCATCAAGTGGGCCGTCTGCCTGTCTGCTGAACTTCTGCAATAAAAAAAAACTTTGAAACCCGTGACTGAAAAATTAAGAGGAAGGAGACTAATTTGGTATGGGCATATCATGAGGAGGGATGAAAGTCACGTGAGAAACAGAATGTTAAACTACAAGATGGATGGGTACAGATGTATAGGTAGACCAAAAAAAGATGGATAGATTGTGTGAAGGAAGATACGATGATATGTGGTGTGACAGACGATGTATGTCAGAATACAAGAGTGTGGAATGAAAAGCAAATAAATTCCTTCTTTCTTCTTTTTTTCATGTCATCCTTCACAACCCATCTCTTTCTTGGTCTATCTTTACATTTGCACCCATCAATCTTCCAGATTGACACTCCTTTTGTCATGTGACTTTCATGCCTTGTCATTACATGCCCGTACCGCCTTAAGTCTTCTTCCTCTGACTTCAGTCACCCCTGGTCTAGAGCATGCCATCATAACAACCTTGAGTTATCTTCTGACATCAGTCGCCAGGTTCCAAACTCCCCTTCGAGGCCAGCAATACGACGGCAGCACCTCTGATGTTACAATGTAACCATTTTCCATGAGGTAAGCCATCAGCATGTCTGCTGTACTCCTGCAATATAGAACCTTTGGTTGTTGCGAGTGTTCATTGAGCGACGGTAAACACTTTCCATCAGATAAGCAGTTAACCTGTCTCCTGTATTCCAAGAATGAAAAATCTTCCTACCTGGACAGCATGTGGGAAATGAGCTAGCAGTAACTTCACGATCTCTGGCCGACCATGGTAGCAGGCTATGTACAGTGGACAGTACTTGGTGACTGGATGAGCTCGTCCATCAGCCCCGCAGTCCAATAAAGCCGCGACAGCAGTCGTGAGACCTGCCTCCGAGGCTCTGGAAATGCCAAATGGATTTACTGTTACAATCAACTTTGCGTCCAAGCCTAGTTCCAATATGAAATGGCCAATATTGAACCAAACTACACATTGGCTTCAATATCAACTTTGTACCCAAATACTGGACATAGACAAGGATAACTCATTTGCACTAGCGGCTTACGCATATGGTTTAGGCATTTGCATCATACAAGAAAACAACGAAAGAAAAGGTGGTAGTCGATGATTATTTAGTTGCTGCAACTCGGGACGAATGACAAACCAATGTGTGGCGCCCGCGCTTACTATCTTTTCATCGAATCGTTGCGCGTCGGTATTGCCCATTGGACGGTGATTGGACACAATGTACACGTTGTGTCCAAAGTCTGATCCACACGTTGGAATATTGGCCGCAATACGCTGCACTGGTTAAATATGACTAATGTGTGGCCACGGCATAAGAATACAGGCGTCTATCACCATGAAGTCATCACACATTGACAGAGTTGAGCCATGATGGAATCATTATTATCATTACGGTTCTACACCACGCTCCCATAGAATATCGGCGTGAATCTTAGCTCAAGGCTAACTTGAGCTAACCATGTTTGGTGAGATGACTGCAAGTTCCCATGGCCTACTTCCCCCTGCCCCTAACCCCTTCGTCCCTATTCTAACCACCTATTCTGTCCTATCTTCTCTATTCCATTCCTCCTGTCTGATCCTTCTATCTATTCCTGATATCCCCTCCAAAAGACTGGTAACGTGTTGACTTTGCTTTAGTGTCGCTAACGTCTATACGCGACGGTAACCATTTCCAACCACTTTCCATGAGGTGCACCGTCTGGCTGTTTACCAGCTGAGGAAAAAACACAGATGGACAGCCAGACATGAAGAAACAGCCACAAAACCCTAAGAAGAAAAAGACCTTACACGTATAGAAGTGTGTTGGCTCCACCAGGAGTCAGGTTAGCCACCAAGCCGGCTTCCGCTCCTAGAGCCTGAAGCTTGTGTTTTAGCTGATGACTCTCCCCCCTCGCAATGAAGTCACGGAGCTGTGCATGCTGGGAGAGCCGCTCCCTCTCCTGAGCATCTGAAAAGAGAACATATCCATTCTAGAATTGGTTGCCTATTTCTGCGTTTTCCACCGTCTGTATAGTGAGGAGTGTAGTTCTGAGGAACTGATCCTACCCTGAACCGCTAGGATCCTGTAAATAATTTGAAGCCAGCCCAAGACTTTCCCTCTACGCTGTAACATGGGCTTGTTTAAAAATCTCATGAATTATCTTGGAGGCCGGTCAGTAATGCCCATTTTGTTGCAAACAGCGGTAGGCGACGGTAACCACTTTCCGGCATGTAGGCAGTTTGTCTTCTTCATACAAAACAAAGAACCACAGTGGGCCCCAGTGTAGGCGTCCGTGTACACGGCACCACCGCCGCTATACGTTGTCAGGTAGGCGTTAATGCCGGTATGGGAGAGGAGAGTTTTGACAACATCTGCATATACATAGAAATTCACAGAATAAAATTGCGGCGGCCGCGTGGTGTAGGTGCCTTCTACACGAGCTCTAGTGATATAGATGTTGAATTGTACATTTTCCCGAAGTAATAGATTCATTCTTACATATTAATGATTCTAGCAAACCTGGTGGATAGAACATTTAATATGAACCTGATTCTCTTCTTGGATCCGCGACGTCGTCGAGGAAATAATCTGTGACATCGTAAGCGGTGTCCGTCTCCACCACGTCCTCCATATCACGCTGTTCGCGTTCAACTGCGCGTGCTTCATGCGCTGATTGGCGGAACCGTTGCAACATGGCGACCGTTCGAATTTTAAATTTGACAGTTCAGTTTTTGAATTTGACACTTCGGATTAAACTTTTTAACTTTCGAACTTCACTACAAATTTATAAAGGCACATATTTTGGCATCTATAAAATTGTTTTTTATAGTAACGTGACCTATCGATAACAATACGATTAAAAAGTGGAATCGATATACTAAGTTATGCACTAGTGAATCAATCCATGTTAACATCATTGATTGTTTATAAAGAATACAATCACCTTATTCTACTACAACAAAAAAAAAATTCGTAGCGTGCGCGTCCCAAACTCAAAGGGCGCGGGTTCGATCCTGGCCGGAGCGCATGCACCACTTAGTCAGTTTTCTGATCTAATGTGCATATTGATACAATTACCACGTGCTAACAACGGTGAAGGAAAACACCGTGATGCAACCTGCACATCGAGATAACCGATGTGTCTAACCTGCCAAGCCGCCTTGGACAAGCGTGGCGGGTATACTGTCCGTGCCCTCTATAATGGGAGGCCCGAGCCCAGCAGTGGGGCATTCATGGGCACATATTACATATATACTATTTTGTTTATAGTTAAAGTCAAATTAACAGTGTAGCCTTGGCGAAATCTGTGATTATATCCGTGCAGTAACGGAGAAATAATACAATTTCCTGCGTTGGGGCGGCCTGTCGTAAGAGGCGACTAAACAACCCACAGCCAGGTGGTAGGGCATTTGCCCGACTGGATGGCTACCACCCCTGGTCTAAAGTATGCCGCCATAACAACTTTGAGTTGTGTTCCGGCATTAGTGACCAGGTTCCAGACTCACTTAAGAGATCAGCAGCGCATTTGCAGCACCTTTGGTGTTGCAAATGTCCATAGGCGATGGTAACCGCTTTCCATCCAGTGGGCCGACTGCCTGTCTGCTGAACTTCTACAATAAAAAAAAAATTGATTATAGAAGTATAGTCTTTGACAACAGAACCTTAATGATGTTCAAAGTTATAATTTACATTAATTATGGTCGAATTTCGACCACTGACCACTAGTTAGTAAAACTCCTTGTATTTTATGTGTGTTGCATTTATTTGCTACAATAAATATTTTTCTTTCTTTCTTGCTTGTTATATTTATACTGACAAATCGGCTCGAAGTCTCATAGGCCGTTAAGAAAGTCGCGTGTAACGCACTAGTTACCGCACGTGGGCTAGCCTGCGGTCGTAACCAGATACGCTACTATTTGTAACAACCACCCATACACGTCGGTTACATAACAGTCTACTTAACGTAACTTAATGCTTCGCTGAAGGCCGCCAAGTTATAGTTATGTTGACCGCAAATAACCCTACTTAATTTTCGACAATGGGTATTAAGTTTGACGTATTCTAATTAAGGAGCTAACTTAATGGAGTAACAAAACAATTCACAGCCAGTTGATAGGGTATTTGCCCGTCTGGATGACTACCACCCCTGGTCTAGAGCATGCCGCCATAACAACCTTGAGATGTGTTTTTTTTTTTTTTTATTGCAGGAGTTCAGCACACAGGCAGACGGCCCACTCGATGGAAAGCGGTTACTATCGCCTATGGACATTTGCAACAGCAAAGTTACTACAAATGCGCTGCTGCTCTCTTAAGGGAAACTGGAACCTGGTCACTAATGCCGGAACACAACTCAAGGTTGTTATGGCGACATACTTTAGACCAGGGGTGGTAGCCATCCAGTCGGGCAAATGCCCTACCACCTGGCTGTGGGTTGTTAAATCGCCCCTTACAACAGGCAGCACGGCCGCAGGAAATTGTATTCTTTCTCTGTTCCTGCACGGATAAGACGATGTTCCAGCATCAGTGGCACCTTTCGTGTTGCAAATGTCCATAGGCGATGGTATCCGCTTTCCATCAAGTGGGCCGTCTGCCTGTCTGCTGAATTCATGCAACAAGTAGTCTTGGTCTTATTGAGTATGCATCGTTTGCTACAACTCCATTAATTCTTCAAAAAGTAATTCTGTAACATACTTCTGTACAAAATTAAAAAAAAAGAATTTGAGATATAAATAGAATATGAAATATAAAGAACAATATTTAGCTAGACGTGTTACTGGGGAGTCTCTTGCAGCTTCTTCTCCTTTACAGCATCAACACGTTGCGAAGCGGTGTACATAGAATAGGAAGTAAAAATTAAATTTTAACTTACATGTATGACCATGATGAAAGAATGACTAAACAGATATACAATGCAAAAGTGGATGGATGCAGAAGTCGTGGAAGGCCACGACACACCTTCCATGATCAAATTGATCGTGTACTAGCGGAGGGTGATGTCAGGAGCCTTAAGAACAGACGAGCGTGCATGACAAGAGCTATGAATGTCAAAGAAGCAAGTGAGGTGTGTAAGAATGGGCCTAAATGGCGCTCTGTTGTTCGTGCCTACCCCGCAAGGGAACTGGCGTGAAGTTATGTATGTATGTATGTATGACCATCAAAAAGTGTTCTCCAGTGGAACTTATTTTGAATTTGAAACCATCTGTGCCGATTAATCAAAAATGAATCTTGGTCAAAGTAGCCATACATCAATACTAATTGCCTTAATTCGTTAACAATGACATTGAACAAGAAGAAATAGGTCAACGGTCACTAATTTGCCCCCATACCCGCGCGAGACGGCGATAAGTGCGCACGCGTTACCTCGTTGTTTCGTATATCGATTTATTAACTAACTTTTTCTGAACTACCCTCAAAATATTCCAATGTTGATTATTATAGAAAATGGGTGATTCAAGTGATTTCCAGAATTCAGTTGATACGAGTGGAAGTGATTTTGAAGAAGAAGAAGTATTAAAAAATTGCGAGCAACAAGTTAATCCCCAAAATGATAACCAAAGTATCATCTTAGGTACAAAGGAAAAAAAGAGTGAGAAAAGGGTTAGAGAGGACAGTGAGGAAGCAACAGAAGATGATAATGGCTTTGTAACAGTTAGAAGACGCCATAAACGGTTCCTAAGAAGCATGTCACGAAGTAGTAGCAAAGGCGGGGAGGAAAAGATGGAGTCTGGGCGACAAGTGGAGGGAAGTATATTAGTAAGTGTCACTTCATTAGAAATATTACCTAAACCTTTTGCTATGGCCAAATTGTTAAGAAGTGAGAACATTAAAGAGGTCTTGAAAATCAAGTATAAAAATCCCTACAAAATTTTATTAGAGTTCGAGTGCAAAGACAGTGCAGATATGTTAATTGCAAATGAGAATATTAAATCCTTGGGATATAGATGTCAATACCTTGATGAAATATTTTTGTCATATGGTGTAGTAAAACAGATTGACCTAGAAGCAAGTGACAAAGATATTATGGAAAGCTTAGAATCGGAACAGGAAATTGTATCTGTACGCCGATTAAAACGCCAAACCTCTTCAGGAGAATGGGTTAATAGTGAGAGTATTCGCCTTTGTTTTAAAGGTTCTACCTTACCCTCGTATATCTTAGTATACGGGTCCAGGTTTAAGGTTGAGCCATATACCTTTCCGGTATCCCAATGTTCAGGATGTTGGAAGTTTGGACACCTTGTGAAGGCATGCCCTACTAAAAAGATACTGTGCCCAAAGTGTGGAGGTAATCATAATAATTGTGAGACTCAAACCTTTATGTGCCTAAATTGTAAAGGGCCTCATACAGCACTGAATAAATTATGCCCCATATTCCTAAAAGAGAAAGATGTCAGAATTATAATGCGTACTGAAAATGTTACATATAGAAA
Organism: Dendrolimus kikuchii; assembly: GCA_019925095.2. Classification (NCBI taxonomy): domain Eukaryota; kingdom Metazoa; phylum Arthropoda; class Insecta; order Lepidoptera; family Lasiocampidae; genus Dendrolimus; species Dendrolimus kikuchii. The sequence goes on along the minus strand of CM034415.1, from coordinate 1,493,454 downwards.
AGCTTTAGGTCTCTATAATCAAACCAGAATCCAGTCACGAAAGAAAGACATTTCAGAAAATAATGAAACTGCGAGAATAACTGCGTATGATACGGATAAAGAGTTCCCGGATACTTTGGGTAATAAGATAAGCTTTCAAGCTGAGGTTCACAGAGATGATATAGAATGTCTGGAGGGTAATGGTATTAGGGATGTATCAGTCGAAAGATCAGTTACTTACTCGCAAGCGGTCGGGAGGAAAACAAGAAAACAACAGAATAGACAAAATAACCGAAAAGAGAAATCAGAGAATGAGTGGTCATATCTCTACGATGAAAACATGCAAGTAGAACAAGAACTTAGAAAGGAACAGAAAAAATCTACACGCAGTCACGATCTATTAAATAAGCTTTTAGAAAGGATAAAGGAGATTATTTTTTCTAATAGTAGCCTTAAAGATAAAATTAAAACGTTATGTAAATTTATTGTTAAAGAACTATTTGATGTACTAGTAAGTTTTGTACAAGAAGGAGAGATTATTAAGAATATATTTTCCTTTTTTAATAATGGATAGGTCTCCAAAAGAGTTTAATCTAAAAATTATACAGTGGAATGCACGTAGTTTATGTCCTAAAATAGAAGAGCTGAAAACATTGTTGTTTCAAGAAAAAATACATATAGCTTTAATATGTGAGACATGGCTAAAGGATGAGATAGTTCATAAAATAAACCAATATAATATCTATAGGAAGGATAGGGATGATTCTTATGGAGGATTAGCCGCAATAGTACATAACTCATTTAAAGTACAGGAATTGCCTCTATCTATTAAAAATCATGGCATAGAGGCCTTATGCCTTAGGCTTGTCAATTGTAGTTTGATTCATTATATAATTTTAATATATTGTCCTAGCTCAGTTCGCACATCTCAATTTGACTGGGATAGCATTTTTTCCAGGTTTAAAAATAAATGTCTTATTGTTGGAGATTTTAATGCGCACCACAAAAGTTGGTCATACAAAGATGATGCTAGAGGGAACTATATATACGAATCAGCTCTTGAATTTGATTTTATTTCTATTAATAATGGACAACCTACTAGAATAAGCTTAATTCATAATAATTGTATTAAATCGTCCCCCGATATTACCTTTGCATCTAGTGATATAGCTGTTCATTTTGTGTGGAGTGTTTTGAACGAAAATCTAGGTAGTGATCATTTGATTATCAAAATCATAGCTCAATATTCTGAAAAAATATGTATCACATGCAAACGTAATTATAAGTTAGCGGACTGGAATAGTTATAAGTCATCATTATCCTATTATTTTGATACTTATAGAGAAGTAAATGATGTTCAAGTATCTTATGATATATTTACTACTCAGATAAATAAAGTGGCTGACGAAAATATACCATGTATTAAAATGTGTCAGAACCCTAAGAATAACTTTAAACCTAAGAGTTATTGGTGTCCTAAAATATCTCAATTAGTTGCTAAACGTAGACTCGCTTTAAAGCAATTTCGAAAAAATCCAACCCCAAATAATTTACAAGTACTTCAAGAAAGAATAATTGATGCTAGGAATGCAATTAAGGAAGCAAAATCTAACTATTGGAAAAAGTTTTGTGATACTATTGACCATTCAGTATCAGCTTCTGCTGTGTGGGATAAAATGCGGTGGATGAAAGGTTATAACAGATCAAAATTTAATGTTTCTCAGGAAAAAAGGACAGAACTTTTGCGAAATTTAGCTCCTGATTATGTATCACCTTGCCCTCCTACCTTTTGTTCAAGAAATAAAGTATTAGAGGCAGAATTTTCCTTACAAGAAGTGAATCATTGTTTAAAAAAGAAAGATACTGCCCCAGGAGATGACCAAATCACGTATTCAATGATAGCTAATTTACCCATATCAGCAAAATTATACCTCTTGCGAATATATAATTTAATTTTCAGCTCTAGTAACATACCTTTACAATGGCGGAGCATCAGAATCATCCCTATTCCAAAATCCAACATATCACACGACGTAAGGCCTATATCTTTGATTTCCTGCATATGTAAGATTTTTCACTCTATGCTAAGTAAAAGATTGGAATGGTATGTAGAAACGCATGAAATTTTGTCAATGTTTACATCAGGGTTTCGAAAGAACCAATCTACCTATGACAACTTAGTACGCCTTGTAACACAAATTCAGATAGGTTTTGCTAATAAGACCCCTACTTTAGCATGTTTTATTGACCTGGAAAATGCATATAATAATGTACAAATAGAGAAGTTAACTATTGTTCTTGATAATTTTTTAGTAGGTAAGAGTATATGTCAGTATCTGTATAACTTTCTCAGCACTCGTTGCCTTAAAATTGCAGGAGAATCTATAGAAGAATTAGTAAGATATACTGGAAAAGGTTTAGCTCAAGGGGACCCAATTTCTCCTTTACTCTTTAACATAATTACCTTTAAACTCTGTCGTAATATTATTGACGTATGTATATACCAATTTGCAGATGACTTTGTCTTAGTTTCAAGATGTAAAAATATATTAGATAGCACAAGTAAAATTCAAAACGCAATAAATATCTTTGTTGAGCTTCTCGACGAATTGGGGCTAATAGTATCTACAAACAAGTCAAAAATTTGTATTTTCCATAGGGATCGTAAACTTTACCACGTTGATGTAAAAATTAATGAGAATAGTTTAGAGTGTGTGGATACATATAAATATCTCGGAGTATGGTTAGATAAGTCCTTAAGATGGAAAAAACATATTAATGAAATAGCAGTAAAAGCACAAAATTATCTTAATGTACTTAAAGTCTTGGCTGGTTCATCCTGGGGTGTACACCCAATACAATTGCGCAAGATTTATTTATCTTTAGTTAGGAGTAGGTTAGATTATGCCTGTTTTTTATTTGATAATAGTGCTAAAATGCATCTATATCAATTAGATAAAATTCAAAATTCAGCTCTTAGAATTATTGGTGGTTTTATAAGAAGTACACCTATACATGTCATGGAATGTGAACTGTGTGTGCCTCCGTTACATTTTAGGAGAAAATGGCTGTGTACTAAATACTGTCTAAAATCTCGTTCTTGGAAAAATAATATAATTAATGAACTATTGCTGAACCTCAATGCTGACGGCGACAAAATTTCAAATCACAAACAGACCTTAATCGCAGAGATTTTTAAAGAGATACAAGAAGAGACTATACGTTCTTCCTCAATTTTAGGTATGTTTAGCTTAAAGACCTGGGTAACTAATTTCAACATTGAAGATAGCATTTCTCTTGATTTGATCGCATTGAAATTCCCTAAAAACACCTATGATCCATGTGTCATAAAGTTGGAAATTATAAAGGAATTGGATGAAAAATATTATGACTGGTACGTTTTATATACAGATGGGTCTGGCAGTTCTGAAGGTAGAGGTGCAGCTTTTTATGACCCACAAGAACCTTTAAATTGTGTAAACAACCTTTTTAAAATTAATGTATGCGTATCTATTATGTCCTTAGAGCTCATTGCAATCTCAGAAGCTCTAACCTATGCGAGGGAAATCTACCACAACAAGATTCTAATTTGTGTTGATAGCAAAAGTGCACTATTTCATATTGCTCGATGTGCCTCTGGTTGTAGCAGAGGTACTTCGATAGCATATGAAATTATCAACAAAATGGATAACATAATAAAAAGTGGAAAAGAGCTAAAATTGCAATGGGTTCCTTCACACATAGGTTTAAAGGGCAACGAGAAGGCTGACTCTCTTGCCAAAGAAAGTACTATCAGGGGCAGAGAGTTAAAGTATGAACCTGATTTTTTTGAGTTATTACCCAAATATAGGACACGTATACATCAACTTTGGAAAGAGTATTTTGATAGACGATCTTTAGACAAAGGTATTTGGTATAGAACGATAGTGAGTGAGCCTCCTCGTATACCTTGGTTCCGTTCTATTAGGTTAAATAGACGTCTTTTGGTTATAGCACATAGATTAAGATCCGGACACATTCCGCTTAATAAGTTTAAATACCTTATGCGTAGAAGTATGTCCCCAAATTGTGAAGTTTGCGACCTTGTCGAGGATGTGCCGCACTTATTAACAGAATGTGTCAGGACTATACAAATGAGGAATAAAATAATGAAGAGCGCAAGTTTTTGTAGGTTTGATATAGGAATATTTAATAGTATTCTGTCAGACATAAAATCGAGTGCATCCAAACAAATGTTAGTAGATTTAAGTGCAATAATTTGATTTTTTAATCATAAGTTACAATGGGACTGACATATTTTTTGTAAATAAAAGTCCCTTCAAAATAAAGAGAAAAAAAAAAAAAAAAAAAAATTTGCCCCAATCGTTTTGTTTACTAACAAACTTGAGATAACACTTATCTCGAGTTTGTTAGTTGTTCAGAGTTCCGTAAACACTAACAATTTTTTAAGTTGAACAGTTTTTTTTAATAAAAACAAAACCGCCTTCAAACTAAAAAACAAAAAAAATATATATTGTTACGAATTTGTGGGATGTGTATGTCGGGTTCACGCCGGGAGCGAACGGATGACGCTCCGAGAATAACAATAATAATCTGAATTATAATCAAAGTTTATTACACTAGAATTATTACAATTACGATATCAAATATTACACAATAATAAACAGAAATATTAGGACATCTCCAAGAGTTGCATCCACGCTTATCAAGTGTCGAGCAGCAATTTGCCCTCCAAGAATACTGCTATTATCAAGCAGTAATTATCGACCACATCATATTATGTGCTCCTCGTCCAAGACTACCAATGTAGACTATCCGTCGTGGCCTTGGTTGTAGACTGTCGGTTGAAGACTGCCCCTCCTCTGCCCGAACACCGCGTATTTAAAAGGTCTTCGTAGCGCGCCGCAGTGACACAATCCGGTAATGTTGTGGCGCCACTTCAATTACGCTTCCTTCATAAAACCAACTTCCGCCATACGTATTAACTTCCAACATCCGGTTACTCCATTTCCGATATCCGTTAGCTTAATAATAAATGCTTCTACGTTGACATACGGTTAAACGACTTCCGATTACTACATGAAAGAATACTCTATCCGGTTATTGACTACTTCCGTTATATGGTTATTTTATAATAACAAATACGATTCCTACATGTATTCAAAAGTGCCATCGTAATTATCACAAAATCTATTAGAAGTACACATACGTGATTCACAGTTCTTAGAAGTACAACCGAATACAACAAGTCCAAACCGAAGGGCAGAAAATTGTAATCATAAATCGTGCAAAGTCCATTGGTTAGGCGCCTTGTATTCCTAACTTTCTTCTTCTTTCCGCAAATTTGCACGCTGGGTAGAGACAGGCGGTGCCACCTGCCGGCTAACCACGATTCCTGCCAGCGGGGGGCCCAGTATGTCAACGGTCACGCGAGCATCGCACGCGCATTAAGTGCAACTACAGAACGCATTTTTTTTTAACCTATAAACCCGCTCCTGTTGGTGGTATGTGGACTGCGACCAAGTGAACAAACGCTAATTCTGAAGACGTGCTGAGGAGTCTAAAGGAACGAGGATTGGGGATCCGCCGGTGATTGCCGCTTTATTCTACCCGGCTGTGGATTTTCCCCTCCTTCACCACCCACCACCAAAAATATATCTTTGCCACCCGCACCACCATCCGTCGTTATAAGATACTCGCCAAAAGTACTCTAGGTAACGCTTCGATTCGCAGTCGAATGACGACTGCCTCCTTCTTCAACGGACCAACCCTGTCTATTTCTAAATTGGACATGGCCTTTTAACCAAATGCTCACCATTCCTTTAAATTCATGTATAAGCTTTATGGCTTCCATGAATTTGCATAAAATACAAACAAAAGAAAGAAGGTTTTCGGCGACTTACGGCGGCGTAAACAAAGAGTTTAGCGCGAACAATAGACCACTTTTGCCAGGTGGTAGGGGATTTGCCCGACTGGATGGCTACCACCCCTGGTCTAAAGTATGTCGCCATAACAACCTTCGAGTTGTGTTCCGGCATTAGTGACCAGGTTCCAGTTTCCCTTAAGAGAGCAGCAGCGCATTTGTAGCACCTTTGGTGTTGCAAATGTCCATAGGCGATGGTAACCGCTTTCCATCAAGTGGGCCATTTACCTGTCTGCTGATCTCCTGCAATAAAAAAAAATAAATAAAAAAAAACTTAAATTCAAACGGGTACCTAATAAAACACCTGCAACGGACCTGTTCGCAACACTATATTCTATAACATCGGTCGGTGCCAAGTGAAACAAAAATTTAAATATAATAATTTTTATGTTTTACTTTGCACAGGTTGTTGTTATTGTCTTATCTTGTTACAATTACGTGCTAACAACGGTGAAGGAAAACATCATGATGCAACCTGTACATCGAGATAACCCATGTGTCAAACCTGCCAAGCCGCCTTGGACAAGCGTGGCGGGTATATTGTCCGTTCCTCCTATAATGGGAGGCCCAATCCCAAAAGTGGGACATTTATGGGCCGATATTATTATTTTTTATTATACTTCGCACTGATTTCAAGATGTAGGAATAATTTCTTTTTAACCAACTTCAAATAAAGGAAAGAGGTTCTCAATTCGTCGGGATCTTTTTTTTATGTATGTTCACCGATTACTCCGAGATTTATGGTCCGATTTACGTGATTCTTTTTTGTTCGACGCGGAATAGCTTCCATTTGGTCCCCTAAAAATTTGACATAGTTTGGCCCAGTCGTTTTCATTTTATGAACATTTTTTATAAAAAAATTTCCATTCCGTTCCGTATGTACACCGATTACTCTGAGAGTTATGATCCGATTTACGTGATTCTTTCTTTTTGCTTTTTAGTTTGAAGTCGGTCTTGTTTTTTTGTTTAAATATATATAAATACATACATACATACATAATAACTTCACGCCAGTTCCCTTGCGGGGTAGGCACAAAACAGAGCGCCATTTAGGCCCATTCTTACACACCTCACTTGCTTCTTTGACATTCATAACTCTTGTCATACACGCTCGTCTGTTCTTAAGGCTCCTGACATCACCTTCTGCTAGTACATGATCAATTTCATCATGGAAGGTGTGTCGTGGCCTTCCACGACTTCTGCATCCATCCACTTTTGCATTGTATATCTGTTTAGTCATTCTTTCATCATGCATTCCTTTCCTTACCTTCACCCCGACACTCTCTTTCAGACCAACTCTTTTTCTTACTTGGGTATTAGGAACGCGGTCCGCGAGCGTCACTCTGTAGATTTTGCGCAGTGCTCGCATCTCAACCGCGTTTACGCTACTTTCATGCTCTCTCTTCCATACCCAACTCTCGCTTCCATACGTGAGCATATATATAAATAGCCCATAGATAACATACCAATCCGTGACAGAGACATAACAATATCAAACCGCTGACGGTTTTCCGCTGATAAACCACCTGGATAGCACTGGAGTTGTTTAATGTAAGATTTTTTTTTTTACTGAGTATTTTAAATTTAAATATTCATAATTTTTTTGTATTTGACGGCCTCTGTGGTTGAGTGGGCTAAGCCTTTGCTGGCCTACCTCACTGTAACGCCCTCTGCGTTAATAGCATAATGTTCCACTTATGGTCGCGGACCTACCTAGTTTATGGGGTCCGGATAGAATACCCATCATTTATATGTCAAAGGCCGATTAACGCATGAGCTATCTTGATGTGCAGGTTTCATCATGATGTTATTTATTTGAAACACGTTTCTGTCACTTGAGTCTTGCTGAATAAGCTACCAGGGCTAGAAATGTTATATGATATTTTAAAAATTGACAGCCTCTGTGGTTGAGCGGGCTAAGCCTTTGCCGGCCTACCTTACTACAACGCAGAGGCTCCGGGTTCGATTCCTGGTATAGTACATTTCGGAAATGTATTTTCTCCGTTATTAACTATGGTCTGGGTGTCTGGGATCGGCCCCAAAGTAGTCCGTTGTATATTACCCATAATACAAGCGTAACTTGCTTAATTTGGGGATATACAATATGTGTGTTTGTCTGCCGATTATTTTATTATTATTTTAACCGGTCGTCCACCGACTGGTCGCCCCAAGTATGCTTTCTTCACTCCCCGATCCTCCTCCAGCCGCTCAACATGACCGAGCCAGCGAGGACGGTGAGATTTTATCTTCCCAATTATGTTGGGCTCGGCCATTAGGTCTTCTATTTCGGAGTTGGTTCGGACCCTCCAGCTGCTATCTTCTTTTATTGTTGGGCCCAAGATTCTGAGAACAATCCTCTCTGTGACCAACAATTGGTTCTCCTCCTTCAGTGTCAGTGTCCAGGCCTCAAAGCCGTATTAAAACTACGTTTTAACGGTTTTAAGCGCGGTAATTTTATATGATTTTAGTTTTTAGGGCGTTTCGGCCACTTTTCAGTGGCCGTGATCACGAAAGACAAAGATGTCAAGTGTCAACGAGTATTGTTAAAGTTTTATTTAGCCTACCGCCAACTTGTTAATTTTAATTATTTAGTTTTAATTTTGTTTATGGTTATTATTTACTCTATGGGAGCCTAATCTAATTTACTACCGCTTCGCAACATGTTATGGCTTGAAGAGAAGAAGCGGCGCAAGAAACTATTCGGCAAACATGCCTAGCTCTAATAATTTTATATAATATTAAAATGGGTGGAAGGAAAAATAAAAGTAATTATCAGTCAAGTTGGTTTGTGTTCCGTTGTACGCAGAAAGAGCTCACAGTGTCTTGAGGTCTGGCAGCTGGTTTTTGCTGGGTTTGGGTCTTAATAGTTTTGATGATTGGATCCCAAACAGGTGGTACTTGCCAACCATCTTCTCTATTGAAATTTGGGTATTTTTTGATTTCAATAGCCTCACGCATCATTCTAGGTATGAAACGATTCTCTTTCGCGAGGATTTGTGGGTTATCGAGTCTGATGTAATGGTTGGGTTTGTCCAGCGGGTGTTCACTGATCGCAGACTTCGTAGACCTTGTGTGTTTCATGTCAGCAATATGTTCTTTTACTCGTGTTTTTATGCTCCTCTTTGTTTGCCCAATGCATGACAATCCACACTCACCATCGAGCTTGTAGACCCCTGCATCCTGGAGTGGGATATTGCATCTCACAGGTCTCAGAAATTGGGTAATCTTTTTCTGCGGCTTGAAATATGTTTTGATTGAAGCTCGCCTGCGGATGTGTCTCAAAGCCGTACATCAAAATTGGTCTAATAACAGTTTTGTAGACGCGAATTTCAGTCTTCCTGCTTAGGAGCTTGGATACTAACACCTTATGTAGGGTAGCACTGCACCTGAGGGCATTTTGGACACGGATGTGTATTTCTTCCTCTCGGGAGTTCGTGCAGATCGTGCATCCCAAGTATTTGAACTTGCTCGCACCTTTTCCAACATAAAGGTTTGAGACGATCATATACATTTAAAAATCTAGTCTTGTTTTTTCAACTACATTTTTGACTCAAATTTAAAGCCTAGCTTGAGCCTAGGACTTTATTTATTTATTAATTTGAGAATGTATTTTACATATATATATATATATATATATATATATATATATATATATATATATCGGCCAACATCTATTTTTCATCCCCCTAAATGTTAGGGGTAGTCCACCCCTAAATTTATTTTTTTATTTTTTAGACAAAATTTTTAATTTCTATTTTTTTATGATACAACATACAAAAATACATACAACCCTAAATTTTCACCCCTCTACGATCAACCCCTATTTTTTATTTGTTAATTATAAACTTTAATTTTTTGGCAAGATTTTTAATCTCATTTTGTCATGACTTAGAATAAAAAAAATATATATTACTCTTTTAGATTCACAATTAGAACCGGTAGGTGGCGCTGCGATCGGGTTCTGGAATCCTCCTAAGCACCTGGAGCGGTTTTGGTGATTTTGTTTTTGTGTGTTTGATAATAAAACTGTAGAGGTCGAATTTCTGTACAATGAAAAAAAATGCTAAAAACCGAGTCAGGCGGATGTAAGAAGTGAAATAGAACTAATTTAGATATTTTACAATTTTTTGTTTCTCTGTCTGTCTGTTTTGTACCGGCTAATCTCCGAAACGATTGAACCGATTTAAATGAAATTTTGTATGGTGGTAGCTTATATCTCTGGTCAACACGTAGGATACTTTTGATCCCGAAAAATTCCCGTGTTCAGTCCCGTTCAAAAAACAGTTCCCGTGGGATTGTTAAAAAAACCGCACCACGGACGAAGTCGCGGACATCAGCTAGTAATATTATGTGGTTTTCGAATGAGGGGCAGGGGGGGGGGGGCGCTAAAAAGAATTCTGCGCGAATTAAGCTCACTACGACACTGGCATATTGTATCGACCCCAAATATTCGAGACAAGGCGAAAGAAATTTCTTAACGATTCGCGAACGTGTGAATGCGGCCATAGAAAGTAATGGGCAATTAAAAAAAATTAAGACAAATCGTGATTTTCACGATCCGTAAATAATAACGACGCGTTAACGTGTGAATGAGATTAGTACATGTTACCATTATCTTAATTTCTTTATTGCAAGAGTTCAGCAGACAGGCAGACGGTCCACTTGATGGAAAGCGGTTACCATCGCCCATGGACATATGCAACACTAAAAGCGCTACAAATGCGCTGATGTTCTCTTAAGGGAGACTGGAACCTGATCACTAATGCCGGAACACAAGTCAAGGTTGTTACGGCGACATACTTTAAATCAGGGGTGGTAGCCGTCCAGTCGGGCAAATACCTTACCACCTGGCTGTGGGTTATTATGTCGCCTGTTACGACAGGCCGCCCGCACGCAGGAAATTGTATTCTTTCTCTGTTCCTGCACGGATAAATATTTCGCGAGTTGGACGTCTTTTCAACAGCGGTGTAGTCGACGCTTGCATCATACGATATGTTTTTTTAACCGGCTCACCGTTTCCAAATTTCCACCCCGCGCCACTGGTTCCCGCATAATACATACATACATACATAACTTCACGCCAGTTCCCTTGCGGGGTAGGCACGAACAACAGAGTGCCATTTAGGCTTATTCTTACACACCTCACTTGCCTCTTTGACATTCATAACTCTTGTCATGCAAGCTCGTCTATTCTTAAGGCTTCTGACATCACCTTCTGCTAGTACACGATCAATTTGATCATGGAAGGTGTGTCGTGGCCTTCCACGACTTCTGCATCCATCCACTTTTGCATTGTATATCTGTTTAGTCATTCTTTCATCATGCATTCTTTCCACATGCCCGAACCACCGGAGCATTCCTTTCCTTACCTTCACCCCGACACTCTCTTTCAGACCAACTCTCTTTCTTACTTCGGTATTAGGAACGCGGTCCGCGAGCGTCACTCCGCAGATTTTGCGCAGTGCTCGCATCTCGACCGCGTTTACTCTACTTGCATGCTCTTTCTTCCATAATAATATATCTTAAAATTCAATCACTTGCCTTATCATAGGTTGAATTTTTAAATTACTTGTGAAATGGAGCTTATTTCCAGGCAAATGAACGGTCAGTGTGATATAAGAACGGGCCATTGATTATGATTGTTCCGACCGTTTTCAGCCATGGCGACCACTTTGACCCCTAGTCGGATAATTGGAGCTGGTGCGTGCGAAGATGGCTTATGTAGCCTATCTTGGCGGCGAAACTCCGTGCACACCGAGGGCACGTGAGTACGCCGTTGTCATAATTGTATATAATGGCAGCAGGTGGGCGAGCCTTTAACTGGTCGCGTCGCGAACTCGCGTACTTGGCTGTTCACCATCCTGCGCCATTCTGGCCGCTGTGCTGCCAAACTTTCCCATCGAGAGGGCTCTATATTGCATCTTTTCATGTGTCGCTTTTGGACATCCTTATACCGGAGGAGGGGACCGCCGGCTTTCCTTCCTCCAGTTCGGAAAAGAAGATGCGCTTGGCCACTCTCTCCTCCGCCATACGAGATACGTGACCGCACCACCGGAGCTGTCGACGCATTAAGTAGACTTCAATGCCACCAACATTGGTTAGCCGAAGAACTTCGGTATTTCGCACTCTATCGGATCATCTGATCTTCATGATTGTACGAAGGCATTTAAGGTGGAAGCTGTCCAGAGTGCGGATGTGGCGGCGGTATGCACACCATGTCACCATGTCAACGGGACATTATATGTGTTGCTATCATGGTTAGTTCAACCTTCGCTTAGCTAGATGGGGTTCCGGGTGTTTATCATTAGGAGCTCCAAGCTAAAAACGCTAACAAAGCCACGGGAAAAAGCTAGTATATAAAAACCGCATCTGCTTACTGCTTTCGGAGATTATGCACAGATACACAGTTACATATCGCAAGTTGAATTTCAAATCACTTAACGGAACCTACAGTCGTTCATGTTCCCACGATTATATCAGGCCACTAAGAAAGTATTGCGAAAAAAAGTTTTTATCTATGAGAGACTGGCCAGTTATAATCTATTTTGAACATAGATTATTTATAATTAAAAATAGGTACGTTCCAATTTCAAAATTTCTTATACCCATACCGCGCTCAAAACAAGCGGCTTCATGGACAGCACGCCGGTCAAATTCCTAGGTCACCCTCCTTACAGTCCTTTTTTTTTTTGAGGCGGGGGTAATGCGTTTCGCACACTACCGTACTACTATATCCGTGCAGGAACGGAGAAAGAATACAATTTCCTGCGTTGGGGCGGCCTGTCGTAAGAGGCAACAAAACAACCGACAGCCAGGTGGTAGGGCATTTGCCCGACTGGATGGCTACCAGCCCTGGTCTAAAGTATGTCGCCATAACAACCTTGAGTTGTGTTCCGGCATTAGTGACCAGGTTCCCGTCTTTGGTGTTGCAAATGTCCATAGGCGATGGTAACCGCTTTCCATCAAGTAGGCCGTCTGCCTGTCTGCTAATCTCCTGCAATTAAAAAAAACTACCGGATCCTTTACTAGGGACTAGACCAAAGCGACGAGAGGTGTCACCCACGAATGGGCGCACCAGAGTCAAATCGCCGGCTTATGTGGATACTCGAAGACTCAATACTCCACAAAAACCACCCTCCTCCCATGTGCCCCGCGCTTATGGCAGGAAGAGCGTGAGACTTAGAACGTAGTTACGCCCACGCTGATCCTAGCACATCAGTGCTTGAGAATGCCCCGGGAAGCAGTACAAACTCACTTCGTCCACAGGAGTGAAGACTCCTCTGCTCCCTAGATGCTAGAGTGCCCCACATTCTATCCGTGCAGGAACGGAGAAAGAATACAATTTCCTGCGGCCGGGCGGCCTGTCGTAAGAGGCGACTTAACAACCCACAGCCAGGTGGCAGGGCATTTGCCCGACTGGATGGCTACCACCCCTGGTCTAGAGTATGCCACCATAATAACCTTGAGTTGTGTACCGGCATTAGTCTCCCTTAAGAGAGCAGCAGCGCATTTGTAGCAACTTTGGTGTTGCAAATGTCCATAGGCGATGGTAACCGCTTTCCATCAAGTGGGCCGTCTGCCTATCTGCTGATCTTCAGCAATAAAAAAAACCCTCCTTACAGCCCTGGCCTAGCGCCGTGTGACTTCTGTTGAAGTGAAACTTCTATATAAACGGGGTCTTAGGATTTTTCGGTCACGAAAAAGCGTTACGGCCGCGTGGAGGAGCGGCATAAAATTAGACTAGACGTGGTGAAAGGCGGCATCATTTTAAAGTAGACTATGGATGCGTTTTTTGGTTCCGGATCGAATTCAGTTTTTTTGTTTAATAAAATAAAATATGTTTAAATAAAAAATGCATTAATTAAAATGTACCTAACCTGCGAAAAATCGAAATGCGTGCTGGGACACATAGTAGAAGTGAAACTTCAACGGACTAGTGGCAAAACGGATCGCAACAAGATTTTAACTTGAAGTTTTACGGGCAGGTTTTCAAATATTTTTTTTTATTTTTTTCGCAGGAGTTCAGCAGACAGGCAGACGGCCCACTCGATGGAAAGCGGTTACCATCGCCTCTGGACATTTACAACACCAAAGGTGCTACAAATGCGCTGCTGCTCTCTTAAAGGAGACTGGAACCTGATGACTAATACCGGAATACAACACGAGGTTATTATGGCGGCATACTCTAGACCAGGGGTGGTCGCCATCCAGTCGAGCAAATACCCTACCACCCGGCTGTGGGTTGTTTAGTCGCCTCTTACGACAGGCCGCCAAGCCGCAGGAAATTGTATTCTTTCTCCGTTCCTGCACGGATCTAATTGGACAAGTACATTAACAATCTGCCCGTAAAAATTCAAGTTAAAATTTTGTTGCGATTCGTTTTGCCACTTGTCCGTTGAAGTTTCACTTCTACTATGTGGCCCAGCACACATTTCGATTTTTTACATACATACATACATAACTTCACGCCAGTTCCCTTGTGGGGTAGGCACGAACAACAGAGTGCCATTTAGGCTTATTCTTACACACCTCACTTGCCTCTTTGACATTCATAACTCTTGTCATGCACGCTCGTCTGTTCTTAAGGCTCCTGACATCACCTTCTGTTAGTACACGATCAATTTGATCATGGAAGGTGTGTCGTGGCCTTCCACGACTTCTGCATTGTATATATGTTTAGTCATTCTTTCATCATGCATTCTTTTCACATGCCCGAACCACCGGAGCATTCCTTTTTTAATTCCATTCGATTTTTTAATCCCGAAAATAAGAAATCAGCTCAAAGGGATACAATTTTCGTGGCCGGAAACGACGTGTCTGCGGCGGACTGGAAAAAGTGTTTCAAAAACTGGTTCACAGGCATGAAACTTTGTACAGAGGTTGGTCGCGGCAGACGTTGTTCTGTCCTGAAGAAATAAAATTTAGAAACCGATTGCAACGCCACCTACCGGGTCCAATTGTGAATCTAAACCATCCTCGAATCCACTTGAACACGCACAAAAAAATTCATTCAAATCGATCCAGCCGTTTAGGAGGAGTTCACTGTCAACACGTGTACAGAAGAATTATATATCTTAATATATATAAATAACGTGTCACGTTGTTTGTCCGCGATGGACTCCTAAACTACTTGACCGATTTTAATCAAATTTGCACACCGTGTGCAGTTCGATCCGACTTGAAAGATAGGATAGCTTACATTTGCACCCGGTAGGTGGCGCTGCAATCGGGTTCTAAATTTTATTTCTTCAGGGCAGAACAACGTCTGCCGGGACAGCTAGTATAAAGACAAAAGAAAGTCGTGTTAGTTACACTATTTATAACACAAGAACGGCTGTACCGATTTGGCTGAAAATTGGTGGGGAGGTAGCTTAGAACCAGGAGACGGACATAGGATACTTTTTATCCCGTTGGAACCGGAAGGTGACGCTGAGATCGGGTTCTAGAATCCTCCTAATCACCTGGACCGATTTTGGTGATTTTGTTTTTGTGTGTTTGAGTGGGTTCCCGGATGGATTAGATCCGCAATTAGAACCGGTAGGTGGCGCTGGGATCGGGTCCTAGATTTTTATTTTTTCAGAGCAGGACAACGTCTGCCGGGGCCGCTAGTATTCAATAAAAAATATTTACTTACAGAATATTTCTTTTTTAGTTTCACAAAACTTTGAAGTCTATCGTACGATTCGTCCGGTTTCAGACGACACTTGGAATTGTAAAAAATCATAGCGCGAAAATGTGATCCATTTTTTTAATAAGACACAATAATGTAAATTAGCTCGCAATGTGGAGGGAAATTTTGAAATTGGAACGTACCTAATTTTTAGTTATAAATTATCACATTTTCAAAATCTATACTAATATTATAAAGCTGAAAAGTTTGTTTGTTTGTTTAAACGCGCTAATCTCAGGAACCGCTGGTCCGATTTGAAAAATTCATTCAGTGTTGAATAGTACATTTATCGAGGAAAGCTATAGGCTATATTATATTTTCAAAACAATTAGGGATCCTTACTAAAAGTCCAATAATGTAACCCAACGTGTAAAAAAATGAACCGAAAAAATACTTACACGGCGTGCGCTGCGAAAACTATTGATTATAGAACAAAACAATGTACTACCACTTTGCAGAACATATAATTGTCTACAAAAAATATTGCGTAACACAATAAGTGTTTTCTATTTTTTTTTTAAATAATTAAAATGCCGTCGCTTCAAAAACTCTTTTTTTTTGTACCTTGGTATTAATCCTTATCAAAATAAATTACTCCATATTCAAGAGGAATTCAATACCTTTCTAGAACTTTTTGAATTATTCAATTCGGACGTTTCATTCAAAAGATATCGCGATATTTAAAATGCAAGTATTAATGTTGTAGCCAAATATTCTAATATATTGTTTGATTGAACGCGCTAATCTCTGGAACAACTGGTCTGATTTAAAAAATTCTTTCAGTATTAGATAGCCCATTTATCGAGGGAGGCTATAGGCTATATATCATCACGCTAAGACCAATAGGAGCGGAGCACCAATGAAGAATGTTTCAGGAGGGTTTTGAAAGCAAATTCCACGCGGACGACGTCGCGGGTACAGCTAGTAGCTTATAACTGGCCAGCAACTCATACATACAAACTTTTTTCGCAATACTTTCTAAGTGGCTTGGGTATAAACTAATGAACTTCATAGGCGTGATTTCTTATAATTTAACGAAAGTGATTTCTTATAATTTAACGAAAATTTTATTCAATAATTTATCTTGTAACAAAAAAGCAGGTTATGAAATTGTAGACGGACGTCAAATCTTCATTTAACATTTTATATTTTTAACTCAAGCACATATCTAACTATATATATATATATATATATATATATATATATATATATATATATATATACTTGCCTCTTTGATATATCTTGTCATGCAAGCTCGTCTGTTCTTAAGGCTCACGATATATCATATACGACTATATATATATACATACATATATATATATATATATATATATATATATATATATATATATATTGCCTACCCCGCAAGGGAACTGGCGTGAAGTTATGTATATAATCAGCCCATAAATGTCCCACTGCTGGGTTCGGGCCTCCCATTATAGGGGGCACGGACAGTATACCCGCCACGCTCGTCCAAGGCGGCTTGGCAGGTTCGGCACATCGGTTATCTTGATGTGCAGGTTGCATCACGATGTTTACCTTCACTGTTTGGTAATTGTAACAATATGCACATTAATTAGATCAGAAAACTGGCTAAGCGGTGCATGCGTTCCGGCCAGGATCGAACCCGCGCCCTTTGAGCTTGGGACGCGTGCGCTAGACATTACGCTACCACGATTTATACACCACACAACTATAGTTCACTTTACAACAATCATACATAACACCGCACAGCAAAACAACACAATTCATCACCCCCTCAAAAACTCCTTAATTGCGATTATTAAGTATTTATTTATAGAATGAGTATTTATACTATAATTAATAACAACACGACCGATTATTCTCATAGGAAGCGACGTGGCGTCACGTACGTCGCTAATTTAACACTGACTCAACTTTAGGTCAATTATGTAGAATAGATGGGATGCGGTCCAATTGACAGCGTGTTAATACGCTAGGCTTATTATTTTCTTTTTAGTAATTTATATATTCATACGTGAAGCAGAAACTTTGTACACCTTTTTACGACAATTGTCCGGACAGAGGAGCATGAAATTTCGCACACTTATAGTTTACTAGCTGTCCCGGCGTACGTTGTTCCGCCCTGAAGAAATAAAATTAAGAACCCGATACCAGCGCCACCTACCGGGTCCAAATGTAAGATATCCTATCTTTCATGTCGGATCAAACGGCACACGGTGTGCAAATTTGATTAAAATCGGTCAAGTAGTTTAGGAGTCCATCGCGGACAAACAACGTGACACGTAATTTATATATATCAAGATATAGAGAAAAAGCGACGAATGCTAATATATTTTTTAAATTATGTTTAAAAAACACATAAAATCAATTAAAAAAAAATTACACACACTACTATGTATTTGACACACACGCATATATACTTTTTTGTTTATTGTCAAATTAACAGTGTAACCTCGGCGAAATCTGTCATTATAGAAGTATAGTCTTTGACATTAATTATTATGGTCGATTTTCGACCACGGACAACCACTAGTAATAATAATAAAACTATGCCGTAACGGTTTTAAACGTCGAAAGTTAAGTTTCCAAAACGTTTCTGTCTCTGAAAACCTAACCTCCGGTAGTTTGGACCCCTGGCCCCGCAGCCGGCGAGCTGCAAGATTTTTTAAAGTTTTTTCATTAAATATATTTTTTATTTTTTATAAAAGACTAGATGAGACTGATGACTAGCTGTTTTCCTTTTTTTTTAATTAAAAACATATCTTTATATATTACAAAAAAATATATTAAAATTTTGGGAACAAATAAATGCTTATATATACTAATATTATAAAGAGGTACAGTTTGTGAGTTTGTGACGTTGTAGGGAGTAATCTCTGGATCTAGTTAACCGATTTTAAAAAATGTTTCACTGTTGGAAAGCTACGTTAACAGGGAGTGTTATAGGCTATATATGACGCTATATACCAAGGGAGCGGGACAAAGCGCGGGTAAA
Source organism: Dendrolimus kikuchii (assembly GCA_019925095.2). NCBI lineage: Eukaryota > Metazoa > Arthropoda > Insecta > Lepidoptera > Lasiocampidae > Dendrolimus > Dendrolimus kikuchii. The sequence continues at coordinate 1,474,902 of CM034415.1, read as the reverse complement.
ACCGCGCCGGGCCGCTAGTATAATAATAAATCGGCATAAAAACACACATTTTACATATCCAAGCTAAGCAAGTTACGCTCGTGTTATGATGGATATACAACGAACTGCTCTGAGACTGATCCGAGACACCCAGACCATAGTAAATAACGGAAAATTCGTTTAAGTTAACATGCTAGGAATCGAGCCCGCTCAATCACAGAGGCCGTTTATTAAGATTAATTAGACATTGTAGAAAATATTTATTTTTGCTTCTACTAATGGCTGTTCATTAGCCGACTGAAAAACCAGTTGATGGCTTCTTGACTACTGAGTAAATGACTCGTCAACCAGCAACCGACAGATAACGGCTAAAGCATCAACTGGTTATCTTGTCGATTTTCGGTATTATTTGACAACCCTTACCCAGCTGGCGACTTGATCAGTACGGCTGACGACCAAGCTATAAACTTGTTAGTTTTCTGTTTTATTCGACAACCATTAGACAGTTGGCGAAGCGGTTGACAATTTATCCGTGGCTTCTTTATGAACATACATACATACATAACTTCACGCCAGTTCCCTTGCGGGGTAGGCACGAACGACAGTGCCATTTAGGCTTATTCTTACACACCTCGCTTGCCTCTTTGACATTCATAACTCTTGTCATGCAAGCTCGTCTGTTCTTAAGGCTCCTGACATCACCTTCTGCTAGTACACGATCAATTTGATCATGGAAGGTGTGTCGTGGCCTTACACGACTTCTGCATCCATCCACTTTTGCATTGTATATCTGTGTAGTCATTCTTTCATCATGCATTCTTTCCACATGCCCGAACCAAACTTGTTCTTTATGAATAACTCCCATTTACCTGGCTATTAAAATAGCTACCTACCACTAGTTTTAAGTGTACTCCTGAAATCGGTGTGGATGAGCATAGAAATCATAGCTCAATTTACACATTAGCCCTGTTTGTCGTTATATAGTTTCGTTCTATGCTTTCCCAGTCCTAGTCCAGTACAGCATGTCATTGCGCATAATTATGTACCTACTCGTTTTGGAGCTGTCATAGACTTAACGATATCTCAATTACCACACATTTAGAGGAATTTTCTACTATGTCTCGAGTCCAAAGACCAACGGCGATGAAATGTATATAACACTACCTTCAATCTATACTGAATCCAACTGAAAAACAATTGTTGAAATCGGTTTAAAAACAAAAAAGTTATGGCTGAACCAAAAAAAATATATTTACACGACGAATTGAGTACTACCTCTTTTTTTAAGTTAGTTAAAAGACGAGATATTTTCGACTATTATTTATTCATTTTAGTAAGGCTTAGAGACATAAATAAATCAATTATTAATTACACAAATAAAAATATTGCTAATTACAAGTCGCAACATATGACTTACTCAGGTTTTTTTTTTCTTAATTTTTCGCGACTATTACACATAATAATAAAACTACGCTTTAATTATTTATTATTTAGTTTTATTTAGTATTTTATTTAGATTTCAGGAGCCTTAAGAACAGACGAGCGTGCATGACAAGAGTTATGAATGTCAAAGAAGCAAGTGAGGTGTGTAAGAATAAGCCTGAACGGGGCTCTGTTGTCCGTGCCTACCCCGCAAGGGAACTGGCGTGAAGTTATGTATGTATGTTATTTTATTTTTGTTTCGACGTTTGCGCCACTTAGCTTTCGGCGCTTAAAACCGCTACAACGTAGTTTTTTATATTGTATAGTTGCCGAATAAATAATAACAGAAACCTTATCTTTTTTAATTAAGTTTAAAAATCGCTACCAATAGGCACACAGCCTTATACCTATTTGAATGTCAAGAAACATAGTAAGAAATAACACGCATGAATAGCGGACCATCTAATCCACTTAACCAGTCCATCAATGCAGATTTAAATGATACGAATAATTTACAAAGTATCAGGATTCGGCAGCTTGCATTGGTCTGGGTGTTGCAGTACACAGGTGTGCGTGACAAAGTGATTTTGATTGACAGTCAAATTTCTTGTACATAAGTACTGTGCGATCCAAATAAGAATAGGAATGTCAATAACCGCTATCTGTCAAATGTCACTTGAAAAGTATGGTTTGCAAAAAACTTATTTGCATATCAATAAAAAATAGTCTTATATCAAATTTAAATAAAAAGGTTAAATTAGTAGTAAATTGTCTCTTCGTAATACCGAAGTAAGAAAGAGAGTTGGTCTGAAAGAGAGTGTCGGGGTGAAGGTAAGGAAAGGAATGCTCCGGTGGTTCGGGCATGTGGAAAGAATCCATGATGAAAGAATGACTAAACAGATATACAATGCAAAAGTGGACGACACACCGTCCATGATCAAATTGATCGTGTACTAGCAGAAGGTGATGTCAGGAGCCTTAAGAACAGACGAGCTTGCATGACAAGAGTTATGAATGTCAAAGAAGCAAGTGAGGTGTGTAAGAATAAGCCTAAATGGCACTCTGTTGCTCGTGCCTACCCCGCAAGGGAACTGGCGTGAAGTTATGTATGTATGTATGTATGTAAATTGTCTTAATATAATATTTATTTATTTAAAGTTATTTAAAGTCACAATATGGCGCAAAGCCGATTCTATTCTCACTTGAATCGCATTTATAAGCCAAATCTATACATATAATAAAATTGTAGAGGTCGAATTTCTGTACAGTGAAAAAAAATGCTAAAAACCGAGTCAGGGGGATGTAAGAAGTGAAATAGAACTAATTTAGATTTTTTTCAAATTTTTTGTTTGTCTGTGTGTCTGTTTGTCTGTCTGTACCAGCTAATCTCCGTAACGACTGGACCGATTTAAATGAAATTTTGTATGATGGTAGCTTATATCTTATCCGTGCAGGAACGGAGAAAGAATACAATTTCCTGCGGCCGGGCTGCCTGTCGTAAGAGGCGACTTAACAACCCACAGCCAGTGGTAAGGCTTTGCCCGACTGGATGGCTACCACCCCTGGTCTAAAGTCTCCTTTAAGAGAGCAGCAGCGCATTTGTAGCACCTTTGCAAATGTCCGTAGGCGTTGGTAACCGCTTTCCATCAAGTGGGCTGTCTGCCTGTCTGCTGAACTCCTGCAATTAAAAAAAAAAGAAAAAAAAAGCCAGGTGGTAGGGCATTTGCCCGACTGGATGGCTACCACCCCTGGTCTAAAGTATGTCGCCAACCTTGAGTTGTGTTCCGGCATTAGTGACCAGGTTCCAGTCTCCCTTAAGAGAGCAGCAGCGCATTTGTAGCACCTTTGGTGTTGCAAATGTCCATAGGCGATGGTAACCGCTATAAAACAAGTGGGCCGTTTGCCTGTCTGCTGATCTCCTGCAATAAAAAAAGTGTTTATTTTACAACTAGCAGTCGCCCATTGGTCAAAATTCGACATTATTAATTTAAATCATAAGTTTGAACATTATTAAGCTTCTGTTGTCAAAGACTATACTTCTATAATCACAGATTTCGCCAAGGCTACTCTGTCAACTTGACTTGAACAATAAACAAAAGAGTATAGATGCATGCGTGTGTCAAATACACGGTAGTGTGTGTAATGTTTTTTTTTATCTATTTAATGTATTCTTTATGCATAATTAAAAAAAATATATTAGCATCAGTCGCTTCCTCTGTATATAAGCTATAAGTGTGCGAAATTTCATACTCCTCCGTCCGCGCAATTTTCGTAAATAGGTGTACAAAGTTTTTGGCTTCACGTACTAATATAATGACAATAGAAAAATAGTTGGGTATGGAAGAGAGAGCATGAAAGTAGAGTAAACGCGGTCGAGATGCGAGCACTGCGCAAAATCTGCGGAGTGACGCACGCGGACCACGTTCGTAATACCGAAGTAAGAAAGAGAGTGTCGGGGTGAAGGTAAGGAAAGGAATGCTCCGGTGGTTCGGGCATGTGGAAAGAACGACTAAACAAATATACAATGCAAAGGTGGATGGATGCAGAAGTCGTGGAAGGCCACGACACACCTTCCATGATCAAATTGATCGTGTACTAGCGGAGGGTGATGTCAGGAGCCTTAAGAACAGACGAGCGTGCATGACAAAAGCTATGAATCTAAAAGAAGCGAGTGAGGTGTGTAAGAATAAGCCTGAATGGCGCTCTGTTGTGCGTGCCTACCCCGCAAGGGAACTGGCGTGAAGTTATGTATGTATGTATATAGAAGTTTCACTTCAAAAACATATAAAGTAGGAGAGCAATGCATAGAATATTGAAATTAGGCCAACGCACGATTGAGACGATAGTGTCCGGCGGTTTTGGCGAGATAATACATACATACATACATACATAACTTCACGCCAGTTCCCTTGCGGGGTAGGCACGAACAACAGAGCGCCATTTAGGCCCGTTCTTACACACCTCACTTGCTTCTTTGACATTCATAACTCTTGTCATGCACACTCGTCTCCGCTAGTACACGATCAATTTGATCATGGAAGGTGTGTCGTGGCCTTCCACGACTTCTGCATCCATCCACTTTTGCATTGTATATCTGTTTAGTCATTCTTTCATCATGCATTCCTTTCCTTACCTTCACCCCGACACCCTCTTTCAGACCAACTCTCTTTCTTACTTCGGTATTACGAACGCGGTCCGCGAGCGTCACTCCGCAGATTTTGCGCAGTGCTCGCATCTCGACCGCGTTTACTCTACTTTCATGCTCTCTCTTCCATACCCAACTCTTGCTCGAGATAATGATAGCAGAATTTGTTCCCAGGTGGTTCCCAAGTCTACCACCTTTGTAATAAAATTAGAAGACCATTCGCACTTTTGATATTTAGATAACAACGTTGAACTTTTGTGTTTCATTTCACATTCGTGAATATTTAATATGCGACCGCTAAATGAATAAACCGGTTTCGATGTAAAGTCACCTTGATACTATAATTATAATAATATCACTTTTCACGCGGTTTACCTTACATGGAATTTAAATAGGTTTTTTTTATGGCTGCAATGCTGTTCTAGCATTGATTTTGCCAATATATTGTATTGAAAAGCCAGGCGATAAGACAACCCAGTCTAGGGGTAGGTATTTACACGTCTGGATGGCTACCACCCCTGTTCTAGGGTATGCCGCCGTAATAACCTTGAGTTGTGTTCCGGCATCAGTGGCCAGGTTCGAGTTTCCCTTTAGAGAGCCGCAGCTGATTGGTGCTATATTTGGTGTTGCAAAAGTCCATAGGCGATGCTATAATCTATATAATAGGTTGGGGAAAAAGTCTTTTCGCATATAGTATGTATGAACTTGTAATAAGATCTCTTTGGCTATACCATTTGTATCTGGCTGGTTTTGGTATCATTAAAAAGTTTTAATTTTAAAGAACACAATTCCAAATTCAAATTAGGAAAATGTGTGATTTTCATTTGTTTTTCTTATTGTTAAAATGAGTGAATCTAATGAAGAAATTCGATACATTTTAAAATTTTACTACAAAAAAGGTAAAAATGCAACACAAGCCGCGAAAAAAAATTGTGATGTTTATGGACCTAATGCAGTATCTGTGAGAGTAGCGCAAATTTGGTTTAAGCGTTTTCGATACGGAAATTTTGATATCAAAGATGCACGTCGCTCTGGTCGCCCTGTTACGGACAAAATTGATGCCATTTTTGAAAAAGTGGAGCAAGATCGGCATATTAGTAGTTACGATGTAGCTGGAGAACTGGGAATTGACCACAAAACGGTTTTGGCGCATTTGAAAAAAGCTGGGTACACAAAAAAGCTCGATATTTGGGTGCCTCATGAGCTCACTGAAAGAAACCTAATGAACCGTGTATTCATTTGTGATTCTTTATTACGAGGTACTGAAACCGAACCATTTTTGAGGAAGCTGACAACTGGTGATGAAAAGTGGATCACGTACGACAAGAACGTGCGAAAAAGATCGTGGTCAAAGGCCGGTCAGGCTTCACAGACTGTGGCGAAACCCGGGTTAACTCGCAACAAGGTGATGCTGTGTGTATGGTGGGATTGGAAGGGCATTATTCATTATGAGCTGTTACCGCCAGGCAGGACCATCGATTCTGAACTGTATTGCGAACAACTGATGAGATTAAAGCAAAAAGTTGAGAGAAAGCGGCCGGAATTAATCAACAGAAGGGGTGTGGTTTTTCACCACGATAACGCTAGACCTCACACATCTTTAGCCACTCAGCAAAAATTATGAGAGTTTGACTGGGAGGTGTTAATGCATCCGCCGTATAGTCCTGACCTTGCACCTTCAAATTTTCAGCTGTTTCGGTCTCTGCAGAATTCCTTAGGCAGTGTCAAGTTAACATCACGAGAGAACTGCGAAAACCACTTGTCGCAGTTTTTTGATCAGAAGCCCCAACATTTTTATAGCAATGGGATCACGTCCCTACCTACAAGATGGCAAAAAGTTATCCAACAAAATGGCACCTACATACTTTAATCAAATGTAAATAAACTTTATAAAAAAACCTTTTGAATTTTTATATAAAATGCGAAGAAACTTTTTCCCCAACCTAATATATAAAAATCAATTGCTGTTCGTTAGTCTCGCTAAAACTCGAGAACGGCTAGACTGATTTAGCTAATTTTGGTTTTGAATTATTTGTGAAAGTCCAGGGAAGGTTTAAAGGTGATTAAATATGAAAAAAATGCTTGGAATATAGTAAAAACCACAATTTCGCTTTCCTTTAGAAACTATTCCTACCTGTCAAACATTTGATGTTCGTCCCGTCGTTTAGAAATCAATTAAATTTAAAAGTCGTTCAGAAATAAAAGTGAAGATTTATTTTCATATTTTTTTTCGAATGTCGAACGTTTGATTATTTTTTTTTATGTTTAAGGCTTGGCAACTAGGCCTTTAAGCCAGGCGCCGTTGTATTGTAGACTACAATCGACGTCATCCAACGGAGTTCTTGTGAAAACTCGAAAGGCCACATTTGGCTATATAGTTCACATTTCTCGCAAAAACATAATTACTACTCAAAAACGATCAATATCCTACAACTATTGTTCATTTTAGAGTAATTTTACATATCTTTAGAAAATAAAACTGCACAGCACAACGGCTCCTTTCAGTTCGCGCTAAAAACTCTCTCGAACGTTTGACGTTCGTCCCGTCGTTCAGAAATCAACGTTCTTTATTTATTGATTCTGAGGCGGTACGAAGTTTGCCGGGTCAGCTAGTCATTGAATAAAAGATAGAAGATTAATATTATTACATTTGCATATTTTCAAAGTCGTTTCCCTCACATTTCGCATGTTACGTAACAAACACATAGAACTGGTCTGGCTACATGTTTGGCAAATACGAGTTTCGATCTTTCTAGAATGATTACATTGCTTCACTATGCGAATTTTATCTGTGCAGGAACGGAGAAAGAATACAATTTCCTGCGTTGGGGCGGCCTGTCGTAAGAGGCGACAAAACAACCCACAGCCAGGTGGTAGGGCATTTGCCCGACTGGATGGCTACCGTCGCATTTGTAGCACCTTTGGTGTTGCACATGTCCATAGGCGATGGTAACCGCTTTGCATCAAGTGGGCCGTCTGCCTGTCTGCTGAATTCCTGCAATAAAAATAAAAAAATAACCAAAGACGACAAAAAGCCGTCATAAATCTCTTTTCCCAATACATGAAACCTGAAAAACAATTTCCTGCGTTGGGTCTGCGACAAAACAGTCCGTATTGTATGCCGCCATAACAACCTTGAGTTGTGTTCCGGCATTAGTGGCCGGATTCCAGTCACCGTTGAGAGAGCGACAGCACACTGGTAGCTTGGCTTTGCAATGTTAACAAGTTTGTGTAAAAAGGGTTTTTTCAATTGCATGAGTTCAACAGACAAGCAGCTGGCCTCACCTGATGGAAAGCGGTTATCAACGCCTATGGACATTTGTAACACCAAAGCTGCTATCGATGTGCTACCGCTCTCTAAAGGGAGACTGGAGCCTGGCCACTGATACCGAAATACAACTCAATGTTGTTGAGGCGGCATATTCTAGACCACGGTTGTTGGCCAGCCAGATAGGCAAATAACCTACTGGCTGTGGATCAGTTTACAAATAATAAAATTTCAATACAACAAATTGATTTCTTTTATTTTTTTATTGCAGGAATTCAGTAGACAGGCAGACAGCCCACTTGATAGGAAGCGGTTACCATCACCTATGGACATTTGCAACAGCAAAGGTGCTACAAATGCGCTGCTGCTCTCTTAAGGGAGACTGGTACCTGGTCACTAATGCCGGAACACAACTCAAGGTTGTTATGGCGCCATACTTTAGACCTGAGGTGGTAGCCATCCAGTCGTGCAAATGGGCTACCACCTGGCTGTGGGTTGTTTTGTTGCCTCTTACGACAGGCCGCCCCAACGCAGGAAATTGTATTCTGTCTCCGTTCGTGCGCTGATAACATCTTCCTTTTTTGAAGTCGGTTAAATTCATACATAAAGGCATGAACACCGCCGAAGGTTGTGTGAACTCACCTCTGGCTTCGCGCAGCGCGTGCGCAGCGTGCCGGTGCCCGTTCTTCTCGGCCAAGGCTAGTGCCGTGTCTCCAGTCGCGTCCAAAGCCGACAGGTTCGCGCCGGCCGTTAGGAGGGTCCTCACGTTCTCGACGTGACCACGCTCAGCCGATATATGGAGTGCAGTCTGGCATAGAATAATTTACATACATACATATCCAGCCAGGTGGTAGGGTGTTTGCTCGACTGGATGGCGACCACCCCTGGTCTAGAGCATGCCGCCATAACAACCTTGTGTTGTGTTCCGGCATTAGTGACCAGGTTCCAGTCCCCCTTAAGAGAGCAGCAGCGCATTTGTAGCACCTTTGGTGTTGCAAATGTCCATAGGCGATGGTAACCGCTTTCCATCAAGTGGGCCGTCTGCCTGTATGCTGAACTCCTGCAATAAAAAAAAATAAAAAAAATTAGACAAAGAATCAATCAAGAACTAATTTTATTTATTTTTTAACACATTGCACGTTAAGATTTCCATGTTTCTAACTAAAATAAATGACCATGAGTATATAGATGCCAATTTTTATATTACGGTTATAATAGATATGATTTCTATGAACTTCAGTCCAAATAGTGCAAGCAGGTATTTTACTTTTCCCTTGCACCGAATGTTCGGCATTTAAACCGAATTTCGGCCGAATCAGGCTGCCGAAATTCGATCAAACCGAATATAAAACGAATTTCGGCCCATCCCTATTGTATATATTTAATTTATAGAATATGTACTTTAAACATGACTGTTTAAGTTCTACCTAATAATCTGCATCACCTACATCGCCAGTTTGTGTTAAATTATTCCTTAAGTTAGGTCGCCTGGAAGAGATTGCTTTAAGGGATAAGGCCGCCTATTGTTTCTACCGTGACAATATTGTAATCCTGCATTTTTGTAATTGTACATTTCTTGGGCAATAATGTGTTATCTATTGCTTTTTTTATACGCTTTTTATTAGCTTCATACGTATGTATGTTAGTATGTAACGGAATCTTTCAAGTTAAATTTGATCGACTTCCCGGTTTTCGATTGAGCTGAAATTTTGCACGTACATGTATATCGCGTGACAATGCAATAATATGGTATCATGGAGCTGATCTGATGATGGAGTCGGAAGGTGGCCATAGGAACTCCTGTACTAAACAAGATAGACCCGTCGTGTTTGGGCTCGTTTCACTTGTCTTGGCTAGCATTCTGCTGCTACATGATATGCAGGATCTCAAAGGCTTGTATTTAAAAAAACTTATTTTTACATAAAGTTCCATTTTATCATAAGAGTGTATTTAATTCTTTTTTCAAAGTTTCCACGGAGAAGGGAATTAAATCACTAAAAAATAATAGTTTAAAAAATACGCTTTTATAGAAAATTCAACTAAAAAATAGAAAATAAATTTTAATAAATTTGAATTAAATTAATTTTATTGTAAAAAAAGCGTGGATGCACCCCACGCTTTTTTTACAATAAAATCATTTTTTCATAGACAATTTTTAATTCAAATTTATTTTAATTTAAAACCTCACCTTGCCGCCTGCGCTGGGCACGCAGCAAGCGTCGAGCTTAGCGCCGGCCGCACACAGCGCAGCGAGGCACCTGCTCCGCTCTGCCAGCGCCGCTGCGTGGAGAGCGCTGCGGCCGCACGAGTCCTTGCTGTTCACGTCTGTGCCAGTTGCCAGCAGCTCTTGGAGGAGCTCCAGATTATCCCAGAGGGCAGCCTGTGATAGCATTATCTACTGTTACATTCAGTTTAATTACTTGCATTGTAATATTTCTTTTTAAGAATTTTAAACAATACAAAGGGTTATTATCCTTAATTGAATAATAATTTTGTTTTGTCAGGAGCCTTAAGAACAGACGAGCGTGCATGACAAGAGTTATGAATGTCAAAGAAGCAAGTGAGGTGTGTAAGAATAAGCCCAAATGGCGCTCTGTTGTTCGTGCCTACCCCGCAAGGGAACTGGCGTGAAGTTATGTATGTATGTATGTAATTTTGTTATATTTTTATTTGTTCAGTTCAGTGATTAACACCTGTTTTGCGTAGGGTAATTTTCATACCATAATTATGTGTAATAATAATTATAAAGTTTTTTTTTAAAATATCTATCTATATATATAAAAGAAAGTCGTGTTAGTTGCACTATTTATAACTCAAGAACGGCTGTACCGATTTGGCTGAAAATTGGTGGGGAGGTAGCTTAGAACCACGAGAAGGACATAGGATGTTTTTTTACCCTATTGAAACCGGTAGGTGGCGCTGAGATCGGTTTCTAGATTTTTATTTTTTCAGAGCAGGACAACGTCTGTCGGGGCCGCTAGTAATATATATATTGCCTATGTCAACCGGGGATAGTGTAGCTTGCCAACAGTGAAAGAATTTGTCAAATTGGTTCAGTAGTTTCGGAGCCTATTCAATGCAAAGAAACAAATCTTTCCTCTTTATCATATTAGTATCGATAATTTAAAATCTCTCAAATGTATTCATTACATTTTATTTTCATGTTGGCAGAATGATAGATATTTATCAGATTTATTTTATAACATGTAATTATAGTATTTTGTATAGTATATAATATACTGTCTAAAATTTCCAAATAATAATGTAACAAATTCTTGTCATTCATAATTATTTTAAATAAAATAGTCTATCAATAACATTTAATTGTATTTTTTTTAAGTTAGTATAATCTAGTTTAATGCTATAGATGGTATATTTTTCTGTAGAGTAGTTTATCAATAGACTTCAATCCACTATTGCTTCTGCCAATTTTGTTAGGTAGGAACTTAGTGGTGAGGTGTTCTTAAAATGTCTATTTGGTGTGGTTATGCAGTATCTTCATTGTATTTGAGCCAGGAGGTTCTCTGTTTAAAAAATATAGGAGGAAAGAAAGAAAATATTTATTTCTAAAGACGTGACATCGTCATCAGCCATTCGCAGTCCACTGCTGAATCTAGGCCTCCCAAAGTTGGCGCCACTCATCCCTGTCCTCTGATTTCCTCATCCAGCGCCTACCGACCACATTACACAGGTCGTCGGTCCATCGGGCTGGAGGGTGTCCGACACTATGTTTACTCACACTACATTTACCAAGATGTGTGATGTGACACAACAATAATTAATAATAATCAAAAAGTTTGTCGCAATTTGTTAAATCAGGTTGGCACTAAGTATTTTGCTTTGCCGAAACATAGTCCAACATAGCACTAATTTTATATCTCAAATAATAAATAAAAGTGTCTTATATCTATACCACACCCATTATATTTTTCTATTACAAAATGGTAAAACATACATACATAACTTCACGCCAGTTCCCTTGCGGGGTAGGCACGAACAACAGAGCGCCATTCAGGCTTATTCTTACACACCTCTTGTCATGCACACTCGTCTGTTCTTATGGCTCCTGACATCACCTTCTGCTAGTACACAATCAATTTGATCATGGAAGGTGTGTCATGGCCTTCCACGACTTCTGCATTGTATATCTGTTTAGTCATCCTTTCATCATGCATTCTTTCCACATATAGGTAAAACATCAGACCTAAATTATATTTGGGAGACTAAAAATCTTAAATAAAATGTCACAAATAAAACACCAGCCATAGATAGGATCATCATGGGTCAGGACACTCTGGGCTCGTCAGACAACCATTGAGGCGTCACAGATGCAGTACCTATTTGTCTAGTTCCTGTAGCGTTCCATAAAAGTGTGTGAGATAGGGGTGCAGGTTTAGGTTTACTGGGTAGTTTGATGACCAACGTCTTCATTGACCACCGCTCGGAGGTCATGTTTTGCATACAGCCATTCAAAAGTCTCACACATCCCTGTAAAGCCTCCCCCCAGGCCCGAGGATGATATCACAAGAAAAGACATTGCCCCTACACAATCAAAAAAGAAAGAAGGAGTGGGGGAAGTGAGCCATCGGAACAATCCTATAAATATGAATTAAGGAACATTGTAACCCAGAACTCATAGCCATAATATATATAAGTATAGAAATAAGGCCCACACTGCACATGCACTTCCTCACAACACCAGCATGTAACAGATACACTCTACATTAGTATAAGTTTAGTATTAAAACTAGAATAAATTAATATGACAAGTTATTCGTAAGATACATACACCTCAACACAAAAATCAATAAACAAGAACCAAAATAACTAATAAGTATGTTAAATTCAAAAAATTAAATCTAGAAATTAAGTTGTAAAAAAGGGTACGGAACTCGTACGGAGTCCGTAGAGTTGTTAATAATAAAAAAAAAACCCAGAATCCATAGCAGACGGGAAAGGAAGTAGTTTGAAAGAAGCTTTTGTCGAAGGACAAGCTGTGAAGTAGGCATAAATACATATGAATGTACTAAATAATTTAAAAAGTAAAATTATGTAAATTTTTTAGCAACATCCTCTATTCTTATTTAATGTAGTAAAACAGCAGCACCCAAGCTACCAATAGTTATGGCTCCAGAAACAGGAACCTCCTTACGATGGGTGCCTTGCTTAGAAGAACCGCCTTCTGTATCTAGCGCTTGACACACTCACAGACTAAGAGGCTCCCTATTAGATCAATAAGTGACACTACTATCGATAACACGTCTTTTATTTAATAATAATATAAACGAGAAAGTTTCTGAGCATATATTTATGTTGTTTATGCATGTCACATTTACACTATTGAACAGATTTGTATGAAACTTTACAGTAATGCAGCCTACATATTAGAATAATATGTAAGCTCAAACTTTTAAATATATTGTTAGAAATGGCCAAAATAAAACGATAAGTGTTAATATCAAATGAAATTGCAGACAGAGCTATGTATGATAAACAAATATCTGTAAGTTATGAGTCATAAAAACACAACAGCAGATTAAACAATTAAGGCATTAGGAAAGCGCAAGAACAGTATAACGACCTTGCAAACACCTCCACATCCATGAGAATCTTAACAATAGCACCTAAACAATGGCTGAAAGTATATTACATTCAATGTTGTTTTCAAAGGATCTAACAGTTACCTGATGAAGCAGCCGCCCTTGGAAGTGTTCCTCGTCCGGGGAAAGGTCCATTTTAATTGCATTCAGTAAAAAAACATTGGAAAAACGTTAACTTCCGGCGCAAACAATCGGTCAAGCGTTTCAAAAACAATACACCACATAATTACATGATTTTGTTTGTGGAATATCAATAGAAGGGTTAGGACAGGTATTTAATATGTCGGTTCATTATATTTCAAATTTATTTATAGAAATAACTCTAAATAAAGGCCAATTACATGGAGAAATAATGGAAAAAAAATGTATTGATTTAAATCTGGCACAATTTTGTCACACATGACTGACATGACAACATTTCAATTATGGGTAATGTCAGTTTGACAGTTGATAGTTTTTAGCTTTTTAATTTGTCACAATACTAGGCTAAAGATTTATGTAGAGAATTCACAAATATCTCGACTTTTTTGGAGTACTAAATAACTGTTTAGTTTTATTGATAGTTCTTACCAAAATAACTGTGTGTTAGTATTAAACATCTTAACTTTTTATTGAAATGTGCTTCTTCGTGATGCTACAAGAACTCCCTCGTTTTCTAAAGACCGAGAGTTCGACTGAAGCTTTTGCATGGATATTACTACTCTAAAACTTGAATAATATTCAAACACTTAACACTGGCTATATACTAAGTACTGCTATATTAATCGTGTATAGCCACATTTCGAAAGATTAAAAAGATTTGTTTTTTCTTTTATCATAGTCGTAGGATATTCTTTGATAGTTTTTGAATAATAATTACAATTTTTGTAAGAAATGTGAACTTTGTAGTCATATGGGGCCTTTTGAGCTTTCCCAGGATACAATTGAGGTAAACTAGCGTACGTCGAAGACCTAAAACATCAGACAAGGATGTATAACCTAATTTCCTTTGTGTGGCTTTGTGGCAAATTAAACATTATCTGTGAAGTTTTAGCGGGAACTTAAAAAGTGATATTTTGTTGTTAATTTCTTTAAAATGTTTTTCTTTCTCTCCTCATTGTATAATTTTATTTTTAATAATATATAAATATAATTTAAAAATTTGCTGGCTTTAATTATGTATGGAAAATTTTAACCGCTAAAGTTCAACATTTCGAGTTGACGTAATTAATGGAAAGTTTGTTTACTAATTTTACCTTACCTACTACATGTCGAACTCAACAACTCACCATTGCGAGTTGAATCTCACAAAATTTCTATATATATATACATACATACATACATAACTTCACGCCAGTTCCCTTGCGGGGTAGGCACGAACAACAGAGCGCCATTTAGGCTTATTCTTACATACCTCACTTGCTTCTTTGACATTCATAACTCTTGTCATGCACGCTCGTCTGTTCTTAAGGCTCCTGACATCACCTTCTGCTAGTACACGATCAATTTGATCATGGAAGGTGTGTCGTGGCCTTCCACGACTTCTGCATCCATCCACTTTTGCATTGTATATCTGTTTATTTATTCTTTCATCATGCATTCTTTCCACATGCCCGAACCACCGGAGCATTCCTTTCCTTACCTTCACCCCGACACTCTCTTTCAGACCAACTCTCTTTCTTACTTCGGTATTACGAACGCGGTCCGCAAGCGTCACTCCGCAGATTTTGCGCAGTGCTCGCATCTCGACCGCGTTTACTCTACTTTCATGCTCTCTCTTCCATACCCAACTCTCGCTTCCATACGTGAGCGTAGGTACCAGCACCGCGTTGTGTATGGCGAGCTGGGCCTTCTGGCTGAGGTTCTTAGCGCCTAGAAGTTTACCTAACGCTCCATTCACACTATTCCCCAAATTATATATATATATATTCTAAAGGATTCAACACACAGTTATTAATAACTGTGTGTTGAATAAGTTGCTCTAAGCTTGCCACATAAAATAGGTCAATCGCAGCAATCATTTTAATACAGGTAATTGAAAACCAGAGTATAGTACAACATTAGTTAAGTTTTTACCTCAAAAAAAAAAGCAAGTCTTTTTTTTTATTGCAGGAGATCAGCAGACAGGTAGACGGCCCACTTGATGGAAAGCGGTTACCATCGCCTATGGACATTTACAACACCAAAGTTGAAAAGTTGAAACTGGAACCTGGTCACTAATGCCGGAACACAACACTCAAGGTTGTTATGGCGACATACTTTAGACCAGGGGTGGTAGCCATCCAGTCGGGCAAATGCCCTACCACCTGGATGTGTGTTGTTAAGTCGCCTCTTACGACAAGCCGCGCGGCCGCAGGAAATTGTATTCTTTCTCCGTTCCTGCACGGATAAGTCTATGTAACTTTGAATATGGATGCGTACAATACAATTATTGTTAAGTTGTCAACATTGAAACCGGGAAAACATTAAAAAAAAACACACCATAGACAATAAGAATGGAAGAGTTACGCCCCCCCTCTTCCATATAAAAAAATATATATTCTAAAATACGGTAGGCAGAACCATAATTTTCATATTACACCCTTTCGTACTTCATTGTGAATACTGGCGTATAATATAACTGGTGATAGGAAATCGTCAAAAATAGCTGTAATTAGAATATCAAAGATATATCAAGTAAGTAATTTTCAGATTTGCTTCAAACTCCGAATTCAGGATTCCAATAGCTTCTTAGATGTTAAAACGCTTCGCAACGTGTTTCTATGTTGTATAATGAAGAAGCAAAATCTCTCTAGCAAACACATTGTTCTTTATTCATTATCATTCATACTTACTCGTTTTCTCGTAGCATCTTTACGTCGTATAAAACAGTTTCTTTCTGCATGTCTGTCTGTATATCCGTTAGCTCCTCCTAAATCAGGCAATTAATAATATAATATATAGAATATAGTTTTTGGTTTGCCTTGTAATATTTAAAAACTTAAGTTTTTATGTGAATATATAAGAGCTATAGCTATTTATCCGTGCAGGAACGGAGAAAGAATACAATTTCCTGCAGCCCGGCGGTCTGTCGTAAGAGGCGACTTAATAACCCACAGCCAGGTGGTAGGGCATTTGCCCGACTGGATGGCTACCACCCCTTGCTCTAAAGTATGGCGCTATAACAACCTTGAGTTGTGTTCCGGCATTGGTGACCAGGTTCCAATCTCCCTTAAGAGAACAGCAGCGCATTTGTAGCAACTTTGGTGCTGCAAATGTCCATAGGCGATGGTAACCGCTTTTCATCGAGTCTGCTTGTCTGCTCACCTCCTGCAATAAAAAAAAAATATATCCCTGGGGCTTGAAAAACTAGTTATTATTAAATTCAAAAAGCATAAAGGGGGTATTTTCTACTACGTGATTTCCTATATTTGTCTAATGTCCCTGCTTTATCTGGGATAATGCTAGTGTTAGTGATTCACATAGTGAATGTGTGTGTCCGTGTGTGCGTGCGTGCGTGCATGCGTTTTAATATTTAGTTGTATTTTTTAAAGTTAGTATAAATTGTAATTAGTAAAAAAGTAAAATTAATTATTAACCTTAAAAAGAAACATGACGAGAACAATTATGCAAGTAAATAAATGTAACACTATTTTGTGGCCGATCCCAGACACCCAGACCATAGTAAATAACGAAGATAATTCGTTTCCGAATTTTACTATACCAGGAATCGAACCGGAGCCTTTGCGTTGCAATGAGTTTAAATACAGCAATTTAAATGCAGATGCATCTGAAAGTGATTACGCATCGCAAAGGAGTGAACTCATTGCCAGAGTCTGTCCACTTATAACCTGGGTTGTCTTCAAGTCCCTTGTGAATAGGCAAGATTGTGGTCAAACGCTAACTTATACTACAATCAAGTAAAAAAAGTAATCCTGGCGGCATCCATGGAGTTAATCTTTCTAATTTCCATTCTTCTAGCGTATGCTTCATATAACGACATGGAGCAAGGCACGGATACACGGCGAAGCACGCCATCTAGCGAGCGATCGGGCACCCCACTGCCGCCTCTGATCATAGAACCATACAACATCAAAGAACGCGAGGCTGAGGAAGAAAGGTTCTACGATGAGCTTGTACGAAAAATGCACGTAGTGTACATGAGATACTACTTAGAGAAACAAGAAAGAAGTAGGTTTGTT
This sequence comes from Dendrolimus kikuchii, assembly GCA_019925095.2. Taxonomy (NCBI): domain Eukaryota; kingdom Metazoa; phylum Arthropoda; class Insecta; order Lepidoptera; family Lasiocampidae; genus Dendrolimus; species Dendrolimus kikuchii. Next base: position 1,457,328 of record CM034415.1, on the reverse strand, counting down.
GGTCTAATTTCTAGGTGGGAACTTAATAAAACTATACTATAAATAAATCCCTAACAAATATACATGTTGAGGCCAGATCTTAGAATTGATCACAGTGTAGTAAACCAAATTTGCGCTACTCTCACAGATACTGCATTAGGTCCATAAACATCACAAATTTTTTTCGCGGCTTGTGGTGCATTTTTACCTTTTTTGTAGTAAAATTTTCAAATGTATCGAATTTCTTCATTAGATTCACTCATTTTAACAATAAGACAAACAAATGGAAATCACACATTTTCCTAATTTGAATTTGGAATTGTCTTCTTTAAAATTGAAACTTTTTAATAATACCAAAACCAGCCAGATTCAAATGGTTATAGCCAAAGAGATCTTATTACAAGTTCATACATACTATATGTGAAGAGACTTTTTCCCCAACCTATTATTATTATTTTTTTTTTTTTTTGGACTTGACTTTATGTTGTTGGTCCGAAGACCTTACAACTTTACCGGGGTTTTTGGGGCGAGTGCCTTCGCGAAGCGAAGGCGCTCGAGCCCGGGGGGGCAACTTGCTCGAGGGAGCTCCCTAAGGAGTTTTACCTCGGCTGGACTGTTGCCATGAGAGGGGGATTAATTTAATGATGCCCACCATAGGGCGACACAAAGCACTAATTGAGAACGGGCGACGGGTAATATAAAGCCCGAGGGGAAGGATTCCGGCGGGCCGGGATCGGCGGTTCGCGGCGGCCTACGCTATCTTACTGCCGTTTCGTAACGTGTTATGGCTGGGAGAGAAGAAACGGCGAAAGAAACTTCCCAGCAACACGCCTAGTCTATCCTGTGGGGGGGCTATGTCTCCTAACGTCCCTCGCAGGGACGTGGAGAGATCTTGATTGGCGGCGCCTGAGACGCCGCCGTCTGTGTCTGTCTGTCCGTGCCTGCCAGCCTGCCGTCCTAACCGCGGGCGGGCTGATCCGGGCCAGCCGTTTTGTGATAACGTCGACCCTGTCCGTGAGGACGTTACGCGGTCGTCGTACGAGAGCCTTTCGCCGAGGCTTATAATCGGACGCGGACACGACGAGCGGATTTCGATGATGCGGCGCGAGATCGAAATACTTACGCGAGAGCGACGTAATGTAGTTTTTGATGGAGGGAAGCTCCAGATCGCGGTGGAGGTCGACGTTACGCATATAGAGGGGAGCACCGACGGCTCTGCGCATGAATTTATTCTGCACGATTTGCAGTTTATCTAATAGGGCAGGCTTGGCATGGCCGAATACCACACTCGCGTATGTCATGATCGGGCGGAAACCTATTATTAATACGTGAAGCAAAAACACAGCAAAAACTTTGTAACCCTTTTCACGATAATTGCGCGGACGGACCACCGCGATCTGGAGCTTCCCTCCATCAAAAACTACATTACGTCGCTCTCGCGTAAGTATTTCGATCTCGCGCCGCATCATCGAAATCCGCTCGTCGTGTCCGCGTCCGATTATAAGCCTCGGCGAAAGGCTCTCGTACGACGACCGCGTAACGTCCTCACGGACAGGGTCGACGTTATCACAAAACGGCTGGCCCGGATCAGCCCGCCCGCGGTTAGGACGGCAGGCTGGCAGGCACGGACAGACAGACACAGACGGCGGCGTCTCAGGCGCCGCCAATCAAGATCTCTCCACGTCCCTGCGAGGGACGTTAGGAGACATAGCCCCCCCACAGGATAGACTAGGCGTGTTGCTGGGAAGTTTCTTTCGCCGTTTCTTCTCTCCCAGCCATAACACGTTACGAAACGGCAGTAAGATAGCGTAGGCCGCCGCGAACCGCCGATCCCGGCCCGCCGGGATCCTTCCCCTCGGGCTTTATATTACCCGTCGCCCGTTCTCAATTAGTGCTTTGTGTCGCCCTATGGTGGGCATCATTAAATTCATCCCCCTCTCATGGCAACAGTCCAGCCGAGGTAAAACTCCTTAGGGAGCTCCCTCGAGCAAGTTGCCCCCCCGGGCTCGAGCGCCTTCGCTCCGCGAAGGCACTCGCCCCAAAAACGTTTCAACTTATAATTTAAATTAATTATGATCGAATTTCCACCACTAGCATAGTTAAAGATTCTAGTTTTATGCTTTGGAATAATGTAATTGTCTACCGTGACGATACCTTAAGGGTACAGCGGAAGATCAGCGCTGGTTTTAACAGACCAGCATTTTCGGACAAAATTATATTACTTTGGCTTTAAAATATGTTAGCAATTATACTGTATCTGCTGTAATATGTCCTGAACAGTGCCGTAGCATGGGTGGCACCCGGGGCGGATATTGTAGATGACACCCCTAAACTCAATCAAAATTGTTAAATTAACAAGAAAAATAATAATATTTACGTTTTATTAAAATACGAGTATTACAAATAATCTTTATATATTATGTGAAAGAAATTTAAATAATATTCTTATCCGTGCAGGAACGGAGAAAGAATACAATTTCCTGAGGCCGAGCGGCCTGTCGTAAGAGGCGACAAAACAACCCACAGCCAGGTGGTAGGGCATTTGCCTGACTGGATGGCTACGACCTCTGGTCTAGAGTATGCCGCCATAACAACCTTGAGTTGTGTTCCAGCATTAGTGACCAGGTTCCAGTCTCCCTTAAGAGAGCAGCAGCGCATTTGTAGCAACTTCGGTGTTGCAAATGTCCATAGGCGATGGTAACCGCCTTCCATCAAATGGACCATCTGCCTGTCTGCTGATCTCCTGCAATAAAAAAAAATTCTTCCTTCTAGCTTTAACCCTTGATTAGGGATAGTTGCGCGAATGGGGATATTACATTTTGGGGGAATCCCCGATCGAATAACAGTGTGTACACTGAAAAAAACATGGTCCTGAATTAAGAAAACTTACTAGGCAAGTAGGCATCTACATAATTATTTTTATATAAATTATTTTATTAGCGGCGGTTATGCAAACTGTCACAGTTTTACGAAATTTTATAGGTGGCACTATAATTGTTTACGGTCGGGTGTCACCCCTAAGCTGGTGACACCCGACCGTGAACCCCCTAGGTACGCCACTGGTCCTGAATAAAATGATTTTCTCTCTATCGTTTTGGCAATAAAATATTGTGACTGGAATTTTGTCTCTGTTATTTTGGTGAGCAATAGTCTTATTTATACAGGCATACATACATACATACATAACTTCACGCCAGTTCCCTTGCGGGGTAGGCACGAACAACAGAGCGCCATTTAGGCTTATTCTTACACACCTCACTTGCTTCTTTCACATTCATAACTCTTGTCATGCACGCTCGTCTGTTCTTAAGGCTCCTGACATCACCTTCTGCTAGTACACGATCGATTTGATCATGGAAGGTGTGTCGTGGCCTTCCATGACTTCTACATCTATCCACTTTTGCATTGTATATCTGTTTGGTCATTCTTTCATCATGCATTTTTTCCACATGCCCAAAACACTGGAGCATACCTTTCCTTACCTTCACCCCGACACTCTCTTATTTCTCTCTTAGTCTTATTTATAATATCTGGCTATCAATCTATTATGTTAATCAATAAAGTATTCGTATACCATTCTTATTTCTACTGATTGTCTTTTACAGCTAAAGCTCTAGAGAAGAAGTATAAAGAAATTAGCGAGGAACAGGTTGAAGGCGCCAATGAGAATAACGAAATTTTTGATTTTTATATTTTTGAGCCTGTAGGAGACAACGAGAATGATGAAACTGTTCATAAAGAGTCTGTAGAAGGCAGTGAGAATGAAGAAATTTTTGATGAAGAATCTGTAGGAGACAGCAATAATGAAGAAATTGTCGATGAAGAGGGAGGAGCAGTCATTAAAAAGGAAGAAGTTGCTGATTTAGAGACTGAAGGAGAGAGTGACAATAAAGAAGCTGATGACATGGAGAGTAAAGAAGACAAAGAAGAATCAGCTGATACAGAGGATGACGGAGATGATCAAGAAGGCACTTCTACCGGTAATAAGAAATTGATATTCTAGTTGCAGTCCAATTTAATAATAACTAGTTTAATGATAATAATTTTATATTATTCATTATAAATGTTAAAGTGGTTTGTTTGAGTAAGCTAGCTCTGTGTTGAGCTCTATTTAAATCCGTTCAGTAATTTTTAAGTGATTTTTATTTTATTGCACGAGTTCAGCAGACAGGCAGACGGCCCACCGGATAGAAAGCGTTTACCAAACCAACACCAAAGGTGCTATAAATGCGCTGCTGCTCTCTTAAGGGATATTGGAACCTGGTCACTAATGGCGAAACACAACTGAAGTTTCTTATTGCTGCATACTCTAGACCTGGGGTGGTACCCATCCAGACCACTTGGCTGTGGGTTATTTTCGTCGCAGATTTATGTAAAGGTTATCCCAACGTAGGATATTGTTTTGGTTTTTTTTTGGGATGGACCTTGCACGAAAAAACCTAGTCATTTTAAATAATTCCCAGAAATATTCTCGCAGCATTCCGGGTATGAAATGTAACGCAGATTTTAGCCTGTGATTTAGGTGTCTATTAGTAAAAACCTCATCAAAATCGGCCCAGCAGTTTTTACGTAAATCCCGAAGAAACAGAAAAACAGGCAAGAAATCTAAAAAAAATTGAATCGTGTTCTCCGTCGTTTATATAGTCTATTCCAGTTGTGATTTTTTTTCAAATAGGTTAATGTACAGACACGGCATTAGTATTTATAATATTATTAGCTGTGCTCGCGACGTCGTCCGGGTGGAATTTGCTTTCAAAACCTTCCGATTTTGAAACAATCTTCATTGGTGCTCCGCTCCTATTGGTCTTAGCGTGATGATATATAGCCTATAGACTTCCTCGATAAATGGGCTATCCAACACTGAAAGAATTTTTCAAATCAGACCAGTAGTCCCTGAGATTAGCGCGTTCAATCAAACAATGTATTTAGCTATGCACTAATACGCACATTTTAAATGGCGCGAATCTTTTGAATGTCCGAATTGTATAATTCAATTTATTCTAGTGAGGTGTTGAATTCGTCTTGAATATGGAGTAATTTATTTTGATAAGGATTAATACCAAGGTACAAAATAAAGTTTTTGAAGCGACGGCATTTTAATTATTTAAAAAAATAAAAGAAAACACTTATTGTGAGATAACTACAATAGTTAGACATATGGTTACGCGATATTTTTTGTAGACAATTATATGTCCTGCAAAGTGGTAGTACATTTTTTTGTTCTATAATCAATGGCTTTCGCAGCGTACGCCATGTAAGGATGTTTTCGGGTCATTTTTTTACACCTTGGGTTACATTATTGGACTTTTAGTAAGAATTCCTATTTTTTTGAAAATATAATATAGCCTATTATAACCTTTCTCGATAAATGTACTATTCAACACTGAAAGAATTTTTCAAATCGGACCAGCAGTTCCTGAGATTAGCGCGTTTAAACAAACAAACTCTTCAGCTTTATAATATTAGTATAGATAGATGCCTATGCTTATATATTATTATTTGACAGAGTTCGACATTGGAGGCATAATGAACATTCCAGTCCAAGCTATGATTCATAGAGATCCAGAGTCAGACGATGAAGACACTGAAGACTCTGAAGCCGCCGTGGAAGAAGGATCTGCACACGAAGGTTAATATTACAAGCGGCGCAAATGTGCAACCCTCAATGAAAGTTAATATATTTGTGCAGTTTGCTGTTGAAACGCTTGGCCCATAGGGTTCTGAGGCCAGGAGCCTGTACAAAAAATTATCAAAACGACTTATTGACTCTTCAGATGACCAAAGAACTGGCGCCTACCTCGGGCAACGGATCAGTATGGCGATCCAGCGAGGAAACGTAGCCAGCCTTCTGGGCACCTTACCCATAGAAGACGGTGACCTAGGTTCAGTATCCTACTTATAGTCTTATGGGACTATGGGTAGAATACAATATTTATGGTTTTTTTTTCAGTGTATATTTTTATTGATGAAAAATCCATACAAACTTAAAAATAAACTACAAACCATACTATATTACTGTACTTTACTACTGTATTTTAGTTTCAATGTCTTTGTTTTTTTTTTACTAAATCAATCAAACTCGTCATTTATAATTATGTAAAATCATTTACCGCCATTTTCGTAATACATTTGGTCCGTTGCAAAAGGTGATTAAGACTACCAAATTATATCGTATATTATCTAACTACGAGCTTTTAAGTTGTAACAAAATACTATATTTAAAACAAATGTAATATTAATATTTACTACCGGCAAAATTCCTGATATAAGATTAATGAAAATTATATTTATATTTTAATAAGCTATTACATAAATACATAACTTCAAAATTAGTTCCCTTCCCTAATTAAAAAAAATACTATATTTAAAACTAAAACTAAAAAAGAGAAAAATACATAAAGATAAAACATTGTCCCAAACCATTGTCACTTACCGGGAACATTCCCAAAAGGCTGGCGCCCTTTCTGAACATCTATCTGCCTCTGTCTTTTCCTTCTCGAACCTTCTATTCGAGAACTTTCGTTTATCATCTATCCCTTTCTAATATCTATTTGTCTCTGTCTTTTCCTTCCCGAACTTTCTATTCGAGAACATTCGTTAATCGTCTATACCTTTCTAAAATATATCCGTCCTTATCTTTTCCTTCCAGAATCTTCAACTTTTTCTAGAAGTCTTGAAACCAGCTTACGCTGCCAGAAAGTTCCACATTCGGTCGCCACAATATCATTGCGTACATTAACCTCTATGTATTTTTAGATACTCAAGATACCGGCGTGATTGATGAGCCTATGGTTGCTGCACATTCTCCTACTGAAATGAAAGTCAAAAGAGAAGATAAACTAGTTGGTGAGCAGAAAACACGTGTAAGTAGAACTCTTAAATCTCAAGATCAGCGAATTACATGCATTACTCACTTTTATTTTCTGTCCAAAGAAAGGTAAGGAAAGGAATGCTCTGGTGGTTCGGGCATGTCGAAAGAATGCATGATGAAAGAATGACTAAACAGATATACATTGCAAAGGTGGATGGATGCGGAAGTCGTGGAAGGCTACGACACACCTTCCATGATCAAATTGATCGTGTACTAGCAGAAGGTGATGTCAGGAGCCTTAAGAATAGACGAGCGTGCATGACAAGAGCTATGAATATCAAAGAACCAAGTGAGGTGTGTAAGAATAAGCCTAAATTGCGCTCTGTTGTTCGTGCCTACCCCGCAAGGGAACTGGCGTGAAGTTATGTATGTATTTTCTATCCAGATTCCTCTATTCTAGCACACGCTTTTGACACAATAGAAATCATCAGCTCATCTTTCAAATAGTCCACTCATCTCTTTTTTGGCTTACCTTTAGTGTTAGGTTTATCAATTTTCTACTTTAAGACGCCATGAACTGCTAATTTAAATCGGTGTTTCACATAATTAGCCCGACGTGACTAATGTTTATTTACTTCGATGGAACAGCGTCACTTATGTGCGAACATGGCAAAATATTGTATTAACCTAACATCGAACCGAAAGGACGCTAGCGTAGTATATATAGTATGTAGCAGAGTTTGAGGCATCACTTCATTTTGGAAATGGGGTCTCTTGACTAAAATATTTTGGGAATCGCTCCTCTAGATCAAGTCTCAAGTGCCTCCTAGCAAGGGTCTCCTCCAGCTCTTGCCAGTGCTGTCTCTCCAGGGCAGCAGGTAATCAGTAGGGTCCAACAGAAAGCGTGATCTCATCCTCCTAGCGCGTGCTCTGGCTTCCTTTACTCCTTTTATCATATTCATCCTTAAAAAGTTTTTTGGCTCTCGCATAAAGTATACTTTTCGTATAATCTCAAAATTGGATTTTTTAAAAATTATTATTAACAACTCTACGGACTCGAGTTCCGTACCCTTTTTTACAACTTAATTTCTAGATTTATTTATTTTACTTTAACACGCTTGTTTTGGTTCTTGTGGCTCCTGACATTACCCTCCGCTAGTACACGATCAATTTGATGTTGGAAGGTGTATCGTATCCTTCCACGAATTCTGCTTCCATCCACTATTGCATTGTATATCTAGTTTAGTAATGCTTTCATCTTGCATACTTTCCACATGCCCGAACCACCGGAGTATTCCTGTCCTTACATGCACCCCGACACTGTCTGTGAGACCAAGTGCATGTCTTAGTGTGGGCCTTACGAATGCGGTCCGCGAGCTTATAGTATACTTGTCCTATCTAGTGCGATGTTGTGTTGTTTTATTCTTATTAACAACTGTGCGGACTGGAGTTCCGTACCCTTTTAGGCAACTTTGTGTGTCTTGGTTTTTTTTTTAATTTAACACGCTTATTGTTCATTTTGGTTCTTGTTTGTTACATTAATTTATTGATTTTTGTGTTGAAGTGTATGTATCTTACGAATAACTTATTATATTAATTTATTCTAGTTTTAATACTAAACTTATACTAATGTAGAGTGTATCTGTTACATGCTGGTGTTGTGCGCGTTGGTTTCAGTATGTGTATAAGTTTTGTTGTTAGATATGTGTTTGTGACTTTGTGTGGTGTGCATATAATTTATTGTTTAATTGTTGTGACATGAAAAGCGCACAGTGAAGATGATAAAAATATTGAAATACACGATGAAGATACACTCGATGATGATGCTGAAGCGGATGAGGAAGATCGTGAAGCACGTATTGAGAGACATATACAGCATACTCCTGGAAAGGAAGCTGCAGCATCAAGTAAGCAAAACTTTAGTATTGGACAGTCAAAAGAGATAATTTTGACTATCATACAAAACTTCAAGTAGTTTAAAAACCGTCCGAGTGTTTAAAACTTATAGTTCAGCAGACTGTAAATTGCTTAGCTGATGTATGCGCGTATATCTATATAAAATGGAAACTGCACTTCACTTGGACTATATTTTATATTAATTGAATAGCAGATAATATTTCACATCAACAGTTCAATAGCAACTGACAATATTATTAGACACATGGGTTTATTATAAAATAATTAGGCTTCCATACAACCAGTGTCTATGTAGGTTTCCTACACCGAGCCCTAACCTATTGGAAAGAGGTTACCATCACCTATAGACATTTGCAACACCAGGATTGCCAGATTTTATGGTGGGATAAAGATAAGGCATAGGGGGAAGATATCAGGTGCCTAATTCTACTATAACAATCTCGTCAAAATCGCCGGACACCATGGTCTCAATCGTGGCTTTGCCTGATTTCGGTATTCTGTTAATTCCAATTGGCACGCTACTCTATATTTATAAGCGAAAACTCGCGAAATATATGTTTAAAATTTTGGTAGCTTTTCAATTTTTGAATTTATTTTGTGGGTATTGATCAAGACTGAGCTGTCACGCCGTCTCGCTCGGCTATGTAACGTTCGTTCGGGTAGCGGGCTCGAGTCGGTCGTCACCCTTGGCTATGTAGCGTTCGTTCGAGTAGGCTCGAATCGGCCATTTACCCGTAGCCCTGGCATAAGGCGCAGGACGGAACACCCAGGGGTTTTAGTGGGTATCCCTAACTGGGGAGTGGCAATAGCGTGGCACCGGTTCTGACCGGGCACGCTAGTGCCACCCCCGATCTGGCGAATCCCACACACTCACACCGGTCGCGAACATCCCCTCAGGCTTCTGTACCTGTCGCGGCTTAGTCCTCAAACGGATATCCCCTGGCCAAAAAAAAAAAGGCTCGAATCGGCGGTGTCATTCGTTTGGGTAGTGAACTCAAGTTGGCCGTTAGGCCGTTATGCTCGTTCGGGTAGTGCGCTTGAGTTGGCCGTCACACTGGGCTATGTAACGCTCGTTCGGGAAGGCTCGAGTCGGCTGTCACGCTCGTGCGTGTATAGGACTCAACTCGGGCGTCACGCTCGGCTATGCAACGCTTGTTCGATTAGACTCGAGTCGGCTGTCACGCTCGGCTATGTAACGCATGTTCGGTTAAACTCGAGTCGGCTGACACGCTCATTCGGGTAGTAAACTCGAGTCAGCCGTCACGCTCGTTCGGGTAGTGGTCTCGAGTCTACCGTCACGCTCAGCTATGTAACGCCCGTTCGGTTAGACTCGAATCGGTTGTCACGTTCGTTCGGGTAGTAGACTCCAGTCGGCCGTCACGCTCGGCTATGGAACTCTCGTTCGGGCACATTCGGGTAAAATCGGCTTAAGTCGAGTAAGGGAGCGAGAGAGATATAGCCAACGCTTCACTGCTATACTCGCTCGGCGACTGTTACTCGCCTTCGTGAAGTTTTCACTTCTGTACTGTGGTTATTTTAAGCACATATTAAGTTTTTTTTTACAGAAAAATCAACTCTTGAACCAGAATTGGAACAAATGAGAACGCCCAGGTATTCTTTGAGACAATCCCTTTTATCCGTCATTCAAAAGGAACGGAACCAAAAAAGAATAACTCATGAAGATAGGAGAAGAGAGCGTTATGACAGTTTTTCAAGTATAAGCGACGTAGCCGCCGACGACACTGTTCGTGAAACTCCCGAATTATTTTTAGGGCAAGAAATTTCATATGCCAGCGACATTGTAAATGTTTCTAGAAGGAAACGTCAAGCGCCATCTGTTATCGAGGGGCACAAAACTAAGAGGTTGAAAACCTTAGCACCTTTCAGAACTCAGTTGCAGAACAAAAGCTTTTTTATCGGTGAACAAGTGGTCTATTCGCTCTGTCGATGTGAAAATCACGTCTGCAATTATTCTAAAAAGAAATGATCAATGAAATAGTTACTCATTTTATGATATTACTAGTTGTTGTTTGCGGCTTTACTCGCGTAGATTTATATACAATATAATTATAATTTGAGCAAACTTTCTCGTCTCCCCTTAGAGAGCAGCAGCACTGGTAGCACCGTTGTTGTTAGAAATATCCATGGGCGATGGCAATGGCTTTCCATCAGGTATGCCGTCTGCGGTCTGCTTGTATGCTGAACTCGTGCAATTAAAAAATTATTTTTCTATACGCTTATAGTCACCTTAAGAGTTTTTAAAAAGCCAAAGTTTGTGCGCATTTAATTCTAACCAGAAGCAGTGGTACAAAACTTCGTGCTTCTTACTTTCAAAGTGATGGATTTTAATTCTAGATTTCATTCCCTTTATCACCTTAAAGATTTAATTTTCAAAAATCCTTAGCGCACCACCTACGCAATGCAACAAAAATGACACGCCGCCATTTTAATATGTTGCTCTCATGGTTAATTCCTCCTCAAGTAGACGGTGTTACTTGTATTATTAATTGGGGTTTTTAATTAACTTACAGATATTATTAATTAATTTAAGTTCATTAAAACACGCCCACTCCATGACATACATTAATATCCGTTTTCAACGCGAGCTAAGCCGCTGGCAATAACTAACGACTTATATTTTACAAATCTGTTACTAATTGTAACTAAACTTTATTAGGTTTAAGTGCGTATTTTGAGTTTTCGTTTTAGTATTTAGTAAGTTTAATTAACTTAAATATTAATTTGTCCGATCTTTCGTCCACGTTGGACAAGTAACAAAAATTACAGTTATTTTATGAATATTTAAAATCAATGGTAACACTTTATTTTATGACAGTTTCCTATCGATCAGTGAAAATATCGTAATCATAAAAATAATAATTTTAGACCTGGCCACTTTAAACCGCTCTCAAGAAAATTCCCGCGTAATTTCAAGGTTGTAAAATACCGAATTTTTTTATGTCCGGAAATATACTATAATTTAGTGAATACTGCATTGAAATCGGCCCAATAGTTTTTACAAACAAAAAATTTAAAAGACAAAAACTATACTTTTGCAATTTATATATTATAGAGAAGTCGGACTAATGCTTAAACCACTAAACTAACTAACTACTTTATAAGCCGTTGATTTTACAAGATGTATTACAACTGTTCTAAAATATGTGCAAAACGTATGCGACTTCGCTCTGTAAACAACAAAAAAAGTAAAAAGTATTAATGAGTACATCGATTATGAAACAAGAATCGATTGTAGGATTTCTTTTTCTTATGTGTTGATATTATTTATAACTAGCTGATGCCCGCGACTTCGTCCGCGTGGTGCGGTTTTGTAACTATCCCACGGGAACTCTTTAATTTTTCGGGATCAAAAGTATCCTATATATTGACCAGGGATATAAGCTACCACTATACAAAATTTAATTTAAATCGGTCCAGTCGTTTCGGAGATCAGCCGGTACAAACAGAAAGAGAAACAAAAAAATTGAAAACGTCTAAATTAGTTGTAGTGTGTATACACTTTAAGTATAGGAGGGAAGAGTATAATGTACGCAATACCAAACCCAACGAGCGCTGTAATGATCCGGCTCGAAGGACCAAAAAATTGTAGTATGTATACAGTTTTAGTATAGGAGGGAAGGGTAAAATGTACCAAATACCAAACCCAACGAGCGCTGTAAAGACACTGATTTAATTATTTAAAATATATATATGCCGCAGTTCTTCGTTCGTAGAATGCTGACCATTGTACATACTTTGTACATTAGTTCTATTTCACTTTTTACATTCCACTGATTCGGTTTTTAGGATTTTTTCTTTCATTGTACAGAAATTCGACCTCTACAATTTTATTATATGTATAGATTGTGAAGGTGCAAGAGTTTTCATATTATAGTTAATAATAATAAATATATGTCCGCGATTTTGTCCACGCTTGACTTGAGATTCCCTGAACATAAAGGATGTACGTTATTGTTTTATTAGAAACTGTGTCGGAATACGCTAATTTTTATGTACCCGAATAACTTCAAACCACTCCCAGGAAAATTGGAACAAAAGTATGAAACACTTTATTACATAAAATTTGCTATCGATCAGTGAAAAGACCGCATTGAAATGTTTTTTTTTTTTCAATCTGGCCATTCCAAATCATTCCCATAAAAATTACCGCGGGTTCCCCGGGATAAAAAGGTGCAGAGATTTTTAGTCTAAGAATTAGCTGTCAATCAACGAAAACCGCATCCAAATCGCCCCAGTATGTTTACATGAATCCCGAACAAACAGACGGACAAGAAATCTAAAAAACATTGCATCGTGTTCTCCGTCGTTTATATAGTCTATTCCAGTTGGGTTTTTTTTAATAGCTTCAAGGTACAAACACGGTATGTTTAGAATTTTATAATATATGTTATAGATTGTTGAAATTAATTCACTTAATCGTTAACTTGTTTGTGATATTTAAGATTTCTCACTATGATGATGTGTTTTCCAGTTAGAATATAGGGCTAATGCTTTTTATTTTGTAATAGAAATTTATAACGTGTTTTGAAGTCATATTGTCACATATTTACTCATTACATATGATCTTTGGCCCAAAACTCCGTCTCTTGTACATTTATGTCGCATACCGCCATCTGTTACACGAAATAAGGAATTACATTTAAGCGTAATTATTATAAGAAAATCCTTGTTATTATCGTTTTTTTGTTATTATATTTAGAATATTTATATAATTATGAGTATATACATATCAGAATGATTGTTTTGTACTTAAATAAAAATTGGTGAATATTTTTGATTTTTATTTCACACATCAGCGGAAATTCCGCCCCGTTCAGATTAGCGCCGATCCATCTGACGCCGAACTTTCGCGTGGAACCCTCCGCAAGTGTGTTGTTAGGCATCCTATAGAAACAGACCGATCCGAAAAAAGTATTTTTGCCGAAAAGATGGCGCTCTGATCTTTTTTTATTGGCGCCACCATTACATTGACTAACAAATACGTCGCTATGACAGCGAAACGATAATAATATTACTATTTAAATATGTTACTCTCATGGCTAGTTCCAATTTCGGTAGATGGCGTTTTATCCGTGCAGGAATGAAGAAAGAATACAATTTCTTGCGGCCTGGCGGCCTGTCGTAGAAGGCGACTAAACAACCCACAGTCAGGTGGTAGGGCATTTGCCCGACTGGATGGCTACCACCTCTGGTCTAGGGTAAGTCGCCATAACAACCTTGAGTTGTGTTCCAGCATTAGTGACCAGGTTCCAGTCTCCTTAACAGAGCAGCAGCGTATCTGTGGCAACTTTGGTGTTGCAAATGTTCATAGGCAATGATAACCGCTTTTCATCAAGTGGGCCATCTGCCTGTCTGCTGATCTCCTGCAATAAAAAAATTAAAAAAAAGATATGTTCTACGATTCCAAGGGGGGGGTGTGGGACTCCCAAAGGCCAGTCCTTCACTCGTTCTACAAAACTTACATTAAAGCGAGCAAATCTAAAAGCTAGTTTGCGATGAATTTTAATTTTATTACTAAATTAAACAATTTTATGAATTAGGTACTCTGTTTCAAACATGGAAAAGAATACTAAGGAATGACATCACCAAGTTAACTCTTGTTAACAGACTTTTCAAACACTTTTTTTTTAATTCGAATTTAAATTACATGCTCTATATGTATAATGCCTTATTTTCCGAAATACATCCCAATCTACTGTAGGAGTTGGCCTAGTACATTGTCTCTAACGAGAAAACTACATAACACCGCTGAATTTATCTTTATTTCATCTACCTCGAAGTTGCGGCTCTCAGCGCTATAGTCGCGTTCAACTATTTGCTTGCAACTTTAGTTCCCTTGCAGGCTTTTAATTAAAACATGAAATAAAATAAAACAATAGCGTGTTCTAATGTACTCATTGTCATTTTAATATGTTAAACATAGACTCCGTGCAATTGTAAGGTATAAAATGCTATTTAATCAAATTCAACAGGATTAAAACTGGAACACTACAACTTTGACGTATTTCACTAATTTTTAAGGTTATGTTGTGGTATAGTTTGTTTATTATTTTGCAACAATTTTCAAGTATAATTACAAATTATGTCTCCATTACAAGCTCCTGAGAAGGAAATTGATGAGAAACACTTCATTATTATAGGCAAATTTGTGTCAGATATTAGAAATGGGTAAGTTCGTTTTAATGACTTATTTTGTTGTAAAAGTTATTTTTATTACAAAATTTTCCCGAACTTTCGTCATAAATCATTAACTAATTGTTAAATTAATGTTTTATTTCGCAAAGAAGTCTTTATATTGGTCAGGTTTCTAATAATAAATGACCACAAATTATGTATCAATTGCATTAGCAAAGAATAGCTATGTGTTGGCATTGCACCTGATGTTGTAACTGTCTATAGGCGATGGTAACTATTTTCCAGGGTTTAGGGATATAATTACGACTTATTTATAACAACTAAAACTGTTTTTTTGAATCTAGAAAGGTTTTTAATTATGTCAAATTAAAATTCATAACAATGTATTTAAACTTAAGAAAATATTATCATAACAATGTGTTAATTTTGATAATAACAAACTATGATTTGAGTTTCGGGATGTGGTATAGATATGAGGCCCATTTACTGTAAATAATGAGAGGGGAGAGGGGGGAATACTTCCTCCTATATATATATATTCCTTCATGCAACCTCACTTATGCTTTTCACTTCTATTTCTGTTCTGATTTGAAACATAAAATGAATTTTGGTTGGTTGCAAAAAGCTAAAAATATATATAGACAAGGTGGGGAACTCTGTCAATGGGGTAAGTTCAAACAACACTCACATTTTAACTTTTTTAAACAGATTTAATGCCAACTACAATTCAAAGACACAATTGAATAATGTGTTAGCTTCACTGACTGATTGGTTTTCGTTGTAACTATTCAAACACAGAAATAATGGCAGGTGTACGAAGTTCCCCAACTGACGGAGTTTGCCACCTTGACTATAATATAATTTTCTACCCTATAATAAAAAAAATCTGATCTGTTCTGATAGAAATCACCATTAATAAATTAATTAGAACAGGGTTTCCCAAAGTGTGCATCGCGGCACCCTGGTGCGCCATAGAGAGTTAAGAGGGGTGTTGTGAGGACCTCCAGATTACCATTCTCCAGAAACTAAACTTAGGCTTTCGCGGTTACAAAATGTGTGGAGATCAACAAGCTCATACATCATTTTTTTTTTATTTTCCTCATTGTCATCTGCAATCGGCTAGAGAGCCATAATCAGATATGTTTGGTGCATCACTTTGTTGGTCTATACTCCAGTGAGTACTTAACCGTTGCAAAAAATCAGGAGGTTTATAGCCTTTGGTCTAGGTAATAATAATATATACCATCTCTTTAGTAGATGGATTTCGTTGTTCCTGTCGAGCAGTACTCTGGCCAAGCTATTGATGTGATACTGTAAGCGGGATTTATATGCTTTGCTGTAGTATACATCACATTGACTAAGTTGCATTATATTTTATTTCCTATTGTTATTCAATAATAAATGTTATATATAAATATAAAAACTCAGCTTCTTATTGTGGAAGTTTCAATTTTTGTGCCTATCTACTTAGTATCATTATACTCTATTTCATCTAGGTAGGGCATTGTGACAAAGAATTAAACCTGTAAGTGGGCCGCAAACTGAAAAAGTTTGGGAATACCTGTATTAGAACTAAAGGAGCTCAGTGTGGGCTTCACCTTTATACCCTATATGAGTTTAGGAATGTTCTTCCATTGACATTGAAAATCAATTCTTAAGGAGTAAATTCCAAAAGTTTTTTGAGCTCTTATTATTTTTTTTGCAGCAAATTGGAAGGCTCCAACAATGTGGCGTTTGCCACATTGGCTATGGTAGAGCAGATAATTGGAGAGTCACAAAATCCAACTGCATAGTAAGTTTTCATACATACATATTATCACACCTGTTTCTAATGGGGGTACATAGAAACTATGGATCTCCTCTTGCAAAGATCCTGACAAGCAACTTTAGTTCATCTACTTTCATTAATCCCTTCATACAAGCATGTTTTTTGAGAAGCTTTTTACTTGATCTTCTTTAACACTATCCGTGCAGGAATGGAGACAGAATACAATTTCCTGCGGCCGGGCGGCCTGTCGTAAGAGGTGACAAAACAACCCACAGCCAGGTGGTAGGGCATCTGCCCGACTGGATGGCTACCACCACTGGTCTAAAGTGTGTCGCCATAACAACCTTGAGTTGTGTTCTGGCATTAGTGGCCAGGTTCCCGTTTCCTTTAAGAGAGCAGCAGCGCATTTGTAGCAACTTTGCTGTTGCAAATGTCCATAGGCGATGGTAACCGCTTTCCATCTAGTGGGCCGTCTGCCTGTCTGCTGATCTCCTGTAATAAAAAAAATATATATTACTATTTATTTACACATGTCTGTCTATGTTAAATGGATAAGACAGAACACTTCATATCGCCTCCTTCTCTTTTGGACTCTCAGTGACCTCTGTCTACTTCTACGAGCAGTCGGCAAAAGGGTGCACAGCGCTCTCCCAACAGAAATGATAGCTTCAAACATGGTCCGGAGGGTATTGAGAGCAATCCGTGATGAGAATCGGGCTCATGCTAATCAGGTATGATGATATATTTCAGTATGGGAGAAAAAAATTGCCTGTATGATTGATTTTGTACTATCTTTATATATATATATATATATATATATATATATATATATATATATATATATATATATATATATATATACTAGCTGTCCCGGCAGATGTTGTTCTGCCCTGAAGAAATAAAATTTAGAACCCGATTGTAGCGCCACCTACCGGGTCCAATTGTGAATCTAAACCATCCTCGAATCCACTTGAACACACACAAAAAAATTAATTCAAATCGGTCCAGCTGTTTAGGAGGAGTTCACTGTCAACACACATACAGAAGAATTATATATATAAAGGTATATAATATTAAGGCCAGAAGGCCCAGCTTGCCATACACAACGCGGTGCTGGTACCTACGCTCACGTATGGAAGCGAAAGTTGGGTATGGAAGAGAGAGCATGGAAGTAGAGTAAACGCGGTCGAGATGCGAGCACTGCGCAACATCTGCGGAGTGACGCTCGCGGACCGCGTTCGTAATACCGAAGTAAGAAAGAGAGTTGGTCTGAAAGAGTGTCAGGGTGAAGGTAAGGAAAGGAAGGCTCCGGTGGTTCGGGCATGTGGAACGAATGCATGATGAAAGAATGACTAAACAGATATACAATGCAAAAGTGGATGGATGCAGAAGTGGAAGGCCACGACACACCTTCCATGATCAAATTGATCGTGTACTAGCAGAAAGTGATGTCAGGAGCCTTAAGAACAGACGAGCGTGCATGACAAGGGTTATGAATGTCGTGTCGTTCGTGCCTACCCCGCAAGGGAACTGGCGTGAAGTTATGTATGTATGTAATATTATAAATGCCAAAGTGATTCTGTTTGTCTGTCTGTCTGTCTGTCTGTCCGTCAGTCTTGCTCCGTTTCCACGGAAAAACTACTGGACCGATTTGGCTGAAACTCAGGATATCTATATTGTCGATGCCGAGAATGAACATAGGATATTTTTATCCGTGTGAGAAGGGAGAATAAAATTTCCTGCGGCCGGGCGTCCCGTCGTAAGAGGCGACAAAACAACTCACAGCCAGGTGGTAGGGTATTTACCCGTCTGGATGGCTACCACCCCTGGTCTAGAGTATGCCACTATAACAACCTTGTGTTGTGTTCCGGCATTGGTGACCAGGATCCAGTGTCCCTTAAGAGAGCAGCAGCACATTTGCAGCACCTTTGGTGTTGCAAATGTCCATAGGCGATGGTAACCGCTTTCCATTAAGTGGGCTGTCTGCCTGTATCTGAACTCATGCAATAAAAAAACCTGAAAAAAGGGATAGTTTCCGGGATAAAAATATATTTGTCTCTGTTTGTTATGGTTTTCAGAAAAACTATGGGACCGATTTGGGTGAAATACAGTATATATATAATTTTAATACCGATGGTGGACAAGGGATACTTTTTATCCGGGATAATGGGATAGATTTATGTAAAGGTTATCCCAAAAAGTAGGATAGAGTTTTTGTGATTTGTCATTTTGATCATCTTTGTCTTATTATTTTTTTGGGATACAGAGCGGGGAAGGTGCCGGTGAGAGCCTCCAACGTTTGGTCCTGGCTGCCCCCCATCGTAGAGCCACCCTCGGACCCAACCAGGAGGACCTGAGGGAACCTATCAGAGACCATATTGCTGAGGTGAGGTTAATTGAAATTGTATTTGGACCATATCTGCACAGCCTGGGTGGTTGAGCAATTTCCTGGCGTGGTAAGTTTCATAAATGAAGTTGTGTACTGCGGTCTGGGTGTCTGCGACCGATGATCCACATATTACCCATAACACAAGTAATAAACCTGTTTTCTTTTGTACAAGTATAAGTTGTTTAGTTTGGATATCTTTACTAGAGTCGCCACCTTCTTTGAAGAAAGTATAGTATTTTATTTTTGTTTTTTAACCTTAAAAATTATTTTTTTTGGAAAATAGGTGCATTTTATTTTACATTTTATGTACAGTGTAAACTCCATGTAACGTCACTCGATATAACGACAAACTCCCTTAAGCGTCGAAATCGCTTGTCTTTGGTTGGTCTAGCTCGTCTTCCGTTCTAAGTCTCACGCTTTTCCTGCCATAAGCGCGGGGCACCGGAGGAGGGTGGTTTTAGTGGGTATTAGCCATTTGGGCTCGAGTCTCCACACAAGCCGGTTGATTACTGTTTGGATTGCCCCTTCTGGGAATGCCTCCTTGATCGACTATGGTCTAATCCCTTGCAAAGGACCCGGTATTGTGCGTAAATAGCATTTCCCTCGCCTGAAAAAAAAAGCTCGTCTTCCGTATAATGATACACTCTATATAGCATTACACCCACTCTCAAGAACGACAATAATTAAGTAATAAAAAACACCTTTTAAATTGCTAAAATTAGTAAAAACTGCGCAGCTGTGTAAATTCTTTTATCACTTTACTATCCTAGCCCGTAATAAACTCGACTGTCGGCATCATGCATACCGAAATTTCTAAGTACTTCCTTTATCACCAAGATGCCTCAATATCGTAAGATATTAATAAAATAAATAAAAAAATACAACAAAATTATTGGTGCAGCGAAAGACGTCAGACAAAAAAACGTTTAAAAGTTTTATTTAGCCTGTTATGGTTCTCTTCAAGCCGCAACATGTTGCAAAGCGGTGTTATTTTTTTTTGTGTTTATGGCCTGGCAATTAGACCTTTAAGCCAGGCGCAATTGTATTGTACGCTACAATCGACGCCGTATAACGGAGCTCTTGTGAAAACTCGAAAGGCCACATTTGACTATACAGTTCACATTTCTCACAAAAACACATAATTACTACTCAAAAACTATCAATATCCTACAACTATTGTTCATTTTAAAGTAATTTTACACATTTTTAGAAAATAGAACTGCACAGCACAACATCTCCTTTCAGTTCCCGCCAAAAACTCCGCGGTGTTAAATTAGATTAGGCTCCCATAGAGTAAATAATAACCATAAACAAAATTAAAATTAAAATGAACAAGTTGGCGGTAGGCTAAATAAAACTTTAACAATACTCGTTGACACTTGACATCTTTGTCTTCCGTGATCACGGCCACTGGAAAGTGACCGAAACGTCGGAATAGCAAAATTCAAATAAATTACCGCGCTTAAAACCGTTAAAACGTAGTTTTATTATGTACAATGCATAGTTATTTAATCATATTTTGCTTTCTGTGTGGACATAAATTTGCGACAATAAACATATTTTCTTTCTTTCTTTCTTTCGATGACTATTTTTAATCTACGCGAGCTTATCTGCGGGCAACAGATGGTAATGTTATATGTTTAGATTCGCACCGAGTTGGAGTCGTCGACGTCTTCCATATGCTCCCAAGCGAAGGAGCATCTCCATTCCGACGATATGGTGCTGACCTTCGGGAGTAGCACACTCGTGGAGAAGTTCCTCAGGGCTGCAGCGAACAGACGGTACAAGTTGGTCCTGGCAGAGGGCGTCAACGTCGCTAAGGTGAGATTGAATAACTCAAAGGCCATAAGCCTTACAGTTAAAAGTTCAAATACATAATACAGTACGGTAGACATTTTAGCAATTTCTCATGCTGTATAAGCTTTCTAGTGCAAAATAAAAATTAACACACTGGCTTATTACATAAAATTACGAGGAAACTGAGTCTTTATTAGTCACTCCAATATAAAACTTATCACAGGCACGCACACACACACACACGCACACACACAAACACACACACACCCCACACACACTCATTCCCTCACACACTCTCACTCACTCACTCACTCACACACATACACACACACACAATCATACACACACCCCACACACACACTCACTCACTCACACACACACACAATCATACACACACCCCACACACTCACTAATTCCATACACACACTCTCACTCGCTCACTCACACACTCACTCACTCACTCACACACACACACACACACACACAATCATACACACACCCCAACCACTCACTCATTCCCACATACACACACTCACTTACTCACACACTCACTCATTCACACACTCACTCATTCTAACACACACATAATCATACACACACCCTACACACACACTCACTCAATCACTCCCACACTCAATCTCACTCACTCACACACTCACTCACTCACTCACTCACTCACACACACACACACACACACACACACACACACACACACACGCACACACTCACTCACATTTATTCTCTCGCACACATTTACAATATTTAATTTTATTAATGTTTTATTTTGATTATAGCATGTTTGTTCTCCACGAAACAGACTAGCATTTCACAATTTATAACCTTAAAATTATCTATAATTTAAAACTGTTTTACCGACGATCAGGAAATGTCAACATGTCACTTTAAAAGAATTCCTATATCCGGGCAGGAACGGAGAAAGAATACAATTTCCTGCGTTGGGGCGGCCTGTCGTAAGAGGCGACAAAACAACCCACAGCCAGGTGGTAGGGCATTTGCCCGACTGGATGGCTACCACCCGTGGTCTAAAGTATGGCGCCATAACAACCTTCAGTTGTATTCCGGCATTAGTGACCAGGTTCCAGACTCACTTAAGAGAGCAGCAGCGCATCTGTAGCACCTTTGGTGTTGCTAATGTCCATAGGCGATGGTGACCGCTTTCCATCGAGTGGGCCGTCTGCCTGTCTGCTGAACTCCTGCAATAAAAAAATAAAAAAAAAGAATTGTTTTGAATCTATGCACACAGATATTTGAATTTTGTTTATTGGTATATACTCTTTTAAGTTAGTTTACAATTCGGGCACATATTTTTATAGTCATGAATAGTTTATGACTTACGTTAATTCATACCATAATTGTATTATTAAAATTGACGTGTAACATTGTTAAGGACAAAAGATTTGTGATGAATGTTTTGAGTGATTTTTAAGTTTGTGCCGTATATTACAGAGCCACGGTATGGCACAGCGTTTGAGTGCAGCAGGAGTAGCCACAACCGTGATTAACAGCGCAGCGGTCTACGCTATTATGCCGCGAGTCAACAAGGTAAAGTCATATTTACAAACAAGAAGATAATTCTTAACTTTAATATTAAACTTTCATATATCATCTTCAACAGAAATTAGTTTGAATAGAAATATTTGATTTTAAATTTTGATTATTGAACTTTTTACATCGGATAGTGAGTTTCAATCTTAAATTTAAATTTTTATTTTCAATTTGGGTCTTAAATTGCAATCTTGAATTTGGATCTTAAATTGCAATCTTGAATTTGGATCTTAAATTAAAATCTTACATTTGGATCTTAAATTGATATTGGATCAAATTAAAATATTGAGTTTGGGTCTTAAACTGAAATCTTGAATTTGGATCTTAAATTAAAATCTTACATTTGGATCTTAAATTGATATTGGATCAAATTAAAATATTGAGTTTGGGTCTTAAACTGAAATCTTAAATTTGGATCCTAAATTAAAATTGATCAAATTAAAATATTGAATTTGGATCTTAAATTAAAATTGGGTCAAATTAAAATATTGAATTTGGGTCTTAAATTTGGACCTTAAATTTGAATTTGGAATTTGGATCTTAGATTGGAATTTTAGGTTTGGCTTTTAAACTTGAATCTTTAATTTTAATTAGACTCTATGTCTTTAAATCTTGAATCCCTTAAAAGTGAACAGCCTAGAAGCCCACTGGTGGGACATTTTTGAGTTTATCATTATTGCCCTATAGGTAGTTATAGGATGTCGGGCTGCTTTAGGAGGTGGCGCAGTGTTGGCCGAAGCGGGAGTCTATGCGGTGGTGAGCGCCGCAAAACACTACAGTGTACCGGTGAGACGAATTTGTTTGTTTGCTACTTCCTTTATTTGTTTGTTATGTCCTTACTTCTTGCATACTTTTCATTACTGTGTAAAGGGAAATGGTGAAAAATTTTATGTAAATAAAACCACGCCATTGGATGTGAAATAGACTTGGGGTGGCTCGCGAATTGGAGTGGTTTTATTTTTACTAGTGGTCGAAATTCGACCATAATTAATTTAAATTATAAGTTTGAACATTATTAAGGTTCTGTTGTCAAAGACTATATATATTTCTATAATCACAGATTTCGCTAAGGCACTGTTAGTTTGACTTGAACAATAAACAAAAGAGTATATATGCGTGTGTGTGTCAAGTACATGGTAGTGTGTGTAATGTTGTTTTATTATTCGGAAGCTTGGTTTAGCGATTAAATAGATATATCGAGAGCTTCATAAGAAATGGGTGTATACGCAAAAATGCAATTTTTTTGTTGCTTACTAAAATCTATGCATATTGCAATTTAGAAAGTTGACGGCCTCTGTGGTTGAGCGGGCTGAGCCTTTGTCGGCGTACCTCATTGCAACGCAGAGGCTCCGGGTTCGATTCCTGGTATAGTAAATTTCGGAAACGTATTTACTATGGCCTGGGTGTCTGGGATCGGCCCCAGAGTAGTCCGTTGTATATTACTCATAACACAAGCGTAACTTGCTTAATTTGGGGATATATAATGTGTGTGTGTTTGTCTGGCGTTATTCAGACACAATACGCAATTCCGGATCTGGCCTTTTGGATAGTTGCCTTCGACAACAACAACCACACAATATAAGTAAACGTCACACGTCACATTAGCAATGACAGATAAAACGTCACTTACGAACTTCAAGTCACTTCATACTTGATTACTTCACTAATATACGTTTAAAAATTTTACCAGCGTAACGAATTTTGTAAAAAACGAATTATACGAAATTTATACGAGAAAAAACCTTTCATCATTTTTGGATATCCTCCGTTCCTGTGTCTACAGGCGTTCTAAAGTAAAAAAAATTTAGAAATTCTTACCAGTATGCAAGTTGTACCTAAAAAGAAGGGTATTCCAAATTTCAGCCTTATACAATCAACTACATACATACATAACTTCACGCCAGTTCCCTTGCGGGGTAGGCACGAACAACAGAGCGCCATTTAGGCTTATTCTTACACACCTCACTTGCTTCTTTGACATTCATAACTCTCGTCATGCACGTCTGTTCTTAAGGCTCCTAACATCACCTTCTGCTAGTACACGATCGATTTAATCATGGAAGGTGTAGTATACAGGTGTATGTAGTTGTTATTCCTATTAATACATGGTTCAGATTTTACCAGTGGTGTGCAAGTAAGCAGGATCTTAACTGTCATATTCAAATAACTAGTTCCTATTTATTTTATTAAGTTGGTCTGAAAGAAAGTGTCGGGGTGAAGGTAAGGAAAGGAATGCTCCGGTGGTTCGGGCATGTGGAAAGAATGCATGATGAAAGAATGACTAAACAGATATACAATGCAAAATTGGATGGATGCAGAAGTCGTGGAAGGCCACGACACACCTTCCATGATCAAATTGATCGTGTACTAGCAGAAGGTGATGTCAGGAGCCTTAAGAACAGACGAGCTTGCATTACAAGAGTTATGAATGTCAAAGAGGCAAGTGAGGTGTGTAAGAATAAGCCTAAATGGCACTCTGTTGTACGTGCCTGCCCCGCGAGGGAACTGGCGTGAAGTTATGTATGTATGTATGTATGTATTTTATTAAGTACTTTTTATGTAGCTTGGATAATATTTATTCATTATATAGATATCTGTTTTTTGTATCATTATTTCAATCTGTGTATGTAAATTATTTAATGTGTTTAATTAAAATATTATTATTAACTAGCGACCCCGGCAGACGTTGTCCTGCTCTGAAAAAATAAAAATCTAGGACCCGATCCCAACCACCTATCGGTTCTAATTGTGGATTTAAACCATCCAGGGACCCACTCTAACACACAAAAACAAAATCACCAAAATCGCTCCAGGTGATTAGGAGGATTCTAGAACCCGATCTCAGCGCCACCTACCGGTTCTAATTGCGAATCTAAACCATCCGGAAACCCACTCAAACACACAAAAACAAAATCACCAAAATCGGTCCAGGTGATTAGGAGGATTCTAGAACCCGATCTCAGCGCCACCTACCGGTTGCAATTGCGAATCTAAACCATCCGGGGACCCACTCAAACACACAAAAACAAAATCACCAAAATCGGTCCAGGTGATTAGGAGGATTCTAGAACCCGATCTCAGCGCCACCTACCGGTTGCAATTGCGAATCTAAACCATCCGGGGACCCACTCAAACACACAAAAACAAAATCACCAAAATCGCTCCAGGTGATTAGGAGGATTCTAGAACCCGATCTCAGCGCCACCTACCGGTTGCAATTGCGAATCTAAACCATCCGGGGACCCACTCTAACACACAAAAACAAAATCACCAAAATCGCTCCAGGTGATTAGGAGGATTCTAGAACCCGATCTCAGCGCCACCTACCGGTTCTAATTGCGAATCTAAACCATCCGGAAACCCACTCAAACACACAAAAACAAAATCACCAAAATTGCTCCAGGTGATTAGGAAGATTCTACAACCCGATCTCTGCGCCACCTACCGGTTCTAATTGCGAGTCTAAACCATCCGGGAACCCACTCAAACACACAAAAACAAAATCACCAAAATCGCTCCCGGTGATTAGGAGGATTCTAGAACCCGATCTCAGCGCCACCTACCGGTTCTGATTGCGAATCTAAACCATCCGGGAACCCACTCAAACACACAAAAACAAAATCACCAAAATCGCTCCAGGTGATTAGGAGGATTCTAGAACCCGATCTCAGCGCCACCTACCGGTTCTAATTGCGAATCTAAACCATCCGGAAACCCACTCAAACACACAAAAACAAAATCACCAAAATCGGTCCAGGTGATTAGGAGGATTCTAGAACCCGATCTCAGCGCCACCTACCGGTTCTAATTGTGGATTTAGACCATCCGGGGACCCACTCAAACACACAAAAACAAAATCACCAAAATCGCTCCAGGTCATTAGGAGGATTCTAGAACCCGATCCCAGAGCCACATACCGGTTCTAATTGTGGATTTAGACCATCCGGGGACCCACTCAAACACACAAAAACAAAATCACCAAAATCGCTCCAGGTCATTAGGAGGATTCTAGAACCCGATCCCAGAGCCACATACCGGTTCTAATTGTGGATTTAGACCATCCGGGGACCCACTCAAACACACAAAAACAAAATCACCAAAATCGCTCCAGGTCATTAGGAGGATTCTAGAACCCGATCCCAGAGCCACATACCGGTTCTAATTGTGGATTTAGACCATCCGGGGACCCACTCAAACACACAAAAACAAAATCACCAAAATCGCTCCAGGTCATTAGGAGGATTCTAGAACCCGATCCCAGAGCCACATACCGGTTCTAATTGTGGATTTAGACCATCCGGGGACCCACTCAAACACACAAAAACAAAATCACCAAAATCGCTCCAGGTCATTAGGAGGATTCTAGAACCCGATCCCAGAGCCACATACCGGTTCTAATTGTGGATTTAGACCATCCGGGGACCCACTCAAACACACAAAAACAAAATCACCAAAATCGCTCCAGGTCATTAGGAGGATTCTAGAACCCGATCCCAGAGCCACATACCGGTTCTAATTGTGGATTTAGACCATCCGGGGACCCACTCAAACACACAAAAACAAAATCACCAAAATCGCTCCAGGTGATTAGGAGGATTCTAGAACTCGATCTCAACGCCACCTATCGGTTCCAACGGGATAAAAAGTATCCTATGTCCGTCGCCTGGTTATTTTTTTAAAATATATTATTAACAACTCTACGGACTCGAGTTCCGTACCCTTTTTTACAACTTAATTTCTAGATTTAATTTTCTGAATTTAACACGCTTATTAGTTATTGTGGTTCTTGTGTGCGACATTAATTTATTGATTTTTGTGTCGAGATGTATGTATCTTACGAATAACTTATTATATTAATTTATTCTAGTTTTAATACTAAACTTATACTAATGTAGAGTGTATCTGTTACATACTGGTGTTGTTAGGAAATGCATGTGCAGTGTGGGTCTTATATCTATACTTATATACCGTCGCCTGGTTCTAAGCTAAACCCCCCCCCCCCCCACCACCACCAATTTTCAGCCAAATCGTAACAGCCGTTGTTGAGTTATAAATAATGTAACTAACACGACTTTGTTGTATATATGTGGGATTCAAAGACGCGTTTCAACTCGGTAGCCAGGCCACACATTATGTTTTTTCAATTTTATAATCCGATATTGCTTATGTCAGTGTCAAAATGTAGTAAGAAGAGGTAGTCTATGAATAAACGACGTAAGACTGTTCTAAGGAAGTTTGTTTTGCTTTTCTTCAAACAAACCCCACATATATATATAAGATTATGTATTGATATTATGTTTCAATGTTGTCATTAAGTAATTCGTTTGTGGAATTACATGATTGGTCTATTAATTACCACCTGTAAACAATCTTCTTCGACAAGGTAGAAAATCAAACAACTTTGATCTAAGTAATTTTAGACTTTATTGTCAAATAGTTAAACATAATTTTCTGTTTGACAGTCTGTACTGTTAGTTAGTCTGAAAAGGTAACTCGCGGAATGTGAAATGAATCAATTTGAAAACTGGCGCACATTTTCATACCACGACTGTACATGCACAACATGATAGATTGTATTATTTTTAGGTGTTTGTCCTGACTCCTCTTCATAAGTTGGTGCCTCTGCACGGCGGAGACCGCTTCTTCATGATGCAGACCATCCCCAACAGCACCCTGCCTTACGAGTGAGTGTTTCGTCACATCCTTGTTAAACATAATACTCTTTAAAACATGTAATATTTTATTAAGTTTTTGCAACTAATATACATGATAAAACTACATACATACATACATAACTTCACGCCAGTTCCCTTGCGGGGTAGGCACGAACAACAGAGCGCCATTCAGGCCCATTCTTACACACCTCACTCGCTTCTTTGACATTCATAACTCTTGTCATGCAAGCTCGTCTGTTCTTAAGGCTCCTGACATCACCTTCTGCTAGTACACGATCGATTTGATCATGGAAGGTGTACACCGTGGCCTTCCACGACTTCTGCATCCATCCACTTTACTTTCGAATTAAAATGCCGTTGGAATTACTATTGAATTTATTAGAACTATACAAACACGTATAACATAGGTACAAATATAACCAGACACTACTAGTATAAACTGCACGATTCAATAACACGAGCAAAGTCCGTCACTATATAGCTTATCACAATGTGCACGTCTTGCTCGTATCGTAACCCTCGCTCGACTACCCCACCCCTCCGTTAGGGCATTGTTTTATAGTAAACTGCACAATACACAATCGATTGCGTGGGCTGGTTTCTACCAAGAAAATGTAATTTGCACACCTGCGAACGGCCAACAAAGTCGAAAACAATAATAATATGGATTAGTTCGACACCAATGACGGCCATAAAACAAGTAGAGAAACAATAGCATGTTTTTACTTAATTACAAATTCTAAACTAAACAAAATCTGACTAAACAGATATACAATGCAAAAGTGGATGGATGCAGAAGTCGCGGAAGGCCACGACACACCTTCCATGATCAAATTGATCGTGTACTAGCAGAAGGTGATGTCAGGAGCCTTAAGAACAGACGAGCGTGCATGACAAGAGTTATGAATGTCAAAGAAGCAAGTGAGGTGTGTAAGAATGGGCCTAAATGCGCTGCAATTGGGTTTCAAATTTTCTTCAGGACAGGACAACGACTGCCGGGACAGCTAGTCTAATATATAAAATTCTCGTGTCACAGTTTTCGTTGCCATACTCCTCCGAAACGGCTTGACCGATTTTGATGAAATTTTTTGTGCTTATCCGGTATCTATGAGAATCGGCCAACATCTATTTTTCATCCCCCTAAATGTTAGGGGTAGTCCACCCCTAAATTTTATTTTTTACATTTTAGACAAAAATTTTAATTTAATTTTTTTATGATACAACATACAAAAATACATACAACCCTAAATTTTCATCCCTCTACGATCAACCCCTATTTTTTATTTGTTAATTATAAACTTTAATTTTTTGGCAAGATTTTTAACCTTATTTTGTCATGACTTATAATTAAAAAAAATTATATTACTCTTTTAGATTCACAATTAGAACCGGTAGGTGGCACTGAGATCGGGTTCTGGAATCCTCCTAATCACCTGGAGCGATTTTGGTGATTTTGTTTTTGTGTGTTTGAGTCGGTACCCGGATGGTTTAGATTCGCAATTAGAACCGGTAGGTGGCACTGAGATCGGGTTCTAGAATTTTATTTTTTAAAGGCAGGACAACGTCTGCCGGGGCCGCTAGTTTAATATAAATGCATTTCCATTAGAACAATGGGAGGCCTTATCGCTTATAGCGATCTCTTCCAGGCAACCCGGTGTCCAAGCAGACATTACAAGAAGAATGAAATAATGTTAATAAATAAATAAAATAAAAAATAAAGTGTTTGTCTGTGTTATTTCAAATAATAACGGGACAACGGGATAAAAAGTATCCTATGTCCGTCTCCTTGTTCTAAGCTACCTCCCCACCAATTTTCAGCCAAATCGGTACAGCTGTTCTTGAGTTATAAATAGTGTAACTAATACGACTTTCTTTTATATTTTTTTATATATATATAGAGCAGTTGTTCTTTAGTTGGTTTTGTTTATGTTAAAAAGGAGTTTTTGGCGGGAACTGAAAGGGGACGTTGTGCTGTGCAATTTTGTTTTCTAAAAATGTGTAAAATTACTCTAAAATGAACAATAGTTGTAGGATATTGACAGTTTTGGAGTAGTAATTATGTGTTTTGTGAGAAATGTGAACTGTATAGACAAATGTGGCCTTTTGAGTTGTCACAAGAACTCCGTTGAATGGCACTAGCTGATAACCTACAGTTCAGCTGTGCTACACATAGGTTTACGAAAATGAAGTAACTACATTGAATCTAAGATCTGGTCTAAAGGCCTAGCTGCCAAGCCATAAAATAAAAAAATAAAAAACATAATTATGTTGGAGTTTTTGGCGCGAACTGAAAGGAGATGTTGTGCTGTGCAGTTTTATTTTCTAAAAATGTGTAAAATTACTCTAAAATGAACAATAGTTGTAGGTTATTGATAGTTTTTGAGTAGTAATTATGTGTTTTTGCGAGAAATGTGAACTGTATAGTCAAATGTGGCCTTTTGAGTTGTCACAAGAACTCCGTTGTACGGCGTCGATTGTAGCCTGCAATACAATTGCGCCTGGCTTAAAGACCTAATTGCCAAGCCGTAAACATAAAAAAAAATATATGTCAATTTATTTCAGCCGCTGCGTCAGTGACGCCGTGCAGGTGTACGCGCCATTGTTTGATTTTCTCCTACCGGAACATATAACTTTGTTCATCACTAATTTGTAAGTATTTTATGTATACTTAACAGTTAATTTGTCAAGTATTTAAATGAATAAATAACGTTACACTTGTAATTCTGCAGCTATAGAGACATCACATAGAAATATTCACTCGGATCTGAATTACAGCGTAAACTCTATATAACGACACTTTTATTTTATTTTATTTTTTATTGTCGGAGTTCAGCAGACAGGCAGACGGCCCACTGGATGGAAAGCGGTTACCATCGCCTATGGACATTGGCAACACCGAAGGTGCTACAAATGCGCTGCTGCTCTCTTAAGGGAGACTGGAACCTGGTCACTAATGCCGCGGAACACAACTCAAGGTTGTTATGGCGGCATACTCTAGACCAGGGATGGTAGCCCCCTACCACTTGCCTGCGGGTTGTTTTGTCCCCTCTTACGACAGGCCGCTTGGCCGCAGGAAATTGTATTCTTTCTCCGTTCCTGCACGGACACAGAACTTGCGATATTGAAGCATCTTGGTGATAAAGGAAGTACTTAGAAATTTCTGTATGCATGATGCCGACAGTCGAGTTTATTACGGGCTAGGATAGTAAAGCGATAAAAGAATATACACAGCTGCGCAGTTTTTACTAATTTTGGCAAATTAATAGGTATTTTTTATTACCTAATTGTTGTCGTTATGGAGAGTGGGTGTAAAACTATATAGAGTTCGTCTTTGTATGGAAGACGAGCTAAACCAACCAAAGCGTAGTCATTTTGACGCTTAAGGGTGTTTGTCGTTATATCGAGTGACGTTACATGGAGTTTACACTGTATATGCATATTCTCCATTGGGATCCAGGGGTGGTAGTCATCCAGACGGGCAAATACCCTACCACCTGTGGGTTGTTTTTCCGCCTCTTACGACAGGCTGCCAGAATTAATATTCCGTCTCTATTCCTGTATGGATAAAATAATAAACCAGCTGTGCCCGCGACTTCGTTCGCGTAAAATTTACTATATTGTCCGTTCACCCTATATTGGGAGGTCCGAACCCAGCAGTGGGACATTTATGGGCTGTTATAAATCTATATATATATATATATATATATATATATATATATATATATATATATATATATATAAGAAAGTCGTGTTAGTTACACTATTTATATCTCAAGAACGGCTGTACCGATTTAGCTACAAAATTGTTGGGGAGGTAAGCTTAGAACCAGGAGACGGACATAGGATACTTTTTATCCCGTTGCAACCGGTAGGTGGCGCTGAGATCGCCTCCTAATCACCTGCAGCGATTTTGGTGATTTTGTTTTTGTGTGTTTGAGTGGGTTCCCGGATGGTTTAGATTCGCAATTAGAACCGGTAGGTGGCGCTGGGATCGGGTCCTAGATTTTCATTGTTTCAGAGCAGGACAACGTCTGCCGGGGCCGCTTGTATTATATAAATTATACTATTTTAGTTTTCGTCAAAGTCAGCAGCGAGATTCCTTAGAGTGTTTTTCGCTATTTTGTATACTTTGGATTTGGCCCTGATGAAGGCCCACTTGAATAATTAATTATTTATTAATTACTTGACGACCCGGTAAACTTCGTACCGCTTCGGAATCAATAAATAAAAATCGTTGATTTCTGAACGACCGGGACGAACATCAAACATTTGACATTCAAAACCAAAAAAAAAAACACTTTTAAATTTAATTTGATTTCTGAACGACGGGACGAACGTCAAATGTTTGACAGGTAGGAATAGTTTCTAAGGGAAAGCGAAAATGTTGTTTTTATTATATTCCAAGCATTATTTTCATATTACTCACCTTTTAAACGTTCCCTGGACTTCCACAAATAATTTAAAACAAAGATTAGCCAAATCAGTCCAGCCGTTCTCGAGTTTTAGCGAGACTAACGAACAGCAATTGATTTTTATATATATATAGACATTGTAGGATTTAATGGATTTGTCAGCCACACCATCCTATTTAAAATAGACTTTAGGTTAGGAAATCTGTGATTAAAAAATTAACTATATTTTTTCCAGAGGCGGCAGTTCTCCATCTTACATATACAGACTGCTTTCGGAGCTCTACGATCCTAAAGATTATCAAATGTAACATTTTATTTTGATAAATAAAATATTTAAAAAGTGTTGTAAAAAGTATTTTAATATAGATTATTCTTTATTGCACACAAGATAGTTTACATGAGTATTAACAATAATTTAAATCAGGGATTCCCAAAGTGGTCGATATCGACCCCCCGGGGTCGACATTAACGATAACTGATTTTGGGGGTCTACGTGGGTCTAAAAATCAACCCCTATTAATTAAGATAAATCCTTATTTGAAACTTTCAAGATACTGCATAAATTGTGTTACGTGTTTATATTGTGCCTTATGGTCTATTTTAGCCAAAATATTAATATTTCAGTAAAAAAACAACATTAACATATTTTATTTAGGAATTTTATAAATATTTTGACATTTCGTAACGAAAACGCGTCAAGCTGTCATGGCGTCTCGCATGACGTCACGGTGTGCAAAACAAACATCTGTTTGGTTGAAGTGTTATCAAAAGTTTAAAAAATACATCATAAAAAATGAATACTAATTATTACAAGCACTATATAGTGCCGCGATGTATCAGTACAACGATAAAAACACCATAGAAACTGTTTTTTTACATGTCTAACGGGTAAACAAATAAGGAGAAAGTGGCCACATTTTTGTGAAGATCATTTTGATGTAAGTGTTTATCAGCCCTATTTATAATTCTACGTTACTAAATGATATGGAAAATTACGTATAATATCAAATAATGGGATCTATATCACACTTACGTTTGAAACCAAGCTGTTTACCTAGTGAATTTGATTGTAAGCCAGATAGAAGAAAGTGAACTTGTAGCAGTCTAAATCGACCATATATAACAATAAAGAACAAAAGATGATGCTATTAAGAAAGTGTGTAAATAAATCAGTTGAAAGTAGTACTGTATTACCAGTGGTGCTAGTTTAATTCTTGAAAATACTTCCAACACAACCACAGGTTCTTACATTAATAGTGAGTAGATCCAATATTAATTTTCTTGAAACAATCTAATAATAATATTGTCAATTTATTTTCAGTTTTACCCCAGGAAGAAGGTTTACAAGGTCTTAAAACAGCAAATAAATCTTTAAGTACTGATGACACATAAATATAGAAGTAAAGCTACTCAATCCAGTATTAAGCTAAGCCAGACTGTGGACCAGGCAGGATCACTAGTAGTCTTCACAAAAATCAGTTTCTTCATTTCCATTTTAAGTGAAATATTCTGTGAAATCATTAAGGCCATTTGGATCCAGTATAAGCAGTTTCAAAGAAATTAATAATGGAAGAAGTCACTGTGACACTGTCTTTATATACTTCATCCGTTACTCACACAGAGTCCTCACTGTCACCATTCCACTCAACACATCCAGATCAAATCTTTCATGCAAATAAAAAATATGTAAATAAATATCCTTTCCATGAACAATTTTACTTTATAGATGATAAGTCCACTAATGGCTGGTTCCTATATCTTATAGAGTTCATTTACCTTACCATCGCTTAAAATTTGACATAAGCTTCATACAAATAATGTCAAAATTCAACTGATGGTTGGGTGAGTGAATAGTAAGATATAGGAACCGGCCTTAAGTAGTC
Source organism: Dendrolimus kikuchii (assembly GCA_019925095.2). Lineage (NCBI taxonomy): Eukaryota > Metazoa > Arthropoda > Insecta > Lepidoptera > Lasiocampidae > Dendrolimus > Dendrolimus kikuchii. Next base: position 1,422,975 of record CM034415.1, on the reverse strand, counting down.
ATGAACTAACCTAGTTACCCTAGCCCTAGAGCATGGTAGTTTAGTTAATTTATAAGATTGCCTCATTAAATGAAACTCCAAAATCATTTTGTGTTTTATTTTATTATAAAATGATGAGATCAGAACCTACCTAGTGGTTACTTTATATGTTTTGATAAAGTAATGGATACACATGGCATTTCCAAAATGGTAACAAGTTGTCAGTAATAAGATCACTAACATATTCATAACTGATTGCTACACAGAAAGTTTAAATTTTTTACTATTAGAAAAATCTAGATCCGTTACACAAAATATACATGTTTCCACAGCAGTCAAATATATTCATATTTGTAATTGAGTATATTTGTTTGTAGGCTTCCCATCTTTAATATAGTTTGAATATGGTTTGTACTGTAGAGACACTTAATTTCTACTATGCAATTTTCACGTGTACCATCCGGTGAACCAGCAGTCATTGGATATTGTTGACTTAATATGAGACCACATTTCTTAATTTTTTTTATGAAGTTTCAGCTCCAAATTTTCTCTGACTGTGGGTCTTGCATCTACTTACTTCAAAAGCCTGTGATGCTGTTATCCATCCATATCTTAATTCATGCCAAAGACTGCTTTTAAATTACTCCCTTGTTTCCACTTAAATTTTTTAATGACAGCATCTGATATTACTGTATTTCTTAAAAATGACTCACATTTTTCATTATATTTTAAAACAAGTTGATACATTAAAGTGCTGGCTGTATCACTGAGAACAGAATTATGTTGATATTTAAATAATGCACAATCCTCAAGTTTCATTTTTCGTCCTTCTTCTAAAAACTTATAAGTACATTTGAATTTGATGGTAAACTAGGGTTACTACTACATATTTTAAACTGGTTCACAGTTGTGACAGCTTCGATTTTTTCCAATAACAGTCCGCAGAAGTGCATACTGGTTCTTCACTCCTGCGATGACGATAATTTCGATAGCACTTTATGATCTGGGTATATTTTACACTTTACAATACAGGAGTTTGCAATCACGTTTCAAATGCACATAACTTATGGCGTCATCTCCATAACATACTCGCGATGATCTACAAAAGAAATTTCACCATTAGCATCAACATTTACGAATATTAAAATTATCATAACCTCAAAAATAATTATTAAAAAATAATACTTTGCCATATCTTAATCACAATTTTAACACTAAGTGCTATTGTTTAATGTTATAATACGTAGTATCCATAGTAGTTTGTGATGTTATATACTTACACAGAAGTTTTAAGAGCACAAATTGGTGTTAGTTGCGAAAAAGGCACCCAGCATAACAACGTCGATTTTTGGCAAATTACCTACTGGTATTTGCTTTTATAAAACTTGCATTTATTATAACTGGTTGTTGTAGTGGTATGAACACAGTGTATAACAATGGAAATACTATTATTTTACAGCAAAATTACTGGAAAACGATGAATTTTCACTGAGAATTCATTATCAACTTGTTGTGTTTTGCACACTATGACGTCACGCGCTCTGATTGGCGTTCATTGTCACGTGACTAATGGCTGCAATGTAACGATTTTATTTCTCAAAAATATAAATTAATATTTATTATTTTAATTAAAACAATTTATTTTTGACATATTTAGATCGTAATCTACGATATATATAAAAATCTGCCTATATTTTTCATACTGTCAACTACCGGATGCCGGCAAAGGCTTAGCCCGCTCACCCACAGAGACCGTCTTAAAGTTTAACCCTTAAGACAATTATCGATATACCAAAAAGCCGCAAGACTAACACTATCACTATCTCGTAATATACCAAGAAAATATACCCATTTCATATAACTCCTATATAAACAGAGTGAGACAACAACACAATTAACGATCACGTGCACAAACGCGATCTGCACTCTCATCGCGGACACTTATGTGCTAATAGTGAGCTAAAAGGTTTAAAGTAATTTAGTTATGGGAGTCTGAGGTATCAGCTCATTTTGGAACAGGGGTCTCTTGCATAAAATAGTTTGAAAATCCCTGATTTACAGAGTAACAATCGATAGTCTTATCGCTTACAGTGATTCCTTCCAGAAAATCTGGAGATAGACTTGTGTAAAAGAACGGGTTGGTATCCAGTGTGCAACATACCTCTAAATGTATACATATAATAAAATTGTAGAGGTCGAATTTCTGTACAATGAGAAAAAATGCTAAAAACCGAGTCAGGAGGGTGTAAAAAGTGAAATAGAAATATGGATTTTTTTTATATATTTTGTTTGTCTGTTTGTCTGTCTGTACCGGCTAATCTCCGAAACGATTTCGCATTTATAATATTAATATGGATGAATAGTGTATACTGTATACCTACATATACAAAAAAACAGAAAATTCAGTTTATAAGTTAAGACCGTGTTCCTTGCCAAGCTTGTTAAAAGACGTGAATGATTTGGTAATTCACACAACGAGCTTACGGCATGCACAGCAACAGTGATGATTTTACACTACGGGCACTAGGGACTAGTGCCCAGGGCGGCAAAATTTGGAGTGTCAGCAAAAAAAAACAACTTTCTGCTATAAAATTAATGGTCTTCAGAAATTGGAAAGTTATTTATTATCCTATTTGTTTACTGTGAGGGATGATTAGTGTATACTGTATACCTATATATACAAAACAAACAAAGAACATTCAATTTATAAGTTAAAACCGTGTTCCTTGCCAAGCCTGTTAAAAGAAGCAAGTGATTTGGAATATATTGGCAATGTATTCAACAAGCTTACGGCATGCACAGCAACAGTGATGATTTTACACTACGGGCACTAGGGACTAGTGCCCAGGGCGGCAAAATTTGGAGTGTCAGCAAAAAAAAACAACTTTCTGCTATAAAATTAATGATTTTCAGAAATTGGGAAGTTATTTATTATCCTATTTGTTTACTGTGAGGGATGATTAGTGTATACTGTATACCTATATATACAAAACAAACAAAGAACATTCAATTTATAAGTTAAAACCGTGTTCCTTGCCAAGCCTGTTAAAAGAAGCAAGTGATTTGGAATATATTGGCAATGTATTCAACAAGCTTACGGCATGCACAGCAACAGTGATGATTTTACACTACGGGCACTAGGGACTAGTGCCCAGGGCGGCAAAATTTGGAGTGTCAGCAAAAAAAAAACAACTTTCTGCTATAAAATTAATGATTTTCAGAAATTGGGAAGTTATTTATTATCCTATTTGTTTACTGTTACATATGTAAATGCGGAAATATAAAACAATCGTGATTATTACAACATTTAAAGTGTAATTTTATTCATGGAAAAATATAAGCTACAATATCAAACTAAAACTAACTTAAAACATATAATCTATTATATATATAAAAGGAAGTCGTGTTAGTTACACTATTTATAACTCAAGAACGGCTGTACCGATTTGGCTGTGGTGGGGAGGTAGCTTAGAACCAGGAGACGGACATAGGATACTTTTTATCCCGTTGGAACCGGCAGTTGGCGCTGAGATCGGGTTCTAGAATCGTCCTAATCACCTGGACCGATTTTGATGATTTTGTTTTTGTGTTTGAGTGGGTTCCCGGATGGTTTAGATTCACAATTAGAACCGGTAGGTGGCGCTGAGATCGGTTTCTGGAATCCTCCTAATCACCGGGAGCGATTTTGGTGATATTGTTTTTGTGTGTTTGAGTGGGTCCCCAGATGGCCTAAATCCACAATTAGAACCGGTAGGTGGCGCTGAGATCGGTTTCTGGAATCCTCCTAATCACCGGGAGCGATTTTGGTGATATTGTTTTTGTGTGTTTGAGTGGGTCCCCAGATGGCCTAAATCCACAATTAGAACCGGTAGGTGGCGCTGAGATCGGTTTCTGGAATCCTCCTAATCACCGGGAGCGATTTTGGTGATATTGTTTTTGTGTGTTTGAGTGGGTCCCCAGATGGCCTAAATCCACAATTAGAACCGGTAGGTGGCGCTGGGATCGGGTCCTAGATTTTATTTTTTCAGAGCAGGACAACCTCTGCCGGGGCCGCTAGTTAAACAAAACTGCATTTAATTTGCCACAAACCTTTTGCGATAGTGAACTCGGAAGGGCGTTACTCTGTTCAATCATTTTTTCGTCGTGTCGTCGGCATAATACGAGACGCCTACCACGTATAACTACCGAAATAAGCACTGTCGATGAAAATGTACCAAAATATGCAATAACGCTATAAAAATAGATTTATATGCATTGGCATATGCAAACATGCAAATGCATATAATCCGATGTCTAGTTATAACTATCTCAAACTATATAAATAATATGTATTTCATTTTTTTACAATAGTTGTGCACATTTTTCTTTTCTCTTTTTATATTTACTTTCTTTTCATTTTGTTTTTTATTTGCTTCAGTGTCTGTCTGTGTATGTCACTTAAATGGATCTAGCGGAAGATCAGCGCTGGTTAACTTAACCAGCAACATGCTGAGCTAGGACCAATTTAGAGCTACACTTGCTTGGTTTTTTTTTAATGCATGTTACATTGTACATTTATTTATTTATGTTGTGTATTGTATTCTCATTTGTGCTGTAGTTCTAAATAAATGTTTTTCTTTCTTTCTTTCGAATCTTCGAGCAAAATAGACACTAGCCTTCTGGTCGCGTGTGACGTCTACAATGCCATACATAGGCCGGTGCCACCGGTGCCCAGGCACAGGGCATAGACTCTAGGGGACGCAAGAATGGCCAGACCAGACAGGACTTATTTTTTCGGTTTGCTTCTGATAAGTTCCCGCTGCACCCCTAGTGCTCGATTCCAACACATACGTACCTACATGCCAGTATCATCAAAAACGTCTGTCAAATTAGACAAAACTCATTTTTTTTGGCAGCGCACGAGCATATTAAAAGATAGATTTTTCTTCCAAAATATTAGATAATGGATTCCCCAATACCAAGGTCCTTGTTCGTTGTTTTACACCCTGAATGAAATAAAGTAGGCCTATACATAGTATTGCTCTAGATAGGGTACCTATAATTAAAAAAAAAACTAGGGCGCAGTTATAGAAGCTCGCATAGGGCGCATGAAAGGCTATTTACGGCACTGGACATCTACTTGACGTTTGGTGACGTCACGGTAGACCTTTAGGGCGTTAGGACCCCTTATTGATAATAGAAGTTATTGGTTTGGTGCCAAATCTTAAAAATCGAGTTCTCATTGGATATTTACGTTTTGAAGTCTAGTTACAGAGCATAGATAATAGGGCTATATTATTCACGGGCCCGAAGACAGCACTTAAGGTAACTCCGGCCCTGCACAGCAATATATTTTTGGCAAATTTTGTTGAATGCTTTGGTGTCATTAATCGTAAATTATTTTATTTCTATTAATAAAAGTATAATTAAATACTATAAATAAACTAAGTCTAAAATCTATTAACAAAAACTAAAATCTAATATATAAAATTCTCGTGTCATAGTTTTCGTTGCCATACTCCTCCGAAACGGCTTGACCGATTTTGATGAAATTTTTTGTGCTTATCCGGTATCTATGAGAATCGGCCAACATCTATTTTTCATCCCCCTAAATGTTAGGGGTAGTCCACCCCTAAATATTTTTTTTTATTTTTTAGACAAAATTTTTAATTTCTATTTTTTTATGATACAGCATTAAAAAATATATACAACCCTAAATTTTCACCCCTCTACGATCAACCCCTATTTTTTATTTGTTAATTATAAACTTTATTTTTTTGGCAAGATTTTTAAACTTATTTTTTTTTCTCTTTTAGATTCACAATTAGAACCGGTAGGTGGCGCTGAGATTGGGTTCTAGAATTTTATTTTTTAAAGGCAGGACAACGTCTGCCGGGGCCGCTAGTATCCTATAAATAAACCTAACTTAAAAATATATATACAATAGTAAAAAAACTAAAATTAAAATAAAACCTATATTAAAGCCCGCCCAGCCCCACCAGACCACTGTCGCTGGGCATTGTACCTAGAAGGCTAGCAGCATTACCTCGCTGGATATAAAGGCTTTTAGCGAGGTAAGCTCCAGCCTTCCGGTCTCCTGTTTTGTCAACTAGGCGTATTTTAATTTAAAAATACCTATCATAAAAAAAAACGTAAGTTTGCTGATAATCCATATAATAAAATAGTCGACTCTCGATAATTTGAAAATTTTCCCGCTTTTTTGAAAAACATCCGATAAATTGAATAAAAATAATCTAATAAAATAAAAGAGAACTCAACTTATTTGTGTTGTATTCTACCCATAGTCCCTCAAGGAAGGAAGATCACGGTCTTCTATGGGTAATGTGCCCAGAAGGCTGGCCACGTTTCCTCGCTGGATCGCCATACTTATCCATTGCCCGAGGTAAGTCGTTTTAATAAATTTTGTTAGAGCCTCATGGCCTCAGGAGCCCACGCTCCAAGCGTCTCGACAGCAAACGGCACAAACATATAACTCTCACTGAGGGTTGCATATTTGCGCCGCTTGAGTGATTCAATTGAATAAAATGAATATTAATTGGTCCCCTCGGTGTTTTTTATATTTTTATTACACGAGTTCAGCAGATAAGTAGACGGCCCATCTGATGGAAAGTGGTTACCATTGCCCATGGACATTTGTAACACCAAAGCAACCAAGTGTTACTAACGTGCTGCCACTCTTTAAAGGGAGACGAGTCTGGTCACTGATGCCGAAATACAACTCAAAGTTTTATGGCGACATACTCTAAACCAGGGGTAGTATCCATCCAAACTGGCAAGTATCCTACCACCTGGCAATACCAACTTGAGCAGTTACATAAAATCCAACTCCTCATGGTGCACAATAGAACATTCTAGAGAACCGTGTTTTATGAATATGTATATACAATATATATCATATTATAACAACGAAGGTGCTAGCAATGTATGCTGCCTCAAAGACTGAAATCTGCCCACTGGTTCTTATGGCGGCATACCTTAGACCAGCATTAGCAGCTATCCAATTTTTCTTTCTTCTTTTACATGTTATTGTACTATTGAATCATTATCTTGAAAACTTAAGAAACTACAAAAATAACTAGTTACAATTTAAAGAAGTAAAATATACCTACATAAATAAGTTCATGAACTCATTTGAATATATTTCCAATTCTCTTTGTGTAGAGGACAAAAACTATTTATTTATTTTAAGTTATCACTTAGATACCTACTAAGAGGCAAGCACTGCGCAACTTTGTATTGAATCTTAATTTATACATACGCGTAATAATTTATTAAAATTTGATGAGTAACATCTCAAAAAGCAGTCGTTATGTCAAGAATTTCGTTTCGCGTTGCAAAATAAGACGAAATTAAGTGAAAGTAGGCCTCTGAGCGTTGTGTCATTACGAAAATAGCGTATTGCTGCGCTATAGAAGATGGGGCGTGCGAGAACCACCCGTCGCCATTATTTGATAAAATTCACGGAAATAAGCAAACACGATTTCCCAGTTGTCTCTGTCTTTTGAATAAGAGTGAAAGAGATGGAGTGCTTACATTACTCGTAGCTAACTTAACATTGCACTGCGCGCGTGATGTTGGCTGCATTATAATAACAATAGGAGGACATAATGATCGTTCAGCGCTGTATCGCTGTAAAATTTATAAGCAATTAGACGTGCACATTTGTGAGACTGCATTTTAGCGAATAAAGCGCTGAATAGTTTCACATGGACGAGTTGTGTAAACTTTTTTTTTATGGCTTACGTATCGGTCGTCCGGACTGGGCGCATAGCGTTACGTTATTATCTTGAATTTTTACCATCATTTCTTTTAGTTTCCGTTGTAGAAAAGACTAATTTCCATTATTAAAACTTTAGTTTCGTTATTTGTGATTAGTTTCCAAGGTGGAGCTGTGAGCCAGTGCGTGACGACTAAACAAGATTACCTAGTCTGATTCACATTAATTATGTGAACGGTGACGAACCATTTTAAGTGCGCGATAACACGCCCTCTGTTTGTTCTCAATAACCCTGGACATTTTATATTATAAAAACAAAAAAACTTGCAAGTAGTGCGTATGAATAATATAAAATCAATACTTTGGTAGTTGTTAATTTTTACTGAGCTTTCTATTTGAGTTACACTAATCAATAGACCGTTTAGTGTTAATTGAAAATAGTGAACTACCGTGAATCAATATTAACTAAGCAATTATCATTGGCGTAATTAATTAAATTAATTATGTACTTTCGCGGTCATTTTTGAATGTAGTTCCGTTCACGTCCTGTAGAGGTCGCTTCGATTCGTGACGTTGTCGTGCTTGCTTCGTGATCATAGCGTGCTTCACGTTGTTGCAGTACTCCAAAACAATTTGCTAGGGCTCCGACGTGCGACGGAGTCCTAAAACTTTTTGTTAGTTTGAGATATCGTTTTTGAAGCAAAAGTGTCACAGTGGACTTTATTCGTGTTGCCTTGTGGTGTAGTGGTGGTTTTTAGTGTGCAAAGGCGCTGCTTGGCGCGGATCAATAAGTGCTGCTATGATATCGAAAGTATGAGCCAAGGAGGCTCTAGAAGGCCTTACTCACGCGGGGGCCCGCGCTGGCACCCGCGTTACAAGGACTATTGGGACTACGAGCAAAACTACAGGTATTATAACTAGAAAATTCCATAATTTAATGGTAGAAAGTGACTGCAGGATGACGTATGAACTTCAGATTTCACTTTTCATTTTGGTGTAATCTTACAGTAATTACATCTAAAGGAAACTACTCAACTTGTATCATTGTTGTAATATCAGGATAGTCACATTTTTGGTATCGCAAATGCCTGCATGTCAATGAGCATGTTCAATATATAATCTGTATTTTGTAAACCCAGCAAATATGCTTTTCTTTACTGTGTTCTCCTTCAATTTTTTTTGTATACCCTATATACATAACGCACGTTGAGTTTTTCATGGCTTAAAGGCCTAGTTGCCAAGCCATAAATATAAAAAAAAATTGAGTATTTCAAAGTTAAGCAATTTACCCATGTGTTATAGATAAATAAACAATAGTCCTAAAACTATCCTTTTTCTTGGGGGGTTGGTATAGACTTCAATAAGATTCCGAATGAAATGTTAAATCTGCCTTATCTAAATTTAAAACCAAATTTAAGAAGTATATTGCTCAAAAAGTGATTATTACACTATTGAATAATATGAAAGTGTTTAAATGACAAAACTTCATTTACATAGCAGCTCACTCCAGCCTCTTCCATCTTCTGTATAACATGTTTATCTTGCCAAACGTAAGAAATTTATGGAGAATAGCGGTGTGTAATTCCTGAGTGATTAACTCAAAAGATATATATCCGACGTGAAGAGTGATTAGATCTGTATATCACTTGCGTTCCAAATGTGTCTTTATATCTTTAACTCTTTAGTTCATTCCTGTTCCATGCGATGACTATAGATCCGAATGTGAAGAAACTAGACTAGACTGAAAAGAGAAAGAATGACTAGCCGATTAGCGTAGCTAGAACGAGGAAACCGAATATAATAGCAAGCCAAAATAAATTGTAACACTATAGTTTTATAGTGCAATTTTCTTTTAATGTAATTAATTTTATTATATTTTTCACTCTATTTGTTTATATTTTGTTCATATCAGTTTATCAGTATTCAGTATATCACAGGTAATAACTCATCTTGCTGCAATTGACACTGACACTATTCACTGTAAAGATAAAGAGTTAAAGATATAAAGGAGTGATATATATCTTTGTATCAAAAAGATATATATCATTTTCTTAAGTTTTCGCTACTTGTATACTTTATTATCCAGCGTGTGTTCACTGAACACACACTGGATAAACCCAACCACTATATCAGATTCGATAACCCACAAATCCTCGTGAAAGAGAATCGTTTCATACCTAGAATGATGCGTGAGGCTATTGAAATCAAAAAACACCCAAATTTCAATAGAGAAGATGGTTGGCAAGTACCACCTGTTTGGGATCTGATCATCAAAACTATTAAGACCCAAAACCAGCTGCCAGACCTCAAGACACTGAGCTCTTTCTGCATACAACGGAACACAAACCAACTTGACTGATAATTACTTTTATTTTTCCTTCCACCCATTTTAATATTATATAAAATTATTAGAGCTAGGCATGTTTGCTGAAGAGTTTCTTGCGCCGCTTTTTCTCTTCAAGCCATAACATGTTGCGAGGTGGTGGTAAATTAGATTAGGCTCCCATAGAGTAAATAATAACCATAAACAAAATTAAAACTAAATAATTAAAATGAACAAGTTGGCGGTAGGCTAAATAAAACTTTAACAATACTCATTGACACTTGACATCTTTGTCTTCCATGATCACGGCCACTGAAAAGTGGCCGAAACGTCGGAAAAACCAAAATCAAATAAAATTACAGCGCTTAAAACCGTTAAAACGTAGTTTTATTAAGATATATATCACTCTTTTCTTCTTGGTGAGTGATTTTTCCCATGACTAATGGAGATATATTGCAGTATAAACGTTTAGTACCTATGTGTCATCATTATTATAATGATAGTAATGCAATATTTTCCTTTCCTTTTATTATGTCTGTCTTACTGAGTATGCACTGTTTGCTACAACTCCATTAATTCTTTGAAAAGTAATTGCGTAACATACTTCTGTATAACATCTATATATATGAAAATGAATCGCAAAATGTGTTGGTAAGCGCATAACTATAAGCCTGGACCAATTTGGCCAATTCTTTTTTTTTTATGTTCTTTGTAGTCCAAGGATGGTTTTTACGGCGAGAAAAATTCAAATAATTGCTGGGAATACCCTAAAAACATCCCTATTCTTTTTCCCATACAAATGTTTTCTAACTAAAATGTAGAGTTTATTTGAACTTTATTGCTATTCAATAAAGTTCATATTAAATTACAAGCTTTTACTGTTGTCTAAGCAATGTAGGTGGATTCCTAACCCTAAAGAGTCAATTTGCACTTTAGTACCGCTGCACAAAGTTCAAATACAATCATATCTATAAGTTGTTGATTATTGTAGGTATGTTTATTAAATACCCATGACTTCCTTTGCAGATCATTATCTCCACTATCTAAGCAAGCCACCCACTTTTTAAATATTTGTCACCTTTAGGTTCCCATTGTCCCTTTAGATTATTTTCCAATCAGGTTTGAACCCTAAGTTCGCGTCTTAGTTTGAAGCCCTCTAGTAAACATCCCAGTCATTTTTTAGTGGGTCCCAGAAGGGTGGCCAAAGTTCGTGCAAGCGAAGATACTTTGGTCATAATAAAGCTACGTTTTAAGGGTTCTAAGTGCAGCAATTTTATTTGATTTTGGTTTTTCCGAGGTTTCGGCGGCCACTTTTCAGTGGCCGTGATCACGGAAGACAAAGATGTCAAGTGTCAATGAGTATTGTTAAAGTTTTATTTAGCCTACCGCCAACTTGTTAATTTTAATTTGGTTTATGGTTATTATTTACTCTATGGGAGCCTAATCTAATTTAACAATACTCTTCGACACTTGACATCTTTGTCTTCCGTGATCACGGCCACTGAAAAGTGGCCGGAACATCGGAAAAACCAAAATCAAATAAAATTACCGCCCTTAGAAACGTTAAAACATAGTTTTATTATGTATACAAGTTGCGAAAACTTAAGAAAATATTATACTTTGGTTACCCGAGCTGAGGGCCCACACACCGCCCTATCACCAGGGTGACAGTTCTGTTCAGGAGAATTTTTTGCCCCGGCTATAAAATAGGTAGGAACAAAAAACTGCCACATTCCAAATCTTTTTGACAGAACGAAGTCTGTCGGGTCCGTTAGTTGATTTTATAAAAATTTTGATTTTGTTTGTTATCAAAAACAATTTCTAGCTAGATATGTTGCTCAAGAGTTTCTTATTGCTTCTTATTAACAGCAATAACATATTGCAAAGCATTGTACACAGAATAGGTAGTAAAGTTAAATATTAACTTACATGTAGACTTTTTCAAAGTTAAATTCAAACATTTTTATTCAAAATAAGTTCTACTGGAGAACACTTTCAATTTTACACTGTTTTAGTCTAAAAAATACTATTATCAGTTTTACGTCGGTCCAAATTGGACCTATGTTTAATCATCGGTCTTGTTGACTGTAATCTGTGCTGCACTATGTAAAACTCATATCTCATTCACTCACAGGCTTAGTCCTATAGATTTATGTGTTTATTTCTATTTACATACATACATAACTTCACGCCAGTTCCCTTGCGGGGTAGGCACGAACAACAGAGCGCCATTCAGGCTTATTCTTACACACCTCACTTGCTTCTTTGACATTATAACTCTTTTCATGCACGCTCGTCTGTTCTTAAGGCTCCTGACATCACCCTCTGCTAGTACACGATCAATTTGATCATGGAAGGTGTGTCGTGGCCTTCCACGACTTCTGCATCCATCCACTTTTGCATTGTATATCTGTTTAGTCATTCTTTCCACATGCCCGAACTACCGGAGCATTCCTTTCTTTACCTTCACCCCGACACTTTCTTTCAGACCAACTCTCTTTCTTATTTCTATTTATTGTAGCTTTTCCATTTCATTGTGTTTCAAATCATGTTATGAAAGTTTCACTTCAAAAAACACTGTCCATTAGGTCTGCCTATCTGATGTAATTCATCAAAAGGAATCTTTATTAACCACACATGTAAGCTGTCAGAGAACTACACATGGACTCATTATGTTGTTTCTTGATACACTGATATAATTTTAATTTTTTTTTAATATATCCATTATTTCTACAAATAATGGAGCCTTAAGAACAGACGAGCGTGCATGACAAGAGTTATGACTGTCAAAGAAGCAAGTGAGGTGTGTAAGAATGGGCCTAAATGGCGCTCTGTTGTTCGTGCCTACCCCGCAAGGGAACTGGTGTGAAGTTATGTATGTATGTATGTATTTCTACAAATACATTTTAGACATATTCAAACCATGCTGGAAGCGTCATTGTAGTGGAACACTTACAAGTCAATAGATGGCGCTGTGCAATAATAGAGGTCACAAAAGTTTCCCTAAACAGATAGGCCTAGGCCTGCGAGGAACAACATTAGCCTCGCTGGAAGATCTTCCTTTGAGACGGAGGAGCATTCCATCTCGCTCCTCCACCCTCTAAGGGGCACCCCCTTCATCATCTTGATTAAGGCTTACAGATTACAGCTAGTATTTTCATAATTTTTTGTGAGTACATATAACAAAACTATATCTTAACCATTTTAAGTATGGTATTTTAATAATTTTTTATTCTGACGTTTCGGCCACTTTTCAGTCGCTGTGATCACGAAAGAAGTCAAGAATAATGTTGTAACTTGTTCATTTTAATTTAAATCATTTTTGTTTATGATCTTTATTTACTCTGTAGGAGCACAATATAATTTAAGTTACATGAAGAGTTTCTTGCGCCACTTTGACTCTTCAAGCTACAACATGTTGCGAAGCGCTGTGAATTAAGTTCCCATAGACTAAAAAATCACCATAAACAAAAATTTAAAAAGAACCAGCTGGCGGTAGACTAAATAATAATTTTAACATTACTCATTGACACATGACATCTTCGTCTTCTGTGATCATGGCTGCTGAAAGCGGCTGTAACGACTTTAAAGGTATTTTATTTATATATAATACATACATTGATCGTGTACTAGCAGAAGGTGATGTCAGGAGCCTTAAGAACAGACGAGCGTGCATGACAAAGAAGCAAGTGAGGTGTGTAAGAATAAGCCTAAATGGCGCTCTGTTGTTCGCGCCTACCCCGCAAGGGAACTGGCGTGAAGTTATGCATGTATAATACATACATATTGTCACACCTGTTTCCCATTGGTGTAGGGGGAGGCAGAGACAATGGATTTCCACCTGCTACGATCCTGACAAACACTTTTCGCTTTGTGAATTATTTTATTTTATTTATATTATTCCGAAATAATATAAATCAAATCAAATACCAGGCTCAAAACCGTTGAAACGTAATAAAACTACGTTTCATTCATACATTGAGCAAACAAAGAGTATAAAAACTCAGGTAAAAGAACACATTGCTGACATGAAACACACAAGCATAGCGAGAGAATAGAAAGAGTGCAGAAAATAATGTTAAATATTCTTTCTTATAGATTCCATCTTAGCAGGGAATACAGATCTTACACAAAAAGATTAGTGAAATTTAAAATTGACTCACTCAAATCACGACATAATAGGGACGCGACATATTGTTCTATACGTACAATTGCTTATACAAATAGCATCCATTTTGAAGGCACACACATAAACATATATCTATCTCGTTCTTACTCAGCACTGTAACTCGCAGGAAAACAATATAACAGTATTTCAGTGCGTACATAAAGTGGAACATGAATATACGTAAATACCTAATGAGGCCGAAAATCCGCCATGTTTAGTGCACCAAATGTCATTATCAGTCAGTGCACCCGGTACTTGTCCTGTCAAAAAGTCGTGGTATAAATGAAAATAACTAATTATCTTTCAATATTTTGCTTGTGATTTAAAATAATTGAAGCCAAATATAAATAATTACGTCGCAGATATGTCCGTGTGCAGTGTAATAGGGTGCGGCATAAGAAAAACACCAAATCAGTCATCTTTAACCATACACAGGTACGCTGTAAATAACATTAAAAATATTGCTTATTGTTAATGTTTCCGGGAAAATAAAGGAAGATTTTCATTATAATTAGCAAGGTTCTTATGTGCAGTTATAGGTCATGAATGGATTTAACTTATTTAACTATATTTTTACGCTTAAATAATGTTAATTTATTAGCTGGGGTTGTACATTATTTATCGACTTTGATATCGATATAATATGATTGCTTATATAAAATTTCTTATTTTATCATGCTACCCCGCTTAAAACATACAAAAATAATAATTAAAACATATTTTATAGGATCCCAAGAAATGAGCGTATAAAGAAAAAGTGGCTGGAAGCCATTGGAATGGAAAATATAAAGCCAAATGCAAAATATATTTATATTTGCTCGCTACATTTTGATGATAAATGTTTCAACAAAACTCTGGATGTGACTCGACTACGAGATGATGCCGTGCCCTTCAAATTTGTAAGAGTAAGTTAATACTGTATATACTTTTATAGTTAGTATTGATATACTTTTTTTAAATTATATACATATTTTAATACATACATATTATTTTATAACAAAACGTGCTATAAAAGGATCAAAATTAATATACAAGTTTTGTATGGTGGGACGATGATCAGCAGGATAGTAGTTGGACTGTCGGCTTATTATATAATTCCTGCTCCGTCTTCGCAGTCGAAGGCCTTAATATGTCTTCTCGTGCCTCTCACACTCATGGAGACTGCTCGTATAATTGAAATTTGTACTTTCACTTTTACCCTTTGATATACTTGTTGCTGCTACCTTATTACTGATATGCTAGTTACTAGTTGTAGTCTATGTCATTCTCATTCTATGTAACCATTTTAGAAAAACTTATGGGTTTTGTGGCTGTGATTCCATCCAAGAAATGTATTTGCCCAATTTGAATAATAATGTCATAATTTAAGCAAATTTTATGAAAAAAATACTGTGGACACAATTATTCTAATCTAATATTTCAATATTTTGCAGCGACATGCCAGCCAACATAAAACTGGCATATTAAAAGAAAATCAGTTGGAAACAATTCCTGTTTTGGCCGGTCCTGACACCTCTACCTTGGTAAATGCTGCACATTTAAGGATTTTGCTGTTCTTTAGCTTCAAGAGAAGATGTTAGATTTTGTATATACAGACTCTTTATTGTGAAGCTATTGAACCTACTTAGATAAAAGTAATATGCTTTGACATCTTTAGAGGAATAAACCAAAACTGATGGTGTCACTTCTTTGAATTTTGTATTCCATGTAAAACATCTAAGGTACAAATAAAACTCATATTATAAACTTATGCCTTTATTAGTTTTACTTTAATAAAAACTATTGTAAATTCGTTAAATTTTTAATAATTAAGTGATTTTAGAGCGTAAGTCATAAGGAATGACGTTTTTTATTAAATAAATGTTCTGTAGGTGTTTTGTTTTTTTTTTTATCACGCGGCCCTTAATAAGTTTAAAATTTGAATCACTCACTTATGATGCAGCGCACCTATCTTGAGGTGCGTTGCGGTAATGTGTTACGGACTTTAGAGTCAGCAACACAATTAAAATAGATTGTAATAGAGAGGTAAGTAGTCTAAACTACTCCGTCTATTTACAATCTAATTAATCTGTTTTGGATATCAAAATAAGAGTACGTGTTTTTCATAGGAAAAACACGTACTCTTATTTTGATATCCAAAACAGCATAGCTAGCTAGCATGCTATCGTTTTATCGCCGACATAAAGCTTCCATCCCTTTCAGGCATATACGCAAGTGCGAGCGAGACGGCAACATACGAAACGACGATAAAATTTAGCATGCTAGAGATGGGCAGATGGCACTGTACTACGCCATATGTTTATGTTTTGTGGTCACTGTGTTGTCAAACAACAACTTTATCAAATCAGTGTAGCAACTTTTAAAAATCGTCATATCGTTTACTTGATAAAGTTGAAACACGAACTTGTCTTAGATTTCACACATCTAAATCAAAGTATCTTTGCACATAACAATATACTTACTTCCTATTAAAGTATAAATTCTACAAATAATTAATACTCAATAATATTGAAAATAAAATGAGCCAAGGACGTTTATCGATAAAACCTAATAACATTAAAATCTTCTGGACAGCACTAAAACCGCCATGTTTAGTGGCCAAATGACGTCACAGTGGCACGCATTTTTTATTGACGTTTCATTTCCATAGGTTTCCTACAGTGTGGGACTCGCCGGGTAGAGAAGCCGGAATACCCACTAAAACCCCTTGGTGCCACCTGACGCCATGAGCCGGGGTCACGGGATATGCGTGAGCTTTTCTTCCGCGACCCCGGCTGGCGTGGGCCCACCCCAGCAAGGGGCGGGCCTCTCCGTGCTCGTGTTTGAGAGGGGCGAGCGCGGGTACAGACGCGCCCCCTACTCAGCGGTTTTAGATGCGGGCGACGGCCTTATAGCCTCCCCTGACCGTCACCCGCGCCGCGCGTTCATGGCGGCCGGAGGTCTGTGTTCCTCCGGCGCCGAGACCGGTTATTGCGGCGGGAGAGGAGCACGGCTGCTCGCTCTCTCTCTCGCTCCGCCGCCTCCTTTGCGGACATGACGGCCTCGCAAAAGGAGGCGACGGCGTCCCATTCGGGTTGGCCCCCGACCATGGCCTGGACCACGGCCGGGAGCGACAGGTCATTTCCGATGGTGGCGCCGAGGACACGGCGCTCCTCTTCCCAGGCTGGACACACCTGCAGAGTGTGCAGCGCCGTGTCCTCGACGCTGGCACTGCAGTGCTGGCACCCTGACGACGATTCACGCCCTATCCGACACAGGTACCGACCGAAGCAGCCGTGCCCGGTCAGTACCTGCGTCTGGTGGAACGTCAGGGTGCCGTGCCTCCGGTCTATACATTTTGGCAGGACGGGCCTAACTGCCTCTACGGTCCATTAAGACCCAAACCCAGCAAAATGCAACTGCCAGACCTCAAGATACGTGAGGTCTTTCTGTGTGCACCAAAACACAAACCAACTTGACTAATAATTTATTTTAATTTTCCTTCCACCGATTTTTAATATTATATGAAATTATTAGCCTACGCATGTTTGCTGAAGAGTTTCTTGCACCGCTTCTTCTCTTCAAGCCATAACATGTTCCGAAGCGGTGGTAAATTAGATTAGGCTCCCGTAGAGTAAATAATAACCATAAACAAAATTAAAACTAAATAATTAAAATTAACAAGTTGGCAGTAGGCTAAATAAAACTTTAACAATATTCGTTGGCACTTGACATCTTTGTCCTCCGTGATCACGGCTACTGAAAAGTGGCCGAAACGTCGGAAAAACCAAAATCAAATAAAATTACCGCGCTCAAAACCGTTAAAACGTATTTAAGAAAGAAAACTTAAGAAAATATTATGCATAATATGTCAATGCTTAATTAAGCCTACCCAAAAAAAGTGATACTCGCAACTTGCAAAAAGATAATGAGTAACAAACACAGGCCTGTGTGTGCGCGTCTCTGTCTTATATTTAGGGACGGACTCTCGCGCGGCGGGTGCGTTGAACCCGAAGGTCGCTACCTGCGCCCGCGCACGTCGGGCGGGAGCGGGGTGAGGCGCGCGGTGGCCGCGGCGCGGGCGGATTTTTTTAGTTCCGCAATTTTATATGACAACTAGAGTTTGCCCTGCGCCGCGTGTCAAGCCCTAAGCAGTAGCTTTATTTTACTCACAAAAACTCGGTTTTTTTACATATGACTGTAGGTAGGGATGCAAACAAAACATCGATGTATCGTTCATAAAAATCGATGTTTTAACATCGATGTTGGAACCAAAACATCGACGATACATCGTTGTTCAAGAACGATGTTTTATCGTACATAGACGTAACGCATCATCTTGCGCTCTATTTTTAATATTTTTCAACACACTTGCTCATAAAGTGGCTCTATGGTCACCGCAATTAGGCACAGAATGAAACCCATTATCAAACTGTGAGTAAAAAACATTATAACTCACTAGTGAGTTATAGATTTTTTTTTTAATTTTATTGGTTGAGTTGCTTTGTTCTTAAAAAAGTTTTTATTCAAAAAAAAAAAGATCGTGTTCTATAGAACAAATAAATTAATGTTCCTATTGCTTACTCATTTCATGCAACTTCTTATTTAAATAGATAATTTTAACTCGTACGTGTTTAATAAATAAAACTTTCACTCATATGTAACTTTTTTTTATCTACTAAATAAAATGAGTTTTTGTTGTTATTTTATTCACAAGTGTGTTGAAAAACGTATGATACACGTGTGTATTGATGATTACCGTCCTCGGCTCTCTTAAGACCCTCGCCTACGGCTCGAGTCTCAATGGCGCCTCGGCGGTAATCACCAATGTTACACACTAGTACCATAATGTACTATTTTCTTATTGCCAGTAATAATTTATAATATAAAAGTTGATTATTATATCTATTTTATTCATTTCTATTAAAAATAACCATTTTTCTTAGATGTACGATTGCACAGATGGAGTAACAGCGGCATAAAAGGATGCTGTTAGTGAAAGCAAGAATTAAGAAAGGTGTACTAAGGTGGTTTGAGCGATACATCGATGTTAAAAAAAAAACGATGTTTCATTTGCATCACAGGAACAAGCGTTAAAAAGCTTATGTAAATGGTGACAAAAAACATCGATATATCGTTCATAAACGTCGATATTTTTAACATCGATATTTTAATTTTGAAAACATCGATATCCTAACGTCGATGTTTTTTATGAGCGATGTTGCATCCCTAATTGTAGGGGAGTGCCCCGTATAGGGGGGAGGAGCGAGATGGAATGCTCCTCCGTCTCAAAGGAAGATCTTCCAGCGAGGCTTAATGTTGTTCCTCGCAGGCCTAGGCCCATCTGTTATAGTTGAAAATTTGTATATATTCTTTGTATGTTTCGGGAAACGTTTGTGACATCATTTATTGCACAGCGCCATCTATTGGCTTGTAAGTGTTCCACTACACGATAATGGCAAAGAAACTAAGTCCATATAATATAAACAACATGCCAGCAAAACCTAGACGGCCTCTGTGGTTGAGCGGGCTAAGCCTTTGCCGGCCTACCTCACTGCAACGCAGAGGCTCCGGGTTCGATTCCTGGTATAGTAAATTTCGGAAACGTATTTTCCCCGTTATTTTACTATGTTTTATTTTTTTTATTGGACTTGACTTTATGTTGTTGGTCCGAAGACCTTACAACTTTACCGGGGTCTTTGGGGCGAGTGCCTTCGCGAAGCGAAGGCGCTCGAGCCCGGGGGGCAACTTGCTCGAGGGAGCTCCCTAAGGAGTTTTACCTCGGCTGGACTGTTGCCATGAATGGGGAATGAATTTAATGATGCCCACCATAGGGCGACACAAAATACTAATTGAGAACGGGCGACGGGTAATATAAAGCCCGAAGGGAAGGATCACGGCGGGCCGGGATCGGTGGTTTGCGGTGGCCTACGCTATCTTACTGCCGTTTCGCAACGTGTTATGGCTGGGAGAGAAGAAACGGCGAAAGAAACTTCCCAGCAACACGCCTAGTCTATCCTGTGGGGTGAGCTATGTCTCCTAGCGTCCCTCGCGGGGACGTGGAGAGATCTTGATTGGCGGCCTCGGACCCGCGGCCGTCTGTGTCTGTCTGTCGGTGCCTGCCAGCCTACTGTTCTAACCGTGGGCGGACTGATCTGGGCCAGCCGTTTCGTAATAACGGTCATGATCGGGAGGATGCATGTTTTATACAGAGTAAGCTTGTGTCTGAGGGACATTTTGCTTCGTTTGTCTATCATGGGTGCTAAACGACCCATCACAAATCGCGCTCTATTTCGGACTATAGTGATATGCTCGTTGAAGCGCAAGTTCCGATCTAGGGTGACACCAAGATATTTGGTGTACTTTGCCCAGGGGATTTGTTGGTCATAGAGCGAAATGGTTTTTAGGCGAAGGCTAGCGCGTTTGGGGGAGCGAAGCGTGCCCGGGGAAAAGAACATTGCTGCGCTTTTCTCCGGGTTTACCTCTATCCTCCATTTGCGAAACCATTCGCCTAGTTCTGTGACAGCTGTCTGCAGCCGGATGCAAGCCATTTGTCGGTTTTGATCTGATGTATAGAGTGCGGTGTCATCCGCAAAGAGGGCCAACTCCACATCTGGAGTTTTTGGGATGTCGCTGGTGTACAGCGTGAAGAGTAGTGGCGACAGGGCCGAGCCCTGTGGTACACCGGCTGTGAGTGGGTGAGGGGACGAGCGCGTTCCCTCCACTCGAAAACGGAAGCTACGACCTAGGAGGAAGTCTCGCAAGATGAGCACGAGTCTGTCTGGCATACCGAACTGGTACAGCTTGTAAATCAAGCCGTTGTGCCAGACCTTGTCGAAGGCTTTTGCTACGTCTAGAAACAGTGCGGCTGTTCCTATAGGGCGGGGGCGATGGGCAAAGTGAGATAATATGTGCTCCGTGATGCGGTGCACCTGTTGGACGCATGAGTGTCTGGCACGGAAGCCAAATTGCTCATCGGGTATTAGATGTTTGCTGAAGGCAAAATCTCTAAGTCGAGAGAGGATGACCCTCTCGTAAAGCTTGCTGAGTGCGCTCAGTAGGCTGATTGGACGGTAGCTAGACGGTTTATTAGCCGGTTTTCCCGGCTTGTGAATACCGATGACATCTGCTTCCTTCCAGATCGCGGGAAAGGAGCAGTTTGTTATGGCGGCATTGAAGATGCTCACTAGAATTATAATTAGATGGGCGGGTAGGAGTTTTAAAACGCGATTGTTGATGCCATCGGTCCCTGGGGCCTTTCGCGGTTTGAGAGACTTGATCAGATCTTGCACTTCTTCGACCGTGACCGTGTCGAGTGTGGTTTCCGCTGGTAAGGAGGATCTACGTTCGACCTCGGAGTCTACCTCCGTCAGGTGTGACTGGTCGACGTTTTGCGTAGTGGGGGAGCATTGAAGCTCTAGACTCTGAGCAAGGCACTCGGCCTTCTCCTCGTCATCGAACGCCTCGGTGTTGTCGGCTCTTTCTAGCGCGGGTATGACAGTAAGGGTGTCTGATTTGAGAGCTCTAGCCAGCTTCCAGTATGCCTGGTGAGTTGGCTCGATATCCCTCAACGTTCTGTCCCAACGTTGTTCCCTGACTTCCCGGATACGTAGTTTGACCTCGCGCTCTAGTTCGCGGAGTCGGACTCTGTTATCCTCGGTGGGATATCTGTCGTGAGCTCTGGAGGCGGCTCTCTTTTCCCTCAGCAGTACCCTCACCTCGTCCGGCAGGCATAAGTGGCGGTCATCCTCCACTGGCACCTGCCTGGACGAGTTCCGCACTGCGGATTGAAGGTGGCTGGTGAGGGCCTCGATTGCCGTCTCCGTGTCATGGCGGGACACGATGTGGTCCGGGATGCGGTCCAGGTCTTGTGAGCTGGTTGCCTTGAGGAGGGTCTCAAGTCTCAACCAATCCACAGAGGTCCTAGTTTCAGATGTCTGGTCTGTCTGTGGTCCTAATCTGAGGATAACCGGACGATGGTCCGAGTCGATATCGTCCATCGTTTCGATCGAATGGAACTGAAGGGTTACGCCCCTCAGTAATGCTAGGTCGAGAGTGTTTGGGGTCCCCCAGTCGCGGTTGGGGGGGTATCTTGTGGGGGTCATGGGAGTTAGTATATCAAACAAAAGATTGTCTGATATATTTATTAGGGCTCTGCCATTGGGGTTAGTGGTATTGCAATTCCACTGCTCGTGTTTGCAATTCAGATCTCCGGCTATAATAACAGCCGGGCCTAAGTTGAATAGGGTTTCTAGGTCTTTCTTAATAAGGGTTTTTTGGCATGCGAGGTATGCTGAAACTATGACTAGAGGTTGGTGGCCAGTCATTGCTAGTCTGCAGGCGGATACCTCCATACCGTCTAGTGGGGGGGTGACTACAGGCATGCAGTGTAGGGATCTTCTGAAATAGATCAGGGTGCCGCCACCACGGCCTACCCTGTCATGTCTAGTGATCCGATAGTTAGAGATCTTTGGATCTCTATTACTCGGTTTCAGGAAGGTCTCCTGTACTAGTAGTATATCTACTTGATTGGTAACCAGGAAGTCATGGACCAAGTCGCGCTGGTTTCGAAGGCCATTGGCGTTATAAGTCGCCAGAGTCAATGAGCGTGGTTTATTTCTACCTACATGCGCCATTTGTTACCGGTAACAATAATTTGACTAGGTTGTTTAGTTACAACGATCTAAGTATTTGGAGGAGGTACGCGTGATCCATTTCGATCACGAGTTGATCCCGGAGGGAGGGTTGTGTTGACTCTGAAACTTGCCTCAGTTTCCGAGCCAAGAGTTGGACCTCTTGCAGGTCGAAGGGCAAGTTCTTGGCGAATTTAGTCGCCAAAGCTAAGTCCTCCGCTATAGAGTGGTGGGCCGATGGCCCTGAAGGTCCCTTAGAAATGGGGGCGAGGGCGGGGGCGGGGGTGGCCGAGGGTAGGCCGGCCATAACTGGGGCACGCGTCCTTAGCGGAGGGAACGCTTCCGTCGTGGGAAGACCCGTCCAGTGGTTTACCACTGGGGGGGGGGGCCGCCACGAATGCGGGTTTGTTCGGCACTTTTCTAGTGCCTTTTTGGGCATTGCCCTTTCCGACCTTACGTTTGGGTCGGGGGGCGGCAGGGCAGCCTCTGTAGTTAGCGGGGTGACCCGCTTGGCCGCAGAGGATGCAGCTCGGTGGCTCCGGGGAGTCCCGGGTGCGAGTGCACTCCGAGGTCCCGTGGTCGCCCAGGCACTTGACGCACCTGGGACGGGATTGACAATGTAGGGCAGAGTGCCCATAAAGTTGGCAGCGATGACACTGCCGCAGTGTATGTTTTTCGTGTGGACGTTCCACACGAAGGCCAGAGAGGCCACAGACCTTCTCAAGATCGAAGATCTTTTTCCCCTCTGGGGAGAGGTCGAGGACAACCAATACTAGGTTTAGAGGGGACTTTGTGGCGTCGCCTCTGTGCATACGGTGCACTTCGTGCACTGGTAGGGCTTGGGACTTAAGGTCCTCTAGAATATAGGAACTTTCAATTTCCTGAGGAAGTCCGCGGATTACAGCCCGAAGGCGTTTTTCTTCTGGCAGGGCGTAAGTGTAGTAACCGATTTTACGGTCACATAATAAAGTAGTTAGGGCGCGGTGGTCACTTGAAGACGTGACCATAACTTTGATGCCGTGTTGAGTATCACGGGCTTCTTTTATGGAGATTGCCTTACCTGGCAGTTCTTTAGCGAGTTGAAGCCAATGGGCTTTCTCGCGGATGGTCAGGGGTGGCGGCGGGCGTTGTGAAGGTGGCCCAGGGCGGCTGGAAGGTGCCGCTGTCGGTGTTGTGCCCGCTGTTGGGGCGGGGTTGGGGGGGACCTCCCTCTGGGTCTTACGTTTTTTAGTACGATTAACGGTTATAAAACCGTCATCGTCTTCGCGGTCTAAGGGGATGTTCGCGGGAGGCGCGACATCCATAGGAGTAATTTCATCGGCCGGTGGAAGAGGGGCATCCCTGAGGTTTTGCGGACCTTCAGAGGATAAATCGATTTCTCGACGAGAATCGATTACGCGATGGATGGGCGAACGTGAACGCGATGTCGTCGAACTCGCAGAGCTCGAACGCGGTTTTGTCGATGCGGAACCGCGAGAAAACGAGGCGCGCGACTTTGGTGCCACACGATGGGCATCGTTGAGCGGGGGTGCGGGCGGCGGGCGCACTGGTAACGCGGCGGGTATGGATGCGGGGGGCGCGGGCGCTACGGCAGAGTGCAGGTGGACCGCGGTAAGCGCGGCGGCGGGGGTTGCGGGGCGTGCGCTAGTCGCGGCAGGTGCGATGGTCGCGGCAGATGCGGGGGCGGGTTCCGAAATAACGGGCACCATTGATTGGGACTCCGGAGTCCTCAAAAATTGGTCGAGAGCTTGAGGGAATTGCTGTCGTAAAAACGACAGCAAACCCTCTAGCAACGATGGGGAGGGCTCCACGCCGTCCATTGTCCCTGAGGGGGACGAACGATTTGGTGGAAAAACCACCTGATGACGCACTTTTCACTGCACTGTCACAGAAAAAATACAGATCGACCGGGTGAACGAACGAACACAACGAACACGAATAACGGACTGCCGAGGCGGAACGGGAGACGTGCGCGCGCGACGAACGACAGCGGGCGAAATGGACTCTATTTTACTATGGTCTGGGTGTCTGGGATCGGCCCCAGAGTAGTCCGTTGTATATTACCCATAACACAAGCGTAACTTGCTTAATTTGGGGATATACAATGTGTGTGTTTGCCTGCCGATTACGATTACAAAAAAGAGATGAGTCGAAGCCAACCTGATCAGAAGTAGTACTATGAACTAGTGGTGGCCCGTGATCGAAATTCGACCATAACAATTAATGTCAAAGACTTCTATAATCACAGATTTCGCCAAGGCCACACTGTTGATTTGACTTGAACAATAAACAAAAGAGTATATATGCGTGTGTGTGTCAAGTACATGGTAGTGTGTGTAATGTTTTTTTTATTGATTTAATGTATTTTTTATGTATAATTAAAAAAAATTAGCATTCTGCACTCTTTCTCTATATCCCTATTAATATTATAAATGCGAAAGTAACTCTGTCTGTCTGTCTGTCTGTTCAGTTTTCACGGAAAAACTACTGGACCGATTTGGCTGAAACTCAGTATATATATATTTGCGATGCCGAGAATGAACATAGGATATTTTTTATCCCGAAAAATGGGATAGTTTCCAGGATAAAAATATATTTGTCTTTTTGTTTGTTATCCTTTTATGGAAAGACTATTGGACCGATTTGGCTGAAACTCGGTACATATATAATTTGAATACCGAGAGTGCCCAAGGGATACTTTTTATCCCGGATAATGGGATACATTTTGGGATAGATTTATGTAAAGTTTATCCCGGCAACTAGGACAGGTTTTGTGATTTTGTCCATTTCGTCCACTGGGTCCACTGGGCAAATACATACAAATTTAATACAATGTAACCTGTACCACTTGCTTTTTAAACAAGAGATACGCACAAGAGGTTGAAATGCAAATGTTCAGGGTCATAGCTCCAGTAGTTTGGGCCGTTGTGTTGATATGTTAGTCAGTCGGTCAGTGAGGTCAAGTAATCGTATATGTACAGATTGCCTACCTTTTTTGTAAACATCCATTACAGATACGTACATACATTTTATCCGTGCAGGTACGGGGAAAGAATACAATTTCCTGCGGCCGGGTGGCCTGTCGTAAGAGGCGACAAAACAACCCACAGGCAGATGGTAGGGCGTTTGCCGGACTAGATTGATACCATCCCTGGTCTAAAGTATGTCGCCATAACAACCTTGAGTTGTGTTCCGGCATTAGTGACCAGGTTCCAGTCTCCCTTAAGAGAGCAGCAGCGCATGTAACACCTTTGGTGTTGCAAATGTCGGTATGAAACAGTATTTAAAAAGGAATGTAAGCTATGTGAAAACTGTGCCGGGATAAGCTAACTTTTATGCACCCAAAGAACTTGAAACCGCTCCTGGGAAAATTCCCGGGATAAAAAGCGCAGATTTTAACTTTAAGAATTTGCTGTCGTTCAGCGAAATTGTTACCAAAGGAACGCATTTATAAACGTTCAATAAATTAGTATATGATAATTTCAGTGGAACGCGACCTAAGTTACACAGTTAAATCTGCGAATGACGGTGGATACAAAAATTGTTTTTTGATTAGTGTTTAGCATAAAATAACAGTTTTTAATAGGTATTTAAATTAGAATTGCTTGCCAGGTGGTAGGGCATTTGCCCGACTGGATGGCTACCACCCCTGGTCTAAAGTATGTCGCCATAACAACCTTGAGTTGTGTTCCGGCATTAGTGACCAGGTTCCAGTCTCCCTTAAGAGAGCAGCAGCGCATTTGTAGCAACTTTACATACATACATATATATATAACTTCACGCCAGTTCCCTTGCGGGGTAGGCACGAACAACAGAGTGCCATTTAGGCTTATTCTTACACACCTCACTTGCCTCTTTGACATTCATAACTCTTGTCATGCAAGCTCGTCTGTTCTTAAAGGCTCCTGACATCACCTTCTGCTAGTAAACAATCAATTTGATCATGGAAGGTGTGTCGTGGCCTTCCACGACTTCTGCATCCATCCACTTTTGCATTGTATATCTGTTTAGCAACTTTGTTGTTGCAAATGTCCATAGGCGATGATAACCCCTCTCCATCGAGTGGGCCGTCTGCCTGTCTGCTGATCTCCTGCAATAAAAAAAAAAGGAATTTAAGTGAATGGACTTTGAATGTCGTTTTATAAGAAAACTCTATTACTTAAGAATTCAATAAAAATGATGAGTTTCTCTGTCTTTTCAGAGAAACACATCATGGTATTTACGGCAGTGAATACACCGATTTCAAATTCAAATATATAATTTTTTTTCATTGCTGAAGCACAGCAGACAGGCCGATGACCCAACTGTGATGGGAAGTGGTTACCGTCGCCTAAGTACATTAGCAATACCATAGGTCCTACCAATGTGCTGCCGGCCTGGAAAGAGAAACTGGAACCTGGCTACTGATGACGGAACGCAACTCAAGGTTGTTATTGTAATATATGTAAATTGTGGGTAGTTTCGTATTTTATATCATTTAACAAAATAAACTGTTCCACAAGCCTTACATACGCGTCCCAATTAGCACAACCATGCATATCAAATTCGTATAACTTTCCGAAAGGCATTTTACTAAATACTTATTTTAAATTTGATTTCTCGTCGCCAGTTGTAGTGTACTACGAATAAAACAACGGCGGCGGTAACAAGACTGTTTATTCGACTGCTTTTGTAAAATACGAAACTACCCACAATTTACATATATTACAGTTATGACGGCATACTCTAGACCAGGGGTGGTAGCCATCCAGTCGGGCAAATGCCCTACCACCTGGCTGTGGGTTGTTTTGTCGCCTCTTACAACAGGCTGCCCGGCCGCAATTAGTATTCTTTTTCTGTTCCTGCACGGAGTAAAATAATGACATACATACATACATACATACATACATAACTTCACGCCAGTTCCCTTGCGGGGTAGGCACGAACAACAGAGTGCCATTTAGGCTTATTCTTACACACCTCACTTGCCTCTGACATTCATAACTCTTGTCATGCAAGCTCGTCTGTTCTTAAGGCTCCTGACATCACCTTCTGCTAGTACACGATCAATTTGATCATGGAAAGTGTGTCGTGGCCTTCCACGACTTCTGCATCCATCCACTTTTGCATTGTATGAATAATGACATGACGTACTAAAATTGTATACTGCAAGATATCTCCATAAATTCCGTACATTACCTTGTATTGCCTGTATCTACCCATATGGGAAGGAGGCGTAATGACATGCAAGACCTTCCAGTTCGCACGGAACTTGCGTTATCTCTGTCGTTATATTATTTATCAAAAGGTTTTTCAAGTAAGAATTCGCGCAATCGCGATTCGTGAAGGATTGCGGATGCTTCGTCTTTGTCTCGTTTCCTTCCTACGCATGTGTATATAGAGCACTTGAGGCAGACGGCCCACCTAATGGAAATCGGTTTCTCATCGCTGACTGGAACTTTGCTACTAATGCCGGAACACAAGGTTGCTATGGTGGCATACTTTAGATCAGGACCAGGAGATTTTACTGTAAAACGAATCATTTTGGGGCATGGTCTGTTTATATTTAGTTTATATAGTGGGAAAGTAGAATATAATAACAATTTATAATAATAATAAAACTACGTTTTAACGGTTTTAAGCGTTTATTTTATATTTTTAAGTTTTATATTTTTAAGCATATTACTTTTATTTTTCCTTTCACCCATTTTAATATTATATAAAATTATTAGAGCTAGGCATGTTTGCTGAAGAGTTTCTTGCGCCGCTTCTTCTCTTCAAGCCATAAAATGTTGCGAAGCGGTAGCAAAAATTAGATTAGGCTCCCATAGAGTAAATAATAACCATAAACAAAATTAAAATTAATAAGTTGGCGGTAGGCTAAATAAAACTTTAACAATACTCGTTGACACTTGACATCTTTGTCTTCCGTGATCACGGCCACTGAAAAGTGCCCGAAACGTCGGAAAAACCAAAATCAAATAAAATTACCGCGCTTAAAACCGTTAAAACGTAGTTTTATTATGTATACAACTCGCGAAAACTTAAGAAAATATTAAACAATTTATAATGTTTATGTTACAGTAAGATATGATATTGTTACGAGTTGCGGGACTCGAATTAAAATGCCGTTGGAATTATTATAGAGTTTATTAGAACTATACAAACACGTATAACACAGGTACAAATATAATCGAACGCGATAAGTCCAAACGTAATACAGAAGATCGTAATTCAAATACACGCGCAAAGTTCGTCACTAAATAGATTACCGGATGAACTCAAGTCTTGGTTCGCTGGTGGTTATCGCTCGACTGCCGATCTCTCCATTAGGGCATTTATACTGCACATATGCAATGTCTGCCCGATCGAGTAGACCGAATTTCCTAGAATCAGTCCAACACACCTGGCTTATGACTGCCATAAAAAAATTACAATACATAATGGGCTGTTTTCTAATCACAAATTTTAAACACAAAGTAAACAAAAGAAGTCCAAATGCCGATAGGTAATAAAGTGTGTTTTGCCGGTATGTAGGTGTGATTCCACTTCTGTCGGCGTCTAGGTCGTAACAATTGTTTTTAAATTCAATTCATAAAATATTAGGGTCGTTTTAGTATTACGCCAAAAGAGAGGTTTGCACTGAAAATCAGCGTTGTGTCGGATATAATTCCGGCACAGCAATAAGCCGAGTGCAAACCTTGTTTGCTGAAAATGCGGCGTACGAATTCTCAAAATATCAATTTTTCAATTTTATACCTTATTTTTATGCATTAGATATCAAAATCCAATTACTCAACATTTTGATTTAGGTCTGTATAATTTTAAGAGTGCGACATGTTAGCAATGTAAGTATGTCGCTATTTCTTGAATTAATTTTTTTCTTTTTTTTTTGTTTCTTGGGTGATAGCCATCTCGACGGGCAAATACCCTACCACCTGGCTGTGGGTTGTTTAGTCGCCTCTTACGACAGGCCGCCCCAACGCAGGAAATTGTATTCTTTCTCCGTTCCTGCACGAATATTAGTTACTATCCGACGAGATTGTAATAGCAGAATTGGGCTTGTGCTAAGTGCCAGTGCGACTCTCTCACGGCCGCTTGTTATTATGTCGTCTCTATCCACCCGTATGGTAAACGGGCGTAATGACTTGCGAGACCTTCAGTTCGCACGGAACTGGCGTTATCTCTCACATTATTTAACAAAATGTTTTTTCTTATACGTTTACGCGTAATCGCGATTCGCGAACGATTCCGGGTGCTTCGTCCTTGTATCGTTTTGTTCCTACATACGCCATAGAGCGTTTTGTAATTACGAAATGAACCACAAGTAGGGGAACATACATGGATCAATCATTGTCTGAATTATAGCTGGTCTTAGGGATACTTCACTTGATTTTTTTTTTTTGGATTTTATGTCTTGGTTTCGAGACTTTTAAGCCAAGTCTGTTTTTAACCGACTTTTAAAAAAGGAGGTTCTCAATTCATCGGGATCTTTTATTTTTATTTTTTTATGTATGTTCACCGATTACTCCGAGATTTATGATCCGATTTACGTGATTCTTTTTTCTGTTCGACGCGGAATAGCTGCCATTTGGTCCTCTAAACATTTGACATAGTTTGGGCCAGTAGTTTTCATTTTATGAACATTTTTTATGAAGAAATTTCCATTCCGTTCCATATGTACACCGATTACGCTGAGACTTATGATCAGATTTACGTGATTCTTGTTCAGTTTGATGCGGAATAGTTGCTATTTGGTCCCCTAAAAATTTAACATAGTTTGGCCCAGTAGTTTTCGTATTACGAACATTTTTATGTTCCCGTTTCTTGGGACCTATTTTTTTTAAGGAGCGCGGCACCTTTCGTAGGTCTACCCATACATAGCTAGACACTAAAAAGTAACAAATAAAATAAAATATTTCGTTTAAAAAAACCGACTTCAAAAACTAAAAAAGTATAAAATAACTTATTTCTAAAGCTATTATTATTAATATATATTATCTAAAACATCTTGAAGTCGGTGCAAATTAAAACATAAAAATTACTATATTTTGAAAATGACTAAGCACCGACTTTACGATGTTTTAGATAATATATATTAATAATAATAGCTTTAGAAATAAGTTATTTTATACTTTTTAGTTTCTTAGTTTTTGAAGTCGGTTTTTTTACACGAAGTTTTTTCATTTTTGGATATTCAACACTTATATTTGGTTCATTTTCTTAAGTCTACGTATAGCTTAACTCTGAATTGTAGTTTATCAACTGATGCCATTCAACGGAGTTCTTGTGAAAATTCGAAACGCCACATTTGACTACAGAGTTCACGTTTCTAATCTCTCTTTTCTTTCACCATATCCCAATTACTTGGGGTCGGCACCATATGTCTTTTCCTTCCACACTCTCCTATTCTGACATACCTCTTCTGTCACACCGCATATCATCATGTCATCCTTCACACAATCCATCCATCTTTTTTTTGGTCTACCTTTAAATTTGTACCCATCGATCTTGTAGTATAACATTCTTTTTGTCACGTGACTTTCATCCCTCCTCATTATATGTCCATACCAACTTAATCTTCAGTTCACGTTTCTAATATAAACACATAATTACTGTTAAAAAAATATCAATATCCTACAACTATTGTTCATTTGTGAGTAATTTTACACATTGTTACGAATTTGTAGTATGTAAATTCGAAAATGCCGTTGGAATTATCACAAAGTTTATTAAACACACACACACGTAATTCAGTTTTTACAAGTATAGTCGAATACAACAAAGCCAAAGCGTAAGGCAGAACATCTTATCACATAAATCGCGCAACGTTCGTCGTTATAAGATACTCGCTCCGAAAGTGCACCAGGTAACGCCTCGTTCGCAGTCAGAACACTACTGGCGCATTTCCCGACTGATCGACCCTAATCCATTTGTAAATTAGACATGATCTCCTAGCAACATGCCGCCCACTGGTTCTTGAAATCGTTAAATGGTCAACTAAATGGCTTCCAAGAATTCGCATGAAATACCAACAGAGGAAAGAAGGTTTTATGATGTCTTACGGCGGCGTGAACAGAGAGATTAGCGCGAACAATATTTCACTCGAATTCAAAGGGGTAATGAATCAGCTGCAAAGGCCGGTTTGCATCAGTATTTCCAAGTTGAAAGAAGGTACAGGCGGGTTCGCCGTCAGTTTGACACATGAAATAAGAAAGAAAAATAAGTATTGTCGCACACACGTAAAATAATTGATTCATAATGTTACGTGCGAGCGGGGGTATGCACTTTCGATTGGAAGAAAACACCAGTTGTTTTTTTTCTAACTGAATGCCTTTATTGACTTCGCAACCGTGCGTGATTCTTCTCCTCAGGCTGGCACGCACAACTAACAACGCACTGTCCCGACAAAAAGATTTATCCTCTCATGAACCCCTATAAATGTTTTGAATAGCGTTCAGAAACAATAACATTATCCCAAATGGAGCCAGAGCATAACAATTATATCAAAAAAAAAGAAAGTACAGCTTTCGAGATTGCAGTAAAAAAACCTTTGCACTTTACGGCCACAAAACGAGGTCCTTGGTTTGGTCCTTTCAAAAGAATGATACGAAAGTTACAAGCTGCGATCTTCCGTCTCTGTTACTCGCTTGCTGTTGGAAAGAGAACGCGTACATTAGAAATCTGACGAGGGTGGCAGGTTTTGAGGCAGGTAGCGATGCGGGAGGTGCCAGATGGCTGGATCGGTGTGGGTGCCTGTAGACTGTAAAACAGATAGGCATACGCGTTAGTTGTTGAGGCTTGTAGCAACGCCAACGTCCTTGTGGCTTTTTCGGGCGATAGCGGATTTTACAGACGCGGTCCTTTTTCAGATGCATTATTATTTTATTGGGAATAAAATAGAGTATTACTTATTTAAAAAAAAATACAAAATAAATTATTTATCTGTCTTTCATAAAGATGTAGATATTTTTTATCCGATTTTGATATACAGTAGATTCTCTTTAAGTCGAACTTGAAGGGACTTGTCTTCCGTGGTCACGGCTGCAGAAAAGTATCCGAAACGTTGGAATAATAAAAATCAAATAAATTACCGAGCTTAAAATCATTAAAATGTAGTTTTATTAAAGCACTTATATATTATATTATATATATAATATTATATACATACATAACTTCACGCCAGTTCCCTTGCGGGGTAGGCACGAACAACAGAGCGCCATTCAGGTTTATTCTTACACACCTCACTTGCTTCTTTGACATTCATAACTCTTGTCATGCACGCTCGTCTGTTCTTAAGGCTCCTGACATCACCTTCTGCTAGTACACGATCAATTTGATTATGGAAGGTGTGTCGTGGCCTTCCACGACTTCTGCATCCATCCACTTTTGCATTGTATATCTGTTTAGTCGTTCTTTCATCATGCATTCTTTCCACATGCCCGGAGCATTCCTTTCCTTACCTTCACCCCGACACTTTCTTTCAGACCAACTCTTTTTCTTACTTCGGTATTACGAACGTGGTTCGCGAGCGTCACTCCGCAGATTTATAATATTAGTTAAAATAATTCATGATTCCAATTTAGAACAAGTTAAAAGTACCAACTAGTGGGATTTATAGAACTATCGATTGAAACGCCATCTAGTGGTATTAATCGGAATTTAATGCCGATTGAGATACCATCTATCGGGAGAGGTAAGGGATGTATTGATATTTTATGCTACAGGCTCATCTATTTTACAAGCTTTTATTTAACTTGCAATGGATGTACCTATGTATGTAAGTTCGGGTGGAATCTTGCAAGTTAAATTTGACCAACTTCCCGGTTTCAGATTGAGCTGAAATTTTGCACGCACATGTATATCGCGTGACAATGCAATAATATCGTACCATGGAGCTGTTCTGATGATGGAGTCGGAAGGTGGCCATAGGAACTCCTGTACTAAACAAGATAGACTCGTCGTGTTTGGGCTCGTTTTACTTGTCTTGGCTAGCACTCTGCGGCAACATGATTTCCAGGATCTCAAAAGCTTGTATTTAAAAACATTTTTAAAAAAGCTTATTATATATATTATAATATTTTTATCCGTGCAGGAACTGAGAAAGAATACTATTTCCTGCGTTGGGGCGGCCTGTCGTAAGACGCGACTTAACAACCTACAGCCAGGTGGTAGGGCATTTGCCCGACTGGATGGCTACCACCTCAGGTCAATAGTATGTCGCCCTAGCAACCTTGAGTTGTGTTCCGGCATTAGGGACCAGGTTCCAGTCTCCCTTAAGAGAGCAGCAGCGCATTTGTAGCACCTTCGGTGTTGCAAATGTCCATAGGCGATGGTAACCGCTTTCCATCATGTGGGCCGTCTGCCTGTCTGCTGAACTCCTGCAATAAAGTATATATATATATATATATATATATATATATATATATATATATATATATATACAT